>OW029932.1:5351200-6601200 GCA_932305915.1 Agriopis marginaria
TTGCTTCTCTTTGGGTTAGTCGCTCGAAGGCTACCGTTTACATATTTAGGTATATATTCGTATGATAGATATTATGAACATATATTTTTTCACATGCAATAATGAGCCTAATATAAATTTTGTATCATTTATTACTTAAAAATAGCATACATTTCGTATTTGTTTGGAACGAGTGCATTTAAAAACAACTTAACTTGAAGTGTTTTATGCATATTATGCTTAACCAGTGCTAAATTAATGTATATATAGAGAAAAATAGGGAATCGAATGTTTTTATATTTAACTCTATTCGAAATAAATTCAAATATTTTTCATACACAAATTCTTTGAGACACTTTCCATACACACATAGAAACATGTAATCTACTTATTATTTGTTCTTATAACTTTTGCTAAGCATTGTATTTAAATAAAAGGAAAGTTCTCAAGAGATTAACTAAAATACAAGATATTGAATATACGACTAAAATAGGCGACTTGCGTAATATGTGGTTTAAGTAATTGCAGACTCCCAAAAGCATATATCTATTGCAGTAATTATTTCCAGCGCGACACTAATGCAATCTTCACTTAATAGACTGTTTATAATAATTACATAATTTATTATTTAACGGCTTAAAATAGCGCCTAAATATAACAAAACTTTGACCCACCTAAACTTTTAAGAGTGTACTTTTTAGTTTTTTAAAATAATTATTATTACTGACATAGAAGGCGTAAGGAAAACGTTATTACTATACTATCTAAACACAATACCAATTGCTATTTGCCTTATCTTTGTTATTTTAGTATTTTGTAAACCAGCAATGTAAAGCATACAAAAGTCGGGGTCAATGCACCGCATAGGTACAATAACGGGTGAGCGTCGCGCGGTACACTGTGCGTGCATGCGGAGGTCGTTCGTTGACCTCTAGCGTTAGCTGGGTATCTTATGTGCAGTACATTGCAAACTTTAAAAAAAAGTAGAAAAAATTATAACGCTAGATTTTATTTATTTATTCAAAATGTATTCTTTTCTAGTATTGGGGAGTAAAGTTTGTGTCAAAATTAGGCGCTGAGTTGCCATCTTAACATAATCATAATGTGAACGCTACCATATTGGCTTTTAATAACATAAAAAATAAATTGAGAATAACATTGCAAAATAAAGCAATATGTGACATAAAGTATAACATAAAATATAAGTCTTATAAGCTTATTATAACAAAATATTCCCAAAATAACGTCAATAAATGAACAAGAAACATAATCACAGTAATTTGGAAACATAAATGCATAAATATAAATCCGATTTTTTACTAACTACATAGTTATGGTAAAGTGACTGGCAAAAATCTTAAACAAAAAGCGGCGTTAGGCAGATTTGGCATATGTACACAATACCACCAATCTCGCCGAAATTGCTCGAAATCTCCTAATCCCCCTACAAATTGTCAAAGAGAACTAAAAATCTACTATTACCAAATTTTTCAAGATGTTTGTCAATCACTGTACGTACATATTTACAAACCAAAAAATTACATTCGCATATTTAAGTAGTTAATTTACTTTCGTAACATTGCACAAAAAAACTTTATTTTATTGTTCTATTTTATTTAAAAGTGTATTTAAAATTCACTTTGGTTTTAAATATTACTTTACTGTTAATAAAATGTGATTAGTTACTGTACAGATAAAATATTTTACATCGAAAAGATCGATAAGAGACGTAAGTATATAGACTAAATTCATTTACTAACATTATTTCACGGGAGCGTACGTCCGCCATCTTGAAACGTTATCGCGCACTACGTAGACCAAAACTGAAATCGTTGGTTTTGTCGACCAGACATAGCTGTATGTATATAACATGAAAAAAAAACACTTATGTCAACCAGACGCCGAAGTTGAAATGAATAAAAAATACGAATACTATTTTGATTTAGCGGTCACATTAAAATATAGTCTCAAGTCTCACACCCTACTGCAGACATCCGCATAAAGCGACAGAGATGGAGCGATTTAAGGTAGGCATTCGCTTATCCGCACCCCGCGTAATTCACACGAAGCTTTAATAAATTGCAACAGATTAGTATGGTGCTTATAAAGCGGACAAGGGAATAGTTTAAAATATAGTTGTTTGTGGCTAAAAGGAACGATAATTAAAACTATATTATGATTTAACATCGATTTGACGATAGAATGCAGTGCTTATTAGCCAGAACCATGGCATCATTCAGTCACGGATTTAAGAAATTCGTTGTAACGGCATTGCAATATAGTTGGTTTTTGTAAATTGTTTATTTAAAACATTGGCCGACGATTTTTTAAATATATTAGCTAAATATACTGATTATAATAATTGTGTTTTCTATGCTTATGCACGCGTTTAACATTGTTACATTGAAATGCGTGCTGTAAAAGCTAAATGCGACGAGCATAGACAACATGAGTCATTAGGCTTTTCAGGCCACATGTCTGCAGTGGCAACAGTCTAAGAAGCCTAAAAATAAATATTAAAAAATATTAATGTTGCCTGGAAAAGATCGCTTTTAGCGATAAGGGCGCTAGTTGTTACACTAGTTTTTAAGCGTTTTTGTCCTCTGTATCAAATTTAACGGTGTGAACAATAAAGAATTAATAAATCAATCAAAGTAAAGTTATCTGCTATTTTTAAATAATTTAGGCTCACCCGCCTACATGATGTGAAACAACTATAGTTGGAATGAAGAAAGAAAACAATAATCAGGCTAGTCGGGGGCCAATCGAGATCATTTTACAAAATAAAGTACTGACTTGTGTCCTACGAAGCTTCAAGTTAATTTTGGTATCTGGTCAAGTGGACCAATGTTTGTGGTTTTGGTCTACTAGTGCTAGGGGCGGTCCGAGGCGCGATGTCGCCACATTCCGAATCATTTGATCGCTCGTGCTTCGGGTAAGAACGCGTCCCAGTATCGTACAGCCTGTGGGTGAGAAGTTCAATATTAGTTACTAGAATTAATTACAAAAAAATACAAACTTCATGACAAGCTCAACAAACAAGTTTCATCCCCAGTTTTCCATTCTTAGAATTGGAATATTATCCCCAAATTAAAATGGGAGTAGCCTCGAGAACAAGCCTATTCAATAAAATCCTACTAATATTATAAACGCGAAGTTTGTATGTATGGATGTTTGTTCCTCATTGACGCTGCAACGGAACAACGGATCGACCTGATTTTTGCATGGGCATAGTTCAAGAGCCAGAGAGTGATATAGGCTTAGAGATACTTTTACGTCACTGTCCAGTTGCCACTTTATTGCAACAAACACAGATATTGAAAAACACATTATTAAATAAAATACTAAAAGCATTTCAATTGTCATTTGGTTTGTCCGCTTAATCAAAGTAATTCAAGTTAAGCACGAATTTACATTACTTTCATCAAAACCACATTGATTTGTTGAATTCCCACAGGTAATGTACGGAGATTGGGGAGTTATAATTTCATGCTACTGGTAATACAGAAAATCAGCTGTTTCACAGTGCTTCCGCCATTGTTTCGTGTATCGTCATCTCTCTCGAACTTGTTGTAAATTACTTATTCTGCTCTTGCTTATGCACGTGTATCCATGGCATCGATGACGTCAGTGGGTGTCACCCACGTGACATTTTATCTCGGAGCGCTATACCTGGCGGAGTATATTATTATACCATGGTATCATCTATCTGTTCAATCAGGTCATGGGTATTTCACCTCGATGATTTTCTATACTAATATTATCAAGAGGAAAGATTTGTATGTAAGTATGTTTGTAACGAATTGGCTCAAAAAGTAATGGACCGATTTTAAAAATTCTTTCACCATTTGAATGCTACATTATCACTGATTAACATAGGCTATTTTAATAGGCTATATAACTATAACCGTGCGGAGCCGGGGCGGACCGCTAGTCTATACTTATATTATAAAGAGGAAAGATTAGATTTTTTGTTTGTTTGTTTGCATTGAATAGGCTCCGTAACTACTGGACCGATTTGAAAAATTCTTTCACTGTTGGGAAGCTTCACTATCCCCGGGTGACATATGCTATAATCTATACCCGTGCGAAGCTGGGGCGGACCGCTAGTATTAAATAAAATAACAGATGAAAAGTTAAGTTACCTGAGCCTGGTGCTTCATATGTTCCTCGAGGTACCTGAGCACCGTGGCTCGTAACTCCGTGACCCTGACTTCCTCCCACCGCTCCAGTTCCTTCTTGATCACACGCGATATCATGTCGAACTCTTGCTGGCCACGCTCCACCTTCGATTCCCACTGTTGGAGTAATAAGCAATCATTTTACAGTTATGTAATTTGTTGTTTTTATCTATACACTAGCGACCCGCCCGCCCGGCTTCGCACGGGTGTAATTTACATGCGAAGCCGGGCGGGCGGGTCGCTAGTTATATATATAAACCTTCCTTGAAAATGTATCTAACTGATGGTGAAAACCGCATCAAAATCCGTTGCGTGGCTTAGGAGGAGTTAGCGGCCATACAGACATACAGACAGACAGACAGACGCGGAAAGCGACTTCAATTTATACTATGTAGAGATAGAGATAGAGAAGAGATGTAAAAGGTTGTTTTTTTTTATTTTGAATAGATAGTTAGGCGTCTACAAAATTTTATATTTTGTTTACCTATTTTAATGTTGGATTTTTTATGTATACAGTCCAAAATTTTTTACTTTTTGTTTTTATTACTATTTAGTATTTATTAGTTATAATTATTTACAAAACAAATAAATTAGTATTTATTAGTTACAATTATGTACGGAACAAATTTCACATTTTTACGATTTATGTACAAATAATTAAGACTGATGATTATTATCTCAGACGCCATCTGTGATACAGGCGACTTGCTTTTGATGGCACAAAGAAATGAGTGCCATGTTAGTTTTCTTTAGCGCTGTTGGCACTATTGGCGTGATTCGGAACGCCCATGACGAGTGCTATAAATTCAAACGATTTTTTAAAATGTAATACCAAGCTTACCACAATTCTAATTCAAAGTGGGGGTGATAAGACCTGCACTGACATCCCGCTTGGGGTGTGAAGCTTACCTCAATAATTTCCCTGGTGGCTTGATCAATCTTCTCAGGCCGGTTGGCGAGTTCCGCTTTAGCTTTGTTCTCTCTCCGCTTTGTGAGCTGCATTTGCGCGTGTTGCCAGTTTTGGAATACCTACAATAATAAAATAAATTCAAATTATTTATTGAGAATAAAGACGGATAATTACACTAGCATCTATCTCACACACTGTTAAACTAAAATCGATTTCATAATACAAAAAGAAATAAAAAAATGCTGAATAAAATATGTCAACATAATATTAGTATGTCATAAAATTTACATCAGAGTCATCGGCTTTTTTGCCCCTGTCAGTTATGTTTTTACAATAATTCAAAACACTTTCGTTACAGTTTTGAATAACGGACCACGATGGAATAACAGACTACGCTTTTCATAGAATTCAGAGTCCGACACCGCATAATGCTTACCGCAGCATTGTGCGTTCCCATCAAGAGACCTTTCTTTTCGATCAAGGCTTGTTTCCACCTGACAAAATGTTGTAATGCAGATTCCTAGCTCTAGCCTTCAAGTGATACACGTATAAAAATGTCGTAGTGTGTTACGGGTACTAATTATCTTGGCGCCGGTGTGGGATACTTCAAATAAATCTTCTTAAATGGTTTAGTTGTTTTATTTGTTAAATTTTACACTTTATGACTATTGTCTATTTCTAATTAATTGTTGTTTATCTAAACGATGCAGCTTCTATTGTGACGTAATGGCAGAAGAAGGAAGTCATAGATAAAGTAGACTGTGATAATTTTGTCCATAGTGTTCTTGCTGCGCTTGAGCGCAGGTGATGCGTGGTGTGTAGATCTAGATACCACGCAACGCGATGCCACGTTTAGTGCGTTAACATAGTGCGATTCCTAGCTCTAGCCTTCAAGTTATACACATTAAAGTTTGCTTCCAAAGATTTACATGTCAATGCCCAGCGATTACACCAAATAATTTATTGAAAGAAAATCTGATCAAAAAAAACCTTATTTCTTAACTAACCTTCACTCTTTCATGGAAGACGTCTTTGATAGCTCCTATGAGACCGAGGTAGTCCCTGATGTGTTCAGTCAGCACGTAGAAGTCTGTGTTAGATTGTTCTATTCTTAGCTGTTCCACCTGAAAACAACAAAGAATTGCGTTCAAGGATTTTAAAACAAAATTGCGAGGTCATGGACCTTGCCAGGATTTCCAGGATTTTCTTGAGGGGGCAGGCGGGGGAAATGCAACAAACAACTTTTGTTCTAAATTCGCGAAAATCTGTCATTCCATTAAAAAAAAAAAACATTCACTTCGGACAAAAAGTACGAAACACTTGATTTTTCTTTCGAGAATTTTGTTAGGTCGTAGAACTGGAGGGTTCAGTTTTCCGCGCGCAGCTTCCTATAGTTAGCATCCTCTTAACTCTGCTTCAATACGACAAAACATAACGCAACATATTCACGGGAATGAAGAATGCGGGTGGTTAGTCGATCAGTTCAAAGTTAGGTGCAGACAACAAAATCTACCCTCTTTCTTAGTCTTTTGCAAGTATGTTATATTTATTTGTAATCTATTGATTGTTTGTTTTTATTTGCATAGTTATTTACTTTTATACCAATTACCAATTTACCACCCAATTTTCCATATATATTTTTTTTATTTAAATTCTTTTCCGTGCACGGTTGCTTAGAAGATATCGCTTTTAGCGATAAGGCCGCCTGTTAAAAGCCTAGATAATATTTTTTATTGTAATGTTTATGCTGTGTTTATGTTATCCTTGTTTTGTGGTATTTTAATAAAGAGTTATTGTATTGTACGGTTGTCACTGGAACTCAAACTTAAGTCCCGACAAAACACACTCACTGTATCTCTGCGTATAGTATTTTGAAAACATTTTGAACGCGGACTAACTGAACTGTAGTGAACAACCGTGATAGTTTAAAACAGGAATGCTAACTGATTATCAGTATCCCCATGGTATAATAATACACTCCGCCAGGTATAGCGCTCCGAGAAAACATGTCACGTGGGTGACACCCACTGACGTCATCGATGCCATGGATTCACGTACACGTGCATAAGCAAGAGCAGAATAAGTAATTTACAACAAGTTCGAGAGAGATGACGATACACGAAACAATGGCCGAATCACTATGAAACAGCTGATTTTCTGTATTACTAGTAGCGTGAAATTATAGCTCCCCAATCTCCGTATATTACCTGTGGAAATCCAATAAATCAATGTGGGTTTGATATAAATAATGTAAATTCGTGCTTAACTTGAATTGCTTTGCTTGAGCGGACAAACCAAATATCAATTGAAATGCTTTTAGTATTTTATTTAATAGATTATTAACAAATTTGTTTCCCAATATCTGTGTCTGTTGCAATAAAGTGGCAACTGGACAGTGACGTAATTGAGTGACAACTCCCAGAGCGCTAGACCTTGTTTTCTTGGATCATGAGTATCCCTGTAGAATGATACCTTCTCGTGCAGGTCGGCGGTGTGTGAGAGAGCGCGTGAGAGCGGCGCGTGCGGGTCGGCGCCCGAGAGCGCGGCGGCGGCGCGCGCAGCCTCGTGCGCCCGGACCGCCAGCTCGCGCCGCTCGCCGGCTAGGGCTTCACATGCGCCCACCAGCCGCCGCAGGCACGCTTCCAGGCCGTCCACTCGCGTCGAACGCTCTTCGAACCACTGCCAACACATACAACACTATATTTCTATCTCTACATAGTATAAATTAAAGTCACTTTCCGCGTCTGTCTGTCTGTGTGTATGGCCGCTAACTCCTCCTAAACCACGCAACGGATTTTGATGCGGTTTTCACCATCAGTTAGATACATTTTCACTGAAGGTTTATATATATAACTAGCGACCCGCCCCGGTTTCGCACGTAAATTACACCCGTGCGAAGCCGTGCGGGCGGGTCGCTAGTTATAAATAAATATTTTTCTTTCTTTCATTATTATTCAAGATGGACAGTATCTAGAAAGCAGATCGTTTCTAACGTAGTAATAAGCAAAGTAGGAAAAAAATATGATTAAAAAAAACAATCGTCATCATCAGCCAGAAGACGTCCACTGCTGAACATAGGCCTTCCCCTTTAACCTCCACACTGAACGACAGCCTGCCTTTTGCATCCACTGGATGCCAGCAACTCTCACAATGTCGTCGGTCCATCTAGTGGGAGGCTCTACGCTGCGTCTTCCGGTTCGTGGTCTCCACTCAAGAACCTTTCTTCCCCATCGGTTATCGGTTCTTTGAGCGATGTGGCCTGCCCATTGCCACTTCAACTTGCAAATTTTAACAGCTATGGTGACTCTGGTTCTTTGGTGAATATTCACGTTTCGGATTCTATCGCGCAAAGAAACTCCGAGCATAGCTCCTTCCATTGCCCGCTGTGTGACTCTGAGTTTTTCCAAAAGGCCAACAGTTAAGGACCATATTATGTCATCAGTCCAATAGGTTATTTTAATACATCGGTATATTGTATAGGTACTGACCGGGTCAGACTCGTCCATTCGGTAGGTGATCTTGTTGACAGTCTCGCCGACTTTGTTGAAGAGGCGCAGCACGCCGGCGCCGCTCAGAGCCGATGTGCTCGTCGCTTTGGGTAGCTCCGTGTCTGTGGAAAGGGTTACATTAACTGCCTATTATCCGAGTCGCGTAGGCAAGAAAACGCTCCCTCAGCCCCCGCCAAGTTTTTTGAATAAAATTGCCTTTCAGTACATGCAATTTTCAGGTTGTTACGAGCTTTCATTAGAGCATAAAACGAAAAAAAATAACTGAATCGACTTTGTTACAGATTTTATTTTGATCGAGGAAAGTTTATTCTGTCGTGTTTTGAACCAAATCATAAACTCAAACACAGGTATATGTGACATGTATTTTTTTCTAGCTCAAATATTGTAATTTAATTGAATAAAATTGATTTAAAACCGTCAAATTTGGTATAAGAGGTTAAGCTTCACTTAGGGAGCCATTCCAGTATTACGTAAACACGAAAGGGGGTGGTAGGTTCTTTGCTTTGCTTATTTTAATGACATGGGGAAAGCGACGCCCTCTGGATGGTGATTACGTCAGCAACATCTATTTTTATTTTCTAATTTTTCTGCAAAAATAGCTTGAATAAATATTAAATTCCTTTATAGTCTACTAGCTGCGCCCCTGGGTCTCACTCGCGTTGTGATGAAAAATGGTGGTGATGATGATGATGATGAAAAGCACTCTCTGGCTCTTGAACTATACCCATGCAAAAAATCAGGTTGATCCGTTGTTCCGTTGCAGCGTAGAAGAGGAACAAACAAACACTCGAATTTATAACATTAGTCTATAAATTGAACTGTATCTGAACATTGGAAACTTAAACAGATAAAAAATACACACTAATGTTTACGTAGCTGACAAGAGAAAGACATGGTTGAAAAAAAAAAAAAAAAACAGTCGAAGCCCTAAACAATACAATAGTCAGACCCCGTTCAGACCATTATTAAGGCTTTGTTTAACTGACTGCATATTAATTGTACTTATTTTTAACACTAACGACCCGTATAACCCGTAAGAATGGCTTTGATTTCACTAATTGTGCAAACTGCTACACTGTAGAATGCGCTGCCCGAATGGGCACCGAATCTGGGTGTCTTCAAATCATGAGTGAATCGGTTTCTTCTAGACAAGCATGTTCCATCGTAGACCGCATCATCGCTGAACATCAGGCGAGTAGGCGGTCAAACGCAAGCCTTAAATAATATTTAGTTAAAAAATAAATACAGAATGCATATACATAGATACAGTGTAGTACGGGTGTGTGTATAGAATATCTGTTGCTCCATTTATTAATGGACGCGTTTATCGATATCATGGTTTAAGGCAGTGGTAAGCAACATTTTGGCAGGCACATACAGTAGAAGACCGCAAAACAGCTTACATTGACGGAGATGTTTAAAAAACAATGATTTTTATTTCTAAACTTGTACATAAGTACATTTTATTTATATTTAAAACATGTGAAAATTTCATGTTTCTTTCATTTAATTCAATAAAAAAAATAGTGCAATATCAAAACGTAGCTTTTATTCTCTCCAATGGCAATTTTAAAAAAAAAAAAACGATTATCCGAATATTTGATTATCCGAATGGGTCCCGGTCCCCATTAATTCGGATAATTGGAGTTCTACTGTAGTGGCAAAATGAGGTACAGGTAGGTAGGAGGTCAGGTGCACTTGTTCATAATTTTGTAAATATGTAGGTATCTATCAATATAGGTATTATAGGTGATATTAAAAATGCAAAAACCTTATATATTTAAATTATATAATTAGGTACGTATTTAGAATGAAGTCAACAACAAAGGAGCAATAAATGACAAAGAAATGAAAATAATAAATTAAGAAAAAAAGATTTTCAAAATCTATTATTCTGTTTTTATTCTGTAATCCAGTGTGACATTTGAGGCTGTATTTGATTGGCTATTTGTTGTTCATTAGCTTTCATGTTTGTTCTTGAAATTCTTAGAATGGCTCTCAAATTATTTATAAGAATAAGACATTAATTTACAAAACAGTGGCGGGCCGCAAAGAGGAGACTCGCGGGCCGCATGCGGCCCGTGGGCCACGGATTGCCGACCGCTGGTCTAAGGGATAGCATAAAAGTACATTCACAGCTAATATAAATAAATGTATTGTTACCTGACTCTAAAAACTCCCTGAAGTCTGGATCGATGCTGAGTACAGGGTGTTGTCCGACTCTGTTCAGGAACCTCTCGAGCGATGCGCGGCGTCGCTCCACGAATTGAGATTGGACGTTGTTTCCGGAGCCGTTGGCAGTTTCCGTGGACGGTGTGGAGGTCATCTTGACCTTCGTTGTTCCTGCAAATATGGTACAAGTAAAGAAAATGCAGGCGGAAGTGAGGGCATCTCAGGCGGCAGCGCGCGCTCACCGCCGCCGCGGACTTGCCATCGCTAGTACGCGGGCGACCGTCTCCAGAATTGCGCGTATTCCCTTAGGAAGGGGCTCCAATGGATCCGAAACCGGTCGATCGTCTTGACCGACAAAACATCATCGTGAGTGCAAGCCGGTGTAATATTTTTTAAGTAAAGAAAAGGTTGTATTGCTTGTGTAAGTACTATTAAGACATAATGGGTTTCATGCCTGAAATAGAGACATTTTATTTCATTAAAGGAAAATTATAAAATCGATGTTACTGAAAGTAAGCTCAGTGAAGCGCCCCTCGCATGAATAATGATAATACACCTTTAGGAAATAAATTGGAATATTTAAACACTCCATTGATTTTAAACTGATTTGTAAAATTGAGCATTGGCAATCCAGCCATCATTCTGGGGCATTCTTCACTCTCCCCTGCACGAATGATCTTTTAGACTAAGTTTTTAGTTTTTATTTCATTGTTTTAAGTTATCGTTAGTTATAAGTTTTAAAGGTTCCGTGCCCAAAGGGTAAAAATGGGACCCAATTACAGCTAAGCCTACGATGTCTTTCTGTCTGTCTGTCCGTCCGTCCGTCCATCCGTCTGTCTTACCTATTAAAGCTTGTAAAAATATATACCCATAATGCTTTTCTCTGGCGCCGGCGGTATAATCCTCCCCGAGCGGAGATATTTCTCCGTCAACTTTTCATGGAGGCCGAGGAAGTCACTGAAACGCCTCAGCACCGCAAACTCTTGTTTGTTAAATATCGGCATGTTGGTTTTTGTGAGGACTCGGTACGCTACGTAAGAGCTCATGCCTTCACCGATCTTCTGTGGCTCCGTTATTGTGATGATGATGTTGTTGGTGCGCTCTGTGGCTATCTGAGAAGGGGGAGACACATATTTAGGGTTAATAAATAAAAGAGTATTAGTATTTCCACTTCTCATGTTTGTAAAGTTCTTGTTTATGCGAGGTGAAGAAAATAAAATGGCTTTTTATGCACTAGTGCATTAAAATATTTAGGTACTCTTAAAAATTATACAGAGAGGTTCAGTTTGAAGAGCTTGTTTTGAGCACTTGTTGTATAATCTAGTATTATTTCAATGATTTACATAATTAATAATACCTATAGTATTATTAAAGACCCAGGCAAACTTCCTGCAAGAAATATATTACAAAATTAACCTGTTTAAGGTGGAACATTTCACATATGGCGGGAAATTCAAATTTCAAACAGTTTTTTTGTCCTTGTAGCTAGGCCGGGTAATTATTGCCAACGCTCATGATGTTTGCGAAAATTGATTATTATTCTTTACAAAATCATGGAAAGCTATTTATCTATAATGCACATTATTACTTACATTTGTCAATAAACAAATTTTTGCTGTTTCAAACTGTTTATTGACAAATGTAAGTAATATGGTGCGGTACTGTTAAATAGCTGTATATGATAATGTAAAGAACATCCAATTATTTTCGCAAACACTGAAAATCACAATTGCAAATCAAAATAATTATCCGGCCTAGCTACAAGGCCAAAAAAAAGTATTTGAAATTTGAATTTTCCGCCATAGGTGAAACATAGCACCTTAAAGTGTTCACATTTGTATGCTTGTGTGCATAATACACTGCGTGAGAAAATACGAGCGACAACAATGTACTAACTAATAATCCACATGCAAAATAAAAGCCATCTGCAGGGTGAGTTCAAAATGTCCCGAATATTTATTATTATTATATCTAGGTATTTTTGTCACTGCAAACAATATTAACTATACAACTATCAATATTGTGACCTTGGGTAGAGCATAGCTTACGATACAAGCAGTAGTGAATACCTACAAATACCTTGTTTACATGATAATACAGATTTGGTAGACAAGCTACTTTTATTCGAAAAAATCGATGTAGCCGGTTTTTAGACTAGCTTTGAGACTGACAATTGCCATAGTCCAGTGGATCGATCGTTAGTTCATTATCATCATCATCAGCTTGTCTTAGTCCACTGCTAGACAAAGGCCTCTTTCAAGAGCAAGCCACTCTCAGCCCGATCTTCGGCTTTGTGATTCCACCCACTATCAGCTGCCTTACGTATATCGTCATTCTAACGAGACTTAGGGTGTCCAATGGTCCGTTTGCAAATTTGTGGTCTCCAACCTTATACACATCTACCCTAATGATTGTCGGTATGACTGGCCCACTGCCACTTCAGGTTGCTAATATCCTCAGCTGTGCTGTGCACTCTTAGGTCTCAGACTAGATAAGGCACGCTAGGTAAGCGAGATAAACCCGTTGGAAGTATCTAGTACTGTTTCTCCCAGCTGAGTAATGCTCATGCTAAAAGCAACAATCGATATTGGAGTATGTCCAAGTCATATGTATGTCAGTTTAAATGCTTGAACAAAAATGACTAAATGAAGAAAAATTTGATGTTTAAATGCTTAGACAGGTCAGAAATTTTCATGACTCACAGGGTGACTGTAGCATATATAACAAAGTAATAAAGGATGCCTTTCCCGGATCTTTGTATGGAAGTGCAAATCTTGCAAGTTAACCATGCTTTGATGATTTTACAGCTGGGGTCACAGATCAGATCTCAACAATCTATTTTCGCCGCTGTGCCTACAAACAAGTTGCTGGTTGCATTGGGTTGTCTTACCTCTTCCATGTCAGGGCTTGCGAGAGTGGCGGTGATCAAAGGAGGCTCGCCAATGGACACTTTCTCCAGGCTCTCACGGGCGCCGTTCACCTCTGGGTCTAAGCTGACCTCCTATAAAAAAATGCATAGATTTAATAGCACTTAACACAGAAATGTCACATTCTTATTTGATACATGGGTGATAAGTCTTGCATTGAGGTGTATAGTCATTTCCACTCGCCACTTGCCAGAATTTACCTGAGCCAACCAATCTTCTTGAAATACCGGAATGTGGCTCTGGAAACACCAGTTGGTTCAGGATATTTATGGAACATTTTTTCAACCAAAGAATATAAAGTGGGCTGAATAGAAATGACGAGGGTGAATAGAGACAAAACCTAAGCTTACAAAATTTATCATTTTTTTTTTTTTGATAATGGTTATTAGACTTGATGATGTTAAGCAATGATGCGTTCTACGATAGAGCACTCTTGTCTAGAAGAAACCGATTTACTCGTGATTTGAAGACACAGATTGTAACCATCGGGGAACACACCCCGGCAGCCCATTCTACAGACTAGCAGTTCGCACAATAAAAGTAGAATCAAACTGCTTCATACAGGTTTTCAGGATATCAACCAACCAACCGTTGCTGCGTTAAGGAAATAATTTTTTTTTAAAGAGAGAAAGACCAATGTAAGATAAGCATACCTTGATGAAATTGAGTAATTTAATAATAACTCTGTAAATTTATTGGTAAATGTGACGGCATTTCCAATGAGAGTAGGCAAAGAAAGATATAAGGAAGGAAAAACATTTTTATTAATTATTTCCTGTAAGCTAGGAAATGGCCAACTAATGTTTAAACAGTTATCAAAATAACTTGAAATAACAGGTTAGTCTCATAGAAAAAGTTGTTTATGAGTACAATTAGTTCCTTTCAGCTTACACAACGGTTCTGTGCAGCCCTATAAGCTTTATTTGTATTCTGTATTTGTGGCAAGGCTTACTCACATTTTGTATGAAGGAATCTAGTCTCTAAAATAAATGGTGGATCCCCCCTTTTTATTTATTTTTGCTACCTTTCCTATTAAGTTAACTGACAATCTCTAAAAAAGACTGGTAAAGTGTGAGTCAGACTCACACCTAAAAATATGTTTTCTTTTATTCAGTTCGGTGCACGCCTGACTCTCACTTGGCCGGTGTTTATTATTCATTGTTTTACTTTTGAGTGTGTACTATAACTATGCCAAGTTTGACACATATGCATATTACCATTTTTGCACTGGATCGAAGACAAAAATATGTTGGTTATTGTTTCTTAGTTAATCTGCCATAACATTATACATTCAGTGAAAATGTAAAGAGGCTCTTTCAACGATTCAAAAAATACAGCTGTTAGCGTAGGACAGACAGACAGCCTAGAGTTAGTTATAGGGTTTTGTTGACTCCCTTTGGAACTTAAAATGAGTGAAAAATACAGTCTTAGCATAGCCAACTAGGCTTCAGTTTGATATGAAGAGATCTATCAGTTTCATACAACAGGTAAGTATTAAAAAGTATCAACAATTACTATCTTTCCTTGACTATTAGTAGTACCAAGCAAGTGTTACTTTATCTAGGCTTGTTAAGTAAAGCTTTATACAAGGCTCTCAACTGGGATTCACTGTGATGGTGTTACCATGGAACAGACATAGACACGCACAACTAGAACCAAAGCAGAAGTTTACATTTATCATTCAAACACCAAAACCGAACCTGAGACGATTGGCTCATCAAGGCAAATGGGCTACGACTGGTGAACTTGTTAAGTAAAATTAAGATACTTGTGTAGCGGGCAAATGTAAAATTAAGTCGCATATATTCAGTACAATTTTACTTGATAAAATGGTGTTGTAAGCTCATTGATAAAGTTATCAGCTAACAATATAAAGAAAAATAAAATCCTACGAGTCATGACAATTGTGTCGGTACTATAATGTAAAATTAAATTTTAGGAAGATAATGAGCAGCAACGCTTCATTATTAGTCACTTCCTAATTTGCAACCATAGTGGTAGTAATTCACAAATATTACACACTGGAGTAAAAACAATACCTACTGTGCCAGGTCATAATGTTTTCAATAGAGACAGGTCATGTATATCGTAGGTGCTATAGAGGGGCGTAAACGTTCCCCGGCATAAAGCCGGGGGGCGGATGCAGCCCAACAAGTAAGCAAAACGGGATTTCAATATGATACCTGGACCGCAGATGCGAAAAGATCTTCGTCATCTCGACTTTCCTTGTTAATTTCAATGTTGCTAAAGGGCGGCGAATCTGGCCCTTCAGACATGATTGTAACAACAGTAATTACACGCAACACAATGATAAATAGGAATAATAAAAGAATCTAATCAAGTTTTCCCGAAAACAGCAATCAACATTCCGATACGGTGGCTTGATGGCTTTCTTGATTTGACACTGACAGTTTCTTTTGACAAATCATGATCGCATTGACAGCAATGATAAGAATCCACAGATTATAGCATTGATGTTTTAAACACGGAATAAAGAGACATTTAAATATTCAAAGGCTTGGGGCTTGGGGGACCAGTTTTTTCGTTGTTTTTCACACTAACCTTAGAGAAAAACTGCCGGTAGAGTCTGGCTAATGAAAGTGGAGACTAAAAAAGCGCGGCAAATTTAAAAATATCAGCATTGAAACCCCAAAAATTTGTGTGAAATGCCTGAAATTATCTCACTTGATACTTGTAAGTTATTAATTTGTATTGTAACTCAATCAGAACACAGTAATGTTTGCATTTCATATAAATTTTGGGGTTGCAATGCGGAATTTTTTAAATTTGGCGGGCGTTTTCAGTCTCTACTTTCATTAGCCAGACTCTACCTTAGACGTAACAGCTCTGTTTTATTACGTCCACTTCCATTTATTTACTCTGATCTCAGCATAGATAAACATATATACTAGATTGCGTTCTGTCAAAATATTCCCATACAAAACTAAACCTTAACGTCTAAACGTAAGGGTTCATAATAATGTGGCTAGGAACATGGAGGTAAAACGAGCTCACTGAGATAGCTACCACGAAGGAAGTGTATCCCTTTCTAAAGATTGCCATTACATAAAACATATATTTTAGTAAAACTCTGTTTTAAACTATCTCGGCTGTTCACTAAAGTTATAAGATGTTGTGGAATCTCATTCCACAACCACCACGGTAATTATCCCGTAAATAATCACAATTATATTTTAGTAGTTTTACTTATTCCATAGGACATACCAGGCAGGCCCTATTTTGGGGTGTAAACATAAAATTACTATCAATAAAATAAAGATTAATTTTTATTTCCATTTTCTAACGGATATTAATGTAGATATATCTAATGTATCATGTACCTATTTCAATTTTATTTTTAAGTAACCATGTAGGTTCCAAGTATAATTACTAGGAACCTTCATGGTTCTACTGAACCATGAAGCTACTGGCAGCATTAACGACATGGCGTTTTTGATTGTTTGCTTCCCTATTATATTCTCTTTGGTTTGCTTATTTTGTTTTTTCATGCATGATTTTTGAATAATTATTTTAAAATGGTGAAAAATTGCTGTATAAGAAACTGTGCTAGTGAATCATTCGGTGGCTGCGGCATATCTTTTCACAGGTAGGTACACAAAGCTTTTAATACAAGAAAATGTTTATTAGGGTGTCCATACTCGTGTGAACATGAACAATTATTTTTATACATTATGTTTTAGCATGACCTAGGGATATTTTAAAGTAATTCGCATTTCAGCGAGTGTGCGCAAAAGCTTCGAGCCCTTTTTCCACCCTCCCCCTTTTACTTAGGAAAAGTAGAACGACTGCACACTACCTAGTGAAAATTCCAAAGATTTGAACTCAACGTTTTGGGTCTTCATTTATGATACGTACTGCCCAAGAATGGAACTCCCTGCCGTCCTCCTTATTTCCTGAGAACAACAAACTAGATATCTTCATGGCTATAGTGATAGATATGTATAGATAGATATGAATAGATTTCTAGATCAACGTGTTCCATCCTCCGCCACACCGTCACGTACCATCAGGTGAGTAAGTGGCGAAACGTAGATCTAGTACCACCATCCAACGGTGAACCGAGCTTTTTGTGTACAGTTGTATCGTTCAAGGGTGTTTCGAGGAATCGTACGGGAATCATTCTAAATATTACATAAAAAATGAAAGTACCTAAATTCATCGCTGAATATATTTCATGTTACAGTATACCAACAAAAGAGGATGTAAGAGAAATGTGGTTGGACGTAATTCTTAGTCAAACAGCAAGTATAACAAAAAACTCCAGGGTGTGCAGTTTGCACTTCAACACAGAAGATTTTATAAAGACACTAGCGACCCGCCCCAGCTTCGCACGGGTGCAATGCTAATACTAGAATAATATACTACAGATTTTCTTTATATCCTACGTTCACAGCTTTATTGTCATTAGGCAAAACAAACTAAATATGTTGTTTTCATAATTGGCCATGTGAAAAACACGCCGCCGGTACGGGCCTGTAGTGGTACTGGGCACTGGCTGAGAGGCCGGTACCGCCGCAACCGCTATGTCCCTGCATTTTAAATCTAATATCTTAGAAAATGTTCATTTAAATTACAAGCTGTAAACGGCCATATAATATTGGTCTATATTAAATGCACAATGTATTTAAGGTACTTAATTGGATAAAGATTAATGCTGTATTGCTTAAAATCCCCACGTAAATAAGCCATTATTTCTCGTAAAAAATAAATAATATAAAATGGTTATTGTGGGTTATCCCTAAGAAATAGACATATATCATCGTGGACTTTTTTGTAGACCTTTTTAAGGTATACAATATTGTCGTACATTATTTTGATCTATCTCGTAGGGTTCAGCCAGCGTTTGCAATGTAAAGCGCAAAAAAATGTGTTTATTGACGACATCACATTAGAAACCTCTACAATTATCAGTGTTTCTATACTATATTATGCATTTATTATATATATAAACCTTTTTCTTGAATCACTCTATCTATTTAAAAAAACCGCATCAAAATCTGTTGTGTAGTTTTAAAGATTTAAGCATACATAGGGACGGACAGACAGCGACAGCGATTTTGTTTTATACTATGTAGTGATGATAGTGATGTAGTGATGCTCTCGACAAACTTTGAAAACGAATGTAGTTCCATGTCATTTTCTCGCAGTAAGTAAAATATGCCAAATAGTTGTCATGCCAATCTTCTATATTTATAAAAGCTAAATTTACTCACCCACTCACTGACTTGTCACGAAATATCAAAAACTATTTGACTTACGAAGCTGAAATTTGGCACGTAGATTCCTTATGGGGTATACCTAGAGGTCCGCTAAGAAGGATTTAGCGAAAAAGCCGAATTAAAGAGGGCAAATGGAGGTTGAAAGATTATATTAAAGTCCTTTGTTTTTGATGATACTTAGGAATAAAATTTGGTATTCAGGCTAATAGTTTAAAATAAATAAATACTGTTATAATATTTTTACAAAAAAGAAGGATTAATGAGGTGGAATTGGAGTTTGTATGTTGTGTTGAAAGTTATGTAACTACGAATTTGTAATTTGACATGTGGGTGTAAAAGTTCATCTATACTAATATTATAAAGAGGAAAGATTTGATTGTTTGTTTGTTTGCATTGAATAGGCTCCGAAACTACTGAACCGATTTGAAAAATTCTTTCACTGTTGGGATGCTGCACTATCCCCGGTTGGCATAGGCTATATATCCCGGCTTCGCCCGTGCGTGTCTGCATGTCTTCGTTTCCTCAAAATCATGAACACCCTACAAGAAAAGGACAAATTACTCCGTGCTCGCTTTTCCCTCGGACCGTTTTTTTAGCATGAGTACTCAATCCAGGTCCCTTTAGGGTATATATCCCTTTAGGGTATATATAAAATCCTTGGATCTCAGTATCAATGGTCATGAAAAAATAAAAAATAAAGTTCAGTCAAAGTCAAATGTGTGACAAGACAAAACAAACGAAACGTCAATCTTATCAACACATTCACAACAAATCAAATTCCTTCTGCAACAAATCAAAGTTTTTGTTTCGCAAAAGGTATAAATTCATACTTTGCTTTGACTTTTTACGGCTAAATCTATTAAAAACAATTAATTTTCGATGTTATATCTAACTCACCGATTTAGTTACGCTTAATTTATCAATTTTTACGTTTTTAGTTTTTATCTGTTGGCAAATATGAGTGGTCAAGATAGGAGGCCGAAGATTCCTGCGCCACCTACACCGGCTGGTGGTACTGGGAATCTTCTGTCCAGCGTAGCGCCGCCTTCACAGCTTCCAAACTTCATTACTACTCCTGTTGAGGTAAATTCAAACATACATAGCAAAACTATCCACAACATAGTGTTAGCATACTACATCTTTACTGCCCACGTCCTCACTATAGTAGAGTGTACTCAAACTGATGTAAGGTATTTATTCCCGTAATTATCTATTTTGGGGTCCAAAGACATGAAAGCAGCAGGGCGCGACTGGGTATGACTAGCAGTGACATTGCTGTGGAAAATGGAACAGAGGCCTATGAACAGGCAGGGCAGTGGTGATGATGGTTGAACTATTTATGTAGCGGTACCTACCTATTACTACAGCACCTTGGTTTGCCAAAACATACACGAATATCTTGACATGCTAATTGGCAAAGAAGAAATAGAATACTTCAGCAAAAATACAACTCATAACTGGAATTGATGTATACCAACAAGCTAGCCTCTGAGCTCAGCCCACCAGCAACCCTAAACCTGTCAGATGAGAGTTTGCAACACCTATGAGAGTTTACATAGCAGACCTGCAGAAATGAGGGGATAATAAATACACCGGGGATAGAATCTGAAATGTGGATATTCACTAAAGAACCAGAGTCACCGATATAGCTATTAAAATTTGCATCTTAAAGTGGCATATGGGCAGGCCACATTGCTCGAAGGACCGATAACTGATGGGGAAGATTGGTTCTTGAGTGGAGACCACGAACCGGAAGTTACAGCGTAGGTAGGCCTCCCACTAGATGGACCGACGACATTGTGAGAGTCGCGGGCATCCAGTGGATGCAGAAGGCAGGCTGTCGTTCAGTGTGGAGGTTAAAGGGGGAGGCCTATGTTCAGCGGTGGACGTCTTGTGGCTGATGATGATGAGTGTTTTGGGCACTTTTGCGCCGGGAACAGTTAGGAGTGGGTTATTTGAATAAGTAGTTATTTCTGGCTTATTTATTTTTGTGCAATATAATTTACTAAATAAAATATTCACAACACTTCAGGTGCCCCAAGCAGTCCCGCAGCCATTGCCACTTACACCCCAAGTGGTGCCTCAGATGCCCCATGTTATCTCACAAACTCCTCAAGTGGTACCTCACAGCCCTCAAGTGCTGCCTCCGAACATACCAGCGATGCCCCAACCAGTCCAACCGGTTATTGTAAAACCTAAAGAGTTGGAAGGGGAGAGATTCAGGTAAGACAAGTGATGTCAGATTCAGACAAGTAATGAGCAATTACCAGAACTAGAATTAAGTCACGGAATTTGTAAAATTATACCTTACAACTTTTTTTGCTCCGGCAGTTGCAAAAACGCTTTTTTTATAAAGCCTGTTGAAAATCTAGAAAAACTGTCAATAGTTTAAATTTTTCATTCAGCAAGTTCTTACCATTTATTGTAAAAGAAGAAAAATTAATAAATAACCTTTTATCTGAAAACATTTTATTTAACGGCTAGCATTATCAATCGATGTATAGTTAACATATTTTTTTTTCATTCTAGCCCGGCCATTCCTCTTGCCAAAGGTGAACCGACGATGTCAATACGGTCTCCAGAAGACTCGCAGACCACACAATCTCCCGAATCTCTCTCTGAATCAGAGATGACCGATACAGATAAGCTTGGTAAGTTAGAATTGTTGTAAAGATCGACCTAAATATCTGTATTAGAGTGAATTACAGTGGAGTCTCACTAATCCGGCACTTACTCAGTACTCTGCTGAAGTACTGGAGTGCCGGATTAGTGTCTCCCAGTAGTCTGGCGCACTACATCCATTGTCCCAGCTTTCTCCGTTCGCGCCTTCCCCTTTCCTCAGCCGCTACCTACACCCACTTGCCCTCTTTCTTCCCCAAATTACTTAAGTAAGATAGTTGTCAAGAAATTTGTAATCTGCATACTACCTACATATGAAATCATTTTTTTTTTTATTTTTTTTTTAACATATAAACGCATTTATTTTTGTATGTACATAGGTAGGTATATATTTTATTATATTTACTTTGAATTTCCCTATATAATCCTGTAATCTGAATATTCCAATAATCCAGTACCTCCTGGTATGTAATAGTGCCGGATTGGTAAGACTACTGTATTTTATAGCCACCATCAGTAATTGAGTAAAACTCAACTGTAGGAAATTGTAGATTGTACCTTGTACCTTACAAAAAAATTATCACCCTGTAAAAAGATCACAACACTTCCTACACACAAAGTTTTGTAGATCTTTGGAGCGATGGTGGCCAGGTAGCATGTGCGCTCAGCCCTGCACCAATGACTTATTTCATACATAAGTAAACTATGTGCAGTTTTGATGCTATCAATCAACAACGGTGAAGGAGAACATCGTGACGAAACCAGTATGTCCAAGAACTTCAAAAGTTCAGACAAAACAATAAATGGAAGTGTTATAGATTCCCGTTTAGCACTTACATTACACCCCTCACTTGGTCGTCCATTTGATGACATATTGTCATCACATTTGCAGTTGTGTGTCGCTCAATATTGAAGTGTGCATTTGTAGAACTATATGTCTGTGTGTGCAGTATGTGTTTACCTCGTCCGCTTCATTTGCCAGACAGATTTTGGCAGACTTTTTTTCGGTACTTGCTCGAATTTAAGGAAAATCGAATCTTTATATATGATCAAAGGCTCGGGCCTATTCGGCCTGTAGAGAAATTCGCCCCTGCGGTCACCCTTCCTAAAACTGACTGTATCTTTCGGTTGCAGGTGACATAATGCCTGGAAGCGCTCTATTGACTTGGATGAAAGGCGCCGTTTCAAGTGGAGGCCTACTGCAGAGGGTCGCAGAGAAGGCCAAGAGCTCTGTGGACACAATGATCACCACGTTAGACCCTCAAATGAAGGAGTATCTAAGTAAGTAAAATGTATGACTACGCCCTAATTATAAGTCGCGTAAATGTTTTTAGTTTAGTACGAATTGTTGTTGTTTGATCCGTATTCACACTGAGTAAAATAAAATTATGTAATGCATAAGATTTTTTTTTTTTATCAACTCATTGTATTCTTTCATTTCTCTTTTCTTCTTTTTTCCTATAAAGCAAACATATGTGCTGTGCCATCTTCCTTGGTCCAGTGCTACGATGAGAGGACAAAATAGATTTTTTAAAATTTATCTATACTAATATTATAAAGGGGAAAGATTTGATTGTTTGTTTGTTTGCATTGAATAGGCTCCGAAACTACTGAACCGATTTGAAAAATTCTTTCACTGACGGAAAGCTACACTATCCCCGGGTGACATAGGCTATAATCTATGCCCGTGCGAAGCTGGGGCGGACCGCTAGTTTTTTAATATCTTGGGCATTAACCCATTCAAATACACCCACAGTATTTTATTAATTTACAGTGATTGTTGGAATGCTCAAAAAAATAATTAATATTTTTTAAATGTTTTTTTTTAGAAAGCGGTGGAGACTTATTAATTGTAGTAGCATCAGATAAAGAAGTAAAGGTGTCACCGATGAGAGAAGCGTTCCAAAATATATTCGGCAAAGCCAATGTCATGTAAGTGTTGCCATTTTACTGTTATAAACTGAAGGCATAGAATAAAAATGATAATTAAAATGTGACATTCGCATGTAAATTAGTACTATATTGAATGTAGCGGCTTTAGATTTTGGTAATACTCAACATATTCATTTGTTACCTCCAATTTACAAAAGTAGTTTTTCGTAAAACTTTAGGAGGGAAAGTTTGAGAATGGATTTCGTTAAATTACTGTCATAAAATAATAATTTTTATGTTATTGTTTACTTATTTTATATTTATCTTGAAAATTACGGCTTTATTTATCGTTATATGCCCGAAAATACAAATACTTAAAATTGAACGGTTCATTTTGTAATACGCCTCTTAAGCCACATTTTATCGCGAATTAGTCTGCCTTTGACCACCAACTCGGCTGTTGATAAGCGACGATGTGATCGAAGATGAAGCACGAAGACTTAGAAGATACCTATTCACTCATGCCAAAACATCATGGAAGGCTGGCGTTCCAATTCTACATACAAAAGGTATCACATTTTTTATGGTAGTGTGATGTGATTTCAGTGGGTACGAAGCGCAAAGTGACGTCACAGCGGCTCAACCAATCGGCTACGCGGCAGCGTACGCAGCGGCTAAGCAACGAATTGCGCATATTCGCTCCGTGCATTCAGAACTGACGAATAATGTGCCTGTGGTGGCTGTGGAGAGCTTTCTACACGAAGCCGTTAGTGACAGGTTGGTTATACGTAAAAAAAGTATGTGGATACGTAATATTAAAAACTGGCGGTCCGTTCTGGCTCCGTATAGTTAGTTCCGTGGGTATAGTTATATAGCCTATATTAATCAGTGATCATGTAGCATACAAATGGTGAAAGATTTTTGAAATCGGTCCAGTACTTTTTGAGCCAATTCGTTACAAACATACTTACAAATAAATCTTTCCTCATTATACAATGACACGTCGCACATCAAAATCGGTTAAACCTTATATGCTAAGGGGTAACGTAATAAAAAATATACTTATTCTCAAAAAATATTAGCCTGCATCTTGGGCAGTTAGGTAAAAAACCTATATGTTGCACTATCTACAAAAATAATTTTAGCTTTTCATTTATGAACATCCAATGCTATCTCGCACTAGATGGACCGACGACATTGTGAGAGTCGCGGGCATCCAGTTGATGCAAAAGGCAGGCTGTCGTCCAGTGTGGAGGTTAAAGGGGGAGGCCTATGTTCAGCAGTGGACGTCTTCTGGCTAATGATGATGAATGTATCTTCCAGATGGTACGACATAGCGTTACTGGTCCTATCCCAGCCGTCGCTGGGAATCGAACTCCAACTGCAGTCACAAGGCACCCCTGTCCCAAACGCAGCCGTCACTGCTGCCAGAGAAGCCACTCCCAAGAATTATGAGCACTCGCAGACTGGATACAGTGTTACTGTGGGATCTATCATGGCGGCTAGCTTACAGGTAACGTTTCAATGGTTTTATTTCTAGTTTAAGCATGTAAACAATATGGTATTTGACTATATTAAAAATATAATTCATGCTGGTGTAATCGTAGAAGATTATTAACCATTGGAGCGAACAAGCAACCTGCGGCCGGTCGCGTAGCATAGGTCCGCATGCGGCAAGCGGTCGGGCGCAGGTTGAACGGTCATCTGTTTTTTTTCATTCTGCCACGCGCGGCGAAATTCGCAAAATTGCGATTGCCGCCTGAGTAATTAATTAAAAAAAATTATATAATTACTAAAAACTTCGAAGAGAATCGCAACCAATACCAGAAGATGGCGCTTTTCTTTATTCTCTTGAAATGCTGCGGAACTTGACCGTGATACTAGCGCTACGGTAATTTGTAGTACGCTATCTGACTGCAGCGCTTACGGAAGTTCGAGACAACCTATAGCACGCTCAAATTACGTTGCCATCTAAGTTTATACCGTTTTTAGGCAAATTTCCGAGCTACGCTCTAATGTTCCGCTATTGTCTTTCTTCTTAGTCTATCTTCCTTGTTATAGGTCTCCTCTTCAGTGCGCCATCTTTTTAGGTCCTGTAGCAGTCACTGTCCAATGTCCACTGCTTTCCTGCTGCCTTAGCGATGTCGTCTGACCAGCGGGCTGGTGGTCTGCCCGGTGGTCGCTTTACGGTCCGCGGCCACATTACATCATCTCTTCTCTTCTCTTCTCTACATAGTATAAATTGAAGTCGCTTTCCGCGTCTGTCTATATGTCTGTATGGCCGCTAACTCCTCCTAAGCCACGCAACGGATTTTGATGCGGTTTTCACCATCAGTTAGATACATTTGCAAGGAAGGTTTATATACATAACTAGCGACCCGCCCCGGCTTCGCACGTAAATTACACCCGTGCGAAGCCGGGCGGGCGGGTCGCTAGTACTATATACTATATACTATATAATATTATAAATGTGAATAGTTTGTTGGTTTGTTTGTTCCTCTTTCACGCAGCAACCGAGCAACGGATTGATCAGATTTTTTGCATGGGTATAGTTCAAAGGCTGGACAGTGACATCTATAGGCTACTTTTCATCATCATCATCATCATCATCATCATCATCATCACCATTTTTCATCACTACGCGGGTGAAACCGCGGGGCGCAGCTTGTTATCAATTTAAAAAAAACTATGTTTCCAGGTGCATCACAGTCAATGGCAAGAAGCGGCGACGGGCGTGTCCAGGCGCGAGCTACTAGTGCTAGCGGGGAAATCCCTCGCGGGATCCTATAAGAGACTACTGGCGGTATCTGCCGCCACTCCACCGTAAAATAAAAAAGTACTACCATAATGTGAAAATATGTTACAGTAAGTATTTGTTATGAATTCGTCAGACTAACAAGGTGTGATTATTATTGTCTCAAGCATGGAATTAATCTGTCGATTATTTTAAAAACTTACTTTGATAACAATTAGATTAAGGTTTTTTCCTAAGGTATTTTTTAAAATTAATAATAGGCTTCGGTTTGACCGCCATCTCGCCTGATTCGCTGCCTGAGTTCCCCAATAGTTAAAATCCGGGTGTCTTCAAGTCGAGAGTGAATAGGTTTCTTCTAGGCAAGCGTGCTCCATCGTAAGCCGCATCATCGCTTAACATCAGGCGAGGCAATAATAAAAAAAAAAAAATGTTAAGCGATGATGCGGTCTACGGTGGAGCACGTATTGGAGCGATGGTGGCCAAGCGGTAGCATATGCGCTTTATAATCTGACGGCACCCGGTTCGATCCTCGACCCTGCATCAATGACTTATTTAGTACTTTATTAAATTATGTGCAGTTTCGATGCCATTGCTCAGACGGTGATGGAAAACATCGTGAGGAAACCGGTATGACCGAGAACCTTCAAAAGTTCAAAGAAATTACATTCCCCAACGTAAACTGGGACAGCTTAGTGGATTAGAGCCCACCCTTTCTCTTAGCGAAGGCCTGAGTCCCAGTAGTGGGAACATGATAGAGCGATGATGATGATGATGAAGGTTATAGGCATCTAATTTTTGTCTCCTCAATATTGACGTCGATTCTGATGTATCGTTCTCTAAACTAAACTAAATTTGACAGCTCTAAAATTGTTGCCATCCTTTTCTAACGCATTGAAATGAAAAGAGACGCCGATAATTTTTGTCCTGTCAAATTAGTTTAGTTTAGAGAATGGTACAACAGAATTGATGCCAATATCTGTGAAATACGTTAACCTGCCCAGTAATGGACGAAAAAAAACCCATTAAAACTTAATATTTCATTCTTTTTTTACAATGTTTTTAGGCAGAGATGTTAAAGCTTAAGAACTTGGATGGAGTGTATTTTTTATTTGTTTCAGGGAAGAATCCCAGCGCAAAGGATGGAATCTATTATGTATATTGTTACCTATCGAGCTAAGCATATAAGACCCATTGTTAATGTTAAGATAATATAATAAAAGACTTGAGGGGCCAATCGTGTTTTTATATCACGGATCAAGGGATTGGACATTAACCTTCTACAAACAAATCTAAATCATAATATTGATAATATAAAAAAATATAAAAAATAAGAGCAACGGTCATTTTTAGGGTTCCGTACCCAAAAGGTGTAAAACGTAGGGACGGATTTGTTAATTTGGCTGCCCCAAGGCTATGGAAGATTGCCGTCCCCCTACTTCTGGAAACATGAAAAATTGAATGATCTTTAAGAATTTAAAAAAAATTAACCGGCCTAGTGTGAGTCAGGCTCGCGTACTGAGGATTCCATACCACCAAAAAATACAGAAAGTAGTGCAAAAAGACAACATCACGCCCATGCGGTCACCCATCCAAGTATTGACCGCGCCTGACGTTGCATAACTTTGTGGTGAATAGAAATTTGTCAAATAATTATTATAATTTATTATTTGTTGTTATATTTTAGAAGCGTGCTAAGAGGCTCATCAGCAACGAATCCCTGGTTCAGACTAAGCTCCTTAGTCTAGAGCAGGGGTCTCCAAACTTTGAAGCCTTGGGGCCATAATATTTTTTTCGGTATGTTGCAAGGGCCATAACATGGACTTGTCTTACTAGTCTTAAGCTGTCGCGGGCCGGATTGATGGCAGTGGCGGGCCGGATTTGGCCCGCGGGCCGTAGTTTGGAGACCCCTGGTCTAGAGCATCGGTGCAAAGTTGCTAGTCAGACTAGACGGCTAGACAAGTACGAGTAGAACTCGTGTTCTGAGGGTTCCGTTGAAAGGAACCCTCAGAGCTCGTGCAAAAAAAAAACTAACTGAAGTTGAAATATTAAAAGACAAACTTAACTTTGTAGTTGACAATAAGGTTCTTCTATACATAACAACTACAAAATGTAAGTTTGTAATCGTAAAACAAATTTTTTATGTGATATAACTTAAAATTAACAACTTTCAGATTTATTCCTTTATATGTGCGTAAGACCTTGCTTGCCTCTTGCCAAAATTAATGATTCTAGGTCAACAGGAAGGTTTTACCCGAAGGAACCCTATAGGTTTTGATTCCCCTGTGAAATCGCAAAATATGCGACATAAACGTTCATATCTTTTGATTGCGTTGACTTTAAAACTTTTATTTTTTTACAGCCGAAAGAAACCGTGGACCCCCAGTATTTAGTATAAATTTCAACTCCATACCTTTATGCGTTCTTGATAAAAAGGGCCTTGACAGACGGACAGACAGACGGACAACGAAGTGATCCTATAAGGGTTCCGTTTTTTTCTTTTGAGGTACAGAACCCTAAAAAAGAGTACTATAACCATTAACCATGCCAAGTTTGACGCTAGACCTTTGGGCTTTTTGTCCCGGAAAAAAATCATGAGTCCTGTAGGATAGCGGGTGAAATCGTGGGGCGCTGCTAGTACGACATAATTTAAGCATACCTATTGTTTTGTTTTGGATTTAGATTAAATGAATTTTAATTAATTTACTTACCTAGATAAGCTTATCGGACATTTTGTAAATAAGAATTTATGCAGATGGTTTTTTTACATGTTAAGTACCTACATGTAATTATCGAGATACAATACATATAGAGTCACAATCGTGCCAAAAAAACGTAACGTAATTTCCGGCTGATACACTTATCCCTACCAAGGTATCCTTACTACTATACAAATGCCAAACCTGAACATTTTGACACCCAGATCAGTAACGTAAATTTCGGCTGGTACACTTATCCCTACCAAGGTATCTTTACTACTATACAAATGCCAAGCCTGAACATTTTGACACCCAGATCAGTAACGTAATTTCCGGCTGATACACTTATCCCTACCAAGGTATCCTTACTACTATACAAATGCCAAGCCTGAACATTTTGTCACCCAGATCAGTAACGTAATTTTCGGCTGGTACACTTATCCCTACCAAGGTATTCTTACTACTATACAAATGCCAAGCCTAAACATTTTGTCACCCAGATCAGTAACGTAATTTTCGGCTGGTACACTTATCCCTACCAAGGTATCCTTACTACTATACAAATGCCAAGCCTGAACATTTTGACACCCAGATCAGTAACGTAATTTTCGGCTGGTACACTTATCCCTACCAAGGTATCCTTACAACTACTATACTGACTATACAAATGCCAAGATTAATAAAAAAAATTTTTTTTATTATAAATAGGCTTGCGCTTGGCCGCCAACTCGCCTGATGTTAAGCGATGATGCGGCCAACGATGGAGCACGCTTGCCTAGAAGAAACCTATTCACTCTCGACTTGAAGACACCCAGACTGTAACCTTCGGAGGATCGGGGAGTCTGAACATTTTGACACCCAGATCAGTAACGCCATTTTCGGCTGGTAGCTACAC
The DNA here is from genome assembly GCA_932305915.1 of Agriopis marginaria. Lineage (NCBI taxonomy): Eukaryota > Metazoa > Arthropoda > Insecta > Lepidoptera > Geometridae > Agriopis > Agriopis marginaria. Next base: position 5,380,956 of record OW029932.1, read on the forward strand.
TTATCCAGAAGGTGTTTTTATGATGCTCAACAATGAGCCAGCGAATAAAGAATTTAATTTATCAAAGGTCAAAATTGTGCCCACCTACGTGTGAGTGACAATGATTCGAATAAGTTAAAATTATCTAAGGAGGAATTTACATTTTTATTGCAAAGTACCTACCTAAGCTACTACCTCGTGACAGTATTGAAATTTATGCAGCTGTTTGAATGTTTGTTTGAAGCCAATTTACGCGGAGGGGCTGGATAGATTTATATTAACCACTAGCCAAGCCCCGTGGCTTAAGCCACATTGTGATGAAAAATGATGATGATGATGATGAAAATGTAGAAATGATGATGATGTTTTTGCGAGATAAAAAGTAGCCTATGTGTGAATACAGGGTATAGGCTAACTCCGAATCGGTTAAGTAGTTTCGGCGTTAGAGTCCAGCCAAACATACACACATACAGACAAACTTTCGCATTTATAATATTAGTAAGATTATTAGTATAGACTAGCGGTCAGCCCGGCTTCGCACGGCTATTATTGGAGTTTCAGTGAGGATACCAAATTTTTTGAAAACATAATATAGCTTATGTCACCCGGGGATAGTGTAGCTTCCCAACAGTGGAAGAATTTTTCAGTTGTGTCAGTTTCGGTTCAGGAGTTTCGGAGCCTTTTCAAACAAACAATCAAATCTTTCCTTTTTATAATATTAGTATAGATAATTAGGCCCGGTATACAGCTAGTTCAGAAGAAAACATAGTATCTGTCCGCGAGGGCTAAAACAAATACCCATTTGACTGTTTTTACGAAACCATGGCAATAATGTAATAAAGCAATCACTTCATAATTTTCTGTATTTTGCATTATAAATCGATAGTAAAAATATTATTATTATACTAGCACGTAAACGCATCCTTTGACATTTATGGGGCCACGTCACCTGAGTGACGACACAACGTAGCAAAGAAGTTCTCACTGGTTACTTGCCTGTGACGTCATAAGGACATTCGACCGAATTAACAGACTATATAATTAGAAGCGAGCCCTTGCAGTCGTCACGTGATCAATTAAAAAAAGTACTACTCTGAAAATCAGGACATTAGTTTGTAGTTTTTAGTAATTTTTATAAATATTGGCCAACTACTTACGCGGTATCAAACTAACGTTAAAACTGCGCAGTTTGGAACATCACGCGAAAGTGAACTTTAACGCGCCCAGATACGGTTTGCGATCGCGCAACATTTTTTGTGCATTTTTTTTGGTATGGAGGTATGTTATACGGTAGGTACCTATGTACCTATAATACCTATAAACCTACCCGTAATAATCACAGGCATTTATCCCGGTAGAATATTTGGGTAGGCTGTCTCCGTGGTAGCCTATTTGGGAGACCGCTAGGCTTGAAAGCGTGAGGTCGCGGTTCAAACCCCAGGCCCGTACCAATGAGCTCTTTGGAGCTTATGTACGGATTTTCATGCCACTGGCTTTTCGGTGAAGGAAAACATCGTGAAGAAACCTGCATACGTACGGAGAAGGAATTCAATCATCATCATCATCATCAGCCAGAAGACGTCCACTGTTGAACATAGGCCTCCCCCTTTAACCTCCACACTGAACGACAGCCTGCCTTTTGCATCCACTGGATGCCCGCGACTCTCACAATGTCGTCGGAAATCAAAAAATTCAATAAATTCAAGGAATTCAATGGCGTATGTGAATCCACCAACCCGCACTGGGCCAGCGTTGTGGATAATGGCACAATCACCCTTTCGGGGGTAGGCTAAAAGTTCAGCAGTGGACTGTTAAAAAGGCTGATTATGATGATTTTTCCCGGGAAAAACCGTTTGGTTTCTGTAGAATAGCGGGTGAAACCGCGGGGTTCTCCTAGTCTGAAATATATTATACTGTGAACTGCTAATTCAGAATTAAACTCGGGTGCTATGCATAGGCAAGTACATGATGCAGAGCCACCAACTTATTTATGCAGTTGAGTTAGGGAGCTACTATAGCATTTTATAAATCAAGCTGACAGCTACTGGTTGCACATTTTTAATACTTTATTTTGGGCACCTCTGCAGATAAGTTGGTTGCACTTATTTAGGTATTGCTTCCTACCATTACGTTTTTTATGACACTGATAGAAATGAAGGATTATTCAATATCATTATTTATAACAAAAGTAAAATATCTCAGTGCAATAAAACCATGCAGATAGAGTTTATTATTGTTATCTTTTCGTTTGGTATAAATAACTGAAATGAAGTACTTTTCACCAAATTGACCGAAGGGTAGGTGAGTAATCATACATCTTGGAAAATACAGTGCCAATAATAAAAAAAATAATAACTTTATTGTTATTTCATATCATTTTCATACTCTACTTTTCTTCTTCTTATGTCTAACTTTTCTTAGGCTTGGTGGATATAAAAAAATTACACGGCTTTTGTTTTTTAATAAAAGGAGCGACTTAACGGCTTCTTTAATATGCCTGTAGAAGGCCTGTAGTGGTCTTGATGCTTTGTCTGCTCGGATAGGAGTTTGTAGACTTTGTTACTAGAAAATACTACGGTTACTCCCTTTCCCTTTGTCTCAACCAAACTCTACAGGTTAATTCATCATCATCATCATCATATCAGCCATAGGGTGTCCACTGCTAGACATAGGCCTCCCCATCGATCTCCAAAAGGGCCGGTTGGAAGCGGCCTGCATCCAGCGTTTCCCTGCGGTCTCTTTTAGGTCGTCTGCTCATATTGTCGGTGGACATCCTATGCTGCGCTTACCGGTCTGTGATCTCTTTTCGAGAACCTTTCGGCCCCATCGGCCATCTGTTCTGCGTGATATGTGCCCTGCCCACTGCCACTTCAACTTGCCGATCCGGTGGCCTATGTCGGTGACTTTCGTTCTTCTAACGGATCTCCTAATGTTTGATTCGATCTCGTAGAGAAACCCCGAGCAAAGCCCACTCCATAGCTTGCTATGCGACGTTGAGCTTGCTTATGAGGCCCATAGTGAGAGACAGGTTAATTGGTCGCACCGTATTAATATTCTTCGACTCGACAAAACATGCAGCACCATTTTCATCATCCATGTTACCACTGTAGATGACGAGAAACATTCAAGCATGTTTCTCGTCATGATCTACACTTCCATTTGAGCAATTGTGTCAGCGTTTCAGAGTTCGCTCCGGTATTTCGAGGAGCAGTTGGCTCGAGTAGATGCTGGTGATGTTAGTGCAGGACTCATCGATTGATTGATTGATCGACACATCGCTCTCATCTCTATTAAGAAAGCAAACCCCCAGTTCACCTCACATTTTGTAACAGTATTTTTTGCCTGTATTTTAAACCCCATTTATTTTACCATCCTACTATTTCCCTCAGTTAAAAAAAACTCAAGATGAAATTCTTCACGGTATTCGCTGCCATCGTCGCTGTGGCCTTGGCCTCACCTGCCGAGTGGAGTCTCAACGATCTGTCCACGGCTATCCAGGACCCTAACACCCCGGCTGCTCTGAAGCCCGTCCTTGAGCAGGCCCTGAACGAGCTGATGTTCGAAATTATGACCGGAAGCCCCCAGGTAAGAATCGACGAAAGAAACTCGTTGATCACAACTCCCTGGCTACATTTGACTCTAATCCATGAAGACACCCTCCCTGCACGAGCAAATAATCTTAACATCACTTACCCATTACCCCCAGGCAAGATACCACTGAAAAAAATTAATTGTTTATTAAATGTCACTCTCACAGTACCTTAGCTGCTCTAAAAGACATCAACGGAGAGGAACTGCTAATGTTTACTTTTGTAGAACATCCTCGAGCCAAGATTATGAAGTGATGGTGACTGAGCCTACCACCACGGTATGTTTCCTACCATGGTTGCAAAACGCCTGACGTTTCTGTGTCCTCACATGATACAGTATTGTGCCTTGCACCCAGAAAAACTAATAGTATAGTTATTTATCAAGCATTGCGTAAACTTCTGTTATAATTTTCATAATAACATGTCATGATCCTGCTTATTGGCATTGGTAGGGACTCTGTAAAATTCTGAGTGACACTGCAACTGTTTTAGGTATCTGTGGCGTTACAAGCGAGGGGCTTGTATTGTAAGTCTCGTTATTCAGTCGTTTAAAAAAGCCTATATTTACGAAACAATATTTTCTCAGACCACCGTCACCGTCTCCACCGCCGTCCAAGACTTCTCCTCGTGGACTCTCAACGAGCTGTCCGAAGCCATCCAGGACCCGGCTACCGACCCCCATCTCGTGATCTACCTGGAGCATGCTCTCAACTCCATGATGGCTGACATCATGGCCGGAGGACAGCCTGTAACTATAACAACACTTATTTATTCATACACGACGCAAGCAGGTTTATTGTGTTCATGGACCTTGTCATGTATTATGAAGAGTAAGCCAAAGTTGCGAAGGCTTGATGTCACAAAAGCGGACGTAAGAGCAAATATAGTAACTTGATAACAATGCAAAACCCTAACAACTGTGCGAAGTGGGGAATCGAATCCCAGCCGAAGCTGGGATAGTCGCTAGGCAGAAGAAAAAAAGGTAGGTATATTGCAGCTTGTAGGCAAGGGCAAATGCTGGGACAGGGGCATATGTTTTTGAGAAATAGCACCTAGGGCAAACATTAGAAAACTATTGTTATATAGTTATTTCGTAAAATATAAGGGAATCAAGGGGGAATTAGAACTCGAAGCGTAAAATAAGCGTAAAACCTAGCAAGTGTAAAAGGGATAAATACTACTGATTGCTATAGACGGTTCAAATCACTTGCTTGAGCAGAACGATCGAGTTTTTGTAGGCGTTACGTTTAAAATTTGCTAGGTACCTCACGGAAGTTCTGTGTCAACACAAGCTGCTTTTATACAAAAATCCCATTTTCCAGGAATCCGTGATCGTCGCCACCCCCGTCGGTCTCCTGCCCGTGGAAGCCGTCATTGTTCCTGCCCCCGTTGAGACCGTCGTTGTCCCCCCCACGCCCGTTGAGGCCCCCGTCTCCAGCCCCCTTGTCCAGATAATCGTAAACATCAAGAGCCAGGAGCAGGTAAAATAATGCCGTATTTTCCAATTCCCAATCAATATTTACATCGTAATGCTTAATTATCTATTTATAATCGTTTATTCTATACTCTAAATCTCAGCTTGTCAAAATAATGTGCACATAAGGCTTTGGTCTAAGCCGCAAAACGCTGCGGTAAGCGGTTCCAAACGCAGCGTCTGGCTTTGCTCCTTACCGCTGACGCATGCTTCGTCAGAACCACAGAAAAGTTTTATTTTGTTTATATTAGAACGGCTGTCAAGGCATTTTTGTAAGAAATTTGTTGTAGTCAGTTGCACCCATATAAACGAAAAGTCAGTCATTCGAAATCAGTTAGCAACTGCGATGCGGGGTTCGACGCGTTGATCTAAATAAGAATGTTCAATCAATATACAAATATACAACATTCACTCATAATGCCTGGTAACAGATTTTCCTTCTCATTTCCGTTCTATTTACTTCCCTTTTCTGTGGTCAGAACAACAGACCACCCTAGACGCTTTGTATACAATTCAGTATTTGATAACGCATAACATTAACCGTAGCGTAAAGAGACCAAAGCATTAAATTTATTAGGACATAACGACATTGTCAAACAAACTTCACGACATCTGTGTAACACACTTCCAAATACACATATTAACCGACTTCATAATGGAGGTTATCAATTCATCTGTATGTAAAAAAAATGCTTTTTTTATTTGTTTGCAGGCCCCCGTTGTCCCCGCGCCCGTCGGTCTCCCCGAAGTCAACCCTGTTGACATCATCTCCATCAACCCTGAGCCCGTCCTCCCCGAGATCGTGCTCCCCGAGCCCGTGGTCCTCCCCCAGCCTGTCCTCCCCGAGGTCATCCTCCCCGAGCCCGTGGTCCTCCCTCAGCCCATCCTCCCCGTGGTTGAGGTCAACCCCGTCGACATCATCTCCGTCAACCCCGAGGTAAGTGATCACTTCTTTAAAGTGAAAACTTCTTTAGGCATCGTTGGGCACTTTTTGGGATGGGGAAAAAACACTGAAATCACGTGTGATCCGCGATTTGGAAAATTATTTTTTATCTGAAAGCATACACTTTCTGATTGGTCTCAGAAATTTCATCAAAATCGGTCCAGTGGTTTGGTTTATACATCAAAATAACTGGGAAAATATGTCATTCAAGTGTACTTGATGACATTGACATCATTTCATGTTCCATCCTCGGCCGCAACTTCGCTTACCATCAGGCGAGTTGGTGGCCAAATGATCAAGTCAATATATGTAATTATGTTTAGTTAAATTGATAATTATGTTTAGTTAAAATGATAATTATGTTTAGTTATTTGTATAATTCCAATGCTTTAACTAGTTAATTTGCTTCCAGACCGCCGTGAACCCCGTTGACGTAATCGCTATCACTGCCCCCGAAGTGAACCCCGTGGACATCCTTGCTCCCGTCCCTGTCGTAGCCCCCGCCGTCGTCGGCGTCGTCGGACCCATGATGTAAACCACTCTAAATATTTACGATCCAGTATAAACTATAAGATCCAACGAAAATTACTAAAAGATCCAGTGTATAATACTTTAAGATCCGATGTAAAAAGATGGCTTTATCCACACTACCAAAATGAATACCACCTAAAATACATATGAGAATTAAAATATTGAGTTTTCTGTACCCTAGCTTGTATTTTTACTTGTATATTCCTATTAGTAGATAAATAGATAGATAGATAGTCACATCATTAATGGGGGAACACGAAATGGCGATGCTGCTATGCAAAAAAACAGGCAACGCAATTTAAAAACCTCATAAAAAATACCCATTTCTAGTATAATAAGACTCCAAGTTTCTTTGCGAGATAAAATCCGAAACGTGGGTATTCACCAAAGAACCAGAGTCACCGACATAGCTGTTAAAATTTGCAAGCTGAAGTGGCAATGGGCAGGCCACATCTCTCGAAGAACCGATAACCGATGGGGTAGAAAGTTTCTGGAGTGGAGACCACGAACCGGAAGACGCAGCGTAGGTAGGCCTCCCACTAGATGGACCGACGACATTGTGGGAGTCGCGTGCATCCAGTGGATGCAAAAAGCAGGCTGTCGTTCAGTGTGGAGGTTAAAGGGGGAGGCCTATGTTCAGCAGTGGACGTCTTCTGGCTGATGATGATGAAGACTCCAAAGTTTCGTTTATCCTGTTTCCTGTTGGTTCCTGTTGAGGGGTAGAACTATACGATTATGCATTGCTGCAAGCCCCCCTGATTGGCGTTATCAGTGGCAGCACCTTGATAAGCGACGCTTTGTACCTACTTACCTAGGTATCTAGTATCATCGATCTCCTCAAAAACCCAAAGCTCATCTGAAAGATCATCAATTTCTGTGTAAGAAAAACCACTGCTGCATTTTACAAACAGTGGAGATAGTGGTTGCTGCAGCGATAACCTAAAAAGGTAGCATTCCGATATTGGCAACCGCGGCTGCGTCGCGCGACCCACTATTCAGTAGGAGTTTATGTGTTAAACAATGCCAACGACCTACACGTCACGCGAAGCGGTCGCTTGCATTGTTTAGCACTCCATTATAATTCATACTGAGCCGCATCCGCCGGTCGCGGTCGTCAAGATTGGAATACTACCTTTAGGGTGCTACAGCACTCACTTCAGATGTCCTCAATTCGCCCTTCCATTTATAAATGAATATGACTCAACAGTTGCCTACCTCAATCTTCGAGATTTACAGATCACGTTGCAAAACGTCAAGAGATTAGGGTATCAAGATTAGATACTAACTGACATCTCGCTGTGGGAATGCACTAACGGCCAGTATCACAGCATGTACATATAAACAGGGTGTTTTATATAAAGGTCAATTTATTTTTGTATGTGACGAATCTCTAGTGTAATTCCTCTTTTACGTCGCTTCGAGTACAATAATTTTTCTCTATAGATATTTGTGATGCTAATTTTAACTTGACCTGTTATAAAATATTAATTACATAAAAGAGGAAAATTAACCTAATCTGAAAATAAATAAATAAAATCTGTAACAAAAAAAAACGGTATAATAATTTGTACTAATGATATTATTTTAAATAATATATTTGATACTTTCAGAAATTTATATGCCATTGCATAAATAATAATAATAAATAAATAAAAAAACACTATCAATATTAAATAATATTTATAGTCATTACTATAAATATTATTTAATTGAAACTAATAATATAACTAAGAGATGGGAAGATGATTTTCCAATGGGATGGAGAAGATTAGCTCGAGACAGAAAAGTGTGGAAGGAACTATGGGAGGCCTATGTCAATGGACAACCTGACAAATAAACTGGTTGCTGAAAATCATATTATTTACTATAGTTTATATTTCATTTTCGTTTTATATTATTTAATTTAAGATAATCATGGTCAGCGAATAAAGACTATCTATCTATCTATCTATCTAATAACATAACTTTTTTTTTACTTTTTAACGTTCTGGAGCTTACGGGCTCGACACAGCGCAGTGCGGAAAATTACGGGAACAAGATCCGTAACGCGCCGAGATACGGTTTGTGGCAGCGCAACTTTTCGCAGTCACCTAAACAGAACCGCTTAAAATATGTAGCCGTAAGGCCCCTGATTGGGTCAAGATTTCATGAAAATATTTAGGAGTTCAAATACCCCCCAACCCGCCAAATACCAAATGAAATAAATGAGAATGTGTGTTTGTTTGTTTGTTCCTCTTTCACGCAGCAACAGAGCAACAGATCGATCTGATTTTTGCATGTGTATAGTTCAAGGGCAGAAAAGTGACATACTACTTTTCATCAAAATCATCATCATCGTAATTTTTCATCACTACGCGAGTGAAACCGCGGGGTGCAGCTAGTAATTTTATAAATGCAAAAGTAACTATGAATTTTGTCTCTACTGTTTGTTACCTTTATAGCAATAGATAACTGACCCAATTGATTTCTGGACATGGATAACGTTATCAAATTTGAACACACATGAGCACTTAGCAAATACTTTAAATTTGAAAAATAACTAAAACTCCAAATAAGTTGTAAGTGTTTACTGATAAAATGTAATATAAATCACTAGCGACCCGCCCGCCCGGCTTCGCACGAGTGTAATTTACGTGCGAAGCCGGGACGAATAGCTAGCTATAATATAAACCTTCCGGGAAAATGTATCTAACTGATGGTGAAAACCGCATCAAAAATCCGTTGCGTGGTTTAGGAGGAGTTAGGGGCCATACAGACATACAGACAGACGCGGAAAGCGAATTTAATTTATACTATGTAGAGAAGAGAAGGGATACGTAAAATTTCGGACGATTTCTTAAGCCATATCCAAAGATAATAACGTCATTGGCCGAGCCTGGCGGACTTGACTGATCCTACCCATCAGTGCACAGTTGTACGCGTCTTCTGCTGGCAAAATATCCAGGGGCCGCATTACCGTCACCTGTTTTAAGCGATTCAGGGTGATTGCGAAAAATCACGCTAACGTAAACCTTAACGCGTCGAGATACAGTTTTCGGTCACGCAACTTTTGACAATCACCTAAACAGAATCGCTTGTACATCGTCAAAGCAGAATCGCCGAAGGTAATATCCCAGCACGCCAGTTTAAAAAAAAACTAAAAATAGGCTTGCTCTTGGCCGCCAACTCGCCTGATGTTAAGCGATGATGCGGTCTACGAGATTGTCTTCGGACATCAGATTACCCAGGGTTGACCCACGGTTACGTCAGCGACCAATGGCTGCTAATACGAGCGGTTTAGTGTAAATGTATAGATAGATATAGATAAGTCTTTATTGTTCACACCAGAAACTACATTGGTAAACAACAACTTAAAACGAGTGAAAAAATTGGCGACCATATCGCTATAAGCGATCTCTTCTAGGCAACCAGCCGCGGCTTACAGAATCGTCCGATTTTCTTAGACCTATCTTAGGTACTCGTAACTTGTGCTGCAAAAAACAACTGAAAAACTAAAACCACGCTGACTCTTAAACTTTTAATTAATAAAACATTGTTTTAGACTTTCACGGTAACTTATTCTACATTTAAACACAAATTAGCTCTGTAAAATTATATAACCGTGAAGCTACGTTGATTTTTCGTGGTATAAATATTCCGTGCGTACAATAATTAATAAGCGTTTTAATCTGTCCAGAAGTCGCAATGTGTATCTACCTACATCTACTTACCTTCCTAGTTCTAGGTAAGTATATTGAGGTATTTTTTAACTCGGGGTTTTCAATCATAAAATCTCCAACCTTTCTTTAAAACAAAAATGTTTAGCCATTATTTCGATTTTAGTTTGCATGCAAGAGAAATAAACTAAGATAATCACTATCACACTAATAATATAAATGCAAAGACGTTGTATACCAATAGGGTATAATTATAACGTCCTTGTATAAATTGTATAAGTAATAGTTAACAATACCTAGACATTGACAAAAAACATATTGTCAATTTGTCAATTTGTTTGACAAAGGGCGTGGGCCTTGAGTGTACATATTTATATTCTCTTTGAGTTACGCTACAAACAATAAAATATTAAATAAACGTGAGAGTGTATTGAGCTATGGTGGCCGAGTGGTATAGCATGTGCGTTTTATAATCTGCGGCACACGGTTCGAACCTCGGCCTTGGACCAATGACTTACTTAGTAGGTATAAATTATGCGCGGTTTCGATACCATCGTTCAAAAACGGTAAGGAAAGCATCGTTAGGAAACTGGTATGTTCAAGAACTTCAAAAGTTCAAATCATGATTATCACCAAAATGCACTGGGCCAGCGAGGATTAGGGTCCATTCTCTCTCTGAGAGAAGGCCCGTGTCCTAGCAGTGGGAACACAATAGGCTGATAATGATGATGATAAGAAAGTGTTTGTTTGTTGGTGACTTGTGGACTTTTTATCCCGGAAAAAATTATGGTTCCCGATTAAACTTTCACGCAGGGCGTAGTAGGTATAACATAATGCGAAAGTGTGTTTGTATTTATTTCACGCAGTAATATAGCAACGGGTTGGCGAGGTTTTTTGCATGGAAAGAGTTCAAGGGTCGGAGAGTGACGGGATTTTTATCCCGGAAAAAGATGCGGTTGCTTAGGTATTGTCCACACTGGTAAAACTTCAGGACGTTAAATCACTATCCATTTTCGTAAGCGTAATTTTCGGTATGATTAATTAATCTAATCAGACCATTTCCTCCGTTACTCAAAATGTATCATTCAATTAACATTAAAAGCATAAAAAAATGACACACCACATAGTTTGACAAAAATAGTAATCTCGGTCATGCGAAAATATTTAACCGCAATTTTTAAATTATCAGTTTTTTGCGATAAAATTGTTGGTTATGTGATACGGTGACTAGCCAAGCCCTCTCGTATCTCCTCATGGTATGATTTATAAATAGCCAAGTCAACCAAATCACGTCAGTATTGCCATAAAGTTCATAGGAGACCCATCTTTCACGTAAGTTTACCTTGTATTCTATTTCATATTGGTAACAGTAAAAAAGAAAACTACTTGAGCAATATTCTTTATTAGGTAATTTTTACGAAAAGGTCAATAACCTTTGATATAGAACGTCTTGAATTTATTACAGTTATATCGCTATACATATCTCAAAAAGTTATAGTCAGAAAATACTTAATATAATTTTAAATGAAGGTTTTTATACGGATCTATCAGCATGGCAAGCTACTTTGCTTTGTTTTGCTACTTTGGCGGGCCATATTTCACAAAATATACACTTGATAAAAATGATGTATGAAACCTTCCCTTCATTTAAAAAAAAAACTATTCAAAGATATTCAACCCGAGGGCCGGGTACAGCGAAAAATAAATTTTCATCCTCATTTCACATGTACCAGAGCCACCCCTTAAATGCAGAATTATATTATTTTTATACTTAATTTTATTTTCATATATTTTTAAACTGTAGTTGTGCAAAGTTTCAAGTAGAACTTAGAAAGTTCTTAAAAATTAGGACGGACGGACAGACATACAGACAGACGGAAGGACAGAACGAATTTATAAAAGTACCTTGCCGGGCTACTACGGCTAAGACCCTAAAAATTTATTAACGTAATGTCAAAATAAACTATAAAAATAAAATAAATATGTAGATTATTGTAGAAACATACATTATGAAGTCTCACTCAAAACTGCATAACTCAAAGTGTTCGAAACGTCAAGAATCTACATATTATATCAATTTTAAAATACACGCGATAAAATAATCAGGAAATAAAAATAAGTCATAATTACATAATCATCATAATCAATTATATAAGTCATAAGGCGGGTCGCTAGTTTTATTATACATTTTTATTGAGTGTACTGAAAATTGTTTTTCTGCAAAAAGGGTTCTTACGGGTGGTTGCTTTACTACTGAGTAAGGGTTCCTTTTTTTTACGATACCTGGGTCTACAGTAATACCTTTATGAACCTTCAGGATACATCTAACAGTTAGAACGTTTGCATCACTATAGAGTTTAGCCGTGCTGTGCCTTATTTTCTTTTTTAACATAACTTTTAGAATTCCTCTCTGTGCGCGTTCGATACTTAAGAAGCGTGTCTTAAAAGTTCCATCCCAAACAGCTATACAGTACGATAAAATAGATTGTACGAGTGCCGTGTAAATGTATGTTAGGAGTTTGATATCAGAGATATTTCGCAAGTGTTTAAATAACCAGATTAGTTTTCAAGCTCGATTTGCAACTATAGCCAGTTGGGGGTACCATGATAGCTTATTGTCTAGCGTCACGCCAAGATATTTTGTGGTGATAAAACTCTTTCAATTTTTTGGCAGTCGCAGTTGCCTGCATTACCAGTATCACAAGCGTGAGCAGTTAGAGATAGGTTACTTTCGGGTTGCAATGAGTCTTTAATAGAGAATGGAATGAAGTTAGTTTTTTGTGTATTTAAGGTGAGCAAGTTTAAGTTTAACCATTTGATGACTTGGTGTAGTCCGTTTTCAGCTGTATGAAATACTGTTGGCCAGCTATCTCCTTCAAAGAGTAGCGCAATCATTAAACAAAATTCATCATTTCTTTTAGGTAATTTAATCATAACATAGCTAATTCTATATTTCTTACATCTATCTATCGCTATCTGAAAAATGAAAAGGGCATTACACTATTTGATTAAATGCTACGATATACCACATTTCTGAATTAGAGTTATTACTAAATTTAGTCTCGTCAGTAATGGAAGTTAGACAGAATAAATTGATTACAAGTATAGTCTAACGCAGCAATAAATCGCACACCAAAATATCGCATAGTGTAGGTACCTAATGCTAAGTAATTAACATACATTACACTATTCAATGTTGCAATTTATTTTACTGAATTAAGCCTCGTTCACAATACAAATGCAGGCTACGTCTTATTCACAAAGTTTATTATACCCTCGCTTATATTTCAATCCCTCTTCATTATTTAAAAGAAAACAGCAATGCGCGATTATGGTATAAGAATTAAATGCCTCTATCTTCTATCTATCTATCTATACATATAAAAGGCTTTGTCCTGAATGACTGACTGATGGATCAACGCACAGCCTAAACCGCTGATTGTAGAGACCTGAAACTTGGAGAGTGTGTTTTTTGTATGACGTAGGCATCCGATAAGAAAGGATTTTCTGAAATTCTACCCCTAAGGGGGTGAAAAAGGGGGGCAAAGTTTGTATGGGACAACGTGATTCCTTGGTCCAATCTATTTAAAATTTTGCATAAACTTTTTATAACAGAATTGTTGGAAGACGTGTTTCGTATTTTATTGAAATTCATCCCCTGACGGGGTTAAAAAGGGGTAGAAAGTTATTTTGGCGGTGATTTGCTTCGAAGTTGATATCAATACTCCTTAGTGCTTTTGATTTAAATTACATTTTATTTTGACACTCATGTTTGAAAACAATCCGATTTTATTCAAAAAAAGGTTGAACTCACTTAAAAACATAAGCAAATACTCATTAAAGTTTTCTTTTAGTTTGTCTTAGAAGTTTAATGTAGTGTATTGTTTATCGCAATTTTTTTACTTTTATAAATTAGTCTGTCTATTAAAAAAAAAATGGGAGCAGTGTTGGTTAACATCTATGGGAAATTAATCTTCTATTATATAAAAGCGAAATTCACTCACTCATCACGAAATCTCGAAAACTACTTGACCTACGAAGCTGAAATTTGGCAGATAGAATCCTTAAATATTATATGAAAGTCTACGCGTACGAAGTCGCGGGCAACAGCTAGTATATTACAAAGTGGGAGTAGTTGCGAAGAATACATAAAAAAAATTACAATCATATAATAAGGCTGATATTTATTTGACAGGTACCACAGCCACCATGTCTCTTCCAACATTGACCATCAACGAAGTGTCCCAAGGAATCCAGGACCAGTCAACTAACGCTCCCGCCAAGAAGGTTCTAGAAGGCATGCTCAACGACTTCATGGACCTCCAATATGGAAAGGAAACTCCTTACACCACTGGCCAGCAGGTAGTTCCTACCGGTGCCAGTATTGGGGACGTAGATAGCGCTATCGCTGACGAGAGCACAGATAAAAAATACAAAGCTTGTTTCGAGAAGATTTCCGAAACCGAGGAGAGTGGGAACAAGATTCCTCAGACAAACGATGGGTCCTGGGACCCCAAGCTCACTCCCATCTTAGTTCTGATTAGGCCTAACAATTAGTTATTACGAGTTTTAGTAAGTCTAAATAGTTTAATGCCTAATGTTATTTATATAATAAAATTAGTTCACTATGCATAAAAATTGTTTTTGGATATATTATGTAAAGCACTTTTTGGATATTCCAAATGATGATGATTTATTGTAATCACGACATACTAATGTTATGAAAATTGATAAATGTTTAACTCGAAATTCTAAAATAATAAAATAAATTTGATTCTCACTCAGTGTGTATCAATTGCCGTGGTTAGTTGTGGTAACCCATTTGGGAGACCGCTAGACTTGAAAGCGCGTTGAAACCCCGGGCCCGTACCAATGAGCTCTTTGGAGCTTACGGATTTTTATACCACTGGCTTTTCGGTGAAGGAAACATCGTGAGGAAACCGTAATACGTACGGAGAAGGAATTTAATGGCGTATGTGAAACCACCAACCTACACTGAGCCAGCGTGGTGGATATGGCCCAATCACCATTTCGGGGGTAGGCTAAAAGTCCAGCAGTGTATCAATTGTAAACAAGAGCCTAAAAGTCACTTTGTTATGGAGACAATAGTGCATAGTTAAGTATTTCTACTAGAAATGAGCAAATGAATTGAAGCGAGTGCAATTAGTTACTATAACATATTTTTGTCATGCCAGTAGCAAAGAACTGGGCAAGAAGCGCGAGCAAAGCGAGCGCGAAAATTTACAATGTATATTATAGTTTAATTGGTCTTCTTATCCTGTTTTTGTCGATGAAAATAATACAATTATTAGGTCAGGTAAGTTAAGGATATAAAGCACAAAACTTAAAAAAAAAACTTATTGAAGATCATTTATACTATCTATAAGCAACGAAGGCCTATAGAGAGTTCAAACGATCTCTATTCCAGGCGAAGTGTCCAAAATGCCGGCCGCATTGCCTCGCTGGATTGCGTGGCTATCTTTCTGAACAAAATACAAGCCAGCATTTTGATCACGTAAATGATCTTTCAGTCTCCCCGATAATGCTCTTATTACTTAAAACAATTTTTTGCTATTTGAATGAATGTAGGTAGGTATGTGTTAACTTTTTTTCTGGAGTAGTGCCTTTATTATCTAATCAAAATAGAACTAATACTAACACTACAAATACAGTTAGACTGCCCACACACCGTTGAAGGTATGTGTAGGTCATATCCATCAGCCTCCACTTTTTTATCGCAGTACTTCTTCATGAGACCTGCTGCAATCCTTGGGGATTGCAGCAGATCATGACTCTTAGTTTGAGAAATATAGACACAGTTTTTAGTTTAGTTCAGAGAATGGTAGGTCAACTAAATCATCGTCATTGCATTCCTACCTTTATCATAACAATTGTGGCATTTAATTAATGAACAGAACTGCTATACTCGTAATTTTATATTTTCCAAGATAACTAAAAATTATCAGAATATCATGCGTAATCCCGATACGTGGTATAATAAATCAAGCACAATCTAATCAAGCCATTCACCTTCTCTTCACGAGGGAGTCACGTAAAATTTATCCTTAAAATGATTCAAAATGCAGTCAAGAATTGATGCATCACAAAGAATTTCCTAAAAATAGCTATCTCGGTTGAATCACGCGAAAAACATCTAGCGTTCGAATTATCAGTTTTTTTGTGATAAAATGGACTGTTATGCGATACGGTGACGAGCCAGGCCCTCGCCTATCTTGTCATGGTATGATTTATAAATGGGGCACCCACAAAATCACGTCAGTACAGTCATAAAGTTCATAGGAGAACCTTACCCTTTCACGTAAGTTTGCCTTGTGTTCTATTTCGTTTGTTTAACCTTACCTTTATAACTAAACATATCTACTTACAGTCTATCTTCGCGGGGTGTTCATAATACTTGATACTTAGACTTGTTTCAAATAGTTGGATAAGTGGGTAACATAAATTGTGAAAAATCACTTAAAAAATCGCAATTTTTTCATAGGTATGGAAAAAATCAACCGTGTTAATCCTTTTTACTTCACGTAAAGTAATATAGGTACTATTATCTACTACATACGCCTTCTCACAAGGATTAAACTGGTTTTATGTGTGTTATCTGGTCATTTAACTTACATCAGAAATTGTAAAATTTATAGCAAGATTACGTTATCTTTATGCGTAGTTTATTTGGTCAAATAGATTAACTAGGCGTGACAGAGTTCCCCGTTATCCTATACGGGAACAATATATTTCATGGGAAAGTAAGTAAAAGTACCACCATGGGTTAAAAATAAGTTATACCCATACCAAAATTCAAATTAAGCCGTTAACAACTTAGACTTAGGAGTAACTTTTACATTTTATTTATATTACACGGGAATTACTCGCGCGCATTCACCTTGAAAAGGCCGTCTAATGCGGTTGAAACTATAGTCGGAGTAACCGGCTTAATCTTACGTGAGTAATTCCCGTGTAATATAAATAAAATGTGTGAAAACCACGTCAGTTTCAATAGTAAAACTTTTACATTTTTGCGATTTTAACATATGTTTTGAATGTTTATCGGAAATTATCACGCATTATTTTATTAATGTAAAAATAGGCTTTACCTTAACATTTCGCTCGACGTTTCGACCATGTTAAATGGCCGTGGTCACGAGCCGACTGAAAACTGCGGCTGAGTCCGGCGAGAAGAGCGGTGTTGTATTCTCCTACCCTCACTTGATCTTGAAAAATTGCATGGTTGTCATCATCATCATCTTTTCAGCCATAGGACGTCCACTGCTGGGTATGGGCCTCTCCCATCTATCTCCAAAAGGGCCGATTGGAAGCGGCTTGCATCCAACGTTTCCCTGCTTTCTCTTTTAGGTTGTCTGCCCATCTTGTGGGTGGACGTCCTATGCTGCGCTTACTGGTCTGTGATCTCTATTCGAGAAACTTTCGGCCCCATCGGCCATCTGTTCTGCGTGATATGTGCCCTGCCCACTGCCACTTCAACTTGCTAATCCGGTGGGCAATGTCGGTAACTTTCGTTCGTCTACGGATCTCCTTATTTCTGATTCGATCTCGTAGAGAAACCCCGAGCATAGCCTTTTCCATAGCTCGTTGTGCGACTTTGAGCTTGCTTATGAGGCCCATAGTGAGAGACCACGTTTCACTGCCGTATGTCATCACTGGCAACACACACTGGTTGAAAACCTTCGTCTTAAGGCACTGAGGTATTTCGGGTTGTCCCTACGATGCACAATAATGACTGTATTAATACATGACATTTTTTTCCAGTTAAATCAAAGTAACTAGAAAAACATGTCATCCAAGTAAACGATTGCGTTTTTACTTATTTTGAAGTTTTTTTTTAAATTGATAATTATTTTATGCATTTCCATTCAGCGTGGTAATGCCGCCAGCATGCTGGGTACGCTGCCAACTGGTGGTGTACTTGAGCATTTGGATTGTCTCTAGATCTTTAGCGGTCTATGGGCAATGCCACTATTTCTGTAAGGCCAAGTAGTTCAGGTATTTAGTAATACTAGTTAGTTTGTATTTCAGATACAGATTCAGATTCTTTATTATGCAATATAACATGTTCGTCATATGAGGCAAGTCAGTTTACACGAGTGCTTATTTCTAGTGTTATTAGTGTAAGAAATTACAATTATTTTGCCTTATAAATTAAAATTACAATTCACAAACGATTCCAGACTGAGCCAAAAAAAAGCATACGTCCACATGAATAAAAAATTAATAAAACAAAAAAGTCCATGATACGTAATTATACATTAAATGTTAGCAATAAAATTAAAATAAGAATGATATCATTTATTTTTATTTTTATCTTATACATATATATATTTATATTTTGTTTAGTAGATAAACGCACTTGCCAGTGAATAAAAATAAGAATTACCTATATATCTTCCACAGGTATCACAGCCACTATGCCTCTCCCAACCGTGACCATCAACGAAGTGTCCCAAGGCATCCAGGACAACACTACAAATCCCCCCTGCAAGAAGGTTCTAGAAGGCATGCTAAGCGACTTCATGGACCTCCAATATGGAAAGGAAACTCCTTACACCACTGGCCAGCGAGTAGTTCCTGTCGGCGCCACTATTGAGGAAGTAGATGGCGCTATCGCCGACGATAGTACGAATATAAAATTCAAAGCTTGTTTTGAAAAGATTTCCGAAACAGAGAAGAGTGGGGACAAGACCCCCCAATCGATAAACGATGGGACCTGGGATCCTAAGCTCACCCCTATCTTGGTTCTGATTAGGCCTAACTATTAGTTTTGTGCAACATAGTTTAAGTTTTGTTATTTTATAATCATAGTTTACTTATCTTACTTATCTTTTCTTTTATTGATGTTTGGCTTTCTTTATTTATAAAATTGAAAATATCCATGATGTTGTTTTTAAATTAACATCATTATTTTAAATGTCTAAACTCGACTAAATTCAAACTGAGAAAATAAATACTTTCAGTTAATAATGAAGTTTATTCAACGTCAGGTACAAGAAAATACGTCAAATTGAGAACCTTCCTGCCTTTTTTGAAGTCGGTTAAAATTATAAATTACGAAAACAACGGCTTACACTCATGATTATGTTTATGTTGTGTTTTTATTGTTTATGGTTACTTATTTGAAACTGGCTAATACACAAGTCTTGCGAAACCAAAATCGTCCTAAGAGATTTTTTAAATAAGTTTTTAATTTCATTGCATTATTTTGTCCAGATCTAGGACGCTATAAACCCTAGGGTTGCTACGTCTATGGTCCAGATGGAGTATAATATGCAAAAATTCAGCGGTCGTGGGTCGTGGCAAAACGGCGAACTAAAAAAACGTAATCTGGGTGTCTTCTGTTGTGAAATCACGAGTGAATCGGTTTCTTCTAGGCAAGCGTGCTCCAACGTAGACCGCATCATCGCTTAACATCAGGCAAGATGGTGCTCAAAGGCAAGCCTAGTATTTATAAAAAAAAACGCTTCTGTTTTTGCACCGCTTCTGCCTATTCATAATTTACACAAATAGCAAGCATAGGTACATTATACTTTTTAACCCTCGAAGCAAAAAGAGGGGTGTTTTGTCAGTAAATTAGCACACGCGCGCTCTCGATCCTACGACGGACTCTAACAGGGCCCTTACGGCTACCTGTTTTAAGCGATTGTATTTAGATAATGGGAAAAGATGCGGTCCCGCAAACCGTATCTCAGAGCGTTAAGATTCACGTTCGCGTGATTTTCCGAACTGCGTTCGAACCCGCATTATGAGTTAGCCGTAAGGCCCCAGGCATTTCTTCTCCCTATCATAACTACTTAAGATAAACCTATCAAAATAAAATCTCTTTATCAATCCGTCTTCTGACCGTCAAATAAAACACGCCTCGCCGGATATCTTGTCCACAAAGTGTTCACATGGTGTCGTGAAGTTCGGATCTGTCAAGATAACTTCAAGCCAACTTCAGGCTGTCAATAATACCAAAGATGCATAGATTCAGTCTTTCTCCCTCTACACAAAGATGTCATGAAACTTTCGCCTGACTATTGAATGGCCTTATTTCGGAGCGTTGTTGGTAGGTAGATATTGTGGTAGATATCATTCTTCACGGGGGCCACAAACTAAGAGTTGAAGTTGATGTTGGTAGGTAGATAGGCGTCGATTCTGTCATACCACTCACTAAACTAAACCAAGCTGATAGGACGAAAACTATCTGCGTCTCTTTTAATTTTAATATGTGAGAGAAGTTTAGCAATAGTTTTAGAGCTGTGAAATTTAGTTTGTATTTTAAAATATAATTAATGTATTATACCTATGTATATCAGTCTCTGGCAGCCATAGTATAGGTACTAGCTTTGCTTATTAAGGTTATTGGGGTCAGATGACCGTGTGTGCAAAAATGTCCCGAATATTTACTGCAGCTATAAAATTTGGTCGGAGTAGGTATACTCATTTGGCTAAACAGATAAGTTGGTAAGTAAAATGGTTGCCTGGAAAAGATCGCTTTTAGCGATAAGGTCGCCACTTGTGGCCCTAGCTCGTAAGTGTTTTCTATCTGCTTGCTAAAATAATAACCGTCTATTATTAATTGGCCCTACTACTACCTTGTCACAGTATATTCAGGTAGTCGGTAGCGGCACTAATAGAGCTACTTATTAATGTTTTCTTGTATTTCTAATCAACTAATATTGCCTAATAAATATTCGACGACGTTATCAATAGTCAAATAAACTACGTCTAGGAACAATGAGGAAGTTATCTTTTATCAACAATAAAATTTATTGCAAATTAGTATAGATTCCGTTAATCCAAGGGGCTTTCGGCTTATCTTTTTGATGTTGCGATTTAGACATTTAACTTTAGGAGAGGCAGTCACTTCGGCATAGTTAGCTGAACCATCGTTCGGAACGCAGGTAAGGTTAATTTTCTAATGATTTTTTCGGATTTATCCCACTTATGGGCATTGTTTACATCACATTATACTACTATTAAAAGTGCGAGTTGTACTCACGCCGGTAGTCGTACGATACTCTCGAAGTTCTTGACCATTTCACCTATCTTGGACAGATTGTTCAGTTAGGTTAGCCCAACTTAGGCAAATAGGTCACCCAAAGAAGCTCGGATGGCTACAGTTCGGGAAATTGCTTGACATCTTCTCGTCCAAAATACCACAGTGCCTAAGTTCAAGGGTCTTTAACCAGTATGTGTTGCTAGTGATGACATAATATGGTACTAAGACGTGGTCCTTAGCTGTTGGCCTTTTGTCTTTTAAGTCACACAGCAGGCAATGGAGAGAGCGATGCTCGGAGTTTCTTTGTGCGGTAGAATCTAGAACATGGATATTCGCCAAAGAACCAGAGTTACCAGCACGACATAGCTATTAACATTTGCAAGTTAAAGTGTCTTAGTACACCCTCACAGCGTAATCCTGTATAGGATTTTTACACAGACTAGGTAAAGCTTACAGAAAGTCGTTGGCTTTATATCTCAAAAAAAAAATACGGGCGAGAGAGTGGGCGTAAACTCTGTGAGCAACGATCTTTTACTTATACTACGTATGCTGTGAGTAATAGTTTTGATTTTAATAGATTGATTAAGAATTTAGAGCAAAAAGTCAATTGTTTTCTTATTTTTTCTTAAAATTTCTAGACACAATGAAGTTCGTCATCCTCGCTATGTTCGTGGCTGTGGCCACCGCCGCTCCTCTTGAAGACGACAACGGTCCAGTTGAGCTGATCGTCAACGGAGTGCCGGAAGGCCAGGCTATAGACTTGAGCGATGTTGTCGACATTAAGGTTAAGGAACACGCCAATGGAGAAGTCGTTGCTGCCACTAACTTGCTGCACCCTTACACCGCTGTCGGCATCGCAGAGGCCGCTGCCGCCGCTGCTGCCGCGAACCCTGAGCCCGTGTTGGTATTCGAAGCGCCTGAATCCGAAGTTATAGTCCCTGAACCTGTGGTCCTCCCTAGCCCTGTGGCCCCTGAAGTTGTCATGCCCGTCCCTGAACCAGTGGTCCTCCCTAGCCCTGTGGCCCCTGAAGTTGTCATGCCCGTTCCTGAACCTGTTGTCTTGCCTTCTCCCGTTGCTCCCGAAGTAGTCCCTGAGCCTGTAGTCCTTCCCAGCCCCGTCGCTCCTGAGGTCGTCGAGCCTGTCCCCGCTTCCCTGCCCAATGGCGAGATCTTCAACGACGGAACTGTCTCCGTGACTGTCAACACTCCTCAGGAAGCCGGAGTCCTCACCACTATTCAGTCCTGGTTCAGCTTGGTGCTGAACTACTTCAACGATGGAGCTCAGACCACCCAGCAGATCGTCTAACTTGCAACCGATAACAAGTAACATAAATAAGATCTTAATTTGTGACAGAACACCATCCATTAAAAGACTTTTTTAAGAAATGGTTGATTTCTTTTTATCCACTCCTTATTTTACTGTTAGGTTATGTATTACCCTGTCAAAAGGGCAAACGGAATCAAAAAATCTTGACGGAAATCCACGGAAGATTGTCAGTTTTATTCAGAAAAAAATATAGTATTGTGCATAAGTGCAAAAACACTATTAAAAAGACACCCAATAAAGTAAAGTACTGTTTTTAACAATCACGGTTGTTCACTACAGTTGTATGATTATTAACGGGGTATTTACCGTGATAAAATTGCGAACGGAGCTCTCGATATTTCGACCCAGTTACAAGTACCATGATCACAGGAAAACTAAATAATACGGCGGGTTGGCAGGTGCAGACAAAACGAACTCGGGACAGGTTCGTAGCAAAATACTAAGAAAGAGGGTTCTTTCTTACTATTTTGCTACGAACCTGTCCCGTCAACACACAATGGCACCACAACTTTATCACGGTAAATATCCCGTTAATAATCTTATAACTGTACTCAATTAAGTGTTAGAGAACATTTTAGAAGTCGACTGAAAACACAATAACGGTTTCTCTACTCTATTATAAGCTTTTGCTCGCGGCTTCATCCGCGTTATGAACAAAATAGTGATTTCTTAGGTTACACCTTAAAATTAAAAACTTATGGCGGATTTTATCGCGTGTCTCATTTACATGACTTTAATTCCTGACGTTTAAATAGCCTAGATATAGAGATATGTTTATCTATGATATAGAGGAATCAGTTGTTCTGTGTACTATTTTACTGTGGATCAAATGCAGTGCGAATCGCTGCGTTACCCGATTTCGCACGATATTTTTGTGCGAAATATCATACGAGCGTTTCAAAATTGAGACCCTGAGCTAAAGCACTACCCGCAGTGATTATTTCATTATATGTTTATAGTTTAAAGTGGCAGGCAATGTGATAAAGTATTAAAGTGCGGTCTAGCGGCGAGGACTTGGAACATTCTCGAGCGACTTCGGGCGGCAACTTTAGGCAAGTCGAGTTACTTAAGTCGTTAGGATGGACTTGGCGTGAACGACTAAACTTGAATGATTGTAGGCTGACTATTATAAGTTTTACTGGCACTCGGATGGATACGTAGGCTTGATTTATTGTATAGTTAGAAGCAATGTTTATTGCCAGTCACATAATGGTACGCGGTGAATGGAATGGCTAGTTCTTAAACTAAATAGTATCTAAGATAATAGAAATTAAAGGAAGCTGGCACGATAAAGCGTTATATTTCAACCTGAATTGATGGTTTTCAAAACTCCACATGTTGATTTATTTTTATTTGATTTACATGTTTCTTAGTCTTAAAAGTCTAAATCAAATTCGGATGAAACTATACTTATGTGGAGTTTAAGAAACCAACTATTTAATTTAGAATCGAGGCTGATTAAAGTCGGCCATAGACGCTCAGATGAAACTGACAAGCCTGCCGGCAGGTGATTATGCACGAGTAGGTATGCTGTAGACAAAAATTATGTCCAATGTCCATGTTGAACCTGTGCCGGTAGACGTTGGGAACGATACTCTCGAAGTTGTTGACCATTACACCTATCTTGGACAGATTGTTCAGTTAGGTAAGTCCAACTTAGGCAAAGAGGTCGCCCGAAGAATCGTGCGTGACATCTTCTCGTCCAAGATACCACAGTGCTTCAAGACGAGGGTCTTTGACCAGTGTGAGTCGCCAGTGATGACATATGGTACTGAGACGCGGTCCTTACCTGTTGGCCTTTTGGAAAAACTCAGAGTCACACAGCGGGCAATGGAGAGAGCTATGCTCGGAGTTTCTTTGCGCGATAGAATTCGAAACGTGGGTATTCGCCAAAGAACCAGAGTCACCGACATAGCTGTTAAAATTTTCAAGTTGAAGTGGCAATGGGCAGGCCACATCGCTCGAAGAACCGATAACCGCTGGGGAAGAAAGGTTCTTGAGTGGAGACCACGAACCGGAAGACGCAGCGTAGGTAGACCTCCCACTAGATGGACCGACGACATAGTGAGAGTCGCGGGCATCCAGTGGATGCAAAAGGCAGGCTGTCGTTTAGTGTGGTTAAAGGGGGAGGTCTATGTTCAGCAGTGGACGTCTTCTGGCTGATGATGATGATGATGAGGTATGCTGACAATAGTAAAATATTGCGCTGGTGTGCCTGTCTGATATACCAGAGCAAGTATGGTGAGCAGCAAATTTCCGGTATAGCCCCAGACATCAACTTTAAAATAACATTACCCAAAAAATATAATTTTCCAAGTTTTTGAAATTTTGTCGAAAGAAAAGAAAAATGGAAAATAATATTTTTCTCATACGCCAAAACACGCTCTGGCCTTAGCCAGGGGCCTAAGGGAGCGCGGCCTACACTTTCAATTCTTAGACACCAACTTACTGAGACAGCTGAGACTGATAAAGAATTTATCTATTCCATTCTCGGTATTGACTAAAAAGAACTTTCGGTTGCCTAGAAACTTTGATACTAATACAGGGTTAAACGGAATGGAGGTATTAAACTGACAGGAGCTAACTGTTTTATTATTACGGATTACTTTAACTATGGGGCCGGACCTACAGGACAAGGGCCCTATTACTAAGCCTACGCCGTCTGTCTGTCTGTCTGTCCTACTTCCGAACTGTAATAAATAGCAAGTAGAAATTTTCATAGAGTATGTTATGTTACGGCGAATTAACTAAGAAATAATAATAAAGTCAAAAAGTAAAATTAAAGTGCGTGTCGGTGACAAATTTCTGTTCATTACCAAGTTATATTTGTGTTATATTCGAGCGTCACTGTAGCAAAAATAGTTGTGCAATAATAAATTGCTTCGACTATTTTGGATGGCGTTAAGCCTGAACTGGTAATTCGGTTACTTGGACGACCTTATTGTATTTTGTGATGGTAAGAAATACTCAGTGCGAAGGACTTGACCGGCTTATTTCAAAAAAAGTTGAATTAATTTCGATTGGACCTCTGAAGTATGACCTACCTAACAAACAAAGAATCATCAAAATCAATTCATAATTGGCGGAGTTATCGCGTAATAAACATAAAAAAATTACATACAGTCGAATTGACAACCTCCTCCTTTCGTTGGTTAAAATCGTATTGATACTAAAATCATAACAGATTGCTTTCAATGGATCCAGTGACTACAAAATACAGTGACGAGCTAAACAAAGCGTTTGTTGACTCACACAATAGACGTAGGCGTCGTATGGGCCGACCAGCATTCCAACATGACTGGATGTTGCCCCATTTTTTGAGAGAAAACAATAGTAGACTGGTAGACTTTGGTTTATTATAATAACTGGCCAAGAGCGTGTCGAGACACGCATGTTAGGGTTCCGTATTTCGTAGCAAAAGCTATATAATTGTGTAGCACAATAATAGTTCAGAAAATTGGTGGTTACAGAAAAATTCGAAAGAACGAAGCAGAGGTGCAATTTTTTGCCATTGGCGGACCATATTTCACAAAATATACTAGATAAAAAAGTTATGTATAAAACTTACTTAGTTTACCAGATCACTCATTAATTTTTGTTTCAAGTTAGGTCAAATTAGCATCATTGACAAATTTCTGCAGAGATCCCAAATTCCTTATTGTACCTACTTCATTCGACGTTAAAATGGAAATACTCCGCCTATAGTTTCAACCGCATTAGGCGGTCTTTTTCAAGGAGAATGTACCTTGAAAAAGACCGCCTAATGCGGTTGAAACTATAGTCGGTGTAACCGGCTTAATCTTACGTAAGTAATTGCCGTGTAATATAAATAAAATGTGTGAAAACCACAGTTCAATAATAATAAAATATTCTTACTAATTCTACAATAGCACACTTTAATATTGAGCGGCACACAATTGCAAACGAGAAGATCAAAATTTCATACGACCAAGGGGGGTGGGGGTGGGGGGGGGGTAAGTACTAAAAGAGGAAACTGTAGGTATAACACTTCCATTTATTTTTCCTGAGGAAAATACCGTCAATAGATCAGCTACTGCCCCTCCAAACCACGCTATGAGTCGGCGGGTCACCAGCATATTATATTATGGCAGTTTTAATACTTTTTTAAGAATCACAAAGTAGTAGGTGTCACGCGACCACGTCTGTCACGCGACCAGGAACATGCTAGTGGTAATGTGGTCGATTAGACCGCAGTGCTAGGTCACTGTTCACTGTTCGTTGGTCACCGACGTTGTGAGGTTTGCTCCAATACAATTATTTTACATTATGTTTTCTTGTTTGACTGTAGGCAGAATAAATTATTTTACTTATAAAACCTGATTAGTGATGGATTACATATGGTCTAAGACGTGGTCCTTAACTTTGGTAAAACTCAGAGTCCAACAAGCATCACGATCAGATAGGTCATCGGATGGGTGACCGTGAGTGATATTTAAAACTGACTACTACCGTGGGCTGGGTGACACGTAAAATGACAGGGCCTGGTTTTTTGTCCTATAATGACAAGTGATAACCTAGCCATGTCTGAGATTTTTGGGTGGACTAAAAACAGTCTATACAAACTTACTTTTGCTTGCTACATTATTGAAGGTAGATGTTTTGCCTGATGGTTAGTGGTGGTTTTGGCCTTTTGGAAAAACTCATAGTCACACAGCGGGCAATACAGAGAGCTATGCTTGGAGTTTCTTTGCGTGATAGAATTCGGATCGAGGATATTCGCCGAAGAACTAGAGTCACCGACATAACTATTAAAATTTGCAAGTCGAAGTGGATATGGGCAGGTCTCATCGCTCGAAGTACTGATAACCGATGGGGAAGAAAAGTTCTTGAGTGGAGACAACGAACCGGAAGGTGTAGTGTAGGTAGGCCTCTCACTTGATGGACTGACGACATCGTGAGAGTCGCGGGCATCCAGTGGATGCAGATGGAAGGCTGTCGTTCATTGGGGCGTTCTAAATGTCTATGTACAGCAGTGGGTTTCCTAACGATGTTTTCCTTCACCGTTTTTCAGCGATGGCATCTAAAGTGCACATAATTTCTTTAAATATTAAATAAGTAATTCGTGAAGGGCCGATGATTTAACTGGGTGCTGTCAGATTGTAAAGCGCACATGCTACCGTTCGGCCACAAGCGCAAACTCAAGTTTTTTTGTGGGCGTTCAAAAGTTCCACTTTCCACCTTCTAAGTTCTTCATCAGATCAGTTTCATGGCACCAGATTATTGCATTATCATTATTATATTATGCTTGCAAAGTTTTAAATCTATACGACATTTAGAAGTAGGTCAAAATTGACTTCCAAGATTTGTTTACATAGTTACAATAAAAGTGAAGCTAATATAAGCGTATTAAAAAGGCTTCCTTATCAATGAAATATGCAGAAAAATCTTTTTCGAAAACCTTACGTAATGCACGTCAATGGATGAATAAAGGAACGACCAGCTCGGCGGTAAATGATGACTTGTATGGCTCAATGGTCGTGCGTCTGCCTCATAAGCAGGAGGTCCCGGGTTCGATGCCCGGCGGAGCCATTATTTAAAATGTCTGTTTGTTAATAGTTTGTGTATTTGTGTGTCTTACGTGACTGACATACCCGGCGCAGGGAATTTCAGTTGAGAGCGTTGCAAAGCTTTTTTTCATGATAATTGTTGCGCTTAAAAAACACCATTTCGCATAATACCTTTACAGCATGACACATATAACTCAATGAAAACATATGAATTAAAAAATCATGCATTAAATTCCATGGTTCAATGTTTTATCACATAATTTAAGTGTAGGTACCTACTTGTAAACTGTTTTTCTACTTAGGACAAAAATATGTGTATAGGACAAAGTCTTTCAACATATGAATTTGACATATGGTTACCATTGTAAAAAAAATTAAGAGCTTAGAAGGCTTTCGTCAATGACAGCTTTCGTTCCCATCGCATGTCACGTGTCGTTGCGACTTGACGTAGCTGCGTAGCTGTAGCACCGCTACGCGCGTAGACAAAGCGGAGCGCTACGACAGTCTCGTAGCCTCTACTGGTATTTCCTGTTCAGATGTGACATTTCAATTATTGCCTCCAAGTTTTACGAGCCCTTTTTTACCGAGTAATGCGGGAAATGATCCCTCAAAGCTTTTATGTGTTTAATTTCCTTTTCAAAACAGAGATTTTTCCGTGAACGGTTATTTACTACACCAGAAGATTTATTATCATACTCGTTAAAACAACGGTGTTTAATTCCGTCGCGTTTATTCCTAATAGCTCAGTTACAAGGTAAAGAATCAATAGTAACTTTTAATCGACTTTATGACCTAGAAAACGTAATCGCGTTTTCGTCAGGGAACCGTTGACCGCATCGTATTCGATCGAGTTAACTTTTTACTTTCGTACGCGGGTTTGGGATCGATTGGCGTGCGGCCGGCGCGGCTGCAGGCAGCGGTACGACGGGTATTGTGGAGCTTGAAACGCGAATTTAGGGCAGCGAAACGCGGCGGCGCGATACGGCGCAGAACGGGCGGCCCGGGCGCGGCTGTGCTGCCACATACGGGACTAGTTCCCTTATTCTAGGGAAAATTTACGGAGTAAAATGTTTTTCGACGAAACGAGCTATGGAGAGGGCTATGCTCGGGGTTTCTCTGCGAGATCGAATCCGAAATGAGGAGATCCGTAGACGAACGAAAGTCACCGACATAGCCCACTGGATTAGTAAGTTCAAATGGCAGTGGGCAGGGCACATATCACGCAGAACAGATGGCCGATGGGGCAGAAAGGTTCTGGAATGGAGACCACGGACTGGTAAGGACGTCCACCCACAAGATGGACAGACGACCTAAAAGAGACCGCAGGGAAACGCTGGATGCAGGCCGCTTTCAACCGGCCCTTTTGGAGATCAATGGGGGAGGCCTATGTCCAGCAGTGGACATCCTACGGCTGAAATGATGATGATGAAAATGTTTTTCACCACACATTTTTATGCCATTGGTGGCAAAAAAGCTAACGGGCCGGGATGGTAAGCGATCATCGTCACCTATGGATGGATACCTGTAACACCAGGGGGGCATCACAGATTCGTTGCCGACCCTTAAATAATCTGTTAACAGCCCTTTTGCACTTACTAAAATAAATCTGCCAAAGTTTACTTAATCATCATTTTATTTTATGCCGTAGGTGGCAATTAAACAAGTCAACATGCCGCCTGATAAATAAATAAATAAATAAATAAATATTCGGGACATTTTTGCACACACGGTCATCTGACCCCAAACTAACGGTGATGGTAAAGGATCACGATCACCGTTGCTTATGGATACCTGTAACACACAGACACATTGCCAACCTTTGAAGACTCTATTAACAGTTATACCCTATGTTATGGTTACTTGGAAATGCAGCATGATGGGAGCTTATTCCTCAAATTGCAGGTGCAAAGAAATATCGTGTAAAACGGCTGAAATATTTTGTTTTCGGGCGGCGTATATTGAATTCCTCGCTACGCTCAGGGTTATACTATAGAATTTTTCACTTCGCTCTGAATTCAAAATAACGCCCTCGATGAACAAAATATCACTTTGTCTCCTTGTACCACAAAAACAATTTATTGTTCATGTTATACGGGAATAAGTCACGTAAGAGTATGCTGGTTATTTTGACTATACAAGCTTATAAAGAAAGGGTATGCTAAGCAGACGAATTCACGACAGAAATGAAAACTTCATCAAGGTTAACTCACAGAATAAGGAGTTGTAGCATAGAAGCAGTGCTAATTTAGTACGAATTAAACATGTCACATTGTACATGCGCACGGGTATTAATTTATAGCCTATGTCACTCGGGGATAGTGTAGTTTCCCAACAGTGAAAAAATTTTTCAAATCGGTTCAGTAGTTTCGGAGCCTATTCAATGCAAACAAACAAACAATCAAATCTTTTCTCTTTATAAACCTACTAGCGGTCCGCCCCAGCTTCGCACGGGTATAGATTATAGCCTATGTCACCCGGAGATAGTGTAGCTTCACGTCACTGAAATAATTTTTCAAATCGGTTCAGTAGTTTCGGAGCCTATTCAATGCAAACAAACAAACAAACAATCAAATCTTTCCTTTTTATAATATTAGTATCGATATATACTATACTTCCTACTATATAATATTATAAACGCGAAAGTTTGTATGTATAGATGTATGGATGTTTGTTCCTCTTTCACGCTGCAACGGAACAACGGATCGACCTGATTTTTTGCATGGGTATAGTTCAAGAGCCAGAGAGTAACAGGCTTTTCATCATCATCATCACCATTTTTCATCACTACGCGGGTGAAACCGCGGGGCGCAGCTAGTATTAGTATAGATGGGGAAATTTGAGAGGTTAGTGATGGGAAGAGTGGGGCGAGGGCGGGCGGGCGGCGGGCCAGTACGCGACGCGCCCCGCGCCGGCCGCCCGTGTCCGCGCCAGGCGTCCACCGCCGCCCGCGCCCGCCACGCTCGCGCCACGCTCCCGCCGCGCCGCCCGCGCCTCTCCGCTCCACCGCGGACACGCCGCGACCCGTGCTCCCGTGGCTCCCGTGCCCGCGCTAACATGATACCACTCCTCTGTAACCGGGACTCCAGGTGACCACTTTTTCTAGTGAAACTTTACAGTTTTAATGTGAAATCGATTGAACTTTGGCGGCGTCCCGAGATCGATATACTGCCGGTGAGTCGTTGTTGATTCATTATTTATGAGCGATATTTGGACAGAGAATCCCTAATAATACGTAGATTTGAGATTAATTATTGATGTAGAAATGAAACGTGACTTTGTACTGTTGGAATACCTTACTATCTTGTGTTCAGAATCTACTTTTGGTTAATTGATATCGCCTAATAGAGAAGAACGTGAAATGCCAGGTATTTATTACTTACTTTGATCATATCTTGATGTAACAAAACTAGCCCGGCGTGGCTAATCACGCGCTCTAGCAGCATGTCACCACTATTTGAAAGGTCAGAAAGTCACATGTACTGACCCGAACTTTGACTAGCTATTGTACGAGTTACTGTACAGAACATTAACAGAAAAACTTTACTAATTTGACCTTTTAGCTAGGAAGAAAAAAATATCGAAATAAGAAGAGAATCACTATGTAGTCTACGTATGTACAAATTTATGCGTTGTGTAGTCTTTTATAGAAGTAGGATTAAAGAAGCTAGGGAATGTAACCTATGTATTTCACGGATAAAATTGCTTATGCAATTTCATTCAAGATGCAGAGCTTCGTCAAAGGAAGCTTGTCTCTTTGATACAATTCTGTTGACTAAGGAGTATTCAATGAAGTCAAGTTTTCTTCGCATTTTCTTAAATTTTTCTATGATATTGCTGAGTACTAGATCTGCAGTGCAGGCACACGAAATGAACTAAAATGTGATCGCAAAAGCCATTGTTTCCATTGCAGAAATATTTCCAACTTCTGTTTGCCGAACGTCTCTTGGTATGATGAAAACGGCCGCTTTTATACTTTGTATTCCGGAATTTAAAAGCGAAATGCAAAAGATGCGGTGTAGTTTTAACAAAAGACTTTTTAAATAACTTTTCAAATAACCTTCCGAGCTTTTCGTTTGGTCCTCACATTATAGATACGAAAGTACCCTTGAGAGCTTTATACGACCCTTACCTATATGCCTGGATAATGAATATGTAATGTAATATTTTTTGCCTTTATTGCAGTTTTTATGTGCTGGAGTAGCTCTCTCGTTTAGGACACATTACCAGCAACTGAAAAAATAAATAACTGCAATTTGTTACTAGGAGCAAGTGCCTAAAACGAAACAAAATGCAAACTAGCCCACAAAAAAACCAGTTGGATTTTCCATAGACCGTTGAAGGTCTAAAGATAATCCAAATGCTAACAGCCACGACTAGTTGGCAGCGCACCCAGCATGCTGGCGGCATTACCACGCTGAATGGCAATGCTTATACATTGAGCCAAATAAATGCCAGCATTTTGGTAATTACTTAATTAGTTTTTATGGGTTTACTTGCATTGTTTGTATAAATGTATGTAATATTGTCTTGGCGGTTCAAAACTTGTGATTGTTTCTAAAATCAAAATTATTGTCATCTAAATGACTTTCAACATCCGACCGATTTTTTTTATGTACATCTGAAAATATTGGGTCATTGCACTAATCTGACGTATATAGGATGGACACTAGATCTTTCTAATGGAAAATAGTAGACCCATGACTCTTGAAATACATAGTTGTGAGCAAAAGTGTGTTGTATTTTAAGTTTTTAATGTGAATATTGTTTGAAAGGAAAACCTCACCTTTTTCATTAAATCTCCACTTGTAAATTATGAAAAATTCCCAAAACGCCAGCAACAATAGAACTGCTTGATTAAATTAGGTAATCACGTAATGAATGCGCCTGGAACGTAA
Organism: Agriopis marginaria; assembly: GCA_932305915.1. NCBI lineage: Eukaryota > Metazoa > Arthropoda > Insecta > Lepidoptera > Geometridae > Agriopis > Agriopis marginaria. Next base: position 5,413,890 of record OW029932.1, read on the forward strand.
ATTTTTGAGTTTTATAACTGCCGTGAAACGGGACCCTTCCAAATTGCCCCAAAGTTTGGGGTCCTAAACAAAGGTGCTCTCTTTATTTTTGTTACGGTGCTATTTGAATATTTTAATTGTGGAAAATTTAAACAATTAGTTTGTTTACTGCGGTACAGTTTAACTTAAAATATATAAATTAGAAAACTACTATGTGGATAATAATTATGATACATTAAACTTGCACACAACGAATATAATATTTTAATCTACTAACCCTCTTATGTACTCGTATACACGCTCGATAGGTTAGACTACGCTACGCTACGAGAAGCCATCATTATCAGCATATGTTGTTCCCACTGCTGGGACACAGACCTTCTCTCAGACAGAGAGGATGGGCCCTAGTCCACCATGCTGGCCCAGTGCATGGTGAATGTCGTATGTCTTTGAACTTTTGAGGTTCTTGGACATACCGGTTTCTTCACCGTTGTTGAGCGCTGGCATCTAAACTGCAGGGCCGAGGATCGAACCGGGTGCCGTCAGATTGTAAAGCGTACATACTACCGCTCGGCCACCATCGCTCGCCATAAGAGTATATCGCTCCGGGAGTGAAGCAGTCTCGTCAAGCTGGATTAAGTTGACGGCTCGTGCGAAAGATTTATGCTACGAGTAGTTACAAAGTATCTGCCAATCCGCTCTGTGGGCAAGCATTGTGGATTTCTGATTCTTTCTATTCTATATCTTTACCTTTGAGGAACAATTCCCATTGATAGCGGTTCAGATTAGTGTAATAGCATTGATGTAAATCTTATTAAAACAGTCATTGTTTAGTAGTCAGTTTTTTTTCATTACGAAAGTGGAATGTTATTTAAGTTTTTATTCTTATTTAATAATAGGCTTGCGTTTGACCGCCAGCGCACCCGGTGTTTAGCGACGATGCGTTCTACGATGGAGCACGCTTGCCTAAAAAAAGCGATTCACTCTGAAAATTCTAAATTGCGGTTATTGAAATAAAATATCATACCTAATCATTAAAATTCGGAAATCCGTTATAAGTGTTTAAATACTGTGTAATAATCGCTAAAACCTAAGAAATTATTTAAAAACTCGTATTTATAAAGCAAAATTAAGCAACATGAAAATAGAGTACCTAAGCGTGCTCCAACGTAGAACGCATCATCGCTTAACATCAGGCGTGATGGTAGTCAAACGTAAGCCTATTATTAATAATTTAAAAAAAACCTACTTACGACCTATTACCACAGTACTTATATATCATCACCTTAGAGTGAAAACCTCGGGAATGCAATTTTGGTCATTTATTTCCTTATTAATACATTTCTGGGAAGAAAACCTCGCAAAGCATGTATTTTTACTCTAAGGTGACGATATCTATAACTACTGTGCTATTACAGCGTCCGTGACGTCATTGAAGCAGCGAGGCCTGCATCACTGCTAGTAAGTACTGAATGTTACAGTGCTATATAACGCAAACTTGAACGGCGGAGCTTTGCATGCAAAAGTTAGAACAGGAGAGGGAAAATAGCGCAAAAAGTACTTATTAGATGATAGATGATTAGATGATATATCACACTAAACAGTAACATATGACTGCCCTGATTATCTTAGTAAAATTAATCTTTATGTCCCAACTGGATTATATCGGAAATGTTACCACTCTTCCGACCATCTGTCTCATCAACTAACTATCGGCAAAATAGCTTTATCGTTTGTGCTTGTAGAACCTACAATAGGTTACGTAAATACGTAGTCTAGTTATGTTTTTTTTTTTTTTTTTTTTCCTGGGCAAGTGCCTTTATTAACTAAACAAAATACAAGCTAAAACTAAAACTACAAATACAGTTAGACTGCCCATGGACCATTGAAGGTCTAAAGACAATCCAAATGCTCAAGCCCACTACCAGTTGGCAGCGTACCCAGCATGCTGGCGGCATTACCACGTTGAATGGCAATGCTTATGCGTTGAGCCAGAAACACGCCAGCATTAACCAGGCGCTCTGAAAGATTTTTGAAAATGAGGTGACCTCTCCGGTCCCCAAAGGCCCAATGTCTCGACCCAAACGCCTCAAATATGTAACTACTGCCGAGGTTAGCATATTTGCGTCGCTTGTGCTGCTCTGCCGAATTGGCAGCCGCACCAGCCCTGCCCTGTGTCTCAGGAAGATGTGACGGCGCCAAAGTATCGACACAAGTTGCGTCCCATACAAGGGGCCGCCCCAACCTCCAGGGCACAAGTGTCATACCGTCAGGCCTCCTTCCATCGTCGCGCGCAAGACCACTCGGTTCGAGCACAGCTGCGACATTCGCGGTGGAAAGAGCCCTGCGTATGATGTCGTTCAGGCTAGCGTGTCGGCCAATACGACCAGCGCTTCTCGATATATTTGTCTCTAGTATTCCATCCATAAAGAAGTGGTTAAGTGACAACTTTTTCAACAATCATTTGTGAAAATTTAGGTACCATTCTATCTTACAAATATTAAATGTATTTCTTAATTTTTTAAGTGCACATCTTAGTTTATCTTAGTTTATTTAGAGTCTATTGCTTTTTTCTAGCAATATTTATTATTTATTTATTTAATACTTTATTGCACACTTACAAATTAAGTAAACATGTAAAATTGGAGGACTTAATGCTAAACATTTTCTACCAGTCATCTACCAGGTTGGAACAAACAGTTCGTAGGCGTGCATCAAAAACACCTTATAAAAGATAAAAAGAAATAAACAGAAATATCAAAGTTTTACAAGATAATATACATAACAACAAATTACAATAAATATGAACCTAACCTAAATTATAAATCAATACAAAATTATATACGTACATAATTTTACTACATATTATTACACAAATTATAATTAATATTAGACATATAAATAAAAATTATAATGAATATATATATATAATATTCTACTTCTATATTTTTTATTCACATGATATAGCGTTAATAATTATGATGTACTCTGTTTTTTATAAGTAGAAACTTTTAAATGGCCCCTTTGTCTCTAATTATTGACTCTGTTAATTAAGACCGTTAGTTTCCCTGTGATAAAAAAAAAATTAAAAATACGAGGTTTTCCTGGGATTTGGTATTCTGAAAATAAGAGTCGCCATTAAAATTTGATGCCGATAAATTGTGTATTTTTACAAGCTTTTATTTAATGGCGAACAAAACGTTATTTTCTAGCATCATGATATGGGTATCAAATAAAAAAGTACTTAAAATATGAAAAAAGATTTTATTTTTTAATGTTTTTGTACGTAATTAAATATAATATAATATTTAATTCTGAAAACCAAGAGAAAATTTAATATCTAACTAACATTCCGCATTATAATGAGATAAATATTCTTCATTCATCAATATTTACTTAGTAGGTACTTAGACTAAATAAAGTTGATCGATATTCCACAGGGTTACTTCCAATTAACCAGCCACCTCGTAGCCAGCTTTTGTACCTCATAGTCAACAACTTTTGTTTTGAAAATTCGCAAGAAATAAATCAGCTGGTGCATAGAAATAGTTCAACCTGCAACAATATAATATATGGAACAGCTGTTTTTTTGTAAACTTTCAATAGTCGTGGTGAACACAAAGGTTGTTTGTTTTGATGTACAGAAGATGCCCTTAACAGGTGTCTGGTTGATTAAAAGTAATACTGTATATACAGGGTTACGCGGAAAGGGTGTACTAAGCGAAAAGGTTCCATAATACTTATCACTATCAACAAATTTTACTACGGGACCAACCCTAAAGTCGCGATAAAAAAATATCAACTGTTCTATAGTAAACGGCCATTGACACTAGACATATTAATGTAGTGAACAGTTAATATTTTTTTCGCGATTTTGGGGTTAGTCCCACAGTTAAAGTTGTTCATAATGATGAATCGGCTTAGTACACCCTTTCTTCGTAACCCTGTATATTTTTAATTTAATTATTATTTGGAATTATACTATAGGTACTAACTGGACGCGCTTTTTTATTTTAATAATAAAATCTTATAGTTTAATTATAATATGTTATTTTGTGTTTATCTGTTTCAGTAAAAATAAAAATAAAATGCAAAACGGAAACGCACTACAGATTCGTTTGAGATCTATTTGAGATACAGTTTTTAAGACGAACATCCGCAAAGTTACGCCTGATTCAATCAATTATCTGTATCTAACAAATATTGAGGCCAAAAATGTCACGGCCTTGAGGAAATAACATTTCTAACATTTCCCAGTAAATTCGGTCAACCCCTCAACCCTACTCGTGTTTGTAAGAAGAAATCAAAAATTGTTTATTCACACGGCCTCTGCGGAGCTCCAAAGTTAAATGACTACCGCCGCATTCGGCAAACAACTCCCAGGGAATAAACCTAGCCAATTTCCATAACCATCCAATTTCCCCATGAACCATTGCTTATTTTATTACCGATAGAGTGCATGGAAGTATCCAGGGGGGCGATTCAGTAAACGAAATACGAAATTTTATTATCGAACTATCATACAATCTCTACCGCTGTCTTTCTGTGCCTTTGTCTGTTACCTTTTACGACTAAATGATTTATTTAAATGAGAATGGGACACTTTTGGGCTGTTTGAGGGTTCCGTGCTCAAAGGGTAAAAACGGGACCCTATTACTAAGCCTACGATGTCTGCGGATTATGTCATACAAGCAAACGAAACTTCCAGATATTTTTATAAAAATTCAACTACTGAACCGATTTTGATAAAATTTCTATGGGTCCAAAGTATATCCTTCAAATAAAAATAATAAACAAATCGGTTCTTAAATGACGGAGTTCTGAGGTACAAACATAAAAAAATATACAACCAACTTGAGAACTTTCCTTTGTCGAAGTTGGTTAAAAAGAAAACAAGATTAGGAAGCATTAGTATCCCCTCTTACGCAACTCCTCATTACGTCCCATTATATAGCTGATAGAGTATTGTAAGTATACGTGGATCAGTAAAATAAAAATGTAATTCCTTATTCTTGAATATTGCAAACCTGCTCACGTAAGCGTCAGCTGCTTACCGACCCTGCGAATCAGTGTGAAATAAACTGTGTACAAGCTTTATGTACGCATACGGATTGATTCAGATGTACGCAGTTACACATAAGTATAGGTACCTACTTGATGAAACTTTCATGGTTTTAGGAAAAAAGAAGATATCTTTTACAAGTCGATAATAGTCTTGGTCATCGCTGTAATGTTTTGTCACTTACCCAAAATCACACATCGTAGGTTTGAGTCGTTGCTAGACATAAGACGGACTGAGTTCACTTAAGCTAACTAACTTGTGTTTGTATTGCCTCGCAGACCTCGGTAAAACGTATCTACCTCAGTCATTGGTGTAAGGAGCGTTTTCCCACTTAAAATGACATCTAAATTCATTCGCCTGTTATATACGGAGTGGAAATACATAATATTATTTATAACTATAAAATATATATTATAACATTTACAATAATTTTTTCAAACTCCTATTTCATTTTCAATATAAATGCGTCGCAGTATTTTTTAGACAGCAAGGGTTGTTTTAATACGTTTTCGTCTCCCTTATTTACGTTTCCTCCCACGATCGCGCAGTTTATCATTTCTGTCAGAAACACGATCGAGATGAAATAAATTAATTTGAAAATTATGAAAGTAAACCTATAACGATTTGCGGGAATCTGATTCTTATAGGCTAAGCTTTTGAACTTTTAAGACAGTACCTCCTACCTTCGGAATGAAAAGTTAATGTCAAGGTTGAATTACAAGTATAATTAGGTCTAAAATTTTATTAGTATAGTAAGAAATCTTTGTCTAAAATATTAGAGGTCTCTATTTTTTTGGCAGTTGCGTATCATTTCTAAACCTTACAGAGTTGAGCTATTTATATTGCCGACTGTACTACAGAATATCTACTGTATAGTATACTAGGCAGTATACACCCGGGACACAATGATGCATAGTTGAACAGCTGTTTTATGGCTCACCGACCGAAGGGCGGCGAGAATCGACAAAATAATACATTGAAAACGGACACTAAATCTGTTCTTGCTCGTATTTCTAGATATATTTGAAGAAGTCGATTGAAATACGGTACGATTGAATGTTTGTTTTCTAAACTTTGTGCTGTTTCGTAAACATTTTAAACTATCTGCTAAAGAGATTGTTGGATGAAAGATACGCTAGTTTGAAAATGATATTTTTATTATAAACAAAATAGAGTCTGGCTAATGAAAGTAGAGACTGAAAAAGCGCGGCAAATTTAAAAATATCAGCATTGGAACCCCAAAAAATAATATGAAAATAGTATGAAATGCCTTGAATAATCTCACTTGATACTTGTAAATTATTAATTATTATTGTAACCCAGTCAAAACATAGTAATGTTTGCATTTCATATTAATTTCGGGGATGCAATGCGGGTTTTTTAAAAGTTTGTACGCGTTTTCTGTCTGTACTTTCATTAGCACACCACAAAAAAAACAAAACACAAGCAAAATATAACTAAATACCTAATCTACTTATTTTATTGTACAAAAACAGTTTGACTACTGATTACTACAATAAACTGTTGAAGGTCTAAAAATAATCAAGGACTGCCAGTTGGCAGCGTACCCAGCATACGCAGGCAATTTGAATTGCATTGAATGGCAATGGTTATAAGTTGAGTCAGACAAACCGCTAGTATTTTGGTCACGAGATATTTTGATAGAATAGTCATTATTGTATTTGCACTAGCTGTGACTTGTGGTTTTGTCCGTGTTTTTTTTACTTGACTTTCTTGTAATATTTTGCATAATTTGTTCTGTTATATGCGTTCTTCCATTTATCGAGAACCGTTTAGCCATATAGCCACGAAAAAGTGACCAACAGACATACCAATAGACTAATATGTCTTCTGTGCCATATGACAAAAGAAACAACTGTGACATTATGCGTTTATGTAATAATCTCTTATGTGAAGTATTATTAATGTAAAAACTGGACAATTGCCATTGCTATTTCTTGTCAATCAATTTTGTATTTTGTTTACGTATTTCATGAGCTTCTTTTTATGTAACTTCCGTTTCACACCCTATTTTAATGAGCAAGAGCCACGGCCATATCAAACGTAAACATTAACTACTATAAACGTCGTACTGCGAAATTTACATCTGTGGGTGCGGTAATAAAAGCTTTTAGTAACGCGTTAACATTTTTATTCGCCTGTTTTTATCCTAAAATCTTGCATGAAATCAGTTTTTCCTCCAGACGGCAACTTAACTAAAAATACACATTTAACGTAAAAAAATAGGAGAACCTTAAAAGGAAAACGTTACAACAATGTCGACAAAAAATAAGAGTATATTATTACCGAGGTGATTCCGATAAATCGGGAACAGGGAAAGAAATAAAAAATGAGCCAAGTGGTACAATTAATGGATAGACATTTAACGGTTGAAAATATAAAGAAACAGCAAACAAGGAAAGCCGATGTTAGAAGCGTAATACTGAGAATTCGGGAAAATTGTGTGAACAATGAAATTCATCTTTTTGTTGGGTAGTTTATATCCGTCATCGTAGTAAAGGGCAGAGGTCACGCCCTGTTGGGATCTAGCGGACTTATACAACTTTAACATCAGTCGGTTTATTCATATCATATACTTTTTTTTTTTCATTTATTTATCATTTAAAACAAGAAAAGTATACAAATAGGATAAAACAGCATTTAAAAACCACTAAGGTAAACTTCAAAAAACTGGACGACATCCTCAAGTCACGCCATATGCCACAATGTCTGAAAACTCGCCTCTTCAACTAATGTGTTCTGCCCACCATGACTTATGGTGCCGAAACATTGACTCTCACACATGAGGCTGTGCACAAAATCAGAGTAGCACAGAGAGCCATGGAGAGATCCATGCTAGGCATCAAACTGCAAGACCGAGTTCATAATACCGAAATCCGACGAAGAACAAAGGTTCGAGACGTCGGAATCGCGGTAATGAAATTAAAGTGGAGCTGGGCAGGACACGTTGCTAGGCGCAGTGATGACAGGTGGAGTGAGGTTTTAACAGAGTGGTGGCCCAGGCAAGGTAGGCGGAGCGTTGGTCGTCCAGCTGCAAGATGGGTCGACGATATTATTACTATCGCGGGTCGAACCTGGACTAGATTAGCACAGGACCGAGGCAGATGGCATAGCAAGAGAGAGGCCTATACCCAGCAGTGGGATAAGGAAGGCTGTGGATGATGATGATGATGTATTTATGTAAGTAACATAAATACATCATCACACTAATATTATGATGGTTGCCTGGAAGAGATCGCACTAGCCACTAGCTGTGGAAAGTGTTTTCTATCATGTTCTAATTTTTATTTCTGGTGTACACAATAAAGAGTTTCTATCTATTATAATTATATGCGACAGTTTGTGTGTGTGTATGTTTGTTAATGGTTGGAGGGATTTGGATGAAATTTAGAATATAGATATGTCCTGGATTAACAAATAGGCTACTTTTCATCATCATTATCATCACCATTTTTCATCACTACGCGGGTGAAACGACGGGCGCAGCTAGTACTTATATAAATTTATCGGAAAGACATCGCGATATGAATTACGTACAAGTTTGTTCTATCCACCCGTCTGTCCGTATATACACATCCGTCATATTTTTTTGATCCTTCTTACTTCTATACTGTAGTTATTAAGGTAATTACATGAAACTTTGCACACTTACAGTTCTAATTTAGATCTCAATTTCAAAAGTTAAATAACAAGAATTTTTGACGTGATAACGTCTTATAAATCGATGAACGCCGGCTGCACGCACGTTCCGCCTGAGCCGCGCGTGCAAGCGAGTGCGCGGAACAAGCGATAGAAAAGCACGATTGGCCTAAGCGTTATCACGTAAAATTATCGTACGTAAACCGACCTACAGACAACCCCTTTTTTGTGTTATAGGGGTGCTTCTCGTACATATGATATGGGGAAGATTTTTTCAGCTGCACCCCATTGTTGAATGGGTCTTTTGAAATGAAGGTAAGGTTTCTCACATTACTTTTTTCTCAATAGTATCTTTTGCGAAATATGGCCCGCCAAAGTGGCAAAAAATTGCCCCCTCTGCATTTCTAATCCTAATTCCTACATATAAACTTGTAATTTATGCTGGCAGGCTAATTTAAAAACTTTAAGAGCCTCTTATACCAAATTTGACTGGTTTTAAATATTTTTTTTCAGTTAAATTACAATATTTGAGCTAGAAAAAAAAACATGTCACAGATACATCTGTGTTAGAGTTTATGATTTGGTTCAAAACACGATAGAATAAACTTTCTTCGATCAAAAAAAAAAAATCTGAAACAAAGTCGACTTAGTTAATTTTTTTCATTTTATGCTCTAATCGTAACAACCTGGAAATTGCATGTATTGAAAGGCAATTTTATTCATTTTTTATTTATTTGGATAGGTTTTTGATAGCGAATAGTGTCGTTTTTTAGTGAAATTAAAAGCATAAAATGGTCGCGAGAATTTTGGCGCGCTGCGTTCAGTACCGCGCCAGGCGTCATCGAGGTCGGACCTATGCTCGTTTTTCTCGTTGCACTCCCCACGCGGGCGTCCTGACTCTAGCGTGGCAAAATACATCGTCGCTATAACTTGGCGGGGGCTGAGGGAGCATTTTGTTGCCTACGCGACTCGGATAACCGGCCGTTAATTCAAAAAGTTTCCAACAAGTAGAAAGTGTGTTTGTTTGTTCCTCTTTCTCGCTGCAACGGAACAACGGATAGACCAGATTTTTTGCATGAGTATAGTTCAAGAGCCAGAGAGTGACATAGGCTACTTTTCATCATCATTATCACCATTTTTCATCACTACGCGGGTTAAACTGTAGGCGCAGCTAGTACTTTAATAAATTCAAGTCGTTCTACCTCAAAGATCATTCAACGAACTAAAATAATAAACGGTTTGATCATATAACCCTCTCAGAACCATCGAAGTTTTCTGATATTGCCTGCAGCCTGCAGTCTACACTATCCCGAGGGAGAGATCTGCGACCGCCGAGCTAACTAAGTTGGCTTTCTTTGCGCTTGTTAACTAAACTAATTATCTTTAGTTCTATGAGGCTTTATGAGAACCTTGTGTTGGCTTAGTTTGAAGTGTTATCGTCTCACAACCTGTAAAAAAGCATGAAAGTATCAAAACCAGAGATGTAAAAAATGGTTTTAAAAAAGCTTCTAAATACAAAATGCAAAATACTTTTCAGATTTACTATTTCAAATGCAAAATACCAAATAGTTTTGCGTTTTGAATTTCAAATGCTAAATGCAAAATAGGTATTTTCAAAATACTTTTTCAAAATAAAATACTTTTTGACCAAATCACAGATATTTTTATTTATTTTAGGTATTTATCATGATAAATAGAGAATTAGAGACACAATGCCGAGCCGAATAAAAACGTCTAATAACATGGCACCTTATGCATGATCTTTTGGTCATATTTATCAGTACGCGTATCAATAAATTCTGTTAACCTGGCTAGCAGGCGCCTCTATCGGTCAAATTCGGCAATACAAGCGTCATTCGTTCATTTAATTTTGTTTGACTGGTAATGTTGGCTAAATTTAATCACAAAGTATTTTGCATTTTGAAATGAATATTAAAAATGCAAAATACATCTAGAAAGGTATTTCAAATAAAATACAAAATGTTTTTTACTAAAAGGCATTTAAATGCAAAATACAAAATAGGTATTTTGCATTTTAAATAGAAGTATTTCAAATAAATCGCATCTCTGATCAAAACTAACCACGGGAGAAAAATAATAAGACAAATAGAATAAACAGGAAAAGTTTGTTCTTTAATAAATAATTTAATAGCATCTAAAAAAGGTTGTAAAATACCAATTAATCCAACTTTGTTAGGACCCTTCCGAATTTAAATATATCCTAATACTTTTAAAGTCAAAAAAGCAACACCAATTAAAATTCCCAATATTAAAATTAATAACCCAATATTAATAAACGAGGTTTGAACTCGTGTCGTGTACAGGGTTTCTGATACGTTTAAGGCCTTTTTTTACCACTTTTAGCAATGATGGCTATTCTAATTTTAGTTTGTCTACTTTCATGGTTAGCTTAAAATTATAATAAATCGGTCAAGTGCGAGTCGGGCTCACGCACTGAGGGTTCCGTACCACCACAAAATTCAATAACGAAATTATCAGTTATAACTTGGTACTGAACATAAACTTGTCACTGACTCGCACTTGGCCATTTTTATTATTTGTTGTTATATTTTAGAGTGTGTAATATAATTACGCTAAGTTTGACGGTTGTAAGTATTACCGTTTTTACATTAGAGCTAATACAAAAATACGTAAAAAATACGTTTGTTGTATGGGGACCCCCTTTTAATTATTTTTTTTTATTTGTTAGTCAATCCGCCAGTACATATTCTGTGAAAATTTCAACTGGCTATCTATTACGGTTCGAAAGATACAGCCGTTTAAAGGTAGGACAGACAGACACACATCGTAGGCTTAGTAATAGGGTCCCGTTTTTACCCTTTGGGTACGGAACCCTAAAAATGGTGTCATATCGTCACTTGAGAAACTCCCTCCTGATATCGGTTAAAAATAAGCATTCAAATCGCGAAAATTCTACTTACAACAACCAAAATACCAGCAAAACTCGAAACGAGCAAACACATTGTATTAATTAACCTGTCTACGTTTTCAAGCCCATTTTCTTTTACTTTTCCTCGTTACCGCTTATTAAGGTGTCGGGTGGAAGAGTTAATAGTCGAAACATCGCAAACGAATAGCTATAGGAAATAGGGAATATTTGTCTGTATTTATGTATTTAGTGTTTTAGCACTAAATACATGTGTGTGTGCGTATCACGGGGACTGTATACACTTTTATATGGTAGTACCACAGGTAGTAATTTTGAATCCTAAAGTTTCGTATAAATAAATCATAAATCATATATTTCCGAAAGGACAGCACATAAAATTCCTAAATGACATATATTATATATATAGAAAAACAAAAAAAAAGTCTATAGTGGACCCCAAACTAGGCTAAGCCTGTATCTTGGGGGTACTCAAGATCAGAGCATACGTAATTTCAGATTAGCGCTGACAGTATTTAACAGTTTCCAAATATTTCACCTTAGTCTATATAATATTATAAGGTTACGCGGAAAGGGTGTACTAAGCCGAAAGGGGTCCGTTATACTCATAAATATGAACAAATTTTACTATGGGGCTAACCTTGAAATCGCGAAAAAACTATGCAAAAGCCATGTCACATGTCTTTGAAGTTTTGAGGTTCTTGGACATTGTATACACTAGTTTAAGTAAGTACTAGCACGAAAACGAACAACATTTTTTTTAAACAGATTGCTACGAAAAATTCGTATACGCCATACAATTCGTTAACATATCACCTACGCCGTAGCGCCGCTACGAGTTATCAAGTCCGGCCCTTGTACAAAAAGCGGAAATGACATCGAGCCGCCGGAAGCCGCCGCCGACGCTGTTTCCATTCGTAATTAAGTTTTTGCCACCGAAACACGACGCCTGGTACGACGCGACATCCGGCCTCTTTCGACAGGCTCAAGTTTCTGCAGGCTTTGCTTTTCTTGATGACTAGCGCAAAACGATAATAGTAGTTTTATTTAGTCCTATCTACAGGAAAAGAAAACACGTGAATTACTATCCAACATCTGACAGATGATGACGGATTAATTCTTTATCGATTAAAAAAAATAGTGATGAGCAATGTGGAACGACAATTTTCTAAGAATTTCAATAAACTGTGGTATCAATAATTTGGGCCGTTACCTTTCCTCTAATTGGGAATTGAAGAACGTAATTCTTTTTTTTAGCTTGACTATTCAAACTTCCATCCGTCAATAAGAAAAATGTGAGACGGTGTATAGGTAAATTTATATTATGGATACACTCATGGACGCACTCAGCATTTAATCTGGTACTTCCATGGATATGGATATGGATATACACACAAAAAAGAAAAAAAAACTTCTTTGTACATACTACATACCTTGTACATGTATTATATACTAGCTGCGCCCCGCGGTTTTACTCGCGTAGTGATGAAAAATGCTGATGATGATGATGATGAAAAGTAGCCTATGTCACTCTCTGGCACTTGAACTACACCCATGCCAAAAATCAGGTCGATCCGTTGTTCCGTTGCAGCGTGAAAGAGGAACATACATCCATACATCTATACATCCATACGTACAAACTTTCGCGTTTATAATATTATATAGTAGGATTCTTTACGTCATTGAATATACCCAACAAAAAAATTAAGGTTTATCTGTCAACGTCAAAATCCGGTCGCCAGCTTCTCACCTCCGACCTCGGCGGGAGTGAGGTTTGACAGCTTGCAGTGACTCGTTAAATAATCAAGTGAATCTTCAAGATCTGCGCGCTATATCGTTGTGTTACCGCGTGTTGGCGTTCAGGCGCTTGTCTGTTTCCGTATAAGAATACCGTTGAGCAATTTAAAAATACTATACAATCAATGTAAATTTATAAATATGAATAATATTAGGCTGTAATCGGTAAATAACATAGGTATGCATCCTGATTGTACTAACATTATTAAATGTCATCCTATAATATACCCCTACTAGCGACCCGCCCGCCCGGCTTCTCACGGGTGTAATTTACGTGCGAAGACGGGGCGGATCGCTAGTTATACATATAAACCTTCCTCTTGAATTACTCTATCTATTTAAAAAAACCGCTTCAAAATCCGTTGCGTAGTTTTAAAGATTTAAGCATACATAGGGACGGACTGACAGCGACAGCGACTTTGTTTTATACTATGTAGTGATAGTGATATATCCTACTAGCGGTCCGCCCCGGCTCCGCACGGGTATAGTTATATAGCTTGTATTCATCAGTGATAATGTAGCATTCAAATGGTGAAATAATTTTTCAAATCGGTCCGGTACTTTTTGAGACAATTCATTACAAACATACTTACATACAAATTTTTCCTCTTTATAATATTGTATAGATGTATAGATATAGACTAATACTGGTGTTTGTCTTAAATGTGTTGTCTCTTTTGTTTTAGAATAATCAATATTCAACCAAGATATCGTGAACTGATCACTGAGAATATTTTTATTTCACGTTAAATAATAGCGTATATGAAGCTGCCACAAAACGGATATTGAATTACCAGTTATTATAACGCCTTCCAATCGTCGGCGTAATTTGCTACGCAGTTTGCTACTTACCCTCTTATGCACAGGCGCGTATAATAACTTGGTAATGAACATAAATTTGTCACCGACTCGCCCTTGGCCATTATTTATTATTTTTTTGTTATACTTTAGAGTGTGTACTACAACCGTGCCAAGGTTGACGTTTGTACGTATTATCGTTTTTACATTAGAGCCAATACAAAAATACGTTAAAAAAAATGGTTTGTACTTTTTGACTTTTTTATTATTTGTTAGTTAATGCGCCGTAACATTACATATTCTGTGAAAATTTCAACTGTCTATCTATTACGGTTCCAAAGAAATAGCCGTTAATAGGTAGGACAGACAGACGGGCGGACAGACAGACAGACAGACAGACATCGTAGGCTTAGGGTCCCGTTTTTACCCTTTGGGTACGGAAAAAACAACTAGTAAAGACGCACCATTTACAGTGTGTGCTATCTCTTAAAACATAGTTTATATATCACATTAAGGCAGAACCACAGTGTTAAGAATGCATGAGCGCGGATCCCTGAAGTAATCACCGGTATTCGAGATGTAGTGCGACCAACTTTTCTCTTGAGTTTAGTGAGGGAGCTACTAGTATAGTTTCTGAACAAAACTGATGGCCTGTCATGGAAAATTTTAGTTCCCACCTTTGGCCATCTGTACATATAAGTTGGTCTGGCTGTAGTGCGCTGACGCCCGTCCTCCTGAGTGCTCCATGGATTTTGTATAGTGTTATTGGTTATTTTTTATTCACACTTGGGGTCTATAAATTCCATATCGTATTTTGTTATGGTTTCGCGCGCTTTTAATTTTTACCTACAAGTCATGGCTCCGATTATGTTGGGAGCTGGGGAACTATAATAGTGTCACTTCAACTTATCTAAATCAACTATCAATTGAGTATAAAGCAGTATTTTAATTGTGTTACTTCAATTTTATCTAAATCAACAGTACCTAATTGAGTATAACGGTTGCCTTTTTTGTTTGTTTTCTTGAACATTTAATAAACATGGCAAGAGAAATAAATATGTAGTGGCTTGAACCATGAATTTGATTCACCCAAATAAAAAAAACCGACATAAAAAACTCGTCACATGAAAATAAGTGCAATTCAAAAATGTATGCAATTTTCAATGTTATTTTACAAATAATTCTAAATTACAGAAGTATTTTAAGTGACTAGTGATTTGGTTCAATTTTATAAGAATAAGATATATTTATAGAAAAATAAGAAAAAGAGTCAGAGTCGTTAGATATAGTGTTTTTAATAGAGTCGTATAAGCAACATAATATACCTATTGGGAGGCCTATACCTACGCTAAGTCTTCCGGTTCGTGGTCTCTACTCAAGAACCTTTCTTTTCCATCGGTTATTGGTTCTTCGACCGATATGGCCTGTCCATTGTCACTTCAACTTGCAAACCACTAGATGGACCGATTACATCTGGAGAGTCGCGGGCATCAGATCGGGCAGTGGATGCGGATGGCGAGCTGTCATTCAGTGTGGAGGTCTAAGGCGGAGGCCTTTGTTTAGCACTGTATCTTCTGGCCGTTGATGATGATGATGTACAATCAAACATTAGCAACGCATGCTTCTGTAATCTGTAATACTCAGCTGTAATGCCAAGGAGTGTTAACATGCTATATCTATTAATCTATACTAATATTATAAAGAGGAAAGATTTGATTGTTTGTTTGTTTGCATTGAATAGGCTCCGACACTACTGAACCGATTTGAAAAGTTCTTTCACTGTTGGGAAGCTACACTATCCCCGGGTGACATAGGCTATAATTATATCTATACCCGTGCGAAGCAGGGGCGGACCGCTAGTATATTATATGGATATAATTCGTTCCTAAAGTGCGATGAAATGTAGGTGTGACATGATTGATCTGATACAAAAACGACATGATGTATCTCTTACTAAAATAGAATCATATAAACTACATATGTAAGTATTTTGTATGAATCCACCGGTCTACTTGTCTTGTACATACTAAGGGCTTCCCTTAAAGCAACTCAGCGCCCAATTTTTAAACAACTTTAACTCGATTCTGTCAAAGTTTTAAAGTATGCCTATTTTAACCGATTTCAAGAGCGGGAAGTTAGCTCTTTTTTATAGTAAACAAACATCTTTTGACATTTTCGTTCAACTGTATATTTTATTTTCAAATTTAATCTAAGCAAGGAAAGGTGACGCTTAGATTGGTTGCAAAAACTGCTAAATAATTCAGAGGTCGACAGAACGGCGACCGTGGCATACCGGTTGAAGCGGTCGGGATGTAAACCTGGAAAGATTTGAACCTACGCCAGGTTCAAATCTTTCCAGTCATATTTTGATTTTAATTATCTCTAACATTTATATTAGTAAAATTATGACTAAAAGCTTTTGCGGTCTATTGTCTACGTCAGCTGTCGTAACAGCACCTTCTCTTTGAATCTTAGTATGTGTATTTGTTAAAACTATTTCCATGATATTTTTATAGAATCGAAAACAAGGGTTCTATTCACGGGTTCCATTGAAAAGAGTTCTGCTATGTCATGCTTAGTTTTGTTCAAATACACATAACAATAAGACTGCACACGCCTTCCTGTCATAACAATTAGATTTTTATATCAATCCGAATTCTCCGTTTTATTTTTGTTCGCATTTGTTTTGATTTTATAGTAACTTGTTTTAGCAAATCTGCCAAATGTATTTAATAGTGGATCCGCACTGTAATTACAACATTTCGATTAAGTAGTGTATGTTTTCTAAATCTTTGTTTCATTTTTTCATGTCGAGCTATGTTTTGCAACAAGTTGAAATTGAGAAACTTTTATTTTCGAAGGGTAAATCTCCCTGACCTATGGCTGCATTAGATACAGGTTATGTGGGATTATACCTACTAAAACCAACCTTTTGGACATGCTTTTTGAACTGCTGGCCTTTTGAAAAAGTCAGAGTCGCAAAATATCTTTGTGCGATAAAATCCGGAACGAGGATATTCGCCGAAGAACCACAGTCACCGACATAGCTGCTAAGATTTGCAAGTTAAGGCCACATCGCTCAAAGAACCGATAACCGATGGGGAAGAAAGGTTCTTTAGCGGAGACCATGAACCAGAAGACGCAGCGTAGTTATACCTCCCATTAGATGGACAGACATCGTGAGAGTCGCGGGCATCCAGTGGATGCAGATAGATGGCAGTGTGGAGTTAAAACCGCTGATGATGATGACCAGCCTTTGTGCTTAACAAGAGGTTTCCGGGATCTCCAGAGGAACGCACCGGAGCCCCCAGCACTGCGATACGACTCCTCCCGAGACAACTGCGTGTTTCTTGGCACCTCCATTATGCGTAGTACCATGATATTTGCATTACAAGAATGTATAAACAACTAACGCACACAATTCAACGTTTCACATTCTTATTTTGAAGCGCCAGATTCGTGAAAATTTGTTGCCGTGTAACCCCAGCCCCACATAGTATCTATATCAGCAAACAACCGGGGTGAAGCGGGGCAAACCGGGCCATGTTTTAGACGCGCGCTTCTCAAAGGGATGAATGCCTACGCCCACCAACCCCATTCACCCCAGTGACTGAAAAGAGAGCGATGATTACCTACTTTCAGTGGAACACCTTGTTCGAAAGAAGGTCATTGTTGGCTGTCTTGGCCGCGTTTACTTCATACACTAGCGGACAAATTATCCTTCGACCCACTTTCCGTTTCATATATTTATGTTAATGCTTTCAACACTGAACGAAAAAAATGCCCTCGAAATCTGATTTTCTGAAAGTTTCAGAATGGAGTGGAATATATTTAAATGTATTTAATGTTGTAATCTCGTTATCTTTCTGTGAATATAATTTATTAACTTTTATAGCTCGCGGTCTTATAAAAAGTACTAACTTAACAGATATAAGAAATGCGACATATTTAAAGAAAAAAATATATATGTACGCTATGAAAAGGTTTTTCATAATTTCCCCCATTTTCTAAATAAAGTTTTGTTGATATGAATAGAATATTTAAACGATATACATAGAAATTTTATTGCATGCATTTTATATTATTTTAATGCCTGACGTTGTGAACACTTTGCAGGGTTCTCTGTCACAGGTAGACTAAATGACGGATGGCTGTACATTTAATATGTAATTATTTAAAAGTACCGCCAATTTAATGATTTTTAGTCTAAGTTATTTTTACCTGTAGATGGGTTTATGCCCGCCACCATATTGAGAAGACGAATGCAAGGCTGGCTGCCCGACTTCCGTCAACCATCTCTCAGTCACGCACTCCGAGTGTCCACCACAAATTGTATTTTTGTCTCTTTTTGACAACAGATATAGCGTAAAAATTATTTCATATTCTTTCCCTTATTTCACAAAATGCACATATACATGCGTAGGTAAGTAGATATATGCTGTTTTTTGTTAGTTTTTGAAGCCGTGTTGTTCGTCTATAAAGTCTCTATCATTACACCTCACTGTTTTTAGTCAATACTATCTGTATGTACCTACGCAGTACCTAGTCACTAGGCTATACAGAAGCTTTTCTTACGTTCTAGCGAAAGAGATCAGAATTCGTGGTTTCCCATTCAGATTTTTACAATGTTATTGCAGCTGTTAGAGCAAATAAATGCTTGGACCGTGTTTAAACCCATATAAAATACATTATTAGCCATTAAATGTCCACTGCTGAACAAGGCCTCCCTCTTAGAGAGGGGTGTTGCCATAATCCCCACGCTTGGCAGGCGGCTTGGAGATCGCAGTACGTTCACCGTGTACTAACAGGACGCTGCTGCCCATCCTCCGGTGGTTCTGGTCGCAGTTTTAGGACATACCCGGGTCCATATAAAATAATAATTCAAAAATAAGTACCCCATTTATTCTGCGTCACCGATTATTGTTTTTGATACACGAAAATTGGATAAACGTTATCCATCAACGCTCCACCATAATTCAACCGCCAAATTAAATATTAATTAGTTTCAAAATTGCTATTTCCACCGCAGCTATGGCTCAGAGCTAATCCCTCAGAACATTCAAACTAGGGAGATATGGTAAGGTAGCATGGCGGGTGCGAACGCATCCAGTCTGCATGAGTATGGATGCCTTGAGTCGAACTTACCCTGCAGACGACCTTGCCCCCCTTTTTTGCATATGGACTATTAGTTCGTTCATTAGTGTCATTGCAAGTTTCTTAGTGTGTTTGAAAAATTTTTAAGTAAGCCGTACTTACAGTTTAGCGGTATAGTGGAAAAATGTATTAAAAATGGGGAAATTTGAACAAGGACATTAATTGTGTTATGGCATATCTCCCTTGTTTGTCTGATCTTAGGCTAATCCGCATTCAGACAAACAGCATGGTATTTAGGTGTATTCCGTTATTTCTAATTTATGAATAACTAGCTTCGCCCCGCGGTTTCATCCGCATAGTGATGAAAAATGGTGATGTTGATGATGAAAAGCCTATGTCACTCTCTGGCTCTTGAACTATACACATGGAAAAATCTGGTCGATCAGTTGTTCCGTTGCAGCGTGGAAGAGGAACAAACATCTATACATCCATACATACAAACTTTCGCGTTTATACTATTAGTAGGAAGTAGGATTGTTTTAAGGGTAGATTGCACTCTTTAATGCAATCTGCATTATAACGTCTGTCATATCTATATAAATAAAAATTTTATGCTTTTAAACTATCGGGTCTTATCGCGCATTATTTTATTTAGGTAAAAATAGGACCCCTTAGGTTTCGACCATAGCTGAATCATAAGAACACTAAAATCAAGTAACCTAACGAAAAAAAAAAAAAAAAAAATGGTTTTGCAGTTTGGGATCTACGATGCCATAGACAAACTAACAGATAACATACACGTCAAACTTATATTATACCCCTCTTTTTGCGTTGGGGGTTAAAATATTTTTTAATACAACATTTGTACGGCACGAAAAATAACCACAATATTTATTATACACCGTACCAACATAGTTAAAAACTCAAAGCATTCTTCGTCACATATATTTCTCGTATGAAAATAATGTAGAGAATTTTAAGATCTTTCAGACTAAATTTTACTGGATACTTTACAGGTTTTTCAGTGGTAGCTTAAGGCTCCCCTGTTGATTCAAGAGGGGAGATGCGCGTTATCTGTTCTCCACCGAT
Source organism: Agriopis marginaria (assembly GCA_932305915.1). NCBI lineage: Eukaryota > Metazoa > Arthropoda > Insecta > Lepidoptera > Geometridae > Agriopis > Agriopis marginaria. Next base: position 5,434,277 of record OW029932.1, read on the forward strand.
TCTCTTTTGTTACGTCGTTGAAGGTCTTCATGGGGTACAAAATTCAATTGACAATTTAAGAGCGATTCGGAGAGTTCCTTCCCTTTTGTGCCAAAGTGGATAAGTCTCATCTTGCAGGTTTTTCTCGTTTCGGCGTAATGTCTTTTTAAATGACTGCGCAGAAACCAATTGTCATGGTTTTCTTTTGTTTAGATGTCGAAGGAGAGAAAAGGAGTCGGAAGGCATTACTTGTACGTACCGGTCCTTTTAGGGTATATATAACGTCCTTGTACGTACCTAGTTCAGGTTATTTTTATGTTAGGAAGACAAATAAATGACAAAGAAACCTAAATTTTCAAATATTACATAGCTGCAGCAGAAAACAGATTAAAAACAGCGGAATTTACGGAATGTATTTCATTATAATGTTTTTTTTATTCATTCCTCTGTGAAGATTTTGGCGTCGCACTTCTTGTGCATTTGCCTGTATCAGGTATTAAAATATTATCAAGTTTGATTAAATATTGTCAAACAAGTCATAGTCATTTGCTTGGAGCTGACTGCAGAGTCAAGCAAATTAAGTCACGGTCAAGTCAAAATCATGCCCTAGTAAAGTGATGGAGGCTTTACAAGAGGCTGGGGTTTTGGAAAAGTCACGAAAATACAAACCTTAATTAATTTCACCGCGTTATATCACTTCCCTCACTCGAGTACGTTCATGAACACTTAATAAATAACAATCCACCATTATTGCACATTAACACTCGGAAATAAACAAGTACCTATACCTAATAGTAAAATAATACTATGAGCCAACATGTATTTATCAACTTGGCGCCAAAACTACATTATAAGATTCTTGTTGGCCAGCAAAAAACTATAATAAGAAAAAAATAAAACATTGGCTTTGGCGGGAACTATGAACCAATCACAGGACACTATCTATAGCCACCTGGACATAACAATAAATTTCTATCCTAACCTCTGTGAATTTGCCTCCTTTTAGTAGGAAAACAATATTTGGAAATGAAATACGTACGTATACAAGTTATTGGGGAACAAAATCGGCCTGTTATAGTACTTATTTTAAGAATTTTTGAGGTGTCTTCAAATGATGGACACTTTATCGAACAAGTTTTAGAAAATCGAATATAAAATAAAATTGATTGTATAGCTATATTTTGAAAAAAAAAAAAATTATATACCTACCTGTTAATAGGTATTAGGTTATATAGTTATAAATGTTAATAGGCTCACGATTTGTTTATTATGTTCATGTTAATTTATTGCGTTATTGGTCAGTAGGAGCATAGATAAACATATATATACTAGTAGGAGTAATAAATTTAAAATCTGTCAAAAATTATAAAACTATAAAAAAAGTGATATTCAAATTATAATTGTGCAATTATATTGTTGTATTAGGTAGGTACGTAAGCCATGCTTAAAGGTAAGCTCTACGTAAGGAAAAAATAAAGTACCTACATACTGCCCTAAATATGACACAACTGCTTTGACCTTTCTCGAACCACCAGCTAATCAGTCGCTAGCTAATAATTCTAAGCAAATTACGCTTTAACCATTCAATAATGAAAGTGATTTACAAAACCAAAAGGATTTCGCGACGTACAGCGGAAACCGAAGGCGAAATTACTTTCGGTAGATTTTATAGGCTTTGCGGAAGACGGCGGGTAATTATGTAAATCTCCTTTGTCATGAGCTTATCCTGTTATGGCGAAAACTCTTTCATCCAGTGTTTGGCTTAATTGTAAGATTAAGATTTTCTACGCGGTTTTGTTGGCCACGTACTTCATTTAGAACAGTACATTCACATTCGGGTTTTGATAATAAACAACGTAATTTGCTATCGTGTCTAATGACACTGAGGTGGCAATGCAGCGAAAAAAATTCACACGTTTTTGTTCCGGCAAAATTTGAAAAGTATTGTATTACTGTTTTGCATGCAGAAAAAGGGTGGCGAGGACCTCTTCAGGGTGAGTGAATCATGAAGAGATGCAGGGTATCTAAGCTAATTCAGGTCTGACGCGTTCGCACTCGCCACGCCACATTTGCATATCTCCCTTGTTTCTCTGATCTGAGGTTCCTACATAAAGCCTAAATGCCTCTACCGATTTTGGTAAATGAGATGTGGATATATAGGATTTAAGTGCAGGGAAGGTCACTGGCGTCACCATAAAAGAAAGATGGCGACATGTAAACGGGGGGATGTTTTTTTTTGACTACAACCTGTCATGTGGATGCGTATTTAAATAGGTCTATTGAAATAAAAGTGTGGTAAGGGCGATGGTGGCCGAGCGGTAGCATGTGCGCTTTACAATCTGGCGGTTCCCGGTTCGATCCTCAGCCCAGCACCAATGACTTATTTAGTACCAGAATAAATGATGACATTGTGCAGTTTCGATGCCATAGCGCAAAAACGGTAAAGAAAAACGTCGTGAGGATCGGTACGTCCAAGAACCTCAAAAGATCAAAGACATATGACATTCACCAACATGCATGCTAGCATGGTGAATTAGGACCCATCCTGTCTCTCTGAGAGAAGACCGGTACCCAGCAGTGGGAACTTGAGACGCTGATGGCAATGATGATGGGTTTAAAAAAAACCGTAGTCATACGGAGTAATTTCGTGCAGCAAACAAGGCTATATCGTTTTAACCGTTTAATTCGTTTACTCATTTGTCACACCGGGCTACGGAGGATGTTTCGTATTCATAACTAGTGCAGCTCGTCCGTTTCTCGGTGGGATTACCGCTCATTTTCATCAGTCAACGTCGGTGTAAGCTTCGGACCAATTTGTGAATTGTAAATTTCGGTTGTTGACTTTGGAAGTTTTAGGTTCAGCTTTAAGATAAAGTTGTTGAGGTTAGCTCATCTAAAACGCCTGCTAAACTAAACTGTGCTTTAGACTTCCATGTTAATTTTACGCTGACTGAGATTATCACCAAAGAAAACTAGCCAAAGCCAATTTTAGTTAATACATGATTAACCGACCATGCCTTGACTTGACCGTTAATAGGTTTCTTCTAGGCAAGCGTGCTCCATCGTAGACCGCATCATCGCTTAACAGCAGGCAAATTGGCGGCCAAGTGCAAGCCTATAAATAATAATAATAATAAAAAAATAACTACATTGCTTGATTATGACTTGTTTGATGATATCTGATAAAATAATTTTCCTATCTTTGATTTTGGCGTTTCACGTTTTGTATATTTGCCAGTGTCAAGTATTAAAACATTTTCAAGGTTTATCACATATTTACAAGTCATAGACAAAGTCAAGCATAGTCATAGTCATGATACCTACTACCCAAAGGGACGGAACGCTTCAAACAGAAAAAACGAGCAGAGCGAGAGGTACCACGTTTAGCCATTTGTCCCTTTCACACTACATGTCTTATATACAATGACATTCATGAACTAATATTAGTTTGTGGTGTTGCCACTTTTGGAAAAATATTGTAACCGTAAATTTGGTATTAATTTGGGTAGTCCGTACATGATTTTATCAGCATCATTTTTAATTATTTATATTTTTATTTGTGAAACATAATAACTAAAAGAAAACTCTCATGGTTATTTAGGGTGCATCCGTTTATTATTGTAGTGATATAAATAAGGAATAAATTAGTATGTACGTGTGTTGAGTACTGCTTCCACCTATCCGGCGTGCTATGAGGCTGATTGGTGACAGCAAGCTAGTCGCCAATAAATTACAAAGCCTTGAGCACTGCCGTAAAGTAGCTTGTCTGTCTATTTTATACCGGACATATTTTGGTGAGTGTGAGCAAAAGCTTCATGACCTTATTCCACCCTCCCCCTTTTACTACAGGACAAGTAGAAGGACAGCACACTATCACCCCTTCCTCGTGGAAATTCCAAAAATTCGTACACAACGATTTGGGTTGTCTTTTATGATACGTATTGTCCAAGAATGGAAGTCCCTGCTGTCCTCCTTGTTTCCTGAGAACTACAATCTAGGCATCTTCAAGGCTAGAATGAATAGATTTCTTCTAGATCAACGTGTTCCATCCTCGGCCACACCGTTGCTTACAATCAGGCAAGTTAGTGGCCAAACGTAGATCTATACTGTATAAAAATATAAAAAAGTATGAAAAGTAATGAGGAATTAGTATCAGTGATTATGTCAACACTAGAAAGGGACAAATGGCTAAACGTGGTACCTCTCGCTCTGCTCGTTTTTTCTGTTTGAAGCGTTCCGTCCCTTTGGGTAGTAGGTATCATGGTCAAAGTACAAGACAAAGTAAACGTCAAGCGAGTGCGGAGGCGACATGTTTTTACGTTGACGCCAAAACAATAGATAAATTATTATAAGTTTTAACCTCAAGTAGCCTGTAAGGTAGCTTATCGTCGAAATTCCCAAAGACAAACATAGCGCAGTATGACCCGTGGCCCGTAAGGTGCCTTAAGGTCTAATCTGAACTTAAGCAAAACAGGCTAATTTTAGACCTTAATTCGTAGACGTTTAGACTATAATTCGGAAACATCGTTTTTTTGCTATACAAGGGCTCCAGTTGCTGGCGCAACACGGGGTAGAAAGAAGTTCTAGGTATTATTCTAGATTCAGAACAACTTAATTAAATACCAAGAACTAGAAATGAATTTAATTACTGGGTAGAGCTTTAATAAATGCTATCCAGAATAAGAGTCTAGCAAGATGCTAAGTTATATTAAGTTGAGCTTAACTGGCGCTGCAGGAACATGCTCTAATATGAAAGTTGCAATTATATCTAAAATAAAAATTCTGGTTTCTTTTTGTGTGGTTTATCCTTTTTATTTTTATAATTTTCTAAACAAATTGCCTCGTAGTTATTTTAAAATGTACGGTCAATGCGTAGGTTTAATGACAATTCTTTCATGACCTTTACCCGACGATACAAAGCCAAATGGAGAGTTAGCACACGAGAGTAAGAGTAAGCACGAGTAATATAAATACACATTTATATTACTCGTGCTTCTAGCCGAAGCATGCCTCTTGCTCTGACAGCAACATCTGCCTACTGAAAGACAGACAACAACATTTGTCAGAGTTAAAAGAACTGCGAAAAGTCTGTATGTATGCTTGTATCTTTCCAGATGTAACATAACGCCACATTTTTTTATAAACAAAAAGAGATTCTTTTTTTTATTTACCTTAGAGTTAAAAGTTTACCGACCACAGAATAATGGTAAATTTGATACGTACTTTAAATACGAGGCAAAATTGGCGGGCGCCATTCTCATACAATAAGCCAGATAACATTCAACAAAAGTGGTTCTTTTTGTCGCGAATTAGTCCGCTTTTAATCACCATCTCGCCTGCTGGTGAGCTACTATGTGGTCGAAGAAAATAGTTCGTAGCAATAGTTGATACATATTGTACCACATTTTACGATTAGTATTAATACAATATAACTGGTGAAGAGCGTGTCAAGACACGCATATGGTAGGGTTTCGTATATAGCTAAAGCTATATAATTGTGGGAACATTCGTAGATCAGAAATTGGTGGCTAAAGGTATGGTTCCGAACTCGGCAGCACGCAGCAGTGCTGCCGCTACAGTGCTGCCGCACCACTACTGGTTCCCGTACATTATCTATAGGTTTATAATTATGAGATTACATTCTGAGGCTGCGGCTGCATTGCTGCCGCGGCATTGCTGCGTAGCTAGGAATGTATGTTTCTATTTAAGTTACTTTATTCCATTGATACAAAAGCCACTAAATTTAATACTTAAAAATACTAAGCTAGTTACTTATTATTTTCATTATGGTACCTAGGTATGTACACAATATTAGGCTTAAGATAACATGTAGGTTGGTTCACAGAACCTAAACTAAGCAAAGCTTGTATTGTAGGTATCTGTATACCTTCAGATAACATTAACAGATACGATAAACGTTAATAGCTAACATTAACAGATAACATATCTTCATATAAACCTAAAGAGAATATACGGGACCAAGTAGTGCTGCGGCAGCACTGTTGCGGCAGCACAGCTGCGAGTTGAATCATACTTTATCGGAATCATACCTTAAAAAACTATTCGCAAGAACAAAGCTCTGTGGACTTAGCCAAATTTCAGAGATGTAAAACACTGTTTTAAACTATCACGGTTGTTCACTAAATATCCCGTAAATAATCATATAACTTTATTTCAGAGATGTATACCGAAATTTGATACGTATGTATCTTACTTCCTGCGTAGATATATTGTTGAGAGTAAACAAAGGACTGCCCCCAACTACCTCGTTCTGTGGGAACTCCCTACGTGTAAATTTTTTCCGCATGGGCGCGATGTACCGGTCGATAGTTCTCACGCTGCCCTACTGTAGCTAATGACGTCATTTGTATAATATAAAAACTGTTTCTATGCAGCACTCTTAGCATAAACGGTGGGTTCTAGATACATAGTACGAAAAACTACTTTTGTAAATAGGAGGTAATAATAAGAGGATATGTTGAGTTTTTACAAAACTTGAAGCAGTTATTTTCAGTGTAAAAAACAGTTTTTAATTATTATTTAATAATAGGCTTGCAATTGACCGCCAACTCACCTGATGTAAAGCGATGATGCGGTCTACGATGGAGCATGCTTGCCTAGAAGAAACCGATTCACTCGTGATTTGAAGACTAGATCTATTTATTACAGATTTTATTATGGATTTTTCTATTTCATATAATCAATACGCCAAAAATGTTCGCCAGTTTTCGTTGCTTTTTCGTCAAAAATGGTGATAGGGCTCTTAACACTCAACGAAGTTTATGGAACAGCTGTTTTTTTGCGATTTTAGGGTTAGTCCCAAACTAAAAGTTGTTTATAATGATGAGCATACAATCATCATCATCATCCAGCCAGAAGACGTCCACTGCTGAACATAGGTACGTTCTTCTCCGTACGTATGCAGGTTTCCTCACTATGTTTTTCATTACCGAAAAACCAGTGGTATGAAAATCCGCACATAAACTCCAAAGAGCTCATTGCTACAGGCCCGGGATTAGAACTCACTACCTCACGCTTTTAAGTCTAGCGGTCTCCCATATAGGCTACCACTGTAAATATAATTTTTATTAATACATTTTTAATGTTTTTGTACCAGACTGACGAGGCCAATTTATTTATTATATTGCTTTTACGCGCATAGATCTACCCTCATTATGGTTTAAATTTTCGTTTCCTGAGCGAGAATCAATGTGTCTACACCTGACTACAAAATATTGAATTGTGCCCTGAATTGACGAGTCCATGGTTGATGCTTCTAGCATTCATCGTATATATTTTTGTTAAAAAAATATTATTACTAATGTGACTTTATGATAATAAATGATATTCTTCTATTCTATTCTTCCATAAATTATATTCTTGAATATGTCTGTCGTCTGGAGAAACACCGGTATATGTAATTATGTATGACAAACGTTACCACACAGGCTACACTGATTGCGCCCACGTGTTGTAAATGAACACCTATTGCGTGTAAATGTTCATGTATTGGAACACCCTGTGCTTATCTACACGCGTGGGCCGCTTTTCCGACATGCCCGAAGGTTCGAGTGTACGTTATGAGCTAGTTCTTGTTGTACTATTGTTCCACGAATTCAAAAAAGGATCCTCAATATGCTTGTAATTGTACTTTTAGGGTTCCGTATCTAAACGGAAAACTTGGCTCGCACTTGGCCGGTTTTTTTGGTAATTCGTCGTAACATTACATATTCTGTGAATATTTCAACTGGCTATCTATTACGGTTCGAAAGATACAGCCGTTTAAATGTAGGACGGACAGACAGACAGAGATCGAAGGCTGAGTAATAGGGTCTCGTTTTTACCCTTTGGGTACGGAACCCTAAAAAATAAAAGCAAACCCATACAACAAACATGTTTTTTTTACGTATTTTTGTATTATTTATTAGCTTTAATGTAAAAATGGTAATACTTACAAGCGTCAAACTTGATTATACTTCGTAGTACACACTTCGAAGTATAACAACAAATAATAAATAAAGGCAAAGTACGAGTCGGTGATAAGTTTCTGTCAATTACCAAGTTATAACTGCTAATTTCGTTTAATTTATATTTTGTGGTGGTACGGAACCCTCAGTGCGCGAGCCCAATTCACACTTGGCCGGTTAATTTTTTATTCTTTGGTTCGTGCCCGGCTCTTTTGGAGTGAAATGCAACTGTGCTTTTATACGTACTACTACACTAATATTTATGTGAAAGTAACTCTCTCTGTCTCTCTGACTGTTTGTTTCCTTTCTTTCTTGTTCATTATTTATCCGGTATAATAAAAAAAAAAATGTGAAAATCTCGTCATTTTCCATTTTTTTAAATTTCCTTTTCATGACTGCAGCTTTTACTAAATTAACTAAGCCAAAGTAATAATCAATTTAAAAAACTTGCTCCCATATTTGTAAGCACTCGAACAAATCTATTGATATTAACCAAATTAAAAAACTACAAGATAAGGTTCTTCAAAAAGCGAGTTAGTTATAAAAGCTTGTATTTTTTTTTGTGAAAGCCACGTTTATTCCTATACTAAAATTGTTTATTACCTTTTCACGAGTAAGTGAAAAAGTTCACGTGTTGTAAGATATATTCACAATTTCTAACAATCACGAAATCAGTTCACAATCCTATAAATTGCTTCATTTGCACATAAAAAGCTATATTTCTAGAACTTTCGAGCTATAGAACTTTAAATTCTAATAGTTGTACGTAGAAGTGAGATATTGGTAAAACAAACGGAATACTAAGCGAGGGGCTATCAATTGATAAAGTGCTGCAGAATTTGAACGAGAAAATTCAAATACAACTTTAGATAGGTTAGTATACGACTATACGTACCTACTTAATAGATTTAATGTCGATTTGAACGTTTTTTTATTTATAAATACATATTACAATTATTATTTTTATATCATCATCATCAGCCAGAAGACGTCCACTGCTGAACATAGGCCTCCCCCTATAACCTCCACACTGAACGACAGCCTGCCTTTTGCATCCACTGGATGCCAGCGACTCTCACTATGTCGTCGGTCCATCTAGTGGGAGGCCTACCTACTCTGCGTCTTCCGGTTCGTGGTCACCACTCAAGAACCTTTCTTCCCCATCGGTTATCGGTTCTTCGAGCGATGTGGCCTGCCCAATGCCACTTCAACTTGCAAATTTTAACAGCTATGTCGGTGACTCTGGTTCTTTGGCGAATATCCACGTTTCGGATATTATCGCGCAAAGAAACTCCGAGCATAGCTCTCTCCATTGCCCGCTGAGTGACTCTGAGTTTTTCCAAAAGGCCAACATTTTAATATCAAAGATAGTTTATTAGGCAGTGACTTTGAAAACTTATACAGGCAGCGAAAATAATTAAAACTAAAAAACTGTAAGCTAATATAATAATAATATAGCTGTACGAACCTACCTACGTTAAGCTGGCAACTTAGCCCCTCTTAATTTTCACACAATTTTTACTCGTACAATCTTGAAAAGGATAAGTTTTTCAGGGTTCTACTAAAAGGAACCCTAATAAGTTCGTTCTGTCCGTCCGTCCGTCCTAATTCTTTAGAACCTACTAACTTATATCATTATTTAGATAATTTCATGAAACTTTGCACAATTACAGTTTTAGTATAGAACTCAATTTAAATAGTATATAAAAATGCATTTTAAAGTTGGATCTGATACATGCGAAAAGGGGGTTAAAAAAAAATTCACTGACCTCCCTTGTTTAATGTATTTATGAATAGGTTTTTTGAAACAATGATAAGGATTCCTACGTCACTTTTTATCAGATGTATCCAATGTGGAATAGTGGCAAAAAGTAAGTGTCCCCTCTGTATTTCTAAACTCTTATATATATAGAAACTTGTAACTTTCTGTGCTGGTAGATCATTTTAAAAATCTATATTTAAAAAAAATTGTGAACACTCTTTGAGTTGATAAAACTGTAACAAATTAAGATATTCTAGCTTAAAAGCCAGTTGACCTACCTATTCGTAAAATGATCTTGACAAAAAAAAAACAAGTATAGTTTTTTTCTTTGGATAATACATAAAAAGCATTATGTTGTGTCGTGATGATACGTCTCTGAAATTTTGCCAAGTATACAGAGCTTTGTTCGTTCGAATTTTTCTATAACCAAGAATCTCTGAACAATTAATGTGACCACAGTGATATGGCTTTGGTTTTATAGAATACGGATATGGTATGATATAATAAAAACATATTTTCCGTTAACGGAATGTCCAACTAGTTAGATATCTAACAAAATAAAACCAAACATATATAATTTTCAGGTTATGGCGGTGTTAAAAATGAGGCACCAAGTTAATCCTTTAAGCTTATTTTTTCTTCAAAAAATTCTAATAATAATAAGTAAGTACCTATTGTTGCTCACCACGTACCTACCTATGTCAATTCACTAGTTTTTTTTTTTGGATTTTTAAATTTAAATTTTGTGTTTTAGACACGATTGATGAAACATCTATTGGCGCGCCTTGGCATTAAAACAGTATGCCGTGATGGCAAGCGGCATGATGCTCGCTTACGCCATCATATTTCACATCTGCGGGGCGTCCCATGATAACCAACTTTTTTTAAAGTATTTTTGCCATAGAACTTTACTGCATCCAAGTTAGTTTCCCGCAACTCAGTAAAGTTGTACGACCGCTGGACTGTAATTGCTTATACTTCTAAGTTCTAACTACAATACATCTAAACTACTGTATAAATAGATAAGTCTAGGTACAAGTATCAGTACAACGACCACTTTCTCGTACAGTCAGCTGCAGAACTAAATATTATCATAGATCAAGTCGATTGATTACCTAAATTACGTATAAAAATATGTTATACGTGGGTAGATGAAAACTTAATTTTTCCCTGTAAAATTAAATAGAAAGAAATAAAGTATACCTAGACACTCTATCATTAATCTATCTATAAACTATATAGGGTTATAAGGAAAGGGTACGCTAAGCCGAATCCTTTTTTTTGTCGGTTAAAATATGATGTGTTACGTGTTTACACAATTTTATTATAAATACTAAATTCATTCATTATAAGTATTTATACAGTATTAGCCTAATACAATAGTTTAGTTACAAGTTAACATTTTAAGACATACACTCTGTCCCTTTTGTGTGTCTGTTTGTTACTGTTCACGACTTATCCGCTGCCCTAATCTTGGTAGCTTGGTACTTACAATTTAGCAAAGACATCGTAATGTACATCAAGAATAGGATCTTATGATACTTTTACACTTCAAAAATAAAGAAAATCTGGAAAATCTTGGGTAAAATCACATTTTGCAGCTAGTAACCAATAAAAGCTTAAAACGACAGTAAAGTTCAGCGCTGTGCAATATCAAGTTTACCGCATATTTTCTTGTGCTTCTGACTGTACTAATACTCCCGTGGCGGGTATTCAGGACGTGTGGAAGCATCCGCATACTGCCGCAGTCCCATTGGTCCAGTGTGCTTGTACCTATTCTGAGCGTAGGGTTACCAAATGGAAAATTTAAAAGTCCGGAGAAAAAGCCTGATTTCCATTGAAAATTACTGAGATTATGTCGCAATTTGCGAATTTTCTCGCAAACGTAATTTACAACTTTGTGGAAAAGGTCACATTATTATTGGTTTTGTGCACTGGAGGCTTGGGGGTCTAGACAAGAGCCACTTTCTGTTATTGTTCACGCCTGCGGAAAGATGAAATTGTATGAAAATGACATTGACAATGACAATAGCTAGAGATAAATTATCTCAAGCTAATGTAATTTTCATACAATTTTATCTTTCCGCAGGCGTGAACGCTAACAGAAAGTGGCTCTAGTCTAGACCCCCTAGGGGTCAGGCGCCGCCGTACTACGCACGACGCGTAAGCGGTGCGCGCTTGTATAAAACTACTTACATAAAAATAAGTTTTTTTTTTACTTTGTAATAAAAATGATCTGAAAAATCTACTCTGTTTTATTGAAAATGCTAAAAATCCTGAGATTTCCTGAGACTTATAAAATTCGGCCGTAATCCTGAAAAGAGTTTAAAAATCCTGAAATCTCAGGACAAATCCTGTGATATGGTAACCCTATTTGAGCGTAGTTCATAGAAGGCTCCAATTTGTTATCTGGCCTGCGCTCGAACTGGGAAGTCATTTGTTTTACTTATGAGTTTCCTTTATACAGTATCACCAACTTAACTGTTTAGTTGCTAGTAGACTATAATAGATACACGTGGTTACCTGTACTATTATGTATTCTGTGACGTGGTTAACAGACTCTAACAGCCTTACTAATAAACATTACTTAAGTTAATCAATGCTTAAAATTGCTCTGTTAACTTTTCGCTGCCAGATATTGTCACACATGAAACCGAGATACAATCTGGTTACAATACGATAGTAACACGCTGGGTGTCTTCAAGTCGAGAGTGAATAGGTTTCTTCTAGGCAAGCGTGCTCCATCGTAGGCCGCATCATCGCTTAATATCAGGCGAGTTGGCGGCCAAGCGCATCCCCATTTATAATAAAAAATAATAATAGACTTTTTTAAGCGTTGCTTAACTTAATTAAGGGCGTGTATGTTTGTTTATGATTTCTTAAGTACATTATTTGAAAATAGAATTGTATTTTGCGGAACATCGACTCGAAAGAAGAAGAAGAAGTACATGAAAATGCATGTACCTACGTCTTTTCAATCGATTAAAAAAAACAACTTCTAAATTAGTAAAATACACAAACACGTTACTTGGATGACATATTTTTTTCCAGTTATTTTGAATTAAAAAACCAAACTAGTACTAAGTCGATTTTGATGTAAGTTCTGTGGGTATAATCCGAAAGTATAGCCATTCAAATAAAAAAAAATCGGTTTATAAATTACGGAGTTCTAAAGTAACAAATATTTAAAAAAAACTTCTAGCTTCAGCACAAAATCATAAAACGTAAGTATTGCTTGTTCCACTTCGAAAAATAATAAGTAAAACCTTTTATTTCGTAACAAATATTTCCCGAAACTGCCGTACCTATACTGATCCCGAACTGAGATTATCGTATCGTAGGAGTCGAAAAATACGACTTTGATCCCACGGTACCTAAATAATAGGTATGCACATACCTACTTATACTTACCTATACATACAATATTATAAAGAGGAAAGATTTGTATGTATGTTTGTAACAAATTGGCTCAAAAAATACTGGACCGATTTTAAAAATTCTTTCACCATTTGAATGATAGATTATCACTGATTAATATAGGCTATTTTAATATTTTAATTTTAATCCGTCGGAGCCGGGGCGGACCGCTAGTGATAATATAAAATGGACACACAACAAATAGGTAAGTATACGAGGTGCGTTACAAACCTCGTTCATAGGTTGATGCTGTCCATGCATACATTTTATTCTAGCCTTTACTTAAGCTGTTGTTTCTCTCACACGTCGCGTTTTTAGGGTTCCGTTTCAAAAGGGTGCAAACGGGACCCTAATACTAAGCCTATATAGGCTGTCTGCTGTCCGTCCTACTTTTTAACAGCTGTATCTTTCAAACCGTAATAGAAAGCCACTTGAAATTTTCGCAGAAATATGAGTATTGTTACGGCGGATCAACTAAGAAATAATAATAAAGTAAAACAGTTAAAACGAAAGAGCTCCATACAACAACAAACAAAAGAAACGTATTTTTGTATTTGCTCTAGCATAAAAATAGTAATACGTACAAGCGTTAAACTTGGAATGATTATAGTACACATTCTAAAGTAAAACAACTAATAATAAATACAGGCCAAGTTAGAGTCGGTGACAAATTTCTGTTCACCAAAGTTAAGCAACATCGGGCACGGTCGGTATATGGATGGGTGACCGCATGGGCCTAATGTTGTCTTTTCTTTGGCATTACTTTTTTGTACTTTATTAGTTAACAATTTATGTAGTGGTACGGAACCCTCAGTGCACGTGCCCGACTTGCACTTGGCTGGTTTTTGACAGCACTGTGCATACTTTGTTGTTATTAGCTTTTGTCTAAACTTTAAATAAATCCTCCATTGAAATGAAGTCGAGCATAAAATAAACTCAAAGCTGTTTTCGTGTAAAACGCGTGCAAGTACCTATGATTTGTTTTGTTTCTAGGTTCTAGGTGGGATCAACTGTAAACTGTAATAATGCAAAATGTTCCACAAAGTATGGTGCATTCCAAATCACGCCAACAGCACCAATGACGTCAACAGTGTTAATCTGATCTAACATGGCAGCGCAGGGAAAATTTCCTTGTGCCGTGTTGATTACCATGACGTCGTTGGCGCTTTTAGAGAGGATTCAGAACGCGCCATCTCTATCTTTCTCAAATTTCTAGGGAGAAAAAAAGAGGTTTTGTGTTTCCACGACACTATGAAAAAGAAAAAAGAGGATTCAGAGAATGCTCTCTCTCTTTCTCTCTCAATTTTTTTAAGGAGAGAAGCAGAGGTTGTTTTTTTTCACGACACTAAGAAAGATGAAGAATTAGTGTACACCAAGTAGACGCATTCCTACATTTTACATGCGCTAGTCGCGAGAAACTTGATAATTGGAAGTACAACCGCAGGGTGCAACGAATCATGGCACAATATATCCTAAACAAAGTAAAATGAAAACTGGGTGAAACTACGGAACGTTGCATGTTCGTGAATAACTATTTTGCAGCATATTTTGGACGCTGATTGACACAACTGGGACTAGCATAGGCAATATATATCTAGAATATTTGAGTGAGTGTTGCAATATTCAAAATATATTGGCTTCGTCCAGCACGAAGTCAATATATTTTATATAAACAATATTCTGCTAGCTTAGAATAACCCCTACACGTTCTTAAACAGGGTTATTTTTAATTCACCTAAAACCTCTTTCAGTCAGCTTCCTTACATCTGATAAGTTTTATTCCATGACTTATCACAAAACTTAATAAGTTACCATAAGTTTTTTTTTAGCCTTGTGTAAAAAAAGTAAGTCGCTGCTCTTAATTTTTAACCGACTTCAAAAAGAAGGAGGTTATTAATTCGACTGTATGTTTTTTTTTGCTTAGGCATTCATTCTTACTTGAGACATTATAAAGTTATTGTCATTTAAAGGCTTAGTGCATTTTTTTAGGAATTTAATAAACGAATTAATACAAACATGGAACAAAAGTTGTCTGAGTGCCTAGCGAGTTTTCCCAGTTGCGTTTAGCTACAGTTCCATCTACATGACGCTATATGGCGCTGCTTTTATTTCATAAAAAACTCGCAATAGGCACTCTGGTATGATGTAGGAAAGCTACCCACGAGAGGTTTTAGGTGAATTAAAAATAACCCTGTATGATGCTTACTTGGCGTCCATGTCTCGGGATGCCACGGAATACACACGCATACAATACCCGGATAACTAACTAACGTATTACGCAGAGATTCTAATTCATCATTTAAATACCTGCCCGGCTGAAGGTGAAGGCTGGAGCTGAATACGGAACCTCCGGATCAAAAGAAAACAAGAGTGACAGAGTTGAGCCTTGCGTTTTTAAAATTACCCATATTGCCCGTACGAAGCGCTTTGATTCCACTTTTATTGTACGAACTGCTAGTCTGTGGAATGCGCTGCCTGAATGGGCGTTCCCCGATAGTTGCAATCTGGGTGTCTTCAAATCACGAGTGAATCTGTTTCTTCTAGGCAAGCGTCCATCGTAGACCTCATCATTGCATAACATCAGGCAAGTTTGCGGTCAAACGCAAGCCTATTACTTTTTTTTTAAACTGTGGGCACTAAACAGTTCATATTTTTAACCGACTGCAAAAAAGGGGTTCTTTATTTTTATGTTTGTTACCTCAGAACTCCGTCATTTATAAACTGATTTAGAATTTCTTTTTTATTTGAGAGGATAATACTTTCCATATAAATTTTACCAAAATTAGTTCAGTAGCTTGGTTTTTAATCAAAATAACTGGATAAAAAGAAAAAAACTGAAAATGTCGTCCAAGTAAACGACATTGCGTATTTACTAATTTTGAAGTCGGGTTTTTAAACTGATAATTATGACTGCTGTGTCAAAACTTGACAACGTTTCCGAGTAACTATAACATGGGGTTCTTCAAAAAGGCAGTTAATAGTCTTTAAGGGCCGCTAACGTATCTGTTATGCCCCTGGTGTTACAGGTATCTATAGACGATGGTGATCGCTTACCATACATTTCGGAGAGTGTGCTACAGATCTGCATGATTTGATTCCCTCCTGCCCATTTTTCTATCGGACTGCCAGAGTGGGCACGAAGAATCGACACCGCTTTATGGTTTATATTCCGAGAACCCTTACTAAGCGCTTTGATTCCACATTTATTGTGCGAACTGCTAGTCTGTGGAATTCGCTGCCTGAGTGGGTGTTCCCCGATAGTTACAATCTGGGTGTCTTCAAGTCGAGAGCGAATAGGTTTCTTCTAGGCAAGCGTGCTCCATCGTAGGCCGCATCATCGCTTAACATCAGGCGAGTTGGCGGCCAAGCGCAAGCCTATTTATAATTTAAAAAAAACATCAGGCGGCCCGCCAGCTTGTTTGCTACCTAATTATGGCATTAAAATAAAACTTATCGAGACTTATTTAATTTGGAAATTTGCTGGGTTAATATTAGATCGCGCTCGCTGTGGAAGACTTTACCCCATTCCCCAGGTGAGACCTTCCTGTTACCTTTTCATCTTGATTGTAATCTCGGCATCAAGGGTGGAAGGTGGAAGCAATCGGCGAACATCCGCGGACTTGGGCTTCCGTTGGGAATACCTATCAACGCTACCGATGTTAGATTACTAAGTGAATCAGCGTGTTTTGTGCGTTTCAGAAGTTTGTGAAAGTACCGGGGGCAAAATTTTCTTCTAGACAAGCGTGCCCCATCGTAGGTCGCATCATCGGTCGCTTAACACAGGCGAGTTGGCGGCCAAGCGCAAGCTTATTTATAATAAAAAAAATACAAAAAACAAAAACAAAAAACACAGATCAGACAACAAGGCAGATGTGGCGTGGCGGGTGCCAACACATCAGGCTTGATGTCTTTAGTCGAACTCGTCAAGCAGACGACCTTGCCCACAGATATTTTTTTTGTTTATTTATATTAATTAGAACGGCCGTCAAGGCATTTTTGTAAGAAATTTGTTGTAGCCAGTTGAATCCATATAAACGAAACGTTGTTCATTCGAAATCAGTTAGCAACTGTGATGGTAACAGATTTTCCTTCTCATTTACGTTCAATTTACATCTCTTTTCTGTGACTTTGCACACTTTTTTTCTGCATGTGGACTATTAGTTAGTTCTGTAAGTTTCTTAGCGTGCGTGAAAAATTAGTAACTTTTCCGTACTTGCGTCAAGCAGTTTATCGTATAGTGAAACACGGAACATTTGAAAACGAACGATAACTGCACTAAGACATCTCCCTTGTTTTTCTGATCTGAGGAGCAGTCGCAAATCACGAATGAGTCGGTTTCTTCTAGGCAAGCGTGCTTCAACGTAGACCGCATCATCGCTTAATATTAGGCGAGATAAAAAAATGAATTGAAAGTGATCTGTTGAACAAACACCGCTTAGATAGAGACATTTGTTTAGCCTATAACAGGTCATTCACAACTGCTACGCACTTGCAACGTGAAAACTGCTCTAAGATTAATATACTCACTATTTCTATACCACTAAAGTTTTTGCAGACAAAACTTCCAAAGTAGCACAGTACCATCAAAATGCGCAACAAGACGAATAATATAACTATCAGTAACATCATTATCAGCCATTCGTGTTTCGACTGCTTCACAGAGATCTCTCAGAGAGAGAGAGAGAGAGCGGATGATCTCTAATTCACCATGCTGGCCCAGTGCATGTTTGTCAATGTCGTATGCCTATGAACTTTTGAGGTTTTTGGACATAACGGTTTTCTCACGATGTTTTTTTAGCTTTTTGAGAGATGGCATCAAAACTGCACATAATTTATTTAGTCCTACTAAATAAGTTATAGGTGAAGGGTCGAGAATCGTACCGGGTGCAGTCAAATTGTAAAGCGCACATGCTACCACTCGGTCAACATCACTCTCATCAGTAACATAGATAAATTGTTTCTACACATACCTAAGTACTGGTACAGATGTCATTTTGACCTATTTTGTGAAATGTCAGTATTTTATGAAAGTAAAGTTTCAGTAGCAAACGTTGGTTAGCGCTACAGCTCGCTACAAAGCGGCTCAAATGTCATGGTTTATTCAATAATCTTGCAGTCTTTTGCCGTATTGTGAGCACAATTTGCATCCCGGAACGTCCGTATTTACCGTGTACCGTTCAACAATATAAAAACAACATGCATTGTTTAAAACTTGTAGAGTAATCGTAGACTAATAATTTTTAAACTTTCGCGATTTGAACACATGTTTTAAATGTTTATCGGGACTTATCAAGTATTATTTAATATAGGTAAAAATATGTACCTTTTGCTCTACGTTTCGACCATGTTACAATGGCCGTGGTCACGAGCTGACTGAAAACTGCGGGTGAACCCGGCCAGAAGAGCGGGTGTTTTGTTCTCCTACCCTCACTTGATCTTGAATAATCGCAGGGTTGTCACTACGACACACAACACTGACTGTATCGGTAATCGTAGACTTATGCCTAGGCCGCACACATCGCGATAACCCGAAGATTCGCGTTATCGCGATGTGTGTAGCCAAGTATTCGCGTATACTTCGGTGCTTCGTACGTAGCTGCGAGGACTTCGCTCCGCTGTCGGTAAATTCTCGCAGATCAAAGCGTTTTATCGCGATGAATTTCACTTAAGTGGCCACACTTCAGTCGGCCGCCAGCCATCGTGCGTAGCGGACGTGTAAGTTAAACCGCAGTGCATAATATAGCTGAATCAAAACATGGATTGGAGTAACGATATAATTTTAGAATTTATTGCCAAATACGAGTCTGAGCCGATTTTATGTAACCCATTGTTTATTAGCCAATTATTTGCCGCCATAAAATATAGAGCAACCGCGGCGTCCATTTTGTCTTTTGCGTTTATACATCGCTCCTACATCGCGATAAACTTTACATCACGCATTATGTGGCCGCGCAGCTTCGCCGTAGACCGAAGACGAAGTTTATCGCCCGAATATTATCGCGATGTGTGTGGCCCAGGCATTAGAATACGTAGACTCCAGATTTAGTGATAGGAAAGATTGCATGTAGGAGTGTGAAATGTTCAAACCGCAAACTATAGAGTGTTTTTCACGAAACAAGTCCCACAGACGCGACGCTGTCATCGCGTATTAATCACTATCAGTATCATTTATCGAGCAACACTTTAACTACTTTAGGTATCGTACACGACTCATTAACGATGGCAAATTAATAAAAATCTCACTAGCGCCCAAACACAGCAACAACACCTGACAACTACAACAACGCATAATCATTGCCATTCAACGTGGTAATGCCGCCAGCATGCTGGGAACGCTGCCAACTGGTAGTGGGCTTGAGCATTTGGATTGTCTTTAGAACTTCAACGGTCTATGGGCAGTCTAACTGTATTTGTAGTTTTAGCTTGTATTTTGTTTAGTTAATAAAGGCCAGAAAAAAACTACAACATGGAAATTTAGTCACTCTGTTTGCCATGGGACTTCTTTCCTGAAAAGCACTCTACTTCAGAATACGGCGGCGGTAAGACTAAGCTACGCGTTACAAGCTGTAACTGAAAGACTCGTAGAAACAAAGCATCTATTACGGAATAGATGAGGGTGCGTGTGCCCGCACAGCGACTGGCCCCGCACCATCGATCCGGAGCGACCTTGCTCCGCCATCAATGGCGTGGTTTACACGCACAGGTGGCCCCCTGTCTGCTGGATGACAAGGAAATACGCTCTTAATGTCTAATTTATATTGAACTAGCTGCACCCCGCGGTTTCACCCACGTAGTGATGAAAAATGGTGATGATTATGATGATGAAAAGTAGCCTATGTCACTCTCCGGCACTTGAATTATACCCATGTATAAAATCAAGTCGATACAGCGCCGGCAACGTCGCACAGCGTGGTTCGGCCCGCGTCCGCACAGAAAAGAAAAAAATAATTTTACTTCTCTTTTCTGTGCGCGTTCGCATCCCGCCTAACTCTCAGCACGAAGTGGCAACATCGCATTGTGAAACTCAACTGACCTTGACTACTACGTTCTATTCTGTGATGCGCCAAAATGTCCTATTATGTATTTTCGTTTATTTTCCAGAATTTCATAAAATAATGAAAAAACCGTAAAAAAAGTATTATTTGTCCATCTCTGTGATATACAGCAACTCTTTATCAAATTTTACTAAGATCCGTTCAGCCGTTTAGCCGTGAAAACGCGACAAACTTCCAGACAGAGAGACAGAGTTACTTTCGCTTTTATATTATTAGTAAGGATTTCAATATAAATTAGACAGTTATTACACAATTACAATTTATATAGAATTTCAATATAAATTAGACAGGGTATGGCTGGTGATGCGGCTGCCAATTCGACAGAGCACTACAAGTGGCGCAAATACGCTAACGTCAGCAGTGGTAACATATTTGAGCCTTTTGGGGTCTGGACATGGGTCCATGGGGACCGACAGCTCACCTCATTTTCAAAAATCTTTCAGAGCGCCTTGTTAATGCAACACGTGACCAAAATGCTGGCGTGTTTCTTGCTCAACGCATACGTAAGCATTGCCATTCAACGTGGTAATGCCACCAGCATGTAAGGTACGCTGCCAACTGATAGTGAGCTTGAGTGTTTTTGTAGTGTTAGTGCTAGCATGTATTTTGTTTAGTTAATAAAGACATTGCTCTTCAGTTTTGAAAAAACAATTCATCATCATCATCATCAGCCAGAAGACGTCCACTGCTGAATATAGGCCTCCCCCTTTAACATCCACACTGAACGACAGCCTGCCTTTTGCATCCGCTGGATGCCAGCGACTCTCACTATGTCGCGCTTAAAAACAATTAATATGGTATAATATTTAAATGCAATTATACTAAGCCTACATTGCCATAAGAACCGATAACCGATGGGGTAGACGAGTTTTAGAGTGGAGACCACGTTAATGCAGGATACCCTGCGGCCAGGTGGAGTGACGACCTGTGTAACATGGCGGTTAACAACTGGACGCAGAGAATACTGTACCAAGCTCAGTGGCATGCCTTAGGAAAGGCCTATGTCCAGCAGAGGACAGTGAAAGGCTGTTGATGATGATGATGATAATATTTTATAAAACTTGACTGGCTAGCTACCAAGTCAAGTTGAAAATCAGCCGACAGGCAACTAACGGCATGTTCCGGCAACCTCAATCGAGACTTATAAATGCATATTTTCTAGCTACTAGCTAGCATCCATGCATTTACAGCTGAATGCTAAACAACAAAATACTAACACTACCTACTAAAATACCTCCTTACCCAAACGACCCTATCATTGCTTTCAGCTGAACAAAGTTACTAAATGTCTAATAAAAGCAAATTGTTGTTCCGAAAATAGGTCGAACAAACGTGTGCTGACGCAGCGCTTCTTCCAGTTGCAGGAAACGGAGTAACTTCCCTAACTTGTGGTTGAGGGACAACGTAACCGAGCAGGCTATGTTCTGTTAAATTTTGGGATAGTGTCACTCTTTGGTATGTCTACTGGGTTACGCGGAAAGGGTGTACTAAGACAAAAGGGGTCTATTTATAGTATTTATCATTATAAATAACTTTTACTATGGGAGCAACTCTGTAATGGCGAAAAAAAAAAATATTCCATAGAAAAGGTCATGTAACACTCGACAAAATGTCAAAAGATTAACGATTAAAAATCATTGGAAGTACTTGTTAGTAACTTCATAAAATTTCTTAAGACATCAGTCATCAAGTCTACCTGTGACTCACCTGTGACCACGGACAATGCAAAGTCTGTCCATCTTGACTGACGTCAACTTGCTAATCCGGTGGGCCATGTCGGTGACTTTCGTTTGTCTACGGATCTCCTCATTTCTGATTTGATCTCGTAGAGAAACCCTGAGCATAGCCCTCTCCAAAATAATCCGTTAAAAGTGTTAAAATCATGTATCAGTGTAAAAAAAGTTCGGTCGTCACGGGATGCAGATGGGAAATATGACGGCACGAGAGAGCATATGACATGACGTCTGTCACGGCATACGAGTCGGTTTTACTGCCAAAGCGCGCTATGTTCCACATCAATAAGCTTCGTTAAAAAAATATATTTTAAATTCTTAATCTATCAGAATGTTTTTTTAATATTTCAGAACGTTATAACAATACGTTACCCAAGAGATTGTATGTCAGTGGACAAGTGTTTATCACATTATCGCGGGAATTGATGACCGAGCGACGTCGTTAGCCGACATTTGTACCATCACGAACTGGTAACGCAATTATCATCGCTCATTTCGGCATTAATAACTTTGAGCATAGGCAGGGGGTGGCGTTTCTAACTCCACGTCTTATAGGCGTAAGTAGATCTACGTACTTTTATTTTGACCAAAAAAATATCTACGAATTATTTTGATCTAAACTGCTTATTTTGCGTCATTTTTTTAAGTGAAATTTCTTATGCGACTTGCAACAATGTTACGTTAAACGATTAACGCTACCATGGAGGAGGAATAGAAAGAGACAGAGCGAGAGTTTTAGATGCCATCTATGAGGAAATTTTGAAACTTGTACATCCTTCTCATAGTTTATTAGTTCACTAATATTTGCATAGATGGAAAGAAAGAAAGAAAAGAAAAAGAAGAACTCCACCAGAAGAACCACAGGGACTCCACGCACATTTTTTTTAATATTTTGTTCAACGTCCTATTTAGAAGCTGGCAACACTGGCAACATAGATAGGCTGGCAACCTTATTGATGAAACTGTGGGCCTTATTTACTTAGGCTGGCTATTCTTATCAAGGAAGTTGCAAGGAAAGGAACGCGTTCTGTCAAAATTTTCCCATACAAAACTAAACCTTAACGTCTAACGATAAGGTTCATAATAATGTGGCTAGGAACATGGAGGTAAAACGAGCTCACTGAAATAGCTACCACGGAGGAAGTGTATCCCTTTCTAAAGATTGCCATTACATAAAACATATATTTTAGTAAAACTCTGTTTTAAACTATCTCAGCTGTTCACTAAAGTTATATAATGTTGTGGAATCTCATTCCACAACCACCACGGTAATTATCCCGTAATCATATTTTAGTAGTTTTACTTATTCAATCGGACATACCAGGCAGGCCCTATTTTGGGGTGTAAACATAAAATTACTACCAATGAAATAAAGATAAATTTTTATTTCCATTTTCTAACGGATATTAATGTAGATAATATATCTAATGTATCATGTACATATTTAAATTTTATTTTTAAGTAACCATGTAGGTTCCTAGTATAATTACTAGGAACCTTCATGGTTCTGCTGAACCATGAAGCTACTGGCAGCATTAACGACATGGCGTTTTTGATTGTTTGCTTACTATATTTTGTTTTTTCAAGCATGATTTTTGAATATTTATTTTAAAATGGTGAAAAATTTCTGTATAAGAAACTGTGCTATAGTGAATCATTCGGTGGCTGCGGCATATCTTTTCACAGGTAGGTACACAAAGCTTGAAATACAAGAAAATGTTTACTAGGGTGTCCATACACGTGTGAACATGAACAATATTTTGAACAATGAACAATTATTTTTATACATTATGTTTTAGCATGACCTAGGGATATTTTAAAGTAATTCGCATTTCGGCGAGTGTGCGCAAAAGCTTCGAGCCCTTGTTCCACCCTCCCCCTTTTACTTAGGAAAAGTAGAATGACTGCACATACACACTACCCTCCCTTCCTAGTGAAAATTCCAAAGATTTGAACTCAACGATTTGGGTCTTCATTTATGATACGTACTGCCCAAGAATGGAACTACCTGCCGTCCTTGTTTCCTGAGAACAACAAACTAGATATCTTCATGGCTAGTGATAGATAGTGACAGTGATAGTGATAGTGTGATAGTGACTGCTAGTCTGTGGAATGCGCTGCCTGAATGGGTGTTCCCCGATAGATACAATCTGGGTGTCTTCAAATCACGAGTGAATTGGTTTCTTCTAGGCAAGCGTGCTCCACCGTAGACCGCATCATCGCTTAACATCAGGCGAGTTGGCGGCCAAGCGCAAGCCTATTATTTATATTAAAAAAAAAGATATGTATAGATAGATATGAATAGATTTCTAGATCAACGTGTTCCATCCTCCGCCACACCGTCACGTACCATCAGGTGAGTAAGTGGCGAAACGTAGATCTAGTACCACCATCCAACGGTGAACCGAGCTTTCTGTGTACAGTTGTATCGTTCCAGGGTGTTTCGACGAATCGTACGGGAATCATTCTAAATATTACATAAAAAATGAAAGTACCTAAATTCATCGCTGAATATATTTCATGTTACAGTATACCAACAAAAGAGGATGTAAGAAAAATGTGGTTGGAAGTAATTCTTAGTCGAACAGCAAGAATAACAAAAAACTCCAGGGTGTGCAGTTTGCACTTCAACACAGAAGATTTTATAAAGACACTAGCGACCCGCCCCGGCATCGCAGGTGCAATGCTAATACTAAAATAATATACTACGGAATGTCTTTATATACCTACAACGTTCACAGCTTTTTGTCATTAGGCAAAACAAACATGTTTTCTTTAGAGGTTACTCTTTAAAGAGCGACATTATGATTGGCCATGTGAAAAACACGCCGCCGGTACCGGCCTGTTGCGGTACTGGCCGGGGGGCCGGTACCGCCGCAACCGCTATGTCCCTGCATTTTATATCTTTAATATCTTCGAAAATGTTCATATAAATTACATGCTGTAAACGGCCATATTGGTCTATATTAAATGCACAATGTATTTAAGGTACTTAATTGGATAAAGATTAATGCTGTATTGCTTAAAATCCCTTCGTTATCACGTAGGGTTCAGCCAGCGTTTGCAATGTAAGCGCAAAAAAAAAATGTTTATTTACGACATTACATTAGAAACCTCTACAATTATCAGTGTTTCTCTACTATATTATGCATGTATTATATATATAAACCTTTCTCTTGAATCACTCTATCTATTAAAAAAAACGCATTAAAATCTGTTGCGTAGTTTTAAAGATTTAAGCATACATAGGGACGGACAGACAGCGACAGCGACTTTGTTTTATCCTATGTGGTGATAGTGATAATGATGTAGTGATGCTCTCGACAAACTTTGTAAATGAATGTAGTTCGATGTCATTTTCCCGCAGTAAGTAAAATATGCCAAATAGTAGTCATGCCAATCTTCTATATTTATAAAAGCTAAATTCACTCACTCACTCACTGACTTGTCACGAAATCTCAAAAACTATTTGACTTACGAAGCTAAAATTTGGCACGTAGATTCCTTATGGGGTATAGAGGTCCGCTAAGAAGGATTTAGCGAAAAAGCCGAATTAAAAGGGGCAAATGGATGTTGAAAGATTATATTAAAGTCCTTTGTTTTTGATGATACTCAGGGATAAAATTTGGTATTCAGGCTAATAGTTTCAATTAAATAAATACTGTTATAATATTTTTACAAAAAAGAAAGATTAAGGAGGTGGAATTGTAGTTTGTATGTTGTGTTGAAAGTTATGCAACTACGAAATTGTAATTTGACAAGTGGGTGTAAAACTTCATTAAAAAATATTTTACGAAAAGGGTCCAAAAAAGGTTGAAAGTTTAGGTGAAAGTGTACGCGTACGAAGTCACACGGGTAACGGCTAGTTTATTATAAATACAAAAGTTTGTCTGTTGTATGTGAAAGAGGAACAAACATCCATACATACAAACTTTGGCGTTTATAATATTAGTTGAAAGTAGGATAGGATGCGAAAGTGTGTTTGTTACTCTTTTACGCAGCAACAGAGCAACAAATCAACCAGATTTTTTGCATGGGTATAGTTCAAGGGATGGAAAGTTATAGGCTACTTTCATCATCATCGTCATCTACTAGATGTTGTTAACTGATCACCGAATTTAAGCAACGGACTACACGGTCAATCTTAGGTAGGGTGATTGCGAGTGGCATTTAGAAACCGAATGATCGAATGAAAAGTTAACAATCTGGGTGCCTTCAAGTCGAGAGTGAATAGGTTTCTTCTAGGCAAGCGTGCTCCATCGTAGGCCGCATCATCGCTTAACATCAGGCGAGATGGCGGCCAAGCGCAAGCCAATTTATAATTTAAAAAAAATATATGTCACGTTACCCGTATGTCCCGGTTGAGTCTTATAACAATAAACGCTAAGCCATCTCAGAGGCCTTCAGGCGTCCTGGCGGCCTAAAATTCTGACATTAGCGCTCGTCACTGGGCCTATATGAACTTCCTGTATTTACTGAGAGTACCAATACGATGATTTTAGGAATTACCTACAATGTCTTCGTTTCCTCAAAATCATGAACACCCTACAAGAAAAGGACAAATTACTCCGTGCTCGCTTTTCCCTCGGACCGTTTTTTTTAGCATGAGTACTCGATCCAGGTCCCTTTAGGGTATATATAAAATCCTTGATTCTTATATATACGATAATATTTCTCTCTCCGTCGCGCTTAAGACAATCCGATAGAGACTGACGGGGACAAAACTAGTCTCCGGTCCAGGCCCCCTATTCTACTAAAGAAATTGTTTTTAAATTGTAATAGTTTCAATTTAATTTTTTAAATAATTTCCTTAAATCTGAGTTTTATTTTATTATACTAGAAAAATACCTTTACCTAATAATATAACATAGAATTAAAAAAAAAAATCAATATAGAGGCAATTATTTAAAAAATAAAATTGAGTAAATTACAATTTAAAAACAATTTCTTTAGTAGAATCGGGGCCCTGGACCAAATAACCTAGTTATCATCATATAAATCAGTTCGCATTTCATAATTCGTTAAATAAATTTGCAGGTTTTTTTTTGCATTTTGTGTCAGTACTTCTGCCATCAAGGTTCTTAGTGAAATTAATAAAGAAAATCTGATTTAGCAAATTATTTGACTATAAGACGACCACTTATTTTTCTTTATGTTCATAATAAACACCATTTCTATTAAACCATTCCAGCTTTCATAGGTATTTATTCGTCAAACTTCATTTCACAATAAGATCATTTCACCGAGTCTTACTAAACCCTCTGGATACGCTACAAAGCCGCTCCTGTCCGGCCAAATCTGGTTTTATCCGCCCAAATCCAAATGTTAGCCAACCCTAACGGCCATTGAGCGGCTAATGTGATATTGGGGAAACCTGAGCCATTACCTGCAGACTAGAAGAAGTCAGAGAGACAACTTTGAAAATGTGGTTACGTCGTAGGTTCTACGGTAGTCTGTTACTATAGTTGTTCGCTCCGAACGGAGACCTCGCTATCCTTAGGTATATCTTCGAAACCTCCCGACTGATTTTGCCCAAATTCAAACTTCAAATTAATATTGAAATTAATTACCTACAACATTTCATGAAGATCGGATTGATGATAAGTTATCGTGTAACAAATATACAAACATAAATAATGTAACAAAAAACTTTGGTAAATCATGTAGACTTTTCGAAATTCGCGAAAAAATATCCAGCTGTTCCTTACAAAAAAATCATTAACGCCCGACAAAATTATATGTAACAGCAGATTTTTTTATAGCGAATTTTGATTAATCGTGGATCGAAAGTTGTTTGTTTTGACCACAGAAAAGAGAAGTAAATAGAACGGAAATGAGAAGGAAAATCTTGATTATGACAGAACCTTGATTGAACATTCTTATTTATGTCAACGCATCGAGTTCCGCATCCAAAGAACTTGGACCTTAAATTTTTGGGTTAGGTCTCAAAGTTCTTTGTCCGCATCACAGTTGCTAACAGCTAAAAAACAAATTTCTTACAAAACCTAACCTTAACCCACCCAACCCCGACCCCACCCCTAACCTTATTCCTTGATAGCCGTTCGAATTTGAACATTTTGTTTTTGTGGTTTTACGTATTGATTCCACCCTTAAGAGGATGCTAACTGATTACCAAGTTACCCTGTATATAGATGAGAGTAGATTTCTGCCTACTGTGAATTATTGTGAAAAGTGACACAAGTTTTGCGAAGCTATACATCTGTTTTATCTATTCTCAGCTTTCTACCTTTGATTATTGAACCGAGGAAGTACAGTCAGGGATATTGGGGAACATGTTGATTGTTAAACTAACGGCGATCGTTTGCTAATTTCATGTTTTGGTACATTCAGCAAGGAGTGTTTTCCACTACGCTTTTTAACAACTAAACTGGGTTGATGAAAGATGAATTGAAATCTGGATACTGAAAGGGGTTTTTAGTTAATTTGGTCGTGTTTTGGTTACAGTTAGCACAGGCGACATAGTTTAGTTGGGGACTTTTTGTTTCTCGCTTATTCACAGTATTTACTTTTGTCCCTCTCGCACTCGAGAGTTTCTTTGCTCTAAAACACAGTTTTGTAGGTAAATCACGATGCAGTAAAATTAAGTTTCTCACCAGCATGAAAATTCTTTATTTATCGTTTGAAATCTACGTGCAAAAGTAGTTTTTATTCGTTAACGCGGAAAGTAAATTCGAAATTCAAACATAACGAACGATTGACCTTCACATTTTTCAGTATTAAAACAATGCAACCTCTTTAGATATCACCTTATATTTTAATTCCTATCTTATCTTAAAGAACAATAATATTATCTTATTAAAAACTAATAATACATTGATTTTATAAATAAAAACAAACATGAATGACATTGCACAGATAGGTATTATACTTGGTTATTATGTGTATTTTCTTGGTGCTAACAAAAAAAAAAATATGAATATTTAAACAGTGCGAAGCCAACACGAACAGAAAAACGTACGTAATTCGCATGAAAAAAAGTTGCACTCATTTCAGGCTTATCTTTTGTTTATTTTATTTTGTTGAATGATTCAAGCATTGAAGATATTATTATATAATATAAGCAGTGTTAGTGGAAAGTGTTTATAATGTGGAAATGATTGTTTTACCCGACTGCGCATGAAGGAGGGCTATAATTTTCGAGTGTATGTATGTATGATGGTTAGTAATTTTTAAACTTTCGCGATTTGAACACATGTTTTAAATGTTTATCGGGACTTATCACGAATTATTATTCGTTTATTGTTTTATTTTGGCTAAAAGCCCAGCAGTGGACTGTTAAAATGCTGATTACGATGATGATGATGATGATTATTTTTTTAATAATTATTCAATTATTACTTGTTTCCAGTATAATCATCAACATAATATTTAATAACATAAAAATAATTCATTTTCTTCGCTAAGGGGAAATGAAAAGTTGTGTTACTGCGGTTGCAAAACTTATTTGCGTTACGAGTAGGTAGTTTGAAAGCAAGGACGTTTTATACCCTAAAGAAAACGTCATTGTTTGAAAGTCACTCGCATCAAATAATAACATGGCAGCCCTGTATGACAAATAACTATTTCCACGTCAAATGTTTTGGATTTATATCAGAACTAGCGACCCGCCCGCCCGGCTTCGCACAGGTGTAATTTACGTGCGAAGCCAGGGCGGGTCGCTCATTCCATATATTATAAACCTTCCTTGAAAATTTATCTAACTGATGGTGAAAACCGCATCAAAATCCGTTGCTGGGTTTAGGAGGAGTTAGCGGCCATACAGATAGACAGACACGGAAAGCGACTTTAATTTGTACTATGTAGAGATAGAGAAGAGAAGAAGATATTATAGACTAGATAA
Organism: Agriopis marginaria; assembly: GCA_932305915.1. Classification (NCBI taxonomy): domain Eukaryota; kingdom Metazoa; phylum Arthropoda; class Insecta; order Lepidoptera; family Geometridae; genus Agriopis; species Agriopis marginaria. The sequence goes on from OW029932.1 coordinate 5,464,051, forward strand.
TTTTATTTCGGTAAATTTAGGGTAAATTTCGGTAAAATTGAAAAATCACCCGGTTAGTATTTTAGGGTGATGATCTATAGTCCTCTACGTTATTCACTAATCCACGAACAAATAAGTGACAAAATGATTGGCAGGAGCAAATTGTAGCCCGAACGAACGAGGGTGCTCCGTGATGCGATGACAGCGCGCTACCGGCTTATTTGAGCTTCTTCTAACGGACCGGCTGAAAGTTCATAATTACTTTGAGGGCTCGGATTCGGGGTTAACTTGTTTTGTTTGATTTTTTATTTAGTACCGGTTTAAAGGCCAGTGCCTAATTTGCACAAAACTTGGACCCGCCGGAAACTTGAAAAGTAGGTATTGTACTTATATCTTTATCTACCTTTTTGTTACATTTTTGAGATTTGTTCGATTTGTTTAGTTAACGGCTTTGTCACTTATTTTGTGAAACTAACAGAATAAAATAAAAGAAGTAACTATGAATATAAAAATTTCAAAATTAGTAGGCGCTCGAACATAATTAGTTGTATTAAGGGATTGGATTTTGACTAAGAGGATTTAACCAGTAAACCACTTAGCCAAAATCAATAAATTTTTTCTGGGACAACCTTATTCGATAGCTTACTAAACAAAAAAACGTAAACTGGTTCACAAATGGTAGAGTAATAAGTGTACATAAATAAAAAGACGAAAAAAAGCGGACCCTATTGAGAACTCCCTCCTGAAGTCGGTTAAAAAAGTTTACTTTTCCAACGGGTAAAAAATGTGTTAAAAGTCACCAAATAACTGCTAAAACTTCGTGCGAACCGCCGTAAAGTAGCTTGTCTATCTATTTCTACCGCAGATGCATTTTGACGAGCGTGCGCAAAAACGGCATGACCTTATTCCACCCTCCCCTTTTTACTGTAAAACAAGTAGAAAGACACACCCATTTTTCGGGAAAATTCCCAAATTTCATATGCAATGGTTTAGTTTCTCATCCTCAATGCGCAGTCAAAGTATCATGAATATGACATTCAAATACTGCCCAAGAATGGAACAATGCCGCAATGAAAAAAATTGTTTCCTGTTTCTGCTTTCCTTGTTTCCTGAGAACTACAATTTAGGCATCTTCAAGGCTAGAGTGAATAGATTTCTTCTAGATCGACGTGTTCCGTGTATCCTTGGCCACACAGGCGCTTACCATTACACGATTGTGTGGCCAAATGTAGATCTACTTAATAATAATAAAAAATACGCGCTAAATTGTCATGATAAAGATTATGTAACATAACAAGTCCCATGTTTTGTTTAAAGCCCCTAGTCTATTCTTGCAGGTGTAAAACTGTAAACTTTGTTTCGAAAACTTCCGCCATTTATATCCTGACGTATCTTCAAGGATAAAGTGCATTCTCCAGCGAGTCTCGTAGCCTTATAAATAACGGGATAAAAGCCACCTACTCGTTTATCCGGATTGCCAGGTTCTCTGGCTGGAGCCAGGTCTCTTCATTGTAAAATATCTGGGTGAAACTTAATGTCGTTTGTAGACTTGGAAATTTGAATAATGATGTTCATAGTCTCAGAGATTATCTGAATAAAGCGATAGTGGCCGAGCGGTAGCATGTGCGCTTTACAATCTGACGGCACCCAGTTCGGTCCTCAGCCCTGCACCAATGACTTATTTATAGCATTTAAATAAATAATGTGCAGTTTCGTTGCTATTGCTCAAAAACGGCAAACGGAAAACACCGTGAGGAAATCGATATCTAAGATCGTAAGAGCGTTTAAGACCCTCAAAAGTTTAAAGAAATTATAATTATGACATTCACCAACATGCACTGGATTAGGGCCCATGTCGGATGGCCTCCTAAAGATGTATCAACTGAACTCCATGGTATCAAATGAAAACGTTTGCTGAGAAGTATATAAAAAAAGCTTGTAATGATTTTTTTCAATTAATAATTTTATTTATTATGTAGAGGAAACTTTGGTTCAGAAGTTTTTTAACCAGCTCAAATAAATAAGAATTATTTAGTTTGACTCATTTTCAAATTGATAGTTGATACTCTGATGTCACGGTATCAACTGAGTCCGTAAGAATCTAGTGGCAGATTTATATTTACCATAATATCTTACACAATTTAATAACTTCAACATCCATTTATTATCTCGATAAGACCTCTGACCTAAAACAAATCCCTAATATTTCCGTCCGAAGTTAATACCCATAATTTATTAAAATCGCAATTAAGGAGCAGGCAAATTGCCAGCCAGAGGTTACGTTATAAGTAGGGCGTTCATCGTAGGTCGGTTCTTTTAGGTTTTTAATAAATTACAATCTTTGTAAAGCTTTGGCGACGGTGACTGCTTACCACTAGACGGCCCGTGACCGCTGCAAATTTGACTGCGGGTATTTTGCGCTAACGTCGTTGCTGAAATCGTTTACTGTTGCTGTAATCACTGAGCAAATCACGTTCAAGAAATTGCAAAATTATAAGATATAGGGTATTTTGTAAACCACCGGGTAAAATATATTAAACTTTTTTGAATCTAGAGTAAAAATCGTATTAAAAAAAGTATCCATGATCCCGTTTCTAATGTTTGGTACTTTTAGTGTTTGTGACCATGTTAGTTTTAAACTAAAACCATTATAATACACTTATGATGGTTTTTTCAATCAATAATAGGTTTGCTTTTGACCCCCAACTCGCCTAATGTTAAGCGAAATATGCAAAATTGAAAAACGAACTTCTAAAAATCACCCGTCAGATTCGTGATGAAATCAAACAGTTATTCAGAACACTCCCGGTTGTAAATGCAATAAAAGATACAGAGAGACCCAACGTCTCTATGTATGTAGAGCGGCTCTAGGTGTTCGGTGAGCTTGGGACCTTCGACTATTCTTACAGCTCTACGTTTTAATACATCAAAAGGCTCAAGTTGCTACTACTACACTCTACGTTTTTCAATAAAAAAAAAAAAACTACAAACGTAGTAAAAACTATTCAAAATATATCATAATTCTAAGCATGTTTAATTGGAAAATGGGTAAACACTTTAAAGCCCAGTTTTCTCGGTAAAAAGTATTTAATACCTCGCTCAGATTTCGTCGTAACAGCTTACGGCATCGTTTAAAAACAACAATTGCTAATTCAACAAACTTCGTCGGAACAAAGGCAATTCAGACACTTTCCCTCTGTATTAAGAATCAATTTCGCGTGAAATTGTTTCCGTTTAACTACGCACACCGCTTTTATTTTGTGGCGGCTAATTGCGTCGTACTTGTTCGATGAAGGGGAAATAACGGTACAGTAGTGATGGCACAGATTGCTAAATTATTTAACATGAATTTTTCGTTTTAGCATGTTCTTAAATGAGCTATTAATGGAAATTATGAGAAAACTTAGCTTTCCGTTTTTACCATACATACATGGAATATAATTTTTTAACGATGCTGGTTTTGAATGTGTTTTTTTTACATAAATTCATAAACAAAGTCGTCAATACTTAAAATCACACTAATATTAAAGTATGTATTATAACTATGCAAAAGTTTGTGAGTGTTTATTTGTTACCACTTCTAAGTAATGGCTAAATGGATATAGATAAAAATGCTTAGGCTAACCTTCAACCAGGTGAGCTTATAATCTGGTTTAGCACCATACGCTACTTTTTATCCCGGGAAAGATATGGCTTCTGCAGCAAAGCACGCTGCCCAAAACGGGAGTGCTGCTATAGTTAGTTATATCTATGGTTATTGCAATCTACTTTGCTTTTGCAGTTTGAGTGTCAAGATGAGGTAATGTGGTGAGATGAGATGATATTAGGTGAAAGCAGACGAGAACGTATTTTGCATTTCAAAAAGAATTGCCGAAGTTTAAAATTTTAAATGCTTTGTTCATCAAGAAATTTAAGAGGGCTGAAATTTTTTGATGAAAACAGCAACGATAACTGGATTTTTGGCATTCTGATTCTATCAAATGCCTTATCTATAGATTTCTTTGAAAAATAGATCTATATTTTTAATTGAATATTGGCTTCAAACTAAAAAAAAAAAAAAAACAAGTTATTTCCTCCAATTTATATAAGTAGTTTTTCGTAAAACCCTTGGATTTCGTTAAAACACTGACATACAAAAAAACTATTTTAATGTTATGGTTTACTTGTTTTTTTTTGTCTTGACAGCTAAGGCTTTATTTTTTTTATTTTCGTTTTATGTTTGAAAATTCAGATACATCAAATTAAATGATTACATTTTGTAATATGGATTTTAATTTGTTAACTGTTTCGTTTTGTTTCCACGCATGAAGCGTATAATATATGCGATTGCTAATTATTTATCCATCACTACGGTCCAACTTATGTACATATTTAGGGAATTCGAAACTGCTAATGTTCTGAAAGGCCTTCAAGAAAGTTTTGTAAGTAAATAGGGATTATAAAGTTTAAGGGTCAATATCCACATAGCGGATAGCAGAGAACAAAACATTTCAGGGAAAACTTCAGAACATTGATCCTAAATATTATAAAGGTTAAGTTGAAATACTTAAGTTAATTTTGCATCATAGTTAAATTAGTGATAAAGCCTACTTTGGCCAGAAAATAATAAGAAAATATATTATATTATTTAATAATCTATTAAACAAAATAAAATATATTGGGTTTTAAATTTAGTTTATTTTATTTTATTTAGTTCATATCATTGCTGAAGTTGCCGGCAACAGAACCATTTATGGACGAACGTAAATACGCGAGTCCATAAATGCTCAGTTGCCGCCAAGGTTTGTATAGTACTTTTCTGAATATTGCGTGGATATTCACGTTTTTTTTTTTTTTTTTTTAATACTAAGTTATAATTTATTATTTATTTAATTTCAGTACAAATGTACAAACTCAGCAAGTACGTTGAATTGGCTCAGGTTAGCGCCATGTGGGATGTAGACTCGACGATCACTATCCAGATAGAATAAGCCTTCTATAAGCCTTCGTTGCTTATAGATAGTATAAACGATTTTTTAATAGTTATTTAAGTTTTCTGAATTAGGTATTGATCACATTTTGCTTGTAAATTCACATATTACATTTCTTATAGTACAAATGTATATGTATATAAATAAATAAATATTCGGGACATTTTGGCACACACGGTCATCTGACCCCAAACTAAGCAAAGCTTGTGATAATTATGGCCGCCAGAGACTGATATACATACATATATAGTTTTTAAATACATACTTAAATACATATTAACAACCAGATATAGAACAAACACAAATGCTCATCACATAAATGTTTATCCTAGGTGAGAATCAAACCCACGCCCCAAGCGCAGAAGGTAGGTTCACTACCAACTAGACCAACGGGCTATCAAACGAAGCAAAAAAAAAAAAAAACAAGATGTTGTCCGTGTGAAGTACCAAGATCCCCATGCAATGCATCATTAAATATTTAGGAGGTAATTTTCGCATTTTAAAGATTATATCAAGTATGTAAACTTAAAAAAAACAGTTAAGAAAATATACTCTGCTAAGTTTTACTATTTTTTACCAATTCAACATTCGAAAATCACCAAATAACTAATCATCACTCCGTAGGTATTTATCTGATTTATTACGTTGCGTGACTGCCGTCGTTTCAGAAAAGTGATTTTATTGCCAGTTACTGCATGCAGTATTCGGCCCAAGTCACTCGAGATTAGAGTCGATATTAGCTTGGCGGTGTCAAATGTTGCCATGTTTGCGCTGAATAACCCTGGGATCAGGAATGGCCAAACTAATCAAAAGATCATTATTAATTCGTCGTACCGAAGACGTGGGTTCTTTAGTTTTTGTTGATAAGGTTTAATATTAGCTAGAAATATTATTGGCATTGACATACAAAACTATCTAGGCCATTAAAGGTAATTAAAACAGTTTAAAAGGCTATAAACCAATATTAACTATGTCTGCTATATTACTCATGATACCAGTTTTCCCTTTATCCTATTTTCTTTTTCAAAATGCAGTGTGCATTCTACACCAATATTTTTTCAAACGTTTTGTTACGGTTATGTTACACACACAGAAGGGGAGAGAGAGAGAGAGAGAGAGAGAATTTTGCATTGACTTGTAGGTACCATAATAGAGCACTTATAAATTTGATACAAGCTTTTACAATCATTTAATGAAAACATGAATCCATTAGCATCTAAAATGTTTATAATCAACCCATTCCCAGCAAAATCAAGAGCGAATTGTCAAAACAATACCAACTTCACTAAAATATCATACAATTGTTTCCAACCAGAACAAACCTCAAGGCGAAACAAACATAACATACATTCTACAAGCTTTCCCACGTTCATATTTGACCCGTAAAAGTTCTATTTGACTTTCCAAACAACAAGTTTTTCAATAAACAGATTTTTCTGAAACAAACCCTGCTCTAGTGTTGACTCTACGGCGAGGGTCCTAGAGTGAAGAGGTTGGTGCTCGTAGCTGAGATACTCTGTGGTGAACAGTGACCTCGTTTGTGAAGAGTTCTCTTTGAAAAGAGGCCAAAAGTATCTTGATCGGAATCATGATCCAATAAAACAGGATCTGGCATTCTGGGAGTGACCTGCCTACGTAACGGTCCAATTGCCACTTCATTGCAACAACAAACAAACATCATGCTGCTTTATGTATGCTTCAAATTTAATGTTGTGAACAATAAAGAGTTAATCAATCAATTAATCATTAACATGAAGCGTTTTAAAAGGGTGTCTATCTGTAGTATCTATAACTACCTCTCCGGGCTGGCAAATCACCGTCAAAACCGCAAATGTTGCAGGTGTCCTTAGGCGGCGGTTTCTTCTTACCATAATGCCGTCCGCAAGCTTGTTTGGCGCTAAAAATAAATAAATACAGAAATTGAGTATCAAGTCTGTTAATAGTCCATGAAATAAAATACAAGGAACACTTCGATGGTCATTTTGTTTGTCCGCTAAGCGATGCTTCGCTTGAGCTTTGAGCGGTAAAATAATGCAGCGAAATTTATTTTGCCAAATCTCAGAAAAAAACAAAGAGCCAAATGTACGACAACTAGCATCACCTGCGTTAGCGCTCATATAGGTCACAAACGTAAGAAAGATATTAATCTCGCGCTCGTGAACAAAGAGAATGTAATACTAGTACAGAGACTATATTTTTTGGTAAAGTAAGTAAGCCTCATTGAGCGTATGTTTAGCATTATTTCCTTAATTTTCAAATAACTCTTAAAATAAAACATAAAAAAATTGTGTAATTTTATATAAGCTTTTAAGGGTTCCGTATCCAAAGGGTAAAAACGGGAACCTATTACTGAGCCTACGCTGTCTGTCTGTCCGTCCGTCCGTCCTACCTGTAAACGGCTGTATCTTACGAACCGATTACAGTAGGTACTGTAGGTAGGTCTATTAAGATACCCAGGTGAAATTTTCACAGAATATGTAATGTTACGGCGGATTAGCTAACAAAATTATATATAAATATTATATGCTACTTGTACTACGCATCGTCTGCAAGTGCCTTAATTCTGCGGCGAGAGCTCTTCCGATTAAGGTTAGAGGGTAAGTGCTTCCGTTCATATACTAACGTCACTATGCTCTGTCTGTGAAGGATTTTTTTAGAACAGGGATTAATTCTGAAAATGAGTGCAATAGACTGTATTGAAATATGATTTATCATTGAAATTTGTACGCATACGTATATACAAGATAATTGAAGAAGAGATAATTATTAATAAAAAAACTGACTTAAAAATTAGTAAAATACGCAATATTGTTTATTGGATGATATGACATCCAAGTAATCGAATTTCGTAGTTATTCTGATTTAAAAACCAAACTACTGAACTGATTTTGATGAAATGTTGAATGGGGGCAATCTGAAAGTTTATCCTTTCAAATAAAGGTTTATGAATGGCGGAGTTCTGAGGTAACCAACAGCATAAAAATACAATCGAATTGAGAACCTCCTTTTTTGAAGTTGTTTAAAAACTTGGCTCCCATTAATTACTTTGGTAATGGTCGTTATCTTAAATCTTAAAGTCCGATTTCGAAGTGTCTTCTTCAAAGGACACATTCAATATCATGTTTGACAAAAAGTAATAAATAAAATAAGCCATTACCTCCAATAGGAGTTTGAGAACAGACGATTGGAACCTGCATTTCGGACATAAAATATTTCTAGCTCAACGCGAGAGAACTAGTCGCTTTAAAGTGTTATTTGACGTGCTCTCAAAAGACGTTGTCTGCTAGGATTAGCTTATCGTAGAAAAATTATGAACGAATATCTAACGCTTACAAAATTAGTGTTTTTTTAAAATCAATGTCGGGATCCCAGATGTTTTAGTTTATTATAATTTTTTCCAAATATTTTGTTTCATATTCTGGATATGTAATTAGTAGAGATTTTGAAAATGTAATGTCGCTTATTTTTCAAGTGCTTAACATGTATGCAAATCTTAGCCTACTCTTTCTTTGAAATGTTTTTTTTCTTTCTTTGGTTTAATGTGACCAAGTTTTCGCATTTTTATTATTCCAAGTATGCAAGTGCAAACGAAATGTTAGCAGAAGCTACTTATTACAATGATTACTTATTTATTTTATTGATCTAGTACAGGCTAGTTGAAGTGGCAATGGGCAGGCCACATGGCTTGAAGAACTGATAATCGATGGGGAAGAAAGTTTCTTGGGTGGAGACCACGAACCGGAAGACGCAGTGTAGGTAGGCCTCCCACTAGATGGACCGACGACACAGTGAGAGTCGCTGGCATGCAATGGATACAGATGGCAGGCTATCGTTCGGTGTAAACATTTAAGAGGGAAACCTATGTTCAGCAGTGGACGTCTCCTGGCTGATGATGATGAGGTTAAGCTTGCGCTTGACCGCCATTTCGCCTGACGTTAAGCGATGACTTTTAGTAATTTTCTCTATAAAATAAGTAGATAGGATTCAATACCATTTATTAGTTTGTTTAACGGCCGGTTATCCGAGTCGCGTAGGCAACAAAACGCTACTCAGCCCCCGCCAAGTTATAGCGACGATGTATTTTGCCACCCAAGAGTCAGGACGCCCGCGGGGGGAGTGCAACGACAAAAACGAACATAGGTCCGACCTCGATGACGCCTGGCGCGGTACTGAACGCGGTGCGCGCAAATTCTCGCGACGTTTTTACGGTTTTAATTTCACTAAAAAACGAAACTATTCACTATCAAATTTCTATCCAAATAAAAAAATGTTGAATAAAATTGCCTTTCAGTACATGCAATTTGCAGGTTGTTACGAGCTTTCTAATGATGTGCTCTAATGAACATAAAACTAAAAAAATAATCTGAATCGACTTTGGTTCAGATTTTTTTTTGATCGAGGAAAGTTTATTCTATCGTGTTTTGAACTCATAAACTCAAACACAGATGTATCTGTGACATGTATTTTTTTCCAGCTCAAATATTGTAATTTAACTGAATAAAATTGATTTAAAACCGTTAAATTTGCTATAAGAGGCCGTTAATGTATATTTAAAGTGCCCAAATATTTACGCAGACTATTCACTACTTCAAAACGTTTGTCTTCAAAAGTTTTAATCAAATGCATTAACCACGGCGTGATGGATCGTGATGGAGCATGCACTTTGCCAGGTTTACTATTATTTATTCTGTATCGGTGCTGACCGATGGGAGCTCAACTTTCAATATCGGGGAAAATGGAAATAGATCGATTGGTGTGTTGATCAAGAGAAACTTTTAGAGTAGGCGAGAAAATTCAGCTTTCAGTTCTGTTTTATTCGCGCCAAGGGCCCGCTTCTTATCCTATCTTGTTCGCGCATTTCGAACACTTTGCAGTGTCCGTGGTCACAGGTCAAGAAAAAACTTTATTTCCAACTAAATAACTGAAAATAATAGTAACCTGCATGGTTGCCTTACTCGGCAAAGCATGTATTAAGGCAACCCTTTTACCTGATTACAAGTAAGTAGTTGGCAAGGTTTTTAATTTTTTCACTAAATTAACAAATCTGCTAGAAACTAAAACTAATACTACATGAAGGCTTTTTAATCTATAATAATTATTATTATAAAGAGGAAAGATTTGATTGTTTGTTTGTTTGCATTGAATAGGCTCCGAAACTACTGAACAGATTTGAAAAATTCTTTCACTGTTGGGAAGCTACACTATCCCCGGGTGACATAGGCTATATATCTATACCCGTGCGAAGCCGGGGCGGCCCACTAGTAATATTATAAAGAGGAAAGATTTGATTGTTTGTTTGCATTGAATAGGCTCCGAAACTACTGAACCGATTTGAAAAATTCTTTCACTGTTGAGAAGCTACATTATCCCCGGGTGACATAGGCATGATCTTACACAAATGTAAACGTAAGACACTTTTTTCGAGAATTTCGTACTGACTCCAAGATTCATGTATTTGTACATCTATAGTAGGTACAAGCAAGCCCTTTTTCACAAAGACTTACCAATGCTTGTTGCCAATGAGATATCAGAAAATACTTAATACCGGTATAATAAATATTGGAAGCATCGAAGGAACGTGTCTGAAAAATGTTATTTTTAAAGTGCTCTTTCGTATTAAATTCTGAAGAACCTCTGGGAGAGTGAACCGAAAGGTGCTTATTTATAAAATGCTTTGATGAAATAAGAAGCAGTAGCTATAATAGGTAGATTACAGACAGACCGGCACCATTCGTTATTACTTTTTTTTCTATACTTAATATTATTATTTACATAAAACCAGATACAAGTACTTAATTTTTTTTCAGGTGTACTGTTTGTAATAAGATGCGCTAAAAATGCCTTTGTCGGATTTTTCATTTCTTTCCTAAACTGACGATTGCAAACTTAGGACCAACTACTTTTTCAATAGTGATTGTAGCGTAGATATTTGTTATTTTCTAACTTGCCATTACGATGTATCTAAAAATCTGCCTCGCATAAATTTTACAAAGAATACATAGAGGGCGTCACATGTTCTATTTAAGGCGATATATTCCCGGACACGCGCACCGTATAATGAAACCGACCATTCACGCCCGCGCGACGGACGAGTAATTGTACCACATTGTGACTACAGTGTTGAGAAAAACAAGACCCGAGTGCTGTAAAATAGTACACAATATTCATCGTGTATTTGTGCAAGCTCGACTCGCATTGTATTTAGTTAGAGCTGAAAAACCACAGGCCACATCGCTCGAAGAACCGATAGCCGATAGGAAAGAAAGGTCATTGAGATATCACGAACCGGAAGACGCAGCGTAGGTAGGCCTCCTAACAAGATGGACCGACGACATCGTGAGAGTCGTGGGCATATAGTGGATGCAGATGGCAGGCTGTCCTTCAGTGTGCAGTTCTAAGGGGGAGGCCTATGTTAAGCAGAGGACGTCTTCAGGCTTATAATGAAGATGATGAAAGCTGAAAAATCGTGTTTAATGATTAGAAAATAGGCTACCGAATATATAGGTGTTTGTGCGAGTTCCGCGAGTGTTGCAAAAAATTACTCCGGTCGATTTCGGGTCAAAAGGGACCAACTGAGGTTAGAGTATTTTCAGTAATCACAAAAAAAATCGCATTCCGTAAAAAGATCAAAGTGAACTTAGGTTAGGTACCTACAATTCTAGAAACCTCACAAATTTGCAGAATTCTTGTCTCGTAAAATCCTATTGCATCTGGTATTAATATAATACTATAATACTCTTAACTTTCAACACAATTAAAATTGTCTAATTAAAAATAAAATGTACGTCAATACTGTTCCTACATATTTTAGAACAAAAAAGATTTTCACAAATAATTTATCATATTCCTTTTAAAGATCAAAAGGCATGCAATAAAGCAATTTCGGTTCCTGTATTGACTTCAGAAATAGCAAGTCATGAACTTTTGTAACGCAGCCGGTGCAAATACTTTACAAATTTTTAGGTACTTTATTTTGCCCATAACAAAGATTATAATCAAATAATTGAATCCACTGGCACTGAACCAGTAAAAAACTGCGTTTCGAAAACCAGTGGTTTCTCCATTAAACTTTTACCTAACACAAAGATATTAATATAATTAAATTGAACATTTAGTTTTACTACTCTCTTATTTTATCAAGAAAGACTTCTTAAGAAACCACTGTTAAAATAGTAAGATCTTATTTTCAAATAACGAACAATCTTTTGATAAAATCCTCCATTCAGCAAATCTAGAAGATTCAGACCCAGAGAATAAGTTGAGATATTCGTTCGAATAATGAAACTCATTCACGCCCCGACCAGTCGCCCGCTGTCCGTCACAGGGGACAAGCAATTTGTACCAGTGTGAAAGCTTTTATAGGAAAACCTTTTTTTATTACGTCAACATCTAGAATGTGGTGGTCTTAGTTTGAATATTATGTAGACAGAGTAGTTTTCAAAGTACTACGAGCAAAACTTGAATGATCTCGATGATGATAATTATAGCATTAGCTGTTTACATATTAAACCATTTTTGACCTTCATATTTAAATGGAGTTCGTTTTTTTTATTATCAATCTATCATGTTCCGCTGCTAGAATACAGGCCTAGAGATGGACCCTAATCCTCCGTACTGGCCCAATGCAAGTTGTATGTCCTCATAGTCATAGTCGTTTTTACTTATAAAACCAACTTACAAGCCCCCTGTTTGTGTCGGGCGCGCTATTATGGAAATGTAACCTATTTTATTTCGCGAAATACAATTTGCAGCAAGACTGGCTGCAGCTATAAAGCGCTAAATAGTTTATTGTGCACGCCCTATAAAGTAGCTCGCTCAGGCGTCAAACATTGTGCTGCACTGCGCGACGGATAAAAATTATACTGTGTCCGTCTTTATGATGCCAGCCCTGATCTAGGGGGCCAACAGGGGCGCGTGCCCCGGGCGGCAACATAAGAGGGCGCCAAATGTATGTGCTTGAAAAAAAAAAAATTGCGTGGAGTCCCTCCGCGCGGAAGAAGTTATACTTCAACAAGGAACCCTAAAATTATAACTAGGGCAAAAATATCAACAATTTAAAGACATGCTTTTCTCGAGATTCGAACCTAGCTCCTTAGGCTTCTCAATCCATTAGCGACACCATTACACTACCGGGTCCGCTAGGCGCAGTGCGAAAAAAGGATACGCATTTACAACCATACGAGAGAGAAAAATTCCCCCTCCATGGTAGCGTTAAACGTTTGACGCAACCTTGTTGCAAGTCGCATAAGAAGTATAACTTCAAAAAACTAGTTTCACTAAAGCGATTAATTCAGGGCGCGTCAGAGTCGTACGTAACTACGACGCATTACATGCACATTTTCTTTTTCATTGTATATTTTTATTGGTATTATGTCGGTGTGGTGCCGGTTTTGTTCCGACCATCTGAAAGTAATTCCTTCCAGTTGCAGCGAGCACTGGCCTTAAATGAATATGTTAAATTACAGTCGCGTTTGAAGGAAATTCTGTAGACATTCTGCTCATTCTCGAGAACGTCTTCCAGCGGCATCGCTCTATGCACATACGTGCCGCAAGATACTTTGCACCCATCTTTTGCCGTCTTTCGAGGATTTTGGCATCGCACGTCTTGTGCATTTCCTGGTATTTAAATATTTTCAAGTTTTACTATAAATACTTTAACAAGTCATAGTCATAGTCAGAGTCGAGCAAAGTAAGTCACGTCACGTTTAAGTACGGTAGTAGTACGGTAAGTAAGGTCATGCCCCAGTTTTTTTTTTTTAATATTTATTTCATGACCATGGATCCAGTGTCCTTCAGTCGGAACATGCCCTAGTAAAGTGATTGAGTCTTGCGAGCTTTGGAAACAATACGAAAATATATTTTTTAATACAGATTTTTTTACCACAGAATCCCGGGCCTTGTGGTTCACTGATAACTACTGATATTTGTTGCAAAATGCTACCATGTTTGGGGTGATTGATTAACTTTTTATTATTCAGAACATAGGTAATAACATTCAAGTATCCATAGGCGACGGTGACTGCTTACCATCAGGCAGCCCGTATGCTTGTTTGCCACCTATGGCATAAAAAAAGAACATACAAGTAAATAATTTACAAAATTAAATGAACCCCAATAGGATTAATGAACTTAATACTGAACAGATTTTTTTAAATTATAGCTAAGAACACTCTTGATCAAGTCACCTTCCAAACAACAAAAAAGTGATTTGAAAGTGGTTAATCTGTTTGGGAACTACGGTGCCACAAATAGATACACAGAAACACAAGCTAAACTTCGACCAAAATAAAATGAATGGACGGGCCATAACCATTGAACTTGCTCAGTAAAAATTAGTCAAAACCGTCGGACATATACTTCAACACCTAATTATAACCATATACAGCACAATTGTTATAAAAATAGACAGCGATTTTTTGTTGTGTATTTACTCTTCGGGGAAGCACACGAAGGCATAATTTTGTCAGAAGTTTGGTTATTATGTAACAATAGTCTTGTGTCGCACTTCCTACGGCTAGAGACCGACTGAAACGAAGTGAGCATCGGCGCTCATTTTGCAATCTTCAAATATGCGTTTCTTCAGGGCCCGTCCATTCATTTTATTTTGGTCGAAGAAGCTAAACTTATAATTGCGTTGGGGGATAAAAATACACGAAACGATCACGCACGTTAAATTTAAGGATGTGGTGATTTGAGCTAAAATATGGGAAATCGAACGGCCTTAAAATTGGACACTAGCTAGATATGTCTTCTCTTTTTAAAATACAAAAAAAAAAGTGAACAAGTCAAATTGCCCATGATATCGATGCACTATTTCGGTTTTACTCCACCGGTAGGAAAACTATATTTATTTATTGCATAGATCTTCGTTTGGCCACCAACTCATCTGATGGTAAACGACATTGCGGGCGAGGATAGAACAAAAACGTTTATCGTCGCCTTCGTTAAAAAATAAATTTACTTTAGCTTTAAAGATGTCTAGATTGTATTTCTCAGGAAACAAGGAGGACAGCAGGGAGTTCAATTCTTGGGCAGTACGTTTCCCATCTGCCTCTACGTAGAACGCACGGAGGCAGACTAGAAAATGATTTTGTCTCTAATACGAGAAGGGAGAAGTTCTGATTTGCACTCAATTTTATGGCTAGAGGGTAGGTAAGTATAAACTCCTATTTCAATGTTCCTAGCAGAAAAACAGATCGATTCATCGATCGGGCCATTCATCATCGGGCGATCTGTTGTTTGTCCAACGCTATCTGTGTAACCGTGCCGTTTGCCCTCGGAATCATAATGGTGTGCTTTTGATTAATGAAATATCCTCTCGAGGAATCTTTGTTATAGTGGACCACGATAAGAGAAACCAAGTGGACACTAGTAGTTCTTAAATTTTTGTTTTCAACTGACTTAAGAGCCCTCTTACATTTTTGGACAAAAAAGCATCGTAAACTGGAATTTTGGCGTTATGATTCTGTCATATTGAAATATCTATAGTTTTTTTTTTAATTTCTGTAATAAATAGACCTGTATTTTGTATTGAAAATAACGGCTTCAAATTTTGGACTTAACATATCAAATTATTATTTCCAATTTACAAAAGCAGTTATACGTAAAACTCTCGGAGGGGACACTTGAGAGTGGATTTCGTTAAATTACTGATAAAACAATTTTAATGTTATTATTTACTTGCTTTATAGTCGTCTTGACAATTACGGCTTTGTTTTTTCGTTTTATACGCGAAAAAATACGAGTAAGTGACGTCTCAGACACAATATGATATATTCTACACTTACTAAACTTGTCCGAATTTTCACATAATATTAATTTAGATATCTTTTTCACTGACTGTTTGGACATCATTAAAATGCTGTTTTGTATAGTCAGTATTTTTTTTTTAACTCAGACACAATTTGATAGGTATATTCTACACTTACTAAACTTGTCCGAATTTTCACATATTCATTTTTATATTTTTTTCACTGACTATTTGGACATCATTAAAATGCTGTTTTGTATAGTTAGTAATAAACTATATAAATATATATATGTCGAAAAAGATCGTTACCAAAACTATTTAAGCATAGCTTGGAGCGACATCTTTTCTAAAATTGAACAATTGCGTTTTGTAATACGGCTCTTAAGAAAATTCTATTAGAA
The DNA here is from genome assembly GCA_932305915.1 of Agriopis marginaria. Lineage (NCBI taxonomy): Eukaryota > Metazoa > Arthropoda > Insecta > Lepidoptera > Geometridae > Agriopis > Agriopis marginaria. Next base: position 5,480,151 of record OW029932.1, read on the forward strand.
TCATCGCTGGACCACTTCTGAAGTTTCCGCTGATGTTTGGTATAGTCTATTGTAAATACCATTTACGGATATCAATATAACCAAGTAAATCGCTATCCGTTTTCAAAGCCCAACGATGTCAAACTGTAACTATATAGATAGGGGAGAAGGGTAAATGGCCACAGATATTTCTTGAGTTCACGCTATGAAAGCGAAATAATTGATTAATAGAGGTTAGCGACTCCGAGTAGATTTCTATCGGTGTAGGTTGGCAACTATTGATACGATTCGATAACTAATTTTGGTATAACATTATTGGAGTATTGGTAAAGTTGACTGACGTGGAATTGACAGGATAGGAATAGGATTAGTTAATAACACCTAAGTTGAGGGTTTTCATACGATGCGAACACGTTAGTTACCACTGTCGATCGACGCGTATAATTATTTGACATGAATTTCTTCGTGTAAAATTAACGCTTTTTACCCGACTGCTCAAGAAGGAAGATAATGTTTTTCGAGTGTGTGTGTGTATGTATGTCAGTGTGTATGTATGATGGTTTCTTCAGTACTACCTACAGCCTAAACGGTTTAATGGATTTCGACATGTGAGGTGTCATTTGAATCGTTTTTATAGTAGGGTACAAGAAATCAAAATGGCGTCGGCGAAAAAAAGAGGTGAAATTAATAAGTCATCATCATTTCAGCATTGGACGACCAGTGCTGATCTCCAAAAGAGACCGGTTGGAAGCGGTCTGCATCCAGCTTTTCCCTGCGGTCTCTTTTAGGTCATCTGTCCATATTGTGGGCGGACGTCCTACGCTGCGCTTACCGGTTCGTGGTCTCCATTCGAGAACCTTTCGGCCCCGTCCGCCATTTGTTCTGCGTGATATGTGTCCTGCTCACTGCTACTTCAACTTGCTAATCCAGTGGGCTATGTCGGTAATTAATAAGTAAGTAAACTTTGCTAAATAGGTCAATATTACCATCATTATGTAAAACTCAACATAGTGCCACGCTAATTAAAATAGTTGTATAAACAATGCCGGCCTGTTATACATTTTCTGACATGTACTTATATTATCCTTTTTCAATTTATATTTTATAGAACATTAAAAAAATCTCTTTCAGTTACCTACTATTTATTGAATGCAGTCGGGCTATATTATACTTTTTATTGTGTATTACTGTAGTGAACTACAGTTACTATTTAAGCTTACAATTTCACAGAAATGCATGCTTGAATTTCTGTAAAAATTGTTTTCCCACAACTACAAAGCTGGTGAAACTATTAAAACTTTAATACCTAATAGCTGGCAGATAAATTTTATGACAGTAAAACTAGCAACTCCGATCGGTTATTGAAAATCCATCTAAACTTCAGCGCGTCTGTGTGACGTCATTTGGTAATGTTGCCAGAAGAGAAACTCACACTCTGGTAACTTTCATTTGGAAATTCGAATTCAACGATTTCATTTCAATAGAACTAGAGAACCAATGGAATGGAAGATACTCTAGACGTAGATAATGAGTTGAATGGCTTAAACTACATAAATGCAAGTAAACTCATACGGTTCCAAGGGTCGGGGTCTCTGGGGTTTTAGCCCCATGGAATGGGGATTACAAAGTGGTGTCGCCATTCACCGACGGCTGGCCACAAAGCCGCTCCTGCGTATTTGTAATTATTGCTATTGTATTGACATACTGATTTAATTAATGTAATTCGTAAAACCGTGTTGATAAAATTAAATAAATTATCTAATAAAAATAGGTTGGGTTAAGTTAATTTGTATGTTATGTCGAATTTCTAGTGTAATTCCGCTTCTACGTCGTTTCGAGTACAATAAGGATTTTGGGATAAACTATTTTTCTCTATAGATATTTGTGTTGCTAATTTGAACCTAACCTGAATTTAAATATTAATTTCATAAAAGAGCAAAATTAACCTAAACTGAAACAAAAAATAATTTTATATGTAACAAAAATTCGTTTTAACAATTTGTACTAATGATATTAATTTTAAATATAATATTTGTAAATCTTGAAATTAATATAAATATTATTTAAATTGAAATAAACAATAAATTTTGTAATTACTATATATACTATTTAATTGAAATGTAAATGAAATAAACAATTATAACCGTTTCCTCAGTGCACTCTTGTCTTGGGTTAAGTTAGTTTATGCTGTAGTTAGAAACAAATTAACATACATATAAACAAACACAATACCCTCTTTTTGCTATACGCTATCGGGTAAAAAGAGAGAGAGAGAGATATATATATATATATATAAAGATAGAAAGAGATGGATAGAAAGTGTTTAAGAGAGTCAGAGAAGGTAAATTCGACTACGTGCAAAAAATTCCCCTCGTTACGCAAACCCAATGACAATATAAATATTATCTTTGCGCAAACCCCAGTGATACATCCTAATTTTGCAAACCATGCTTCCGTTCATTTCCACATTATCATACGTTTAACATTGACGGCAGTTTATGCGCTACATGTTTATAGCCACTTTGTGAACGAAGAATTTAAACAAGCAATGGTGGTTTTATATTGGAAGCTAAAACGATTTTCGTGTTGGTATGGTGAGACCCTTTTTGGTTTTTTCATACTTTGTGAGCAATGAAATATTGTATGCCTCTTTTTATATAGAGTATGTGGCAAATAAGCTACGGGCCACCTGATGGTAAGTGCATGGTCACCGCTGCCTATAGACTCCTACAATACCCATTGCATTGTCATTGTGTTGCCTACCTTTGAGGACTCTATTCACTCTTCGTTTGAAGCAGTCCAAATTATACTTCGGAAGAAAAACCGAAGGTGATAAGCCATTCCACAACTTAGTTACAGGTAAATGGCAGAAACAATCTATTAAATCAAACAGTGCGAGACTTCCAAGTATCTACAATGTGCAGATGGCATTTCTGACGATGGCGGCCGGTTCGGTGGTAAAAGGATAAGATGGTGGGATAAGGTCAAAAAGTTCATCAGAGCATCCCCGTTATAATATGTGTAGACCAAGCTGAACATACCTACTTTTGAACCAACATGACTACTTTTCGGTTACACCTTAAAAAATTCCTTATTGAACAACAGCGTCAGCATGGTGTGGTAAATGGTGAATTGTCTTATATTTAGAAGTAACACCTACTGGTGTTGCATGTTATGTGGGAAGGTAGGTGTATGTAAAATATATTTATATGTTTTCTGTGGTTATGCTGTTTAGTTAATATAGTTTTATGTATTTATTTATTTTTTCCCTTTGGTCCATTTTTTATTTTAATAAATTTTTCGTTCCTGCTGTCATTATTACTATTGTTATTAAATACTCTGTCTTGTTGTTATGTATAATTCCTGTTGTTTTTCCATATATTTTAGTACCGTAAATTTAGTATACTTATTTTGTGTCCTACTTTTTTTTCTGTTTCCTATGTCTTATTTGTTTAAATTGCATTTAGATAATTAAAAATATATATGTAAATTTGTGTTAAGTGTATTGTAAGTGTAAACTCAAGGGTTCGTCTGAAAACCGGCGCTGATAGTCCTTGACTTTCAGCATTAATGCCGAGACGGACCCATTCGACACTGATTGTATCCTCTAGATATAAGTTTTTTGTAAAGGTGTCGAATAAAATTTATTTTCTTTCTTTCTTTCTTTCTTACCAACAACATCTCAGCGGCTCTAAGAGAGAGAGGGTGGGCCCTAATCCAAATGCTTGCCCATAGCATGTCGGTGAATGTCATATGTCATTGAATTTTTGAGGTTCTGAGACATACAGGTATCCTCACGATGTGTTTCCTTCACGTTTTTGAGCGATGGCATCTAAACTGCACATAATTTATTTGGGTACCAAATAAGTCATTAATAAGGCCGAGGATCGAACGGTGCCGTCAGGCAGATTGAAGCACACGTGCTACCACTCGGCCACTATCTCTCTCCATACTAAATACAAAGAAGAAACAGTGTGCATAGCTACATAGCTAGTAAAGCTTATCTACTAAATTTTAATAGGTACAAAGAAATTGATTCCAATCCAGGTGTATTTTATTCATGAAGTTATAGTCTACGCCAGCCGTTCCTCTCTCGCAACATCGAATATTAAAGATTTCCTTTTTACATCCCCTTGCCGTGAGTATATTTACGATCTATCTTATTAACAATGAAATTTTCATGGTTTTGCAGATTTTTTTCATTTTGTTCTGTCAAAATGGAAACGTGTTATCGTTACTTCATTAATTTGCAAGTATTAATGTGATTATAAAATAAAACAAGTATTTTGTTGTTTACGTTACACAAAAATATATTTTATACCATTCCCCCTCTAAAAAGCTTATTTTATTCACTGAAAACAGTGAATAAAAGCACCTTTAATCACTGTTTTGGTGTTTAAATTTCGAACACACCAATTGATTTAACCTATCTTGTTTCTTCATTAAATTTTAATGTCTATTTTCGCTTAAATCTTTCTTTTTCTCGTAGTTTTGGTATAAAGTATAGTATGCAACTCTTGAATAAAACGGATTTATATCGAGGGCCATGAATCACTGGCGTTGCTCAGGATTCTAACACTTGAATCACTCGCTACGGTCGTGATTTAATTATCAAGAATGACTCCCTACGGTCGTGCTTCAGTCGTTAGAATCCTTCACTTGCTCGTGATTCATCTATGACCCTCGCTTTAAATTCGTCCTTTATTCACGAATTGCATAATATACTATTCTGTTACATGGTATTTAATGTGTTCATAATTTGCAGAACCCTCTTCTTCGTAAGTTGGCATTAAAAACCTCGACAGTAAAGTAATCGGTAGCCAAGTTTTTCTTACCACCTTATGAGCAAACTATCTAGAGCGTTACTTCACGCAGCAAGTGAAGCCCTGTGAAGCCATAGCATTAGAGAACTTTTTTTTTCAATCTGTCTGATTTTCTTAACTGTTTGTCCAATGATAATAATATTGATTGTTAATATTTTCGATCTGGGTGTGATAATAATTTTCACGTCTTGAAGAACAGAAAAGTGCAAACAAAAAGGGATTTTAAAGACCGATTCACAAATCCCCTGACACTTCGTTTTTTTTTCAATTGTAACCTACATTTAAATGGAAGATCCACCGTATTGGCTAAAAGGCTCCTCACAACATGCCCATTTCGCCCCCGGGCTTGTAATCAATTTGGGTAATGACAGCTCATGTTTGCCGACCGGTGGCGGACTTACCCCGACTCACCCTGGATTATCTGACGCACTGTATTATGATGAGACAGTATAGCAAGTTCAAAAAGTGGACTCATAGTATCATACCGAGCTCCGTTGCACTTTCTTATCGGGGGGCGACCTGGGTTGACTGTTTGGAGGCATCTACATCATCGTGGTACAATACAACACTCAATCTGGACTTTTTTTACTGACTTCAAAAAGGAGGACCAATAATTCCATGATTGATAACCAATAATTCGAATAATTGAACTTAATTAAGAACTGTGTCCTTTTGGCACAGTACTTACTTTATAATTTTTGTTTTTATATAACAATTCTTCACCTTGGTACGGGAACTGAGATACTGACTACATAATCTAGTGTATCTTCGGGTGATACGACTAAGCTCTTTCTACTTTCACGGGCTTATTTAATATTTTCTTTGCGGTATTTGTTAATAATTAACGTCAGAAACATTCATTAGCTGTTTCCGAGTTAAAATGTAAGTAGGTCGTAATCTAACTTTCACAGGAAATTATGAGTGAGGTGAAATATTATTTTAATACGATATATATAGCAAAATTATAAAAATAGCATAATGAGTTTTTAGGGTTGCGTACCCAAAATGTGTAAGCGGGACCCTATTTTTTAGCTATATCTATACTTATATACTAATATTATAAAGAGGAAAGATTTACCCGCTAGTAGCTAATAAACGAATTTTTATCTATTAAAATGTTGAAAATGTGCGAAAGTGACAGCTCTGACTGGTGAACGCGGACTTTATTAAATAACATAATCACACACAAACACACGGTCTTTATGAAACATCACGATAGATAAGCGAAACTTCTCACGTCTGCAATAATCAAAATGCCGTAGATACTGGTATCTATTCTGTGCTGAGCTTATTCTGTAAGCTGCATAACCTCGGTATAGGCGAGGCATCACCGGTGGCAAATGTATCGGAAAATCGGTTAGAGCTGCGATGGCTGAGATTCAAGCATCGCTAAATCGATTGGAACATTGTTGACAAGAAAATGAGCTGTTTGGTCAGTAACGGAAATTCGAGAACATGCGGCCTTTGGTGGAGCGATCTATTTTGAGGTTTTTATTATTATTATATCGAGAGCCAAATCAAAGTAAGCAATAGTGGAGCAAGCTTTTACCTATGCTTGTTACCCAGTCAATTACGTAACGGTTGAACAATTTTGAATTGATTTAGACATGCAGGAAGCAGACGTTCTACCACATAGCCAAACTAGTATATTTGGTCCATAACCAGACAAAACGAAACCAAATGCCATACCAAACGAACCCGGACCATTATAATCTCAGATTTCCCGATACCTCGATATTACTGATACTTCTATATTACCGATACTTCGATATTCCCGATACCTCGATATTCCCAATATCTCGCTATTCACGGTACTTATGTCGACATCTATTAACTGTTACTGCCCTCTTGAATGAGTATCCGTTTGAACGTTTAGAGATCTGTTCCATACCAGTGAACCAAGTGGCTTCGATCACGTCACTGGATACATCCACTATAATCTTTCACTGCGTAACCCTGACGCAGAAAAAGAGTAAGCCGAAAGCCTTATTACGCACAAACTTGCAACAACAATGGTTTACTTGGTAGTAAAACGTGGTTGGCTTCCTCCCTGCTAGTGCAGGATACGAAACTTATTTGTATATCCGAATGCTATGGTCAAAGCGACTCATGTGTCACTAGTTCTTAGCTTAACTTAGCTTAAAAACTAGCTTAACTTTAACTAACTAACTTAGTTAACTAACTTTAACTAGCTTAGCTTAACTTTGCACCGAGGCTAAGGCCTCGGTGCAAAGTTGTTAGTCAATGGGTTTTTTATCGGACACATTTCAGAGAGTGTGTATTTTGCCATGATATAATTCCGTCCTGTTTTTTTCTATCTGATAGGACGGTCACGAAAAAGCAACACTGTTTCATGGTCGATATTCCGAAAACCTGTACAAAACGCTTGGATTCCACATTTATTGTACGATCACTAGACTGTGGAATGCGCCGCCTGAATAGTAATAATAACAGTTCCCCGATAGTAACAATCTGGGTGTCTTCAAGTCACGAGTGAACGATTTCTTCTAGGCAAGCGTGCTCCATAGACCGCGTCATCACTTAATATCAACCAAGGTGGCGGTCAAATGCTAGCCTTTTATTGAATTTAACAAAACATACGCATCATACAGGCACATTATCGGCATTTTTATACCGGGAAAATTGTTGATCTTATAGGATAGCTGACGAAACCACGAGACGCAGCTAGTAAACAATAAATATTAAGGTGAAAAGTTTCACAATAATGGCGGGAAATTCAAAATTCAAACACACAACAAACAATTACACAGCCTAGCTACAAGAAAAAAACTGTTTTAAATATGAATTTCTCGCCATATGTGAAACAAACGATATGACGGTGATAGGATAACTGAATACCAATTACTTTGAAATAATGTAACTTAGTACGCAGCAATTCAGAGCGAAAAAACTTAACCGAGCGAGTTTTACCCACATAATTCTCGAGTAAATCCGAATAATACATTAAAAACGGCTACATTACGCGTAAGTACCTACGAGTACATGTAAGCGAGATGCCTTTAGGCACACCACACGTTGTAAAGTATTAATCACGCTTTTACAGACCCCTTTTTGCGGCCCTGAATTTGTACGAAAACGAGGGAATTTAAAGCGGGCACGTCATTAAGTCCGCTGTGGCAACACTGCCTCTAATAACAATAAAAACTGCGCGTAGCGTTACCGCGGTAAGGTTTTAGTGACGGCGGAATTGCCTTTAAAAATTGAGTAGCGGGACGATGTAAATAAGCCATGTAAATGGGCGAGTAATGAGAAAAGGATGTATGAAAAATTGTGTTCAAAATATTTTTATAATAAAACGAAAGAGTGTCATTATGTAGGTAAGTATGTATTTTCTAGTGTTCAGTACATATCTCATTTTATTCTGTTTTCGATTCTGGAAAGAAACTGTTTTTCCAGGCGTTCAGTTATGTGCTTCGACCACCTCATTTGAGATATAATATATTATATTATAATATATTTTATTTGAGATATATTTATATTTAAGTGACATAATTATATAGTTCCAAACCTACCAAACAAGGCATTCATCATCATTATCATAATCAGCCTTTTAACAGTCCACTGCTAGACTTTTAGCTTACCCCCGAAAGGGTGATTGGGCCATATTCACCACGCTGGCCCAGTTGCGGGATGGTGGATTCACATACGCCATTAGATTTCTTGTATGCAGGCTTCAATATCGTTACAGCTGTGAAATTTTGTTGTTGAATCGACATCATCATCATTATCTTAGACAGCTTATTCAGTCTACTGTAGGGCAAAATTCTCCCACTTTCTATCGATAATCTTGCTTGTTTTATCTAAGTTGAATCTAAGCAGAGCTCAAGGGGTCAAAACTCTAGTTTGATAATAAAGACAAAAGACTAAAACGAAATACATGCCTTCCAGACGTACGACAATCTCGTGTACCTACTAACAAGACATTTTGAAAACCCAAAAGATTAAAAATGAACTTCTTTTTGTGTCATACAATATCAAACAAATAATATTCCTATTCTTCTTTCCATATTAGTTTCCATCGCATAAACTATTATTACAAAGTATATTCTAGCGGCAATTGTTTTAGCAACCACCTCCCACGTAAAGCGCTAGCTCGACGTAGAGTGCTCCACATCGTATCATGGACAAGTTTATTGGATATTGTGGTGAAGAAAGCTTTTAAAACGCGCAACGTAAAGTGAACAAAAAAGAAGTGACAAGTGTAAAGTGAAGTTTATATCATAATGTAGTGAAATTTGAGAAAACTATTTCAAAGTTTTTATTAGAATATATTTAACTTGACAATGCACAATTTTTCAGGTCAAATGCTAGCATAGTTATTATGATAATCGCAAATAGGGTATTTGACTGATTTTTCGAAACCATCTTAAATTGTTTATTATATTAAAATATGTGGTTAATCATTATACGTGGCACTTCACCAAGTGGGCCAACCCCTCAATAAAGTACGACATTATTGGTATTAATCACATTTTACCGGAAAAAATAATAAACCTTTTGAGCATGACCTGCCAAATTTATCATCCTATATTTGACAGAACATACAAATAACTTTTCTACTTCTCGTTGATGTAAATTGTCACGTGTGGAAACGAGCTTTTTTAAAACAATTTCAAGCATTGATTAACTTAACTAACGTTTTTGATATGTACGACTGAATATTTTTAAATTAAGAATTATTTTTAAATGGCCTAGTAGCTATAACCAGCTATAACCACAATATGCAGCTAATAATCTATTTTCTAACATCCTTACTAATATTATAAAAGCGAAAGTAACTGTCTCTCTGTCTGGATATTTGTTCGTTTTTCACAACTAAACCGCTAAGGCAGGATGATAGTGTACATCATATGAACGGACATAGGGTACTTATTCTCCCAGAAAATGCGGGAAAATTTAAAAATCGCGGGTAACCGCGGGATTCAGCTAGTAATATACTTTGTTACTTGCAATGTGCAGAAAAATTTCAAAGTTTCTCGATGCAATATCTCCTGTCGGCTGTCGTAGCGACTAGCTACGACAACGCTACGAGCGCTATGCTACGGATGCAACGTCTACAAGAGGCGTAGACAGCACAATAGCGATTCGTTACGACGCTCTCTAGATACCTTTTGTACTTCAACTATAACTGAAGCATTTCTCTCGTACTGTTAGTTTGAAATGGTTTTATGTTACTTACAACCGACTGCTAAAAAGGAGGTTCTCAATTCGACTGTCTTATTTATTTATTTTTAGTGTCTGTTACGCGATATTTTCGCTGTTTGTTAATTGATTTTATTAAATAGGCTTTATCTCAAAGGTTTTCCCATCAGGCGGCGTGTTAGCAGTTGTCAGTAATTTAACGAAACCCACTCTCAAACTTTCGAAAAACTACTTTTGTAAATTGGAGGTAATGAGTTGATATGTTGCGTTTTTCGAAAATTTGAAAATTTTAAATTCATTTATTACATACATTGCATTTTCAATAGATCTTTCTTTATTTGATAGAATCAGAATGCTAAAAACTCCAGTTGACGTTGCTTTTTTGCCAAAAATGTGAGCGTGCTCTTAGGTAGGTATCTCATACGTAGGTAGGTATTTGTATTCTAAGAATTTGGTTCTAATTATTCGTCTAGGGTTTAGTAACATTTTACGAGCACTATGTCATTTAAGGTTTTGGTAAATTCATTCTCATTTACTGTCTTTTATCTGCACTGGTAGTTTATAAATTAAATACTATACCGAGAACCAGTTGTCTGGATAAATCTAACATAGGTTTTAAGACAACTTACTAACTCGAAATGTAACGTACAATTTGTTTTTAAATAAATAAAAAAAAATATATATACAGGGTTACGCATATATACTTTATTAAGCCGAAAAGAGGTCATATTGACCTCCTTGCGGCTTACAGTCTATATGCATAAGCTTGTATATTTTGGGTTGGAACTATTTGGAGATATCAGGGTTGATCCTATGTTATAAGTTGTTCATAATGATGAGTACAATGACCTTCTTTTGAGCTTAGTACCACTGCTCCGTGTAACCTTTTATCACTCGTAGAATAGCTATTATTGCATTCCGTCGATTTTCACGTTTAGTATATTTATAAACGAACTCCTGTATCAACAGACCGCGTCTACAATAAATAGTTTACGAGCGTGTGCCAACATTACGGTATATTGATCGAATTTCATTAACTCCACGAGAAATATGAGGCAGTTGTGGTTTTACGAGGAATTCCACTTTGAACTCGACATTAAATGCGTTACCGGTTTATCGTTCAGTTTGTTTCGAATAAAACTTGGATTTTTCATTGTTGCTTTAAAGTAATACAAACAAATGAAAACTAAAGAAATTTTATCCCTTGGGGTTTCTGCAAATGTGTTAAAAGTAAAATTTATAAAAAAAACGACAAAAGAGCTTATCTACAAACATTTTCTTAACTCATAGCTAAGAAAACTCTCGATTTAAAATTAATAAGTCATAGTTAGTATGTAATCACAGAATACTAGTAGTATCTAACCATTATGTTAAATGAAATTTTTGTTGGGCAGTCTTCTCCGCCAAATTACTGGCGTACTTTGGCACCTACCCTGTACATACCTTCTCTTCTAAGCGCAGGCAAAGCGTTACATTGTTTTGCAAGAGGAGAAAATACACTTCTTTTCAAGAAAAAACCTTAATTTAATTTAAAAAAAATTTTTTTTATTGGTTTTCAAAACCGGGTGTTACAGCATTTAAATGTGACCATAGCTAAATAATACAATACATGATAAGCTGAATATCCTTTTAAGTGCAAACACAACATGCATACAAATCTAATGCTCAAATATGCAACTTCATTAGTTGCATATCAATATAACAAAACAAATTTATACGGGTATTATAGTAAATAAAGATAATGTGTGATACTAATTTAGTGTGTATTGTTCTTTCCAGGTGGCAGTAACCGGAGAATGGGCAGGGTGGTGCGCGAACAGTGCGTGTGATTTGTGGGGGGAGATGGGGGGCAGCGCGTAGCGCCGGCCCTGATGGAGGAGGACGAGCGGCGGCTGTCGTTCCCGCCGCCGGCGCCGCTCAACTCGCCGGGCGAGGAGATAGACGGCTCGCGGCTGCTCGGGGAGATCGTGCGCACGCTCGAAGCCACCAACCCCGAGGCGGCCGCGCCGCTCGTCGCTTCCCAGTCGCGCGACGCGCTCGACACCGAGTGCGAGCGGCAGAGACGAGACGAGCTCCGCATTCCTCTAGAAGGTGTTAAATTCGCGAGCGAGCCGTGCAATGAACGCGGCGAGCGGAAAGATGAGCCACGCGCGGCTGTCACACCGTTCACGCGCGAGAGCGCTCGCCGCGCGGGTTCTCGCGGCGCGCAGCTCGTGCGTGAGTTCGGGTTCATGCCGCGTCGCCGGCTCAGTGTGGAAGACGGCGCGCGGCTGCCGAGGAAGTTCGAGCCCTTCCCGCCCAAGCTGTACGGACGACCGCTCGAGGAGATCGACAACTTCATTTACGATGAGGTGAGTTTTCTTTTGTTCATCTATTTCAAGAGAATTTCTGGTTTTCTATACTTATGCTTAATATGATATAATCTATACTAATATTATAAAGAGGAAAGATTTGATTGTTTGTTTGTTTGCATTGAATAGGCTCCGAAACTAATGAACCGATTTGAAAAATTCTTTCACTGACGGGAAGCTACACTATCCCCGGGTTAGGCTATAATCTATACCCGTGCGAAGCTGGGGCGGACCGCTAGTCTATACTAATATTATAAAGAGGAAAGATTTGATTGTTTGTTTGCATCGAATAGGCTCCGAAACTACTGAACCGATTTGAATAATTATTTCACTGACGGGAAGCTACACTATCCCCGGGTGACATAGGTTATAATCTATACCCGTGCGAAGCTGGGGCGGACCGCTAGTAATATTATAAAGAGGAAAGATATTATTGATTGTTTGTTTGCATTGAATAGGCTCCGAAACTACTGAACCGATTTGCAAAATTCTTTCACTGTTAGGAAGCTACACTACCCCCGGGTGACATAGGCTATATTATTATATTTTCAAAAAAAATAGGGATCCTTACTAAAACTCCAATAATGAAACCCTTGTAAAAAAATAAGACTTACACCCGTGCGAAGCTGGGGTGCGTGGCTAGTAGTAAATAAGCCGAAAATCTTTCCAATCTTCATGGCTGAAGAATGGATCACCGTAGTTTAGTATCTTTAAAATCTTCGCTCATTAGATCCAACGTGGACGTGGTTGACGCGTGATTGGTGCATCTTACATTCGGAGTGTGTCACAAGAAATTCTGACTTACCACACGCAATATAAGGCTTTCACGCCCGCAATATTACCTATGTTTTGTTTTGAATTGGTTTGTTTTTGAGTGAGTATAAACGAAAGCCTTAAAGAACGCATACCTGTTGAGTATTTTACCGAAACGGAAAAATTGTGTATGCAAGGTAATTTGAGTAGAAGCCTATCATAATATCATATATAAGTTGTATCACAGTTTATTTCAGTTTTCCATACAATAGTGTTAGCTTGTATTTCGTTTAGATAAATAAACCGGCCAAGTGCGAGTTGGACTCGCGCACTGAGGGTTCCATACCACCACAAAATTCAATAACAAAATTACTAGTTATAACTTGGTAATAAACGACAACAACAAAAAATGTCACCGACTTGACCGCCAACTCGCCTGATGTTAAGGCGAGGTTTTCCCACTTTTAACCAACGCTTATTACTACAGATAACCATGATCCTTGGTTTATTGTATTAAAGTCGCATTTAGCGGAGCAAAATCATGGCGCTTACACATAGTCGTGCGTTTCGCTACTTCTATTTTTGGGTTTTTTCTAATATTTTTCGAAAAATATACCTGTAATGTAAAATGTACTTCACCGGTTTCCTTCATAATTATGAAATCTATGTATCAAGATATCGCAGACATAATTCAATAAATAGGTAATTGAATGAATCCAAAAAAACAGGGATAAAAGCGGAAATCAGTGCCACTTTGATATGTTTTTTCTATCAAGCGAAATGTGCTTAATCGTGTTTCGATCTTATGGTTTCCTAGATAAAATATTCAATTTTGTTATGACACTATTTTTATAATTTTAAGATAACCATGGTGGTATGCACAGTTAAACTAAAATGACCATAATTGCTAAAAGTCGGAAAGAGTGTCTTAAGCGATAATAAAATGATTAAGGCAACATAAAATAACCACGATAGGTTTAGAGTAAACTTGGCCCGTATTCAAGTTTAGTTTTAACCCTTTTATATGCAGGTGTGAGATATTGCTCGTCACTTGTTGCCGAGCAACAGCTGCGCGGCTGTGAAACAAACTTTGCCAATAAAACTATCTCGAGTAAAATGCTGCGCAGTCAAATTTAAAGTTGGCTAGCCGGTTTGATCGGTACCGCATCTATAACGTATCTAGATTGTAAAATATGTTGAGATAAAACACTGTTTTAAACTATCACGGTTGTTCACTAAAGTTATATGATTATTTACGGGATATCATAAAATATTATAAAAGTTCGCGTTCAAAATGTGTTCAAAATACTATACGCAGTGATACATTGAGTGTTTTGTCGGGACTTAGGTTCAAGTTCGAGTTCCAGTGATAACCGTAGCAAAAGACTAAGAAAGAGGGTAGATCGTTATGTCTGCACCTAACTTTTTAACTGTTAGACCAACCACCCGCATTCATCAGTCTTCCCGTGAACATGGTGCATGTAACTCCGCCGAAATATCGGGAGCTCATTCCACAACCTTACCACGGTAAATATCCCGTAAATAATCATATAACTTTAAGTTCAGATAGTTTGAGATGGTATATTAAACTGCCGAACTGTTTGGTAAATATCCTTTGAAACATGCCTCTTGCACAGATGCAGTGTCTGGGAATGACAGCATTAAAGTAAGATTACACCAAGATAACTCTGTATATCGTTATTGTATCACATCCAACTAAAATTATAAATGCAAAAGTTTGTGTATAAGTGTGTAGGTATGTTTGCCAGACACTTAACTTCATCCGAGGCAAAACCTCAAACAGCAAGATGTAAATATTTTAGCCCAGTTTCTCTGTATTCCTTATAAAACCGGTATTTACTTGCACTCTTCGCTGTTATGTCTTTTAAGGCTGTAACAAAACCTACTCAGGGGCATAGTAACAAGCCAATGTAGCAATCTGACCAGCTCTACCCGACCTCTCCCATTCACATTGTTTCCTGTACTCCCGGAATAAGCTTCAAAGGCGTCCAGGTGTCTTTTTATAGTGGTGTTGACCGTTTGATGGGTGCACGTAACAAGTGTCCTCGTAAAAAATAATGTTTTACGAAGCCTCGTCACGAGAAAAGCTGTTAATTCTCTTATAACATGCTTATAACGGTCAATTTTGTCAACACGAAATTTTCAGCAAGATTTTTTCACGATCTAATTTAATTTTATGGTGGTTTTTGGTAACGTTTACGAGGTTTTAAGCTCTGCGTCGTTTAGGTATGTAGATAGAATATGTTTTTGTTATTTGTACTCGTATAACTGCCAAAAAATTGTTCTTTTAGTCAATAACGTGGAATGGTTCTTCTTAGGGAATCTGTCTTTGTAGATTGAAATTAAATACGAATTTTATCAGAATTTGACAAAAAACCGTTAGCGGTACTTGTAAATATTTTTTTTAAATACCTATAGAAAATAATCATTTCCGATAATCAATCAGCTCAATCGGTTAGGAGATAACTGTTAACTTAAAATTCATTTGCATGAAAATGCACATAAATTCTCATTTTGTATGCAAATAAATGATCTTTATCTTTGATCCATACATTATCTATAATAGTAAGATATGTTAAATGACTGCTTGTAAAACAGTAAAAGACTGAACTATATAAACGTTTTATCCGAGATATTGCGTGCAAAGTGGATGTCTCAGAGTAAACGACTAGTTTCTCTCCAGAATTCGAAACCACTTATGACGGTCTCGGTAACATGTCTTGTACCCATTAATACCTATTGTATACTGTACACAAGCGAGAAAGTGTAGAGCTTTACTCTACCTTGTCCCAGGTATGCAAAGTTATGCAAAAGCTGGCCATAACCAGGGTACAGTTCAGTGGCTAATGTTTGCAGAAATGTATTTTGTCTTAGTCGTTCACTTTGGTACTTTATTGCTTGATTTACAGCTGGCATATGAAAATTAAAAGCAAGACTTTAGTTTGTATAGTAAAAAAAAATATTTCACGTCATCTTTTTTTTTTTATAGAATAGATAGCAGGTAGCGGGTATATATTTGAGCCTTTTGGAGTGAATATTTAAGGACCTATTAGGGTGACTGGTCAAAGCAACTCGTGACCAAAATGCTGGCCTTTATTTTGCCCCAAGATTAAGCATTGCCATACAACGTTTGGGAACGCTGCCCACTGGTAGCGGCTTGTTAGAATAGTTTTAGTTATAAATTTATATTTAATATAGTTTTTATTTTACTTGTAATTTTTACAAAATAAAATATGTATAGAATAGCCGAATAGAATATACGTTTGGCCACCAACATGCTTGATGGTTGTTTATCTGGACCAAAGAATATTGAGTCTATTTTAACATTTACCTCAAATGTTTCACGTGCTTCTTTTTTTAACAATTATGACGTAAAAAAGGGGTGTTGCAAATTTGAATTAAAATTGGTTTTATACGCAATTTCTCTAATATTACGTATTCATCCATTACCCAATTCGTCAAAAACCCAGTCGCAATTTGTGCAGTTTGCTATGAGTTTTGTCAAGGGTCCATTTCTAAGCTGTTTTATTGAGACAAAAACGAATTACACACATACTTTTATCTCACATATTATAATTAAAATTTAATAAATACATTGATATCAATTTTGTTGTACCTTTCACTACTAACTAAACTAATCACTAACTAAATAACTAAACTAAATTTGACAGCTCTAAAATTGTTGCCATCATTTTCTGATGTATTGAAATGAAAAGAGATGATTTTAGTTGTGTAAAATTTTATTTTAATAATTTTTTTGAACATATATGCATAACTAGTATCTAATAATAAAACAACTAAAAACTACTTGAAGAAATACATACAAACTAGTACTAAAATATAAAACTAAACTAATCTAATAATCCGCTGCCAGCAGGCATCGTACCCAAAATGCTGGCTGCATTGCTGCGTTGAATTGCAATGCTAATACGCTGTGCAAGATATCGGCCAGCATTTTAGTTACGAGATGCTTCGACCAGACGATTTGATAAATCTTTAAAAATATTTTTAGCGCCCGTTATTAAGATTATCGCCGCCCATATTGTCCGTTTTAACCAACAGCTAACAAATAATTAAAATTACCTCGCGTTCTGTTTGAAAGCGCGCAACCTCTGTCGTGATGAATATTCAACCCGCATACCAACTAGGTACAACATATTGCCAAGTTTGTAAGTCGCTAGTATAATATTTGCTCAGTCCACAGGTGACCGCGCCCAACTTATCGGCCGAACGAGCTGATCTGATAAAGTAGACTTTGCTACTTGTTGCTTCGGTGTGGTATGAACACATGAAGAAATTATTGAAGCAAAAGATGTAGGTAGATTAATTGTGCTTTGTCTTAAGACATTTAATGAGAATTTCGCTCAGAATGTTTTTAGGGTTAGGGTTAACTAGGAAATAATAATAAAGTCAAAAAGTAAAAACTAAGGGGGTAACCCCATACAACAAACGTATTTTTATTACGTTTTTGTTATCGCGCATAATTCCGCGTTTGACCTCCAACTAGCCTGCTGGTAAGTAACGATTTGGTCGAAGATGAAGCATTCTAAAAAGATATCTATTCACTCTGGCCTTGAAAAAGCCCAGATTAAATCTCTCAAGAAATTTATTTGCTCTAACTAATGTAAACGGTAATACGTACAAGCGTCATTCTTGGCATGATTATAGTACACACTCTAAATTAGAACAACAAATAATATATAAATAATGGCCAAGCGCGAGTCGGTGACAAATTTCTGTTCACCACTGGTTATCGAAGCAACGTCAGGCGCGGTCTGTATTTGGATGGGTAACCGCCTGCGCCTTGATGTAATGTTGTCTTTATGCACTACTTTTTTGTACTTTAGTAGCTAACAAGTTATGTGTTGGTACGAAACTCTCAGTGCACGTGCCCAACTCGCACTTGGTAATTTTTTTTAAATAATGTGATAGTGAAATGATTGTTAGTCAAGTGTCAAAAAGTAATTGCTCTACTGATATGCCATCCCCAATGTAAACAAAAATAAATGTAAGTAAAGTCAAGTAGGTACAACAATATTGCAACGCGTAAAAGTCTATCATTCTCATTAAATATTCGTTAAACAGAATTTATAAGAACGAACGAAAATTCCCTTAAAAGCGTTCAATTTAAATCGGCGCCTTTCCGTAGCCGGAAATGCCGGTCAATCGTTTGTTCGGAAACGGACAGATTCCGGACACCAATCAACAAATAGAATGCAAAATACGAATAATTTGATCATTAGTAGCTCGCTCCGTGTCGCAATATTTGAAATCAACCTGTAGCCTGTTTAAAATGGGCATCAAAATGTTTGCCAATATAATTTTATTGAGAAGCGAATGGATGGAATAGGCCTCGTACAACGATCTACGTATGTCGCCTCGTATAAATAGAAAAACGGGAATATTTTTTCCAATTTTGCTACAAGTATTTGACAGTGATTTCTACAGGCATCTAAATTGGGAATTATTGGTAGCATATTTCAAAGTGTTATTTTGTTGGCATCGTAATTGCTACCTCATTTCATGCATTTCACTGTGTATCGGCAAAAATAGAAGGGTGTCCTGCGGCTATGTGAAACGGCTGATTGCAAGATGGCAAAGAACAAGATTGTGTTTATGCAATTTTCCATGTTAGAGCGTTAGAGCCAACGTCTACCAGAAAAACATTGCATTGAATGCAAGAACTTCTTTGTTTTTATTTCTGCGTTCTTTGTTTCTGCGTTTTTATTTCAATCTGGCAATATTTTTTCTCTCGCGTCTATACTGTAGATAAAGCAATATAGGGAACGTCAAGTATAAGATTGAGAATGTGATTGAGAATGATCTAAGCTTTGATTACCATCTGACGAGTGACTGCTCGTCAAGTAAAAAAGAGTAAAGAGTCGTCTGTTGTATAAAAAAGAGATCGAGGCAGGCACAAAATATTAATGAATATTTTACCTCTATTCTGTGAATCACGACATTTACTAACTTGACTAGCGAAATGACTTCCCAAAAGCTTCTATAGTATGTGGTAATATTATAGTAAGAAAGTAGGCATGTTGGGATATTCACCAGAATATTCCAACACGCCTACACAGTTCTAACGAAGAACAAACGGTCCAACATGTCCTGATAATGGGACAAATGTGAACCGATTTCCCCATACTAATGCCGGAGTCGTTTGCGACATATCGTCCATTGTACCGCATACCTAGCAGTGATAAAGATTGTTTAGATATTGGCTCAAGCACATTGGTATGTGAGTGTCAGAATTTACGGCGTCATTATGTTACCCATATGATAATATGTGTTTGGTCATTTAAACTCGTTTTTTTAACGAAGCGTATCAAGATCTTAGGATGTTCCACTGAGATCTTAGGGTAAGGTGGACACTGTGGACAGGTTTTTTTTGAATATCGTTTAGAACGAAGCCTTGTGGAATTAGCAAAATTTCAGAGATGTATCATCCCGACATAGCATAATTTTTTTATGGTGTAGCTAAAGAGTAAACTAATTGTAAAACATTCTTTGTTAAGATCATCTATTGAAAATGGAAAATGACCGTAAGCTAGGACGTCTTGATAATATTACAGTTTTATCAATATAACTCAAAAAATTGTGACCACAAAACGTTCGCAATAATGTTGCATGAAGGTTTTTAAGATAACCTATTAGCACGGCAAGTGATACGTTTTTGTAGTTTATATAGAAATGCAGGGAGAGGAACCAAATATCAAGCCGCAGCGAAAAAAATCCACTAAAATACAAAATAATATTTTTTCTAATACTAAAATTGAGATCTATATCAAAACTGTAATTGTGCAAAGTTCCATGCTAAATAACTGTAGAAGTTCAAATGTTCCACAGAATTATGACGGATGGACAGGCGGACGGACAAAACGAACATATAAAGTTTCCTTCAACTGCAGAAACCGAAATAATAAATTCAAGGAGCTCTTGGTTTGCTATAGATTTTTTGGCTTGACAACTTCTCTACGCATTTATATACTCCATGGACTTCTTGACTAACGTGTGCTAACTATTTCTTAACATACGTAAGATGCTACATAAAAACAGATAAATTACTTATAGATTGACAGTCTAGAGATAATCCAAATTCTCAAGCAGTTAGCAGCGTAGTCAGTATGCTAGTGGCACTTTGAATAGCTTTATTTGACATTTTCTATAACCGCGGAATTTAGCTTGCTGTTTTTATAAATTTACGGAACCTATCGTTTGCAGAATGACTAGCCTGCTATATGAATAAGCTAACGTTTTGGAATGAGTCCAAAATTTGACGCGATACCCATCTCTGTCAATTTGATTACTCATTTTATTGTAGCGGAGTTAGTTAATGGTCGACTTGACTACAGTAGCATCTACATAATTATAATCAAATTGGGTTTAGCCAGCAATATATGACATACATATCGGATATACACTACTTTACCTAGTCTGTGACAGTCCGACGTTCAGTCGTTGTTTTATTTAGCGCTATAAAAAAAACGAATCGAATTGAGAACCTCCCCTCTTTTTTAAAGTCGGTTAAAATATGCAAATAACTTGAAAAGTTGCCTTGACTGCGTAAAGTTCGATTTTAAGTCTTTTTTTTATTATTATTATAAATAGGCTTGCGCTTGGCTACCCACTTGCCTCATGTCACTTTCCATCAGGTGAGGTTGAGGTCAAATGGTAGCCCATTTCATTATTAAAAAAATACCTTTATTGTTTAAAAATATTTAGGTCTTACCCAATTATGTAGGTACCTAAGTCGCGATACCAATGTGAATTTTGAATCGTTTTTTTTTAAATCATTAATAATGATTTATTAATAATGATCAATAATAAAGGCGTGTTGACGGTCAAACGCAAGCCTATTGGGCTTGCGTTTGACCGCCAATACGCCTGATGTTAAGCGATGATGCGTTCTACGATGGAGCACGCTTGTCTAGAAGAAACCGATCCACTCTCGATTTGAAGACACCCAGATTGTAACTATCGGGGAACACCCATTCAGGAAGCGAATTCCACAGACTAGCAGTTCACACAATAAATGTGGAATCAAAGCGTTTCGTACGGGTTTTCGGAATATCAACCATAAAGCGGTATTCGTGCCCGCTCTGGAAGTCTGATAAAAAAATGGACAGGTGGGAATTAAATCATGCAGAAATCATCATCATCATCTTTGTCTGACCGGGGTGTACGAGACGAGTGAGTCTGCGTGATTGGTTGTAGCATTTGCATGTGTATGTGCGCAAACTTTTCTCCACTACGCTGCAGCTGTTTGATTAAGAAAGTTTGTAGGTCTAAAGTGAACGTGATTGGAAGAACTTAATTGTTATTAAATTAGGTCATTTGAAATTTAACTACGAAGATGACGTCCGTTATCTAATATTCCGAGGTTTAGTAGTCCATGCGAGAAAAACCATGACCACAAGTTTTATTTAAATGACTATGTAGGTAGGTAGGTACATATTTTTTACCTAAATTAAATAATACGTGATAAGTCCCGATAAACATTTAAAACATGTGTACAAAACGCGAAAGTTTAAAAATTACTATGTATGTAGGATTAGGTTTTTTAATAACGAGTTTTTGTTTCAGGTTAGGTCGAATTGGCATCATTGACAAATTTCTGTAGAGTGAAATAAAATATTAATCCCAAATTTCCTATTGTACCTCGTACCGACATTAAACCGGAAATATACTAGAGATTAGTCAAAGAAACAATTTTGAAGACGAACTTCCGCAAAGTAACGCCTGATTTAATCAACTGGTCAAATACATTTTAAAAGTACGAACTGAGTCAGTTAAAAAGACATGCCCAAAACTCAGAATCGTTCTGAAATAGAAAGAATTCAGAGCATTTCGAGTCCAGTCACGTGCGCTGGACAGCTTATCCTGAATCGCATGAAATATATTCTGAAATAGCAACTATTTCAAGCATTTTCAACTGCCACTATGCTTCCGAGGCCAATACTAGTCGAAGCGCAACTGATAAATATTATCACATGAATTAAGTTTTAAACGTTCGCGATTTGAACACATGTATTAAATATTTGTCGCACAATATTTAATTTAGATTAATATGAGTATATTTCGGTCGACATTTCGACCATGTTACAATGGCTGTGGTCACGAG
Organism: Agriopis marginaria; assembly: GCA_932305915.1. Taxonomy (NCBI): domain Eukaryota; kingdom Metazoa; phylum Arthropoda; class Insecta; order Lepidoptera; family Geometridae; genus Agriopis; species Agriopis marginaria. Next base: position 5,502,365 of record OW029932.1, read on the forward strand.
CCGACTGAAAACTGTGGGTAAGTTCGGCGAGAAGAGCGGGTGTAGCCTCACTCAATCTTGAAAAAATTGCAGTGTTACAGTGCCGAAATATTGGGAGCTCAAAAATTGATCCCAAATTTAATATTAAATCCAGACAACCTCATAAATCCCGTTAATAATCATATAACTGAAGAGCCTTTCAAACAATGTTTCACTAAATAAGGATTTCGTGAAAAGGCCGAACAAAAGGAGAGAAACGGTGGTTGAAAATGTATTTGAAAGTCTACGCGTATGAAGCCGCAGGCAACAGCTAGTTACAAATAAGTACAGCCGAAGATATATTTTTAATTTACGAAAAAACGAGGAGGTTCTGTAGTCAACGCGTTTTTTTGTTATTGGCATCTTGTGGCCAGTGCCAAAAAATATATTTCGATTTTATTTCATAATGATTACAGAAATTACTTACTCGGCAATGTAAAGTAAAAAATAATCACCGGATGCTCGTAGCCTAAAAATATGCAAATCCAATATCTCTTTCGTTTTCCCCGTTTAGGATGGTAAATGGAGCTTTTCCAATACGAGTAGCTTGCAATTAAAAGCTAAAAGCTAAAAGAAAACTTCAGTTTTATGAACACGGAAATTCAAGACTTATTTTATTTATCTTGATCTTCATTTCGTATTATTTATTTCTTTTACAATGTTGTTTTTTTTTTTACTGGCAGTCCCTTTAATAATTAAACATAATACAAGCTAACTGACACTTCAAGAACAAAACTAGCAGTTTGTACAATAAAAGTGGAATCAAAGAACATCGTGCGGGTTTTCGGAACATCAACCTTGAAGCGGTGTAGATTTAAAAGAAAAACAGCTCGCATAGTAATGAATATAATATTGGTACACTTTTTCATTAATTTTGTATTAGTAGTAGGTAGTGCATACTACTTACAACATAAACAGTTTCACTACCTATCTACCATTTCACGAGCAATGAAATACGTCCGACACCGTACAATTTGTAGCTCGCTGTCACCACCAAACACCTTTCCCCCTACACGGCTCGGATTTGTCTAGTTTTATTTCCCTGCGAACGGCTTGAAAGCTTAGAGGTATAATTGGATACAGAAACGGATCCAGTGCAGGAACCAATTTGCCCGTGTTGTTAGGTTGAAGAGGCTCAGCAGATCAGATTCGGCAAGACATAATTGGTGTCGCGTTGAGATATAATTTGGATAATGTTTTGTTCTCATCCTGGTATATTAAAACGATTATTCATGACTAAGGCTGGACGCAAACGTTCGGTTTCCTAATTAGGTTTCCTTATCAGAAATGCAGACGCGGAAACCTCTGCTTACATTCAAAATGTTCAACAAGGCGCGGCATGTTCTAATTTTTACCGAACGAAAAACACCTAGCGCCGAGCGCGCTCTAGGTCGGCCGTCAGTTCCGCAAGCTTGTCTCTGGAAATACTTACAGAAAAAACTAGATGGCGCTCGCGTCGTTTATTCAATTTTCTGCATCGCGCAAACGGTCACCGCAAGGAAAAGATGGGCAGATTTCGGGTGATTTTGACTTGTTACCATCATCAGATCAGCTATACTCCACATAAGCTGGATATAGGCCTATCTTAAGAGATTTTTGAATGATCTAGCGTACTCTTAGATACGCAGATCTATATAAAATAAACAACCAGTCCAGCATGGTATAATAATATATGACTGTCTAGTAGTAAGGCCCCTAACGGTGACCTCGCGGCCCGGACTCAACTGTTTCGAACAAATTGTTATGAAATGAACTACTTGCTTACAAAGTTTCATCAAGATCGGACAAACTATACGTAACTTATAGGCTATTGGCTAACAAACCATGCACGGAAAGTTCTGAAACCTCTCTTAGTTATAGTTAACATTATCAATAATTTATAAAACAGACTTCAAAATTCAAACATTCCAAAGAAATATTTCTCCAAAAATTGAGTTTCGATTGTTGTAAACCTCACCTCAATCCTTTAACGACCAGCTCGTTGTCCTTGTCCTTAGAGCGCAGTTTCTTGATGATGTTAGACTGCTGTAGCTGCTGGCGTGCTAACTTCTCCCCTTCCTCGTGCAGCTGAGCGATGACCTCATCCTTCTCGCGCACAGAATTCTCCAGGTCTGATGACGTTTTGGACTTGAGGTTGTCTAGCTGATTACGGAGACTGTCCTGAGGGTAGTAAAGTGTTTTTTAGTGACGTTAAACGCAATGTAAATTTTTGCCGTGCGTTCCGATCTTATAAGAACGGAGCGCCGATAAAATTCCTAATACAAAAAACAGAACATTTGCGCTAGTCTCACGGAATTCCTGATCAGGAAACCTAATCAGGAAACCGAACGTTTGCGTCCAGCCTTACACTGATGTACTTCGTACTTGAATCCATTGATATGAACATATTCATCGTAAATATTTAGCAGCGGCAGCGGCCAATTCGGCAGAGCAGCACAAGCACGCAATATGCTAACCTCAGCAGTGGTTACATATTAAAGCTGTTAGGGATTGAGCTCTTGGGGAACGGGAGCTAACCTCATTTTCAAAAAACTTTCAGAGCGATATTGAGTGCCAGTCATTATATTATTTTATGAACGGTTTCTATTACAACTATTGAGATATATACTTACCATCTATGATCACAACTTAACTTTCATTTTACGCACGCTAAACGCCTAAAACGCCTAATTATTGTTTATGTCATAGCCTGCACTAAATATTCAAAGCCACACTTAAGTGATCCCGGTAATACCTATTAGGTACCTACCACTTAAATCACGTATCTATATACTTAGAACATTTTTATTTAATTCCTAACCATTTGACATAAGGTTTAAAATTCCATGATCCAGCTCGATAGGACTTATGTAATATTAGCCAATATCATAAAGAGAGTGACACTGAAGTGGCAATGCAACTTAAATATATTGATGGTGCTGCGTTTGAGAGGCAGAAATTTATTTTTCGCATGAATTGTTTGATAAAAATTCTAAAAGAAAAATAAACATGTGGTAACATGTTTGTTTCCGTAACCAACATGCTCGACTTTCATCGTATTTACGGCAATATACGGTCTAACGTACCATCGAATCTACCTTAGCTTCAGATTCATCAGTTTCATACAAATTCACAAACTTACAAACTTTACCTCTTTATAATATAGTGTAGATAAACTAACAAAAAATATACGGAATTCAAAACTCTAAAATAAAACAAAACACGAAGTAACCGTATCCGTTACCAACATGCTTAACTTCCGTCGTATTTACGGCGATATATTATGGTCCCACGTACCTACCATCGAGTCTACCTCAGCTTTCTTTTAATAATTCAAAGTTAGTGCCAACGTACAGCTTTTAGCTTGGAATAAAATTTAACGACAGAGATGCATTTTACAATGAAAGTAAAATGGGGCATGTGTGAAAGCTTTTACAGGTGGCAATAAAAATAAATTGGGTTATATTCTATTGTGATGTTTATATTCTTGATGTAAAGTAGTCGTAAAAATGGAATGACTATGATTCGTGAATCCTCAATCTCGCTCGCATAATTTTTTTGATAATATAAAACGATTGAATTGACTTATGTGCAATCTAAGCAAAATTAATACAAGGTTACGCGGTAAGGGTGTACTAAGCCGGTCTACGGTGCTGAGTTACCCCTTAACTCATCATTATAAACAATTTTTACTATGGGACCGACCCTAAAATTGCGAAAAAAATATCAGCTGCTCCATAAATTTTGTCGAGTGTGAATAACCGTTTTCTATAGAACAGCTGTTTTCTTGCGATTTCATTGTTGGTGCTATAGTAAAAGTTGTTCATAATGATGGGTACTATCCCCTTTCGGCTTAGTACACCCTTTCCGCGTGACAGCGTAAGTAGACATAATTATATACTGTATTTACAGGGTGCATACGTCAAGCTCATAGAAAATAAATAAATAAATAGACTTGTATGTATTTTTATGTTTTACCCTTTTTGAACAAAAATATCAAAATAACTTCATCTGAAAACTTAGACCTTCCATGGCGTCCCACGTCATATGCATTTGCCAGAAGAAATAAAAAAGCGTATGAATAAGGATTTTACTTTGCTTTACCTATAACCTATTCTGGATTAAGGTGCTAGTTGCCTGTAAAGTTATATGATTGTTTCCGGGATATTTACCGTGGTAAGGTTGTGCAATGAGCTCCCGATATTTCGGCGCAGTTAGTCGGAAATATCGTGAGCTCATTCCACAACGGAGCTCATTCCACGGAAAATATCCCGTAAATAATCATATAACTTTAGTAAACAACCGTGATAGTTTAAAACAGTGATCTAGTTGCCTGTATCTTTGTGTGTGTTTTATGGCATTTGTACCAACACAGAAAATCCTAGTAGGAAGCTATGATTATATGCAATACAATGTGACTATCTAATTTATCAAATAAAACAAGACTAAATATCATTATCTTTTTTATACATTTTACATTACTACTATCCTACTAATATTATAAACGCGAAAGTTTGTATGTATGGATGTATGGATGTTTGTTCCTCTTTCGCGCTGCAACGGAACAACGGATCGACCTGAATTTTTTGCATGGGTATAGTTCAAGAGCCAGAGAGTAACATAGGCATACTTTTCATCATCATCATTTTTTTTCATCACTACGCGGTTGAAACCGCAGGGCGCAGCTAGTAATTAAATAAATTACTCAGAGTTTTAACAGAAATTCGTGTTTGGATTGTCAAGCTGTCTTGTCCACTGTCCACTGAGCAACTTCGCACTTCTAGGCGAAACAGAATAGCTCTGTGAGGGAGGAAATCTCATTGTCGGAGTTTAATTCATTCCAGGGAAGCATCGCAGTGAATATTAAACACTGTATTCCCACGATGACCCAGATACCTGCCGCCTTCTCGACAATGCCTATAAGTTTCTTGATGTAGCAGAACTATCAGAGGCATTATTTTACTTTGCTAGTAAATTATTTCTGACTGATTTGATTTTGGAAGGTCTAAATAATAGTCCACATGCAAAAAAACTGACCACCAGACTGCCATACCAGATCGCGCGGACTGTCAGAACAGGCACAAACAATTTACACTGCTTTATGGTTGATATTCCAAAAACCCGTACGAAACGTTTTAATTCCACTTTTATTATGCGAACTGCTAGTCTGTGGCATGCACTGCCTGAGTGGGTGCTCCCCGATAGTTACAATCTGGGCGTCTTCAAATCACGAGTGAATCGGTTTCTTCTAGGCAAGCGTGCTCCACCGTAGACCGCATCATGGCTTAACATCAGGCGAGTTGGCGGTCAACGCAAGCCTATTATTAAATTTAAAAAAAAGCGACATGGTTGTCTGCTGAGTTCGACTAAAGGCATCAAGCCTAATTTAGGCCAGATGCGTTCGCACCCGCCACGACACTTTTCCATATCTCGTTGTCTGATATGAGGTTCGAGCGCATTTTGACGATGACATGTACAAAATCAAAGTGGTATCACTAGAAAGTCTCAGTATTGCTAATTAGGCCGCTAGTATTTTCAACTATTTTGATTTTATCTAAAAAGCAGCACTTCAACTTCAATGAATTGCTATCTCGCACGAACTAAGCACTCAATTGAGTGGAGTAGGCTGAGTGTTGCAGGATTTAATCTAGCAGATAGGCATCCGGCCGCTTGAGTGACGGAGAGTCGATACTCTCGGTGTCCGGCGGGCCGGGGTGGTTTGTTAGGCTAACGGGCCGGTGGAATGACGGACCTGCCCAGTTGCATAGGAGTGTTACCGTACTTCTAGTTATGAGATGAGATAGGATGGGATGAGATGAGATAACTCTCTATTAAAAAAACCACGACAACATTATAAGTACTTACTTGGCATGCCTTGGTCCAATAATGATTTTAAAAAGGGTCAAAAATGATATGGAGGATAATTCCGATCCTCCGATTCGGGAGTGCTAATGTAACTCTTAAACTGACAGTTCGCGCCGCACTCGCTCCCTCACATCAAAACCATAGATAACCTGTCAAAAATTTAGTCAACTCACTCATATATAGGAGTCATCTATACTATAATATAATATGTAATATAATATTATAAAGAGGAAAGATTTGTTTGTTTGTTTGCATTGAATAGGCTCCGAAACTACTGAACCGATTTGAAAAATTCTTACACTGTTGAGAAGCTACAACATCTCCGGGTGACATCTATACTATCTATATCTATACTAATATTATAAAGAGGAAAGATTTGATTGTTTGTTTGTTTGTTTGCATTGAATAGGCTCCGAAACTACTGAACCGATTTGAAAAATTCTTTCACTGACGAGAAGCTACACTATATCCGGGTGACATAGGCTATAATCTATACCCGTGCGAAGCTGGGGCGGACCGCTAGTAGGCTATATATGTATATATACCCGTGCGAAGCCAGGGCAGCCCGCTAGTCTATTAATAACTGGCTAAGAGCGTGTCGAGACTCGAGACATAATTATGATAGGGTTCCGTTTTTCGTAGCCAAGGTAATATGATTGTGTCACAATTATCATAGTTCAGAAATTGGTGGTCACAGAAAAAGTCTAAAGAACGAAGCTCTGTGGACTTAACCAAATTTCAGAGGTACATCATACCAACATAACATTACATACTATTTATGATTCAGTCTAAAAGAAAACTACTTGAAAAATATTCTTTTTTAAGACAATTAATTTACGAAAAGGTCCTTTGAAGTCAGCTCGTGACCACGGCCATTGTAACATGGTCGAAACGTCGAGCGAAAGGTACATATTTTTTACCTATATTAAATAATACGTGATAAGTCCCGATAAACATTTAAAACATGTGTTCAAATCGCGAAAGTTTAAAAATTACTAAGGTCCTTTGAGCTAGAACGTTTTAACTTTATTACAGTTTTATCGCTATATCTCAAAAAGTTATAATCAAAAAATGCTTAAAATATTTTTTTATGAAGGTTTTTAATTATCAGCAGTACAAGTTTCTATGTGTATAGAAATGCAGGTGAGGAGGCAACTGTTTGCCACTTTGGCGGGCAAATCTCTACATAGTATAAATTGAAGTTGCTTTCCGCGTCTGTCTGTCTGTCTGTATGTCTGTATGGTCGCTAACTCCTCCTACACCACGCCACGGATTTTGATGCGGTTTTCACCATCAGTTAGATACATTTTCATGGAAGGTTTATGTATATAAAATTAGCGACCCGTCCCGGCTTCGCACGTAAATTACACCCGTGCGAAGCCGGGCGGGCGGGTCGCTAGTATACAATACAATATTTCTTTATTACACACCGAAAATACAAAATATTAATCTTAAACTAGCATTTTAAAAAAAACGGTAGTATAATGGTCAGCTTTATCGCCTAAAGGGATTTCTTCCAGGCAACCTTTGGATGGACAGGACTAAAGAAGTTGTAAAAACGGTTGTATATACACTTGATAAAAAAGTTATGTATGAAACCTTCCCTTTATTTTAAAAGACCTATTCAACGATAACCCACTCGAGGGAATGCAGCGTTTTTTTTTTATTTTATCTCTACCAAATCCCTCTACCTAGATTTCTCATCTATCAAAGCCATCCCTAAAATGCTAAAATTATATGCTTTTTATACTTTTAAAATTTAGATTTATACTTAAACTGTAATTGTGCAAAATCTTGCCTCAATACAATATAGAAATTAGAATAGAAGGTTCTAAAAAAATAGAACGGACGGACAGACGGACAGAATGAATTTTTAAGGGTTCCTTGTCGGGTTACGGAAAAATGGATTGGTAAAACAAAAGAAGACTGCTTAGATTAGGAGTTCCTTAGTTAGGCGTTGCCTTGTTCGTGGTTAGTGAAAACGGGTATTATACTCCGACCTTTTATCTTTATAAATCCAACCCCATTTGCCGAAAATAGCTTGTAGACAAGCGTGCTACCGCAATTTTTAATTAAAAATAATTTAGAAACAATACCCAAAAATGTCTAAAGTTTATTCCCAGCCGAACAAAGCTGTCTAATTAAGGAATTATTACGTGTAACAAATTGCGGCGTTGGGCGAGCCAGGTACAATCACGGCCACAATATAAAACTTTGTATCAATGTGGAACCATTACGTTTATGTGGAGAATAATCGATGGTTTTATTCATGAATTTATCGATTTTCAAGGTATTTCGAAGCCTTACTGAAACGAATGTATAGCTTTTTATAGGCTTAGATTAAATCATAGGTTTTTTAGGGTTTGACTTGGATTTACAGTAAAATGGAATACAATAATGATATCATGCATGTCAAGAACACAGCTTAATATAAATATATCGGGATATTTTTGCACACACAGCCATCTGACCCCAAACTAAGCAATGCTTGTGATATGGCTGCCAGAGACCGATATACATACATATAGTATAGTCTTAAATACATACTTTAAATAGATATGAACAAACACAAATGTTCATCACATAAATGTTTGTCCTAGGTGAGAATCGAACCCATGCCCCCAAGCTCAGAAGGCAGGTTCACTATCAACTGGACCAACGGGCTATCCGACTATTTGTTTCTGACGTGATTTTATACGATGAGATACATGCCCAGCAGTGAGCTGGTGATGACGATAACAGTAGATACAAAGCCAGGAGTGAAAAAGCCAAAGATGAAGCTCAGTAGCATGCCTTGGAAGAGGCATAAGTCCAGCAGTAGATAATCGTAGAGTCGACTCATCGTAAAAGAGCTAGACGTGGCTGGCGTAATTCAGACTGTTGTGGGGATGACAAAAGTACACAGCTGTTAAAGCCTTTCAGACTCAAAGCAGCAGTGGCACAGATTGAACGCACGCCTGCGTGTTTTGTAAAATACTGTATTAAAGATTAGTATGGATTAGTATGAACAGTATGGAGCTTTTTGTGCGGTGTGTAGTAGTGTTTCATACAGTTGTTTTTAATGCGCGACATACGTTTTGTTTGTGCTGCTTCTGACACGCGTTTAATATGTAGGGGTGAAAAAAAAAAATACTACTGCAATAATTGTAAGGATGAAGCCAAATGAGCGTAATTTTATGAGTTGTGAGTCGCGAAATTTCTGTCGCGTAATTTCTGCTGCATTCGGTTTCATACAAAAATGCAGTTTATACCACACGACGACGCAAAATGAGTTACCATGATGTATGAGAGTGACCGAAAATACGCGACTCACAACTCATAAAATTACGCTCGTTTGGCTTCACCCTAATACTAATTATGTCTACTTGTATAATATATCGGTGGCTCACTATTACAAGGTTCTATGTTATTTTCTTACACGTTCTGTAATTTCAATTTAAAATTTTTGAGTTTCTTAAATATTGACTTAGCAGGGTTTATGCTTGAGAGAGATACTTTCACTCAAGTATAAACCCTGCTAAGTCAATATTTATGAAAGTCAAAAAATTAAAATTGATATTACAGAATGTGTAAGAAAATAACATTGAACCTTGTTACAAAGTTCTATGTTATTTTCTTACCTTATAATACCTTGTAATAGTGAGCCACCGATATATTATACAAGTAGAGCCAGCGATATATGTTTTTATCAAATTATAATATGAATGGTGATAATCGCCGAGAATCTAAAAATATAGTAAACTGTTATGCAATATGTTTGGTCTAACAATGTCTCCGGCATGTGTCGGAGAAAGTATAGACAGAACAACACATAAAAAATATGTAGGGGTCTTTAAGAGCTTCTTATACCAAATTTGACGATTTTAAATCAATTTTTTTCAGTTAAATTACAATATTTGAGCTGTAAAAAAATACATGTCACAGATACATCTGTGTTAGAGTCTGTGATTCGGTTCAAAACACGTTAGAATAAACTTTCCTCGATCAAAAAAAAAATCTGAAACCAAGTCGATTCAGTTAATTTTTTTCGTTTTATGCTCTAATGAAAGCTCGTAACAACCTGGAAATTTCATGTACTGAAAGGCGATTTTATTCAAAAAAAAATTATTTGGATAGAATTTTAATAGTGAATAGTTGTTTTTTAGTGAAATTAAAACCGTAAAAAGGTCGCGAGAATTTGCGTTCAGTGCCGCGCCAGGCGTCATCGAGGTCGAACCTATGTTCGTTTTTGTCGTTGCACTCCCCCCGCGGGCGTCCTGTCTCTAGCGTGGCAATATAACATCGTCGCTATAAGTTGGTGGGGGCTGAGGGAGCGTTCTGTTGCCTACGCGACTGGGATAGCCGGCCGTTAAGTACGCGATTCACGTTCGGAATAGTTTCTTTCTTGACTTTACTATCAATTGGTGATTAAGGGTTACATAAACTGCAAAAAGGCAGTTTATTACCAGCAAGCAAAGAGATTCAGTGAGAAAACTGGCCACAAGATGTCATAAAAGTTGTACAGCACGTAAAACCACAATAAATCCGGCGGTCCAACACGTCCGCATCGCGTGACCGCCACATATAACAGAACGACCCATGCCCCGTTCAAAACTACCCTCAATATGAACAATTAATATCGGCCGAACGTTTCTAAGAAACCAATCAACCATGCTACAAACTCAGAGCAAATAAAAATACAGAGGGACTACCGCGAACACGAAAAGTGAAGCCACTTTTTGAAACATGGTTGCGTAGTTCGTGTCGTGTAATTCATCAAAATAAGTGATAATATAAATACTTAAGTGTAGAAATATTCCATCCTTCTTATTTACTTTTGTGTTGTTTTTACAGTTCTTAACACTGCCAGAAGTCATTGTTTCTTTTTAAAACGGATGTTTTGAGTACGTCGTTCAGACAAGAAATTCACGTTGTTTTGAATGCGTATATGTGAGTGAGTCGTGTATTTATTGGGATTTCACGTAGTTTTCGAAGCGATTTTTCCGTCACTTTGGCAGTGCGCCGTAGGGACTCTGTATTTTTATTTGCTCTGAGGCTACAAACAAAATACTCGATGATTATTACTACCCGACGAAAATTGAGGGTTATGATTTCTATAATCTACTACAATCTTATCTACTACCCTCAATATGTAGAATTAATATTGACGTCGATTCTGATGTACTATTCTCTAAAATAAACTAAATTTGACAGCTCTAAAATGGTTGCCATCCTTTTCTGACATCATCATCATCATCAGCCAGAAGACGTCCACTGCTGAACATAGGCCTACCCATTTAACCTCCACACTGAAATACTGACATACTGAAATTTAAAGAGACCCTGATAATTTTAGTCCTTTCAGGTCCAGTCTCAGTAACTAATCTACCATGCTTGATGATTATTATTAAGTACCTACCCGATTACAAAAAAAATTGGGTTATGATTTTGACAGTCTATGTTTGTCTGTAAGTATGTTCAATGATGTTTCTAAATCTCCACAGAAGCCTGTAGTAAAATCTGAACCACTTTGAGACTTGATCGAGACTTACTTTGCTAGAAGCTGACTGTGACTGACTTGCCTGACAATATTTAATCAAACCTGAAAAAATCTCAATAGACGACACTGGCAAATACACAAGACGTGCGACGCCAAAAAGAAAAAAGTGTACGCAATGTCTCGTCCGTTTAATCTCTTAAGTCTTAAAATACTATCACACATAAGCCAGTAACAGTCAGAGTAAAGCAAAGTAAGTCACGGTCAAGTCCAAGTCATGCCCTAGTAAAGTGGTGAAGACTTTATAAGAGGCTTCTATGGAGGTTTGCAAACAACACGAAAATACTGGAGTGCGAAGTCAAACTCCTCACAGAGGAAATACTACCACATAGCCAACAGCCTTGTCAGATGTAAAAAAACCTATGCCGTGTTAAATATAGCTTATGTTCTTTAATGTGAGGTCAGATTTTTATAAAACTTATTTAGACGACCTGAAAAGTATATTCGTACATAATTATGAATATTCTGATCACTCGAGTAAAAAAAACATCACACGAATTGCGGTCGCATTGAGAAACTTCGGTTGAAAATTACTGCATATTATTTCATTTGCTTCAATTTCAGAACGCGGTCAGCCGATGTGGTTTTACCCCGAGAGCCATTTTAAGATCTCTTCACACTACGGTATAGCATAAAGTTTAATAACGTTCCCAGCACTATCCTCCACTAGCCACGCAGTGGCTGACTCTATCGAAACGGAGCCGATCATAACCGAGTTTAGATGTTTAATTTTTATAAAGATGTAGTAATTTAAAAAAAAAAACATTTGTTCGTTGTGTAACTTTTGTTTTATTTAAAAAGGACCCAGGGAGTTTTTTGGCGGCAACGTGAAAAAAACATGTTGCCTCATTGTATTTTTTGCCAGAACTTGACTTATTTCTAATAATGGTGGATTATTGAACACGTTCACACTTAGCAATACGATGTTATACTCAGACAGGGAGTAGTGCGGGGTAACCCACGAAGCTCATGCCACGATATTTTACACACTAGCAGGGCTCCGCAGTTTCACTCCTATGAATATTTCCAGGATAAAGATAATGTTAATGTGTTGGTAGTTTATATATTATAAGCTATCCAGGGTATAAGTTAATTCCACGTCAAGTTTCGTTCAAAACAGTCAGGTGTTAAGTTGAGAGAGAGATAATGACTATGACATAAATAGTGTATACAAACATACACATTTACACACAAACTTTCACAGCTATGTAAAGTGAATAGAATTAGTCTACTATGTGATTATCATTGTGATAGCTTAGTCTGAAGAGGCTTTTCATGATTATTTCGTTAGCGAATTCACGTAGGTGTATCGCGATAATCCGCTTTTCGCTTTTCTGTTATCGAATAAAAGCTGCGATATTTAACACTGGTCGTCAAATAAATGGGTTTGAGTGACGAAGCAGAAAATAGATAAAAATAACTTTTTGAGTAATGCCCAGAGTAAGAGGGTTCAGCTGTAATTATTTTAAATAGCTTGTTCCGTGTTGATCGTAACTTTCCTAATTTATTAGCTAACTATGGAACCGTAAAAAGCTTCCTCTTTTTGGGAAGTTTTTGTTAAAAGCCATAGAAATAGTTCAGTTGACCAGGTACCTACCTAATTTTGTAGTAAACAAAAAAAAAATACTCGTAAATTTTTGACATTGGTGGTGCTGCATATTATCATAGAGAAATATACTATACTAGAGATATTATATACCTACGAGTGGTGAGAACCCAAACCAGTGTTTGGGCATTTCGCACTACGTGCGATTCGGACCATGGTGCGAATCATCCCAGTGTTATTTTCAATGTGGCCTTCATATCACGGTGTAAATAATCGATGACTTTTTATACTGGGACAATCCGAAGGTCGGAACATGGTATGAATTGCTCAAATGTCCTTTCTCACAAGGGTCTTTTGGACAACGATTAATTAATTTAATTAATTGCTTATATTTTTTATACTGGGGCTATTCGGAGGTGACACGGGTGAATTGCCTAAGTATTTTTTTAATGGAGTGAATCATACCTCTGTCAAAAGCTTATAAAAAAATTGTGTGTTTTATTGACGGGTGAAAACATTGACAGAGGGAAAAATTTAACAGTGAAATACAAAGTCATCAACAAAGTTATATGATTTTTACGGGATATTTACCGTGGTAAGGTTGTGGAATAAGCTCCCAATATTGCGGCGCAGTTACATGCACCATAACCACAACCTTACCACGGTAAATATCCCGTATAATCATATAACTTTAGTGAACAACCGTGATAGTTTAAAACAAAGTCATCAACGTATATCTAAGTCCAACACTACCGACAATGAGGATCAGATAGGTAGCGGGATACAAATTAATGAGATTGGCAAGTGACTGAGAACAATGACATATCCAAAGTAAGGCCAATCTCGCCGTTATTCAAGGACGGTGATAATGGTAACGGTAGAGAGGGGTAAAAGAAAAACAATCAACAAAATACCTATTATTTAAAAGTTAGAATTGAACGATAGAAATCGTTCAGTTGATTTCGTAACGTCCGAACTCATTAATAAAGCAAACAGCAGCATTTTGTAAAATTAGGTAGGTACTTACTTTGAATAAAAACTCCGATTCAGGGCAGCCATTGTTTATTATTCCATTGTATGGTTGCGGACCGCTGTGCTTACTTGACTGTTTATGTTGGAACTAGCTGTGGGTTGAAGTTTTACTTGTAATTTTTCAGTTTCCCGCGATTTTCATTATGACAAGTAGGTGACATCCTCATGATTCACAATATTTCTTTGCAAATTCGTTTGAGACTGGTTTATTTAAAGGACTATAGATATATGACGATTGAGCAATAGAAAAAGGGCATGGAAACTGAGGGATAAAAAGGGACAGAAGGACAAAAGAACAGAGAGATAGGAACAACCAGAAATAAATATTATAAAGGGAAATAAAAAGCTGTCTATTCATAACATAGATAAACATATATACTAGATTGCGTTCTGTCAAAATATTCCCATACAAAACTAAACCTTAACGTCTAACGATAAGGTTCATAATAATGTGGCTAGGAACATGGAGGTAAAACGAGCTCACTGAGATAGCTACCACGGAGGAAGTGTATCCCTTTCTAAAGATTGCCATTACATAAAACATATATTTTAGTAAAACTCTGTTTTAAACTATCTCAGCTGTTCACTAAAGTTATATAATGTTGTGGAATCTCATTCCACAACCACCACGGTAATTATCCCGTAATCATATTTTAGTAGTTTTACTTATTCAATCGGACATACCAGGCAGGCCCTATTTTGGGGTGTAAACATAAAATTACTACCAATGAAATAAAGATAAATTTTTATTTCCATTTTCTAACGGATATTAATGTAAATAATATATCTAATGTATCATGTACCTATTTAAATTTTATTTTTAAGTAACCATGTAGGTTCCTAGTATAATTACTAGGAACCTTCATGGTTCTGCTGAACCATGAAGCTACTGGCAGCATTACGACATGGCGTTTTTGATTGTTTGCTTACTATATTTGTTTTTTCAAGCATGTATTTTGAATATTTATTTTAAAATGGTGAAAAATTGCTGTATAAGAAACTGTGCTAGTGAATCATTCGGTGGCTGCGGCATATCTTTTCACAGGTAGGTACACAAAGCTTGAAATACAAGAAAATGTTTACTAGGGTGTCCATACACATGTATGGAACAATATTTTGAACAATGAACAATTATTTTTATACATTATGTTTTAGCATGACCTAGGGATATTTTAAAGTAATTCGCATTTCGGCGAGTGTGCGCAAAAGCTTCGAGCCCTTGTTCCAACCTCCCCCTTTTACTTAGGAAAAGTAGAATGACTGCACATGCACACTACCCTCCCTTCCTAGTGAAAATTCCAAAGATTTGAACTCAACGATTTGGGTCTTCATTTATGATACGTACTGCCCAAGAATGGAACTACCTGCCGTCCTCCTTGTTTCCTGAGAACAACAAACTAGATATCTTCATGGCTAGTGATAGATAGTGACAGTGATAGTGATAGTGTGATAGTGACTGCTAGTCTGTGGAATGCGCTGCCTGAATGGGTGTTCCCCGATAGATACAATCTGGGTGTCTTCAAATCACGAGTGAATTGGTTTCTTCTAGGCAAGCGTGCTCCACCGTAGACCGCATCATCGCTTAACATCAGGTGAGTTGGCGGTCAAGCGCAAGCCTATTATTTATAAAAAAAAAGATATGTTTAGATAGATATGAATAGATTTCTAGATCAACGTGTTCCATCCTCCGCCACACCGTCACGTACCATCAGGTGAGTAAGTGGCGAAACGTAGATCTAGTACCACCATCCAACGGTGAACCGAGCTTTCTGTGTACAGTTGTATCGTTCAAGGGTGTTTCGACGAATCGTACGGGAATCATTCTAAATATTACATAAAAAATTAAAGTACCTAAATTCATCGCTGAATATATTTCATGTTACAGTATACCAACAAAAGAGGATGTAAGAAAAATGTGGTTGGAAGTAATTCTTAGTCGAACAGCAAGTATAACAAAAAACTCCAGGGTGTGCAGTTTGCACTTCAACACAGAAGATTTTATAAAGACGACCCGCCCCGGCATCGCAGGTGCAATGCTAATACTAAAATAATATACTACGGAATGTCTTTATATACCTACAACGTTCACAGCTTTTTTGTCATTAGGCAAAACAAACATGTTTTCTTTAGAGGTTACTCTTTAAAGAGCGACATTATGATTGGCCATGTGAAAAACACGCCGCCGGTACCGGCCTGTTGCGGTACTGGCCGGGGGGCCGGTACCTCCGCAACCGCTATGTCCCTGCATTTTAAATCTTTAATATCTTCGAAAATGTTCATTTAAATTACATGCTGTAAACGGCCATATTGGTCTATATTAAATGCACAATGTATTTAAGGTACTTAATTGGATAAAGATTAATGCTGTATTGCTTAAAATCCCTTCGTTATCACGTAGGGTTCAGCCAACGTTTGCAATGTAAGCGCAAAAAAAATATGTTTATATACGACATTACATTAGAAACCTCTACAATTATCAGTGTTTCTCTACTATATTATGCATGTATTATATATATAAACCTTTCTCTTGAATCATTCTATCTATTTTTAAAAAACGCATCAAAATCTGTTGCGTAGTTTTAAAGATTTAAGCATACAGAGGGACGGACAGACAGCGACAGCGACTTTGTTTTATCCTATGTAGTGATAGTGATAGTGATGTAGTGATGCTCTCGACAAACTTTGAAAATGAATGTAGTTCGATGTCATTTTCCCGCAGTAAGTAAAATATGCCAAATATTAGTCATGCCAATCTTCTATATTTATAAAAGCTAAATTCACTCACTCACTCACTGACTTGTCACGAAATCTCAAAAACTATTTGACTTACGAAGCTAAAATTTGGCACGTAGATTCCTTATGGGGTATAGAGGTCCGCTAAGAAGGATTTAGCGAAAAAGCCGAATTAAAGGGGGCAAATGGAGGTTGAAAGATTATATTAAAGTCCTTTGTTTTTGATGATACTGAGGGATAAAATTTGGTATTCAATTATTCAAGTATTCAATTATTCAAAAGATGGCGGCCAACCGCAAGCCAATTTATAATTTAAAAAAAATATATGTCACGTGACCCGTATGTCCCGGTTGAGTCTTATAACAATAGCCGCTAAGCCATCTCAGAGGCCTTCAGGCGTCCTGGCGGCCTAAAATTCTGACATTAGCGCTCGTCACTGGGCCTATATGAACTTCCTGTATTTACTGAGAGTACCAATACGATGATTTTAGGAATTACCTACAATGTCTTCGTTTCCTCAAAATCATGAACACCCTACAAGAAAAGGACAAATTACTCCGTGCTCGCTTTTCCCTCGGACCGTTTTTTTAGCATGAGTACTCAATCCAGGTCCCTTTAGGGTATATATAAAATCCTTGATTCATAATGACAGAAGGAACGAAAGAGAAAAAAGAGAACAAAAAAAGCACAAAAGAAAGGAGTTATTTAAAACAGAAAGACAGAGAGACACAAAAACACGAGCAAATAGACAGAAATACAATGAGACAGACTGACAGAGACAAAGGGACAGAAAATACAGTTAGTTTCTAAGTTATAATATTATTATTAATGTGTGATGTACCATATAATTTTCCTTTTTAATGACATGTATACAAATGTTTTATAACAGACATTTTCTATCGTGTTTGTTTATTGGTTTGTTGGTTTGTAAGTTTTTTGGTTTGTTTGTTCCTCTTTCAGCAACAGAGCAACAGATCGACCAGATTTTTTGCATAGTTCAAAGGTCAGAAACTGACATAGGCTACTTTTCATCATCATCACAATTTTCATCACTACGCAGATAAAACCGTGGGACACAGCTAGTATGAATAATAAAATGTAATTGTTTACTGGAAGCAACAAGATAAAATTTATTTTTGTTAAAATTACCAGCTGCTCTTTGTAAAGCATCATTATATCCGTTTATTTCTGAACCATTAAATCACAATTTATCCCATTTATTATTTCTCTTTTGTAGAATACGAGAATATAAATTCAAATTAGTTTACCGTTCCCGCAGAACTATTGCGATATCATTAACTATGTGCACCTGCACAAACTCCGCTCACTGCAAAGTTTCTGCGAATGTTTGACTTGTCTACACTTACTGCAGTTGCTTTGAACCTGCTCGTTTAAGCTAGATTGAATTTCTTTTTTTTCAGCGGGACCAATAAATTGTCATTGTATTAAAAAATATATGTGAATACGTCTTTAAATAAGCTTCCATAGTGGGAGGCATAAAAAAACTGACGATAACAAAATCGGGGGAATACAATTTGATGCTGCACCTATCATCTACATCCAAAATTTAATTACACCACTCGATAGCCAAAGGAGCAAAGAATTCGTAACGTTGAGTGAAACGTACTAGCTGATACTAGTGACTTCGTATGCGTAGCGCAAAGTAAGTACGTAAGTAGCGGCTGACACAACAAAATATATAGGCTACGCTACGGAACTATACAAATAAAACTAAAATAAAGTTAAAGTATTTCATTGATAAAGTTAATAAGCGTCTTCCTAGCGCTTGCAAGGCGTTTGACCACGGCTCCCCTGTTATATGATGATTACGCCTAGTTTGAAATGATTTGATCTGAAGCATAACTGCCGATACATACCGTCAAGTTGACGACACATTTTTAAAGGTAGTAAGTAAAAAACTAGTGCCTAACAAGCAGACGGCCCTCCATCTGATGGTAAGCAGTCACCGTCGCTTATGGTTACTTGTAAAGGTAAAGTAAAAGGCATCATAAATACGTTGCTCTATTAACACGCCTTTTGAAGAACCCCATGTTGTAAGCACCGGTGAAGGTAGCTCATTCCACATTTTGCAGGTATGATGCAAGAAAGTTCGTGTGAATCGCACAGTATGCGAATTCCACTGATCTATGATATTTGGATGAACTTTCAGGCTCCTTCAGACCCAACCTCTCAGCGCATGTTGAGCGGCTCGGTGTTGTTCGGTGAGTTTGGGATCGTCGACAATTCTTACAGCTCTACGCTGTAATGCATCGATCTCATGCGAAATAATATTTGTTATAGATGGGTATAGTTATCCGCCATGTAGGTGTTGGTCTGGTTGAACGATATTCATGTCCCATGGTCACTGCGCACGTGGCTAAGCTAAAACTAGATGTGCTACAAACACACCTACGCGGTCAAGGTCAAGGTTAAATTGAAAACTTATCATGAATGTATTTAAGCCTACATTTAAGAAATCAAAAGGTATACCTTGTTCTTTTGTTTCTAATTTCACAACAAAAAAAAAACATGCTTGAAACGGAAAAAGTGAATAGAATTGAAAACCTGTTTTGAAAATTTTGCGATATTTTTAGTTTACGGTATGTCCTTGATTATGTAAAACCAGTAGGTATGATAACTGAATAATAATTATTTATAAAAAACTGGTTTCAAAATTATTGAGCGCCCAACAAAATTATTGAAAATGCCAAATCAACAAGCGCTCTAACAAAGTTATTCGTATTATTTATTACTTAGAGCTGGTTCAAAAACTACAACAATGTGCTGTATTAATTTTACGAAAATTCATTTAAATCAGATTTATTTCAGATAATTACTACTAATTCATCAATTCGTCTTATTTCTTTCAACGAAATTTAACAACAACCTTTTATAAAAGAAGAAAAGCTCAAGTTTATTTAGATTGTTACTTATCTAAAACCATTTTGTTTGTAGCACTTCCAGGATCACCCTGCAGGCATTTTATATCGGTAACATTAAATACGAAGTGTCTGTCGATGCCTCGGGCACGGTAGCCTATTTCAGCACCGAATCGGGAATCGGAATAGCCTGGGTATGTTGCATAAAGACCTACCTATATTATTGTATGTATGTATGTACATTAAGTTCGGAAGTTACCAAAGTGCCTAGCAAGTTTTTCCAATAAGCAGCGCACTATCATCCAGATGGCGCTACTCTTATTACATACAAATCCTAGATAACGTGCACGCGATCGAATAGATGAACGCAATTAGAATACTTGCAGCAAGTACTTAGAGCTAAATCTTTAATTCTATCTACACATCTTTATTTCTTATGTATAATGCTACATTCTTACTTCATTATTGCTACATTATTATACTGCTGCTGAAGTTATCTATAAATTTTTAAGGTTTCACACCCTAAAAATTAAAAAACGGGACCCTATTACTAAGCCTACGATGTATATCTGTCTGTCTGTCTATCCGTCCGTCTGTCCGTCCGTCCGTCAGTCCTTTCTATTAACAGCTGTATCTTTCGAACCGTAATAGATAGCTAGTTGAAATGTTCACAAAATATGTAATGTTACGGCGGATTAACTAAGAATGAATAAAAAAGTTAAAAAGTACAAACGAAAGGGGGGTGTCCCCATACAACAAACGTAGTTTTTTACGTATTTTTGTTCTCGGTTCTCGTACGATCACTGAAGTGAAGCAACGTCGGGCGCGGTCGGTACTTGGATGGATGACCACCTGGGCGTTGATGGGATTTTGTCTTTTTGCAATTTTTTTTTTACTTTAGTAGCTAACAAAGCTATGTGGTCATGTGGTTATTTGGTTGTGGTGTGGTTATGTGGTGGTACGGAATCCTCAGCGTTCGAGCCCGACTCGTACTTGGCTGGTTTATTAATTGACTTCACATCCTTAATCAGAATGTATATTTCTACCAAAGTATTTCACAGACTCTAATACCCGATCTGACCAGAAAAATGTGAATGAACTAACTGTAACCCTTGGATTGGTTCCGCAAATCCTTTTCGCTTTTGTCAGGCACAAAATAAGGTTACTATTTGGCAGCACTGAAAAGGCCAAAAAGCTTTCCGTACAGGAGAAGAGAGGGGAGAGCGGAGACGATAAATAATAAAACAGCTACGAAGATTTGATATGGGTTTTCTTTGTTCTCAAGATCAGATAGTGAATTTACTATAGAATTATTAATGAATGTGTTAAATTAAATGTAGCTGGATGTCTCGTGTTGTTGTTCTCGTTGAATCAAGGGCTTTGTCAAAGGCCTTTTCGGATAATTTTGTTTTCGTGTTTTTTCCCGATAAGTATCTTTTGATTGGCTTAATCAACCCTCTTACTAAGCGAGGGTGATCGAGAAGTGGGTATACTTAGGAGATAAAGCGATTAGAAGTATTATTATGGGTAAGTTTTTAATTTTTGTCCACGTTTGTAACTGAACTTTTCGTAACCAGCTACGAACATGGTTTTTTTTCTTGTTTGATAACCAGCTACGAAAACAGCATAAAAATGCCGTTTTAATAACCAGCCACAGAAAAGTGACGGAACGGAAATTACAGCTGAGTTTTAACCGACTTCAAAAACGAACGAACGAACGAACGAAACGAACTGTTTTTTTTTGTTTTTAAAAAAATCTTTTATATCGTATTAATTTATTTGATTATCTTTTTTATTTTAACTAGTGGTTCTCAGCTTTTTATGTTAATAAAATCATTTTTATGCTAGCGATTCTGAGGGTTTCACAAAAGAAAAAAATTTAAAAAATTAACAAAAAAAAGGCAGAATTATGTAAAAATAACAATTTATCAAAAAGTTAACCCAGACAAGTCTGAAAGTATACCAACATTTTTGCACTAGAAATTATAAAATATGTTTTATAATGAAAAAGATGATTAATTGGACGCTAGCTGTTATTACTTCCGGCAAGTTTAGAGCGCTATAACAGAATAATAAGTTCCTACCAAGTACCTTATTTATGAGCACTGAGGTTATTTTACAAGAAAAACGGTACCTACAAAGTGATAACAGCAGTGAATGTACTGTCATCATAAATCATCATAATCAGCCTTTTTACAGTCCACTGCTGGACTTTAAGCCTACCTCCGAAAGGGTGATTAGGCCATATCCACCACGCTGGCCCAGTGCGGATTGGTGGATTCACATACGCCATTGAATTCCTTCTCCGTACGTATGCAGGTTTCCTTACGATGTTTTCTTTCACCGAAAAACAAGTGGTATGAAAATCCGTACTTATGTACGGATTCAAAGAGCTCATTGGTACGGGCCCGGGGTTTGAACCCGCGACCTCACGCTTTCAAGTCTAGCGGTCTCCCAAATGGGCTACCACGGCTGAATGTACTGTAAAACAATGTAATTATATGGACGGAATTACCGTTCTTGACTTGTCGAATACAGAACGATTTTCGCAAAATTGCATACCCGAAAGATGGTAATTTATTGTACTCATCATTATGACATGTATTTGCCTTTACTTACTATGTTAAAAACTGTTCTAGCATATTGGCACTTGGAGAAATGCAAGCTAATTACTTGTCACGATTTCAAATTTAGTTTTTTTATAACTTATTTTATTTCTTGTATCTACGGATACCGAGATCAGCTGTTTTTTTTTTAAGAAAACGGATCCCGTTATCGATGTTTACAACTCTTCGGGATCCGTGGCTAATTCAATCCGATACCGGGATCCGTGGATACAAGCCCGTTTAAATAACAGATTTTGACAGGTTTGGTAGTTTAAAAAAATATTACTTAAATTGTCCTATAGTTATAATAATTGTGAATGTTGTGTGGTTGTTTTTTTTTGTAAATAAATATTATTACATTACTCTTTTTCAAAATAAATAGTTACAGAAGGCCGGCTTCGGCTGACCTTGATTTTAATGACTTACACGCAACCATAGCGCTAGGCTGGCAATGCAACTATATTATGTTCTGTGAAAAATTTAATTTATTTCAATTAAAAATAATTTGATTAGGTATGTGTTACTTTATTTACCTACACGCATATGGTACCTACCATACCATCGAGCGTGTCTCGAGTCTCGTCGTGCTCTTAGCCAGTTATTTTTTTGTTATAACTTCTATTTCTGACAGCCATCATTATTAAGAAAAAACATTTGCACATCTCACGTCGCAGATCTCCAATTGGAGACAACAAAGGATTACAATACGGCCGGCAATAAACAAGCGGAATAATCGTAAATATGGGACAACACCGGAACTTACTGGGACCGCAACATCCCGGGACCGTAACTCTGCCGTCCCGAATAAAACCGTAACGCCTAATCTATGCCTATTTGACGTCATATTTTTTGGCATAGAATCTACAGCTTTTTTCTTTTAAAAACATATTACAATACAATATGTTGCTAGATAGAGATTTCGGTTGTCTGTCTGTCTGTCCGTCCGTCCGTCTGTCCTATACCTATTAACGGCTACGGCGGATTAATTAAAAACATAATAAAAAAGACAAAAGTAAAAACTAAAAGGGGGACATCCTCGTACAACAAACGTATTTTTATATTAGCTCTAATGTAAAAACGGTAATACGTACAAGCGTCAAACTTGGCATCATTATAGTACACACTCTGAAATTTAACAAAAAAACAATAATGGCTAAGTGTGAGTCGGTGTCAAATTTTAGTTCATTACCAAGTTATAACTGGTAATTCCTCCTGGACCTATTATTATGACTTTTTATATATATATATATATTTATATTATTATTATTATGACCTCTTTATTTCACCGGATCGAAATGCCATATCTTACTAATTTTGAAGTCAGTTTTTTAAATTGATAATTTTTGTATTTTGTGGTGGTACGGAACCCGACTGCACGAGCCCGACTTGCACTGGGCCGGTTTAATTAACCGTTCACCAGTCACCTTCAACAAACGTTTGGTAATTGTTATATGTATTTGCTTACAAACTGAGATAAGTACAATTATATTCACAAAGATTGAAGTAAAGCCATTTTCTAACCTAAACAAATATAAAACGTTTTCTGAAAATGTCAAATCCATTCACCTTTTTCACGCTCATTGAATTAACCTGTCATAGGCTTGATAAAAATACGCTCCCTCAAATTTCCCTCACCTTTATCCTTGTACCTTTTTCTGAGTAAGCGTATCCATAATTTCCCATTCATTTTCCATCCAGCATGAGATGGGCAATAAAGAAAATACCTTAGTTTACGACTGCTTACGGTGGCTTAGCCCAACCTGCGTAAAGTTGGATTTTCTGATTATGGGTGAGAAAAATCGACACGACATCGAATGTTTTTTGACCAAGTGAAACAAAGGTATTAGAGTATATGGGAACAAATCTGCGTTTATAAGTATACTAGCGACCCGCCCGCCCGGCTTCGCAAAGGTGTAATTTACGTGCGAAGCCGGGGCGGGTCGCTTGTTATATATATAAACCTTATCTGAAAATTATCTAACTGATGGTGAAAACCGCATCAAAATCCGTTGCGTGGTTTAGGAGTAGTTAGCGGCCATACAGACAGACGGGCGCGGAAAGTAACTTTAATTTACACTATGTAGAGAAGATTTGTACGACAATAACATCCATACTCATGCCGATCGAATCCATGGTGATTCGACCGCCATGAAATTTTGTATAGACAAGTGACGCAACGAGGTCACATTAAATCAAATCACATTGATTCTAACGGCATGAAATTTTGTAGTCAAAGTATATTCATTCAAATACAACCAAAACCAGTCAAGATGTTTTGAAAATATAGGGGTTGCAACAAGATCACACATTGAGGCGATCAAATAGTTTAGTAACCCACTTCAAAAAAGAAGGGAGGTTCTCATTTCGTCCCAAATTTTTACCCGTTTACGTGTTTAAAGCAGTTTTGCGTTTTGTGGTCAAGTGTAAAACCGTTTGAGTTTTCATTCTGTGTCATAGAATACTATTCCAGTTCTTAGTTCCAGTCTATATAGATCATCTGTTGATCTATAATGTGATTTCATGATCGTCCTGTGTGGAAATCTAAGGGGATGCCTATGTTCGGCAGCCAATGTCTTCTGGCTGATAATGAATTTGATGATGATTTAAGTCCTTCATAGACACAATGTTCGACGACACTTGTGCTCGAAATACCATATTCCCTCATTATATCATTATCTTCATGATTTGATTCCCTCCTGCTCATTCTATCGTTTCTATCGGACTGCCAGAGCGGGCACAAAAAATCGACACCGCTTTATGGTTGGTATTCCGAAAACCCGAATGAAGCGCTTTGATTCCATTTTTATTGTGCGAACTGCTAGTCTGTGGAATGCGCTGCCTGAATGGGTGTTCCCCGATAGTTACAATCTGGGTGTCTTCAAATCACGAGTGAATTGGTTTCTTCTAGGCAAGCGTGCTCCACCGTAGACCGCATCATCGCTTAACATCAGGCGAGTAGGCGGTCAAGCACAAGCCTATTATTTATAAAAAAATACATATATATATATATTTCAAAATGACCTTAATGTACTGCGTTCTAGACTTACTCAGTTATAAAATGATATCACGAGATAACCTTTAAATAATTTCGAGGCATCGACACGAGGTCTCTACGTGGGCCGCGTTGCAATTTATTCGAATGGTAAATTTATTTGGCTCGTAAATTCTGTGTGAGGCGCTAGGGTGGTTTTTGTGGAAGTCTATGTGCACTGTAGATACTCGTATTTGCCGGTAGAGGTAGCTGTCTATTTGTAACGTTTCTTACCTTTGAGATAAGAGTATGGATCAAAAATATGGATCTATTTGTGCGAACTGTTGGAATTCAAGTCACGAGTGTTTTTTTTCTTCTAAGCAAGCGTGCTCCATCCTAGACCGCATCATTCGGGTTAAAAAACTTTATTTTTCAACAAGAAATTTACAATTTCACTTTATTTATAACTAAATAAATAAATAATGTGAGAAATTAATTTAGTAACGAAGCTTCCACATGTTGGTAAACTTAAATACTATAATAATAATATGTTTAACAGTACCATAAAGATAAACACTAACTGACATAACTATATAACCGTTTTTTAAATTTCTTTTTGTATCTACCCTACATTTATTTGGCAAAAATGGTCCGCTTTGACCGGTCGCTTTAGCATCGCGCGTATCAGTCATGAACTATAGAATAGAACCGAGTGGTAAAGAGTGCAGGTACGCGCCACAGTGTAATTGCACGCAGCTAAGAAACTGGATAATTTTACTTTATTTATCTAATAGTGTTAGGTAATTTTAATTTTATTACAAATGTATATTAAATGAAGAATGAAGCAGCTGTCCGTGTGGTAAAGTACCAAGAACGCTGCCCGCATGCCCGCGATGAATTGCCAAAGAAATTCTCTGCGCGAGGAATGAGCCAGCTCTCTTATCACCAGCGGCGTCGACTAATCGTGGCTTTTTGGTACATGGACCCCATGGACCATAGGAATGGCCTTTTCAAGTTTTGCAAGTTCAAGGTACCTTAAATGTTTGAACTTTAATTTTTTTTTTTTTTTTTTTTTTTGGCGTCGATTCTGTCATACCACTCACTAAACTAAACCAATCTGACATGAATAAAATTATATGCCCCTCTTTTCATTTTAATATGTGAGAAAAGGATGGCAACAATTTTAGAGCTGTCAAATTTAGTTTAGTTTAGTTTAGAGTACATCAGAACCGAAGTCATTGGCGCCTAAAAACTTTATTAAAAATGTACCAAAAGACCTTGTTGAAATATGATTTATTTCAAGATTTACAAATGCAAACGGTAAGACTATTACCTAGCATTTACCTCTGACGTCATTAGATACAAAACTATAAATAAAACGTACAATCTCCGTAGTATTGTTTGCTTGCACACGTGGTTCAGCAACACGGCATTGCGACACGCGTGACGTCATCCCTCCCACGGCACCCCAGCACCGGGGTGGTAGGCGTAATGAGCCACCTCGCCACCTGCTACCACCTCGCGATAGGCTACGTTTTGACCACAGAACGTTTGGATTTTCCCACGGAAGGCACTTACTGATGTTTTCAGGTGTTATGAAAACCAATTTTTCGAGGTAGAGGTAAATGCCATTTATTTAAACGCGTCAGATTCGAGGTTGGGTAATCATTCTATTGTTAATCACCCATTTACGTTTTCATTATTGTTATCGTATAATAACAAAATGGTGGTGGGTAAAATGAGTGATTTAACGCACTTTCCTGTTTATGAAATTTTATCATAATAATAAAATTCTCAGAATTTACAAAAATATACACGAATACAGGGCCCCGATTCTACTAAAGAAATTGTTTTTAAATTGTAATTGGTCATTTTTTTTTTTAAATAATTGCCTCAAAATTTTCCGTTTAATAAATTTTCTATTATTTAAAAATAAAATTGAAACAATTACAATTTAAAAACAATTTCTTTAGTAGAATCGGGGCCCTGGAACATTTCTCCTCCTTTTCATGGTGAACTAAAAGTGCTAACAGACATATGGTTTTGGTTGACCTTCAACCACCGTCTGACCAACGGGAGAGAAAGAGAGGGAAATATGTTATTCTCACTTTTTCTTTCCCACATGTCTGTTAGGGCTTTAATGGTGTCATTGCTAATAATAATAATCTACAATGTTGCATAATATTTTCTATCTATCTAGATCCCAGAATAGGTATTGTGTCCTAATGTTACATTTATTACAAATAACTAACCGCGGGTTCAAACCCCGGGCCCGTACCAATGAGTTCTTTGGAGCTTATGTCCGGATTTTCATACCACTGGCTTTTCGGTGAAGGAAAACATCGTGAGGAAACCTGTATACGTACAGAGAAGGAATTTAATGGCGTATGTGAATCCACCAATCCGCACTGAGCCAGCGTGGTGGATATGGCCCAATCACCCTTTCGTGGGTAGGCTAAAAGTCCAGCAGTGGACTGTTAAAAGGCTGATTATAATGATTATTAATTAAAACAGTAAAACTCCAATTACATTAATTAATTAAAGTAAGCCATTACAAATTAGAATACAAGTCAAATATAAAAATAGGTTAAATTATAACTTAGTGAAGGATATAATTAAATACATTACACATACTGAAAAAAATACTTAAATTTGCCAAAGAATGTTGTACATATCATCATCATCATCAGCCTTGAGTGACCCACTGCTGGGTATAGGCCTCCCTTTGTTTATGCCACTCTCCCCGGTCTCTCGCTATTCGCATCCACTCGTTCCCGACAGTATTTCTAATGTCGTCAATCCACCTCATCTGACCGATTAAATTTGCTGATACATTTCTGAGATATAAGCAATGTAAGTGGTTCAAGTTTTTGGTGGGGATGGAGAATGGATGGTCTGCCCTCTCCCGCAAAGCGTGTTTTAGTATAGCATTAGTATGGCGCACGCACAGCTTGACGTCATAACGTGCTGTAGTGAACTCTATGTCTAGCATGAAATTAAAATTCTTATAATTATTAATTTTTAAACACATTTTAATTTTGTTCTCGTCAATGGACTCTATTTGGTCAGATTTTTTATGAGGTAATGAAAAAAATTTGGACTCATGCATATATTGAAGTAAGGAATCTTTGGAGTCGTATAAAGTTACATTGAAAATTTTACGGGTCCTCTCATAAATGAGTTACGGAAAGCAACCGCAGGTTCCTCTGATTGAAATAAATGTGTTATTTTAGCCACTTGCTTCTTATCAAATAACTAGCTGTGCGTTGCGGTTTCACCCGCGTGCACATTCCCCAGTAATCTTACATTTCCTATATACATAATCAAGCGTTTTATCATCATCATCATCATTTCAGCCATAGGACGTCCACTGCTGGACATAAGCCTCCCTCCCCCATCGCTCTCCAAAAGGGCCGGTTGGAAGCGGCCTGCATCCAGCGTTTCCCTGCGGTCTCTTTTAGGTCGTCTGTCCATCTTGTGGGTGGACGTCCTACGCTGCGCTTACCAGTCCGTAGTCTCCATTCCAGAACCTTTCGGCCCCATCGGCCATCTGTTCTGCGTGATATGTGCCCTGCTCACTGCCACTTCAACTTGCAAGCAAAATTAATCAAGCGTTAAGCCGTCCGCAATATTGAATAGTGGAATTTTAGTTTTCATATTCTTCTTAGCAAACCCTTTCATTTGATACCCATATCATGGATGTGCATTAAAAAAAACTGGTGCGTCATATTTGGGAGACCACCATATTGGACTTAGAATGACCTCACTTATTTTAACATGCATAGTCATCCAAACTAAACGTGTACGAAAAATTTCAGCTCAATCGGTTGGGGACAACTGTTTTTAATTCAGTTCTAAGATTTGGCCCATACTAATAAGGCAAGTAAAATAAAAGCTTGTAAAAGTATAACTCTGGCTTGGTGACTATATACATCCCTATCCCCCTATGTATTTAAAAAAAGTCACGTCGATCCGTTGGTCTCCTGCGTGAAAGAAGTACCAACCAACAAACAAACATAATTTCGTATTTAGGTAAAATATTACAAAAAATCAATCAATGTGTATGATATTACAAAAAAATGTTACTTATACTGTTTATGAACAAGACTCACTCGGAGTTTTTGGCGCCAACGTGGAAAATAAATAGGCCAGGTGCGAGTCGGGCTCGCGCTTTGAGGGTTCCGTGCCATTACAAAATACAACCATCAGTTATTGTTCTGGCTTAACGCCTCCCACAATTGTCAAAGCAATTGCTACGCAGTCTCATATTTATTACTTTGCTACAGTGACGCTCGGGTACAACACAATTATAACTTGGTAATGAACTGAAATTTGTCGCCAACTCGCACTTGGCCATTATTTATTATTTGATATTATATTTTAGTTAGAGTGTGTACCTACTAATAATACCAATAATCATACCAAGTTTGACGCTTATACGTATTACCGTATTTTCATTAGAGCTATTATAAAAATATGGTAAAAAATAACGTTTGTTGTATGGGGACCCACCCCCTCTTTAGATTTTACTATTTGACTTTATTATTATTTCTTAATCCGCTGTATTACGGTTCGAAAGATACTTACAGATGTTAAATGGTAGGACAGACAGAAAGAGTGGGCTTAGTAATAGGGTCCCATTTACACCCTTTGGGTTCGGAACCCTAAAAACTACACCTAAAAGTGGCCAGTCACCTTCCTGTTATTTTCATAATAGCTCAAGTTTATCACGCCATTAGAGCCGAGGATTCTAGCTGAAATAATTTGTGCGAAGAAATGACCGCAGCCTTCCGCTGCCTTGGGGTAGATTGATGACTGACGGATCACCCTTCCGTCGAATATAAAGGGTCTATTATGGGCCAAAACGATTCAATCCCGCCAGTTTCTCGAGTTAAATGATTACGCAGCCGTTTTGGTGAAAACTTGCTTTATGGTGCGGTGTTATGTAAGTACGTAGTAATAAGTTTGTCTGACAATTTAGGTACTTTCGGTTTCGTCGTCGGTTTCGTTGAGATTTAATGATATTTTTAGAATAACTAAATTCAATTCAAAATCAAGCCAAATAACCATTTTTTATTAAAGCAACTTTTGAATTGAGTGCTTAATATTTGCTTGTAAAAATGTGCAAACAAGGTAGTGCAGCGCCTACCCTAAGAATTTATTTTTGTGTCGTAGACGTCTAATAATTTAAGTCACTTTACTTGACTGTAAAGTCGACACAGTAACACAGAGCAGTCTTACTAAGTCGAATTATTACTCGCGGATCACTCCTGAAATCTAGGAAAAAAAAAACAGTTGCTCCATAGAAAACTACCTACCTGTTCTAAATTCACAACTAACAAATTGATGGAATAGCTGATATTTTTTGGCTAAATCAGGGATGTTCCAATTGTTATAATTATGACCTCCTTTCGTCTCAGTACCACAAGTCCATGTAACCCATGTGTATACGAGTATTATTAAGTACTACCTGCGCCCCGTGGTTTCACCCGCGAGTTTAAATCGTCGTTATAAGTTTTCGGAATTTTTCAAATTTTCTGCGCAATTTTCTTAATTTGTTTTCCGTAAAACCCTTCAAAATAAAGCATATGAAAACTTTAAAAAGATGAATGAAATCGGTAAAGTCATTCTCAAGTTATGGCGTGACCATGGTAAATAGGGATGCATTTATATACTCGTATAATATACCTATAGATATTTTCACAGGGCTCTGATTTAAATGGCAAAAGGGTTATTTAGATAGTTTATCTAATGATAATTATTTATATTGCTTCGTTTATACTAAAAACAAGTACCTATAATATTACCAATAACCAACCAATAGACCTAATAATACAAAATGCCTGTATCACGAAATATGAGGACTTATTTATACTACTAAATTAATTAACATTGTGTTTATGACACAAACCTAACTATATACTTAACTTTGTCTGCTGGCAACAAATATACCTAGGCACTTAAGTTTAAAGTGTTTGACGACGTTATGAGAACTTCGTTTAGAAGATGCTTTGAGCCCAACTTAGGTGCATTTTTCCTGCGATCCTCAGCGGGTCTCTGGCATCTAAATTAAATTATTTCAAGCGGTCCGCTCTGAGCAATCTTGCGTAATACGGGACATTCTATCCTTTGTGATGAAAATAAGCTTTATTTGCAACTAGTCTGGAGGTATGAAGTTTTTTCTTTTATGAGAATCTACGGAAGTAATAAATAATGTAAGAAATGCGGTAGTTGGTTGGCTAGCCGAGAATTGTTCTGTAAATTGCTCTACGATTAAAGTTATTTTCTTTGGCAATAATTGTTGTATATTTTTATTGTACATTGTATGTGAAGTCTTTATTTTGTAAATTAAGAATCAAAAACTGCCTAAAACCAAGTAATGGATAAGGGACCAAGGGATAGCAACAAAATATGTACTTACATATATAGTTTGACGAAAAGTCGTCGGAACTACCAAATATCCTATGACAAAAGTTTAGACAATTTTCGTTCTTTCAAAGTCTGGATATTGTTTATCATTTATTTTATTGCACAGTTTTGAAGTCTAATTAGGTATTAGACTTCAAAACTCTGCAATAAAATAAAGTCGTTCAGTGTGGAGGTTAAAGGGGGAGGCCTATCAGCAGTTGACGTCTTCTGGCTGATGATGGTGATGAAAGAACGGAACTTGCACTGCTGACCTATTTAAATAAATTTTGGATCAAATATAAGCGACTTTTTATGCTCGCTTGCCATTTTGCCATGAATCAAAAAAGGCTTGCTTCAACTAATCATATTTGCTAAGCTATCCTAATTACTGTCTCGCCCACCTGAGAGTTAAATTATGTATTTCATCAAAACGTGTTAGCCGAATTACAATTTTGACTGTAACTGAGTTCATTACGCTAATAAAATATTTACATCCAGCGTAGAAGAAAATTGTACGTGTTTGGTGGACGTCGTAAGGAAAGTTTTGGAAGGGGCACAGTAATGAAGGATTTAGTTGACAGAACCAAGCTGAATAAATGTTGTTGCCCTTATCTAATAGATTAGAATGAAAAATCATACTAATATTATAAATGCGAAAAGTTTGTTGGTTTGTTTGTTCCTCTTTCACGCAGCAATATAGCATTTTTTTCATGGGTACAGTTCAATGGAATATTGACATAGGATACTTTTCATCATCATCATCTTCAAAAAAAAAACATCACTACGCGGGTGAAACCGCGGGGCGCAGCTAGTATGATATAATTTTAGTTAATTTAATCCTGTCCTTAAAAATAGATCGATCAACTGTTTTCATAACCGTGTAAGTATAAATAAGTAGTTATGATGTCGTAATAAAAGGGCACCGAGTTTTACAATGTTGGCAACTGGCTGACTGTAGGATTTATTTTTTATTTAAAAACCAAATGATGTTCTTTTGTTTTATGTCGATTGTATCAAATTTGAGATTGTAGCTTTTTTCAATAGTTCAGTGTGCTAGTTTTGTTTAAAATATTTAAATAATATGATGTTTATTATACCACTATTGTGCTTATCATCAATAACAGCAGTCATACAGTCCACCAATCGCTAATATTATTATAAACGAACGAGACACAATCCCAACCTTATAATCTATGTACTTTTATAAAAGATTAAATAACGAAAAATGTAATAAGAAAAACAAACCGTCCGTCACTGCCGTTCTATGGGATCGTTCAAATCTATCTATGGGATCGTTCTAATCTATTTGATATTCATATTTGGGATTTGCTCTCTTACTGACACGTATTGATAGACACCCAATTTTGAAAATCGTTCATAATATGTCCATTTTTCAAGAGACTCACAAGTCATGACTATTTACACCGAACGGTGCGTGTAGCCACGTTTTACAATGCGGCAAAGAAAAATAAAGTGTCTGTACAGTATTTTTTTTTAAACTTGGCCAGTTGGGTATTGAGGCAATTTTTCCATCGACAGCAAGAGATATGATAGTGAAACAAATCTAGTTGGGACTACTAAAAGAAAACTTACTAATTAAAAACTGCATGATGAACGAATTGCAGGGGCTAGTTGCCCTGTCACTTCTCTCCCCCCAACCTAAATCCTTAAATACCGTGTTTATTTGCTACAGAAGCGAGGGTGGAAATACATTTCGTTATCAAAGCTGCGAATGTAACAAATTGATGTGAACGCTGAGTGATTTCGCCGTTGTTCGGAGGCCATTGTCTAAAAAATGTTTTGTTTGGCGCCACGCCAAATCTGGGCGGAAACTGAA
Source organism: Agriopis marginaria (assembly GCA_932305915.1). Lineage (NCBI taxonomy): Eukaryota > Metazoa > Arthropoda > Insecta > Lepidoptera > Geometridae > Agriopis > Agriopis marginaria. The sequence goes on from OW029932.1 coordinate 5,535,775, forward strand.
GAATGTGAATGGGACCTACTCGGAACTTCGGCCCGTTGTGTTGTTTATGAGTCAGTTACTTTGCTCTTGTATATTGGTTGACATAAAAGTATGCGTGTAATAAAGTGTAGTAAATTAAACTGGCTTTTGACAAAATAACGTTAACAAGAAATTTTGTAAGAGTAGACGATTAGGATGATTCTTACCTCTGGGGTCTTACGGCTATCTCTAAGCGCATGCTTTGAATAGCCCAGTGCGGAAAATCACGAGTGAATCGGTTTCTTGTAGGCAAGCGTGCTCCACCGTAAACCGCATCATCGCTTAACATCAGGCGAGTTGGCGGTCAAGCGCTATCCTATAATTTATTTAAAAAAACACGCGAACGTGAACCTAACCGCGACGAGATACGGTTCGCGTTCGCGCAACTTTTCGCAATCACCTAAACAGAATCGCTTAAAACAGGTAGCCGTAAGGCTGGATTAGACAAACATGGAAGATATGGTAAGGGGGTGTGGCGGGTGCTAACGTGCCTAAATCAAGCTTAATTCTTTTAGTCGAACTGAACAAGCAGACGACCTTGTCTCTCTTTTTTGTATGACAACTAGGTATTTGTTAGTTCATTGTCGCTATAAGTTTGCACGCGTAGTCGTGTGCGTTAAAAATGGGTAAGTGAGCTGTACTTAAAGTTTTTACGTATTAGCAGTGCAGCGATCTTTGTGGTGTGAACCCTCACACTTGATGGACTGTGCAGCGTGTCCTACAACTTGCACACAAGACGACCTGAATGAAGCCACGGACAGTACCATTGGGGTGGCAGAGTCTTGGTCTAGAAACTTAATTTGAAAATAGAATCATATTTTGCGGAACATCGACTCGAAAGAAGAAGAAGCGATAAGTGAAAAAAAAAAGATATGTAACACGGAAACATTGAATTTGAACACAAACGATAATTGTACTATACTAGTGACCCGCCCGCCCGGCTTCGCACGGGTGTAATTTACGTGCGAAGCCGGGGCGGGTCGCTAGTTATACATATAAACCTTCCTTGAAAATGTATCTAACTGATGGTGAAAACCGCATCGAAATCCGTTGCGTGGTTTAGGAGGAGTTAGCGGCCATAAAGACAGACAGACAGACGCGGAAAGCGACTTCAATTTATACTATGTAGAGAAGGGATAGAGAAGAGATAGAGATTAGCAATTATTACAAATAAGACCATTTCCGTCCTAAATTGAGTAAAGAAAAGGTATATATTGGAATGAATCTGTTTTGGACTTAAAATAAATGTCAGGATTTTTTTTTCAGTGTGTCGGAGTAGTGTTATTTTTCCGGGATAAAAAGTATAGTAAGTAAGTATATAACAAGTATAAAGTAAGTCATTCTCCGGCTCTCCGAAGTATCAAAATGAGGAACTGGAGCGACAGGACAGTAAGTTCCTCAGTTTAGGAAGGAAAAGGTCTTATTTTGAAAGGAATCGGTTTTGGAAGGAAGACTCAGCAGGAAAGTCAGGATTTTATTTCAGTGCACTAATCTGACACTAATACCAACTACTCACCTAATAGACACGCACGCCAGTAAATTAGGTAGGTACCTATTTAACATTTTAGCATAATACCACGATAAAGTTTAACGAACAAACCTCCAATTAACTTAGCGATTACCACCAGGGTGTTATCACGAGTTGGACAATATATCTTCGCAAACAGCTCTAATGAACCAATGAGGATATCTATAGCTATAGACAATATAGACATACGTACTCGTAATTCCGGTAAATGTAATATGGTTTATATGTTCTAGTTAGCTAATGAGCTACACTCATTAACACGTTCAATGTGATGCGGGCAAACTATTTGAAACAGGAAATTTCACATACAAAGAAGACAATTTTTTCTAGGCCCACCGAATTTACCGTATATTGATGGGTATAACACTAAAAAATTCATCGTTTTTTTTGTACCATTCGGATGAAAGATAAGGTAAAAATGAAACCAGAATAATAATATAAAGAATAATATGTGTTGTTTTGATTTTTGCCACAATTAATTCATTTCCCTTATAAAGTCACTTGACCGGAATGTTTTTAATACGAAAAAGGATGCATGCTCTGAATTTTTTATACAAAAATAAATAGACCATATTTTTCAACAGTGGCCATAGTAATCGGCTTTTGTCAATATTCCAGTTTGATCGGATATAGCTAATATTACCACTGAATCTAGAGATTATGAGGAACAAATCGACATGAGTTTCATTACTATACGGTATTAGTTTGTGGTGGGCCTATTTATCAAACAAAAGAAATTGTCTCATTTCGAAAATAACACCGCTTTATGGGCTTAACGCAACGCCCAATAGATAAACTTGAAAAGTATACCTTCTTTGTTTGATTTTGTTATTTTTTTCATTATAGTTAAAGGGTATTTAAATAAAAAAGACACGCTATAAAACTTGGCGATAATTTACACTCCATTTTGTTTTGTTTTTAGTTAGCGACATGTCCTTAATCTTGTAAAAGTGGCAGAATAACAAAATAAAACATAAGAAGTATAACAAGGTTACGCGGAAATGTACTAAGCCGAAAGGAGCCCACTATACTCATCAATATGGAAAAAAAAATACTATGGGATCATAATTGAAATTTAAAAAAAAAACAGTTATACATTTTGTTGAGTGTAAAATAATATAAATTTTCTAATTTGCGATTTCAGTGTTGATCCCATATTAAAAGTTGTTCGTAATGATGGGTATTAGAAACCCTTGCGGCTTAGTAGTTACATCCTTTCCGTGTAACCCTGTATTTGTCAAGTTTTACTGGGTCAAAAATGTGCACACGCCATGTGAAAGTTGCAGCTGTTTCGTCGTACCTCTCAGTTACACCGCTGATGAGAGCTTTACAGAGCCTTCCGATAAACTTCGCTAGAGGGTGCTAGTTTAATTAGTATTGTATTGTACTTATGCAAAACCACTATTAAGAATTTAAGACCCACACCACAGGATGCAAAAGGCAGGCTGTCGTTCAGTGTGGAGGTTCAAGGGGGAGGCCTATGAAGCAGTGGACATCTACTGGCTGATAATGATGATGATGACCACAGAATATACACTCGCTAAAGCATTGCTTACCTTTCCGAATCAGCTGTTCTAGATTTGGATCAACGCAGTGGCGTAGGTACTTATCCAAATCCGACGGGTTTTAATTGTGCCAGATTGTTGTGATTACATATCGAAATATATAGAGTCAGCTGAAACTACTTTTTATCGTCTCTCTGAAAAGTTCTTTTGCTGAACAAAATTCAACGAGGCGAAGTATTTTTAATTTGAAACAAACCTTTGTGCGTCTATAATCATAAAAATCAAAGCAAAGGCACCGTGCCTAGTTGACGTGAAATTATTGACGAAACGCCACGTAAAGGACACTCAAGCAATGTCTTGTGGCATTCAACGGGGGGATAACACCCACTCGACTTTCCTTTCAGCGGCTCTGTGTGGGCTGTTGCTTGACCTACTTGCCTGTCATGAACGCCTGGTACTTGATTGCTCTTTCATGTGTATATCTGAAGGTTGTCGTCAAATGCTATATTGATGAAGCAGATAATCACACACTTGAGGCATTCGTAAGCTCTAAGGAAAACCTATGCCGCGGTGTTCAAAGACATTTTTGTAATAAGTCAGTAAGACTTTGTGAGACACGAAAGTGCCTTGCGTTCGTTGATTTTTAAGCCCCAACGCAAATAGAGAGGGGGGGTTTTTAAAATAACATGTATACTTCTTACTTATATTATTACTAGCTGACCTGACAGACGTTGTCAAAAGCGCGAAATTAAAATCCTCGTTAAGTTTTCTAAAATTTTCCAATTTTCTGCGCAATTTTCTTAATTTTTCTTTCCGTTAGAACCTTCTACAAGGTATTAGAAAGCTTTAAAAAAATATGAAAATAAACGGAAGTGTTATACCTACAGTTTCCCTTTAGCTCTTACACCCCCCTTGGTCGTCCGTTTGATTATCTCGTTTGCAGTTGGAAATTTTCAGAAAATTTTACGAAGATTTTAACTTCGCGTTTTGACAGTTCTAAGACAGGAAAACGTTTGTCGGGTCAGCTATAATCAATAAAAAAGGTATGATTTTCTAAAAATAACGACATAGAAGAATCATTTATTCATACACGTGTCCGATCTAATCTCAAAGGGTTTTTGTGGTAAAGTCTCCTTTTGAATTTGGTAAAAGTGTTGATGCATTTTTATCACAATATTCTAGCCACCAGTGTAGGGTTTGCGCCACTTTCTGCTGGAATCAGGCCTACAGGGGTCACCATGGTCACATTTTCCTGAAACATAAAGTTAATAATGTTTTACCTAGCGACGCAAAGCAAAAAGAAGGGTACCTATTGTAATTAATGTTTATATACCTACATAAGTTCCCATACCTAAACGCTTTAAATGATTTTGATAAACGAGGTGTAGACAGATTCCTTTAAGTTCAGGGATGGTCACTGGGATGGTAGGTGACTTTTTTATTATTAAAAGATAGATATATATATAACGGGTGCCGGGTACCATATGTCTAGAGATGCACCCCGTGTAGACAGAAATAAAGATATAGATAAAAATACTTGCACTTAATGCGTTCTACGATAAAGCACGCTTGTCTAGAAGAAACCGATTCAATTTTTTTTTGAGTCCGATGATTTATCACTGCATGTAAAAAGTACGGTATTTTCCAGAATAAAACGAAAGTTACATAAGAGCAGCATCACAAAATTCAGTCGATTAATTGTAGGTATCAAAATTTTACGAAAAAATAAAGCCGTAACTAATTGTCAAGACGAATATGAAATAAATAAACCATAAACATTAAAATTGTTTATTTGTCAGTAATTTAACGAAACCCATTCTCAAACTTTCTATTTGAAGCTGTTTTTTTGCAACAAAAAATACATATATTTTTATCACAGAAATTGAATTTTCTATAGATATTTCTATTTGATAGAATCAGAACGCCAAAACTCCAGTTTTCGTTGCTTTTTTCGTTAAAAAATGTGAGATGGCTCTTAATCCAATTCACACAAACTACTACCGCATTTCGGCAGAACGTTTAAAGTGTCACAAAAGTTGTCATATTTAACTTTAGGATTCTTACCTTAATCATTCCTGTTTCCATCTCTTCCTTAATTTCCTTCTTGGCCTTCTCTAAGTAGGGTTTGAGAGCGGGCTTCGTGTCGGGGTTCTCCATCGCGTCTGACAGGTCGATGATCGACCACGTCGAGATGTCCAAGGCTGGTATTACTACTTCTATCTCGTCCTAGGAAAATATAAACGTAATGGTAATGGCAATAGACCAATGACCAGACAACCGATTTTCAAAAACTAATCTACGATGATTATACATACATACATACTATCTAAAACACTGAAATTATATTAATGACACTGCAAAAACGTCCAGTTAAAGAAGAGCGTTGCATATAGTTGGCGCTCGTACTGTCCAGGGTTCAACTTAAGTTGGTGATATAATGATATTTTTTGTATTAAGAAAGAAAGAAAGAAAGAAAGAAAGAAAGAAAAAGTTTATTTGTGACCAATATAGGTTATTAAGTTTCTTATTATTAGTAGAAGTCAGTGTTAAGACTAATTAAGCTCTATTGTGTAATGGTTCCACATTTTTCCATACAATATTCACGGGAACTCTTTTTTACAACACATTCAACAAAAATATCTTAGACACTATATAGGTACTCGTTTAGGTATATATTTTTCTAATTCGACCGCTTTAGTAAAACAAAGGCCCATTGTTTATAATGTGGTAATGGTATTGATACATGTGATAAATGAATAAATTGTCTCTAGAAAGAATAAAGTACACACTTAGCATTCGATCTAGAGTGGCCAATGGGCCATTGTTCGACTACAGTAGGTAAAGCGCATTGTTTTGCATCAAACTACACTAAACGTTATTGGGAATTAACTAACAAACTCGCAGGAATGTTCCCTAAATCATAGCTATCAAAAGTCCCATATTTTTCTACAGGTGTATCTCCACTACTGGACAGTGGACACCACACTACTGGATGCTCAGCGAACTTCGCTCTCTATCTTGTGCCAATCGGACTAGTCATAGTCAACGCTGACTATGTTAGACCATTAAGTCCATTCCCGGATGTTGTGCAGCCATGACTTTTTTCTTCTTCCAGCACGTCGTTACCTTTCAACTTTGCCAATCTTAAATTAACTGGAGAAGCTGGTATTTTTTACTGGTGGTGTTATATTTGGCTAACTAACGAAAAGAAAAAAAATAAAAGATTTTTTTTTACACGATTGTTTACTACAGTTATATGACTATTAACGGGATATATACCATGGCCGTGGATAGAGATCCCGATATTTAGGCGCATTTTTGCATCAACGACTTTTAAAAATTCTGATCATTAAAAACTGTTCCATGGAAAGTTCATTGACCTGCAACAAAATGCATGGAACAGCAGATTTTTCGGAAAATGTTAAAAAATCCTAAAAACAACATTAATTGTTTTTTATGATACATGTACAGAAGCTGCCCTTAAGAAGTGGCTGGTTAATATTAACCCTGTATTGACTAATAATATTAATTAAGTTTTTTGGCAAATAAATTGATTGATTGACTTTTCCATAGACATTTTAGTTCCATCAACCGCCTAATGTAACCGATGCGAAGGTGGCCGACCGGTAGCCCGGTTCGGTCCTCAGCCCTGCACCAATGACTTATTTAGTACTTAAATAAATGATGTGCAGTATCAATGTCATCGCCCAAAAACGGTGAAGGAAAACATCGTGAGGAAATATCCAAGAATCTCAAAAGTTCAGACAGTATTATGACATTCACCAACATGTACTGGATCCGCATGAAGGGCCCATTCTCTCTCTGAGAGAAGGTCTGTGTCCCGGTAGTTGCCACTGCTAAGCTGATAATTATGTAACTTTAAAGCTTTCGCGATTTGAACATATGTTTTAAATGTTTATCGGGACTTATCGCGTATTATTTTATTTAGGTAAAAATAGGTATCTTTCGCTCGACGTGTCGACCATGTTACAATGGCAATGGTCACGAGCTGACAAAATAATGAGCGATAAGTCCCGATAAACATTTAAAACATGATGATGATGATGATGAACCGCCAACAGTATAGATAAGTTAAAGCATTGTAAGTAAATAGAGCCTCTAGGTAGAGCGAAGACTTTGACAACGATACTCACGTCCGCTCCTTCCGGCTTATCGTTCAGAAGGTAGTGATAAGACCTTTCATAAAATGGCCGAAGAGCTTTGCTCAGTGCCGGGTCCCGTAACGCTGTCTGTAGCTCTGACATTGTCCATTTCTTGTTGCCGCTCGGTGATAAGATGTTGGCGTGGATAGCGGCCTGAAAATAGTAGATGGAACCTTAAAATTTAAAAAAACATTGCAACATAAAGGGTTGTAATACGATCCTACCACTGTATTTGAGTTCATATAGTTAAGTAACCCGCTGTGAAGACAAAAGTTAGGGTTACCCACTACCTCTACTTTTTAGGGTTCCGTACCCAAAGGGTAATAAAGGGAACCTATTACTTAGCCTACAATGTCTGTCTGTCTGTCCGTCTGCCCTAACTTTTAACGGCTGTAACTTTCGAACCGTAATAGATAGCTAGTTGAATTTTTGACAGAATATATGTAATGTTACGGCGGATCGAATAAAAAAGTCAAAAAGTAAAAACGAAAGTGGGGCTCCACATACAACAAGCGATTTTTTTACATATTTTTGTAATTGCTCTAATGTAAAAACGGTAATACGTACAAGCGTAAATTTGGCATGATTATAGTACACAGTTACACACTCTAAAGTATACAACAACAAATAATAAATAATGACTAAGAGCGAAGCGATGGGGAAGAAAGGTTCTTGAGTGGAGACCACGAACCGGAAGACGCAGCGTAGGTAGGCCTCCCACTAGATGGTACGACGACATAGTGAGAGTCGCTGGCATCCAGTGGATGCAAAAGGCAGGCTGTCGTTCAGTGTGGAGGTTAAAGGGGGAGGCCTATGTTCAGCAGTGGACGTCTTCTGGCTGATGATGATGATGATGAAGAGCGAATCAGTGACAAATTTCTGTTCTTATCAAGTAATAACTGTCCTACGGCTGAAATGATGATGATAAACTGGTAATTTCGTTACTTGTATGCCCTCACTTTTCATTTTTTTTTCCGAAACGAACCACCATATTTGATTTGATTTTACTATTAAAATCATTATTTATTCGGTTTTTAAAATTGATAATTATTGTGTTCTGTGGTGCTGGTGGTACGGTACCGTCAGTGCGCGAGTAGGTACGTATCGCACTTGGCCGGTTTATTTACAAGCTTTTCAAGGGAGTATAGGTCAAACCATGCACCTGAATTTTAATGGGTACGTACAAGACATGTTACAGAGACCGTCATAAGTGGTTTCGAGTTCTGGAGATAAATTAATTGTTTACCTAACTGAGAACCCCATTTTTTTTAATAAATAATAGGCTTGCGTTTGACCACCATCACGCCTGATGTTAAGCGATGATGCGGTCTACGTTGGAGCACGCTTGCCTAGAAGGAACCGACGGAACGTATTGGACGTAATATCTCGGATCGAAACGTTTATAGTTCAGTCTTTACTGTTTTTACAAGCATTTATTTAACTGCCTTGGGGGTTAGACAAGACCCACTTTGTCACGCATGTGAACCTTAACGCACTGAGATACGGTTTACGGTCGCGCAACTTTTTGCAATCACCTAATCAGAATCGTTATAACAGGTAGCCATAAAGCCCCAGGACTGCTCAAGACTAGTAAAAAAAACATTTTGAACCGAACTGAAAAGATTTGAATTTGCCACGGTACTTGTAACGCGACGATGCCTCGACTCTCTAATCCTCTTTTGACATTAAGTACCTCATTATTCCCCGTGAACAGTGCATACATAATCAAGTTGAGTGCGTCGATATAGTACTTCCTCATCTCCGGGTCGCCTTCAGGCTTCTCAATGATTTCAGACAGCTCGTTCAGGGTCCAGGTTTTAACTGTGGGGTAGCTGGCTGCCACAGCTAGGAGTGTGGTGCAGATGATGAGGAGTTTCATGATGGATTCTGTAATAAATTATTATGACACACTTTTTAACCGACTTCGAATAAGGAAGGTACTCAATTCGGGCCGTTTTTTTTTTTATCTTTGTACAGCGATTACGCTTGTATCTGTACATAACACTAAGCTGTGTGTTTCTTTTTTTATCATGTAGAAAAAACCCTCGAGATAGTCCTATAAAAAATCATTACTAGGGATCAATAGTATTTGAAGTAATAGCTAGCTTAAAGCGCCTACAAATTTCGCGATAACAAATGGCTACAATACTTTTGTTCTGTCTTTTGTTCGAGTCAAAACAAGGAGGAGGGAGGATTAATGCATGGATGTGTAATCTTATCAATAAATAAACTAGTAGTTCACCCCGAACAGAGTTAAAGAAGGTTTTAAGCGTTCCACTGTCATAGGTGTTTCACAAAAAAATCTAAAGTACCTATAAAAAAACACAAACATTCTAAGTTAATATGCCATAACAAAGAACAAAATAAAAAAAATACACGGTTTTTGAAGTCGGATGGGAACAACTACATTTTTTTTTTAAATATAAATCTGTTAATAAAATATAGTTCCGCCCGACTTCAAAATCCTTGTAAAAATATTATTTTGTTATTTGTAGCATATGAACTTAGAATGTTTGTGTTTTGTGGTTTTTTGAAGTCGGTTTTTTTAAAAGATAATTTATTATAATTTTAAGCTAGCCATGGAAGTAGAGTAACTAAAACTTGAAATACTAATATTGCTTAAAATAGGAAAAGAGAGTTTACGAGGATGCTAACTGATTACAACCCTGTATACAATATACATATTTAGTGAAGTGGCTGTTCAAGTCAAGTAGCTGTGTCACGTCATAAAACTAACTATAAATATTTACAGATAGTGTGTTACTCTATAAACCAAAAACATAGCTTAGACAGTTAGTGATCAGCAGATTTTTTTAAATACATACCTCAAATCCACCGGTATTAAGTACTTGTCTGTTGCCAAATTTCATAAAAATAAATCCTTGTTTAACTTTCTGGCAATTCAAAGTACGAGTAAACCCTTGATTACCTTTTTTGTGGTGAGACCGAAATGTCAAATTGTATATTTATTTATGTTTATTTACGTTAGGGAAATTTGCCCTCGTGGACAATCGTACTTCTTTCTTTCCCACGATTTCTTCTGAAGAAGTTTCATTCTAAATTCAAATTAACACTGTTCAAAATCCGGTTACCAGAAATCATGGACCCAGTCTAAGTATATAGTAAACTTATATTTACGAAAATACGGCAAACTCGACCTGAATGCCAGTTGTTTGGAGATCTACGCATTAAATTATAATTGTTGGTAAATACAATTACCACTTTTAAAATATTTTCATCCAAAGTGAAATATTTTTCTAAATTATACTGATTACCGACTATGCAGGTATACTTAACGACTGACGACTGCTTGATTACTTTTAACGCCTCATAATTACAGACCTACCAACATAATATATGTAGAGTTAGCCAATGGAGTTAAATTTTCCACGGGTGATGAGGTAAAATCGATAATGGCTCGTTCAATTGTACATACAAGTTAGTCACTCTGTACATCTATACTATCTATACTAATATTATAAAGAGGAAAGATTTGATTGTTTGTTTGTTTGTTTGTTTGCATTGAATAGGCTCCGAAACTACTGAACCGATTTGAAAAATTCTTTCACTGTTGGGATGCTGCACTGTCCCCGGTTGACATAGGCTATGTATCCCGGCTTCGCCCGTGCGAAGCCCGTACTACTACGGGCGGCCTACTAGTTATAAATAACCGTAAGGTTAATAACTTCTAGATATTAAATTGCTAGCATTGCTTTGTGGTTTCACCCGTAAAAGAATTAAACCAGCCAAATGCGAGTTGGGCTCGCGCACTAAGGGTTCCGTAACACCACAAAATACAATAAGGTTGTCCAAGTAACCGAATTACCAGTTATTATAACGCCAGCCCTTAATACGTAGGACAGACGGACGGACGGACGGACAGACAGACAGGCATCGTTGGCTTAGTAATAGGGTCCCGTTTTTACCCTTAGGGTACAGAGCCCTAAAAAGAGCCATCCACAGGCTGCCTGGAAGAAATCGCTTATGTCGATAGGGCCGCCTATTGTACTGCCAGTTTTTGTATTAATTTTAAGCTACTTTGTATTTTAAACCACTGTTTTAAACTATCGGTTTTCCACTTAAGTTATATGACTTTACTTTGTATCTTGTTCGGGGTATAAGTGTTACGAGTATGTATTTATTTGTATCCTATAAAAACCATGAACTTTTGCGGGATCATAAACCTGTGTTCATTCATCCAGAGCTAACTCAAATTCCATAAGAAGTTGAGTGTGGACAAATTAACATACATACACTTTTTTGCATGAAGTGTTACAAATTGTAATTTATCACTAAAATGCACATGGGCTCAGGGTCAGATTCACCAAACGGTTTTGACAGCTTTACCATACAAACTCTGTCAAAATTCGTAATTTATCAAAATTAAACAGTCGTTACAAAGACGTGTTGGGTTTTTTTATATTTTTGCATGAGTTTGGGATAAACGGTCCGCAAACTGAGGCAAGAATATCCTATATTATTGTATCATGTTTATAGTTTCCACTCAGACGTACTTTAAAGTTATAATTTTTTTGGGAAATAACTCGTCCGATTTTGATGAAATATTGGTATAAATTGTGGTTTATATTTAAATTAGTAACATACATTTTCTACAACACTCTTTTAAGACCGTTTTAAAAAGAAAAAAGAAAACGGTTTAGAAAAGGTAAGTCATTTTCAATTTCCAATTTAATTACACTTACCAAGTTCCATCCAAATCTGACGAAAAGTTTTCGAACAGTAAGCTCAATTTGCTTAAAAATTATTAAGTAAAAAAAAAACAATCTTCGGATGAGCCATTAAGTAGCGAATTCAATACTACTTTTGTATTTAAAATTGTTTTTTTATTAGATGCGTAATTGCCTAAGTAAATATTCTTGCTACACAAAATATGAGGTACCTAATAACCGAAAGTACTCTTTTTTAAAACTTACTTTAATTTTGTTATCCGTGTCTTAAACTTGAGCGTGTACGCACAATAGGTTGTTAAAAAGGAAATAACACGTTTGCACTGGAAGCTCTAATGACACTGCACTGTGGGCCTGCGCGGGCGCGGGTTCTTGAACTCATTAGAGAGCACCAGGTACATAACGAGGAGTATCCATTGTTTTCCTTGTATCGCGTGCTATATATAATTATTTCATTCATTGGTCTGTTAATAGTAAATATTATGTTATTCATGATCCAATAAAACAAGGTCTGGCATTATGGGAGTGACACATGCCAACGTCACTGTCCAGTTTGTTTCCAAAATTATATGTTTGTTGCGATGTATGTATGCAACAAACATAGAAATTGAGAAACAAACATGTAAATAAACTATTAAATAAAATACAAAAAGATTTGTAGATAAGATTACATACTTACGCTATATACGTGCACGAAGTCGTTGGCGTCATAAGTTTAATAATTAAGTTAATTACTTTTAGTACTTAACGGTTTCTTAGGGTTTAGCGATTATTACTAATTGAACCTCGGAACAATGTGTAAATATAAAGAAATGGAAACTGTGAGCGACTACTGCGTATACAGGGAACATTTTGATTAACAAAAACAGCCAAGTGCGAGTCGGGATCGAAAACTGTGGGTTCCGTACCACTACATAACTTGAAAGCAACTAAAGTAAAAAAAATGTGCATTTTCGTTTATACTTTTTGACTTTTTATTATATCTTAGTTAATCCGCCGTAACATTACATATTCTATGAAAATTTCAACTAGCTACCTATTACAATACAAAAGATACAGCCGTTAATAGTTAGGCCAGACGGACGGACAGACAGACAGACAGACATCGTAGGCTTAGTAATAGGGTCCCGTTTTTACCCTTTGGGTACGGAACCCTAAAAACCATTGTCGGTACTTGTAAATAGTTTCATGCCATCGCTATACATATCGGTCATCTAAAATACACTGACAATGCAAACTGTTCGAAACATCAGGAATTAAAATTCTCGCCATATAATCCGTTAAAAGTATTTAATTTCAATAAATAAAGCTAGTTATCATATTATACTTAATATTAAGCTATCGCTTGCTTAAATGAATCTTCTGAAACACATATCCCATGGGATAATGTTTGGTCCCTGTCTTCACCGGGACCAAATTAACGGGAGTCACCAATGTCACCTTTCCCTGTAAAAAACGAATATAAAATTACTAGGAATTAAAACATACTAAAATCGAAGACCGATGGGGAAGAAAGGTTCTGGAGTGGAGATCACGAACCGGAAGACGCAGCGTAGGGAGGCCTCCCACTAGATGGACCGACGACATTGTGAGAGTCGCGGGCATCCAGTGGATGCAAAAGGTAGGCTGTCGTTCAGTGTGGTGGTTAAAGGGGGAGGCCTATTGTTCAGCAGTGGACGTCTTCTGGCTGATGATGATGAAAATCGAAGAAATAGTTACTATTATTCGTCAAAAATTATTTACGAAATGGAGAAGCATTTCGTAAATAATTTTTGACGAATAACTTCAACATAGTGTTACGATTCATTTCTGGAAAACTAGCAGAGCAGTACGAACCACTTCGTAGAAGAAAAGATTCCCTTTTAAGGTTCCGTACCCACAGGGTGCAATGGAACCCTATTACTAATCCTACGCTGTTTTTCCTACCTATATCTTTGCAACCGTAAAATATAGACGGTTTATATTAAAAAAAGTGCTCGTATGGCACTAATAATTAATAATTTGTAAGCAAATAATTAAAAAAAATTATTAAAAATTAAGGTACCCAACCACAACTTTTTTATTCTTAAAACTAGTTTTGTATGAGTTGTGTGTCTGTTTACCCACACAGACCCAAACAACTCATACAAAAATAGTTTTTTTAAATGTTTTCGATTTATCTTAATCTTAAAAACGGTACGTGAAATTTAGGAGAGATTGTGGTGCTCTACAATATAACAACACATAATTATAATATTTATTTTTTCCTGGGCAAGCGCCTTTATTAACTAAACAAAATACAAGCTAAAACTAAAACTACAAACACAGACTGCCCATAGACCGTTGAAGGTCTAAAGACAATCCAAATGCTCAAGCCCACTACCAGTTGGCAGCGTACCCAGCATGCTGGCGGCATTATAATATTGTGTTATGATACAGGGTGTCCGGTGGCAGATTTATGTTTTTGAAAGGGTATATCTAAAAAAGTTATAAACGGTGCGGGGGGAGAGCGGTGTCATTCGACGCGCCGCGAATGCGGATTTGTTAGTCACAATGCCGCAGTGGTCGGGGCAGCACCGTGCGTACGCTATTGAGGCATTTTTTAAGAGTGGTGATTCTTACGTGACTGCGCGCCGACAGTTTTGTGCCCACTACAATATTCGGCGATTAAGCGATGGACCAAGTGTTAATTTGATTAGATCGTGGGTGCAAAGGTTCCGCCAAACATCTTCTGCTTTAAATAACCCTCAGCCGGGACCGAGCAGAACATCAAGGACCACAGAAAACGTTCAAGAAGTTGAAAGAAGCTTACGGGAAAATCCACGACTCTCAGTGCGGAAAAGAGCAGCTGCTTTGACACTTCCTAAAAGCATTGTTCACGAAATTTTAAAAAAAGACTTAAAGTTCCATCCCTACAAGATCCAGATAGTCCAAGAACTTAAAGAAAATGACTTCATTTTAAGAAAAAACTTCTGCGAACGGATGTTGGAGGGATTTCGCACAGTAAATTGCGTTTTCTGGAGCGATGAGGCCCATTTTCATTTGAACGGCCATGTCAATAAACAAAACTGTCGTTACTGGGCCCCAAAAAGACGTAATCCACGACAAAAACATCAGCGGCCCCTGCATTGCCCAAGAGTTACTGTTTGGTGCGCATTATCGACGAATGGAATCATCGGTCCCTATTTTTTTGAGAATTCTCGGGGTGAAGCTGTAAATGTCAACAGTGAAAACTATGGACGCATGATCACTGAATATTTTTTACCAAATTTGCGAGCACATCCATCCTACTCGACGCACACGTGGTTTCAGCAAGATGGGGCGACTCCGCATACAGCCAGGACGTCTATGGCTTTACTTCGACAAAATTTTCCACGGAAATTGATAAGCCGCTTTGGTGACATCTCGTGGCCTCCGAGGTCACCAGATTTAACTCCAATGGACTTTTTTTTATGGGGCTATCTCAAAAGCAAAGTCTATGCCAATAATCCTTTGTCTGTTGTGCAGTTGAAGGAAAATATCCGCAATGAAATTCAGCAAATCCAGCCGAGCCTGTTGCAGCGCGTAGCCCGTAATACGGTGGACCGTTTTGAACAGTGTGTGCGTATAAATGGACAGCATTTAGACGAAGTGATTTTTAAAAAGTGAAATCCGCATTATGCGTTTATTGATTAAATTACTTAATAAAACCCTAAGTTTATAAGTTTTTCTTTTATTTGCTTTCAAAAACATAAATCCGCCACCGGACACCCTGTATGAAAACGTCGGTGCTCAAGTACGACGCGCACTTACCTGGTCATTGAGCTTATTTAGGGATTATAAAATCGTATTGACCGAGTGGCTGATAATAAAGATTTAGAGGCCACCTGAAGGCCTCTGATATGGCTTAGCAGCTGTTATCAAAGAAAAAATTGCTGAAACCTAATTTTTTTTGGGTATATAAATTAGCTCACATTTAATCCAGGGTATATTTTTACACGCTACCTTTGGTGTGAAGTTATCTTATTTATAAGCGCTAACAGACACTAAATTTCACCCAAATCTCTATGGATTTACGGAGTTAGAAGATAACAAACTAAAACATTAATTTACAATGTTAGTGCATTATGATAGATGTCCTACCTTTTTCTTTCCTTTAGACTTCTTCATTTCTTTCTGGGCCTTTTTCAAATAAGGCAACAGAGCTGGCTTTGTTTTAGGATCCCTTATATATTTGGTAACGTCTGAGGGAGTCCACGTGGAGATATCTACTGCCGGGACTGCTACTATCGCTGTGTTCTGCAAAAAGAGAATAAGACACTTTTTATTTATAATTTTTTTACAAGCTTTTATTTAAATTGCCCTGTTAGAATGTGTGGGAAAAATCTTGCAACTGAATTTTAGACCAGTTATTCTCAACCGATTGAGCTAAAATTTGTCATAATACTTTTAGTTTGGATGAAAATTAAAAATTGACATTTAGCTAACCAATCATGGTTATCTAAATGACGTCATAACTAAATCTAATATGGCGGTCTCCCAAAGATGGCGGACCAGTTATTTTTATACACTCCTATAATATGGGTACCTATCAAAAGAAAAGGTTTACTGAGAAGAATACGACATAACAACAAATTTACGACATACGACAAATTTAATGACGTCACCTAAATTTTATATGGCGGACGCTTAAAAGTTCGTAAAATAAAGTATTTTTTAAAATAAAAATACGATTTTATTTCCCCAAACGGAGCGACTGTTCGAGACTCACCTTCTTTTAGTTTCTACCTGAGTCATCCCAGTCCCTTGAAATATCGGAATGTGACTCTTGGCTGCTGGTACGGTTGCCATCTTAATTTCATATCCTTCTATTCGTTTCTACCCGAGTCATCCCAGTCCCTTGAAATATCGGAGCGTGACTCTTGGCTGCTGCCACGGTTGCTCCAGTGGTAGAAAGGACAGAGATTACGATGGGAAAAGGTCATTTTATCCTCATTTCAGAAAAACAAGGGAGATGTGGCAAAGTGGCGTGGTTATTGGAATTCGTTAATAAAAGCCCCCAAATACGGTAGATTACGTTTATTTTGAATTAAATAAAGTTTACAAAGCTTGCCTACACCCTACATCATATTGCGCCCAAGGAAGAGAGAGACAACATCTTAAAAGATATGATGTCAAAACTAGGCATAGACTATAGCAGCGATGCCAACTAAGTCGATTTATATTCGCTAATCGATTTCCAATATGGGTGCGAACGTATCAGGCCTAAATCCAAGGACGTTTTACCTATGTTCCCTATAGGATATATATAAGGTCCTTGCCTAAATCAGGTTTGATGCTTTTGCATGCAGACTTAGAGAATACCTATTCACTCTGGCCTTGAAAAGGCCCAGGTTATATCTCTCAGGAAACAAGGAAGCGGGCAGGTTGTTCTAATCCTCTGCCGTACGGATTAGAAACGTAGAATCGAAAAGTTTGGTACGTATCCAAGGAAAATCCATAATGTATGGGTGGTAGTGGGCCGTTTACCTACTTGTCGTGTAGTAGAAATGGGATGGCAGTATAAGGTCATGTAGCTATAATGCAAATTCTCCGAAATGAATCCTGTAGAAAATTCGCTACTTTACGGCGGTAGCTAGTTCATTAGTGGTGCTGCAAGTTTCTTAGCGTGCGTGAAAAATATGCAAGTGTGCCGTACAGTTGTGCTTACAGTTTTTGCTGTAAGTGGTTTAGCGTTATGATAGAAAATGTGAGAAACAAGAGACATTTGAACACGAACGATAATTGTACGAAGGCATATCTCCCTTGTTTATCTGATTCAAGGTCAGAATCATACCGCTGCTTTAATAATGAATAATGACAGTAAGTAATTGCAAAATATCCTTCTTAACTTTGACCAAAATAAAATTAATGGACGGGCCATAACCATTGAACTTGCTTAGTAAAAACGAGTCAAAACCGTCGAACATATACTTCAACACCTATAATTATAACCATATAGTACCATGTAGTAACTATGTAGATAAGTTGTGGTTTTTTGTTGTGTTTTTATACTTCGGAAAAGCACACGAAGGCATAATTTTGTCACATGTTTCGTTATAATGTAACAAAAGTCTTGTGTCACACTTCCTACGGCTAGAGACCGACTGAAACAAAGTGAGAGCTCATTTTGTAATCTTCAAAAATGCGCTCCTTCTGGGCCCGTCCTTTCATTTTATTTTGGTCGAAGCTTCTTACTCGTTTCTTCATATTATCCATCGCGCGTTTGACCATGATGCGCAACACCGGACTGGCTGCAATATCATCAGCCTTCTGCGACAGCTGACTCCTAGTCCAACTCCGAGCGCCTGTTGGAGACGGTATAATTGCATGACCGAATACCTGGAAAAGAAAAAGTACTTCCTTATGTGAGAGAACAAAACCTATCAGACCAAAAAAATTACGACAAGTCATTATCTGCGCCCCGCGACTTCACTTCACCCGCGTTATATCCGGGTTAAAAGTAGCCTACGTTACTCCTTATAGCATCAGCTAACTACCAGTAAAAGATGAAAATAATGCAGCCTCCTTGGCAGCGACAGCAACCTCTTTTGACTTAGGTGACCATTTATTTTCTATGATGAAATATATTTAGCCGTTCTTATTTTTTTAGGGAAGAAAAAAAAACCATCAAAATCGGTCTAGCCGTTTCGGAGTCCATAGAGACATACAAACCCACACATCATACATCGATTCTTATACAGGGTGTAAGGGGAACACGTTCGAAGCCAAAAGAAGGTAATTGTACTCATCATTATGAACAACTTTTAGTATGGGACCAACCCTGAAATAGCGAAAAAAAAATTAGCTGTTCCATACATTTTGTCGAGTGTCAATGACCGTTTTCTATAGAACAGCTGATATTTTTTTCACGATTTCAGGTCTGGTCCCATAGTAAAAGTTGTTCATAATGATGAGTACGATTACCTTCTTTTGGCTTCGAGAGTGTTCACCCCGTATATATAATTATAGATAGATAGAAGATAGGTTAGCCTTGTTTGTCACTAATTGACTTAGGCTCTTCACATGACAAGATCTGCTTTTTCAACCACTCACGCAACATTGTGTGACAAATGAAGAAGTGGTACAAGAGTACTAGGTTTTTGGGATCAAAACCCAACCCAACTCAACCAAACCCTGGATTTTTGGGTTTATTTTTCTGTATTTTTAATTTAATATCTTGATGATGTATAATGTTTGTTGGTCGTTAAATAAAACATTCATATAAGTACATACCGCATTCTTGCCTTCAAAAATAGGCCCCAATATTAACCCAGCCCCTGCCTCCAAGTAGGGTCTGAGAGGGTCTCCTTCTGGTAGCTTGCTGAAGGTCTCATGCAGCTCATTGAGCGGCCATGTCTTTACCTTGGGGTAGCTAAAAGCAGCCGCGATCAGAGTCCAAAGAATTATTAGGAGTTTCATGATGATTTTCTGTAACATAATTTTTTTGTGGTCTCTTTTCGCAGAAAGGCGATTTTAGATAGATAGTTTTTTAGCAGTCTAAAAAATTATACTAAACTCGCCAAAATTCAGGGAAATACCACATCTTTGCTAGTTACTCAGGGTGCTGGATTAAGAATAGATACCCATCAATACAGAAATTAAAATGCTTAGTGAATTTACAAAACAACATTGATGAGTTATATACAGTACTGTGCAGGGGCCATATTCCAGCGCGTTACCCCCTTCCCTGTCTCTCTCGTTAGAAATATAATGAAAGTGAGAGTGACCGAGATAATAAGTCTTAGGATTTTGATTTGAAGTTCGGACGCTTGGCACTGCAACTCGGATAGGCTTAGCGATTACCATTGGCCGAAGACTGGCTCATCTCGTGACCCCAATGTACAAAAAAATTGTTAATATTTGATGAAACGCGTAAGTAGGATTTTTTAACTATAGTAAAATTATGTTTACTACTCCTGGGAAATGGTCTTATCTCTAATCTCCAAGAAGCCCTAAAGTAAAGTGGATGAGTTAGTACCATAAGAGCTATTAATTCAGGTAAATAAATAAAATAGATACGGTATAATGGGATCTCACCTAATAAGGTATTAGCGGCACTTCTTTCACTTTGTTAACAACGTGATACTTTTCGTATTTGTTTGTGAAGCGAGTAAAGGAGCACAGTTTCTCGGTGAGAGGTATTGACGGTCACTGAAGAAAGTAAGAAAGTTACTTGCAAGTAGTAAGGAAGGGGTCCAAATTATAAGGCTAAGCTCACACTAACAAAAGTATTTCATACTAGACGCGCCCCGCAGATTCACCCACGAAGACATTCTGTCAGGAACTACATATTACGTTTTTTTTTTTTTTTAAATAAAAATTTCCTGTTATACTCTCCGACCCTCCTTTGTTCCTTTTTACGCAGCAACAGAACAACGGACCGAAATTATTCTTTTGTATTTATAATTAGGTACCTACTAAAAGTATGATTCTTTAAGGTTATACGTTTTACCTAAGGCGGGTAATTCAAATTTCAAACAGTTTTTTTTGTCCTTGTTGCTAAGCCGGGTAGTTATTTTAAAATGACGCTGTGTTTGCTAAAATCGTTAGTTGTGATTTACATTATCATATACAGCTATTTAACAGTAACGCAACATATTACTTACATTTGTCAATAAACCTTTTGAAACAGCTAAAATTAGTTTATTGACAAATGTGCGTAATAATGTGTATTAGAGATAAATAGCTTCCCATGATTTCGGAAACATCATGATCGTTTACAATAATTACCCGGCCTAGCTACAAAGATAAGAAAACTCTATGAAAATTGAATTTCCCGCCATAGGTGAAACGTATCACCTTAACCTAGCATTAGGCCTGTCCCGACTTCGGACCCGAGGCCTGCGAGATCTTTCACGCAGCAACAGAGCAACGGATCGACCTGATTTTTTGCATTGGTATAGTTTAAGGATCGGAGAGTGCCATATGCTACTTTTCATCATCATCATCACCATTTTTCATCACTACGCGGGTGAAACCGCAGAGCGCAGCTAGTATATATATATTAAAAAAAAATTACATATGCAAGTATGTAAAGTGTACGACTGTACGTGTTGGTAAATTTGTGATAATGTTATTTTGCCATGATTTAGTGTGAACAGGCTCTAACAGAGTACAGCTAACATAATGACAGTTATTATTCATAGGATTCATTTATCTCGTCAATAGCCACGAACCGGTTACAAGCAGATTTGTCCAGCTTAATCCGGATAAGCATACGCATGCACGGCATATAAATAGCTTGCTTATGACCATGAAACCTGTTTGCCTTTAAAATTATCAATTTGCATGCATTCTGCATCGCAAAATAAGAACGAGTCGGTGTGAAAGCAATTTTTAGCCTTTTACGCACCTTTGATTGGAATATGGAATGCTTATTGCTTACGTAAGTAAGCAATTATATGATTTAGTAATAAATGTTAATTTTTCCGACATAGCTGTTAAAATTTGCAAGTTGAAGTGGCAATGGGCAGGCCACATCGCTCGAAGAACCGATAACCGATGGGGAAGAAAGGTTCTGGAGTGGAGACCACAAACCGGAAGACGCAGCGTAGGGAGGCCTCCCACTAGATGGACCGACGACATTATGAGAGTCGCGGGCATCCAGGGGATGCAAAAAGCAGGCTGTCGTTCAGTGTGGAGGTTAAGGAGGAGTGGAAGGCCTATTTTCAGTAGTGGACGTCTTCTGGCTGATGATGATGATGATAATTTTAAATAGAAAAAAACTAGCGGACGTGATTTTTTTAATTGTCTATAAATCTGAAAGTGTGGAACAACACTTTAAATATAAAAATTTGTTTCCATTATTGATCCTTGTTTTTTTTTTTTGATAACAGGATAAAATACAGGCGTTGTATTCTATGCAGAGAAATCACAGTAGGGACTTTCAGAAGAACATTGCAAACTTGCACATGAGAAAAATATAGTACCTACCTAGAGTCTGGCTAATGAAAGTAGAGACTGAAAAAGCACGGCAAATTTAAAATTATTTACATTGGAACCCCGAAAACTACTATGAAATACCTGGAATAATCTCACTTGGTACGTGTAAATTATAATTTTTTATTGTAACACAGTAATGTTTGCATTTCATACTAATTTGGGTTTTTTTTTAATGTTTGCGCGCTTTTTCATTCTCTGCTTCATTAACCAGACTCTACCTACTTAATAATACATTTTCAATAAACGGCATGCCTTTAATTATAATTATAGGACTAAGTAGTAAGCTAATAAAATAAAACAAATAAATAAGTTTCAATGTTGCATTAATAATTAAGCCTACAATTAATTTTAAATAGTTCTATGTAATTACGTCCAATGTTTTTTTATTAGCAACGGCTTACTTTTTACATCTTAAGCTTATTCAACGTGACAAAATGACTGTCCGACAGTCCATTCCTCAACATAATCTTCAATCAACAGCCGCAAAAGAAAGTTCCACTATCATTTGATTTTATAGCCCAACTTGTAACCACACTGAGGATTTAATGTATCAGAAGACCCGCTTTACCAACTGACCAACTTATCTAAGGAGTTGGCCAAGTGATAGAACTAAAATTTTCCACAGAATGTTACCTCTCTTCTTCGGATAATACGACAGTGGCTCTTTTGCTCAACTCTGCAGATACCTTGGTCGCGATTTACTTGAGCTTCGGGTGCCATATTAAATTTAACTTGTCAGTAAACCGGGCATTAGAAGAGATTTAGACGTGGTTTTGTCTTCAATTAGTTAGTTCTGTTTGTTAGACATACGATTTAGTGTTGTTAGAAGTAGGGATAATGTTCCTTTTTAGGGTTTCGTACCCAAAGGGTAAAAACGGGACCTTATTACTAAGCCTACGATGTCTGTCTGTCCGTTCTTCCGTCTGTCCGGCTGTCTTTCTATCTTTCGAACCGTAATAGATAGCCTACTGAAATTTTCACTGAATATGTTCCGTCCCAAAATTTGAATAATTATTATAGTATTTTTTTATATATTTACTGGGTTACGCATATAGATTGTACTAAGCCGAGATGAGGTCAAAGGGGGAGGCCTATGTTCAGAAAGGGGGAGGCCTATGTTCAGCACTGGACGTCTTCTGGCTGATGATGATGATGGATGATGAGATGAGTTCATTGTGCTCATCATTATGAACAACTTTTACTATGGAGATGGACCAAACCTGAAATCGCGAAAAAAATATCCGCTGTTCCATAAAAAACATTGACACTCGACAAAATGTATGGAAAGCTGTTTTTTTGCTGATAACGTGTATGTCTGTCTGTCTGTATGTCAAAGCCGAATCAAGAATTATAGAAGCTAGGACTTCAAATATCGTACGAATTTAGTTTGTTAAAAATGATTTAAACCTGTGCATCATTTCTGTATTAAAAAAATACGCTACTAAAATAGTGGGTTACAATTCCGACGCTATGTAGTTATCAACGAATAGGTCGTTGGTAGTTATGTATATTGATTGATTGATTAACTCTTTATTGTTCACACCATTAAATTTGATACAGTGGACAAAAAACTCTCAAAAACTAGTGTAACAACTGGCGGCCTTATCGCTAAAAGCGATCTCTTCCAGGCAACCTTAGGATGGAAAGGATTTATAGAAGACGTAGAAGATGTATATCATATGAAAAACCTTTGGGCGTCAGATCCTATTGAGATAATATTACAAGCAGCTCATCAGCAACGATTCCCTAGTTCATATTAAGCTCCCAAGCCAAGCAAGCAAGTAATATCGGCGCAAAGTTGCTAGTTTATCGGTTTGTACTCGTATACATTACGGAGTATGCACTGGATCTGCATGATCAATTCCCTCCTCTCCAATTTTCTATCGGACGGCAAGGGCGTGCACGAAAAGCCGACACCGTTTCATCGTTGATATTCCAAAAATCCGCACGAAAAACGTTCCACTTTTATTATGCAAACCACTAGACTGTAGATGTAGAATGCGCGCCTGAATATTTTCCCCGATAGTTACAATCTGGATGTGTTCAAGTTCCAAATGAATCGATTTCTATTAGGCAAGCGTGTTTCATAGTAGTCGGTATCAGCGCAAAAAAATTACATGTTTTAATTTCGTCCATTTGTTTTTTTTTGAGATATTAAATGAAACCATGCTAATGGCTACTTTAAAAAAAATGTTCCTCGGTAATTTTACGGGTTTAATATTTTATTTATATTACACGGGAATTCGCAGGAAGACGCAGCGTAGGGAGGCCTCCCACTAGATGGACCGACGACATTATGAGAGTCGCGGGCATCCAGTGGATGCAAAAGGCAGGCTGTCGTTCAGTATGGAGGTTAAAGGGGGAGGCCTATGTTCAGCAGTGGACGTCTTCTGGCTGATGATGATGATGATGACACGGGAATTACTCACTTAAGATTAAGCCGGTCACTCCGACTATAGTTTCAACCGCATAAATAAACAAAAATATTTCAAAATATTTATAACAAGGTTTTGTTTTAATATTTTTATAATGACCAGAATAAATAGGAGAATCTATTTATCCCATTTTTGGTGAGAAATATTGTTCAAAAATAGACAAACGCGAGTGATAGCGGTGCGCCATATTCTCGGCTTTAAGGTCCTAAATTTTTCTACTTATATTGCTTAAACTAAACTATAGAGACATTCAGAATTATCTGCTCACAGACTCATTTCGCAAAAGGAATTAAACGAGTAAGCTAAGTAATATTGGTCCCCTCTGAGAGCACTCATTTAGTTGGCAATTACGTCTGTAAGTCCGTAATTGTACCCAAGAGTCACAGACTAGACGTCTCACTCATTGTGACCACTTCAACAACTAAACATGACTTCATAATGTGAACAAGCTACTCAACACTTAAAACTTCTACGTTTGGGTCAAAAGCACTTTTCAAGACATGGGTACCGTTGGGAATGGGACGGGACTATCACAGGGTTTCAAACTTTTGATTTTCAAGACCCTATACTCTCTCCAAGTTTTGTTAGCTCTAAAGGTTGACTTCCGTGTATCGCGGCCGATCGCAGACTTTGCACACGTTCGTGCGACAAGTCTTCGTACTATGAAAATGGCGCCGCTTGCGAAGTCTGTTTCAAACGCGTGCGGCGGAAAACTGACGTCTCCATACATTTTCAAATCGCATCAGCCGCGCGCGTTAGACGCATGCGGCTACGATTAGCCGCGATGCACGGAACTCAACCTTTACAACTGCAATCATATTGGAAAAAGTTGAATGAATACATTTTCTTGTAGGTAATGTTTTACTAGAGTATATCGCCACTGAACATTTCTGGAAGAGGAGTAAGGGTACTCCTCTTTCAGACATTTCCATATAAGTGTTGCCTGGAAGAAATCGCTTAAGGCGATAAGACCGCCTATTATTAAGTTACTTTGTATTTTGTTAGGTGTATAATAAAATGATGTTATTTTGTATCGTCTACCAACCGAAAGAATCAGCGGCTAAAGTTAAATATGAATGTGACTAACTTACAAATTATTACAATGATTTAAGTGAATGATCTCTGATCATTCATCCATCATCATCATCATCCATTGCCTTCGTTATCCCACTGCTGGGTATAGGCCTCTCTCTTGCTATGCCATCTGTCTCGGTCCTGTGCTAATCAAGTGCAGGGGCCTTACGGACAACAGCTAATTGCGGCACCTAATCCGCTCAGTTGGAAAATCACGCAACCGCAAACCGTATCTGGGCGCGATAACGTTCACGTTCGCGTGATTTTCCAACTGAGCGGATTAGGTGCCGCAATTAGCTGTTGTCCGTAAGGCCCCTGGTTCGACACGCGATAGTAATAATATCGTCGACCCATCTTGTAGCTGGACGACCAACGCTCCGCTTACCTTGCCTCGGCCACCACTCTGTTAAAAACTTACTCCACCTGTTTTCACTGCGCCTAGCAACGTGCCCTTTTATCCATACTATAGAGTAGGTATTTGTACGAACCACTAAAAATAATAGAACTAACTACAAAACTTGTTTGAATCATAAATTGGTACAAAATACAACACAATAACTGTAATTTTAGACAAATCCGCGTGTTGCAGTGTTGCCATATATCACGTAGCAAAATAGGTGCGAGCCGGCTCGTTCCAATTTATGATGGTAATAAAAACTGTAAACACGTTGAATTGTCTTCCACTAACTCACTTTATATTGGGGCATTACATTTTATACGGGTATATGTGTTTTTAAAGTGGCTGCTCTGAAATTCTGACCGTTGAACAGTTTTAACCGTTTAAGATTGGTGCAATTTTTGGTTACAGCGCTTTGATAAAAACTTTACTTTACTTTACGTTACCCTGATAAGTCATATTTTTACATTGTGATTTATTTTATGTCAAATAATTTCCACACTTGTAGCATCACCATCAAAACCACTATGGGATTCCGATCAACCTATGATCATCTATCTATTCTGCCATCTGTCCATCCCCTGGTTCCCAGGTGATGATCATAATCACAGGTGAACTCGGGCTAGGGTATAGAGATAGAATATGAATACGCGTATTTTTCTTGCGGGACAAAAAGTGTTTTTTTTTGTCGTGGCTCGCGTGGTGGGTCCACTGGTGGACTCACCAAAAAGAGAGTATGAGTTTTATTGCCCAGGGATCAATAAATAAACCGGCCAAGTGCAAGTCGGACTCGCGCACTGAGGATTCCGTACCACCACAAAATTCAATAACGAAATTATAATACGGTCCCGTTTTTACCCTTTGGGTACGGAACCCAATAAAAAGGAAACCAATTGAACTAATAGTCTGCGCTGGATCTAGACACCAATAAATAAATACATATTTCGGGTCATTTTTGCACAGACGGTCATCTGACACCAAACTAAGCAAAGCTTGTTATATGGCTGCCAGAGACTGATATACATACACCAATACAATACAAGCAGACAGTTTATTGTATTTCACTCGGAGACAAATATGTATCTCAAAAATATATAAATCGACAATGGCGGATGATGGCCGAGTTGACATCAATTTTGAAATAAAATAAATTGTAAAAATACTTCCCAGGCAGTGCACCTTCGAAAGTGTTTACTAATCCCTACTTTTATACCCAAATTTTTCAGTGGTGGTATTTATAAGAGCGGGCTCTCTACCATAACAGAGATATTTACAAATTATCAGCTGATTTTGATGTAAATATTTAGAAGACTCGTTGACAAGTTGCTGTTACTGTGACAACCATGGCGCCAAGCCGTGGAGCCGCCAATTTTTATCTTCTGCGCAATGCGCAGAAGTGATGCGCTTGTGCAGAGAGAGCACTTTAGACAAGTGTTCTGTGACTTTAGACATGTTTCAAACGTCAAGCTGACATCAATATTATCAAGCTTCTACACACATTTTTTTTATTTACATTGGACGATTTTTCTAGGAAAGTGTTTTTATAAAAACTTCTAATACTATAATTAATTATGTTAAACAATGAACAATTCCAACAGCTTGTGCTTGTCGGCCCCAGTTGTGTTGCTTGAGTGCTCCATTTGTGCTGACAGAAAATTGTATAAAGGCCCTCGGGGCCTGAAAATACACTGCAGTCGGCGGCATGTACCCCGTACCGACTTACCATCAACACCAGATATACCGTTGTCATCGAATTCAGTGACTTGCACGACTGGAGCGTCCAGCAACACATCTTTGGCCGCGAGACTCGCACAGTTTAAGCGCACCATAAAAGTTATCAAGCGTATACCCAGAGGAGCCCGCGTGACCGTTGCTCGGAGCTTGGCGGAGTGCGTGGCAAAGGTAGTTAGTGAGAACACACTTTCTTCCTGGGAAAACTTGTTGACATTCTCATATAACACTTTTCATGTAGGACCAGACTCAAATAAGCATTCATTAACATCTGCTATCAAACACAATACGTCTCGCCGCTTCATTCCTTCACTCGATATCGATCCGGTCATCCCTTTCACAAATCACACTAAATTAATAGAAAACAAAGTTTCAGATGGAAACATAAAAGGAGCTGCAAAACTCCTTTTTTGCAGTGACTCTCTTGCCACGGATTCTGCTGAGACTTATGCAGCATTATGCGATAAACACCCTGCGCAGTCGCCTACCACTCAGCTCCCGTCACCTCCTGCTTCCGAACCAACCCTGCAAACTGATGAGGAAGCTATTCTTTTGGCTATCAGGTCCTTTCCCAATGGATCTGCGGGTGGTCTGGACGCCATAACTCCACAGCATCTGAAAGATCTTACCGATCCTTTTGTCGGTGAAACAGGAAGATCTCTTCTCCGTGATTTGGCCGCCTTGGCAAACCTTATGCTGGATGGTCGAGTCCCGGAAGAGATAGTACCCATTTTATACGGTGCCAATCTAGTAGCGCTAACAAAAAAAGATGGCGGGGTTCGCCCCATTGCTGTCGGCAGTACTCTGAGACGTCTCACATCCAAAATATGTTGCAGAGCTTTTCAACAGCGTCTCTCCAAAAAATTCATGCCAAATCAGCTAGGTTTTGGTGTAAAATCTGGCTGCGAGGCGGCTGTGCACGCTACGCGTACGTTTCTTGGGTCGACCGATTATGAAGTTTATATAAAAATTGACGTGAAAAACGCTTTCAACAGTCTAGACAGGGGCGTCTTGTTGTCTGAAATCCATGAAGAAATACCGGAAATTTACAATTATATGTGGCAATGTTACGGCGCCCCTACAAAACTGCTTTATGGCCAAAACGAAATTAATTCTTGTGTCGGTTGCCAGCAAGGAGACCCGCTCGGCCCAGCTCTGTTCAGCTTAGGAATCCACCCTATTGTTGCAGATCTAAATTCAAAATTAAATGTCTGGTATCTCGATGACGGTTCTTTGGGGGGCAGTGCATCCTTGGTATTGGAGGACCTTAAATTGATCATCCATCGTTTCAACACCATAGGCCTGACATTGAATTTTGATAAATGCGAAATTTACGTCCCAGATCACATTACAGACCAAATTAGTTCATCCATTATTGGCCAATTCAATTTATTGTGCCCCGATATTTCAATACAGTCAAAATCATCACTGACTCTACTAGGTGCCCCAATATTCTTGGATGCGATACCATCTTTAGTGACGTCAAAGATTAAAAAATTTACTGACAATTCTGCTCGCCTGTTCCAAATTAAACCACACATGGCTATTTATATCCTTCGGCTTTGTCTTTTTACCCCTAAATTCATGTATTTGTTACGAAGTTGCCCTGTGTGGTATTTTCAATCAATTATAGACATAGTTGATAACACATTAAAGGAAACAGTCACCAAAATTCTAAATCTCCAGTTTGATACTCGCTCTTGGGCACAGGCAACCCTCCCCATTTCTTTCGGTGGCTTGGGCATTCGTCGTTCCGCTAGCGTGGCACTCCCGGCTTTCTTGGCGTCCAGTCATGGTTCACAAGCCCTCATCGGCATGATTCTGAATATACCTATAGCCGATGTTCGGGTGGCAGGCCAGACTGAGGCCTTGACGGCCTGGTGTGCTTCATGCCCGAGTATCAGTGTTCCAGCTGAAATGGGAACACAGAGCGCGTGGGACATTCCACTCATCAAAATCACACATTCGGCTTTACTGGAACAAGCTACAGACATCGCGGACCGAGCGCGGCTCCTGGCTGTGTCGGAAGTGGAATCAGGTCACTGGCTCCGTGCCCTCCCTTCCGACAACCTAGCAACCATCCTTGACCCCAGCAGCCTACGAGTAGTGGTGGGCTTGCGTTTGGGCGTAAAACTGTGCGAGCCTCACCGCTGCCAGTGCGGCCGAGGCGTGGACCAACTCGGACGACACGGGCTGTCATGCGTGAAGAGTGCTGGCCGCCTATTTCGTCATTGGGCCATCAATGACTTAGTTAGGCGGGCACTCTCTTCAGCTTCTGTGCCCTCGACGCTGGAGCCCACTGGAATGGTGAGAGATGACGGCAAGAGACCAGATGGTGCCACCCTAGTTCCGTGGTGTCTCGGACGTGCACTTGTCTGGGACGCCACGTGCGTGGACACCCTGGCGCCATCACATCTCTCCGGTTTGGCTCGAGACGTCGGGGCCGCGGCTGACAACGCTCAATTATTAAAACATCGCAAATATGCACAATTGAGCGCGCATTATGAGTTTTCCGCATTAGCTGTAGAGACTCTAGGCCCGTGGTCGTCCGATACAAAAAAGTTTTGTAAAGACATTTCGACCAGATTGGTTCTCGCCTCGGGGGATCCTAGAGCTGGAGCATATTTCGCACAAAAATTAAGCCTCGCAATCCAGCGGGGCAATGCTGCCAGCATTCTGGGAACCTTGCCGCATGGTGGCGATTTGTTCGCCTAGGATTTTATTTTTATTTTTTGTATATATTACATTTTTATTTGTACGTTATAATAATTAGGTAGTGATCGTTTTAGTTTTTAAATACTGTGTATATACTGTGTAATATTCTGTATTAATAAATAATTAGTGATAATGTAAATAAATAAATAATCTCAAAAAGGATCAAGGAGACAAATATATATCTCAGAAAGGATCAAGGAGACAAATATGTATCTCAGAGAAGATGTAAAGAATGCTGCAACTCTAGCGTAACTTTCAATTTTAAGCTGAACTTTGAAACGTTCACCAAGTGAAGCTTGGTGAAGTTCTACCTAGCAGTGGGTAGGAGTTTCAAAAGAAAGAGTTTAAGATAGTATAAGTTAAGATTTAATCAAGCAAGAATGAATTTACAGGAGACTGAGGGTCGTGTGAACTCGGAAGGTGATGGCGATAAAAAAACGTGTTGGTCCCTTGTTTTGAGACTTAGCTTGAAGAGCTGGGGCGCCGATCGCCGCGTGGCTCGACGCGGCTCGTGGCACGTAGGATGTCCAGCAGGGCAGCGCAGCGACGAGACGGCTTCGTGAGTTTTTTTCAGGCGTGACCGGAGTGCGGTCTGCGCGTAGTAGTTCCAGAAGTTTGTGCGTGGCCGGAGTACGACCGACGTAGTAGAAGGGAAGTAGACGTAGCGTCACGACAGCGTGGCGACTCGTACGTGGTCGGAGAATTGACGTAGAGGGTAGGAGCCTGAAATGCGTCGAAGAAACTACGCATGAGGATCAGTACTGAAGAGCCGCACGGCCACGTCGTGTGAGATCCCGAAGATAACGGCAGATCGGACTAGGCCCCGCCTCACATGACGTGGTACCGGCGTTAAAACACAGTTTTTGATCGGAAGGATCCAAGATTACAGAATGCTTTAAGAGCTTAGAACACAATTATATTAGAATGTAAGTACGGCGCGCGTCCACATCCGCAGATAGTACGGATATGAAACGCACTTGCACTGCGTTTTAGAACACAGGTGGCCTGATGATAATTCAATTGACAAATAACGATTAGCATTATTTGTCGAGACAGATTTCACAATTAACACATTTAAAAGGCATCTCACGGAATAACTTACCCGATTGAAGACGGGCTAACAAAGTTAATTTATAGGTTTAAAGATATGAGCGACTTTCTCACTGGAGTACATCTGCACGTATGACCCAGTTTTTATTTCGGGTCCTATATATAGGCTATTCCTTCTAGAAAGAATACGATATTTACATACCCGAATCTATAAAACTCAGTTTATAATTTTCGTGGGTTTAGACAATGTTTTTGTGGTTAAGAAAATGAAACTGACTGACATTACGTCAATCACCTTCATTCTGTCAACAATGTTTATGTCATAGAAGTGACCTTTTTTATTCGTTAAGTTTGGCTTCTAGCGTATGTGCCATTTGCCATGAATTTGGGAGTAGGTAACGATCATGGAACGTTACATACCCCCTTTTTCAGTTAAGAATTTTTGCTCAAGAAAATTCGCTGACCTCTCTAGCATCCTAGTTATAAATTACACCTTCCCCGTCCAGGGTTGAGTCTAATATGTTAACATTAAGTAGGCTCGAGTGTAAAATTAATTTAATCAGGATGCTATGGTCTGAAGTTCCCAATAAGACTTGTGGCGTACTGTGAAGAGTCCGGTATCGCTGTATAAATGCTTTAGTGGCACCTATACAGACGGCAAGAATACCGGTGGGTTCTTCATTTTGCTGTTAAGAATGTTAGATACGATACTTAAAAGCAGCAAAATAAAAGAAAAGCTAACAAAATAAGGAACTATTTTGCTAGTTAGTACGTCAAAGAGAGTAAGTAGTGGTATACTAGTTTAGGACCAAGAGATTGTAGGTAGCGATTGTAGTCTAGGTGACTTTTGATAAGTTATCAATGTATCGATCGAGTTAAATCAAGGTAACTATAAGTGTTTAGTTTGCTATAGCTATATTGACGACTGACTTGAATTACCTAGTATACAAAAGATTATTTTAATTAATATTCGTGTTTTGGGCTTTTTTTTTTTATGGAGTTCACGAGCACCGCTCCTAGCAATTTCGAGGCTTTTTTTTAAAGAGTTTGCAATAACCGCTCTTAGTGTGAAGGCTTTCAGTTTTAGAGTACACTAACCGCCCTATTTCTGATATTTAATAGACATACATAAATAGATATTATACGATATATGTAAATAAAAATATTTCTAAGTTTTTTTTTTTTTTCAAGTCAGGTATTTTTTAATTTTTAGATGTTAATATCAAGTTTTAGATGCAAGATTAATTAGATTTTCTTCAGAGGGAAGCTATAGTGGTAAAATATTAATTTTTAGTATTTAGTAGAGTTGGCGGGTTTTTTTTTTTGTTTTTTTTTTTTTATTTTTTTTTTATTTTATTGTTTATTTATTTTTTTGTATGTAGTTAGGATGTATAGTTTGTTATTTTGAAGTCTTTGACATGCCAAGAGCCTATATTTTTACCCTGCATGTCCGTAAGTTCGTATACTAGAGGTGATAGTTTTGTTTTAATAGTACATTTAATAAATTTCGGTGCTAGTTTCTTTGAGAACCGTTTGTCCTTGTCACTTTGATAATAAGTTTTTTTCCATATGATGTCACCTGCATTAAATTCAACGTTCTTACGGCGTAGGTTGTAAAGTCTTGAGTTTCTAGAATGTGATTTGATGAGAGAGCTTTGCACTTGATCGAAGATTTTCCTTAAGTTGCCTACATTTTCTGCGTATTCATCTCTAGGTGAGAATATTAATTTGTCAGTAAGATCAGGATCAACGTAATGAGAACCACATGTTACTAATTCCCTACCGAATACCAGGAATGATGGTGTATAGCCTGTAACCTCACTAACCGCTGTATTTAGTGCGAATTGTATTTTTGGTAGGTTTACATCCCAGGCCCGGTGGTCGTCTTCGATAAATGTTGAGACAGCTATCATGATTGTTTTATTGTAGCGTTCTACTGAGTTGACCTGTGGGGTATACTTTGGGGTGTATCGAACATTAGGAACTTTATATTTCGAATATAGTTGCTGTAGTTTTTGACTTATGAATTGTTTTCCGTTATCCATTATGACAGTGGTAGGTACTCCGTGTACTAGAAAGACACGCTCCTCCATTATTCGTGTAATTACTTCTGCCGTTGCTCGGCGTATAGGAAATAACAGACAATACTTTGAGAAGCAACATGTTACTACTAGGATCATGGTGTTTTGCTTTGATGACATCGGAAGGGGACCAATGAGGTCCGTAGATATCATGGAAAAAGGACGGTTGCAGTTTTTAGGACGGCCCATAAAACCTAGAGTACTATGATTTGCATGTTTATGGGAGATACAATCATCGCAGTTGTTTACAAAGTTTGTGATATCTTTTATCATAGCCGGCCAGAAATATTTTTGCATTATTCGTCTGTTGGTTTTGAAAATACCTAAGTGCGCCGCTTTTGGGTCTGAATGGTTTTCTATTATGATGTCCCGCCTAGATTCGCTAGGAACGACCTCTTTCCATTCAAATTCCCGTATTAATGGGTTTAGGTCTTTTATGTATCGATATAATTTGTTGTTTGTTACCTTGTAATTGAGATAAGATGTAGGGGACACCTGACAGCCGTTGTAGATATTGAGATACCAAGGGTCTGATGTTACAGGAATAGCTTGGTCTGTGCTCGAGATAGCAGAAACCGGGTATGCACGCGATAAGAAATCTGGTACAATATTATCCTTGCCACGCCTGTGTTTTATTTCAAAATTAAATGCTGAGAGTCGCACACCCCATCTGGCTAGTCTACCAGTTGGGTTATTCAGGTTTAGAAACCACTTGAGAGATGAATGATCAGTATATATTATGAATTTTAGTCCGTTATCTAAGTAACAACGCCAGTGTTCTATAGCTTGTAGAACAGCCAACGCTTCCCTTTCTGTAGTGCTGTAGTTACGCTCTTGGGCAGAGAGTGATTTACTCATATAGGCTATGACCTTCTCCTCTCCAGCGAGGAGTTGTGTGAGTACAGAACCGGTTCCAGTATCCGAAGCGTCAGTATGAATTTGGAACGGCTGTGTATAGTCCGGACAAGACAAGACTGGTGATGAAATTAAGCAGTCCTTGAGTTTTTGAAAGGATATATTGGCTTCTTCCGTCCAAGTAAAGGGAGGTACCTTCTTGCCTTGCGAAGTCAATTTATTAAGAGGTGCTGCTAAGGAGCTGAAGTTTGGTATGAACCTACGGTACCAGGAAGCTGTGCCCAAGAATCTACGAACCTCCTTCTTATTCGTGGGGCATGGATAGTTTACAATAGATTCAACCTTTTCAGGGTCGGCATGTAGACCTTCTGAATCTACAATGTATCCGAGATATTTTAGTTTTTCCCTAAAAAATTTGCTTTTTCCAAAGTTTATGGTAAGACCTGCATTTTTTAGTTTATCGAGGACTTTGGTAAGTAGGGAGATATGCTGTTTATATGAGGGTACTACGATAATAACGTCATCCACGAAGACGAATACCCTATTCTCGAATTCTGGCCCGTAGAACAATGAGTCAACCAGTCTCTGTTGAGTTGCTGGAGCATTTGTTAATCCGAAAGCCATTCGCTTAAATTGGTAAGTTCTTCGTGTCGGGATGTAGAACGCAGTCTTACAGCGGTCCTCTGGTCTAATCATAATTTGCCAAAAACTTTTGGATAAATCTATACTTGATAGGTATTTAGAGTCCCTTAGGTTATCTAAGATTTCTGTGATGTATGGTAGACTATAAGCATCTTTTTTTGTTACCGCATTAAGTTTCCTACTATCAAGACAGAAACGCATTTCACCGTTCTTTTTAGGGGTCAGTAGTACTGGAGAAGACCATGGGCTCTCACATAGTTCAACAACGTCGTCTGCTAGCATCTCATCTATTTGCTCACTAAGAATTTTTTGTTTTACAGGGGACATTCTATAGTACCTTTGTCGTATAGGAGTAACGTCTCCGGTGTCTATAGCGTGGGTTATTAAAGTTGTTTTACCTAATCCTTTTTCCTCATATGAGATAGCACGAAATTGTGTAATTATAGCATCTGCGGTTATTTTTTGATCAGCGGAAAGATGGTCATATGAACTGAGATGTTTATCGTCAAGCTTAACGTTGGCTAGTTGCATTTCATCTGGGCGTTGTAGTACTATACTCTCAAGATATTTTGGAAACAATCCGAAAAGTTTCCAAAAATCCATGCCTAGTATCAATTCATTCTGTACTTCCGGGACGATATGAACCGCTAAAATGTGACATTGATTTTGAAAAGTAATTGGTAGTTGTATGACGCCTAGGGTTGTCATCTCTTGACCTCCCGCTGCTATAAGTTGTGTGGGCTTAGCATTGTAAGTTTGGTAGTGTAGATCTAGAATTTTTTTGTGCGAGTTATTTCCTAAGATCGAGATGCTAGATCCTGTATCTAGAAGGCCTACTATATCGTGGGTGTTTATTTTAACTGACACATACGGTCGTGCAGTGTTTGGTTTAGTACGGATTGAAGAGACTGTGTAGCAGGAAAAGAATTTTGATACCGTTTTTAACCAGTCGACCCAGTCTGGCTGATTGGTGTGGTTTGTCTTTACACGGGCTCTACAATCCTTTCCTATTAGTTTTTTTGAGTATTATAACTATTGTTGGTGTTGCAATCTGGACATTCCGGAGAGCGGAAGTCCTTCTTGCCGCATTTGAAACAAATGATCTTTCTTGGTTCTTTGCAATAGAGAAGTTCATGAGTGTTTGACCTACACCTAGGACATGCGAATGGGTATCTGTTTTGTACTGATTGTTGAGTGACAGCTGACACCCTATTAAAATTCCTGTAGTTATTAGTATACCTTGTATTTTGTTGTCCTTTATTAAATGTTGAAGTTCGGTTTTGGTAAGTTCCTGAGCTACCTGGTTTAGTGTATGCAAATTCCGGTGCTAAAGTTTGAGATGTGACCTGTGGTGGCTCACGGAATTGAGTTAAGCGAGATTGTATGTTTTCGTAGTTCCTACATAGCGCTTTAAGAGCTTCAATAGTGTCTATGTGCGGTGAAGCCGCTAATGTACTAGCGTAAATCGGTCTGACATTGTGTAACAGTATTTCTAGTTGACTGCTTTCAGTAAGTGGTTCGGTAAGTCTGGAAAACATGCCATGCATTATCGCGATATAAATTGAAATGTTCTCAAGTTCCCCTTGTGTTCGCGAGCGTATCTCGTTAAGTAACCTATAGTCATAGTCACTATGGCTGAAGTCCGCTTTTAGTAATTTAGTTAGGTCATTCCAGGTGGTGATACTGTCCTTTACATTGCGATACCAGTGGAGTGCCTCGTCAGTAAATATCTCGTATGAGAATGATATAATTTTTTCAAAAGTTATTCCGCGAGACTTTACGAATTCTTCAATTTTTTGTATAAAAGCTCTTACGCAAGTTTTTCCGTTATATTTAAGTTTGTAAATTTCTGAATGCAATCCCTTCTCACAAGTCACCGAGACTACTTTTGGCTCTGAAGGAGCATCGCCTTTGTTGGTAGGATTTGATACCTGTACTGTTTCTGAATAGGGTCTTAGTTGGTCAAGGTCTTTTAATTGTGATGCTATATTTACTGAGCATGTTTTGTGAAGTTCTTTATCCGATGCATTTATCCTAGATAGTCTATGTTGAATATGATTTAGTAGAACTTCTGTTCTCTGGTATAGGTTTTTCTCATATTTTGTTTTTAGCGAGGTTAAATTGTTATATGATTTTATAACTGAATCTTTTAGTTCTTTTAGGTCTGTATCCGTGTCTAAATGTGATTCTAATATTGCTTCTGCGGGCAAGTCTTTTGCTAGTTTCATTATTTGTTTCCGTAAGTCTTGCACAGAGTCATCCGAGGAACCACCACGAAGGGCGACCTCATATGCAAGTTCGGCTTTTTGTAAGGACAAATAGTTATATATGGGGTATGCCATTTTATATACCTACGTCAAAAAGAGTTTAGATTTTAGTTTTTAGAGAGATATCCGTCAAAGAGAGTTTTGATCTGGATTTTTAGAGAGATATCGGGTGAGTTTCCGTGAGAGCAAGTTTTACATATACAAGTTAGATGTTCCGAGTGTAGGTTGGGTGGTAAGTTTTGTAAATAAGTTTGAGTTTAAAGAACAAGATTTTAAGATAGTGCGAGTATAAAAGTACTGAAAGATTTTAATTCTACTATAATAAAAAAATTCGAGTAAAAAAATATTATAGTGCGTTTAAGACGCGGACAGAAGGCGTTACTTCTGTAGGTGTAACCTTTGTCTTCCTTAGTCGCCTCTTACGACATGCATGGAGACTACAGCTGGGTATTCTAACAATAAGCTCCCGCACCAGCACAGGGCGGTTTTTACCATACAACCTACAGACGGACACAAGGTTACAGAGAAAGAGCCGTGAATATACCACGCCAGAGAGATCAACACTTTTTTATCAACCTTCCTGCTTAATACCTGGGCGCCACTGAAACGTTCACCAAGTGAAGCTTGGTGAAGTTCTACCTAGCAGTGGGTAGGAGTTTCAAAAGAAAGAGTTTAAGATAGTATAAGTTAAGATTTAATCAAGCAAGAATGAATTTACAGGAGACTGAGGGTCGTGTGAACTCGGAAGGTGATGGCGATAAAAAAACGTGTTGGTCCCTTGTTTTGAGACTTAGCTTGAAGAGCTGGGGCGCCGATCGCCGCGTGGCTCGACGCGGCTCGTGGCACGTAGGATGTCCAGCAGCGCAGCGCAGCGACGAGACGGCTTCGTGAGTTTTTTTCAGGCGTGACCGGAGTGCGGTCTGCGCGTAGTAGTTCCAGAAGTTTGTGCGTGGCCGGAGTACGACCGACGTAGTAGAAGGGAAGTAGACGTAGCGTCACGACAGCGTGGCGACTCGTACGTGGTCGGAGAATTGACGTAGAGGGTAGGAGCCTGAAATGCGTCGAAGAAACTACGCATGAGGATCAGTACTGAAGAGCCGCACGGCCACGTCGTGTGAGATCCCGAAGATAACGGCAGATCGGACTAGGCCCCGCCTCACATGACGTGGTACCGGCGTTAAAACACAGTTTTTGATCGGAAGGATCCAAGATTACAGAATGCTTTAAGAGCTTAGAACACAATTATATTAGAATGTAAGTACGGCGCGCGTCCACATCCGCAGATAGTACGGATATGAAACGCACTTGCACTGCGTTTTAGAACACAGGTGGCCTGATGATAATTCAATTGACAAATAACGATTAGCATTATTTGTCGAGACAGATTTCACAATTAACACATTTAAAAGGCATCTCACGGAATAACTTACCCGATTGAAGACGGGCTAACAAAGTTAATTTATAGGTTTAAAGATATGAGCGACTTTCTCACTGGAGTACATCTGCACGTATGACCCAGTTTTTATTTCGGGTCCTATATATAGGCTATTCCTTCTAGAAAGAATACGATATTTACATACCCGAATCTATAAAACTCAGTTTATAATTTTCGTGGGTTTAGACAATGTTTTTGTGGTTAAGAAAATGAAACTGACTGACATTACGTCAATCACCTTCATTCTGTCAACAATGTTTATGTCATAGAAGTGACCTTTTTTATTCGTTAAGTTTGGCTTCTAGCGTATGTGCCATTTGCCATGAATTTGGGAGTAGGTAACGATCATGGAACGTTACAACTTCTACAAAGCAACGCCTGATTTGATCAATTAATCAGACTGAGTTTTTCACCAGAACAACATTGCTTGCAGTCTTGCACAACAACAAAAAACGTTTTCAGTATTAAACATAATATGATCCATTCACCATAAATCTCGTGTAAAAATGTGAAGTGAATAATACCCAGCTGAGATTGTTTCAAACGGGATAAAATCCATTTCCCGCAATCGCAGGTTCCGGGATTCTACCATCGGATTGTTCAATATCTTATTGGATTCAATAACAGCTCCTTGGCGAATAAACCGCACTCAAGGCGTTGTACCTGAGTTTCTTTTAAGATATTTGAATGCTGCAGGTTCATTTGTATTTTTTTTTTATACCGGGTTGACACATCCTTACTAATTCTCTAATTTCCTGATATATTTCCGGAATTGACAATTTCCTTGTCATACATCAAGATATCTTATATGAAGTCGTAAAAGGTAAAATACCAGCCAAGTGCTTGTCGAGCTCGCGCACAGAAGGTTCCGTACCCCCACATAAAATACAAAAATTAATACAAAACAAAACTATCATTTTTAATTTGACTGATTTCTCAAAGAAATAAAACTCGATTTCAATTAAGGCCACAAGCTACGTTTTATACCTATTAAAGGAGAAAAATATAGAGCAAAAAGACAACATCACGGTATCCCTATCTCTTCTTCTCTTCTCTATGTCTATCTTATCTTCTCTTCTCTATCTCTTTCTATTCTCTATCTCTACATAGTATAAATTAAAGTCGCATTACGCGTTTGTCTGCCTGTATGGCCGCTAACTCCTCCTAAACCACGCAACGGATTTTGATGCGGTTTTCACCATCAGTTAGATACATTTTCACGAAAGGTTTATATATATAACTAGCGACCCGCCCCGGCTTCGCACGTAAATTACACCCGTGCGAAGCCGGGCGGGCGGGTCGATAAGTATTAATTGGTGCAATTGTTAACGTATGAAATGTATCCTTGTTGCAGACGTTCTGCGTGGTCTCGAAACGTTTCCGTAAGAACTACATCCACCGGTTCACTGCCACGCGGTCGCTGTTCTGGTGGTCGCCGTGGTCACAGGTGCGCCGAGCCTGCGTCTACCTCTCCACCAACCAGTACTTCGACTACATCGTCATGGCCACTATTCTGCTCAACTGTGTCTTCCTCGCCATGTCGGAGACGGTCGAAGAGGCTGAGTGAGTAAATTACTAAATAATAAGCACTTTATTATAGTAACCATAACCTTTCAACAGGGCTTCGACAAAATAAAATGAATGGACGGGCCCAGAAGGAGCGCATTTTCGAAGATTACAAAATGAGAGCCGGGCTTCGTTTCAGTCGGTCTCTAGCCGTAGGAAGTGCAACACGAGGCTATTGTTACATGATAACGAAACATCTGACAAAATTATGCCTTCGTATGCTTTCCCGAAGTGTAAATTAATATTACAGAATTCATAATTCTATGACACAAAATGTCTAAATTTTTAATTAATATTACATAAACTTAGCACAAGAAATGAAAATTGAAATTAATTTAAAAAAAAATCTCAATAATTATTTAATTAATTTGAGGGAACTTAAATAATTAAATAAGAGTGATTTATGGATGCATAGTTTAAGCTGTTAAATAGAAGTAAATGTTACATAATATTACATTATTTTACAAAAGTAACAATGAATGTACACGACCTCAGCATATGATTAATGGAAGGAACTTAGGGAAGGAACTAACTAGCAAGATACGGGTTTCCAACACCCAGTTTGGCAGTTAGAACCAGTAACAGTTTAAAATGTACATTTCTTTAGTATTTTTTTTTTAAATACACATTAAGAACCCCTATCTATTAATAATACTATCTATTAATTGTAACAAATGTACTGTACATGGTTATAATTAGGTGTTAAAGTATTTGTCCGACGGTTTTGACTCGTTTTTACTGATAAATTTAAATGGTTATGGCCCGTCTATTAATTTTATATTGGTAGAAGCAACAGGGGATGTAAGTAAGAATATTTATATTCTCTCTAACCGTAACATGGGTATATTATTGCATTGGGCTGATACCCTGGCGACCGTCACGACCCTTTACTCGGGTTAGACCTCTACGATAATGGTATTGAAATTATGTAGGCGCCTTTTGATAGACACTTCACTTGGAATTGGGATATAAAGATTTTTGACGTTGCGACCGTCGCGTCGATCTATTATTTAATAGACAAATAATAGAATATGTCGTCGTTTAGTGTGGTCTCCTTAGACCACACTATGTTCAGCAGTAGACGTCTTTTGTCTGATGATGAAATAATAGATAATTCTATTCTTCTTCTATCTTATAAAAGCGAAATTAACTCACTCATTCACTTACTAATCACGAAATCTCGAAAACTACTTGATCTATGAAACTGAAATTTAACAGGTAGATTTCTTATGGGGTGTAGAGATCCGCTAAGACAGGATTTTGCGAAAGGGCCGAATTAAGGAGGACAAAAGGGGGTTTGAAAGTCTACGCGTACGAAATAGCGGGCAACAGCTAGTATTTTTATATAATAGTTGGGTGTTTGTGACTCTACTACTCAATAGTGACTAAATAAACTCTTAGTCAAAGGTTTATTACATTAAGAGTCTTACTTAAAAACATTACTCAAGTTTATCTATGCTTGAAATTTCTGTCTCAACTTCTCGCTGACGGCAATGGTCACACGCGAAAACAAGACAGCGCAATTTTAAGCATAGATTAACTTGAGTAACGATTATAAGTACAGGCCTAAAGGTGTATTTCCCTCCTACTAAGGGTGAAAAGGTCATGTATCTAATGTGACGTCTGTGGCTTTGATATCTTCGTTTGCTTGTTTGATACATAAAAGCTGTAACGTGCAAATATTCAGAAAAAACGCTTGATTTAGGCATATTAAAATGCAAGCTATTCTCAGGCAATATGTAATTGTTTTGTTTTATTTAATTATTATGAAACTTGTCACTTTTATTAAGATCGTCATGGGAATATCGGGAATAGAAATAATGTAGATGGCTCTTATAACACTATGATCGGTGTTATAAGAGCCATCTACATTGCGGACCATTTACCCAACAGTTGTCCATAAAAGGTTAAGTATATAGACTGTACTAAGCTGAAAGGAGGTCATTGTACTTATTATTATCATGAACAACTTTTACTATGGGATCAACACTGAAATCGCGAAAAAAAACAGCTGTTCCATACATTTAGTCCAATGTCAATAACCGTATTCTATAAACAGCTGATATTTTTTTCGCGATCAGGGTTTGGCCCATGGTAAAAATTGTTCATAATGATGAGAAGAATGACCTCTTAGTACAGTCTATATGCGTAACCCTGTATATATAAATCGAAATACTCTTCCACACTCACTCACTCTTTCACAGACTACCTAGAAATCTTGACTTACGAAGCTGAAATTGACAGGTAGATTCTATATGGGGTGTAGAGAGAAAAAGGATTTTGCAAAAGGGCCGAATTCAGAGGGGCAAATGGGGGTTGAAAATTTATATGAAAGTCTACGCGCACAAAGTCGCGGGCAACAGATAGTCAAGTATATTTATTAAATAAACGATATTAAATCCCTCTCAATTTTAGTGTAAAAGTGCAACAGAAGCGATATAAAACATCGCAAGAGACAATGAAAATGTTGTTGTAGGAAATTAATTTGCATGAGAGAAGAGGAAGTGGATGAATTATAAATCAAATGCACTTTAATCCAGACGTCTACTACAGGTGTTGATTTTAACACAGGGATGGCTGGATAGTTAGGTAATGTCTACCTCTTTGGAAAATATCAAGAAATCTTTATTGCGAAATGGCCAATTATAAGGAATGAAGTTAATTAATAATTTAACTTACTGTTCAATGTTACAAAGTAAAGATCAAGATAAGATGAAACGCAATTGCCAAATTTTAACACAATTTTCACGTGTGAAATCTCGAAGATGATTTTTAACCGACTTCGAAAAAGGAGGAAGGATCTCAATTCGGCCCGAGGATAAAAACGGAATCCTATTACTAAGCCTACGAGGTATGTCTGTCTGTCTGTCCATCTGTCCATCTGTCCGTCTGTCCGTCTGTCCGTCTGTCCTACCTATTAAGGGCTGTAACTTTCTGCTGTATTTTTCGTAATAGATAGCAAGTAAACATTTTCTGACTTCAAAATCCATGTATAAATATTATTTTTTCTTAGTAGTGACACAATGTTTGTGTTTAATGGTTTTTTGAAGTCAGTTTTTTAAAAGATAATTTATTTATCAACTCGACTAAGATAGTTCTACATTTTATAGTAAGAATTCTAGCTCTTATCTTTGTGTCCAGGTGCTTTACAATGGCTCACTTGCATTTGTAAAATACCACTCGAAAACCAACTGCATTATTGCATGCACGCTACAAGTATCTCCATTTGCAGTAATGAAAACTAAAATGTGAACCGTGTTGCAGTTTCGTCTTGAACACACTTACAAGTTTAGGAAACGGCCCAAACTTTTGTGCGAGATCCAAATTACCCATTCACCTCGTGAATGCGAAGTAGGTACAGATGTAGTACTGTTATTTACATTGTACTACCGGCATGGGCGAATCCAGGATGAAGTTTATAGGGCGTTTAACCTCCGTACCGTAGACCGCATCATCACTTAACGTCAGGCGAGTTGGCGGTCAAACGCAACCCTATTGATGGTGA
Source organism: Agriopis marginaria (assembly GCA_932305915.1). Taxonomy (NCBI): domain Eukaryota; kingdom Metazoa; phylum Arthropoda; class Insecta; order Lepidoptera; family Geometridae; genus Agriopis; species Agriopis marginaria. Next base: position 5,579,372 of record OW029932.1, read on the forward strand.
TGATGAATATAGACACGCATGCACAACACACACATTATTATCAATATTAAAGAAGGTTTTAGTCTACTATTCGTTCAGATAGATAGGGTTAATTTATTTAGTTATAATATTATTTAGTTGATAGTTGTTACAAATAAATGATTTTTATTAATGTTCAGACTACTCTTCTAAAATAACAATAATCTAAATACGCGCCAACTCGTCCTTTTTTTTGCTTATGAAATAATTTCAATAATAATTTCAGCGAAAAAAAAATTGTAAAAATAATGTATTGTTATTTTTAATCCCAAATTTATTAGTTTTGTACTCAATAACCAATAACCTTTGCATAAGTGATAGTAAAATTATTACAACCGTGTCTTTACAACCACCGCCTGCCAAATTCAATTCTCGTAAAAACACCTTCATGCACATTGATATGGGTCCCTTGCGAGCTCTTTCTGGAAATTAAACGACTTCCCCTGGTTCAGATAACAAGTATCTACTACCAGCTAAAAAAATCGATTCGGTTTTTCTAAGCAAGCGAGCTCCATCGTAGACCGCATCGTCGCTTAACATCAGGCGAGATGGTGGCCAAGCGCAAGCCTATTTTTAATAAAAAAAATAAAAAACTAGGTACTAAAGTCTTAAACATATAGCAGTAATTAAGGAAACAATAAACTTTATACCAAGCATATCTTTTGTAATAAGTAAAGAAAGATTTATAAATTAAAATTGTTGTAGGTTTAGAAATACAAATAATTGTCATCCACGTCTTTCTTTGCCCTATCACTGGCCAATCTGGGCATAAGCTTCGCTTCTTCTCTTGCTACGCCAATATCAGCTATTCCATTCAATTCGTTGTGTGAAAAAACATTTTTCAATAGAAGCGCTGTTTTTCGCTTCTTTAGGATAAGTCCCATGGTAAAAGAATTTCATGTTAAGTTTATAGATGTGAATCTAAATATACGAAATCCCTGTGTAGATTTGAATCCTAATATGTGAAAATCAGCAGGGTTTAAAGAGGGGTTCAGTTGAATACCGTCAACTGAACCCCTCTTTAAACCCTGATTTCGTCCACGTACAAAATCGTGAGCAGAATCTGAATTTAATGTGTCACTGAGAACTCCCGAATTGCTAAGAAGTTGCGATAATTTGATTACTTTTTTAAACTTTCCGGACACAATCACTTTTAAAAGAAGACATGATAATCTTGTGCAATATGAGTACTGTGAAAAAACCAAACAGTTTGAAAATAATAAACACATTCGGTTTTTTATTGTTGACATTTGACAGACTATGTGTTTTACCTGGTTTTACCACAGCCTTTAACTATGTACACCATCTTTATTTATAACTAGCGGTCCGCCCCTGCTTCGCACGGGTATAGATTATAGCCTATGTCACCCGGGGATAGTGTAGCTTCCCAACAGTGAAAGAATTTTTCAAAACGGTTCAGTAGTTTCGGAGCCTATTCAATGCAAACAAACAAACAAACAAACAATCAAATCTTTCCTCTTTATAATATTAGTATAGATTTATAATAATACTAGCTGCGCCCCGCGATTTCACCCGCGTAGTGATGAAAAATGGTGATGATTATGATGATGAAAAGTAGCCTATGTCACTTTCCGTCCCTTGAACAATACTTGTGGAAAAAATCTGGTCAATCCAATGCTCTGTTGTTGCGTGAAAGAGGAACAAACAAACCAACAAATTTTCACATTTATAATATTAGTATGATTATAAAGAGGAAAGATTTGATTGTTTGTTTGTTTGTTTGCATTGTAGGGTCCGAAACTACTGAACCGATTTGAAAAATTCTTTCACTGTTGGGAAGCTACACTATCCCCGGGTGACATAGGCTATATGTATATCTATACCCGTGCGAAGCAGGGGCGGACCGCTAGTAATATTATAAAGAAGAAAGATTTGATTGTTTGTTTGTTTGTTTGTTTGTTTGTTTGCATTGAATAGGCTCCGAAACTACTGAACCTGTACTGGAATATTACTGGTACTGTATTGGATTAAATAAATAAAAAAACAGGCAGAAAAGCTCAAATCAGTGTTACTTTCATATATTATTTCTATCGAGCCGCGTCGTGTCAAACTGTAAACTTTTCTGGATAAAACATTCAATTTTGTAAGACAACATTTTTATAATTTTAAGCTTAATATGGAAGTAGGCAAACTAAAACAAGCATGACCGAAATTGCTAAAAGTAGGAAAAGAGGTGACCCCAGTCTAAAACATCTTGGATCAATGTATACATGGCGCTACGTTGCACCATATACCGGTTGTAAGGGGAACACTATCGAGCCAAAAGAAGGTAATTGTACTCATTATAACTTTTACTATACGAGTTGGGACCATCCCTGAAATCGCGAAAAAAAAAAACAGCTGTTCCATACATTTTGTTGAGTGTCAATGACCGTTTTCTATAGAACAGCTGATATTTTTTTCGCGATTTCAGGGCTGGTCCCATAGTAAAAGTTGTTCATAATGATGAGTACAATTACCTTCTTTTGGCTTCGAGAGTGTTCCCCTTACTCCCCGTATAGACACAGCTTTATTAGGAACCCTAACGTCTTGTCTCGGGCACTGACTGTTACTTCCAGGACGCAGGCCGTGATCTGATTCCCAATTACTAGTTTATGTCTCGGAAGGACTTGGAATTGGCGGCTTATGGCGATCCCATCTCGATTAATTCGATTATCTTCTGAAACTTTCGGTTTGCCGTAATGGGAATTCGCAGTAGTCAGTTTTAAGGACTGTGGGATTTTGTTTAACCTTGAACTTTGAGATACTTTGAGGATTAGTTCGTAAATGCCAAAGGTAAAGGAAAATCTACACTCAGCGAGAGAAATAGATGAATAATGTCATGGTATAATAATATACTCCGCCAGGTATAGCGCTCCGAGAAATAATGTCACGTGGGCGTCCCGCAATGATGTCATCAATGTCATGGATACACGTACACGTGCATAAGCAAGAGCAGAATAAGTAATTTACAACAAGTTCGAGAGAGATGGCGATACACGAAACAATGGCGGACTCTATGATTTTCTGTGTCAACAATAGCGTGAAATTATAACTCCCCAAAATCCGTATTAATGTGTGGGAATCCAATAAATCAATGTGGTTTTGATAAAATTGTGTTTAATATATTCAATTCGTGCTTAACTTGCTTGAGCGGACAAAGACAATTAAAATGCTTTTTGTATTTTATTTAACGGATTATTAAAAAAATTGTTTCCCAGTATCTATGTTTGTTACAATAAAGTGGCAACTGGACAGTGACGTCATTGCTGGACAACTCCAGAGCACTAGACCTTGTTTTCTTGGATCATGGATAATGTGTTATGACATAGGTCGCTTACGATCGGATACCTTTGTTGATTAGTTAAAGCATCAATGTCACCAAAAACGACGTAGTTACCGACGTTAGTGTCATGTCACTAACATGACAAAAAACGACGATAAAATTTTCATACAGTTGCAGGTTGCAGCATTAAAATAATTTGGACGAATAGACAGACGGACGGACAGAACTAATTTATAAGAGTTCCTTGTCGGGCTATGGAAACCCTAAAAATAGTTTTCCTAATCGGTTTATAAATGACGAAGGGTTGAGGTAAAAAACATAAAAAATACAACTGAATTAAATAAATAAATAAATATCTGGGACATTTTTGCACACACGGTCATCTGACCCCAAACTAAGCAAAGCTTGTAATATGGCTGCCAGAAACTGATATATGTACATATATATTTTTTAAATACATACTTAAATAGATATTAACACCCAGACATAGAACAAACACAAATGTTCATCACACAAATGTTTGTCCTAGATGGGAATTATAACCCCCTCCTCTTTTTAAGTCGGTTAAAAACAAGCAAATACACGAGCAGACGTGTTTTTACGGGCCACGCATCAGAATTTTGTTTATCGTCAACTTATATTATTAAATTTCCTACGGGAAGAGGAAAATCTCGAGATTGATCTAATTTTTCGGTTCAAAGAGTACGCTCTTGGCAGATGATATTTTTCGCAGACTCGATATTATTTTGCGTTATATTTATATTGAACGTTAAATTAGAAGTTAAACAAACTTTTTATCACTAGCCTATTATACTCGGCCGGTTTTTAAATTTTTTATCTGCAATTCAAAGTCAGTTATTTCGACCACTATGCTACTCTGCACTAGATTTTTTAATAATCTATAATATTTCATAAAGTTTTTTTTTTATTGTTTATTTTACAAAATTTCGTTATTTTTCTCTCTTTAAATAAATACCAATAAACAAGTGGATGCGTGTTTTAATGGGTGAGACGCTTTAATAATATATTATAAATTGATTGTAATTAATGTATTGTGATTTAATTTTAATTGTGTTTTGTTTTTATGTTTGTACTTAGTTAGTATTTTGTATTTTTCTCTTTTAATATTGTTTCAATTTTGTGTAATATGGTCTAATATGGATATTTTCCGAAATAAAATAATCATAATAATGAATAAAAAAAATTGGGTTTTTTCTTTAGATAAAATACGAAATTTTGTTTTTTTAAATGACAGGAACAAAAAAATTGGTTCATGTTTTTGATTTAAGAAATTGTAAGCTAAATCCATCCGGGCTTGTTGGCAGGCATGTGTGCTACATCTTCGACCACATAATCCCTTCACACCAGGTGAGATTGTGGCCAACGGATGCCTAGTCCGTTGTAAAAAAAGTTGCGTATTTATAATAAAAATAATTCGTTAATTAATTCAAACTGCAATTATTGATGTATTAGATTTTAAATATTTTTTGGTTTTTACGTACTTGGTTCAAGACATCAACACAGCATAATAGAGAAAATTATAAGCAAAAAAACAATGTCACCCTCAGTGATTAATTCTGATCAAAAATATTAAGGCGATGTTTTTCCACTTTTAAGCAACGCTTGTTACTTGAGATGACCATAAGGCTTGGGTTATTGTATTAAAGTCGCATTTAATGGACCAAAACCATGGCGCTTAATACATACAGTCTTGCGTTTCGCTACTTGTATTTGAGGTTTTTCTCATATTTTTAGAAAAGTATAGCTGTAATGTAAAATGTATATTTTGTCTTTACGGTTCTATCCATAATTATGAAATCTGTACAATAAGATATCGTAGGCATCTGTATTTGAATTAATCAAAGATAATATAACCACTTAATCGCGCATGTAGTCAAAATTCTCTTTTGCAAAATGATGCACGTTGGACGCTGGGGGCAGCTTGTGATTGGAGACTCGACGCGACTCGACGTTTGTGATTGAAGAATCAAAAGTCATTCATTCAATTCGCGACTAGGATTGGCACCGCTCGAAATAGTTTAGGTTGACATGTTAGAACTTTTGCCTCATGCGGGGTAAAGGACGAGCAGTCAAGTGGTTATAATTATTGTCAATGGAATTAATCCAAATAAAAAAGAGGGAGAAAAGCGCTAATGCGTGTTACTTATTTTATTTTTATCGAGCGCTATGTCCTTTAATCGTGTTTTGGTCTTTATGGTTTCCTAGATAAAACATTATATTTTGATATGACACCATTTTTATAATTTTAAGCTAATCATGGAAATAGACAACCTAAAAAAAGAATGACCAAAACTGCTAAAAGTGGGAAAAGAGGGCCTTAACTGTAGAGCGAAAGGCCGCGTTATCCATTAACGGGTTTTTAAGGTGGTGGGAACATAAAAAGATAAACATGGATAAAATAGCGCTTTTGGTCACCCTCGGGGTCAAAATACAATAGTCTGAATAATAATAAAATGCGAAGTTTCCTTCACCCCGTGTATGGTCACAGTTTGGAAGTTTCTTTGAAACTCACTGAACCGCATGTTTGCTTAATAAAAATCTGTCCCCCCAAAATTGTAAGGGTCGACCTACATTGGCAACTATGTTAGAAGATACTTGAGCCGCAAAGTTTCCATAACTTTGGTCATACCATGCATTTTGTTACGCATGTTCACTTAAGTTATACTGACATGTAAATGCTACGATACATTTACAATTTTACTTAAGGCTATTTCAAATTCGTTTTTCACGCGTTAATCATGATCACTTTGCTATCTAAAATGGCTTTGTTTAAAGTCGAACATCGTATATCATCATATTTGATGATGATGATGATGACATGTGCTTGTGGTTACATTATGTTGAGGGTTTTTATTTAATTTGTCGAAATATTATAATGAATTTTAACAATTACCTAACTGGTTAAAGTTTTAAAACACTAGTCTGGTTATAAATTTGGTAAAAAAATATGTTGTTGTCGCTGAAAATGCAGAGAAGGTATTTAAATTCAAAAGCTATTTTTGTTGCGCTATTTGTAATAACTTTTTTTAAGATTTCAGGAAATTTAACAAAATTTTATTCGGTTAAGATTATTAACAGGTGTTTTATTTACTTGCAGTATTATTGATCAATTCATTTCGTCACATCACACTAAGCGTTTAAAAACACTTCTTTTAGTTAATTTCATGATTATACCGAGCCTTAAATTACGACACGTAACATAAATAGTTAGTTAAAATCAATTAAAAACATTAATAACTTATATACAAATACTTTACGCCGAGAGAATTAAAATTTTTCAAAAAACAATTAACGACCTGTTTAAAAAAAATTAAGTAATATTAACTTCTATTGAAAATCTTTTTGCATTAATAGCTTACTTATAGCACACTAGGATTCCCTAAACATATGTAGGTATCTGTTTACCTGTGTATCTGTGTGTATGTGTAGGTATCTCTAATCTAAAATAAATAAATATAATATATGTGAAATAACATTATTAATTATTACTTAGCATCCCGTAAAATAACGTAAAATCTCGAAAATAATGACTGAATACCGCATACCGCAGTTTGTGAATCAACTAATTATGCTGGTTTAAACGTGACGACCGAATCAATTGTTTAGTAAATCGGGCCCTACTCTTAAACAACCGAACAATAAACCGATCAGGCCGCCGCCTGACAAGGGGGATAAAGTCGACCCTTCAATCCAAGATTTATTGCAGTACAATAGGCCTGAACTTGATCGATTCCAACTTTCGCGGCTTTCAGGATCGAGGGAAAAAACTTGGGAAACCTTTTTTATTTCTTGGTTACAGCTTCGTCATAAAACGGCTTTAAAAGAGCTTAATACGGCATAATATTGGGCTTATTTGGAAATAAATTACCTACTAACGTATTAAAGCGATGGTGGCCGGCAGTAGCATGTGCGCTTTACAATCTGACGGCACCCGGTTCGATCCTCAGCCCTGCACCTATGACTTATTAAATAAATTATATGCAGTTTCGATGCCATTGCTCATAAACGGTGAAGGCATCGTGAGGAAACCGGTATGTCCAAAAACTTAAAAATAAAAAAGACACATGACATTCACCAACATTCACTGGGCCAGCATGGTGGATTAGGGCCCATACTCTCTCTCTCTCTCTCTCTCTCTGAGAGACCTGAGTCCCAGCAGTGGTTGAGATCGTTAAATTCGATAAAATGCTATTTGGTCAGCACTCGCTATGATCGATTCTATGGCATTTTATCGAATTTGACGATCGATAAAGAACAGTACTTGCAGTGCAGAGCAAATTGAGCCATTATATAAAAGCCGCTAATTTAAAGTAGGTAGAACCAATAATAATATTTAACTCTGTCTCGTTAGCAAGCAACTGCATTTATAGTTCCTAATAAACACACAACAGTACCAATTTCCTCATCAAAAAACTTTTCCAACTATAATTCCGCTATAACTGCTAACTGCTGCTGTAAAAGTTATACCTAAAGGCAGCCTTCTGTTTTCAATTAGAAATCGACAGGGGTTTGTTTAAATTACAGGCTTTAGTGTAACACAGAGAAGGGTTACCTACACTCAACAAGTGATAAAGGAGGTTAGGGTTCGGCATACTGTTCTGATTTACCTTTGTCACATATACCTGGTATTGTGTTAATGTTCTACCATCCATTAAACAGTAAAAAAAAACAATTTTCAACAAGCTTTTTAATGAGTATACATTTCATATCTGTGCTGTTAATCGTTCTTTCGTATGAAGCCAATCTAGAGTGCAGTAGCCAAAACATGGTGACACTTAGAATGGGTTATCGTAAATAAATGCGTATACCACATTTCATGTCTGTGCTGCAACCGCTGAGGAGTTCCCTTGTTAGAAGCCAATCTTGAGTGCGTTAGCCAAGTCATGGTGACACTTAGAATGGGCTATCATAATTGAATACGTATAAAACAATTCATGCCTGTGCTGCGAACCGCTGAGGAGTTCTCTTGTTAGAATCCAATCTTAAGTGCAGTAGCCATATTATGGTGACACTTAGAAAGGGTTATCATAATTGAATGCGTAGGTATACATCATTTCGTGTCCTTGCTGCTAACCGTTGAGGAGTTCCCTAGTCAGACAGGACCACCCAACCCTGACTGCAGCAACCGGCATGGTAAAACTTAAAACCAGCTATCATAATTAAATACGTATACAACACTTCGTATCTGTGCTGTTGACCGTTGTAGAGTTCTTTATCTGGAGCTAAACGTCGATTCAGTAAAAATGTATTGTCATCGGAATTGAAGCAACTTGTAAAAATTCAACTCCGCAGGATAAGAGTTAGTGGTTCTTATTCAGCTTGCAAGATTTGAACTAAACAAATAAACAAACAAACATTGAAAGTTAAATAAAAGCTTGTAAAAATATCATGGCATGTGTTATGCGTGATTTCCCGTTTAAAATCACATCATAAGTATCTACCTATGTAATAGACTAGATTCTAGTCTATTATACAAAAATCACTACTTCCCATATATTGTGGATTTTCCTTGGATACGCAGCAAACGTTTCGAATCCGTACAGCTAAGTATTGGAACAACCTGCTAGCTTCCTTGTTTCCTAAGAGATATAATCTGGACCTTTTCAAGTCCCGAGTGAATAGGCATCTTCTGAGTTTGCGTGCTTCATCTTCGATCACATCGTCGCTTACCAACAGGCGGGTTGGTGGTCAAACGCGGACTAATACGCGATAAAAAAAAACAGTTCGATTGCTCATAGACCGTCAAAGGTCTAAAGAAAATCCAATACCAGTTTGCAGCGTATACCCAGTGTGCTGGCAGCATTACAACGCTGAATGGCAATGCTTATACATTGAGCCAGAAAAACGGCAGCATTTTTTCCAGGCGATTTAAAAGATTTTTTAAATAAGGTAAACACTTGGTGCTGATAAGCTTTTTAAGGGCATTATATCTCTAAGCTTACTTATTCGTACGAATTTATGAATTTTAGTATTAAATTAAAATTTGCTTATGACAACGCGCTAACAGCAGAATGTTATCTCTATACCTATTCCAACGTGATATGCCATGTAATGTGAAGGTACTAAACGCGCTCCCAGTACTTAGGTCTGACCCGAGTCAACATTTTATTACAAACCCCGCACGTCGGCAGATAGTTTCCAACTTATTCAGGTGTGTTGTGCTGAATTTCCACAATATATCGCCCTATTTTGTAATAAAAGCTTGTAGTTCTGAGATAAAGGTTAATTAAAATTTATGTTTGATTAAAACCCTTGTTTTGTGAGGAGTAAACGTAAATTGTTAACGCTGCGGTGTAGAGCTGTAAATAAATAATGCTTACTACAGACATAGTGGATAAGATTGTGGAGTAGAGTTAAATCTACTCTATCGCATTAGGTTATAACCTGTAATGATAGTTCTAAGGTGGAAATAAAATAAATTAATTAATTAAAAATAAATATTGTACAACTAGATATCCCCGACAGACAATCTCCTTGATGTATTTAGCACAGAGTCACAATAACTATACAGGGTGTAAGGGGAACACTCTCGAAGCTAAAAGAAGGTAATTGTACTCATCATTATGAACAACTTTTACTATGGGACCAACCCTGAAATCGCGAAAAAAATATCTGCTGTTCCATACATTTTGTCGAGTGTCAATGACCGTTTTCTATAGCACAGCTGATATTTTATTCGCGATTTCAGGGTTGGTCCCATAGTAAAAGTTGTTCATAATGATGAGTAGGTACAATTACCTTCTTTTGGCTTCGAGAGTGTTCCCCTTACACCCTGTAGAGAGGTATACTATTTCCATTCGTTTATTTGATCTGATAGCTGCAATGACATTGTAAAAATTGAAACTAAAAAAAAAAAACAAGCTGTACTAATTATATCATAATCTTCATGTTTCATAAACTGCAGGGCGTCCCGTGACGAGCAACTTTTTTTAGATCCTTCTAACTTCTATAATTATTAAGTCTGTGTTAATTGTATTAATTAAGTGTATGAAAATTTGTTCAATTACAGTTTTAGTATAGATAGATCTCAATTTTAAAAGTATATAAAAGGGTGACTCTGGTACAGTGAAATGAGCGATGATTATTGTTTTGGTGCACCCCTTAGTCTTGGTTATTTTTAATTATGTATTTTAAAATGAAGGTAAAGTTTGATACACCAACTTTGTATCAAGTGCATCCTTTGCAAATAATGGCCCGTCAAAGTAGCAAAAAGTAGATCCCTCTACCCTGCATTTTTAAACTATTCATTAATGTAGAAACATGTAATTTGCTATGCTAATAGTTCAAGTATATAAAATAAAATATATAAAATAATTTCAAGTATATATATAAAGTAGTTCAGTATTAAAAAGTTTTATTCGAAATTATATCGAATTTTTTTGATTATAACTTTTTTGTTATAGCGATAAAACTACTACTATAATAAATTCCAGACTTTCTAGCTTATCACAAAGAGAATATAAATACTACGTAAGAGCTTATCATCATTCATCAGGCCATAGAATTGAGGTCAGGTTTCGTAAAATAATTTTACCAACATAATGTTTTTCAAGTAGTTTTCTTTTTAAACAAACCATAAAAAATATATGTTGTAGGGATGTTACATCTCTAAAATTTTGGCTTAATCCACGTACTTTATTCGTTCGAATTTTTAAATAATTACCAATTTCTGAACAATGAATAACAATTACATGGCTTTGGCCACTGAACCCTACCGTATATGCGTGTCTTGAAACGCTTTTGGCCAGTTATTTCTCCTCAATCTTTTTACGGCCCTTTTTGGGTGAAACGATGTGAGTTATTCACACGATTTAAAAACACCCAGACTTCATTAATAATTGCAGACTCCACGTTTCACACTCATGTCAGTATCAAAAACAGAAAATCTCTTAGTGTTTGCTCGTGAAATATCGACTATGACGTCCATGACCCACAAACAAATTAACAACTTTTGAATTCATAATATTTACCTCTAAAATATACGAAACCATCGAAATATTTACAAGCTTGTAGGCATTGCGGTATGTCATATCCACTGACCGTGGACTAACTATGCACCCATCTGTGTCGGGTTTTACCGCAGTGCATTAAATAAAGAGTAGGGGATCTACAGACCAGCATATCTATAGAGTTAGCCAAATGATGGAACTAAACATTATCTACGGACGCTGTTAGTTGCATTCAGAAAATACGATGGCAGCGCCATTCTCAACAGAAAAGTTAGTCACACTGTAGCATGCTCGGCATCCGTCCTTTTATAGCGATCCTTCATTCGGGGTGCTAGGGAAAATGTTTGAGGGATTTTATTTCATTTTGGGGATTAAAATGACCGTTGAGTCCAAGTAAAAGCAAACAGTAAAACATAATATATAAACGAAACAATTGTTTGTCAAGCAGTATTTTTTGTTGGCGCTACTTTTTCATCACCATCTTCATATGGAAGTTTTGAGTTTAGTGTGGCACTCCTTGTGGACCTTGTTATATACATTGCTGGTTTTAGAAATTCTAAGCCAAAACAACACTACAAAAACAAGTAGGTATAAGGAAAATGGTTAATTGTATTCGAATGTGTTTAGATACTATAATAGCCTATCGCTACTATAACAGCTAATGCTGTTATGAGTTTTGGTTTCGGGAGCGTATCTCTTACACCTTAATTTTATTTACACTTGTGAACATACCACCCATACATTGTGAATTTTCTTTGGATACGTACCAAACGTGTTGATTCTATGTTTCTAATCCGTACGGCCAAAGATTGGAACAATCTGCCAGCTTCCTTAATTCCTGAGAGATATGTCCTGGGCCTTTAAGGCCAGAGTGAATAGGTATCTTCTAAGTCTGCGTGCTTCATCTTCGACCACATCGTCGCTTACCAACAGGCGAGTTGGTGGTCAAACGCGGACTTATCCGAGTAAAAAAAAAACAAACAAAAAAAACAAGTTAACTTTTACTGAACATCCCGTGAAATTGACTCCCGTTTAGTTTATTTATTTTCTTTTCTCTCTTTACTTTTATGTTGTTGTTTTTATGTTGGACCCGAGTTTGTCCTAAAACAGCGACGAAAACCACCGTAAGATGGGCAGCAGCGTCCTATTAGTACACGGTGAAGTACTGCAATCCCCGAGCCGCCTGCCAAGCGTGGGGATTATGGCAACACCCCTCGCTAAAAGGGAGGGCTTTGTTCAGCAGTGGACGTTTACTGGCTGATGATGTGTGATGTATACTTTTATGAAGTTTTCGTACTACTCATGTGACTGTGCCAACGTTTTCCGCGACTATCAACAGGTCATATTGATCGCGCCGGAAACGCTACGTACCAGCGAAGTCGGCAAACATGCGAAACTGTTGGCACACTGAATTAATATTCAGTTTACTCGTATTAGACGTAAATACTATCATAATAATAACAGTATAGTGTTACTGAACTGTTGTTCCAATTAAATAGGCATGTGTCCTAATGTTTAATTTATTACAAATAACAAGCTTAAGCGATGAATAGAACTACTGAAAAAATTATTAAATTGGCTGATAAATCTCTGAGATGTGAGCGTTTAAAGTTTTAGGTGGGGATAGGGAGGGAGTGCTCTATCCCTTTCTCGCAAAGCGTGTGTTAGTATAGTATTTGTATGGCGCGCCTGTGGCGTGACGTCATGGCTCAGTATAGTGCGCTCTCTGTCTAGCATGAAATTAAAATGCTTATATCTCATTTATTTTTGAACTAATTTTAATTTTGCTTTCGTTGGTGTGCTCTATTTATGATCAGCTTATTTATGAGGTAATAAAAAAATATTAGTCATCATGCCTATTATGGTTTGGGTTAGTTTTTAGCTAAGGAATAGGTAGATTTAACTTTAATGTATGTCTATGTACCAACTGATTGATTAATACTATAATTAACAATTTAAACACCAACTTCAAAATTAGTAAATACCCAATTTCGTTTACTTCAATCACAGAAAAGAAAAAAATTAATTGGGTGACATATTTTTCAGTTATTTTGATATAAAAATAAATTTTGATGAGGTTTCTTGGAACCAATCTGAAATTAGGTATACCGTTTCAAATAAAAAATAAGTTATCAAATTGGTTTATAAATTACGGAGTTCTGAGGTAAAAAAAAACAAGTGAATTGAGAATTCCCTCTACATTGAAGTCGGTTAAAAATAGTACAACTATAACAGTATGTTTTCGACGCATCGTTAAATTTGCATTAAATACTCCCGAATTAGATTAAAATTATTAGAATAAGTATGAAATCTTTGACTCCCGATTACATTAGCACTATTTCTATCAATTCCATCCATAGCACTGTAGAGTTTATCGAGCGTAAGGAAAATATGGGTGTGGGTGTTTAGTTAATAAAGTTAAACAAGGGCCTTTATGGACTAACGTAATGTATGCCAAAACGTAGCCTAGGCCAGCATACCCCCATACCAAATGTCATCCAATTCCGTTCAGTCGTTATAGAGTTATGCATAAACAACCATACCTACGCTCTTACCCTCCCCCCAAATTATTTCGCATTTAAATGTTACAGACAACTTAAAAATTTGAGGTCCGGTAGGATTCAAACCTGTGCCATCTAGGTTTCGGATCCTGCCCATGGGTGTAGCTTGAGGGTTCAAACAGAGGTGAAAAAGTGAATAGAAAATGGAGACATTTGAACATGAAAGATAATTGTAAATACTGAGGAATAGCTCCCTTGTTTGTTTCATTTGATGTGTGATACGAACAATTAGTTAGGATGCGCAATGCGCTTTACAACAATGCACCAAAATTTACAACACAAAAAAATTTCAGTGAGGTCACAGAAAGCACCACGAGTATGCTTTACATTCAAACAATTTAAAATCTTACTGCATTGTAATAAAAGCGACGTGAGAGAAGCACATTTCCTCACGCTGTACTGCACAGCTGTACTGTAATATAAATTCATGACTTCTTTGACATCATTTTGTACTTTATGTAAAATGAGCTCGTTATGTCGAATTTTGAGGTGTTTTTTTTTTTTTCTTCTCGAGCTCTAATGTGCGGTACGTAAATGTAAGGCATAATTTTTTTGTGATTGAGTGGGTATAATATTTTAACTTGCATTTTTTTGTAATAATTTTAGGGTACGACGAGTTATGTTTTTAAATAACAATAACGGTCTGTGTTGAAGTAGAAAAGAGAATTTGTGGCGCCAACGTGAAAAAAACTTTCGAGTTTCGAGTGTTAATGCGTAGTAACGGTGGATTCTTATTTATTAAGTATTCGTGGACGTAATCGAGTGTGGAAAAGTGATATAACTCGGTGAAACATGTATTTTCTTTTGTTTCCAAAGCTCCATAGAAGCCTCTTGTGAAGTCTCCACCACTTTGCTAGGGCATGACTTTGACTTGACCTTGACTTACTTTGCTTGTCTACTTTTCATAACACTTGATTATAATAATTATTATACATAATATTACTTGACACTGGCAAATGCACAAGAGTGCGACGCCAAAATCCTAGAAAAGTATTATAAAAAATAGCCTCAACAAAGCTAAACTAAGTTACAAAATTACGCCTATGATTCAGATTTACGTTTTTTGTTCAATCTTACTCGCGCATATTAACGTTTTGAAGATAAAAAATCACTAAATGAGAATTGAAAAAAAAAACTGTTGGTCATTATCTTGAGAATAATATTGCAAATAGCTAGCTAGCATAAAGCTTTTTCGGTTTGATATTTTCAAGATTGCGGAGGAAATAGAAAAATAATAAAAAAAACTCAAAAATTTTGAAAGTTGCGAAGCTAAGCGACGGCGACGGAGGCCTATATATAACTAAAAAAGTCAGCTATATGTACATTTCAAGCTACTTTTATTATTATTTGTTTTCTTCCGCTCTTTGCTCTTGTTTTCATTTCCGTCTTTTTCCGTAACTCTTGTTTCCTGCTAAAGTCACGTTTTGGATTCTTTAATAAATGTTTCATAAAGATATTTATGTAAACATGTTTTTATGTATACTTCATTTCCATCTTAGGTGAAAAAATATATCGACTGTTTATTATCTTTCAGACATATTATAAAATAAGCCAGAAGATTTTTTGTCAGCATGATGCAGAGTATGAGTATACACATACACATGGTTCAGCCAATTTTATTTACATTGTTTTAAACTATCGCGGTTATTCACTAAAGCTATATGATTATTGACGGGATATTTACCGTGGTAAGGTTGTGGAATGAGCTCTTGATATTTCGGCGCAGTTATATGCACCAAGTTCACGGGAAGACCTCGTCCCATCTTGTAAATAATCATATAACTTAAATTTTCTTTACGATTTCAGACTTGAACCACATGGTAAAATTTGATCATAATAATGAGTATAATTACCACCTTTTGGCTTCACATACCTTTTCAACATTACCCTGCGTTTAAATATAGCTATGGCTCAGCTATAAATGTTTTATTCTATCCATTTCGAGTGACCTGACCGTATTACATTAAAAAAATCGTTGGAGACGTTGTTCATGGTGTTGAGTATTGTAAGCCTTTTTTGGTATAGCATACTTTTTCCGCATAACCCGGTCTAGAATAGCTTAGTATCATATAGTTGTATTGGTATTTCAGTACTTATTACAGTTCTTCTTGTTTGCTGTTTCAATTGGCTATATTGTTAACTGGCAATGCGCCAGTGAAAAAATTGGAATACCTTGTACTAGGTTCAGAAGCAATGTTACATGAGCGGGTTAACTGTATGTAACCCGCTGATGTAACCTAATAAATCTGATACTGTTGTTCTTTTTATTCGTATGTATTTATTGAAATTTATTTAAGCTTATATTTTGTGCGTAATCGACCACATTGATAATTTTATAAAAATCTAACTAACGATATCGAAATAAATGACAGAAGGAGTGAAAATAAATTAGCAAGTTATACTTTTTTTACAACGTCTATTCGTGTCAATGGTGGCCGCGGTATCATGTGTGCTTTACAATCTGATGGCACCCGGTTCGAAGCTCGTTTCTAAACCATAGTCGTATGTAGTACCTAAATAAATTATGTTCAGTTTCGATGCCATCGCTCAACAATGGTGGAAGAAAACATCATGAGGAAACCGGTATGTCCAAGAACCTTAAAAGTTCTAAGAAAAATCATTACCAGCCTTGCAATGTTCCCACTGCTGGGACAACAAGGTCAACAAGCCTTCTCTCAGAGAGAGGGGATGGGCCCTTATTCACCATGCTGGCCCTGTGCATGTAGGTGAATGTCATTATATCTATGAACATTTTGTTTTTTAGGATTTTTTTAGGTACTAAATTCTGTGCAGCCGTTCATCATCATGATTTCAGCCGTAGGACGTCCACTGCTGGACGATCGATCTCCAAAAGGGCCTGTTGGAAGCGGCCTGCATCCAGGGTTTCCCTGTTATGCTTCTTTTATTTTTATTTTAGTGCTCAATTTAGTCATAAATAAGGTGTACATTGATAATTGTAAATTTTTAGTTAAGTAATTAAAACTTCGCCAAATTGACACAATTTCCTACGTAAATGTAATGTTTATTTATAGAAGCGGCAGGTACTTTAGGTAAAGTGTTGGTTTACGACGAGCACTATCTGAGCTCAACTTCGCTTCACTTAAAACTTAGTCTGCGTCATACTTACACTTGTACAGTCTACGACAAACGTTTGTTGGCACCTGTTGAAATATCTGACTAAATATACGAATATCGTTTTGATTTTAAATAACAAATGAGTGATCCTAAAATAAAATTTTTCGAAACAAGCTTTTAGCTAAAAAAAAAAATTCATCCACCATCTTGGAGAGGCCATATTGAATTTAGTGTGATGTCACTTTATCGTTTTTTACTCTTCAAGCAATTTATTTTGGTACCTATATTAAGAGCCTCTTATACGAAATTTGACGGTTTTAAATCAATTATATTTAGTTAAATTACAATATTTGAGCTGGAAATAAATACATGTCACAGATACATCTGTGTTAGAGTTTATGATTTGGTTCAAAACACGACAGAATAAACTTTCCTCGATCAAAAAAAAAAAACTGAAACAAAGTCGACTTACTTTTTTTTAATGCTCTAATGAAAACTCATAACAACCTGGAAATTGCATGTACTGAATGGCAATTTTATTCAACAGTTTTTTATTTGGATAGATTTTTGATAGTGAATAGTGTCGTTTTTTAGTGAAATTAAAAGCGTAAAAAGGACGCGAGAATTTTGGCGCGCCGCGTTCAGTACCGCGCCAGGCGTCATCGAGGTCGGACTTATGCTCGTTTTTGTCGTTGCACTCCCCCCGCGGGCGTCCTGACTCTAGCATGGGAAAATACATTGTCGCTATAACTTGGCAGGGGCTGAGGGAGCGTTTTGTTGCCTACGCGACTCGGATAACCGCCCGTTATCAGGGTTGTCAAAAATATACACCATCCAGCATCTTGTGGCGGGGGGCATTTTGAAAATATTACAATATTGAGTATTGCATTTTGTATTGTCACCAGAACTAGAGTTTTAGCAAAATTGGTTAGAAGTAAGTGGTTCTATTTCAGCTTGCAAGATATGAACTAAACAAACAAACTAAGATACAAACTTTGCAAGTAAAAAACGCTTGTAAAAACGACTACTTAATGAGTAGACGCTCGAACCTAATTATTGCTAAAATCAAATGGTATTATTTTTATAGGAGCTGGTTAAAATACTACTGAGTCAAAGTACCTAATGAAATTTTTGTGGGACTATACCTCGAGAGCGTTCTCTACATAATAAAAAATAAACACCTAATTGACATACAAAAGTCAGAGTAATCGGCGTATATCAAGGATTTTATATATACCCTAAAGGGACCTGTTTATCTATGGCGTATATAAATTTCTAATCCTTACAGCCAAGGAATGGAACACTGTTTGCTCCTTTGTTTTCTGAGAAATATTACCTAGGTTTTTTTTATTTTTTATATTAGATTGGCTTGCGCTTGGCCGCCAACTCGCCTGATGTTAAGCGATGATGCGGCCTACGATGGAGCACGCTTGCCTAGAAAAAATCTTTTCACTCTCGACTTGAAGACACCCAGATTGTAACTATCGGCAAACACCCACTCAGGCAGCGAATTCCACAGACTAGCAGTTTGCATAATAAATGTGGAATCAAAGCGCTTCGTACGGGTTCTCGGAATATCAACCATAAAGCGGTGGCGATTCTTCGTACCCACTCTGGCAGGTATTTCTAGGTCAACGTAAATAAGCGTCTTCTAAGTCAGCGTGCGTGGAAAATTAAATTGTCTAGATGCTTAAGGTGGTACATTTTACCTATGGCTGGAAATTCAAATTTTAAACAGTTTTCTTTGCTTTGTAGCTAGGCTGGATAATTATATTAAAATGACGCATTGTTTGCGCAAATCGTTGATTTTTCTTTATATTATCATGTACATTATTTAACAGTAACGCACCATAATATTTAAATTTTTCAATAAACGGTTTGAAACAGCAAAAAATTTTTTATTGAATAATGTAAGTAATAATGTGTATTAGAGATAAATATCATTCCATGATTTTGTAATGAATAATAATCAATTTGCGCAAACATCATGATCGCGTTTACTATAACTACCCAGCCTAGCTACAATGACAAGAAAACTGTTTGAAATTTGAATTTTCCGCCATAGGTGAAACGTACCACTTTAAGTATAGTTTGCTTAGTTACTTTTGTTGTTGACTGTACAGACAATTTTAGCTTTACGACGCTTCTGTGGGTGTGGCGTGGAACCTATATTAATAAATTATTGACACACAGGTATCTTTGGGGATCATAATAACTAAAAATAACCGCTCATACCTTCTAGTAAAGGACAGAGAGTCACACTCTAACTTAGTTAGCGAGCTGACATTGTTAAAAAAAGCCAAGTTGGGTGTTACAAGTGCACAGATTACGAAAAATAAATAAATATGTAAATTTGCAGAAAATAGTATTTTTAGGGTTCCGTACCGGAAGAATGTAAACGGGACCCTATTACTAAGCCTACGCTGTCTGTCTGTCCGTCCGCCCGACCGTCCGTCTATCCTACCGTTTAACGGCTGTATCTTTCGAACCGTAATAGATAGCCAGATGAAATTTCCACAGAATATTCTGAGTGACTGGTTAGACAGTGTAAGTATTCGGGGATATCATTGTAATCTTCATTATGAACCACTTTTATTATTTACCAACCATGAAATATCAAAATAAAACAGGTGTTCTATACAAAAATTTCTATGTATGGAACAACTGATATTTTGATATTAAGTTTTTGTATTTTATTGGGTGGTACGGAACCATGCAGTGCATGAGCCCGAGTCGCACTTGACCGGCTTTTTTTTCACTAATGACTAGATTTGTCACAGCTTGCGTCAAAAGTAAACCTGCTTTGTGAAACCTCACACGTACTGATGTTAGATTTACAAACTCCTTGATGGATTGGATGAAGGGAAACAAATATGAAATACGTCAACAATGATGGATGGAGTAGACGGTGCGCAAAACGATTTATTGACGGTGTTATGATCAGAGAAAAGAAGTCTGATTTGTTTTCTAAAAGTTTTGTCGTAAAAGTACGATGAGCTGTTCGATCAATTTGTGCGTTATACTAATATTATTATGTTAAAGCAGTGGCGTAGCTAGGTGCAAAAAAATGGGGCCCTACCGCCCTAGCTATACTGATTAGTAGCCCAATCAGAAGAGAAATAAAAAGACCTTTGCCTTGCAAAAGGTGGTGTAGTAATGATTTTCACGTACCTATGTTGTTTTTGTCTAGGCTCTGATGAAAAATCCAAGTTTTCGACCTTGGGGATGGTGAGCGCAAGCCGCCATCTTGGATTTTAGAAGTGAAAAATCCAACGGTTTATTTTACATCAAAAATGTCAAAAATTTCATTAAAAAGTTAAATAAGATAAAATTATTGACATTTTTGTCTAAATACTTTTTTTTGTAAGTCCGTTATCTAATTTGTTACAGCGGCGTAAAGATGAACTTTTTACCAAAAAAAAACCCTATACTGGGTATATTCCTCAGAATTACTCCCGAAGTATGTTGATCCTTCAACAAATACGCATATTATGAGAAACATTAAGAAAACTAAATACTTTTACATTTTGTCATATAAATAATTTTTTTTAAAGTCTAATACTAAACGAGTTAAAACTGCGGGAATGATATTATTTATTCTTAATTGTGAATTTCTCATTATTTCTATCAGTTTATTGCAATTATATATTAAGAATACTCCTTTCCACGCCACCATGAGGTAGAATAAAATGTGCGCTGTTTTGATTGTGGTATCCCCTGCAGGCCTAATTCACAGGTGTTCCGGCATTTCACCAGATGTGTCACCACTTTCGTGCTCGTTTTCTATGCTCCTGAAGATCTTAATATCTATGTCTTCATCTTCACTATCGCTCTCAATGCGAAATCTATTGCTATAATTAGATCTGGACCCGGTCCATTCTGAACTAATTCACTTATTTCGCTCTCTGTCACCCCATTCAGTGCACCCGTGCACAGTACAGACTATGATATAACGATATAACTAAGTGCTCTATATAGATTGAAAAATCAGTACATACAGTGCGGCCGCTGAGAGAATAAAGATATAACATGATTGAATGTACTTATGTAAAATCTAAGCTGTACAAACAATAACACTAAAAAAAATTACTATAAACATTTAAACAAGTTTTCCTAAACAAAAATCCTAACAAGTTTTTTTTTTAATTCATATTTCTTGTTCTATAATAATTATGTGTACTAAATTCCGTCTTTATTTTCATTCGTTCATTTTTTTATCTTCTTTTTTCACAAGAAAGTACGCAATGCAAGCTGACTTCCTCTTTTTCAATTCGTTCTCTTCGTTTTTAATTAACACCGTTTTACTCGTGTAATTAACCGCCGGCGTCGCGTCTGATGTTTTATTAATTGAAGCGTTTAATAGTTTTCATTTATTCTTTAGAATGACGGCGATTTCTTTTTTATTTTAGTTTTATTAATATTAATTGGTAACTAACTATTATGGGTTTCAAGTATTAACACAAGAGGGAGATTTTCAATTCGGTCTGTTGTTTTATTGACAGTGTAACCAGCATGCTGGCGGCATTACCACTATGAATGTCAATAGGTAGTAGGTAGGTACTTAGTTAAAAATTGAATTGATCGACAATCAGTAAAGTCTAAGGCAGTCTCACCACTGGCGAGCAAACAATTAGCTATCAACTATTTTCTCGCTCAAGAAACGAACAAAATATATAGTAAGAGATTCCGTGTCAATAAAAGAGACACATATACTAATAGTTGATCGCTGGCTGTTCACACTACCGGAGAGAACTCTCTCTCCACTATATTATCGCAGCGACAACAACTATCAAAGATAAAACTCGCTCAGCGATACTCGCTTGCCGGTAAGTTTGCGCAGGAGTGTACCTATGCTCAGCCGCGCTAAGCAAGTGGTGCGAGTAATCGCCCACCGCACTCGCTCACTCGCTTTATAGCCCAGCGAGACAACTATAGAAACTACACACTCGCTTCTCGCTGCTCGCTAACTCGTATCCAGTTTCTAGCTCTAATCGCTTCTCGCTCATCGCCGGCGGTGACACAAGTGCCTAAGGCTGCTTTTCCACCAAATAAGTATGTGTTATGCAGCTAAGCTATGAATGAGGTAATGCTAAGCTACGAAACTATGTGGCCATTTCCACTAATGTCCTACTAAATGTCCCGAATACTTAGGTATGTATTTATTTAATGCTAAGAGATATAGCAAACCGGGTGCTAGATAGAGATAGAGAGATAGAGAAGATGTGCTATGAAGATTCGCTGCGTGTGTCAGCTGTTCTATGAAGATGCGCTAACTACGTTGTATGTCGTGTACTTTGCTCTGTACATCACTCGCGCATCTCTAGCTCACATCCGTAGCTCCCACCCCAAGCACGCACCTTCTCTCTATATATAAAAGAAACTTCGTTGAACCCGTTTCCACTAGTTCTAAGCTAAGCTAATGGTTGTCAAACACATCCGTAGCTGAACAACGTAGCACATCTCTGGTGGAAAAGCAGCATAATATCCAGCTATGTTTTACCAATTAGCGCAGCTGAAAGCAATCTAGCACTGAAAGCTAGCAGTGCGGCGTCACTCCGTCTTTGTGGGACACGCGACGCAGTCGTTAGTGCACTCAGTGTTTAATGAGCTCGCGGCGATGCAGGCACACGCGTTTACACGGTACGGCGGTACCAAGCTAAAAAGCAGTAGGTATCCGTCACTGGCTACGCGTGGACAATTCCTCAGGAACAGTGAATTTTTCAGGATAATAAATATCACTCTCCGGGTTTCACTCCGGGTCAACTAAAGAGGAATAAACAAACACACTCTCGTATTTATTATACTAAATTTGAGTATTAATTTGCTCTGACAGCTGGTGAAATAACATTGCTAGGCAATCGTGCTCCATCGTTCGCACTATCGGTTAACATCAGGCGAGTTGGCGGTCAAACACAAGCATATTTTTTTTAAATCTTATTGAAAATTACGACACAAACAACCAATCTAGTGTCATCAAATCACCAGTGAATCGGTTTCTTCTAGGCAAGCGTGCTGCATCGTGAACCGCATCATCACTTAACATAAGACGAGTTGACAGTCAAACGCAAGCCTATTATTCAATAAAAACATATTTTGGATCGTTTACAGATCACGTTTGTTAATGAGTTAAAACGTTTTTAATCCAAAGAAGTTAATTATTTAGTAAAACTGTAGGTTGAAGCATAGAGTGAAAAAACAAAAATAAGAGACAACTGAAACATTTTTGCGAATATGATGTAGGGTATCAAAACGGTACGTTAGCCAGTTTAACTCAATTTTGTGTGACTTGCGGATTGGGACGTTTTTGCATAATTAAGTCCCATTGAAGGTCCTGAGACAATAATTTAAATGAAGTCGCCTATCGTCACCCAGGTGATTATAGGTATTCCCATTTGACCAAAGGACACTAAAGAGTCGACTTTGATCACCCAGGTGATCAAAGTGGAATAGACCATCCAAATACTCAAACCCACTACTAGTTGGCAGCGCACTCGGTATACCACTGCTATACCAATCTGAATGGCAATGCTTATTATACTATGCCTTATCAAAATACTTAACAGTGACTTTCCTTTCCAGGTATATTTTCCTGGCGATCTACACAGCGGAGATGATAATCAAGTGCATAGCGAAGGGCTTCATCCTTAACAAGTACACCTACCTGCGGAACCCGTGGAACTGGCTCGACTTCATAGTCATTACCATGGGATATGCGACTATTGGGATGGAGGTGGGGAACCTGGCTGGCCTGAGGACTTTCAGGGTCCTGAGGGCGCTGAAGACTGTTTCTATTATGCCAGGTGAGAGGACCTTATTAAAGTAACATTTTTCATGTTTAAGGTTCCGTACCCAAATGGTGTATACGGGGCCCTATTACTAAACCTACGCTGTCTGTCCTACCTTTTAATGGCTGTATCTTTCGAAACGTAAAAGATAGCAAGTTTCACAGAATATGTAATGTTACAGCGGATTAACTAAGTAATAATAATAAAGTCAATAAACTGACCAAGTGCGAGTCGGGCTCGCGCACTGAGAGTTCCGTACCACCACAAAATACAATAAATATCAATTAAAAATACCGACTTCAAAATTAGTAAAATGTGGCATTTCGATTCGGTGAGACGAATGATAAGGTCGTCCAAGTAACGAAATTACCAGTTATAACTTGGTAATGAACAGAAATTTGACACCGACTCACACTTGGCCATTATTTATTATTTGATGTTATACTTTAGAGTGTGTACTATAATCATGCCAAGTTTGACGCCGATTTGAACACAAATGTTTTAAATGTTTATCGGGACTTATCACGTATTATTTTATTTAGGTTAGCGCTATTTTTACGTCAAACGTTAGTTTGACGCTATAGTTTAGTTATTTAGGCATTTATATCGCCACCTGCCACCACCTATGCTCCAACAAAAGGACAAATTGCCAACCCCTATAAAACTAGCCGCAGTGATTAAAACTGCTCGACAATCATACCCAGGACAGTGCCATCTATTCTGTACCGGTACCTGGCTCATTATGCTGATCTTATCCTACTTCCCGGGACATGCTTACGTCGTCACGTACCACCGCTTAACATCGACGATCCTTTTAGTCTCACGCAGTTTTGATGGCATCCGCCATTTTATAGCTGAGGGGAAAAGAGGGGTTTAAATGGGGAGTAATGGTGCCATAGCAAGTTTATAACCTTTCCGACAATTTCCGTGAGATAACAGGCTTCGAATGTGTTGTAAGCTCAGAAGGACTAAATGTAGGTGTTGATTTTGTACCAAAATGTCAAGAGCTTTCTTGTTTGACAAATAGTAGCTTATTTGTGCTAGCAAATGGAATACTCGTAGACTTTGAAATCTAACTGCAATACTATTTCCATTCGCTTATTTGCTTTGACAGCTGCAATAAAATTGTTAAAGTCTAAATAAAAACATTTCCTTTTAATATCTCACTGAAGTTAATCGGTTACCTGCTACAGTCTTACGTTCAAAAACCTAGCGACAGTGATCAGAATTACTGGTTTTCATCAAAAAAAATTACAATGTTATTGCAACTGTTAGAGCAACTCGATACTTGGACCGAGTATAATACCTATTAATAAAACTAAAAAGCAGTAAACGATACTACCATATCTAATCGAATGTATTAAATGATTCCCACTATTCAAAACAGTTTTATCGCATCTTTTCTCAGTAAATAAGCGCAGTTATATTTGGGTTCTTATATTTCTTTTTAAGGTTGATAAGCTAATAGTCTAGTTAAACCACAGCGTCTCATAATCTATTCTGTGACACAGCCTAATGGTGTGGTCGAAGTTGAGACGGATAACACGCCTCCCTCACTTAGGGTTACCATAATTATATCAGGATTTTTAGGCTTTTTTCAGAATTGCGGCCGGATTTTTTTAATCTCAGGAAAACTCTGGGTTTTTAGAGTTTTTAATAAAATAGAGCTAGACAGATAAGTTTTTCAAATCCTTTTAATTACAATGTTACAGTTAAAGTTACAATTATACATGATTTAAATAAAGTAGCATTATCAAAAGCACATTAGTTACAATAGATCCTGCCCAAGCCCAATATCCATAGCTATATTATCTTTCGTACATTTTCAACACATTTTAAGATAAAAAATATCACAGTCATAGAATGACATTGCAAATGGTTGAAAGCGATTTTCATGTCTCGTCGCTGAGGGATGGTGAAAAAAAATTTAAATAAAATAGTTTTTTTGCAATCTGTTCCGTCAAAAAAAACATAATATATTTATTAATATGAAAATGTTTTTAAATCGTACGAAATAAAATTTTTAAGATTATGGCCTCATCTCTTTTTATTATATTTGACTGTTTAAATTAATAAAAAGGCTTGTGTTTGAACACTATCTCGCCAGTTATGTATTAGTGCCTTAAATTTTCAAACAAGGTTTTTTTTTTTTATATAGTAGATAGGCTTGCGCTTGGCCGCCATCTCGCCTGATGTTAAGCGACGATGCGGTCTACGATGGAGCACGCTTGCCTAGAAGACCCAGCTGTGGAGAGGAGCGTGCACTGCAGACTTCTCCAATCCCGAATTAAATTGAACAACGTTTGATTTCTAACTGGCAAAACAGTCGGACATGGTGTTTTTACGGCTCCCGTTACAGATGGGACGTAAGCTGTGATTTCAATGGAAATGAGTCGTTATTCCCGGTTTATTGTCGACATTTCCACTGGAGATGGGATCCACAAGCCCTTACCATTCGCTGATTAGTACTATGTTACGTTACGACTGCCACGGCAAGGTTTACACTTTTCCGCAACTTCGTTTATTTCTATTATGGAAACTATACGATTTCACCAAAGGATTTCACACATTTTGTTTTTATTAAAAGTACGTCAGGGACCACCCCGAGGAGTACAGGTACCTCGGAGACACGCGCGCGTCCGACGCGCTGCGGTACGCGCATCGTATACGTTCGGTGCCTCACCGACTCGCTAGGACTGCTAAATTGGTGCATGTGGCTGCACCGCTCATTTACAATAGGATACCGCAAGAGGTGAGAAGTGCTCCATCGAGGGAGTCCTTCAAACAAAAATTAAAAAACTGGCTTGTCGAACAGGCATTCTATAATTTCAATGACGTGACAAAGATGAAATTAATTTAATTTTGATTATTTAATTTTATTTTTGACTATTATTATACTATTATATTATTATTGTTTTTCTATTGTGTATGAAAATGTGATTTCTTTTATGATTATTGTAATAGTTTTAAATTATTTTATTATCAATTATTTTCTGTGACGTGTACCTGTAATTTGTTACCAATAAAGTACTATGACTATGACTATGACTACCTAGCTATTTATATGCTATAGACAAATTAAAAATATGACACTCGACAGGATTCGAACCTACTCCATCGAGTACATGTCCCGATACCACAGACTATAATCTCCATATTATAATAAATACTTAGTCCTCAATTATGGAACAACACTTTAAAAGTAGTTACTAACGTTAGATAAGCCGGTTACACCAACTTATATAGTTTCGCGCGCATTCGGGTTTTTTAAGGTGAGCGCGCGCGCGGAGTTAGTTTTCTTTGCACTCAACTTTGCATTCACTTATTGTTTTTTTTTTTGGGTTTCGTATTTGCAATAAGCGCGTAAGTCTGCAATGAGAATGGCAACTGTCAAAGTGGTGCTTGCGGGAATTTTGCAAGGACGTTTGTTTATAGAGAAGATGCTTCACAAAATAACATAATCTGCCGCAGGGTACCATAACTTTTTTGATCCTTGCAATCCTCCTATTTCCTTACATCAATGCTTGCAATCATCTTTCAATTAAAATTTGTAAATAAAATGGATACAAACACTTGGTCTTCCCACATGAGAAATTGGAAATGAAATAGCCTGGATCCTAGTTTCACTATCAAAAGCAAACTATATCTCATTCAAAGTTTTGGCACAAAATATGAAAGTAAGCAGTTGCATTACCATAACATCTGGAAAGAGTAGGTATTCGTTTCAACTTCAGAATATCTTCCGTGGCGTTGGCGGACGATGCATAATCTTTGTGAATCGTTGTGAAGTTTGGGGACAGATCGGTTGCCTTATTATTTAAATCTATTCTATCCTTTGAAAGAATGGATTTTCAAACCCATTTTGGTTATTGTATCATTATTAGATATCAAGTCATCATCATAAACTTATCTATACTAATAGGTATTATAAAGAGGAAAGATTTGAATGTTTGTTTGTTTGCATTGAATAGGCTCCGAAACTACTGAACCGATTTGAAAAATTCTTCCACTGTTGGGAAGCTACATCCCCGGGTAACATAGGCTAAAGGTATTATATTTTCAAAAAAAATTGGGAAATTTACTAAAACTCCAATAATACCCGTGCGAAGCTGAGGCGGACCGCTAGTATTAAATAAACCGGTCATGTGCGAATCAAATTCGCGCATTGAGAGTTTCATACCACCACAAAGTACAAAAAGTAGTGCAAAAAGACAATGTCACGCCCAGGCGGTCACCCATCCAAGTACCGACCGCGCCCAACGTTGCTTAACTTGGTGGTGAACAGAAATTGGTCACCGACTCGCACTTGGTCATTATTTATTATTTTTTGTTTTACTCTAGAATGTATACTAAAAACATGCCATGTTTAACGCTTGTACGTATTACCGTTTTTACATTAAAGCAAATACAATAATAAAAAAAAACGTTTGTCCTATGTCATGGGGTTTGGTTAAAAATTCTGTGATTTTTTACGGTTCAAAAGATAGTAGGACGAGCAGACAGACAGACAGCGTAGGCCTAGTACCCGGTTTCATCCTTTGGGTACGGACCCCTAGAAAACGAACTACGCGAGCCGTAATGCAACCACCAGCTGCGTTCCATAATATAGGTACCTCTTGGAAAAGTGAGTAGAATGAGTGTACTACAGACACTAAAGTGCATGTCTATATGGATTCAGCGTTATTAAAAGTTTTCTCATTTCGTGACAAGAAAGTTAGCGATCGCGTGGGCTTTCTCTCCCCCTGCTCTAGAAACCTGCGCAATTTCAATGCATCAAATATAAATGAAACATAACTGCTTATTTCAGATTATCACTGGTATTAGCATGCAACAAGAATACCTAAAATACTATTTGTTATCACTAGTATACAGGGTGTAAGGGGAACACTCTCAAAGCCAAAAGAAAGTAATTGTACTCATCATTATTAACCACTTTTCGTATGGGACCAACCCTGAAATAGCAAAAAAAAATCTGCTGTTCCATACATTTTGTCGAGTGTCAATGACCGTTTTCTATAGAACAGCTGATATTTTTTTCGCGATTTCAGGGCTGGTCCCCATAGTAAAAGTTGTTCATAATGATGAGTACAATTACTTACCTTCTTTTGGCTTCGAGAGTGTTCCCCTTATACACCCAGTATACATATTTTTTTATCTGTAGTCTAATTGGTATTTAGTACGAACGCACAAACTTATTTTCGTAACCTGATTTCTAATTACAAGGGCATTAATTTCTTTTGAAATATACCCCTTTATAAAGTGTCATTTTCCTTTTTCACTCCTTTCTGCGGTTCATTCGTTCTTAAGGCCCGTTAAATAGAAAAATGGTCGAGTTATCATTAGTCTTCCTAACAGGATAAAAATAAAACAGGGGCCTTACGGACAACTGCTATTGCGGCACCTAATCCGCTCAGTTGGAAAATCACGCGACCGCAAACCGTATCTGGGCGCGATAAGGTTCACGTTCACGTGATTTTCCAAGTGAGCGGATTAGGTGCCGCTATAGCAGTTGTCCGTAAGGCCCCAGGACTCCTCATCGCACCACCAACCGCACTGGTCAAAAGGATCAGGACGGCATCTTGTACACCATAGAATTAACGAATCATCGAGCGGTTTATGAAACGCGATCAACATTTCTATGGATGAAATGGAACTCATAAAATACGCGGATAACTAAGATAAAAATTATGATACCTACCACTTTCAGCTCGTGAGATAAAACGGTTGAGAAACGTCAAATCAGAAACGCATTCCTAGTTTAGACTAAGTTTCTTCCTACTTTAACACCGACGCATTTGCTAGTCTAATAGGTTTTTTATCTGATACATTTCGGAGAGTGTGCATCGGATCTACATGATCTAATTCTCTCCTACCCATTTTACTATTGGGTGGCACGAAAATGCAACTCCGTTACATGGTTGATATTCCGAAATGGTACGAAACACTTTAATTCCAATTTTATTGTGGAATGCGCACCCACCCGTTCAGGGTGTTCCCCAATAGTTACAATCTGGGTGTCTTCAAGTCGGAAATTAATCGATTTCTTCTAGGCAAGAGTGCTCCATCGTAGATCGTATCATCGCTTAACATCAGGCGAGGTGGCGGTCAAACGCAACCCAAATAAGCTTTAATTATTATCAATTATTAAAAAAATTGGTACGAAAACTAAAAATTTCAAAACTATTATAGTCTGTTTTATACAAACAATTCTAAAATAGCTGATCTTAGTCAACTCACACAGATGGTCACATATCTCAATTACTCCAACAGCGATTCTGTTCCAGGTCTAAAAACCATCATCAACGCGCTGCTGCACTCGTTTAAGCAGCTGGCAGAAGTCATGACCCTCACCATCTTCTGCCTCATGGTGTTCGCGCTGTTCGCGTTGCAGGTCTACATGGGGGAGCTGAGGAACAAATGCGTGAAGAACCTCATCCTCGATCAGGGGGAAAACTTCACTGATGAAGTGTGGTTTGCGTAAGTACCTAATTAAAACTATATTAGAATTTAAAGTTATAATATAATGATTATTTACGGGATATTTACCGTAGTACGGTTGTGGAATGAGCTCCCGATATTTCGGCGCAATTACATGCACCATGTTCACGGGAAGACTGAAGAATGCGGGTGGTTGGTTGAACAGTTAAAAAGTTAGGTGCAGACATAACGATCTACCCTCTTTCTTAGTCTTTTGTCATAACTTATTAGAATTTATTACTTGTATTACTTAGAAACATACCTTTCACTATACTACCTTCACGTTTTACGTGCTAGGTACCTAATCTGTGGTCGATCACACAGATCAGATAAACAAAGGAGATATGCCTTAGTATAATTATTGTTTGGGTACAAATGACTACATTTTCATTTTTTTTAAACACTACACTGCTACAAAAACTAAGTACCTACGGCTCACTTCCTTATTTTTCATGCACACAAAAAAACTTAAAAGCTAGTTTTTATCCAGTTCCAATAATTTGAATAATATGGTTCGGGCGCCTGTTGTTTTTACAGTTGTAATAGTTTTGTACTACACCTACTCATTTTGAAGTCTTTTTTAGAGTTCCGTATCCAAAGGAAAAAAACGGGACCCTATTACTAAGCCTACATTGTCTGCCTGTCCGTCCGTCTGTCTGTCTGTCCTACCTATTAACGGTTGTATCTTTCGAACCGTAATAGATAGACAGTTGAAATAAAAAAGTCAAAAAGTAAAAACGAAAGGGGTCCCCATACAACAAACGTATTTTTAAACGTATTTTTGTATGAGCTCTAATATAAAAACGACAATGCGTACAAGCGTCAAACTTGGCACGATTCTAGTACACACTCGAAAGTATAAATAATGGCCAAGTACGAGTCGGTGACAAATTTCTATTCATTACCAAACGCCTGTAGCAAACTGCGTAGCAAATTACTCCGACAATTGGAAGGCGTTATAATAACTGGTGATTCGGTTACTTGGACAACCGTATTGTATTTTGCGGTGGTACGGAACCCTCAGTGCGCAAGCCCGACTCGCACTTGGCCGGTTTATTTTTTATGATAACTTTTCAATATCTTTTCATTCATCCAGGTGGATAAACGACACGTCCAACTGGATGGTAGATGACGAGGATGTCCCCATCATCTGTGGAAACCTGACCGGCGCGCGGCATTGCCCCCCAGACTGGACCTGCCTCTGCATCGGCCCCAACCCCAACCACGGGTACACCAACTTCGACAACTTCATGTGGTCCATGCTGACGACCTTCCAACTCATCACGCTGGACTACTGGGAGAATGTCTACAATATGGTGAGAGTAATAATATATTTCTTCGAACACATATATTACTTTGGCCACATCGCTCGAAGAACCGATAACCGATGGGGAAGAAAGGTACTTGAGTGGAGACCACGAACCGGAAGACGCAGCGTAGGTGGGCCTCCCAATAGATGGACCGACGACATAGTGAGAGTCGCTGGCATTCAAAAGTGGAGTGGGTGCAAAAGGCAGGCTGTCGTTCAGTGTGGAGGTTGAAGAGGGAGACCTATATTCAGCAGTGGACGTCTTTGGCTGATGATGATGCATAATATAATTATTTCTTTGTTTTCATGACCGTAGATTCAATATCCTTTAGTCGTAATATTAAACATGTTTACATAGTATTAATAGCGTCAAACAAATCATAGTCACAGTCAGAGTCAAGCAAAGTAAGTCACGGTCAAGTCAAACTCATGCCCCTGTAAAGTGGTGGAGACTTTACAAGAGGCTCCTATGGAGTTTAGGAAACAACACGAAAAGACACGTTTCACCTCGTTATATCACTTGCCCAAACACGAGCACGTTTACGAGCACTTAACAAATAATCATTCACCATTTGGTATACATTAACACTTGAAAATACACAAGTTTAGGAAAATAATCCAACGAGCCGACATGTTTTTTTCCACGTTGGTGCCAAATACCTTTTATTTACGATGCGCTTAGTGTTACCGTATCAAAATTTTAAAAGTCCTGACATAAAGCTGGTCTTTTCTTTTGTTTTGTGTTTAGTGTTAATCAAGATTTACTACCTACAAATGAGAGCCGGTTTAATCCGGACGGATGGTAACTCTAGATTCGCTATGCATTGTTTTTGGTGAGCATAATAAAGAATGTACCTAACTACCTACCTATATATATTACCGTCTACAATAGCAAGAGATGGTGTAGGTAGGTACAATAAAAGGTACAAAAAGTACAATATCGTCTAAGAACTCGAATCGTACTCGAGAAGCAACGAAAATAATATTAAAACGAAACCCGCAAAAATCGCTCATGTAACTGTGTCTTAGCTCTACCGACATCGATGTTATCAAGCGGATTCAGTCAATAAACCAGAGTCGCACAGCGGGCAATGGCTCTCTATGCTCGCAGTATCTTTGCGCGATAAAATCTGAAACGAGGATATTCGCCGCAGAACCAGTCACTGACATAGCTGCAAAGATTCGCAAGGAAAGTATACGAACTGGACGACGCAGCGTAGGTAGGCCTCCCACTAGATCGTTCGGTGTGGCGTTGCTGAGAAGGAGACCTATGTTCAGCAGTGCACGTCTTATAACTTACTAGCGACCCGCCCGCCCGGCTTCGCACGGGTGTAATTTACGTGCAAAGCCGGGGCGGGTCGCTAGTTATATATATATATATAAACCTTCCTTGAAAATGTATCTAACTGATGGTGAAAACCGCATCAAAATCAGTTGCGTGGTTTAGGAGGAGTTAGCGGCCATACAGACATACAGACAGACGCGGAAAGCGACTTCAATTTATACTATGTAGAGATTAAACACTTTTAACGGCATATTGTTTTGAACTATCACGATTGTTGATTAAGATTATTAACGGGATATTTACCGTGATAAGGTTGTCTCAAAAACTTCTTGATCTCCGATGAAATTTGAAAAGTAGATTTCTTTTCAAATTTCTTCGGAGATCAAGAAGTAGATAGAGGTCCGCTACGGAAGGATTTCGCGACCTTTCCGCGTCTGTCTGTATGTCTGTATGGCCGCTAACTCCTCCTAAACCACGCAACGGATTTCGATGCGGTTTTCACCATCAGTTAGATACATTTCCGAGGAAGGTTTATATTTATAACTAGCGACCCGCCCCGGCTTCGCACGTAAATTACACCCGTGCGAAGCCGGGCGGGACCCGGGTATGTCCTAAAACTGCGACCAGAACCACCGGAGGATGGGCAGCAGCGTCCTGTTAGTACACGGTGAACGTACTGCGATCTCCAAGCCGCCTGCCAAGCGTGGGGATTATGGCAACACCCCTCTCTAAGAGGGAGGCCTTGTTCAGCAGTGGACATTTAATGGCTGATGGTGGTGGTGGTGGTGGAAGCCGGGCGGGCGGGTCGCTAGTTTTAATATAAAATGATCTTCAATCAAAACCAAAATGTTAAACGAGAGTATTCATGACTGATTTGTAGAGAGATTTCCTCTCGTAAAGGAATAGTAGCCCAGGTAAATTAGGGAGTTTCACCTCGGAATCAGAGACAATAAGATGTAAAATTGTATAAACCCTTATTTTGGCATTCTAAAAGTTGTCTCCAAAGTCTCAAGATATTCAAGGTCAAAGCTCAGTCATAATAATTATACTGTCGTTATGATAGATAAGGCTAAGCGCTGCGCGAAAAATCGATATTTGTGACCTTTGACCTTGAACTCAGTGTGACCGTCCGAAAAATCACTGATTTTCGAGTTTTTTTTAAATGTTGAAATAAACTCATCGATCCGGTTTTTTTTTAAGTAAATTAATACATTCATTACGAATACAAAAAAAATCATGTTTATTTATTGAGTATATAATAGTGAAATAAATTATTGAAATTACACGTAAAAAAAAGGTCCTGTATGGTTTCCACAATTGCGGCCGCAATATTGATCGGAAACAAAAATTTCAATAAGATTATTAATCTGTAGAAAAGTCGTTATGGTGCTATGGAAGTAATTTTTTTTTTTACAAAATGGCGGTGGTTTGAACAAAAAGTATCGAATTTAGCTCTTTTTTTCGACAGTTATTCGTAAAAAAAACTTCCATAGCGCGATAGAAAATGATGTTAAAAATGTACTCTCCAAATTGGAACTAGATAACTTCAAAACTCTTCCTTTGAGAATGGAAACCGTTTTGAAAAACACCATTCCGAGAAAAACGCGTTCAAAGATTGAAATTAGAAAATTTTAGATACAACCTTTTCTACAAGAAACGCTGTAGCGACCGTAATAATTTGAATTTCGCTTTAAATTTTTTAGATAATGTTTAAGTGTAATAACACTGTATACTATCAGATAATTCAATAAAAAAAAAGTTTTTTGTAAATTTCACACTGAGACGATCCCTTAAAACGCGGACATGAGATTTTATGAGACTTGACACAACTTTTAGATACAAAATAAAGTACGTATACAAGTTTACGGCTTATTATCTCTCATTCCGAGGTTGACCCTTTGTGCCTTGGCTATAGGGCATACCGTAGACTAAATACACCTAGACAACCAAGGTTTCTGAATAGCAAAGATACCATCTTGATTACGGTCAGCACCGTACAAGTATGAAGGAATATTTCAACTGCTAATGGTCGTAAGGTCTACGCGAATTTTATTACAAAGGGTCTGAACTTTGCGAGTTCTGGGCCTGTACATAATGTCAGAACCGTTTGCCTGTGGTCCCTTAATTAATTCTCACTACAGAACCCTTTACGGCGAGAGAGCTGTAGGTATAAAATGCTAAAATGATGTTTGATCTCGGATTAGATATGCGGTCGACGTGGTTGAAATTGTGGTTGGTAGATATTTATTGTCATGTTTATTTTGTATCGAAATGTTGTTTCAAAGTGAGGGAGACGGTTAGGTTTTAATATGTTTATCTATGGTATTACGCACCCCGCGGTTCCACCCGCATCCGAATCCGTTTCAGCGTGAATCAGCCATATCAGCGTGAAGAAGTAACAAACATTCTCATATATAATATTAGTGTACTGTGATAGATAAACCAAAGTTTACTTATATTTTAAGTTGTTTTTTTATTTTAACGCTAAAACCTGTTTGACAAACTTCACTTTTAGTCTGTAACGGATTCATCAAACACCAATTGAAACACGTTCAAACATCGGAGAATTAACATTTCTTTACTTTTAAAAATGTTAAATTTATACTTGTTGCATTATGTTACTTGCTATCCACAAGTAAATTCCTAACAAGAAAACTGTGACGTACTTCTTCATTCGTAGCACGTAGCCTCGTAGCGCGTTGTAGCGCTACGCGGCTACATAGTGGTAAGAAACGCGGTAATAGCTACGAGATATTGTAACACTTTATGTGGAAAGTTATCGTCTTTTAGTGGAAAATAGTTTTGGAACTGTTTTGTGGCATCTGTTTTTGTTTTGTATGGCGTTTGTTAGAAGAATGGAACGGATTCACAGAATCTTTGTCATTTCTATTTGATTTTTCTATAAAGTGATGCCAGCGTTTATTATGCCAATATTGAGTTAGTAATAATTTTTTTTGAAAGATGGAAATACAAAAGTAATGTTGCCGGAAGTTTTTTCACGTTCGCGCCAAAAGTCTGTCACTGTATCCCTCAATACTTTTGGCGCTAAAAAAGTTTTGGTTCCAGACTTGTTGACTTGTTATATTGTTAGTGTCAAAGATAATATAAATTTCAAACAAGTCATAAACACAGTCAAAGTGAGGCAAAGTAAGTCACGATCAAGTCCAAGCCATGCCCCAGTAAAGTAGTGGTAACTTCACAAGATGCTTCTATGGAGTTTTTAGCTCCATTCTTCTTATCTATTAGTGTCAAAGATAATATAAATTTCAAACAAGTCATAAACACAGTCAAAGTGAGGCAAAGTAAGTCACGATCAAGTCCAAGCCATGCCCCAGTAAAGTAGTGGTAACTTCAC
This sequence comes from Agriopis marginaria, assembly GCA_932305915.1. Classification (NCBI taxonomy): domain Eukaryota; kingdom Metazoa; phylum Arthropoda; class Insecta; order Lepidoptera; family Geometridae; genus Agriopis; species Agriopis marginaria. The sequence continues at coordinate 5,615,493 of OW029932.1, forward strand.
AAGATGCTTCTATGGAGTTTTTAGCTCCAAACTTCTTATCTTTTAGTGTCAAAGATAATATAAATTTCAAACAAGTCATAAACACAGTCACAGTGAGGCAAAGTAAGTCACGATCAAGTCCAAGCCATGCCCCAGTAAAGTAGTGGAAACTTCACAAGATGCTTCTATGGAGTTTTGGAAACAACACAAGACATTTTTGACCATTGTATCACTCTAGCACGTTTTCAATTTACGAGGAAGCGACATTCTTTTCACACGTTGGCGCCAAAACTCGTAAGAACATGCCACTACCTTGCCGTTATGGCTTTTGGCTTCGCGCGATCAAAAAGTATCTATTTTACTAATGTAGTGCTGTATTTGACAGGTGCTGTCATCGTGCGGGCCGATGTCAGTGTCATTCTTCACGGTGGTGGTGTTCTTCGGGTCGTTCTACTTGATCAACCTGATGCTGGCCGTCGTTGCGCTCAGTTATGAAGAGGAGTCGCAGATCACTCAAGAGGTAAGCAAAAAAAGGATGTTACTAAAATTGTTCACTATTTGGTATTTAAGCGCTATCGGCGCATTTAGCATCTTTAAATCGTTGGTCATTCTTCTTAAGGCCGCGCCAAAGGTTTCCCGCACATTTTCAATATGTTTAATGATAACAAGATTTTATTTCATTATATTTTAGCCACAAGCTTTTATTTAAATTACGCTTTTAATTTTTATTTATTTTGGCAGCCATTTTTTAAATATTTCAATATTGGATATTGGTTAAACTACTACTGAACTAAATCGAACTAATCTTTTTATTTTATTTTATTTATTTTATTTTATTTTATTGAAATAGGTTCGGTTACAGGCTTTAGGTCATTTCACATACAGGTATATAATATCAGCACACATAACATATTAAACCTAAAGTCCAATTAAAACCGCACACAACTTATTTATAGAATAAAAATATTGACACAAAATGTTAAACAGAAAGTTTTTTTTTTGTTTGTTAGTTATTAGGAAGTAGTTATGAAGAAAATATATGCTATTGATTAATTGAAAATTTGAAGGACAAAAAACTACATGAAAACATGTCTCTGGGATCACTCAATTCATCGTATCTACGACACATCCTGGTTAGAGGACTGTTCCGCGAGACATTATTGTTGTTGTTCGGTCTTTTTCCCCAATCATTATAAACTGTTTGCAATGTTATTCTAAAATAATGCTCAATCGTATTTTTTCCAACAAGGCGAGTTTTTATCTGAAATGATTAAAATGTTTAAATACGATAGCTCTGGATGGCGGCGGTCTTAAGTTAAGTTATTGATCACCTCATATATATTTTTATTTGTTTTATTTATATTATACGGGATTAATCACGTTATAATAAAATGTGTGAAAACCACGTCAGTTTCAATAGTAAAAAAAATATTTGTGTTTCGCATAGTTTAATTTTTTATCGTATATGCTAATGGAGTATTCAATATTTTACTAGATTATCGGTTTAATTATGGAACTGTCTTGGTATTCACACATTTTGTTATATTATACGGGAATTATTTTACACTATTTACTCTAACACAAAGCTAGATGTAACCGCGGGCGCGGGTAACTCACTTTGAAAAAGACCACAGAATGCGGTCAAAACTAACTAAATAGTCGGAGTAACCGGTTTACTATTACGTGAGTAATTCCCGTATTTAATAGAAATAAATTTATTAGGTGATATTTTTTTACAGTATAGGTAATACTTTTTAATACAAGATTTTACGAAAAATTATGCTGCAAAAGCTGATATTTTTTGCAATTTTTTATGTTTAAATATTTTTAAATCTACAATATATAAATCACCAGTTGAATTCAAAAGTTTAAGCATTAAATGCTACGATGAAAATTCTAAACAAAAACAATCACGTAAAACAAGTATAAATTCACTACTGCGTCATTTTATTTAATGCTAACTCCGGGCGGAGGTCCCAGAATCTGACTTTCAAGTTAGGTCACGTAGTATGACTTGATTCCTAAGCTTGCTGATATAGACAACTTGAATCACTGAGCACACACATTTAGCTTAAGTACTGTATTAATTAAATCGTGGTACTTGCATATCCAGGTAAATAATTAAAAAGTTAAAAAACCCACCGATATTTATGCAGAGCTATATAAGTAGATATACTAATATTCATATTTATTCATAAAATGTGATTTTACATGTCAAATCGTATTATAAATTAAATTAAAATCATAGTAATCAAATAATAAATAAGTAGGTACATACACGAATCAAATAGTAACGTACATAACGAGCTAGTATTAAGGGCGTATAACACAGACTAGGTAAAGCTATACTACGTAGGCGTAACACTTACACCTAGTAAATAAACTCATTATACCACACTGCAGTGTGTGTATAATGAGTTTATACCTAAGGTATTACTAGCGCCACAAATTATTTACTCTGTCACACACTTCACACACACACACACACACACACACACACACACACACACACACACACACACACACACGCGCGCGCACTCATATACCATGACTTTAGGTGGCCAAAAGGCCCCGCCGCACCATAACATGTTATAAAAATCGATCTAATAATCGTCATGACACATGAAAATATGACCACAAATTAATATTATTTTTTGAACTGTACCTTATTTGAATATTTATCAGAGGAATATGATGTTATAAAAAATGCATTATAATCATGTACCAAGGTATTAATTTATTTGTTTATTAATTAAAGTATATATTTTAAACTACAAACTAAAATCATACGAACGTATAAAAGCGTTTCTTCGAGGTTAGGTTTAATTATTAAAGGTCCAGGCCTTTAATAACAATAACACTACATTTCAAAAGTCGGTAGGTCTAAAAAGGCTATCTTACTTTACTACTACCAGAAGAACTATAATAGTAGATTTAAATACAGAAAAGAGTTAACAAAAAAAATATTGACTGACAAAGCTCTAATAAGGAGGAACTTATAAAACTCTCGCTTCAGAGTTTCCCACTGCACTGGTCGCATATCGTTTACATCCACTTCACCTTAATAAGTAGGAGTAAATTCTAGACCTCATTACCAGCTAACTTGCAAGTTTCCTCGCCACTCCGTGAACAAGACATTTTGTAGACATCATTAGTGCAGGAAGTTTCTAGTACTTGCTTTTTTTAACCTTAATCGAATTGTCAAAGCGACTTGCTCTACCATTTTGATACAAACCGCTGAGCAATAATATACTGTAATACAATAGATCTATTTAAATGATAACGGAACAATATAGGTATCGTTTTAAAGTTTACAATTACACTTTCAAGTCACTATCTTATAGTTTTCTATATTCTATTCTGTACTTATTAACCTAAATATAAAGACACACCTATTGCAGTTCCCCATTAAAATTGTATATGTTGAGAATGCGGTGGAGCACTCGTATCACAATTATAATATTAGTAGTCTGTGTTCAGAGTCTGGGTACTATATAGTACCCAGACTCTGAACACATAATTCTACAAATGCATCATTCAAATATCAGCTCGGCCGACAATCAAATCCGGACTTTTAGAAGCACCACCAACTAAGCCATTTCTGTAATAAAACATGAGTAGGTACCATTATCAGCGATAACGTAACGAATTAGTATGTAACAAAATACGGACCAAATTATGAATCCCTCCTAACTAATTTTAAATGGTATTCCGCAGGAGCGTAAAAAAGATCTGAACGAGCACCGTGACGACTCCACCTTCAGCTTCGATCCCACCTCCCTGGCGGTGCGGACGTTGGCTAAGGACTCCAAAAAGAGGATAGACGCCCGGAAAGGGCTGCTCCTAGCCTCCTACTCAAGGAAAAGGACGAGAAGACGTAAACGTGGCAGGAGTGCAATACACCACGCTGCAGCTGTTGCCGCCGTGGCTGAGAGGTCGGTGATGAATATTTTAAGGTGTCTATGAAGCCTTTAATAAGTGGCACTTAACAATAGAAACAAAAACAAACGAGATATTTTTTTGTCCGCAAAAGACTGGTACCTTTTCTCAAACAATAAATAGGTACTACGTAAGGGTATGACGCCTAGGTCCTTTTCATGAAAGATGTCCCACGGCAAACAGCGGAACTAAATTTCCATGTTGTAGTTGTCAATTGTTGTTAGGTGTTGTTACTGTGTTTGGAAGATAGTGATATTTTTACTAATTCTTCATCGTTAAAGAATCGTGTACGAAGCCCAAAAGTTGTTAAAGTGTTGCTCGAGAAATGATACTGATAGTGATTGATACGCGATGACAACGCTGCGTCTAGGAGACTTATTTCATGAGAAAAGCATTCGATGTACTACGAAAACTTTTTGTGCGTCAAGTGGCATAACTAAAAGAAAAACAAAACAAAAAACACATGACAGATTTTTTGTTTCTTGTTGTACTGGTACCAGCGAAATACTGATACCCCTTTTTAACCGACTTCAAAAAAAGAGGAAGGTTCTCAACTCAGTCCGTATTTTTTGTGCAACTGCTTGCAACTTGAGCCTGATGCCAAGCGTCACTTTTTCCCCTAACAGTTCAGTTCCAGCTATAATTTAGGATTTCAACAGTTCAAAACACAGCGCGGCAACGCACTGCGCTCACCATCTTAGTTATTAGTGTTGTTAGATTTTAAATCTCTGTATGACTAGTAATTTCACTTGAAACATGCATCAATCCGAAATACAGGGAATGTGTGTATTTTGTACGTCAAAATAAACCACAATTAAGCTGCAAACTGCAAGTATAGTGAAAAACAAACGACGCGCTAAAATCAGTCAAAACTGGTCAGTGTCTCGAACTCTTGGCAAAGAACGGCCTCCTGCATCGACTTCTATATTTTTATTTTTTGGTGGCCAAACTAAACTCTTTAGTGACTTGTGTGAACTAACACGTCATATTTTACTAGATTTATCGTCAAAATATACTGTATGTATTTTCGACGTATTTCGTTTGCAATGTCAATATTTGTTTGGCAACTCGTGCTGCGCGGCATTGGTCATATTTTTATGCCGGCTCCATAAAATAAGTTATTTCCGCATAATTATATTACTTCCGCATTTACAAGTTGCCTATTTATTTTGATATCGTGCGTTGTCAGCAGATGACGTCATACTTATGTACACGTTAATAATTATATTACGCTATGCCATATAATATAATATATATAATAGGTTGTAACGTGTTCAATTTCTCGCCTGTCTTGAGATACGAGTAACTCAATTTGAATGTAAACAGCGACACTGAGGTGACCTCTGGATCTAGTGACCCAATATTGAGACCTTGATTGAAATTGGAAACTATATACACTGTGTATGTAGATACCTAGAATGTTCATGTCATTAATAATTAAGAAGTATACAGGGTCATTGAAAATTGGTTCAAAATCTCACGCAGGTGGCTTCCATAAACAACTTTAATTCCTTTCAATAAATCGTATTTTAATTGACTACAAAAAGGTTCTTAGTTAGGTTGTATTTTTTATGTTAGTTACCTCAGAACTCCGTAATTTATTAACCGACTTCGAAAATTATTTTTTCATTTGAAAGAATATACTTTAAGCTTTGACAAATATACCTGCCTGATCTAAGACTTTAAGATGGGTCTCATAGAAATGTCATCAAAATCGGTTTAATAGTTTGGTTTATAAATTAAAATAAATAGGGAAAAAATTGTCATCGCAGTAAACGAAATTGCGTAGTTAGTTACTAATTTTGATAATTCATAATATATTTGTTTTTTAATATTTAAGTAATAATTATTTTCATGCCATACAAAACAGAAATATTTAAATTAGGGCTCTAAATGGCAATAACTTCACGCGGTCTCAAATGAGAAGGTGGTACCAACAAAGTACAAAAACTAAAGAAAAATCCAAACAAGCCAAAATAATATATATTTTTTGGTGAATGTTTGATGAAATATATAAGTAATATAAATTAAGCATAATTATGATACGTAGATACACGTAAAAGCCGTCTCAAAAGCCGCAGAAGCTTTTTAAACCATTCAATAGCTTTGGAAGGCCACCCCAAAGACGCTCGATCTCTGGCAAGAATTAACCACCGTCCACCTCCAAATTACATGTTCCCTGCCGAAGAGCTCCCCCCAGGCCATAAAGAACCATGTCCCACTTGGAAAATCCTGAACCTGAACGGGATAATATGGCAAAGTGGGGTTACGTACATAAAGGGCTCTAATACGCGATGTCTTTGTGGTGTGAATGTCAATGTCACGCTTGAAGGACTGTGCAGCGAATCCTATAACTTGCACACATATTATTATATCATGTTGCACACTAGACGACCTAAATGAAGCCACGGATAGTGCCATTGGGGTGGAAAAATGTTGATCTAAAAACTTAATTTGAAAACAAAATTATAATTTACGATACTTTGACTCGAAAGAAGAAGAAGGGCAAAAAATCAATTTTATATTATTGATTAGAACAGCTGACATTTGCAATGTAAACAATTACGAGAAAGCAGTGCGTCATCGAGAATTAAATGTGATTAAACTAAACTATCTATAGGAAGGTAAGTAAGTAGGTAAAGTAGGTATTTCCACAATATCCGCAAATTTCATGTGACATTCGCAACGCGGAAGCAACCACTAAATCGTTACGCAACAATAAAGATTTAGCGATAAAACGCCATAAATCTATCGTCAAATAACACCCCTATCGTATATTAAATCATCGATATCGACGACACGCCGATATAGCGGTCAACGCCTCGCTTGATCGGGTATCGCTTGACCACTTCTCTATTGGACTGGTAATAAAATCACTTATGATAGCTATGATATGGGATGGATGTGGTTAACACAATCTTACAATAGTCGGTGGTGGATACGGAAAAAAATCTAATAAACTATTTAAACGATTAAGGGGAATTATGACAATAATTTCCAAAGTTTTTGTAGTGGTTACAAGAGTTTTTTTTCTAATTGACAAAAACTTTTTTTACCCGCTAACCTTTTTTTTTATTTGACCAAAGATAATTAGTCGGACAGAGACTATATTTTTTGGCATAGTAAGTAAGCTTCATTTTGCGTATGTTTAGCATTATTACCTTAATTTTCCAATAACTTGGAAAATTATATCACCGCTTAACATCAAGTGAGTTAGCGGTCAAATGCAACTCTATTTCAAAATAAAAAAATGAAAAAAACGACTGAAAAGTCTGTAATTTTTATAGAGGCTTTTTATTGAAAATACTCCTTCTGATTTTTTTAATTTTGGTCTCTTTACAAAACTGAAATGTCAGTTTTTCACCCACGACAGAACGAAAAAAGTTTTTGTGTTTGGGCTAAAAGGTTATGGATATGTATGTTAAAAAAAAACATAACGGCATGTGCGTTTTTTACATTTAAAAGCAGGTTTTATTGCAGTAGTTTTAAAGCTATGTTTGATTAAACTCTGTACAGCGGTTAAAGTATATAAGCTCGTTTTCGAATTGGTTACATAATTATATAGGACTAGCGGTCCGCCCCAGCTTCGCACGGGTATAGATTATAGCCTATGTCACCCGGGGCCGGGGCTAGTGTAGCTTCCCGTCGGTGAAAGAATTTTTCAAATCGGTTCAGTAGTTTCGGAGCCTATTCAATGCAAACAAACAAACAAACAATCAAATCTTTCCTCTTTATAATATTAGTATAGAAGTATAGATATCAATTAATGGCATGATAAGTTAGTAAGTTAGATAAGTAAGATGCCATGATAAGTTTTTACTTTTATTATTTCTTAGTTAATCCGCCATTATATTACACATTCTGTGAAAATTTCAACTGGCTATTTATTACAGTTCAAAAGATATAGCCGTTAAAAGGTAGACGGATGGACAGACAGACAGTGTAGGTTTAGTAATTGGGTCCCGTTTACACCCTTTGGGTACGGAACCCTAAAAATCAGTCACTAAGTTGCCTCCTTAAGAGTATAAAGGTTGTGTACACTCTTTGATAGCTCGCCTTGTAATTCATAAGGTCATAAAATGTAATCCTTTCACAGAAGATTGAACACGTTTAATCTTTCGCGGTTCAGTTAACTGCGTCATTGAACACGGTTCCGTACCTAAATTCTTCAGACTCTGATAACCATAAAGCGTAGTATAAAACCATCTACAAGTCATTTACTGTAATATTTATTTTTTCCATCAATATGATAGAGATTTAAATTATATGAAAATAGATGAAAATAACGTCGCAATAGGCCTGCGTCCTAATTTTTTATTCCCTCATAATAAGGGAATTAGTCAACTATAACTAAATTTTTTTTAAATCAAAAGTAAAAAAATAATTATTATTTTAATTTCACGCTAGACGAGAGCGCAGTATAGCACGTTATGACGTCAAACCGTGCGCTTTGCGAGAGAAGGACACATTTATATATTAAAAAAACCCTATTTACCTTGGTCACGCCATAACTTGAGAACGACGCTACCGATATCATATTTTTTTTAAATATTTATAAATAAAACTGGAAAGGTTTATTCAGTAAACAAGAAAATTACACATTATAGTTTAATATAATATATTTTTATTTAGCGTATTTAATTTAATTTAGTTTTTAATTTTGTAAGTAGTTTTAGGTTTTATTTTTGTTTCTATTCTAATATGTGTAAATAAAATATTTATATTATTATATTTATCTATATGTATTTTTTTTAGTTTTCAATTACTCAGTAGAAGTTTCTTACGTTTTTTTTTTTAGAAAATTACGCTAATCTTAACTTCGCCCGTTTGACAGTTCTAAGACAGGACAACGTCTGTCGGGTCAGCTAGTTTGTAATAAATGAAACACAATCCTATTCCCAAAACATTTTGTCTACCCATCGCTGTTTAAGCATCGCCTATTTTAGGCCCCCTTAGTAACCCATGTCCCATAATAAGTACCTATTTTAATCCCTCCCCATAGCAAAGTCCTGAACAGTAATCTTTTAAATGTTTAGCATAAGTGTAACGGCCATTATCCCCTCTTATCGAAGTGCTTCATTAAACAAGGGGCTAATTGATCCTCGGCCTTTCCTTTTGAGGGTAAACAGATTAAACCGTCGATGGTTTGCCGTAGATTAAGTGAAACAAATACCTGGATACTTGAAAAGGGTGGAGAAAGATCTCATGGTACCGAATTGTGAATCTAAAACCATTGGAATGTCATATTAAGAAAAGCACATTTGTAATAATAGTTCGTACACAAGCAGCTCCATACTTGACTGTTTTTTACCTTGTTTCTACGATGTTTTGGCGTCGCACATCTTGTGCATTTGCCCAGTGTCAAGTAATTATATTAATATTACCAAGTTTCGATAAACATCGTCAATCAAGGTCACAGTCAGAGTCCAGCAAAGTAAGTCACGATAGAGTCAAAGTCACTCCGTAGAAAAGTGGTAGAGACTATTAGGTAATACCAAGATAATACAAGGTTCTATGGAGTTTTGAAACCAATACAAAAAGTGACGTTTCCGCTACACGTTATAGATTCTGACTGTACGCAATCAAGGTTTCATCATCATAATTTCGGCCATAGGACGTCTACTGCTGGGCATAGGCCTCCCCCATCGATCTCCAAAAGGGCCGGTTGGAAGCGGCTTGCATCCAGCGTTTCCCTGTGGTCTCTTTTAGATCGTCCGTCCATCTTGTGGGTGAAATTAAGGTTTAATTTAATTATATTTATCTTTCTTTGATGATAACTTAAGATAGATAAGACCATTGAAATATGTAAATTTCGATATCAATGGCTGTCTGGACCTACAGCCTTACGCCTAGCTGTTTTAAGCAATCCAGTTTAGATGAATAAAAGTTGCGCGACCGCAAACCGTATCTGGGCGTGTTAAGGTTCACGTTCGCTTGATTTTCCGAACTGCGCTATTTTAACGTTAGTATGAGACCGCGCGAGGAGTTGGACGTAAGGCCACATGAGTAATATAGGACTGTTTCTTCCTAAAACACAATTTGTACCGAATTTGACAGGACGCGAAGTTAACCGGCGCTTACTAAAATATTTCAACGCCGCTAACTTTTCTACACATATTATTAGATAGACAACTTTTTTTGAACCCACGCAATTATGTACCCAATTATAGATACCTACGAATCCTACGATAATTACGTAATCATTAGCTTAAAGTGATCTCACCCAGAATTATACAGGGCTACTGGTACAACCTCAGTAGGTAAATCATACCAAACAACTTTTGTTCTACGACTTTTCGATATTTACGTTAAAAAAAAACTAAAAATCATTCACTCCCGACATAATATAATTATTATTATATGGAACAGCAAATTTTGATTACTCGTAGAACAAAAGTTATTTGTTTTGACGTATTGAAGGGCGGCTTCAATACGTTAAGAGGATGTTAACTAATTACCAGTAACCCTGATAGATAAATAGATAAACAGCGTAAATTAATTAGCAGTCAAACAGAAAATTGAGCAGATAATTTAATAGTCCATTCCACGAACAGTTAATTTAGGTTCGTTTGCGCCGTACGCAAATGAGGTCGATCGTTCTCCCGCATTTCACTGTTGATAGTTGGGCCGGTGGAATTGATGAGTGTACGGTATACTCGACGACTCGACGATAACAACGTTATGGCTTTTGATATTGATAGCAATGATCCCAGTGTTTTCATCTAGCATTTTCGCAGACTACCTACATTTTCCAATCGGACAAATTTGGACGGAACCGCACTGTGGGCGAAGTACGAATATTCGCTACGTGAAATACGTATCGAATTTCATATATTTTTTTACATAGGATTTTGTATATTAAGTGATGTCATCTCAAGAATTTTGAATTTTCCCGCCATTTTCTTCTTATGTCTTAGAGATAATTTTTATCTCTATATTTTTAAACTACAATGTCAGATGCCTTAAGCTCTCAGAAGGTGAGCTAGTCGCCCCGAAACCACAAACTAATTAGGCTCAACGCCTGCTGCGTTTGCCAACCAGTCCGATCAAGCTGTTGAGGCAGTCTGAGGGCAACAGCATGTCATTCAAAAAAACAATGACAGATGCAACTGAAAAAAATTTATTTTCAATCCATTCCATGTCCACAAATCACGAGGACCGTCGAGATTTATGTAAAGCCAGCCCCATCCCGCTCAAAATAATACCAACTATTATCAATTCTGTGCCATACGTCGAGTCATGGATATCGGAGGAACTGTTGAGTGTCAGTTGAGTGCTGACGTCAAACCAGCTCGCTTTATATCAGCGAGCTCGCTTACACAGCGACCGGTTTAACGAATCTCGGCTTCGGCATATGGGCGATGCAAGGATGTTATTTTTGGGGATCTAATTTCGAAAAGATTCCTAAATTCTACCGCTTTTAATAGTTGTTTTCTTGACATAGTTGACGTTATATACGGGGTGGAAGGGGAACACTCTCGAAGCCAAAAGAAGGTAATTGTACTCATCATTATGAACAACTTTTACTATGGGACCAGCCCTGAAATCGCGAAAAAAATATCAGCTGTTCTATAGAAAACGGTCATTGACACTCGACAAAATGTATGGAACAGCTGATTTTTTTTTCGCGATTTCAGGGTTGGTCCCATACTAAAAGTGGTTCATCAATAAAAATATACAGAGTGTAAGGGGTGTTCCCCTTACACCCTGTATATTTTTATTATTTTATTAATAGCTATTAGATTTTTGAACAGGTTAAGAATACTACGTTCGAGAAGCAAGCAAGTTACAAAATGGGAAGATAAATGATTTTATTCATCATTATCAGCCTACTATGTCCCCACTGCTACGACGCAGGCCTTCTTTCAGAGAGAGAGGATGGAGCTTAATCCACCATGCTGACCCAGTGCATGCTGGTGAATGTCATATTTATGTCTTTGAACTTTTTGATGTATTTGGACATACCGGTTTCCTCGCAATGTTTGCCTTCGCCGTTTTTGAGCTATGGTTTCGAAACTGCGCATAATTCATTAAATTACTAAATGAGTCATCGGTGCAGGGATGAGGATCGAACCGGGTACAATCAGATTGTAAAGTTCACATGCTACCGCTCGCTCCAATGATTTTTAAACAAACTAAATTTTGTCTAATTAAAATCGGTCTCCTGGTGGGCCATACGTGTTTTTTTTTATTGGCCGACTGGTAGGACATTCGTGTTATTTACAAATTGGCCGACTAGTTATCCTACGACGCTACCACTGGAGACAAGTGGAATATATTTCGTAGCCGGAGCCCACGGCATCGTACCAAATACAGTCAAAAACTGTGCCGAAATTGTATATTTGAACTAAAAAATTAAAAGTAAAATAATACCAGGCTAGCTTAATCATAAACTTAGAGGAAGTATTTAATAGTAGTTAAGCGATGCTTCGTATTACGTTTCTAGTTGAAGAAGCGAGCGATACGAGCAGGCGAGCGTACCCCCAAAAACTTTATCCCTGATTACGTCCACGCTTCGTCGGCTGTTGCTGTCGGATTGGATGATAAGCTGATTATAAGTTCATGTCAATAAATTCAATTTAAGCCTGAAGTTAACATTAACTAGATAAGCGCTTGAGTTGTTTTAAGCCCGTTGTATAAATAAGAAGGCTAACAATAAGTCAGACAAATGATAAACGAGATAGAAAAATACATAGGAAACTAGAAGTAATCGGAATAACGGTGGAAAATCAAATCCATTTTCCTGTTATATTTTGACACTAGCTGCGCCCCGCGGTTTCACCTGCGTAGTGATAAAAAATGGTGATGATGATGATGAAAAGTAGCCTATGTCACTCTCTGGCTCTACACATGCAAACAATAGCCATGCAAATCAGGTCGATCCGTTGTTCCGTTGCAGCGTGAAAGAGAAACAAACATCCATACATCTATACATCCATACATACAAACTTTCGCGTTTATAATATTAGTAGGATTTAGTCGAGCAAAACTTGGGTCCATATTCCAATTCAACTGCCTTCAATAAGCTTTTAGATCAGTACTTTAGTTTAACTTTCTGTATAATATTTGTTTTAAGTAGTTTTAGGATTTAATTTTAGTTCATTAATTGTTGCTTGAAAAACTTGAGTATTTTTCTACACAATATTCAATCTATCTACCCGCTCTACGTAAACGTAAGAAATAATTTTAACAGAACTCTAGTGCAATTTCTGGCACAGCACCAAAGCTGTTTATTCAGACTTATAAAAGACCAGTAAAAGGTGAGAGCAAAGAAGTTCACAAGCCAACTTTTTCTGCGTTCGTTTGAATAAATTCAAGCAAAAACTATGACTAGCCGCAATTATTGCATTTTTAACAATTGCCCAAAAGTGGTCTAACCCCGAATGTTGGCGATATTCGCATGTAATAGTAGATTGTAACATAAGGAAGCAAAATAATATTTTTACGGCGAGGGTGCTTTTTTGAATCCAGAGCGAAGTGATGTAGTTCGCGCGTTTTTAATTTGATTTCTTTTTTTTATTCAGCTGGCGGCACGACTATGGGCCGTCGTACCAGCCTTTATTCAAACAATATTTGCGTTCGATTTCTTTGGCGCTGAACACTAAGATGTTTCAAATTCAAAAAGTGCGCGGCAAAGATAATTGCGGCGCACTTATAAAGAGGATTTAAAACTGATTAAGTACTGCCCGCTAAAAGTTTCTTATAGAAAACACCACCTTTGTGTGCACTTAAAGGCGAACCAAGTCGTCCTTTTCGAATAGATGGGATGAAAAAGTTGTTTGCAGTTCGTTAAATTTTTAAAGGAATGATATAACAAAAAATTGTGCTTAATTCTAACTAGACACGTCAAAGAACATATTGAATTAATACAACAAACAAAACAAAACAACAAAGGTATTATGCAGTCAGAGAGCTAAGAAGATCCGAACACCAGGGATAAGTGTTGAGCTAAACAGCAGATTAGGCCGAGAGTAGAAAATTATCTCGAAACTCTACGGGGATCCCAGATTCCACTCGGTCATTTCGCCGGGAGAAAAATAAATAGTCGTATTTCAAAGATAACTGGAAAGAGCCGAGTTATCTTAGAACATGGTAAAATTATTCCGCACAATAAAGAACGCTCCTTTGGGGTGGAATGAAACTGATTTTAGTTGATAGCGAGTCTAGTTTTGGTGGAATTGCTTAGGGAAAAGTCTGGTCTAAACGTTTCGACAAATATTTTTTTTATTTTGTTATCCCTTGTGCTAATTAAGGTAGGTTACATAATATAGTCAAACCAGGGTATTTTATAACAAGAAATGGACGGCAAAATTAAAAATTATGTAGATGACAACACTTAATGTAGGTAAATTTTAATTAAGATAGATAAGATAAATTTATTTCCAAAAATTCGAATTAACTACATTTTTACAAAATACTTATAGTTAAGGTATATTAAAATGCATGTAGACAATTAGCAGACATTCCTGCGGTCCCACACTAGGCTCAAGGCCCGTTATATGGAGACCAACAAAACGAAACACAATATAACAAAAATTTTATTTTAAGAGGCATCCTAGCGAATATTTTAACTTACCTCAATAAGTACCCATTTATAAATAGATCCGTTAAATTGGATTGTTTAGTTAGAAAGTGTAATTAAAAGACTGGCGAAGTTTAAAACTGTAAAAAACACGAATTCGTCACTTTACAGTACGACATAAAAGAGTAAAAACGGTGTAGTAATATCCAAAAATATCTGTAATGCGCTGTTATGTTGGGTTTTAAATGCTTAAAATAAAGAATCCATTGGATTTTCTACTTAACAGTGTTCAATGTACCTCACAAGCTGTTTTAGGATGGCATTTATTAGCAATAGTGGCATCCTTAGTATTTTCAATTTATGTCGCACTGTTTATCGCCAACTACTTGGTTTTACTAATTGAACATTAACGAGGAGCTCCGGAACAAAACTGTTAAATCCACTTCATGCCTGTTTTTTCTTTGGTCGTAGTACTTACTCATAAGTACATACCATACATTACTCAGATTGCTGCAAATCTCGCTAAAACGCACTAAATAAGGCTCTAAAGATGGGCAACCGGACCTAAACCTGACAAATACACTTATTTTTTATCGATTACATAAATCATTATTTTGTTTTGTTTTTGTATAATTACGAAACATTTATTTATCGTCTTTTGTTCCGGAGCTCCTCATTAAAAACTTTTTCGATAAAATTATGTCTCTAACTCTAAAGTCTAAACCAACACAATGTAAAGATAGAGGAGCTTAGAACGCAAGAACGGCGTTGAATAACAAGCTTGCCGGCGGCGGCGCCCGCTAAGCAAACCTGTTAGCGGTCATGTGTTTACTTCGAAACTAGCAAACGGAGGGCGAAACTACACACACACAAAACTATACACTTTAAAATTCTACAGAATATTTTAGAAGATAAGTCTAACGTACCCAGCTACGTAGCTTACGCAATGAAATCTTTAAATTTTATTTTATTTTACATGGAAAACAAACAGTACCTACTAACACGGTAGATATGCGAAAAATAGTTAAAATGTATTATTTACACTTCGCGACGAATCATTACATTGACTTTCGTAAAAAAACAGCCTTTTTTGCAAAGTACGCTCGGGTCTACTCTTATTTGTCATATTTCTACTTGGCAACCCTAACCTGCTAAGATTTTCAAGATGGTCATTGCAAAGTTCTAATCTTAACTCTTAATTTGAGCTATCCAATCAAAGACCAAGGTGATATTCATCTACCAAGTCTAGCTGATGTAATTCAATCGTCTTAGTATCCAAGCAGGTTGGATGTAAGCTGTGACGTTAATGAAAAGTCTCATTTCGTCCAAGACGCTCCGCTTTGTTGAACTCTGGTTTATTGACTCAATCCGCTTGATAACATCGATGTCGGTAGAGCTAAGACACAGTTACATGAGCGATTTTTGCGGGTTTCGTTTTAATATTATTTTCGTTGCTTCTCAAGTACGATTCGAGTTCTTAGACGATATTGTACTTTTTGTACCTTTTATTGTACCTACCTACAACATCTCTTGGCGGTAATAGATATAGGTAGGTACATTCATTATTGTGCACACCAAAAACAATGTATAGCGAATCTAGAGTTACCACCCGTCCGGATTAAACCGGCTCTCATTTGTAGGTAATCTTGATTAACACTAACTACAAAACAAAATTCTTCTTTTAAAAATTTAACCAACATTTTAAAATGACGACTTTTATTTTAAAGCCCGGCTTTATGTCATGACTTTTCAAATTTTGATGCGGTAACCCTAAGTGCATCGTAAAATAAAGCCTAATACTTTATCTTAATATTTTATATGGACGAACAATGCGTTATCCTCTTGATAAGATAAGAGTGATATTTGAGAGCCATTTCTATGCTACCTAGTCAGCCCCGGAATTAGGGCTGGGCCCTGGGCAAATAGGGCACGTAGCTCGGACGGAAGCATAAGAGAGCGCTAAATTCATGTGTTTGAAAAAAAAACTTGTTTCACTAAAGCGCCTTATGCCGGGCGCGGAGAATCGTACGTGATAACGTGACTACGACGCGTTACATGCACATTGTTGTTTTTTTTTTTTTTTTTTTATAATAGGCTTGTGTTCGGCCACCATCACGCCTGATGTTAAGCGATGATGCGGTCTACGTTGGAGCACGATTGCCTAGAAGGAACCGATTCACTCGTGATTTGAAGACGCCCTGATTGACTTTTTGATTCAAGAAGATCCCTATCTTAACTTAGAAAAAAAAATCCTCGCTAAGGTGAGACGTAAAGTGGTGTTGTCTCGGCAGCAAAGTTATTCTGCGTCTCGTACCTTTGAAACCTGAGCGTAGCAATTCGCAATACTCGCGCCAAAAAACAACTTGGTAGCCTTGCATAACAAATAACTATTATGTAGCTTTTACCTGCAACCTTCTCAATTGAATGAACGATCCCGTTCCCAAAACAGTGGTAGTAGTACTACCTTTGGGTAGTACGCCATGTATTATTATTTTTTGTTTAAATAAGAACGGCATTTTTGTAAGAAATTTGTTGTAGCCAGTTGCAAGCATATAAACGAAACGTCAGTCATTCGAAATCAGTTATCAACTGTGACGCCGATTTAAATAAGAGTATTCAATCAAGGTTCACTCATAATGCCTGGTAACAGATTTTCCTTCTCATTTCCGTTGTATTTAGTTCTCTTTTCTGTGGTAGTACGTAACTATATCAACTTATTCTGCTCATAACTATCACATGGTGTGAAACAAGCTTTAAATGAACTTCAGAGAAATTTCCTTGGTGTTTCAAAGGATTTCCCAACAAACTTTGTTCGGCTCGACTTGATCTTTAAACCAACTCGATGTACCGTAATGGGTGTTTTCTAACCTCAAAGGAAAGTTTTTGCTGCTACCAATATTTGCTATATTGGCTTATTACAAAGATGCTTGGGAATCCGCCAAATTGTTTCGAGTGATTTCGCTTGGGTAGCTTTCGATTCAGTATTAATCCTGATAGAAAGTAACTTTGAAGATATTGGTTCCTTGTATATCCGCAAACAGTTTCAGTTTTTTTTTATACAAGTTGATGCCCTATCACCACTGTGTGACGTGCTTTTTTTGTTTTGTTTTGCTATCCTTCTACGAAAAATCAAGGGTCATAAAATAAAAACTTTTAGGTATTTCAAGTTCACATGTCTTTGACTGTGTGAAAATATTAGGATACCTAAATAAAAAGAAAAAGATAGATAGATATACTCGTACCTTTTCAATTTCTGGCGGATAAAAAGTAGTGTAAAAATGGTGGTGGTCGTGTTAATGGTGGTGGGTCTGGTAGTGTAAAAATTATCTCGAAATCGGTGAAATTTGGTGGAGAAATGAAATCCATCATGAGGAAAAGCAGTGATTTGGATACTTCCTTTTTTATGCCATAGGTGGCAAACAAGCAGACAGGCATGATGGTAAGCAGTCACCGTCGCCTATGGATACCTGTAACACCAGAGGCATCACAAATACGTTGCCGACCCTTTAGAACTCGATTAACTCGCCTTTTGAAGAACCCCATGTTGTAGCTTCTCGTTTCACTTCCTGTTTTCCCAGGAACGCAGGAAAACTAGGAAATTTTGACTAAAACTGCGAAGCGCAGATCACAATAAGATTTCTCAGTATTCTTTTCCCCGGATAGTTTTGAGGCAATTCAGTCACCTCACCAGTCATGACATGACACAATGCTTCAGTTTAGACGGGCTACGTACAGCGTTACCAGACGTCCCGATTTTGGTGGGACGTCCCGGTTTTTTTACTATACTTTCGACGACAGAATCCCGCTTTTTTTCACTCAAAAAGTTCCAAAATACCGACTTGGCGAAAAAAAAATAACTGGCAACGCTGGCTACGTAGTAGCTTTACTTAGTCTGTGGTTTAGACAAACCGACAGTTCAGACAAACGGTCCAACCGCTGATGTTAGGTACAAATTGCCCTAACCGTATTCCCACTGTCCCCACCTGTTTGACCTAATTCCCGGCCGCCACAACACGTACAATTTACATGATAATGGTGTTTGGAAACCCGATTTAGCATAGCAAGGGGAAGGCCTCATTAGGGAGATGATTTAACGCGGTGATGAAAGGTAAGCAAAGTCATAGGGTTTGTATAGCTAAATAATTATCGATTTTAAAAACCGACTTCAATATTAGTAAATACGTAATTTCTTTTACTTGGATTGGATGGCCAATCTAGTGAACCCAATTTGATGACTATGGGAACAATCTAAAAGTCAAAGATAATATAAATTATCATTGCTGAAAGTAAAGTTTCAACTAAAATAATTTGCAAAAAAAAATGTCCAAATAAAAAAAAACTTATAAAATGGTACCATGTTAGCGTTTTCTGTAAAATGATTCTACAATACAATATACATTATTGTGTTTTGTGGTGGTACAGAACCCTCAGTGTGCGAGCCAGACTCACAGTTGGCTGGTTTATTTCATTTACAAACGTACTCAAACGAACGTGTATGACAATGTGAATATATCTCGCGGGCGTTTAACGACATATCCCATTCTGACGTAAACACATCTCATGTAGATTGTGATGCATTAGCAGACGTAGTGGAACGGGCGTGCAGCTTTGAGACAACTTTTACTCGGTTTGAAGGCTTTACTTAGGTAGACGACGTTGGAAATAGCGTTTGGGAAATCTGGTGAATCCTTTTTCCATCTAGATTCAATAAACTCGACACGAATGGTGTTTCTATTCTGTTCTCAAGAAAGGGTAGGTATCTACTATAATCACATTTATTTTTGTGTGTCAATACTTTAAGTTAATCAATCTGCAGTACCTGGAAATTTTAATAATGACTCTATAGGCAGAGTATAAACCACATCTATAGGCAGAGGCGGCTCGTTCTAAGGAGCGCCGGTGCAGTGCACTCCCACAAAAACTTAGTTAACAAATGGTGTTTTAGGGTTCCGTACCCAAAGGGTAAAAACGGGACCCTACGGGATATTACTAAGCCTACACTGTCTGTCTGTCCGTCTGTCCATCCGTCCTACCTTTAAACGGCTGTATCTTTCGAACCGTAACAGATAGCCCACTGACATTTTCACAGAATATGTAATGACTCTGACATTCACAAGAAAGTGATAGATGTTTTTGGAAAAAAGACCGGCGAATGGATTTTTTTATACATAATTAATTTTAATTTTATACTCTTTTTTTGAGAAACCCATGAAAATATTTCACGAGCCGCCTCTGTCTATAGGACCAAGCCAAACAGCTGATTTATAGAAAAAGGTCATTGACACACCAAAAAATTTGTGGCTGTTTTTTACGGGTCTGATGGAGTATTTCTTAATGACATAGGCGTACCAAGGGGTGTGGGGAAATACCATAAAATTAATATCTCCTATTTGTTTTATATTAAAAGCAAACGGTAAAAATTTTAAAACCTCCAAAATCAAATCCTGGTTACGCCTATCATTATAGCCTATCACATCATGTTCCCACTGATGGGACACAGGCCTTCTCTCAGAGAGAGAGGATGGACCGTAATCCACCATGCTGGCAAATGTCTTTGAACTTTTTGAGGTTCTTGGATATGTACTGGTTTCCTCGTAATGTTTTCTTTCACGGTTTCTTGAGCGATGACATCGAAACTGCACATAATTTATTAAAGTTCTAAATAAATAAGTCATTGGGCTAAGGTTCGAACCGGGTGTCGTCAGATTGTAAAGCGCACATGCTACCGCTCGGCCACCATCGCTCCTCACCCTCAGCGGGTACGCCTATGCATAATGAGTACTTACCTACAATTATCCCCTTTCGGCTCGCGTGCCCTTCATCGACCTCATCCTGTAATGATGACGCTTCAAGCTACCAGGAACTCAGAGATAGCAAGGAGGTTCACCGTATAATTATTCACAGGTCGCACTCGCGGTCGCGATCGGTGACCCCGAGCAACTCCCCGCCACCGCTGCCGCTCCCCGCGCCGCCGCCGCCACCCCCGCATACTCTGCATCCAGACAACGCACTAGGTAAAACTTTAACTAAATACACCTAAGCCATGGGCGTAGCCAGGGCGTATATAGGCAGGGGCAAAAAAACTAGAATAGGTAACGACTTTTTTTAGTTAATAAAATTGTCATATAAACACCTATATCCTAACATTGAAACTTTAAACAAGCCCACGCTGGCTAAATCTTGTCAGAGTTTCGGTTTAAAATTAATTTTTCGCTTCTAGAACCTTTTTTTCTATGCACAGTCATCGTACATAAGCTAAAAAGCTGGCTTTCTGTCGTTGACCGTAACCAAGTTTGGTGTATGTAATCATTGTAATCTTAGAAGCCTGCTTTCTAGAAATTCTCAAAAAGCGTGCTACTAGTATTTGGGTAGGTATCTTAAAAAATTGGCTTCTATAATATGAATACAAAGAATATGAACGGAAGAAAGGAAAACCATCCGAGTATAAAGTGGTGTAAATTTGAAAAAATCAGTCGCCCCAGATGTTATGGCAGGGCCAGCCAGGGTGGAGCAAACGCCCCACTCTGCCCCAATGTGGCTACGCCCATCACCCTAGCTACGAAGCTGCACCTTTCTCTGAATTCTGCATGTCAATTTCTCTATAAGTTCAATATATTTGTTTTCAGTATTTACATTGGCATGTTTTATGGGACATTTTAAGCAGTTTGAGTTCATATTTTTTACTTGATAATCAAAAGCAAACCTTATAATCTCCTTGCGAACTCCGCATTAGGTATTCGTGTTAGTTGTTCAGTTCTTATTAGAATTCGTTTTAGCAAAACAAAATTTGTGAAAACTAACAATGAAATTATACGAACGAGACGATAAAATTTAGCTAAATGCAAGGTCATTCAGTTTTGTACAAGTCAATGATTAGAAAACTTTATATTGGATTGGGTAAGTTTAGTTAAATTTGACAAAGACTTTGCCACTGTTCCGAATCAGATAAGTATCTCTACCTTACCTTTCCTTTATTTATAGCTCTTGTCGCTAAGTAATCCTAGGATTTTGCATCTGAATGGATACAAAAAGGTGATATTACCTTCGTTCTTTTATTCTCAAGATTCCATTTTCTGAATGACTGTTGAAGAAAGTTCAGACGATGATATATAATTCGCTTAGAATTGTTTACCTATCCAAGCGTAGCAATTTGTAAAGAAACCTCAAGGGCAATGACCCGCAGTCTCTCAAAAATGCATCGTACCCTAAATGAGCTTTCACAGTGTCAATAATTCTTCTCTACAAATCTTTCAGAAAACGCAAACCAGGGAACACATTTTGTCACTTGAAACTGCTGTGTGCGACACATTTTAGGTCTCACATTTCAACCAGATTGGTACAATTGAGTAGATCTAATGACCGACAGCGTTAAAACAGATATACAGGTTTACATGGCACCGTTGTACTAATCCGAAAGGAGGTCATCGTACCCATCATTACAAACAACTTTTACAATGGGACCAACCCTGAAATTGCGAAAAAAATATCAGCTGTTCCATACAATTCACGTGAATGATTTTTTTCTATGGAGCAGCAAATTTTTTCTCACTATTTCAGGGTTCGTCTCGTATTAAGAGTTGTTCATAATGAATACAAATGCCTTTCAGCTTAGGAACATCGTTTCTACAAAGAGGAATTTGAAACATTCAAATTTATAGGTCGGGGTGCTCTAAGCGCAGCTGGCCGGCAGCTGAGCGACCACAGCAACAACCGGGAATCATCGTTGGACGACTCCGGCGTGGTGGACGACCACGACGAAGGCGAGCATACGTCGGACGATCAGGCGCCACATCCCCACCCACACCCGCATCCGCATCCGAGGCGGGCACATCTGCTGCTGCCGCCGCCACCACCACCGCCGCATCCACCCACGCCCACGCCCATGCCCCAGATACCACAGATACAACAGGTAATTCATAATTGCGATGGATCAAAAGTTTTATCGCAACATATGAAGAACGCAACTGTATGGGTGACGTAGGTACTTGAATCGTCAGTCAACCTTAATTTCAGTTCAATAAAATAGACGCTAGTGGTAGTGTTCTTCATCAATCCAATGCAATTGAAATTTGACAGCGTTCGCGATTGACTGCTGGACACAATATGCATGTCAACAGAAAAGAACGAGGCAGATGGCTTAAGAGAGGGCTGAACCCAAAAATGATATAAGGAAGGCTGTTGATTTTTGGAAATATAAAGACATGATAATATCAAGCCTTTGGTCTCGTAAATATCATGTCAGAGACCGTGATTCTTTTGAGAAAGATTACCCTGCCTACGTTGAAAATCTAACCGAAATATTGCATTACTTTCTCACGAGATATTTTATCGAAACTGCTATATCGCCCATGTCAACAATTCATCCAAGATATTACGCGTTCCAGGTCCAAGAACCTCCGCCGCAAACAACGACACAGGAAAAGAAACAAAAACAAAAAGATAGATGGAAAGGGAAGAAAGCTGACAAATCTGTAAAAAATGAACCAGCCCCTGTACACGAGAGATATCCTCTAAACCCAGACTATCTGAACCAAATCGTTGTGCTGGGTAAGTTTTAGAATCAAATTGCACTTATTTTGAAGTAAAGCTATCAATTGAACTGAGTTTGATTGATGGCTTTACAAATAACAATCCCGTTAATAAGCACGGCTTAAACACTGAAAAGCACGAAACAAATAACACTTTACCTGATGATGCAAACACTTCAGAATGAACGCTTTGCAAACACAAAATTGTTTCAGTATAACAAATAGAAAATGCAACATGTGCATTTCAGACAACAACACATCAGTTTCAAAATTTTAGTAGTTTAGTAATCTGTTTGGACGAGTTATTGGCTAATTGCATGGTAAAATTTGATTGAACATAACCACAATTAGGACAAAGTTATCTTTAGGTTTGTTTACGATTTTTCAGTGCTTGCGAACTTGGCCGTTTTCTACTTTTCTAAGTTCAATTACAATGTACAGTATTATTGCAAACTTTTGATTATGAATTGATAGATTTTTGAACAAATTTAAATGTATTTCTTGTAAAATCTGAGTTCATATTTTGTTTCAACTCGTTTGCGAACAGATAATATTTTTATTTGGTTGTCTGAATTATATAAGATTTGTCTCAATTTTATTATCAAAATTGGTAACCCATTTGATCTGGAGCATTTTTAATTTGCTGCAAGTTTTGAGTCCTCGCTCAAACGGCACCTAGCAATAAATTGGTAGCTTGGAGAATTGTTATTAGATTTAAGATGTTTTATTATGTATTCAATAAGCTACCAAAATTGTAGATACTGCAATTACATTTTGCAATTTAATAATTATAGGTACTACTGCAAAAGCCACAGAGACAGCCATTGTCTTTAAAATTTATTGTGAATCAAATGAAAGACAAATGGTCGTTTCTAAGTGCTGGTAACATTCACAATTAGCTTCACTACTCAATGAGGCAAACACTTCATTGAGCATTTTGATACAACACTATTGCAATCTCGCTTCTACCCTCATTAATATCGTCAGGGGCGGACTGGCCATACAAGCGCGCGCCCGACCTCCCCCCCGCGGAGGCGACGAAAATTAATGAGCTCAGTTTATTGGCAGCCACGCACAAAACTCATATGGGCAATTACGAGCAAAATTGCACTTACTTCACAGGTTAGTACCACACCGACGCCAACGCTTCTACCCCCCAGTCCACCCCTGTTCCCCACAGGAAGACTGCAGGGTCACTTTGCGATTGGTTCACTCGATGTCGTGTCTTCGTCGCTGCGAATCGCATTCAAGTCTCTAACATTTCTTACTAACTAACCGCTTACATTAATTACTTTTCTTGTGACATTTTCCGAACTTTTATGCGATTCATGTTTGGCAACATCAAAATTAACACAGTACGATCGGCTGCAGATTTCCATAACGCATCGACTGTAACTCGATACATAATTGTATATTATGTTTATTGGCATTTCAAAATTTTCGCGTTTTCTTTGAATTTCAATGCAATTTTCCTGCATATATTAGTCGAGATATTCCGCTTCCAATTGCATGAGTTTTTGTAACTTATAATAAGCAACAGTTATAAATTTTGCAAACGAAAGCTTTGCATCGATACCAATTTGAATACGCCTCACAACGCTTTTGCTGATCTATTTCTTCAATACTATTTCTTCTGAATGTAACATTGTTTGGATCCATATTTCTAAATAACTCAAGAGTTTAATATATTTCTTCAATTTGACCGCAGATGAACTCGTCGATAGGAACTGTGAATGCTGCGTACCATGCTGTATAGACTATGAAGGATGGCTTCAGTTCCAGAATTGTTTATATGGAATCGTAAAAGATCCACTATTTGAGTTGTTTATAACAACTTGCATCGTTCTTAATACACTATTTCTTGCGTTAGAGCATCATGGAATGAGCGAGAACGTTAGATCGGCCTTAGATATAGGGAATAAGGTATGATTCAACATTGGTATGATTGGTCAAGCTCTTTCAGTTTAGCTTCATTACCAGATGACAATACATTGTAATTTTTTTAGGTGTTTACGTCAATATTCACGTTAGAGTGCATAATGAAAGTGATGGCGATGAGTAAAGATTACTTTGCCTGCGGTTGGAATATATTTGATTTGATAATAGTTTCGGCCAGTCTTCTAGATCTTATATTTGAACTCGTCGATGGCCTATCTGTGCTCCGAGGTCTGCGGTTGGTAAGTTCTTCGTTATTTCCAACAAATCTATATTTTTCTTATTAAATAACATTCTGTCATCATCAACACTAAACATCATTTTATAGGTATTTTACACATATTTAAACCAACAGGTTTAAATGTTTGAATATTTCTTTTTATATACTTGTGTATTCTGATTTCAGCTGCGAGTGTTAAAGTTAGCTCAATCATGGACGACAATGAAAGTGTTGTTAAGTATTATAATATCGACAATAGGTGCTCTCGGTAATTTGACGTTCGTATTAGTGATAGTTATATACATATTCGCTGTTATTGGTATGCAGTTGTTCTCAAAATCTTACACGCCGGATAAGTTTGAGCCGGATCCTGTGCCCAGGTATATTTTATTCTTTTATCTATTCTTTACCAACTTTCATAATCATTATAATCGCATCATCATATATTCTGTATTTAGTAATATTTTGTATTTAGTAACTTTTTACAATATTTTGTAACCTATTTGTAAACTTTTCTGTTTTGTAACCTATTTTCCTCAAAAAACCAAAGGTGGAACTTCAACGATTTCTTCCATTCGTTCATGATGATATTTCGGATACTCTGCGGCGAGTGGATCGAGCCCCTGTGGGATTGTATGAGGGCAGAAGCGGAAGCCGGGGCGGAAAGCTGTTTCTTCATATTTCTGCCTGCGTTAGTTATGGGTAACTTTATGGTGCTCAACCTCTTCCTTGCCCTGTTGCTCAACAGCTTCAACAGCGAGGAACTTAAGAATAAGAAAGAGGTAATTAATGGAATTAAGAATTAATGTTTTCCCAATAAAACTATCGATCATAAGGCGAACCTAAAATAATTAATGCATAATTTTTTGTCGATTTTTTTGTAGATTTTGTTTAACAAAAGTAATGATATATATATAGCTTTTACAGGAAGTTGGCGAGGATTCCAAAATAGCTAAAAGTTTCGATAGGCTACGTTCTATAGTAAGAAAAAAAGGTTTTCTTATATCGAGAAGCAAAGAGACTGAAAAAAAATCTAAGTTAGAAGAGCTAGTTAATGAATTTATGTCACAACAACATCTCGCTAAGGAGAAAAAGGCGTCAATACCAAGCGAGCAGAGGTACACTTCCTCTATACAGGAAACCATATTGTTTCCACACGACAATATCTATAGTCATAGTTATCAAGAAGCATTAAATAGGTACGTATAGTTCACAACGAGTCAGAACTGAAATGTTTTATAAGCGTTACTAAGGTTACCAAAAATAAAACTTCCAGGCCAATATCGGTGGGATCAGACTTCGCTTACCCACACCTTTACCAAGCCGGTAACAACTTCAATCATGGTAGTCAAGAAACTTTGAAAGACGTGCGAGACTTAGCGGCTGAACATAAAATAACTAGTATAAGGGAAGACTCTAAAGAAAACCTTGAGGATACGTCTCCTTGCGAACAAGTTGTGGCGCAAAAACTGCTAAATCAGATGTCATCTGGTTATCACACACAGCCTTCAGACTCCAGAGGTGAATTATAATACTTTGAAACTGCTTCGAATGAGTCAACATGTTTGCTGACACGGCTTTTCATTTCAGATGAATATGAACATTACGAAATGGCGCAGTTATCGAGTAAAACAACACCAGAGAAAACAAGAAGAAATGTCAACTTGGAGCCGCCAAACATTTTGTGTAAGGATGGGAATAAACCTGGCCAAGAAGAAATGAGGCATCCATGGCAAACTTTAGTCTCATATGTGGATGAATTAACCGTAGGTGGGAGGAAAGACTCCAAGGGGCAGTACGCGGACGCAATGGGAAATTTTCCAGGATTTGGTAAAAAGAAAGATCCGAAAATGCCACAGGACTGCTACCCGAGACAGTGCTACGAATTGTATGTATTATTATCATAACACATAATTCTGTACAGCTATTTCACTTTATAATTGCATGGGCTTTTTCCAGGTGTACTTGTTGGGATGCATGTGTTCAGACCAAAATGGGTCAGCGATGGACCTTCCTAAGAACTTTTACCTTACGCTATGTAGACACACCAGCTTTCGAATGGTTCATCTTGGTGCTTATCTTCGCATCTAGCATAACACTCTGCTTTGAAGACATCCATTTAGAAAAGAACAAACCCTTGAAGAAGATATTGTATTGGACCAATCTTGGGTTCTGCCTGATCTTCGTTATAGAAATGTTTCTCAAATGGATAGCGTTGGGATTCTTCAGATACTTCACGAGTTTTTGGACGTTGCTAGATTTTACTATTGTTTTCGTAAGTATCACTTATACGTCATCATACGGTAGTTTTCTTTCCTTTATTACACCTGCATGTAAAATGATATATTTTTCTTTTCAGGTTTCAGTGTTTAGTTTGTTAATAGAAGAGAATGAGAACTTAAAAGTGTTAAGGTCGTTAAGAACTTTACGTGCTCTAAGGCCGTTGCGTGCTATATCGCGATGGCAGGGAATGCGAATAGTCGTTAATGCCCTCATGTATGCAATACCCAGTATTTTCAATGTGTTATTAGTCTGTTTAGTGTTTTGGTTGATTTTCTCAATAATGGGAGTACAGTTCTTTGGAGGGAAGTTCTTCAAGTGTGTTGATGATGAAGGAGAATTATTACCATTAGAGGTAAGACCATTCATATTATTAGTATTAATAAAAAATGCACACACAAGCAGCTATAGTACTATAAGTAGGATATTGAATTTAAATTCACGTTTGAACGAACATGCAGTTAATGATTGTTCTATAATTTATTATACTTCCAGATAGTAAACGATAAATGGGAGTGCTACTACAATAATTTCTCATGGATAAACTCGAAGATATCTTTCGACCACGTCGGTATAGCATATCTCGCTTTATTCCAAGTAGCCACCTTTGAAGGGTGGATGGAAGTGATGGCAGACGCAGTGGACGCTCGAGGGGTGGACTTGCAACCAGCAAGAGAAGCGAACCTCTACGCTTATATTTATTTTGTTATTTTTATCGTGTGCGGGTCATTCTTCACACTCAATCTATTTATAGGAGTAATTATAGATAATTTTAATATGCTCAAGAAGAAGGTAAGCACAGTTTAAACTGGGAAAAGGATTTTTAAGTGTGAGATGGATGCATGCACCGCTGAATAGTGTTTGATAACACTTTTATAATATTGGATATTAAATAATTTAAAATATACCAGTAGGTTAGGTACCATATTATATGGATTTCTTTTGTATTACAGTACGAAGGAGGAGTATTAGAAATGTTCCTTACAGAAAGCCAAAAGCACTACTATACAGCAATGAAAAAGCTGGGAAGAAAAAAGCCTCAGAAAGTAATAAAGAGGCCGCGGAATCAATTCCTAGCGATGTTCTACGATTTGTCGAACTCACGACGTTTTGAAATAGCAATATTTGTGCTCATATTTCTGAACATGCTCACGATGGGTATAGAACATTATGATCAGCCGCATTCGATATTCTTTATTTTAGAAGTTAGTAATGCGTTCTTTACAACAGTATTTGGTTTAGGTAAGTGACATCAAAAAAAAATTGAACTGGCCGTTCTTTCTTTCTCTAAATGTTTGTAATTTTTTATTTCTTTCAGAGGCAATAGTAAAAATCGTAGGTCTAAGATATCATTACTTTACGGTGCCGTGGAATGTATTCGACTTCCTTCTAGTGTTAGCGTCGATACTGGGCATAGTAATGGAGGACATCATGATAGATCTCCCCATATCGCCCACTCTCCTCCGAGTGGTCAGAGTATTCCGGATAGGGAGAATTTTAAGACTGATTAAAGTAAGTACTTATTTAAACGTTTGATTTAGGAAGAACTACGCTAGCAATAGAAGCAATTGTTTTTTAAATCATATACCCTCAGAAAATCAAAGCATATACCATACATATATATAAATTAACAACCATGGTGTCACATCCGACAACTATATATTTCACACAGTACAACAATGATATTTATATTATAGTCAACACATATTTTTTTCATAAGGTATTTCGTAATACCAGTATTACACAATCTTGTAAATTGTTAAAGGTAAACCATCAAAAAAAGTTTCAAAAATTGTTTACTGTCTACGTTCAGTACTGTCATCTAAATAATTTGTAATGTTCCCGCTGTTTTCGTTAGACAAAATACGCTGATTTGACTATGCTTATGATTTTCTTTTCTAGAGATGTATCGATATAAATTTAAATATAAAATTCGTTGTTTATGATTCCAGGCCGCCAAAGGCATTAGAAAACTGCTATTCGCACTAGTGGTTTCCCTTCCGGCTCTGTTCAACATCGGCGCGTTACTAGCTCTGATAACGTTTATTTATGCCATCATCGGCATGTCAGTATTCGGACACGTGAAAGAACAAGGTGCGTTGGATGACATCGTCAACTTCCAGACCTTTGGCAGGAGTATGCAGCTGCTTTTTCGGTGAGTTGTTCCCATGAAGATTAAATCTGCATTGTGTGAGTCTAATCACTGCTAAATTTGACAGACAGGATTATTCCATTAGACCCGGATACTGGCGAGTCACTTTTTTTTTAAATATTTTACAATAATTTCTTCAATCTTTCTAGGCTCATGACATCAGCCGGATGGAACGATGTGCTCGAATCCTTAATGATCCAGCCACCAGACTGCGAGCTGGGCGACCACGGCCACACTAACGGCAACTGCGGGAGCCCACTGCTGGCCATTACCTACTTCACCTCCTTCATCATCATCAGCTACATGATAGTCATCAACATGTACATAGCCATTATACTGGAGAATTTTAACCAAGCACATCAAGAGGAAGAGATTGGGATTGTGGAGGATGACCTTGAGATGTTCTACATTCGGTGGTCCAAGTAAGTGTTGATTTTAACGCGTTAGTTCGTCAATTTACCTTGACGTATTAATGATAGTTTTTAAATTTTTGCCTTCATAATTTCAAGAAAGTTAAACATCGCTCATAATTGTTTCAGGTACGATCCACATGCAACTCAATTCATTAGCTTCGCCCAGCTATCCGACTTCATCGCCTCTCTAGACCCTCCCCTAGGGATCTCCAAGCCTAACACAGTTGCCCTCGTCAGCTTTAACCTCCCCATAGCACGGGGCAACAAGATTCACTGCCTAGACATACTCCACTCTCTTGTCAAACATGTGTTAGGGCACGTGGAAGAGACAGACACGTTTAGGCAGTTACAGGAACAAATGGACGTTAAATTCAAGAAGCAGTTCCCTACAAGGAAAGAGTTGGAGATCGTGTCTTCAACTAGGATATGGAAGAGAGAGGATAAAGGAGCTCGGACTATACAGCGCGCATTTAGAGAATATGTGAAGTAAGTATTGCAATTATAATTGTGAACCTAATTTAAAAACGAGGAGCCACAAAATAGCTGTTCTTGAGAAAAACAATTCTTACATGGCTGCTTGCAAACTTTTCCAGACGTAAAAACCGAAGTCCCTCAAACGATGAGGAGAGCACGAAATGGTCTCCAGGAGGTGGATGGGGCGGTCGTTTGAGCGCCTTGCTCCACGTTAGGAGAGGGTCTCACGCGTCGAGTCGAAAATCTTCTCGAGCCTCTGACGCGTCAGACGTGAGCGAGCTAGGAGGAGCCTGGCTGAACCTTCCCCTGCTTCTCTTACCAGCGGCCTCGGGCAGTGAACAGGTGATCTTCAGGTTTCTTCCTTTGCGTAGACGACATTCACGCACTTGAACCACGAACTCACGCATGTTTTGTGGAACCAATGAACACTAATGACGATAATCCTTGAGAAAATGAACTTATCAAGCCAATAGAACCACGCCTTTTGTGCTCACTGGTAATCAAATAAATTGATACAACTGATTTTGACTTTATCAAGAATAAAATACCTACACTAAATACTGATGAAAAACATAATTCTCTTAAACAATAACAACTTTTTTTATATTTTGCTTATTTAATATTTTATATCTCTAAAGTTTTATCTGGAATGTTCTCAGTGTATTTTAAGTAAGAATTTTTTGTAACTTTTTACTCTATAGTTTAGTAAAAATCGCTGATTAGGCTGAAACTCAGTAACGCTTATTGTCGTATTTTGGAAACTATATAATTAAATTTTCAACTTAGTTGAGAAAAATCTTTAGATTAGACAGAAGTCCTGATTAACAAGCCGAGCATACTTTTCTTCTGTACTATTTTCATCGTAGTTTCATAATGGTACCGCACAATGCAAGTTCTTAGAACAAGACTTTCACTGTGTGAAAAATCATTCTAGCAATGTAGGTATTATAAGTTGGTGATTCTTTTAAAAATAGTATTAAGCTTTGACCGTCGACCTTCGTGCTACAGCGGGTGAGTGTCGACTGCAAGAATATAAAAGAAGGAATAGAATTTGTACACATACCTAGGTGTTTATGGTGCCGAAACTGGTTTTCGATACCATAACTTTTTTGTCAAGCAAGTCGAGTAAAATTTGACAGTGGAGTTCAATATTCTGTCCAGCACATTTCATGTACCATATCAACGGCTATCAATCATAAAATCAAGGTAGCTGATAGACTCACATTCCTGAAACCCGCCCATGAATTCCATTCTAAATCTAGTTGGCGACACCTGTATATGATCATTGGGCTTTCATTTCCATGTAACTAATGAATGAGCAGGGGGCGAGCGGTACGGAGTCAGCTCCGCCTAGACGGAGGTCGGCGTACGGTTTGCCAATATTTCTTCGCCACCAGGATGCTATGGACGAGGAAGCCGGACCCAAACGCGCAGGTTCATATGTAATGTTATGCTTTTCGTGTCTTCTATTTTAGTTGATGGTAGATGGGTGTTTGTGATGGCACTAAGTGGTTAGATTCTATTCCGTGTTCTTAAAATTTGTTCCAATAATGCGCAAATGGTCAAGGTTCTAAACTTTTTACGACTTTCTGGAAATCTTCTATCTTCGTTCCGTATCTCCGTAAATTATTAAAAAGTTCTGATTACAAATGCTTTTAAAGTTCACTGACGACGAATTTCACTTGTTTATCACACGTTCTTGTGTAGATACAGTATTGCAACCAATAGCTTTACTTAAAACGATTCATAAAGTTTTTATTTATTTATTTATTGTTTAGTTTCCCAAATTTCGGGGTTTATTTCACTTATATTTAAACTATGTTCTAGGATGGTATCATTATATTTTGAGGTATCATTTCTTTACATTAATGAGTAAATATAACTAGCCACTTAGTGCTAAACTATGTACGTAGACAAAGATCCCAGTAAGAGCGTTTGATTGATCTACTTCCCGCATTCCTTTTTAAGTAAAATTGATTGCTTTTGGATGATTTTTAACATCTAAATGTTTTCAGTTTTTAGATGGCGTGTTTATCCCATTGGCATTACCCAAGGCATTTATATGGTGCAAGAGAAATTTGTGCTGCTTTAGCATGTGTGCTTAAAATGATTTTTGTGTGCTTCTGTGGCTGATGTGGGCATGTTGTGATACCTACTGATAATCTTTAGTAGTGTTTGTGCTACAATTTTATTGTCTCCTTCACTTTATATGCGTCTCAGGACTTCGTAAGTAAGATTTAAATCTTTCAACTGCACTGGGTGCTACTCATAAAGGTAGTTTTCCATCAGGAATAGTAAAGCCCCGATGTAGGTTTTACTAGGTTATTTAAGGAGCACTGCACTTTTTGTTTATTGATTTGGCACGAACAATCAAAAACTAACAAAGGACACCACTAACGTAGAAAAGCCTGATTCACATTTCACATAATAACACGGATATGCAAACACTTTTCATTTCAAAGGCACAAGTTCAAATAACCTCTACTAAAGTAGGTAGAAAAGCTTGAACATCGCAGTGTACAGAAGAAATGGAAATAAAACGATGATCAAAATGTAGTTGCAATAAAATGTAAGCAAACACGTTGCAAAAATAAAATAAATGGCTGTAGTTTATATCAAACTGCAACTCTAAAGAATTCACATTCTAGAAAGACCAAAGATATCAAACTAAACGTAGGCCGGAAACCCTGCATCGCTTGTAGATGTAAACTTCATTTACACTTGAACTTTTTTTAAATACGATGTTTTAATTGCAGGTTCCCTTCGTATAACCTCGCGGCGAAATTCCGCTCGACGCCCAACACCGCCCGCTCGCGCGCGCACTCCTTCCCCGCACGCGAACAATAGCGAAGTGAGCATTTTAGTGACGGAAGCATCACCAGACGCCGCCCCACCCCCCGCTGCGCCCCCCACCGTCGTCCGCGTGCTCGTCCATAGGGAGAGCGACGAACAACCGAGCTGATCCACGACTAACGAGCCCGACGAGGCTCAGAACTAGCCGAGCATACCCGAGTATTGCCGAGTGTTGTCGCGAGTGTATCAAGTGTGCGTGTCAAAACGATCGATCATTGTGTTCAATCGAGTGATTGATATCGATCGCAATTGTGATTTTAAATTAGTCGCGTTCAAGTTTATAATAATTAAAATAAAGATTAAAGAGAGAGCGAGTTGGATAGACAACACCGATTATTGGAATGCTCATTAAAAAATTATTAGTCGGCAATATCGGCATGTATTATTCATATTCTAAGTCTGATTATGTGTGTGGCATTTATGTGTTAGCTTATTATCCCGAAATTCAACACTAATTTGGTCTAAAATACTGATGAATCTAAAACTTGCTCATCTGTTAATTAACAAAATATAAATAGTTACTCGTGAAATTGTGCATACTTTGGGTATACAATTTAATCTAGGCATAAGTACCTTGGTACTATGTAAAATATTAGTCATATCGTTTTCTGTTTTGTCTATCCATCTCACAAACTTACTAGTAAAATTATACATACGTAATAGTAAAACCTGGGACTTCCAAAGTTGCAATACATTTTTACGATAATTCGCAATGCAATAAGCTTACTCGTGTGAAATCAAAAATGTCACCGCGAGAACACGCTGTTATTTAATTAATAGAAGTTGTACAATTTGTTTAGCGTTACGCTTGCATAGAATAGGATTTCATTCTTAGATCATAAATTAAACCTGGGGTTACTTACTAGATTTTATGGCGGGGAAAGGACGTACCTAGCTTTTGGTCTAGGAGGAGCAAATTTACGGCGAGTACATGGAATAAAAATATATATCGCGAGATTTTAAGATTTTTGATTCAAGGGTGTGGAAATCCTGTAACAAGATATTACAAACCCAGAAAGGCGCGAGCGAAGCAAGCGTAAACATTTTAACAGCTGGCTTAGTAAGGTGTAGGAGTCTGGGAGTAACTAGCAAGAAAGTTTCAAGCGCGAGCAAAGCGAGCGCGCAATGTTTGAGACCTTTATACCAAAACCCATAAAAGTAGAATACTATACGATCAGTCACTACATACCTACTTTACTATAAAGAAAACTTATAGACAATTCAAAAAAATTACAACCGACAGATTCGAATTCTTTGTTGCTTAGATTCGAATCCTGTCGGTAGTCAAATGTTGGAATTATCTACCACATATAAACAGTAAATCCAGAAGTGTGGAACTCTTTTAATATATATTTTTTTTATAGTCCTCCAGGACTGCCAGAATAGAGCAAGTCAGCACCGTAGATTAGGCAGCCACTGCTGATGGGTACGTCCATAGAAGTGGGCAGTTTTTTTGCAAGGAGAGGCATAATCGCAACGCGCCCCAAAACTTATACAAAATTTAGAACAGAAAACAAAGAGCCAAAACACAACGTGTGGCCGGAATACATTGTTACCCAAACGCTGGGCTTGGAATAATGTTACTAAGGGCGCTAACAATTTAAATTTAAAATGATCTAAGATTGAAAAGAGCTACTTTTATAAATTCTAAATGAGGCGTTTTTATATTATGATGTTTTAAGTAGATGCGCTATTAGTGAATCTCAGAGACGGTTGTATATTTATTGTTGTAAATAGTTATTTAATTTGTAAATTAAAACGACTGATAACGATTCAAATTAGGCCGTTAAATTATAACGCCGTTATTAAAAGCACAATTTAAGCTACTAAAAGTCGTCAAGTTAAATATCAAAAAGAAATAATGTGAAATGTGAATACTATAGTAACATTTAAATAAATAGCAATTACAACTGTCTGTCTACAATAAATAGATTAAATTAATAATATAGAAAATAATACATTCAATTTATCACTTCCATTTTCTTGAATCTTATCAAAATAATAATATCAAGGCTGTGACATAAAATAAATCAACGTTCATAAAATATAACGATAGATACATCTATTTATTTTAGCTAGCAACATTGGAGTCATAAAAACAAAACAAGAATAAGTACCTCAAAATAATTTTGCTAGTCAATAGTGAAAAGCAAATGTTTAACTGCACATCAGATATACTTAAAGCGCATCAAATGTCTCTTACCAGTTATACCTGCAGATCAGAATCAGATATAATAGACTGGAGTGAAACAGAGTCACGGCGGGGTGCCGCGATATACAAGCGGCTTTGAAAAAGTCAATGGGCCACCTAAATACCAATTTTTTTTTAAACAAAATAAGGTGATCACTGAAAACAAAATTAAATTGTAATGTCCGAGTATAATGCATTACAAGACAGACAGTCTAGCAAGACAGATACTCACAAATTCCGTCACTTGTTAGTAGGTAATACGGTAGTAGGTTTATACGGTAATGGTATGACATAGAAATTCCATACTGACAATGGCTTTGCAAGAAAAGGACAGAGTTCCATACTAATTCGACCAAAAACTTTAAATGCTTATATCTCAGGACTTTATAAGCGGATTTAACTATTTTCTTCACTATGTAATAACGTTTAATTTATTTTTCACAAAACTTGTTATTTTTAACAAATCAAACACCTTTTCGGTAACTATTAATTCATCTTGGTCTATTGTAGGTTCAAATTGTCCTGATGCGCTTTCGCGCCTCGTAGCGCCTCTGCCGCGCCTCGACTGTCCAAACTAGTAAATGAGGTACAATTTTCAACCTAGCGTAAAACTAAAAGAGTTGACTTTTTCACAGCCGGTTGTACGCCTCGACGCCGCCATAGTTAACTCTTCAATCGGCGTTGGACCACAATTATTTATTTGTTGGTATGCAGTTTGTATTTTTGGTGGACGATTAAATATCATCCATTATAGATCCTTTTATTATTAGGCTTATAGCTAATGTCAGAGCTTTAAAAAAATATTTTAGGTCAATTTGCATTATATAATATGCAATTTTCAACAATAGCGTAGATAGTTATAATAGAGAAACAGAAGAATGTTGCATTAAATTGTAATGAATTTTTTGATATGGCAATACTGAATTTAACAAATAGAAGTGTTGATATTTTTTCTCAAGCTAAGTATTTCTAAAGCAGTTGAATATCCTGGAATACGCATAAAAATGCATAGCATGCATTGTTTCGCACAAATCCAATAGTTTTAGTAAATACGCATTAGTAGTAAGTTATATTTTTGTTATAAAAATAATTATTTGTATTTATTTGTTTCGTAATTATTTGTTAGATAGCTTTATAAACGTTATTTACATTGTTGTTAATATTAGCCCGTCCATTTTATTTTGTTTTCAATGTGTTCTATCCATGTTAGGTGCATAATTGTTTTGAAAAATTTGTTCAATTTTGCACAAAGTGCTTCTGTAGCTTAATTCTTTACTAGCTATTTCAAAAATACAATAATATAAAATCCCTATAAAATTAAATCGGTTTTGAGCTTAACTAGCTGTAGTATTAGCAAGCTTTATAAAAAACATTTATAACAAAAAGTATAAAAATTACTAGAATTACCTAAAAAGGTAGATTTTAAACCCCAAAGGCGTCAATTCTATCATTTTATCTGACAACTAGCACTCAAATTATCTGTCTCTTTTCTAACAACAT
The DNA here is from genome assembly GCA_932305915.1 of Agriopis marginaria. Classification (NCBI taxonomy): domain Eukaryota; kingdom Metazoa; phylum Arthropoda; class Insecta; order Lepidoptera; family Geometridae; genus Agriopis; species Agriopis marginaria. The sequence continues at coordinate 5,652,479 of OW029932.1, forward strand.
GTAAGAAAAGGATAGCAATAATTTCAGAGCCTTAAAATTTACTTTGAGTTAGAAAATGGTACAACGGAATTGACGCCTATAAATTTTCGATTTAGCAAGGACCAAAGTAATGTCGATTATTTTAAAAATCAATCTGAATTTTCTATACCTTGACCAAAACCCTTTTGAATTCATTTGTATCGTAGTTTTTCGAAGTCTATATTGAATTATTGTAGTTATTTAGGAGCTGTGACACTAAATCTTTATATCACCTTGCTTTAAAGCAAAACACACTATTTGCTTTAAATTCTTTAATATTTCAACCTTCACTAATACATTTTAAAGGCAGAAAAACAAAATGATATTGTTCAACTACTAGATTAGAAATAATTCAGAAATTGTTCATTAAATTAATGTAAATAAATATGAAAGTGGATGCAATAATTTTATCATAATTCTAGTTATATCTCGAGGTTGTTAGCGTTTAATTTTAAAAAGGAATTATTTAACTGCACATCAAAGAGAGTTACCGCTCATCAAAATAAAATAAAATTCAAAATTTAAAAAAAAGTTCTACTTTTGCAGATCAAATTGTAAACATCATGTTAGAAAGCTAATCTTATCCTTGGGTTTTATTTAATTTACATATGATATACTTTTACTACATTGCGTAAAGCAAAATGAGGGTAGTTTTTAACATGTACGTAGATAGATAGAAACTCTTTATTGTGTACACCAGAAATAAAAATTACAACACGATAGAAAACACTTACGAGGTTGTAGTACGTATGTTGCCACCAACATCAACCATTCAACCAACCAACCTCATACAAAACTCAACACCTCAAACGATTTCGATAGATCTCTCTAAGTTCTGATTGGATAAGGATTATGAAGCTAGGTGACGTCTTCATAAATAAAATAGAACAGAATGTAACTTTGGGTTAAAAAAAATACTGCATCTCATGAGACGTATCATTGGTTCTTTCAAAATGTTGATGTGGTGTGGTAATTTTTTTATTCAGATGTACAGTTTGCAAAATATGATCTGACAAAAATATCATTGTCGAATTTTCAAATTTTGAAATAAATATACTTGTTTTAGGTGTGCATATTTTGGTGACCAGTAATAGTAATTTTGCTAAGACATTTAGAAAAAATAAGTGGTCTTTTAGATGTGCAATTAATTAGCTTCCATTTTAAAACTATCGTATATGGTTTGTAATTATGTATGATGTATGTAAAATGTAGCTAGTGAAATTGCAATATTGAGAGCATTTGTTGGGAAATGCTCCAATATGTAAAAATAAAATTGTATGATATGTAAATAAAATCTTTAAGCGAGTCCTGCGAAATATGATTTTCTTCCGAGGTACAAAATATAAATTAACCATGTTGAAAACTATGATTAAACGAAAATATAGAAAAAAATATATTCTTTTGTCTTTACCACCCTGACGCATCGTTGACATTACAGACGCACTTATATGCATTTACACGAAAACCGCTCAAGAGTTTATTTTTTCTCGATTTTATAATTCTTCAATTGCTATAAAATTTTCGCAAACGCAAACGAAATGCCAAAGTATGCACAGTTTGCACAGTACTGTCAAAATACGCAACATGCGATAGAAAAAGCTTAAACTATTAAAATTTAACAAATGACATCTTCACGGCTTCTTATACCAAATTTGACAGTTTTAAATCAATTTTATTCAGTTAAATTACAATATTTGAGCTGGAAAAAATACATGTCACAGATACATCTATGTTTGAGTTTATGATTTGCAATGATTTGGTTCAAAGCAAGATAGAATAAACTTTCCTTGATCAAAAAAATTTGAAACAAAGTCGATTTAGTAAATTTTTTCGTTTTATGCTCTAATGAAAGCTCGTAACAACGTCTTTGGTGTGATTCTCTTGGGGCCTAAATTCGTGGTTTGTTTTTTTAACCCCCGACGCAAAAAGAAGAGTATTTATTAAAAGTTTAACGAGTGTATCTGCATATCTATCTATGGCATCGTAGCTCCCAAACGGCTAAACTGTTTTTTATACTACAGTCGGCTCTCGTTAATTCGAAACTCGACGGACTTTTAAAATATTACGAACTATCGAGAGTTTGAAATATCAAATGGTTAGAAATTTGCGAAAGAGTAATTAAAACTAAACTAACCAAAAAAAATTGTATGGAAGTGTGTGTCAAACTAAGCATTACAATTACAAATGCTCATGCAATGATGATACAATCAATCAATCAATCATTTATTTGGATCAAAGTAACGGTACATTTTATATAGTGAAGCATCTGTATCCCAAACTAGTTTGCACTGTATTTCTGGATCCAGCGTCTTCTCCCATCTATGGGCTTAAGATAGTGTTACAAATATTTTTACACGGCATATTAACGATTATGATTATGATAATTAAGTACAAAAGAAAATATATATATAGCACAAGATCTAAATGTGGGAAATAAAAAAAAAAAATACCATGATATTATTATTTGACAGTCAATTTTGTTGCTAAAAAATATTGTTAGTACCTAAATGTAACAAGTCTTTATCTCAAAGAATAATCTATACTAAATAATCTACAAAGTAGTAAAAAAACAAAGTTTGGAAAAAAAAAATACATTATGAGGGTATCTAGATATTAAATATTAAATTTTACACATAATACGTAAAACCATTATTGTAGTTACATAAATCAAAAGTATAAATTTTTTTTGTTGATAAAATATTAAAAGAATACAAAAAAATACAAAAGATCGGCTTACACGTAAATATTGGTGTTGTCAATATTCATTTGAACTTGTCTCAAAATGTACATTATGTACCTTTATGCAATCTGATAACTTTGAATTGTCGAGTGTTTGACGTCTATGAGTTCGAATTAACGCGTCGTTTTGTTACGTAGCAATGATTTTCTCGTTCGAATCACCGAGTGCATAAAAATGTATTGATTTGATTCGAAATATAAAGAGATGTTCCAGGCAACTTGTGATAACTTTCAATTATAGAGAGGTTCGACTTATCGCATGTTTGAATTAACGAGAGACGACTGTATATTGGCGGCTTGGGGATCGCAGTACGTTCACCGTGTACTAATAGGACGCTGCTGCCCATCCTTCGGTGGTTCTGGTCGCAGTTTTAGGACATACCCTGCCAAGCGTGGGGATTATGGCAACACCCCTCTCTAAGAGGGAGGCCTTTGTTCAACAGTGGACTTTTACAGGCTGAAGTGTGTGTGTGTGTGTGTGTGTGTGTGTGTGACTGTATATTGATTATGATTTTGGTACTTCACGTCGGAACAGTTGCTTTCACTGTATCAAGCACAAGTTCGGTCGTGCATGGAGTACTGCTCTCACCTTTGGGATGGATCAGCTACGTATCAGCTTGAGGTGTTAGAATCTATCGAGACACGTGCCAAGAGGCTCATCGGCTACGAATCCCTGGTTCAGACTAAGCTCCTTAGTCTTGAGCATCGGCGCAAAGTTGCTAGTCTATCGGTCTTTTATCGAATACATTTCGGAGTAATCTGCATCGGATCTTCATGATCTAATTCCCTCCTGCCCATTTTTCTATCGGACTGCCAGAGCGGGCACAAAAACCGACACCACTTTATGGTTGGTATGCCGAAAACCCGAACGAAGCGCTTTGATTCCACTTTTATTGTGCGAACTGCTAGTCTGTGGAATGCGCTGCCTGAATGGGTGTTCCCCGATAGTTACAATCTGGGTGTCTTCAAATCACGAGTGAATTGGTTTCTTCTAGGCAAGCGTGCTCCACCGTAGACCGCATCATCGCTTAACATCAGGCGAGTTGGCGTTCAAGCGCAAGCCTATCTATACAATATCATAATGAGGAAAGATTTGTATGTATGTTTGTAACAAATTGACTCAAAAAGTACTGGACTGATTTTAAAAATTCTTTCACCATTTGAGTGCTACATTATCACTGATTAATATAGGCTATTTTAATAGGCTATATAACTATACCCGTGCGGAGCAGGGGCGGACCGCTAGTTACTTATAAAAAAAAATTTAAGGTAAATTGTTCTAGAGTGTTCTTAGCTATTTATTCCTTCAATCAAAAATACAAAGATGCCACAATGACGTGCTAATCGCGGCAATACTCAACTTGTCCCGACTCAATATGGGGACAAGTTGGACCCACAGCGATAATTGCGCAAGCCTAACAATGATAAGTGCTGCAGGATTTTTTTTAAGAATAACAAAACAAAGTAGTTGACAAGTCAACTCAGAGTTTCCTCCAGTCTATTAATATACAAGGAGATAAATTTAATATTGAAAAACGTGTAATTTGCAAGTATGCTATAATTTCTCCAACATCAATAAGCTAGAAATCTCTAGAAATAAAATAACAAGAATTATACTAACATTTCTATTTTGTCGAGACTCTGGTGCGGCGGTTCCAGTGGAAATTCACTCCGTAATTCTTTGGCTTGTACTGCTTCTCAATTTTAGGAACATCTACATACCAAATCCATCCATTCTTTTCACAGTGCTCAATAGCTTCTTCAGGAGAAGAGAATTGAACTTTCATATTGGAGAGAGGGTCTCCGGTGGACGTCCAGCCCATAAGGGGGTTCTCCCAGCGTTGACGGTTGTCAAACTCCATTTCCCAGTGGTGGATGTTGTTGGTGCCGCTCTGCATGGCGTTCTTAGGTGGCTGGTAGATGCGGACACGGCGGGTTTTGATGTGCTCTTCTGGTACACCATTGATGGGGGTCAGGTCCACCTGTAATTTACAATTTAAATGTTATAGACAACTAGCTGAATCCCGCGGAGCTACCCGCGATTTTCCAATTTTCCCGCATTTTCAGGGAGAATAAGTACCCTATGCCCATCAATATGATGTACACTATCATCCTGCCATAATTCGTTAAGATCGGCTTAGTGATTTAGTCGTGAAAAGCGAACAAACATCCAGACAGAGAGACAGAGTACTTTCGCATTTATAATATTAGTAAGGATTCAATGTTCATCGTTGGGAAACGATACTCTCGAAGATTAATGATCACTATAACTATCTTTGACAGATTTTTCAGTTAGGTAGGGCAACGTAGACAAAGCGGTCACCCAAAGAATCCAACTCGGATGGGCAGCGTTTGAGAAATTATGTGACATCTTATCACAAATACCACAGTGCCCAAAGACAAGGCTCTTTAACCAGTGCATGTTGCCAGTGATAACATTGGTACTGAGACCTGCGGCCTTATTATAGAAGTTTGATCGTGATCGATATTGCATGCCGTCCCATTCGCATCTATTTACTAGCACCACATGCGTAAGTGAGATGGCACGCGATCGCGATCACGATCCGAATCATCCATAATAAGGCATCTGGTCCTTAGCTGCTGGCCTTTTGGAAAAACTCAAAGAGTTGTAAAGCAGAGAGCCACGCTTGGAGTTTTTCTGCATGATAGTATCCAGAATAAGGATATGTGCCGAAGAACCACAGTCACCGACATAACTGCCAACTTGCAAGTTGAAGTAGCAATGGGCAGGCCGCATTGCTCGAAAGAATCATTAACTGATGGGGAAGAAAGGTTCTTGAGTGGTGATCACAAACCAGAAGTCACAGGGTAGGTAGGGCCCTTATTAAATGGACCGACAACATCGTGAGAACCTTGGGCATCCAGTTGAAGATGGTAGGCTGCCGTTCAGTATAGCGTTCTAAGGGGGATGCCTATCAGCAGTGGACGTCTTCTGGTCGACGTTAATGAGGAGGAAACTCAAAAAAATTTATACCGGCAGGTTCATACCTACACCATCGGGTTCGAACCTGGTATATACCCGATGGTACAGGTTGTAAGGGCAACAATTAAAAAGAACAATTGAGAAAAGAATGGCAACAATTTTAAAGCTGTAAATATTTTTTTGTTATTATATGACAGGCTTGTGTTTTATCGCCACCTCGCCTGATGTTAAGTGATGTAACGGGCCTAGTTTAGATATTGGTATAATAGACTCTGGCTTGAGTATGCTTTTGTATTTGAGAAAATGTTTAAATTAAACACGTTTCATAATTACCTTAACTGGAACTTTAATGGCTTCCAGAGATTCCTCTTTTACAAACACAGTCTCATTGTCAATTTTAGGAGCCTCCTTAATACATGTGGGATCGAAATTTGTGGCATAACATCTCGGCAGTAGCCTGAAATAAAGTTTTTTTTTTCACTAATGGCAAGATATTTGATGACAGCTTGCTAGATGTTAAGTGAGGGTGTGATGAAGAAGGTAGATTTGGAATTGATCTCTGTCCGCTGAAGAAGATGGAGCTAGAGAATTCTGCATATTCATGCAAAATTCTCCTTATTGCCTAGTGTCCAGAAGGACAGTCTCTTCAAAAATTGTGTGTTTGTAATGTGATTTTAAAATGGGGCAGTAAATATTTTCCATAGACAACCTTTTGTTTGTTTCAACCTTGTTTCAACTGTGTCTTTATGTCTGTCTGTCCATCTGGTTGCTCGCCTGTCTGCCCCTCTATCATCTGTTTGGCTCTCTGGCTGTTTATCAATCAGTCCGTCGGTCTGTTTGTCCATTTTACAGTCTAGCAGTTTGCACAATGAAAGTTTTTTTTTTATTAGGTATCAGTCCATGTTAGACCACTAACTCGTCTGTTGGTTAGCGACGTTGTGGTCGAAGATGAAGCATGCAGACTTAAAAGATACTTATTCACTGATTGGCACACACAGTTGGCTTTCAATAACACCATGACCATGTTGTTGAAGGCACGCTTTATAGTAGCATTGTGTCGAAGCCGTGGATAGCAGTAAGTTTCAATTGTAAACTACTACTACTACTACTATGATCAGTATTGCTAGTTTAAAATTGTATACTTACCCAGCATAGGCAGTGAAAGAAGGGAGAGGTCAGGTTTCAGGTACGAAGTGTAAGTACCATGTAAGGTTATCCTTTTGGCTCAGAACAATGTACGAATAGTTACTACAACTGATGCAACACTGCCATTTTACAAGGAATCAGCCAGAAGCCAGTGAGAACTTCATAGAACAGTGGCTTGAGAGAGTCTTTGCCAGTCTATGTCAGTGAGATTACGTCTCTGTCCAACGATAAAGTCGTCTGTGTTATGGATAAAAGAATAACTTACTTGGGCAACTGCGTCCTAGCTAAAGCCGCCGAACGGCTAATCACTTTAAACATCGTTAGATTTTACGTAACAATACACGAAATTGAAAATAAAAATTGCTTTTCTCCGCCAATCTGAAATTCGAAGTTTTAATTGCCAATTTTGACATAATTGACTTTGATTGCTATGACAGTGACGTACATATTACAATTGACAATTTGACGCTTACATTCAACTCAGTATTTTTTTTCTTGGGCAAGTGCCTCTTTCTAAGAAACAAAATACAAGCTAGAGCATGAATCTTGATGAATCTAGTATCTTATAGTCATGATACCTACTACCCAAAGGGACGGAACGCTTCAAACAGAAAAAACGAGCAGAGCGAGAGGTACCACGTTTAGCCATTTGTCCCTTTCACACTACATGTCTTATATACAATGACATTCATGAACACATATTAGTGTGTGGTGTTGCCACTTTTGGAAAAATATTGTAACCGTAAATTTGGTATTAATTTGGGTAGTCCGTACATGATTTTATCAGCATCATTTTTAATTATTTATATTTTTATTTGTGAAACATAATATCTAAAAGAAAACTCTCATGGTTATTTAGGGTGCATCCGTTTATTATTGTAGTGATATAAATAAGGAATAAATTAGTATGTACGTGTGTTGAGTACTGCTTCCACCTATTCGACGGAGCAGCCAAGTACCAACTGGAAGCTTTAGATTCCGTAGACCGGCGTGCTATGAGGCTGATTGGTGACAGCAAGCTAGTCGCCAATAAATTACAAAGCCTTGAGCACTGCCGTAAAGTAGCTTGTCTGTCTATTTTCTACCGGATATATTTTGGTGAGTGTGAGCAAAAGCTTCATGACCTTATTCCACCCTCCCCCTTTTACTACAGGACAAGTAGAAGGACAGCACACTATCACCCCTTCCTCGTGGAAATTCCAAAAATTCGTACACAACGATTTGGGTTGTCTTTTATGATACGTATTGTCCAAGAATGGAACTCCCTGCTGTCCTCCTTGTTTCCTGAGAACTACAATCTAGGCATCTTCAAGGCTAGAATGAATAGATTTCTTCTAGATCAACGTGTTCCATCCTCGGCCACACCGTTGCTTACCATCAGGCAAGTTAGTGGCCAAACGTAGATCTATTCTGTATAAAAATATAAAAAAGTATGAATAGTAATGAGGAATTAGTATCAGTGATTATGTCAACACTAGAAAGGGACAAATGGCTAAACGTGGTACCTCTCGCTCTGCTCGTTTTTTCTGTTTGAAGCTTTCCGTCCCTTTGGGTAGTAGGTATCATGCTTATAGTAGATCTGTGAATCTTATGATACTTAGTTTATGCTTCGGGGCCGTAGACGGAGGAACCAAGGGACACAAGTACGCTGTAACCGGTTAAGAGATAGCGATATTTTCTAAGAGTGTTGCCACTTTATTATGGCTCCATTGAAGATAGGGAAGTTAGGGCGGGTTTTATTACAATAAACAGTAAAACTTCAGGTTATATTTTAATGTTTTATTGATTTTTAAACCATAAAAATTATAACCAAGCATTACGAGCTCCCGATAAATTGAAAAAAAAAAACCGCTCCGAAATATCGGGAGCTCATTCCACAACCTCACCACGGTAAATATCCCGTAAATAATCATATAACTTTAGTGAACAACCGTGATAGTTAAAAACAAAAAACGTTTGTTGTAGATCTTTTTTTCCGATTTTATTATTATTTGTTATTGAATCCGCCGTAATTCTTACTCCTTACAAAAGCAAATGTAACTCTGTCTCTCTGTCTGGATGTTTGTTCGCTTTTCACGACTAAACGACTAAGCCGATCTTAACGAAATTTGGCAGGAAGATAGTATGCATCATGAAGACGGACAAAGGGTACTTTTCCCTCAAAATTTGTAGTCAAAAAGTGCTTGGTTATAATTTTTATGGTTTAAAAATCAATAAAACATTAAAATATAACCTGTCATTGCTTGTAAAAAAATACAAGCTTCAAATTTGATACGATTATAGTACTAGTCCTATCCTAAGTCTTAAAGAATAATAAAAATAATGAAATCTAGCGCGAGTAGGGTTCTTGTATTTTGGGGTGTTATGGAACCCTAAGTACGCGAGTCCACCTTGCATTTGGCTGGTTATATGGCTGGCAGAGAATTATTAAAATCACATAGTATTAAAAGTTATGCATACTCGCGTATCAAAAATACTAAAATCAGAAGATACGAGTAAGGACATACCCGAACAAATTCTCGTTGGTGGAAAACTTATATGAGTTGTTTTTTTTTACTGGTCATAGTTAGTGGTTCTGGTTACTCACATGAATATCATTAGTTGGCAGAGCACCTGGTTTCAGCAAGTTTTTTTTCTCCACGCTTCATAAATAAATCATTCTAAAAATGTTTGGAACAAATTCTGGAATTTCGTGTTGGTCTCCAATCAAAAAAAACGCTCCTATACAAAACCGATAATACAGTAATGGCATCTAATTTGAGCGCATAAAATAAATCTGTCAAATTCAATACATCGTCGGTAAACATTTAGAAAACTAGGGAAAATTTGAAAGCTACATTATGACAGCTCTAACTCAATATCTTTGAGGTTTTGAGGTTACGTTCTTCTTTGCTTTTGTATAATTTGTAATTTTGCAGTAAAAATTCACATCTAAATATGTTGCCCCTGCATCAATACATCATATTTATTATTTTCATTGATTTTAGACGATATATTGTAAAGAAAAACGGCCATTACAAACCTGTGAAATGTAACATCAGATAAACCTTGTTCTGTTCTGTTCGGACAACCCAAAACACAACACTGCACCATTGTGACGACATCCAATACTCTTCACCACGCGAGGATAATAATTTAAGGATAACAAATTGAATTTAGATGATTTATTTCCGAAAAAACACAAAAATCTCTCAATGTTTGACACCACACTGTCAATTAGAGCTTGGAGTCAACCGGTTACAACGACAAAGAGAAAAAAAGCATAGATCTTTCTTTTTCACGCATGCTATTTTTTCATATGGCTGTTTCGCTGCGGAGTAAAAGAGTAGGAAATGTGATTGCGTCTATTGTTTTCTCTGTCTACGTTCGGGGCACTTCGGGGCATCAAGTTTTATTTCTCTGTTTATTTGTGACGTACAAGGAGAAGAATCTATGATTTGTGATGTTCTATTTCCGGAATCCACACAGATATAGATCTGTGGGAATCCAGCGTGTTAATCAAACGTCAAAATGTCACTTAATGTCATTGTCATATATGTCATGTCATGTCATCAGATGTCGGCTCGTCGGCTGCTGGTTTTCGGCTTCAGATTACAAAATACGAATTTGTATTGAATTTCTTAATTGCTAAAAATAGCGAGTTTACTGTACTTTCATGGGTATAATAAGTTAAGAATCACTTCCTAACAGTTCAATTAAGTGCATGTGCAATTACATTACTTACTTAACGTAACAATATGATGATCTTTTGCGTGTCCTCGAAGGAACGACTTTCTACAGCTGTGTTTATGTAAAGGTAATATTACAACTTTGATTTACGTTATCAGCCGGCTAAACGGTTAGAAACTACATGTCGTAATCTATTGAACTGCGCACCACAATATAAATCTGTTTATTACTCAACCAACATTCATCTTCGTTAGATCAGAACAGGTGCTGATGATGTACTGTAACACTTTGTAGATGATACCTAAAGCAGCAATGATAAAAAAAATATTGTAATCAAAATATCTGATTAAACTATTTTTAATTTATCACATAGTTTAAAAAAGTCAGGCCAAGATATTTAAAAATGGTGTCCAAACAATGAAAATTGCACAACTTAAAAAAAATATTAAGTAAATAATACATAATATTACACAACTTAAATAACACAACACTCAAACACATTCCAAAATGTATTATATCTATTTGTTCTTAATATATTGAGCTAAAGTTTTCATGATATTGCAACTTTGCCAAATTTTATCGTCACAGTCTCTTATTACAGAGAAAAAAATACAGAACTTTTTTTTAAGTTTGATTTATTAAAGCACTACATAAAGCTCTTCCTGGGCCCATAATCATTATGAAATAGTTGGCACTTATGACACTTCCAAAATGACAGTTGTCCTATACCTATTTATCCTGTTGTTGCGTTGTAATGACAATTATAGAATGTGATGGTGGCACTTCATCTTGCTTAATTTTGCTAAATTAAAAGAGACACAGCTATGCAGGCTGTATAGCTTCGTCTTTTTCTATTCGGCGACATAGGCGATTTGAATTGCTAACATAACTACCAACTAGTACTGCTTAACAATTGTTTTAGGTTTTTAGGTATCAAACAATTTTACCTATTTAAAGTTCATCATTTAATCAAAATAAATCATTAAACTTTTTTAAATAAATCCAATATTTTAGTTTGTTGGGAGGTATCGAATGAAAAAAATGCTTTGTCTCGCAATTTGCATAAAGGCAAATTCGGTACACCTCTGTAAACGTTCGGTTTACAGAGGTGTATGGATTAGACGTGGTTAGGATTAAAGAGGTCCTGCTGTTATGAATTATCTGCAATTTCACAGATTAGTCCGATTGTGATGGTTCTTTTATTATATAAACTTTAATAATCATTATATTTTATTTATATTACACGGGAATTACTCAAGTAAGATTAAGCCGGTCACTCCCGTGACCCCTTCGTGGTCCCTCTCTTGCGTGAGTAATTCCCGTGTAATATAAATAAGATGTGTGAAAACCACATCAGTTTCTATAGTAAAATAATTATATTGTTTCAGATTGTCACCAACCTCGTCATGTCCTGCTGAACACAACCCGCGTAGCTCCTATGGGGGCTACCTTAGAGCTGTGCTCTGCTCAGTACCTGTCTTATTTCTAAGTCATTGAGTTTAAGTTTACATATCATCACACATATATTCTTATTGGATTATGGAAAAGAACTTTTGATGTAAAAATAGAGAGATCAATTACAGACAATACCAACTTGTGTCTTCAAACCAAAAACTGTAGTAGATAACAACCATAAACTGTGTGTGGGAAACCACCTGGAAAGCTGAATAATTTGTCTGCAAACTGTTTATAAAGGTCATTGTTGGTTGGTCTGGAAACTGTTTAAAATCGCACTAACGAAACCAAGGTTCCAAATTACTTTTATCGACGCCTCTTTGAAAGACCACCAGACAATTAGTCTAAATAGTTGCTTAAAAAAATTATCTTCATTATGTTGTAGAAATGACATAAAAAATATCATCTAAGGTCAAATTCTGAACCATCAACACTTGATGTAGTACTTTGGAGTACTAAAATCTTGCACTACCAAAATTTACTTTTCAAATTGCCTTAAAAAAAGTTCTAAAATCTCGGTGCTTTATACACGATGAGTAAGAATAAAGCAGAAGTAGACTGCACCAGTCGGTGTAGGTCCCGGAGCCATGGCCAGACCCTCACCAGTGCCATTACCAAGAGATCGAGTGGAGACAAGGCGCTGGCGGCGTTTATTAAAGGAACATGCGCTAATTTCATAAAGGCATTTGACTTTGAGGTAAGATTATTTATTTATTTTTTTATTTATATTACACGAGAATTACGTAAAATTAAACTGATTACTCCGACAATTTTTTTTGTGTAAAAACCACGTCAGTTTATTATAACTAGAGATGAAACGGATATTCGGTAACTATCCGGTATCCAACCTATCTGGCCTTAATTTACAATGCGGCCGGTTATCAGACAATAAGCGAGTATCCGGCTTTATAAAAAAAACGAAATGTTAAATTAAGGTAGGTACTTTATTTAATCCACATTTCAAATAAAATCACCATATTTTTAATTTACAACAAAAAATACTTCTAACTACAGCAGCACGTTTACAATAACCTCAAGTGATCGTGATTGTAAATTCAACAAGACAACAAAACACTTGCTAATGTTGCTAACTTCACTCGTGTATGAAAAGAGCCGAATTCACCCGAGCCCTCCCAATCATTCGTGCGCCACCTAGGCGAGCTTACCCGTTATGATGCGCCAATCGGCAATCTTCAGCCAGATATCCGGCTATCCGTTTCATCTCTAATTATAACTAAGTTAACTATCATCATCAGAGTAGTAATTTTAACTTTAACTTTCGCGATTTGAACTTATGTTTTGAATGTTTATCGGGACATCACATATTATTTAATTTAGGTAAAAAATATGTACCATTCGCTCGTCGTTTCGACCATGTTACAATGGCCGTGGTCATTAGCTGACTCTATACAGAGTAGGCTTAGTAATAGGGTTCTATTTACAGCCTTTGGGTACAGAACCCTAAAAATAACACAAGTGTAATTTCTCGTTACAGGGTCGCACAGCCCTGCACATGGCGGCATCGCGCGGCCGAGTAGGCCTGATGGAGTGGCTGGTCCACCACTCTTCAGAGGCCTTCGTCAACGCACGGGACAGAGAGTCTGGCTCCACTTCTCTACATCGCAGTGTATTCTATGGCCAGATACATGCTGCCGTTGCTCTTATGAAGATTGGTAAGGGATAAAGTCTCACTAATATTGTCATGACGTGAATCAAGGAAGATAAACTAAGAGGAAAGACAATAAAGGAACATTAGAGCGTAGCTCGGAAATTTGCCTAAAAACGGTATAAACGTAGATGGCTCCGTAATTTGAGCGTGCTATAGGTTGTCTCGAACTTTCGTAAGCGCTGCAGTCAGATAGCGTATGAAAGGGTTCTACAAATTACCGTAGCGGTAGTATCGCAGTCAAGTTTCGCAACATTTCAAGAAAAGCGCATCCCATACCAGTAGAAGGCGCTTTTCTTTATGCTCTTGAAATTTAGGCAAATTTCCGAGCTACGCTCTAATTTTCCACTATTGTCTTTCCTCTTAGTCTATCTTCCTTGTGTGAATATACCTCCGCTAGACTGTGAAATGCGCCGGCCGAATAGCTGTACCCCAATTTTAACAATCTGGGTGTTTTCATGTCGCGAGTGAATCAGTCAACTGCTCTCCCAAACAAAATCTTAGCGACATCCTCGCAAGCGATTGAAATTTTCCTGTTTTCTTATAGTACTAACAGATGTATGGATTTGGTACGCCGGACCGCTGTCTGACCAACGGGGGAGAAAGAGAACATTTTATCCTCCTCTCCCATTGGTTGGACGGCGGTCTGTCAACCAAATCCGTCTCGTCTGTTCGCTACTTTAGAAAATGTCTTGTATGTTCTAAAGGACTTTTTGCCCTTTGAGGGTATGTAAAGTCCTTTGTTCTAATATCAGAAATTTAATCTTTGCTAATACTTTACTTCCAGGAGTTAACACCGATATAGTCGACAAGGACGACTACAAAGCACTCGAACATGCCTTACTAGATCGTACTTACATGTACAAGCACGACAGCACACAGCCATGCGACGCGTATGTGTGGGGCACCAATACTAACTACACACTGGGCACCGGCTCGAATCAGCCCAGGCATGCCCCAGACTCGCTGGCGGCTTTCAGCCGTGCCAATATAAGCGTTAAGCAGGTAAGAATAGTGATTGTTTTTCATGTCAACAGTATTTCCAACATACATACGAGCTCGAGTTGAGCATGTCTTTTGATTTTGAAGAACTGGGAATCTATAAATACATACAAAAAACGGATCAAATAGAGAACCTTCCTCCTTTTTTGAAGTCGGTTACAAAGCCAAGTACCAAATAGCCACCGACTGACTGACCCATCACAAAATCTACTTAACCCACACTTGACCAGAAAAACTAAAATTTGGCAGGTAGATTTCTTATGGAGTGTTAGAGATCCACTATGACAAGATTATGCGAAAAGGCGGAATTAAGGTGGGCAAAAGGGAATTAAAGTCTACGCGTACTAAGTCGTGGAGAACAGCTAGTACTAAGGCAAGGCCCAACGCCTACTCTAAAGTCCAAAAAATTTAGCTCTTCGATACATTTTGTCGAGTGAATAGCCCTATACAGCTGATATTTTTTTTTCGATATTTCTGAGTTGCTTGCATAGTTAAAATTCTCCATAATGATAGGTACTATGGAACCCTTTTGCCTTAGTACACCCTTTCCGCGTCCCTGTAGATATACAGTAGGTACAGTATATAATTATAATTATGTGGGCTAAATAAAGCATTCCAAAGTAACTTTATTTCAATAACTGTGCTGCGTTCTACGAACAGGGTTGCGATCTTTAGCAAAACGTTGGTCTTTAGAGCTTAGAGGATAGAGTAAAAAGTCTTTATATAATCAAAAAGGTTTTCTTGTAAAAAAAACCACAGTGTCAATCAATTAGACGTCAACAGCAAAGAGAATATAAATACGTCATCAGTTTTGCTCAATTTTCGCCAGATTTGTATAATCGTAAATCTTTCGAATAAAAATTTAAATTCTACAACAAAATGCACACTACAGGCTTGCCTCGCACCTGCCTCGGTTTCACAAACATTTTATTCTTCACTACAGCCCTCATAGGAGGCTCAATTTGCGTGTGGTGCGCTATAAACACTGAATTCTTCAAGAACGTTAACTTCACTGTTACAAAAAGCCCCTACGTAGCTTCAATCGCTGACCTTGTCAACTTGAGAATATTAATGACGCCGTTAACTTCAGTTTTGATTCCTGTGGCAGCAATCACGATGCTCACGTCTTGTTGCGGCATATTTGGGGCTGGTTGCAAGTGGAAATGTGCTCTTAAGTCGTATATCTTTCTCGTCAGTGTCATATCATCTGTTGCTTTCTGGCTGTTTTTCATATCAGGCGTGTACAACATCTACACAAACAATGCGAAGACAAAAGAGTATCTCCAGTTGTCTATAAAGAACTTCTACGGCCGAGAAAACGATTTAATATCGTACGTTTGGAACTATGTCATGATTAAGCATGAATGCTGTGGCGCTACCGGTTATTGGGACTTTGCTGAGTCGAATTGGAGAAAAGCGAACGTAGAGAAATTATATCCAGTGCAATGCTGCGTACTATCTAATATTACGGCCTTAGTACCTGTTTCGGAAAATTGTACGAAAAGCTTGGACCGTTCTATAAAGTTTTTTATAGAAGTCGGCTGTATGCACACTTTAAAAGAGTATATTATTAGAAACAAAGCCATGTTGATATTTTTCATTATCCTTATCGGTTTTACGTACTCATTCCTCGCTTTCTTCACGTACTGCTTAATACGCGGCGAGCCGTTAGTGAACAGCGTAACGGGAGCGTTCAACTTTATGCCTTCTGCCCCAGAACTAAAGACTATAACTCCGTCTCATACTTCGCTGGAAAACATGATGTTTGTGGAAGAGCCTCCTAAGAAAGTAGTGAGGGTAGTTTCTGCAGCGAATCCGTTCCAATCGTACAAATTTACGCCGAACTCTTATGATAATCGTGGCCAGTCGTTGCCGCACAGTCATATGAGTCATAATTAAAAATTGTGTTTGTCAATTTGTGTTTATTTTCTTGTCATTATCATTTTAAATGCGTAATACCCCACGTATCAGGAAATAGTTGGTAAAAAGAACATTGTTGAACGACCTTAAATGTTTGTCCTCCATCCAAAGATTTTACAAAAGGTCCTAGCTAACCCTTGATATGGTATATCAATAATTTTCCCTTTATGATTCTTATAATATAATCATCATCGTGATTATCAGCCTGTATCAACCCACTGCTGGATATAGGCCTCCTCTCCCTTGCGCCATTGATCCCTGTCTCGGGCTAATCTCATCCACGTATGACCTGCTATGGGCCTGATGTCATCGACCCATCGGGCTGGTTGTCTGCCTACGGAACGCTTATCCGCACGTGCGGTTTTTACCACTTTTTACCCCCTCCTCCCCTCAGGTGACAAGTAGCGAAATTATAATAATATCTTAATAATCGATGTCTTGAATCATAGATTCAAAATTATTGAACCACCCCCATGGTGTGGGGCCCCCACTGTTACCTTCCCTGGATCCCTAAAAGCGTCCTTGCCAGGGATATCAATATCACGTTCACTATATATCATTATCACTGCAAACTGAAAAACTTTGATTCCAGACTGTCAGAAATTTTCCAATTGCATTTACCTATTTACCCATTTAAATATTTTTAATACAGTCAAGTCTATTGCGATCATCATGAAGTGAGACTCGCTTCATAAAATTTTATTAGCGTAAACACGATCGAGTAGGAAAATCATGATGCTAGATGGCGGCCAAGCGCAAGCCTATCAATAATAAAATAAAATAAAAACGCAATAAAATACTCGCAATAGGCACTCAGATTATAAATCGCTTATTTACTCTTTCAGGTGTGCTTAGGCAAGTTCCATAGCATATGGTTGTGCTCCGGAACTGACAGTGACGTGATATGGTGCTGCGGGCAGCTGGCCCGCGCCGGCGCTCCGCACAGCACTGCGCTGCGCCCCGCGCCGCTGAGGCTCGCCGAGCCGTGCGCTGCTGTGGCCATCACTCTCAACTCTACTGTACTGCTGTTGGAGAGCGGCCTGGTGAGTTATTGCACTGACAGTGGCATCTAAACTAAACTAAATTTGACAGCTCTAAAATCGTTGCCATACTTCGCTCACATATTAAAATTAAAAGAGAGGCAAATAATTTGAGACCTGTCAGATTGGTTTAGTATAGTAAGTGTTACGACAGAATCGACGCCAGTACCGTGATACCGTGTTGCCACATCTAACATCACTGACTTCCTATCTTAGATTGGCAACTAATGACGACTATTGGCCAAACCGCCATGTTTCTTAACTATTGGTCATGGTAAAAAAAAACAAGGCATTAACAATAATTATCCTTATAAAATTATTAAAATTGGAACTGTAAATGAAAGTTAATGAAATTTTAGTGAGACCGCCTCGAGAGCTACATAATAAACAAAAAAGCACGTAAATCGGTTCATAAATATAGGACTAATTGGCGTACATACATAAATGATACATCTTTTTTTTTTCAAAAAGTTGGTTCAAATGTCTCATCAGGCATGTGTCCTAATGTTTAATTTATTACAAATAAAATGCTTAGCGATGAATAGAACTAAATACATTACACATACTAAAATAATAATTTGAATAGGCTGATAAATCTCTGTGATATGAGCAGGCATGGCGCACTCCGGGGCTTAGGTATGTTCGGCCGGTGTCCTTTCCCAAGAGGGTCATAGCAGGGCAATCAGTATCCGCTCGGCTCGCGCCCGGCCCGCTAGCCACTGCACTAGGTCACGCTACGCTAGCCGCGTCGTGCGTAATTCAGCATCTTTTCTGTCAGGGACCTTACCAATTATTTTCAACAGAATCTGCAAATTAGAGCTCCCAAATGAGATCTCCATGTTTCATGTAGTTTTTACCTAAATCTGCATCGGGATGATGATCTTGTAATAGGCCTCTTAAACTTATACTTTTGCATGATTGTTATTGGACCAAATTCAGAATAAGCGTTAGTTTTTGTGCCGATTAAATGTCATTCCAATTAAAGGAGAATGTAAGTAATAGGTAGGTACTACATAGGCTACATAGTTGATAAGTAAATAATAATAAGTATTCTGTGTAACACCCCTCTCGAAGAGGGAGGCATATATTGAGCAGTGGACGTTTACTGGCTGATGATGATGATGATGATTATGTGTAAATCTCAAGAAGACAACCCTGACGTTACACATGCCGCGTCAGGACAGATAGAGCTACGTGAAGGAGAGCGGCCTTCTAGGTGAATATAGCGAGCAGTATCCAGCGCTGTACGAGTTGAATTGCTACTTTATTGCCTCGTAGATACGAGTCCTTATTTATTTAAGTTTCTTCGCGGAGTGAACCTTCTGTGTCTGTTATGTCTTCTGTGATATGAGCGCTTAAAGTTTTAGAGCTAGATCCATGAGTTAATTTAATTTTCCAATAATAATAATAACATACTTCCAGGTCCTCCAATATACTCTCAACACCACAGACAACGTCAGTCAATCATCCACCAAAACCCCTACGTCAATTCGATTGCCATCTATCAAGCCTCTAATGAAACTTTCCAACCCCCTCGGGGTGCGGGCGGGGCGGGCACACGCGGTTGTATGGAATCGGAACGCTGTATACACGTGGGGCTCCAATGTTGGACAACTGGGCCAACCGCAAGAGGATAAGGTTGTGGCTACGCCTAAACGGGTAAGAATTTCACTCTAGACTTCAGAGTAAAATTTTAAAGTAACCTTAGCTAATAGTCATATAGTTAGCTAGTATCATAGATCTGTGGAAATCGCATACTGTGCGTTTCACGCGAACTTTTTTGCCTCACACCTGCAATATGTAAAATGAGATGCATAGTTTGCATGCCAGTTATGAAAAAGTATCGATAATTTCACAAATGAAACTGCCGATAGTCGAATAGCACTGGAAACTTCTAGTAATCTTATCGAAAACTATTATTATCATAATTCACTGTGTATAATTTATAATAGTAAAAATATATATAATTTCATTTGTTTTGAGTGTTTGGATTCGCAACCTTCCTTTGTAGTAAACTTATAGTTCATAATAGGATTCGATAATTTTTGTATTCTATCAAGAGAAGAAAAACGATCGATGGTATAATTATACAACACTATTTCTTGCACACAATGCAAGTAAAATGCTTAACTTTGAACAAGGGCATGTGTGCAAAAGCAAGGTATATCCATCCTTCTCTAGTTGCGCAAGTTGCTTGCGACGTGTGTAAGCCTCATAAATATGTGGGTATCTTAGATTAGAACATCCTTAGCAAGTAGTGTTGTAAAATTATCGCTAGTTTTGGTGTCGATAAAAGATCTATCGCTTAATCTTTGACCTAACCACCGCCACTTGTGGCACTAGCTCGTAAGTGTTGTCCATCTGTTTGTAATTTTTATTTCTGGTGTACACAATAAAGAGTTTCTATTTATCTAACTTTTATTATCTCCCCAGGTAGCAATATCGATGAACAACAAGGAAGAAGCCGGTATACAACTAGTGGAAGCATGCGACGCGGCTACGGTCATCTCCACGAGCCGTGGAGACGTGTACTTACTACACAAGTACATCTGCAAGAAAATTGCTATCAAGTTAGTACAACAATCATTGATTAAATTAGTAGTGAGTATTCATAAAGGGTGATCTTGTATCTTACAATAGGCTATCGGACATGTGTTTAATTTGTCAAAAATAACAGGTTTAGTAATTTATTAATAAATATGACCTACATCCGTGTGAAGCCGGGATGCGTTGCTAGATTTAAATGAAAAAATATTTGGAAATTTTGAAATTATTCTGAGTTTACTATAAATATTATTAAATTGAAATGTAAATGAAATAAACAATTATACCCGTTTCCGTTTGGTATTGTTTCTTACAGACAGATCAACCTTCGTCAAGTGTGCGTGGAATGCAAAGTGAGCGAGCAAGGTGCGTACTCGCGAGTGACCGTGCTGCTGCTCACCAACGTCGGCCAGCTGATGCTGTGGCAGGACACCACCAACAAACTCACCCGGTGAGCTTGCCAAATATTACACTTACTTACTTGTTACTTGTGTAACGGGCATTTTCCGCAACTATACAGGCAAATATTACACTTAAACAGGATGTTCTGAAACGCATATCTGATCCGCGAAAGGCATAAAGATAAAAACAAAATTTATATATGTCGAATTTCTAGTGTAATTCCGCTTCTACGTCGTTTCGAGTACAATAAGGATTTAGGTTAAACAATTTTCTCTGTAGAAAAAAAAAAAAAAAACGAACTTCCGCAAAGTAACGCCTGATTCAATCAACTATGAAAACTAAATTACAAAAAAAGGATACCCGTATAATATTGTTAAGCAATGGTGGCCAATGACAATATAACCACTTGACTGCTCATTCTTTACCCCGCATAAGCCAAAGTTTCTAATATGTCAACCTAAACTATTTCGAGCGGGACCAATCATAGGCGCGAATTGAATGAATGACTTGATTCTCCAATCACAAGCGTCGAGTTGCGTCGAGTCTCCAATCAAAAGCTGCCCCCCGCGACCGACGTGGCATCATTTTGCAAAAAGTAATTTTGACTACAGTAATTTTGATGGTGACTGAGCGGTAGCATGTGCTCTTCATAATCCAACGGCACCCGGTTCGATCCTCGACCCAGTAACATATTTAGTACACAAATTATGTACAGTTTCGAAGCAATCGTTCAAAAACGGTGAAGGAAAACGTGACGAAACCGATGTGCCCAAGAACCTCAAAAGTAAAAAACATAAAATTCACCAGTATGCACTGGGCCACCGTGGTGGATGAATTTGATAATTTTGTTTTATTAATTTGATGGTTTAATGTATTTTATTTCAAATATTATCAACAGAATGATTTCCCAATTTCTATGTTTGTAGCTATGAAATGGCAACTGGACAGCAACTGGCTGGCATTTCTGTATTTTTCTGTTTTCAGTACATGTGTCACTTCCGGAATATCAGACCTTATCGCTAGTGATCTAATATAACAAGAGTCCCTAGTTACATAATATAATCCTTCCGTGAGAAATTATCTAACTGATGGTGAAAGCCGCATCAAAATCCGTTGCGTAATTATTTTTTTTAAAAGAACGCCAGAGCGGGCACAAAAAATCGACACCGCTTTATGGTTGATATTCCGAAAACTCATACGAAGCGCTTTGATTCCACTTTTATTATGCGTACTGCTAGTCTGTGGAATGTGCTGCCTGAATCGGTGTTCCCCGATAGTTCCAATCTGGGTGTCTGGGGGTCCAAATCACGAGTGAATTGGTTTCTTCTAGGCAAGCGTGCTCCATCGTAGAATCGCATCGTCGCTTTACATCAGGCGAGTTGACGGTCAAACGCAAGCCTATTATTAGATTTAAAAAAAAGATTAAAATAAGATAAGTAATACAAACATTTCTGCATCACACTCCACAAATTTGTATTCATACCGTTTTAAATATTTATGTTCTCAGATGTGTTTTCGGGCTCGCGCATCAAACCCTGCTAACACACGTGGCTCTCACTCACGACGCTGTCTACTTTACCACTAAAAATGGGGAAGCTTATTCTGGTAAGATATAAAACCCCCTTATAAATAAAGGGTTTTGGCGCCAACGTGGAAAAAAAACATGTCGGCTTGTTGAATTATTTTCCTAAACTTGTATATTATCGAGTGTTAATGTGTATGAAATGGTGAATTATTATTCACTAGCAGTCCGGCCCGGCTTCGCACGGGTATAGATATATAGCCCATGTCACCCGGGGAAAGTGTAGCTTCTCAACAGTGAAATAATTTTTTAAATTGGTTCAGTAGTTTCGGAGCCTATTCAATGCAAACAAACAAATATATATGTTAGTATAGTATAGTATACCTCTTTATATATATATATATAGTATAGTATAAGTACCTCTTTATAATATTAGTATAGATTAAGTGTTCGTAAACATGCTCGAGTGTGGGCAAGTTATATAACGAGGTGAAACATGTATTTTCATGTTGTTTCCATAACTCCATAGGAGCCTCTTGTAAAGTCTCCACCACTTTACAGGGGCATAAGTCCCCCAGTCCATGTCTATGTCCAGTAGGGGCATAGGTCAGGGGGTTGACTTGACCGTGACTTAATTTGCTTGACTCTGACTGGGACTATGACTTGTTTGACGCTATGTAAACATAATTAATATTACGACTAAAGGACATAGAATCCACGGTCATGAAAATTTTAACAAAAAAAAAACGCTTAGAATGCGTTTGAGTAGTTTCTCCGTCTTTTGTCTTTTTCAGTCGTCATTAAAATTAGTAAGGAGCGAAAAAGACAAAACACTGCGTTACAGTTCCAACTATGTCACTTCGGCTTTCCAACTATTTTTGTGCAAAAATCACGTCTATTCCGTTGAAATTTGTTCATTTCATTAACAGGCACAATATCCCGCAAAGCTCCGCCTATCGGCACACCGCAGCCAGTCAGAAAGGAGAAAGAAAAGGACGGCCGATCCGCGCTGGTGAAGTTTTTAGAAAAGGACGACTGTACGTCTGTCAAGATCACTAAAATACCCAACGTACATCGAGCTGTGTCGATTGTGGTTGACAATGAGGGATTGAATTTCGCTTGTTTGCAAGTAGGTATTTATTTCGACGTGATGCGCGGACCAGATACAGACAGACAGACAGACAAAAATGAAAAAAAAAATACAGTTCTGACTTCAGTATCGATTATAGAGTGCCGTCCAATTATTTTTTTCCAAAATATTTTCAATGTACAGAATTGGTCCTGTTACAGTTTTATTATAAGTATAGACAAAATTACTGTCTATGTACTTTGAAGGTTAATATTTCACAATATTTAGAAGAATTTTATAATGACCAGAATGAAAGACAATGACCAAATCACTCTGGGTTGTGGCGCATTTGGTACGGAACCCTAAAAATCTGCTTTTGTCGAGAGTAAAGGACTGTTTTCTTTGGAACAGCAGATTCCGCGTTTAGTCCCATAGTTGTTCATAATGAAGAGTAATTACATACCCTACACTGCCCTACAGTATTACCATACCATTTTGTTACACGTTGTACAGTGATGTATATATCGCTTTATGGTTGGTATTCCGAAAACCCGAACGAAGCGCTTTGATTCCACTTTTATTGTGCGAACTGCTAGTCTGTGGAATGCGCTGCCCGAATGGGTGTTCCCCGATAGATACAATCTGGGTGTCTTCAAATCACTAGTGAATCGGTTTCTTCTAGGCAAGCGTGCTCCACCGTAGACCGCATCATCGCTTAACATCAGGCGAGTTGGCGGTCAAGAGCAAGCCTATTATTTATTTTAAAAAAATGAGTATGGCCTTCAGTTTAAAATGTATACTCAAGTCTTGAATTGTTTAAGCGGAATTCATTCGCATAAAAAATACCGTTGTCGCAGAGTAAACCGACGTGCGGGCTGACATCTGTGCCGGAGCTGTCTCCATCCTGCATGGCGAAGCATATGGAATCTCTACGGGAACTCGCACACCAAGATGATATACTACATGACGTCGTCTTTCAGGTAAACAATCACAGTTTATTAAATAGCTTACATCTGCAATTTCACTCGCGTCACAATAGGCACGATGACTAATATTTTTTTATCTATACTAATATTATAAAGAGGAAAGATTTGATTGTTTGTTTGTTTGTTTGTTTGCATTGAATAGGCTCCGAAACTACTGAACCGATTTGAAAAATTCTTTCACTGACGGGAAGCTACACTATCCCCGGGTGACATAGGCTATAATCTATACCCGTGCGAAGCTGAAGCGGACCGCTAGTTACCTCATAAAAAAGCTGATCATAAATAGAGCCAGCCCATCAACGAAAACAAAATTAAAATTAGTTCAAAAATAAATTAGATGTAAGCATTTTAATTTCATACCAGACAGAGAGCGCACTATACTGAGCCATGACGTCACGCCTCAGGCGCGCCATACAAATGCTATACTAACACACGCTTTGCGAGAAAGGGATAGAGCATCCCCTCCCTATCCCCACTTAAAACTTTAAACGCTGATATCTCAGAGATTTATCAGCCAATTTAATTATTTTTTTCAGTATGTGTAATGAATTTAGTTATATACCTCGCTAATCCGGTTATTTTTAATAAATTAAACATTAGGACACACGCCTTTTGGACTATCCTACTCGAACTGAGAATCGATATTCGCTTGTTTTCCCGAAGCATTCATTTCAATCCTTCCTGTCAACTTCGTCCACTTCCTAACTTGTCCATTTCAAAAGCTGTCAACTACCTAATTCGTCCATTCCATATTCGTCTACTTCTTATTCAGTCTATTCCTAATTTAATCCTAATTGAAAAAGGATTTTTTCTCTTTCTCTCCCGTTAGTTGAACGGCGGTCCGTCAACCAAGTTCGAGGCGTCTGTTAGTGCTTTTAAACGTGCTGTAGGGTTTTTAACCGACTTCAAAAAAAGGAGTGGATTCTCAAAACAAAATATCTCAGAACTCCGTCATTTATGAACCGATTTGGATTTATTTTATTTTATTTGAAAGGATATATTTTCAGATTGGTCCCATTCATACAAATTTTATCAAATTCAATATTTCATAGTTTGGTTTTTAAATAAAATAACCAAAAAAAATTAGCTTTTTTATTATTATTAAAAAATAGGCTTGCGCTTGGCCGCCAACTCGCCTGATGGTAAGTGATGATGCGGTCTACGATGGAACACGCTTGCCCAGACGAAACTGATTCACTCTCGACTTGAAGACACCCAGATTGTAACTATCGGGGAACATCCATTCAGGCAGCGAATTCCACAGACTAGCAGTTCGCAGAATAAATGTGGAATCAAAGCGCTTCGTACGAGTTCTCGTAATATTAACCATGAAGCAGTGTCGATTTTTCGTGCCCACTCTGGCAGTCTGATAGAAAAATGGGCAGGAGGGAATTAAATCATTTACTTGGATAATAATCATAATTATTGTCATCCAAGTAAACTATATTACGTATTTAGTGTTTTTCACTAATTTGGAGGCGGTTTTTAAATTGGTAATTAAGTTTTTTTTTTTTTGTTACTTAACATACATTTGTTGCAGATTGGCAACAGGTTATTCCCCGCACACATATTCATAATAGCATCAAGCAGCGAACTTCTTTACAAGCTGTATCAAGATCACATTACGGCACCAGGCCATAAACCCACTGTACTCTTGGAAAATGTGCATCCAGAAGCGTTTGAAAGAGTACTAAAGTTCATGTACACGGGGACTTGCGATGTGGTGGAGCTAGGCCCCTGTGGCTTGAAAATAAGGAGGGAAGATCTGATTAAGAAGGACAAGGAGGGAGATATAGAGCTTGAGGAAATTGGTATGTTAATTTTGATATACAGGGTTATATCTCTACTCTTAGTTGCGGAGAGGAAAATAGCGTGCTTGTGTTGCAAGATAGTTGTTCAAACTTTCGCGTTTATAATATTAGTAGGACTAGCTACGACCCGCGGTTTCACCCGCGTAGTGATGAAAAATGGTGATGATGATGATGAAAAGTATCTCTGAGCCTATGTCACTCTCTGGCTCTTGAACTATACCCATGCAAAAATTCAGGTCGATCCGTTGTTCTGTTGCAGCGTGAAAGAGGAACAAACATCCATACATCTATATATTCAAACTTTTGCGTTTATAATATTAGTAGGATAGTAGGCTTAGCGAAGTAAATAATCAAATACATTACACACTGATGGTTTTAGGCCATAAATAAACTCAGATTGTTGTCTCATACACTGATTTATGTTTGGATAAGAGGTTTACAACATGAATTGCTTGCAGGTACATACCACACACTATGGCTGGTCATGAAACAAGATGACAGTTCAATTTGACAGTGACATACCATTAGCTTAGTTTACATCACGATTCTAAAACACGCAAAAAAAAAAGTTAATTGGCTGATAAATTTCTGAGATATAAGCGTTTAAAGTTTTTGGTGGGGATAGAGAGCGGATGCACTGATTGTCTGCCTAAGGCAAGCCTGTCTCCAGTCTCGACCAGTACGCTTAGTCCCAGATTTGATAATATACGAAAAGTTTTTTCGTTTGTGTATTGTTCCATACATTTTAGTAAAGCGCCTCTATCGGAAACGTGAAGGAACTAAAATCGGTGGTAAGCGGCGGTATAGATTGCTTCACTCTAATACGAAAAAAGTTTTCGAATACCTTTTAGCCCAGCAATGTATGGATCAATACGAAAACGAAATAAGGTTTTCGTAAACTATCAAATCTGGGACTAAGGGTACTGAAAGTCCCGGCACGAAACTGTAAAATTTGCAGAAAATCCCGGGACTTTAAGACACGAGACGTATCTAGTATCTGTAGATGTGTGGATGGAATTTCTAGCGATGATAATGATAATTTTATTCATAATAATAATTACATGTCAACATTAAAAATTTGCCGTGGTAGCCCATTTAGGAGACCGCTAGACTTGAAAGCGTGAGGTCACGGGTTCAAACCCCGGGCCCGTACCAATGAGCTCTTTGGAGCTTATGTACGGATTTTTCATACCACTGGCTTTTCGGTGAAGGAAAACATCGTGAGGAAACCTACATACGTACGGAGAAGGAATTCAATGGCGTATGTGAATCCACCAACCCGCCAGGGCCAGCGTGGTAGATATGGCCCAATCACCCTTTCGGGGGTAGGCTAAAAGTCCAGCAGTGGACTGTAAAAAGGCTGATTATGATGATTAAAAAATTTAAATTTCATTCTAATTATTACTAGGCATTAATTATTTACTCCAGTTTTGGAATGAATTCCTCTACGCTATACGGCGCCTTATCAGTCAGAAAAACCTTAAGTTTATTTTTAATGAATAATGCGACTTGGCGTCCTTTGTGGCGGCCGGTTCCTATGTAAAACGGGGAAGGAAAGATCAAATAGAGAAAATAAAAATATAATATATAATATATATCTATTCTATTATTTATTACATAATAGAATAGATCAAAATATGTTAATCAAAGCATCATATCATCTGTAGAATAAGCTGTGAACGAACCAACATCCAATCTTTTTTAACTTTGTTAAAGAAAACCCATCAGAAATATCTGCTATTGAAGTCTACAAGAAACAAGAAAACACTAAAAACAAGAAAGGGGGGCGCAACAAACGCAACACGGAAACTCCGCCCCGAACCCACATGTACTGCGATCCCGTGAAACTTGTGCAAGCTTCCGCCAAGCGGCTGCAAGTTATGGTGCTGCACAAGCTATTAGACAAGTTCTAGTAAGTATGAGAAACAAAGTCCGTTTGATAGCCCGTTGGTCCAGATGGTAGTGAACCTGCCTTCTGAGCTTGGGGGCGTGGGTTCGATTACCACCTAGGACAAACATTTGTAAAGTTATATGATTATTTACGGGATATTTACCGTGGTAAGTTTGTGGAATGAACTCCCGATATTTCAGCGCAGTTACATGCACCATGTTCACGGGAAGACTGAAGAATGCGGGTGGTTGGTCGAACAGTTAAAAAGTTAGGTACAGACGTAACTATCTCCCCTCTTTCTTAGTCTTTTGCTACGGTTATCACTAGAACACTTTAGTGAACATCCGTGATAGTTTAAAACAGTGTTTTATTAAAATTTGTGTTTGTTCTTTATCTGGTTGTTAATATGTATTTAAAACTATATAATTATGTATGTAGGTACATACTATATCAGTCTCTGCCAGCCATAATATCATAAGATTTGCTTAGATTTGGGTCAGATGACCGTGTGTGAAAAAAATATGTCCCGAATATTTCTTTATTGTTATAAGAAACAAAGACTTTTTTTAATGCCAAGCAGACGGGCCGCCTAATGGTAAGCAGTCCGGTGACTCTAACAGTCTGCTTGGCATAAAATAACTTTGATTGTATAAAAGCAAGCGTGGCATTCGGTTTACAAACGTGTTTTGATTATACGTGGTTCGGTTTAAAGAGGTCCTGCTGTTATTAATTATCTGCAATTATTTAAGTTTTTTATGCCATAGGTGGCATACAAGCAGACTGGCTGCCTGATGCTAAGCAGTCACCGTCGCCTATGGATACTTGTAACACCAGAGCCAAATTATTCGTTGCCGACCCTTTAGGACTCTATTAACTCGCCTTTTGAAGGACCCCATGTTGTAGCTTCTCGGAAACACCGCAGAATGGTAGCTATAAGAAGAAGGTAGAATGTTTAGCAAACACAAATACAAATCATTTATTTAGGCATAATTTATGGTAAGCTATATTATTGATCCAAGGGGCTCCCGAACTATTCAGAGACTGTGTGACGGGAGCCAATGGCTTCTCCTATTTATGTATCAACTAATTATACAAAAACAGAAATATCATCATCAGCCAGAAGACGTCCACTGCTGAACATAGGCCTCCTCCTTTAACCTCCACACTGAACGACAGCCTGCCTTTTGCATCCACTGGATGCCCGCGACTCTCACAATGTCGTCGGTCCATCTAGTGGGAGGCCTACCTACGCAGCGTCTTCCGGTTCGTGGTCTCCACTCAAGAACGTTTCTTCCCCATCGGTTATCGGTTCTTCGGGTGATGAGGCCTGCCCATTGCCACTTCAACTTGCAAATTTTTACAAATGGAGACATATAAAATTTTAAAACTAGACAAAAAAAATTGTTGGTTACTATGCCAAAAAGTTTCCAAAAGAAAAATAATAATAAAAGAAATAACTTTTTGCCTATTAAATGCAACATAGCGTGCGATATTCTATGCGCAGTTTGTGTGTGTATGTGTGGTGTTTGTGTGTGTTTACGTGGTTTGATAAGAAACTTAACGTAGTCTATGAATCCTTGACTAAACTTATTAGTGTTGAACGTTGGCCCAAGTTTTACATCTGATTTTTATCAGGTTTACTTAACGCACACTGCGTTCGATCTGCATTATTTAATTACTTTCTGTCTATTTTTGCAGATTATATTTTGTGGAAGTTTGATGTTTCTAAGTAGGTATTTTGTACTAAGTTATAAAACAAAGTAAGATATTATAATAAATTACGCGCTACTCCAAACAAAAATTCCTAAATAGATAACAAAAAATAACTACTAGATTTATAACAATTATACTACTTTATCCCTAATCTCTATAATTTTAATAGTTATATAGCTTTTTATTGCGTCTGTGAGTGGCGGCGTTTTGCGTTTTAATTTTATTCAGCTGATAAACGTAATCCTACAAGAAATTGGTTTCTAATCCAGCGATTAGCACAAACTGGTTATTAGAAAGGTCAACGATTTTAAACCTTGGAACGTTGTCTCATTTCTTGTCACAAAATCAACATCTTAGTCTAAGATCTGAGACCTTAGGACGCGATATACCAGCCATCGTCATCAGCCAAAAGACGTCCACTGTTGAACATAGGCCTCCGGAATGTTCTCTGTTAATCTGTGGGGGAGAGGTCCCCCCCCCCCTTTAGTTAGTTATAAGGGAAGCTAATAAAAACGTGTTAAAATATTCCGGTCATAAAAATGTCCAGAATATTGCAAAATATTCCATAACAAAAATACCATATACCATTTCTGGTTATTTTTTCTTGTTATTTTTTTTAATGTGGATATTCTGATTTCTGGTGTTTCTTATTTTTTTTTTTTAATTATCCGTGTACAAAAGCACACGGTCATCTGACCCTAAACTAAGCAAACCTTGTAATATGGCTGCCAGAGACTGATATAATACATACATATAGATATTTTTAAATACATACTTAAATAGATATTAACACCTAGATATAGAACAAACACAAATGTTTGCCCTAGGTGGGAATCGAACCCGAGGGGAGCGAATTGAGGGTGTCTCAAGCGCAGAAGGCAGGTTCAACTTGACCAATCGTAAAAGTAGACAAAAAAGAAAAGTAAAGTAGAGTAGAATTACGACTGCACATCTCAATTTAACAAATTTGACTATGAAACTCATTGGTTTCATTCGAGCATGGGAACACATTTACGTTTTTTTTATAATACTTAATACCTAGATATTAAAATTGGTAGGTTGTAGGTATTAATTGTAATTCGTATTGATACGCGGTAGATAGCACGCGCACGCGCACGTGTGTAAAATAACACTTTATTAGAGCTTTAGTACGTGCATTAACTCTGATAATGCACATGCGAAAGCGCTACCATCTATATGTCCTTGAATTTTGTGGTTCCTTGAACCCTTTCTCCAGCCTTCTTGTTCTGTTAGCTGTTCTATGGTGACACGACGGCAGAACACCTAGAGATATTTAGATCATTGACTCGCAATAACATGTATGTTGAGTAGTACAAAATTCACGAAAAAAGTGTGTCGTGTTTATTCATACTTATATTCATTTTTATACGGAAAGTATAATTTATACCATCACTAAAAAGCTAGTTTTGTTCACTGAAAACATTGAATAAAAATCACTTTTAATCACTGTTTTGGTGTTTGAATTAGAACACACCAATATATTCGACCTCCATCTCAATGCTATACAACCTCCTTGCGCAAAAAATACTCGATACAAACTTCTTAAATCTTTCTTTTTCGTAGTCAAGGTGTAAAGTATGGTATGCAACTCTTGAATAAAACGGATTTATATCGAGAGCCATGAATCACTTGCGTCGCTCTGGATTCAAACACAATCATCATCTATGTCCCTCGCTTTAAATCCGTCTTTTATTCACTAATTGCATAGTATACTATTATTATGTCAGATGTAAACAATAAAAAAAATACAATAAAATTTGCTCAATAGTAGCCGAAGGGGATCCCTTATACTATTTGATCATAATATAGCTTGGATTTGCCTTAAACTCGAGCTAGTACCGAAAAAGTCTGCCAAAAACTGAAGGGAGCGAGGTAAACACGTATTGCACACACTGACATATTCTTACTAGTTCTACAAATGCACACTTCAATACTGAATGGCACACAACTTCAAACGAGATAATCAAACGGACGACCAATGGGGGGGGGGGTGTAAGTGCTAAATAAAGGCTGAGATTTTTCGCGCCCGTTCCGGCAGTCTGATAGAAAAATGGGCAAGAGGGAATTAAATCATGCAGAAATGCAAGCATGGTGGATAAGAGACTAACCTCGCTGTCTGAGAGAAGGCTTGTGTCCCAGCCTTTGGAACATGATAGGATGATGTTGATGACGATACTAATCTTAAAAAAGGGGTTCCCTGTAAAGTCGGTCAACGACAATTCACGTGATAACGCTTAGGCCGATCTTACCTCTTTATCGCTTGTTCCGCGCTCTCGCTTGCACGCGCGGCTCAGGCGGAACGTGACAATTTTTCGTGCGTGCAGCCGGCGTTCATCGATTTATAAGACCTTATCATGTCAAAAATAACTTCCTTTCCAGCTACAAAGATGGAAAAGTCTGTCTAAAAGAGCACGCCGAATATCTGAAAACTGCCACCCACTGGACTCGGGAGACCTACCCAGAGCTGGTCGATACGAACGTATGTTCCAAGGATGGCATGCTGGTACCTGCTCACAAGTGCGTGCTGGCCGCTCGCTTGGAGTATTTTAACGGAATGTTCATGCATTCTTGGACAGAGGTATGTATTAATCTAATGTTTATATTACCTATTTTCTACACCACTAAGAACAATATTAAAAAGCAGTGATCGAAGGGCAGATAGAACAAAACCATGAGTCGAGTAGAAACCCAATTTCAACCTCGTTGAATTTTTTATGTGTGTAGCAAACAACATATGGTACTGAGACGTGGTCCTTAACTGTTGGCCTTTAGGAAAAACTCAGTCACACAGCGGGCAATGGAGAGAGCTATCCTCGGAGTTTCTTTGCGCGATAAAATCCGATACGTGGATATTCGCCAAAGAACCAGAGTCACCGACATAGCTGTTAAAATTTGCAAGTTTAAGTGGCAATGGGCCGGCCACATCCCTCGAAAAACCGATAACCGATGGGGAAGAAAGGTTCTGGAGTGGAGACCGCGAACCGGAACATGCAGCGTGGGGAGGCCTCCCACTAGATGGACCGACGACATTGTGAGAGTCGCGGGCATCCAGTGGATGCAAAAGGCAGGCTGTCGTTCAGTGTGAAGGTTAAAGGGGGAGGCCTATGTTCAGCAGTGGACGTTTTCTGGTTGATAATGATGATGTAGCAAACAAGCAGACGGGCCGTCTGATGGTAAGCGTACATCGTGTACGGATGTACTTGTACCACAGCCATCACTGAATACGTTGCCGACCTTTTAATAACAGCTCTATTGAAGAACCCCATGTTCCTAAAAAGTACATACAAAGTACAATACGTAAAGACATACAGAGGGCCACAGAAGTAATTTGATAAAGGTCAGGACTTATAAAAAATTCCACAATAATACTCCAAACCCGCAACACCAGACGAAATAGGGTGGAACAGTTCTGTTATGCCAGTTACCTAAGGCCAGGCAACGTTATTAGGAGCTCGGTTGGTTTGGGTAGGCAGGGGAATAGCATAATACTCCCCAAGCGGGACGTGCAGGTCTTGTCTTTATCTTATCTTTATTTAGTCTTGCCCACTTAGAATCAGTATAGAGGGAATTATAGTACTAAACTAATATTATATTTTGTACAGTATTAAGCAAGAACTGCTTTGTTCTGGTTCAAATTAACTACTTTGTTATTCGACATGATATGAACTTTTACGCACTCGATAAAGATCATAAAAGGATAACACACTAATCCTCCCAATTGACCGCCATAAATAAACTTAATCGTATTTTTTATTGCAGAGCAAAATGTTATCAAAAGTGACATTGCCAGTAAACTACGGAATACTACTGCCCGTAATAAACTTCCTTTATACGGACTCCTGTCCAGAAGTCGAGAATTGCGAGAGCATCGACTTTATATGCAACATGCTTATTGTCGCAGATCAACTGTTCATAACCCGTTTGAAAGAAATGTGCGAAGTTTCTCTAGCCAGCTTGATCACGCTCAAAAACTGCACGGAACTCTGCCAATTCGCTCACACATACAACGCTTCACAACTCAAACAATTCTGCATGCAGTTCATATCTTTAAACCTATGCACTGTGCTCGAAAACAGATATTTAGATTTGCTAGAAAAAGATCTGTTAGACGATATAACTATGTATTATTGCAAATTCAATCCGATCATGTCATCAAGGGTGATCACACCATTTTATAATGCCCCAAGCGATGAGATCATAGAAGAATATGCCAATATGTATCCAGTAAATTTAGACGCTATAGACGAAGAGATCAAAAGAGATGACAGTATCACAGAGATACATAAAAAGAGAAATAGTAAACAGTCTAAGAAAATTGACTACACAGATAGTGAGAAAGAAAGAATGAGATATGAATCGGTGAGCTCGGTGACGTCTCTGGATCTGTCAAATGAAATCTCTGGAGATATAACGCTATCACTGAGTAAAATAAAAGACGAGAAAGGTGCAAAAGACAAGCAAGAAAAGTGGATAGAAGTGCCTTCATCTCTGAAGCAACAGAAAGTAGTCCAAGCGAGGTTGAAAGCCATAAGCAGCGCTAAAGAAATTCTAAACGAAACCCCTACCGAATCTTTTACAAAGCTAGTTAAAAACTCGAGTGCCATCAACATACCCACGTCGCCGGTCAGTCCAGGGTTGTCCGGAATGTCTGTTTCTCCCAAAGATTCTCCCATTGCCGACTTGGCTAGGAGCCCACAGGGTAACGTAGTCATAAGTCACGTTGGTCCGAAGTTATCTCAGAAGCAACGCAAAAAGTTAGCCTTGCAGGGAAATGAGCAATCTTCACAAAATCTGAATGACTATTTGAGTAAAATTAATGTTGGCAGTCCCCCAGAAAAGCCTAGAAACCCTTGGAAAATTTGCGAGACGCCCGTGGCTAGTAGCAGCCCTAAATCTAAGGCTATGCAGTTCGACCAGATACTGACAGATCAGAAGAAGCAAAAGGAGGACCATTCGAGAATCATGACCAAGCCTTTAGCTTGGACGCAGGTAAAGCATCTAAATAAACTAAATATAATATACAGGCATGATGTGGACCTCAGATCAGATAAACAAAAGAGATATGGTAAGTGCGAGGAAGGCCACTACATTGCGGTGCGACGACCCGTCGCAAACACAATGCCGTGTATGCGATGAAATTTTTGTGTTGCGTCTACGCATCGCACTGCAATGTTGTGGTCTCGCCCTAAGGTGACGACGCATCTGGCATAAATCAGGCTTAATGCCTTTAGTCGAACTAGAGCAGACGACCTTGTCGGTCTTTTTTTTGCATTCGGACTATTAGTTAGGTCATTGGTCTCGCTGGTCCTTCGTGTGCGTGAAAAATGAGTAAGTGCGCCGTACTATAGTTTAAGCAGTTTAGCGGTATCGTGAAAAAATATATATGAAAAATAGAGACATTTGAATACAAACAATTATTTCTCTACTAAGGCATATCTCCCATGTTTATCTGATCTGAGATGAAGACAAATCGCACTCCTAATAAAACAATGACCGAACTCGAAATTTTGGCAAATTGAGTTTTAGTAAAATATCGACCTAAAAAAGCATGCTCTACAATCTAAGCGATTAAAAACACCTGTTTTCTACATGCAATAAGGTTTATAACTACTTGAGTCTTTATCCGTCCCTCACCTTGCGCGCTGTTACTCAGTAAAAAAATTGTTTTTTGTCGATTCCCAAAAAGTTGCGATTTTGGATTCGGTCACTATTTTATTAAGAGTGCGAAATGCAAAACTGTGATGAATAAAAAAAAATTGAAATGCAGGGAAATTACACTATTATTTTGTAGAGCAAATAACTCTTACTGTCATTTGTTACTTTTTCACGGCTATACGAGACTCGATTTAGATGAAATTTGGCGAGAATGTAGCATCCATAATGAGGCATGGATATTCGATACTTTCCATGGGGAAAAGTAAATAAAACTAGAAAACCGAGGGGCACAAATAGTTTCATATAAAAACGTTTATCTCCTGGGTGCATGAAGGAGAACGAAACGGTAGAGCATGTGCTGTGGTATTGTCTATTGTGAAGCTACAGAAGAAACTAGTACTAACTATCGCTACCGGGTTGCATTATCTTCATCATCCACATCACCACAGCTAGTCTGATCTTTATCATCATTATTTACGCTTCCATCTGTGCCAGCGCTTCAGAGCCTCGCTTCGATATTTCAAGGAGCTGTGTTGGCTCTGGTAGATGCTATTAGCACAATACGCCCCAAAGCCGAATGACTATACAATAATTTTATACTGTGGTATGCCTGTTTTCCAAGGTATTTATGATAGCAATATTAGCAATTATCCGCACTTTGGGGTTTCCCCAGGTGGTAAGCTGCTTACGGATTAAATAATATCTGGTCACTATCTCACTATCATAACAATGATGCAATCTTGATATCAATTTGGATATAGACTATACTATAGTCAATATCCAAATTGATAACTTACCTACACACATTTCATTTAGGTGTAGTCATGAGTCTGTGATAGTCTTAACTATCTTAATTACCAAATAAATATACAAACCTTTGCAACTCTGCTTGTAACACTTGCACTTGCTTGCTTTGCTTGTTGTTGTTTTGCTTACAGATTTGTTATAGAACCCCATGTTTTAGGTCGGAAATGCCGCAAGCTCTTTCCACATCTTGCAGGTGTGAGGCAAAAAAGATGGAGTAAAACGCACAGTGTGCATTTTCTACAGATCTATGTTAAGTGTATGAGCTTTCAGGCCGCTACACTAGTATCAGAAGTCGTATAAAAACCCAGCATACTGCATTTTTTGTTTCTACTATGATGTCACGAGAGCCATTTATTGGTAGTTTTACCTCCATTCGCACTGTTTAGTTTACTGTGGCATAAATTGTAATTTTTGTATTGACATCTGACGAAGACGATAGGACTGAACTATTATCATCATCATAATCAGCCTTTTAACACCACTGCAGGACTTTTAGCCTACCCCCGAAAGGGTGATACTGAGGGTGAACTGAACTATGCTGCATGCTAATTGAAGCATTGATCCAACTTACAACAGGAAACTTACACGCTACACGACAAATTGGTGAACTTGCGGGGTCTATCCATAAAGTTCTGTGTGTTTATATATGTGCAAATTTTCAAATCGATGTGACAATTATAAGTAGATTAAAATCCACTTCCAAGATTAGTTTACATAGAAGTGAACCAAATGTAAATGTAGTAAATTGTTATTTTTGCAGTTCTTACATGACTGATGCATTCGCACTTGCAAACCACACTTTAGTAGTTAATTTTAAACTCTACTTTATTTCAATAGCACTTAGCAAAAAAGTTTTTAAGGTATGCACAAAGAGCAACGCAACATGCCAAGGCAAAAACGCCACATACGAGACTTTGTTGCGGTTTTGTATAGAATGCATCCTGCGAACTAAGCGTACAAGGTGCTTTATGCTAGTATGTCGATTACCATCCGGTGAGGGATTTGGTCTTCTTCATTCACTCATATGCGTAAAAATAAAATTATAGGGTCTGTCTTTGTGGATAGAACGGATTACACGCATCCTCATTGCCAGTTCATTCAGCCTACAGCAGGGCATAAGCCATCTAGCTCACCAATTTTCCCTGATTAACTCTAAGCTCATCAATGTATTTCTATTAAATATATAGCCTTTCCTGCATATGCTTTTTTTATTTACTTATTCTTTTTCTTAATTCTCAGCTGGAAGACAAAGCCATAGAGCAGCTGGAAAGGTTCTACAACGTTCACGAAATTGACGACGAACTGATCACCGTGAGACGCATCGAGCTTCTAATATCTTCTCCACAGTGGATAAATACCGCTGCAAAGTGATATTTACATGTTTATATATTTCTTTATTATATCTAATGTATAATTATATTTTATTAAAAGTATGACATATGCTGTACTTTTTTTTTTACATTTGGGTGAAAACACCAAAAGATAACAGACAACTTATCTTACGGTTTCACCTGCTATCGTCTAAAGAGTTGTTTTTTGTTGAATAAATAGCCTATGTGTAAATCCAGACTAGAGGTGTGTCATTCTGAACCGTAATAGTTCCCAGATCGATTTCTTCTAGTGTATAACAATATTGGTGCAATCTACGATGTCGACTGAAGTCGATCTGCAGGCACCCCGACAGAATACGACCGACTGCAATGTTTCACGAACCTATCCGAGCTTTCTCTCTATGATCGTAAAATAAATAATTTGTAACTTATGTTCTACAATATAAGTTAATAATGGTTGCCTGGAAGAGATCGCTTTTAGCGAGAAGGCCGCCACTTGTGGCACTAGCTTGTAAGTTCTATCCAAAAAATTATAGCTCAACTTAACAGCTAGGCTTGCTTCTCCTAGGTGCTATGTCTTCTAGTAGCAATTTTATTAGTGTTAGTCAAATAAAAAAAAAACTTTTTCTGTTTCTGTTGAAAAACTGAATGAAAACTATATACAAAACACTTGTTGGGTCACTGAACATAAGATTGAAGCTCATAGCTGATATATTACAGGGATATAGCATAACTGAACTAGAATATAGTAAATTCAAACATATATTAAAGCATTTCTTTGAAAACAACCCATATTACAAGTTATGTGAATATACTTCAATGAAGCTCACGGAATCCTCATTTTTGTAAGTTTGGTCAGTTTAATTGTTTTAGTGTGATTGAGTTGTAAAATTGTCGTTGTTTTTTTTTTTTTTTTTTAGTTTTTAGTATTTTTGTTTTATAAGTTAGCCGATTTTATTTAACTCTTATTTATAACATAATTATTCCCTGTAAAAATGACTTGCCTATAACGTTTAATGTTTTTATGGCCAATAAATATTCCTGATTTCTGATTTCTGAAATGTTTTAATTCAACTTTTGGAAACTATATTGTACCTTGTTATTTGTTGCTTCACATCTAACAATTTAGATTCTTCTAATATGCCATTTTCTAGTGGTTTGATTGTATTTCAAACTACATCATGAAATAGTAAATTGGGTGCATGTCCCTAGGTTAAAAAAAACAATACCTATATCAATATTAAATAACTTTATTCTACAAATTGTACACTATCAAATTAGAACTAACCCTATTCCTTTGACGAATGTAAAGCCCTATTCACACTATTTTCTCGGTGGGAACCTCTTCATCAGTTCGTTCAGCTGTTTATGTGTTAGTTTCTTCTCTCCAGGCACTAGAATACCTTTCCTGCCTTGATCTCTTTGGGTGGTCATTTTTTCATGGTAGTTTTTGTAACAACTTTGAAAAGCTGTGATTTCTTTCAAACATTCCTTTTGTTCAAACTCAGTTTTTTTAAAGCATGCAAACATTACGGCTAATTCCTGCATGCAAGCAGCTTCTGTCTGCCTATCACTCTTCCCAGATACCGTCTTCTTCAGCTCCAAGGGTAGGAGCATCTGGAATGGAACAGGTTCTCTTTGCGGCCGCCTGCCATGTTTTCCATTCATAAGAATCTGATGTAGCCGCATTGTAACTTAGCAGAAATTAGAACTATTTACCTATTCAAAACTCAGTTATTTTGCCAAACAAAATCAAAATTGATTTTTAAATAAATATTCAAGTTTGAGGTTATGTTTTCTGAGTTTTGTTACGTTACGCAAACTCACAATTTTGATGGTACATTTTTAGCATTAGAGGAAAAAAGCTATATTTATTTCTTCCTTAGTTAGAAAGAGCCAGTCGACGAAAAAATTTGCAAGAGAATCAACATTGTCTCGTCTCGAATTTTTTTTTATTGACATTTGACAGTGAGGAATATCAAAGACACTTATGTCATTGACATATTGCTTTTTTTATTTATTTTAGGTTTTTGGCTTTGTACGGCACGGACAATGTATTTTTGTACATTCTAGAGAATACCTCTGCTTGATATTGATACGGTGGTTAAAACCATAATCTTTCTTGCTGTTTAGAATTTAATTAAACTGACTATTACAGTAAATTGCGCTCTCTAGTTGGATGCTGGACGACACATTCACTCTGGTCCATAGCCACCGACTAACTACCCAGTAATTAGGTATGTAACGTTACGAAGCTAACGTGATAAAAAATTTGGTACTATAGAAACCTCGTTCAAAAAACTCAATTTTATCTAAAATTCGTATCTACTATACTCGCCAATAAGGAAGAGTTAGAGCTGTAATAGGTATTGAGATAGGACTAAATCTACCTATTACTATTAATATATCACACTACTACAGATTTATGGGTCAGATAGATAAACTTTAGTATAAAAACTTCTCATATTTTTTGATCAGCATAGTCGTGTAAACGAGTAACAAAAAGTAAGTCTTTCTTTCAATCTTAGTTCTTACAAACCAAATACCGTGAATTTGAAATTAGAGAGCAGCGGCTTAAGATTTTTGTAAAATTTCACAGAACCATCATGAAATTCTTCATCGCTTTCGCTCTGATCGCCGCCGTGGCCTCGGCCGCCTACATCAAGCCGGTCCAGGTGAGCGGAGAGCTCGCCGAGATCGCTGAGATCGTGGCTGCCATCCAGAGCCCCAGCACTGACCCCGCCACCGCCGCCGCTCTTGAAGCTATGCTCCTCGAAGCTCTGGGCGTCGAGTCTTCTCCCATCGCCGTCGGACCCGCCATCGTCGAGAGCAACCCCATCTCTGTCGGACCCGCCATCGTCGAGAGCAACCCCATCTCCGTAGGACCCGCCATCGTTGACTTCCCCCTCCCCGACGGTGGTGTCGTCACCGCTGTTGAGCCCGCCGTCGTCAACCCTGCCCCCGCTATCGTCGCGCCCGTCGCCTCTGCCTCTGACAGCACTCCCCTCGTCCAGATCATCCTGAACATCAACCAGGCCTCCGCCGCTGAACCTACCCCCGTTGCCGTCGGCCCCGCTGTCGTCGACCAGGTCGCCGAGGAGGTGTACGTCCCTGGCCCCGTCAACGTTGTTGACCACGTCATCGCCCCTGAGTCTATCGTCGAGCCCATCCAAGTGGTTGAGCCCGTCGTCCCCGGCCCTGTCAACGTTGTCGACAACGTCGTCGTCGAGCCCGTGCAGGTTGTTGCGCCCATCATCGTCGAGCCCGTGCAGGTTGCCGAGCCCATCATCGTGGAGCCCGTCATCGTCGGTACGCCCATCATCCCCGCCCCCGCTGTCGTCCTCCCCGAGGAGCTCAACTAAAGTTTGATAAGAAACTTCTATGTATGGGAGTTACTAAGTATAAGCGACTAACACCAAAATATAGTTGTAATTAGAAAATGTATTTTACATGAATTAACTACAACAAACAATATACTTTTTTGTACATAAAAAAAAAAAACTTTCTTGTTTTCCTACAGTACCTTAATTATTATACTTATCTGAACAAGCTGCCTTTGTTTTCCAATGAATAGAGGACATAATCTAGACTCAATCGTTTTCATTTAATTTGTGTGCCACTAAGTTCGATTCGGTCGTAAGCTATCTGCATACATTTTCCGACTACCAACTACCGTTTTCTTTTATGCTCTAACTCAGTTCTTCACTTATAAATCAGCGGGTACAAAAAAAACAAATAGGTACCTACACATGTGATAGATTTTGCGATCACCTGTACAGTGGTGCCAGTGGTGCATATAAGTAGCCTAAAGTGGCATTTTTCAGTTAGAATATCTCGTTAAAACAACAGGATCTCAAACTCCAGAAGTCATTACACTTGATGAAAAGGGGCTGATGGTGGAGCCAGGAGGTGGATAGTGGAATCCATGGTATGAGACTCGTTAAAACAAACCAAATGAGCCCAAACTCGAGGGGTTTACTCATAATCATCATCATTTATTTAGTACTTAAATTATGTGCAGTTGCCAAGAATTTAAAAAAAAGTTCAAAGACATAATTATGACAT
This sequence comes from Agriopis marginaria, assembly GCA_932305915.1. Taxonomy (NCBI): domain Eukaryota; kingdom Metazoa; phylum Arthropoda; class Insecta; order Lepidoptera; family Geometridae; genus Agriopis; species Agriopis marginaria. The sequence goes on from OW029932.1 coordinate 5,693,895, forward strand.
TCACCAACATGTACTGGGCCAGCGCCCAGCATGGTGGATTAGGGACCATCCTCTGTCTCTAAGATAAGACCTGTGTCGCACCAGTGACATAATAGGCTGATAAAAATGATGATGATGACTATCCATCCACCTCCTAAACTCGAGGGGCGAATCGGCGAATCCACCTCGGCTGGGCAGCGTTCGGTAAACTTCGCAACGTCTTCTCATCCAAAATACCTCAGTGCCTTAAGACGAAAGTCTTCGACCAGTGTGTGTTACCAGTGATGACATACGGCACTAAAACGTGGTCTCTCACTATGGGTCTCATAAGCAAGCTCAAAGTCGCACAATGAGCAATGGAGAGGGCTATGCTCGGGGTTTCTCTACGAGATCGAATCTGAAATGAGATCCGTAGACGAACGAAGGTCACCGACATAGCCCAGCGGATTAGCAAGTTGAAGTGGCAGTGGGCAGGGCACATATCACGCAGAACAGATGGCCGATGGGGCCGAAAGGTTCTGGAATGGAGACCACGGACCGGTAAGCGCAGCGTAGGACGTCCACCCACAAGATGAACAGACGACCTAAAAGAGGCCGCAGGGAAACGCTGGATGCAGGCCGCTTCCAACCGGCCCTTTTGGAGATCGATGGGGGAGGCCTATGTCCAGCAGTGGACGTCCTATGGCTGAAATGATGATGATGATGATGATGAAGACCTCAATATAAATATAACCGGCCAAGTGCGAGTCGTTCTCGCGCACTGAGGGTTCTGTACCACCACAAAACACAATAATAATTATCAATTTAAAAACCGACTTCATAATTTGTAAATTTTAATTCGGTAAAAGAAATGATAAAATCGTCCAAGTAGGTAACCGAATTACCTACCATTATAACTTGGTAGGTAATGAATGTCATCGACTCACACCGTGTACCGTTTTACACTAGAGCAAAAATACGTAAAATAAAACCGGTCCAGTGCGACTCGGGCTTGCGCACTGAGGGTTCCGTACCACCACATAACTTATTAGCAGTAGCTAACAAGCTATTATTTGTTGTTCCCTTATTATTAGTTGTTATTCGTTAGAGTGTGTCATATAATCATGCCAAGTTTGACGCTTGTACGTAATACCGTTTTTACATTAGAGCTAATACAAAAATACCTACGTTAAAAAATACGTTTGTTGTATGGGGACCTCCCCATTTCGTTATTACTTTTTGTCTTTTTTATTATTTCTTAGATAATCCGCCGTAACATTACATATTATGTGAAAATGTCAACTGGCTATCTATTATGATTCGAAAGATAAGCCGTTAGAAGGTAGGACAGACAGACAGCGTAGGCTTATTACAATAGGGTCCCGTTTACACCCATTGGGTACGGAACCCTAAAAAGACAAATTGCGCCTGTATTACCCGTGCGAAAGGAGATAAACTACCAATAAATAACTCTCGTGACGTACAATATAATACGGCATGCTTGGATTACAATTTGAAGAGCATCTCCTAACCTGATAAAGATCTGTGGTGACACTGGTGACCTCTTTTCATTTAGCATAATTTTATTATTGCGTCGTTTCAGTTGACAAGAGGGTGTTGACGTTGCTGACGATTTTACCCGTTCTGTAACAGCGTTCTGTAAATTTTCTGGTCGAGTGTAACACACTTTTTAACCGACTTCAGGGAATCCTTCAGGAGGCTGACGTTCAGTTTTTTATGTGACCGACTTCAGGACAGAGGTACGCAATTCGGTCAGTATATATTATTTAGGTAGGTATGTACCTACACTGATTACTCCGCTATTTGTTAACCGATTTACGTGATTTTTTGTTATGATGTAGACGAGAAAGCTCACGAGATGGTTTCACAAAAATTTCATTGTATTGGCTAAGTGGTTATTATCCAGTTCCATTACGAATAATTTTGTTCGAGCGCCTGTTGATTAGGCAATATCAATAATTTTGTACGAGTGCATACTAATTTTGAAATCGGATATAATTAAAATTAACATATCGACGGGTTCCGGGCTAATTGTATGAAGCTACACTCTGGGCGATATAGACTTTTATACATATTTGGAATCAGCGAATTTTTCTGCGTCGTTTGAGCAGAAAGAGCGTTTAGTTTGTTTTTGGGTTTGGTGACGATCGGAGCACTTTTTTGTCGCTTCATACAACCGCATTTTTGGGCCCATTTTTGGACTGCAATGTATGAAGTGACACAAAATATTGACAAATTTAGGAACTGTGTACATAAGCTCACTACCAAATATCAGTCAGTCGTTTAAACTTTTTCCTGGAACAAAAATTTACAGCAACGTACGTTAAAGCATCTAGCCTGACCTTATAAATATGTAGAAATATCGCTTCATACAATTAGCCTCTTTGTTAAATTCTTATCCAGTGTAGCTTAATACAATTAGCTTTACCTTATAAATATGCAGAAATGTCGCTTCATACAATTAGCCATTCATTTCTCATTTCATAATTAGTAACAAGATAGGTAGGTACACCCTGTGTAAGTACTTTTAAATTTATCAATGTTTTAACCGCTAATTTCAGCAAACTTCATTATTCAAGTATGATAACAAACAATTTATTAAAAATTAAATCAGTTGCATAAACTAATTAGCCATACATTAATAAGTTTAAGATATGGTATATGAATCAATTAGCTTAGGTTTGAAATATTATCAACTCTTTAATTAAAGCACTTAGCTTGAAGCCATTATTTGCATGCCTAGGCGGCTAAGTCATTTAGCCTGGAATAAGAAACAATAAACCTAGGCGGTTAAGTCATTTAGCCTGGAACAAAAAAAGGAACTTTTTTTTCCTGTTGCTTTTTAGGTGAACCAGCATAAAATAAAACGGCAGTTGGGATATGTTGGTACCTATGCAGACAGCTCACGAGCGAATCGAACTTAGTGGCACACAATTTAAATTAAAACTATTAGATGTGTCTACTATTCTTTGGACAAACAAAGCCAGCTTACTAAGGTACTGAAGGAAAATAAGAAAGTTTTTTTTATATACGAAATATGTAGGTACATTGTATTTTGTAGTTAATTCATGTAAAACACATTTTACAAATACAACAATATTTTGGTGTTAGTCGCTTATACTTAGTAACTCCCATACCTAAAATATCCTAATCAAACATTAGTTGAGCTCCTCGGGGAGGACGACAGCGGGGGCGGGGATGATGGGCGTACCGACGATGACGGGCTCCACGATGATGGGCTCGGCAACCTGCACGGGCTCGACGATGATGGGCGCAACAACCTGCACGGGCTCGACGACGACGTTGTCGACAACGTTGACAGGGCCGGGGACGACGGGCTCAACCACTTGGATGGGCTCGACAACTGACTCAGGGGCGATGACGTGGTCAACAACGTTGACGGGGCCAGGGACGTACACCTCCTCGGCGACCTGGTCGACGACAGCGGGGCCGACGGCAACGGGGGTAGTCTCAGCGGCGGAGGCCTGGTTGATGTTCAGGATGATCTGGACGAGGGGAGTGCTGTCAGAGGCAGAGGCGACGGGCGCGACGATAGCGGGGGCAGGGTTGACGACGGCGGGCTCAACAGCGGTGACGACACCACCGTCGGGGAGGGGGAAGTCAACGATGGCGGGTCCGACGGAGATGGGGTTGCTCTCGACGATGGCGGGTCCGACAGAGATGGGGTTGCTCTCGACGATGGCGGGTCCGACGGCGATGGGGGAAGACTCGACGCCCAGAGCTTCGAGGAGCATAGCTTCAAGAGCGGCGGCGGTGGCGGGGTCAGTGCTGGGGCTCTGGATGGCAGCCACGATCTCAGCGATCTCGGCGAGCTCTCCGCTCACCTGGACCGGCTTGATGTAGGCGGCCGAGGCCACGGCGGCGATCAGGGCGAAAGCGATGAAGAATTTCATGATAGATCTGTAAAATTTCACAAAAATCTTAAGCCGCTGCTCTCTAATTTTAAATTCACGATATTTGTTTGTTGGTGGACTTACTTTTTGTTAGGTACTCGTTTACACGACTATGCTGATCAAAAAATATGAGAAGTTTTTATACTAAAGTTTATCTATCTAACCCATAAATCTGTAGTAGTGTGATATATTAATAGTAATAAGTAGATATAGTCCTATCTCAATAACTATTACAGATCTAATCTAACTCTTCCTTATTGGCGAGTAGTTTTTTAAACGAGGTTTTATAATACCTACACATTTGCTTGGTAAAGTTACTTAGGTACTTAAGTACTGGGTTAATTTGTCGATGGCTATGTGAATGAGTCGTCCAGCATCCAACATCTAAAGAAGGTGAAGTCATTATCCACAGAGAGCGCAATATAATGTAATAGCCTTGGTAATAGTCAGTTTAATTCTAAACTAAATGTTTTTAACATATAACGTATACGAGCGTTTTTAACGGTAACAAGCAGAGGCAGTCACTGTTTTTTTGGTTATAATAATTATAGCATGTACAAAATAACACTCCGTGCCGTGCAACAAAATTTTGATCGAAGGTGCCGTGCAAAACCAAAAACCTAAAATAAATATAAAAGCGACATGTCAATGTCATAAGTGTGTCGTTGTCATTTTTCACTGTCTGTGACAGTCACAGTCAAGCAAAGTCTTGATTTAGTCACGATCAAGGAAGTTGCATGGATGGAATGCGTTCTGTCAAAATATTCCCATACAAAACTAAACCTTAACGTCTAAATATAAGGTTCATAATAATGTGGCTAGGAACATGGAGGTAAAACGAGCTCACTGAGATAGCTACCACGGAGGAAGTGTATCCCTTTCTAAAGATTGCCATTACATAAAACATATATTTTAGTAAAACTCCGTTTTAAACTATCTCGGCTGTTCACTAAAGTTATATGATTTTGTGGAATCTCATTCCACAACCACCACGGTAATTATCCCGTAAATAATCATAATTATATTTTAGTAGTTTTACTTATTCAATAGGACATACCAGGCAGGCCTTATTTTGGGGTGTAAACATAAAATTACTATCAATAAAATAAAGATTAATTTTTATTTCCATTTTCTAACGCATATTAATGTAGATATATCTAATGTATCATGTACCTATTTCAATTTTATTTATAAGTAACCATGTAGGTTCCTAGTATAATTACTAGGAACCTTCATGGTTTTACTGAACCATGAAGCTACTGGCAGCATTAACGACATGGCGTTTTTGATTGTTTGCTTATTTTGTTTTTTCATGCATGATTTTTGAATAATTATTTTAAAATGGTGAAAAATGGCTGTATAAGAAATTGTGCTAGTGAATAATTCGGTGGCTGCGGCATATCTTTTCACAGGTAGGTACACAAAGCTTGAAATACAAGAAATGTTTATTAGGGTGTCCATACTCGTGTGAACATGAACAATTATTTTTATACATTATGTTTTAGCATGACCTAGGGATATTTTAAAGTAATTCTTATTTCGGCGAGTGTGCGCAAAAAGCTTCGAGCCCTTGTTCCACCCTCCCCTTTTACTTAGGAAAATTAGAATGACTGCACACTACCACCCATTCCTAGTGAAAATTCCAAAGATTTGAACTCAACGATTTGGGTCTTCATTTATGATACGTACTGCCCAAGAATGGAACTCCCTGCCGTCCTCCATGTTTCCTGAGAACAACAAACTAGATATCTTCATGGCTAGTGATAGATATGATTGTATAGATATATATGAATAGATTTCTAGATCAACGTGTTCCATCCTCCGCCACACGGTCACGCACCATCAGGTGCTATCAGGTGAGTAAGTGGCGAAACGTAGATCTAGTACCACCATCCAACGGTGAACCGAGCTGTCTGTGTACACTTGTACAGTTGTATCGTTCAAGGGTGTTTCGACGAATCGTACGGGAATCATTCTAAATATTACATAAAAAATGAAAGTACCTAAATTCATCGCTGAATATTGTGGTGTTACGAACTCTTTCATAACAAGTTTATAAAAGTGTCAAATGTGATGCCTTCATTCATACTACAAATTTTATTGAATTAAAGCCTATATTATGGTTATTCTTGCGTTTCATATCGTATCAATTTAATTCAATAATAAAAACGTAGGTAAATTGTGAATCAAGGTACTTGATGTACCTTCTCTCCACAGAAAGTACTTGAATAGTACTAGCGATGACTTCTATCGAGCGGCTGTTAAGGCCAGAAAAATTTGACATCGATCCAGGTACTCCAGCGGCAGACTTGAAATATCGCTATTGGAAAGAAACGTTCCAGAACTACCTTGTAGAAACCAATAATGCAGAGGTATCCGAAAGTACTAAATTAAAAATACTGCTTAACAATGTGTCTCCCACCGTATACTGTTATATAAGAGAGGCTAAAAGTTATTCGAAAGCTTTAATTATTTTGGATAAAACCTACCTGCAATCAAAAAACGAGGTTCATGCGAGATTTATGCTCACTTCAACTAAGCAAAAAGCTGATGAGTCAGTAGCGGATTATTTACGCACATTGCAGCAGCTAGCTTATGACTGCAACTTTAATTCTGTAAGCGCCGAGGAATACAGAAACGAGTATGTACGCGACGCGTTTATTGCCGGAATTAATTCTCAAAAGATACGTCAGAGGCTACTAGAAAATTTAAATATAAATTTAGAAGACGCACTCAATCAAGCGACTTCACTCGAAATGGCAGAGAAGAATGCCGATGATTTTAAATCTAACGATACTTACACATCACCGGGTCTCAACCAAATCGATGTCGCTGTGGTTCGTCCATCACCATCAACGCAACGCAAACGATGCTATTTTTGTGGTGGAAACGTACATCAACGTACGAAGTGTCCAGCGTTTCACGCCACATGCTCAAACTGCCAGAAAAGGGGTCATTTTTCGAAAGTATGTCGATCACAATCTCCTGCTAGTTTAGAATCAAGTGCATTAGCAATGCAATCAGCTGCATCTCCAGCAAGTGTAAGAAAAGCTACAATAGCAATAACTATAAACGGTTATAAAGCTGACGCATTAATTGACAGCGGAAGCTCAACAAGCTTTATCAACAAAGAATTTGCTCAACAACTCAAGTTGAAAAAATATCCGTGGAATGAGATTATACTATTGGCATCCAAGAGAAGTACTTCAAACGTTAATGGATTCTGTTATGCCAATATCAACATAAACAAGCATAGCTATAAACGGAAATTATATATCCTGGAAGACTTATGCGCTGACGTGATTATTGGCCATGATATTTTGAGCGAGCATTCATCTCTGGAAATTGAATTTGGGGGTCAAGCAAAACCACTCAAAATCTGCAATGTTATGGAAGCCATGGTACCGCCAGTGCCACTGTTTGCCAATTTATCATCTAAAGTCAAGCCGATTGCTATTAAATCAAGAAAACATTCTGAAGCTGATAATCAATTTATCAACGAAGAAATCTGCAAACTCTTGGAAGATAATGTTATCGAACCATCTAACTCACCTTGGAGAGCTCAAGTCCTAGTTACTGGAGGCACAACACACCGCAAACGCCTGGTCGTTGATTACTCTTTAACAATCAACAGATTCACTGAATTGGATGCGTACCCTCTACCTAACATTGAATCGATAGTATCGAAGGTAGCACAACATAACTTTTTTACGCAAATCGACTTACGGAGTGCATATCATCAAGTGCCTATCCTGTCAAGCGAAAAAAAATACACGGCTTTCGAAGCATGCGGTAACTTGTACCAATTTACACGTATTCCATTTGGGGTTACAAATGGAGTTGCCGCATTTCAAAGAACCTTACACTACATCATCAATACAGAGAAGCTGACAGGTACATTTGCATACCTTGATGACGTCACTATATGTGGAAAAACAAAAGAAGAGCATGATCATAACCTAGAACGATTCAGGGAGATTGTGAGAAAATATCATCTTACACTAAACGAAGACAAATGTATATATGGACAAAATTCTATTACACTTCTTGGTTACACTATTGAAGGTAACACTATCCGTCCAGACAAAGAACGCCTAGAGCCTCTGATGAAATTACCAATCCCTACAGATATGAAATCTCTTAAACGAGCTCTCGGCATGTTCGCCCATTACGCAAAATGGATAAAAAACTTTTCAGAAAAAGTCAACCCTTTGACAACGGTCTCTGGATTCCCTTTGCAACAAAACGTGATTGCATGTTTCCAAAAACTAAAGACTGATATAATGAAATCAGCTCTAACTATCATTGATCAGAATGCCATATTCACTGTAGAGACGGATGCTTCAGAACATTCTATTGCGGCTTCTCTTTCCCAAAACAGCCGCCCAGTGGCGTTCTTTTCTCGCTCATTGAATGACTCCGAACGTCGACATTCTTCAATTGAAAAGGAAGCAAGTGCTGTCGTTGAAGCTTTGAGAAAGTGGCGACACTACCTTGTCGGAAGATATTTTTTACTAATAACCGATCAAAGGTCTGTCTCATTTATGTTTAACCAATCACAAAACAGCAAAATTAAAAACGAGAAGATCGAACGGTGGCGACTTGAACTATCAAGTTATAAATATGACATAGTCTATCGTCCAGGCAAAGAGAATGTCACAGCTGATACTCTTTCTCGTGTATGCTCAAACATCACCAAAAATAAATTGAAGGAGTTACATGATGTCTTAGGTCACCCTGGCATAATAAGAATGACGCACTGGATACGATCTAAAAATATGCCTTACTCAGTAGAAGACATCAAGAAAATGACAACAGAGTGTCGCATTTGCGCAGAAATTAAACCAAGGTTTGCAAAGAAGCATGGAACTCTTATAAAAGCAACTGCACCATTTGAAAGATTAAATATTGACTTTAAGGGGCCTTTGCCTACTAAAACTAATAATCGTTATATCCTGACGATTATAGATGAATTTTCACGGTTCCCATTTGCTTACCCATGTAAAGACCTGTCCGCTGGCACCGTTATAAATTGTTTAAAAGACCTATTCAAAATGTTTGGAGCACCACAGTACATACACTCTGATCGTGGAACTGCCTTCATGTCGAATGAATTACGAACATATTTAATATCTAATGGTGTAGCATGTAGTCGAACTACATCTTATAAGATGTAGTTCGAATCCCCAAGGAAATGGGCAAGTAGAACGCCTCAACGGAACTTTATGGAAAACAGTCAAGCTATTTTTAAGGACCATGAATCTTGACACAGTTTGTTGGGAGCAAGTCTTATCATCAGCACTGCACTCCATCCGATCATTGCTATGCACAGCAACCAATGTCACACCTCATGAAAGGTTATTTAATCACCTTCGGCGCACGCCTAACGGGGATTCGCTACCAACGTACCTCCTAGAGTCAGGTCCTATACTAATGCGAAATAATCTAAAGAAATCTAAATACGATTCCGATGTAGAAGAAGTGGAGCTTTTGGAAGCCAATCCATCTTACTCTTACGTAAGATTACAGGATGGCCGCGAAACTACAGTATCAAACAGACAGCTTGCTCCTCTCCCACCTCGAGAGCTAGAGATGCAAAGTGATCAATCTGAGTCTGAAGATCACTTCGAGGATGCTGAGGATGAAGCAGAGACATCAATTGTTCAAACTCGTGAATCATCGAACGAGCATACTGGACAGCGTGAAACAGCGCCGGCTCCTCGTCGCTCGTCAAGAGAGAGAAGGGCTCCAGTCCACTTCCAGGACTATGTTATCTGACGGGGGGTGAATGTGGTGTTACCATGATACCTACTACCCAAAGGGACGGAACGCTTCAAACAGAAAAAACGAGCAGAACGAGAGGTACCACGTTTAGCCATTTGTCCCTTTCTAGTGTTGACATAATCACTGATACTAATTCCTCATTACTTTTCATACGTTTTTATATTTTTATACAGAATAGATCTACGTTTGGCCACTAACTTGCCTGATGGTAAGTAACGGTGTGGCCGAGGATGGAACACGTTGATCTAGAAGAAATCTATTCATTCTAGCCTTGAAGATGCCTAGATTGTAGTTCTCAGGAAACAAGGAGGACAGCAGGGAGTTCCATTCTTGGACAATACGTATCATAAAATACAACCCAAATCGTTGTGTACGAATTTTTGGAATTTCCACGAGGAAGGGGTGATAGTGTGCTGTCCTTCTACTTGTCCTGTAGTAAAAGGGGGAGGGTGGAATAAGGTCATGAAGCTTTTGCTCACAATCACCAAAATATATCCGGTAGAAAATAGACAGACAAGTTACTTTACGGCAGTACTCAAGGCTTTGTAATTTATTGGCGACTAGCTTGCTGTCACCAATCAGCCTCATAGCACGCCGGTCTACGGAATCTAAAGCTTCCAGTTGGTACTTGGCTGCTCCGTCGAATAGGTGGAAGCAGTACTCAACACACGTACATACTAATTTATTCCTTATTTATATCACTACAATAATAAACGGATGCACCCTAAATAACCATGAGTTTTCTTTTAGATATTATGTTTCACAAATAAAAATATAAATAATTAAAAATGATGCTGATAAAATCATGTACGAAACCCAAATTAATACCAAATTTATGGTTACAATATTTTTCCAAAAGTGGCAACACCACACACACATACGTGTTCATGAATGTCATTGTATATAAGACATGTAGTGTGAAAGGGACAAATGGCTAAACGTGGTACCTCTCGCTCTGCTCGTTTTTTCTGTTTGAAGCGTTCCGTCCCTTTGGGTAGTAGGTATCATGGGTGTTACGAACTCTTTCATAACAAGTTTATAAAAGTGTCAAATGTGATGCCTTCATTCATACTACAAATTTTATTGAATTAAAGCTTATATTATGGTTATTCTTGCGTTTCATATCGTATCATATCGTATATTTCATGTTACAGTATACCAACAAAAGAGGATGTAAGAAAAATTTGTTTGGACGTAATTCTTAAGTCGAACAGCAAGTATAACAAAAAACTCCAGGGTGTGCAGTTTGCACTTCAACACAGAAGATTTTATAAAGACACTAGCGACCCGCCCCGGCTTCGCACGGGTGCGATGCTAATACTAAAATAATATACTACAGAATGTCTTTATATACAACGTTCACAACTTTTTTGTCATTAGGCAAAACAAAAATTTTTTTCTTTAGAGGTTACTCTTTAAAGAGCTACATATAATTGGCCATGTGAAAAACACGCCGACGGTACCGCCGCAACCGCTATGTCCCTGCATTTTAAATCTTTAATATCTTCGAAAATTTTCATATAAATTACATGCTGTAAACGGCCATATTGGTCTATATTAAATGCACAATGTATTTAAGGTACTTAATTGGATATAAATTATTGCTGTATTGCTTAAAATCCCTTCGTAAATAAGCCATTATTTATCGTAAAAAATAAATAATATAAAATGGTTATTGTGGGTTATACCTAAGAGATAGACATAAATACTATCTCAGACTTTTTTGTAGACCTTTTTAAGATATACAATACTGTAGTACATTATTTTGATCTATCACGTAGGGTTCAGCCAGCGTTTGCAATGTAAGCGCAAAAAAATGTGTTTATTTACGACATTACATTAGAAACCTCTACAATTATCAGTGTTTCTCTACTATATTATACATGTATTATATAAATAAACCTTTCTCTTGAATCACTCTATCTATTTAAAAAACCGCATCAAAATCTGTTGCGCAGTTTTAAGCATACATAGGGATGGACAGACAGCGACAGCGACTTTGTTTTATACTATGTAGTGATAGTGATGTAGTGATGCTCTCGACAAACTTTGAAAATGAATGTAGTTCGATTAGTAGATCTGTGAGTTCGATGTAATTTTCCCGCAGTAAGTAAAATATGCCAAATAGTAGTCATGCCAATCTTCTATATTTATAAAAGCTAAATTCACTCACTCACTCACTGACTTGTCACGAAATCTCAAAAACTATTTGACTTACGAAGCTGAAATTTGGCACGTAGGTTCCTTATGGGGTATAGAGGTCCGCTAAGAAGGATTTAGCGAAAAAGCCGAATTAAAGAGGGCAAATGGAAGTTGAAAGATTATATTAAAGTCCTTTGTTTTGATGTTACTTAGGGATTAAATTTTGTATTCAGGCTAATAGTTTAAAAGAAATAAATACTGTTATAATATTTTTACAAAAAAGAAGGATTAAGGAGGTGGAATTGGAGTTTGTATGTTGTGTTGAAAGTTATGCAACTACGAATTTGTAATTTGACAAGTGGGTGTAAAAGATCATTAAAAAATATTTTACGCAAGGGCCGAATTAAAGGGTCCAAAAAAGGTTGAAAGTTTAGGTGGAAGTGTACGCGTACGAAGTCGCGGGTAACGGCTAGTTTATTATAAATGCAAAAGTTTGTCTGTTGTATGTGAAAGAGGAACAAACATCCATACATACAAACTGTGGCGTTTATAATATTAGTAGGAAGTAGGATAGGATGCGAAAGTGTGTTTGTTTGTTACTCTTTCACGCAACAAATCAACCAGATTTTTTGCATGGGTATAGTTCAAGGGATGGAAAGTGATAGGCTACTTTCATCATCATCGTCCTCTACTAGGTGTTGCTAGCTGATCACCGAATTTAAGCAACGGACTATACGGTCAATCTTAGGTAGGGTGATTGCGAGTGGCATTTAGAAACCGAACGTTACCGTAGGTCGAATGAAAAGTTAACAATCTGGGTGCCTTCAAGTCGAGAGTGAATAGGTTTCTTCTAGGCAAGTGTGCTCCATCGTAGACTGCATCATCGCTTAACATCAGGCGAGTTGGCGGCCAAGAGCAAGCCTATTTACAATTTTATTTTAATATATGTCACGTGACACGTATGTCCCGGTTGAGTCTTTTAACAATAGCCGGTAAGCCATCTCAGAGGCCTTCAGGCGTTCTGGCGGCCTAAAATTCTGACATTAGCGCTCGTCACTGGGCCTATATGAACTTCCTTTATTTACTGAGAGTACCTATACGATGATTTTAGGAATTACCTACAATGTCTTCGTTTCCTCAAAATCATGAACACCCTACAAGAAAAGGACAAATTACTCCGTGCTCGCTTCTTCCTCGGACCGTTTTTTTAGCATGAGTACTCAATCCAGGTCCCTTTAGGGTATATATAAAATCCTTGGTCACGATCAAGTCAAAGTCATGCCCAGGTAAATTGGTGGAGAGACTTTACAAGAGGCTTCTATGGAGCTTTGAAATAAACACGAAAACAGGGCCCTGATTCACTAACTTTGTTCGAGTGCGAGTGTGAGTCGGGCTCGCGCACTTAGGGTTCCGTACCACCAAAAAATACAATAATTAACAATTTAAAAAACCGACTTCAAAATTTGTTATATATGGCATTTCGTTTCGGTGAAATGAAAAGGTCGAGGTTCGTATTATAGGTATATCGATAAGGTCGTCCAAGTAACGAAATTACCAGCTTGGTTAGTAATGAACATGAATTTGTCACCGACTTGCACTTGGGCATTATTTATTATTTGTTGTTATTTGGTTGTTATACTATGACAAGCCAAATTAGACGCTTGTACGCGTTACCGTTTTCACATTAGAACTAATACAAAAATACTTTTATTGTGTTTGTTATATGCGTTAGCAGTTGGCCGTAAGGCCCCTGAAGGCACTAGGTAGCAAGAGAAGCAATATTTCAATAATTTATACCTAAGCAATATACTTCTAAATAATTAATTTAATATTTTTTAATTGTAATTCTTTATGGAACTTGTACCTGATAATAAAAAATATTCGATTTTGATATTTTATTGAACTCTTTTTTAGGGTTTCGTACCTTTGGGTACGAAACCCTAAAAGGTAAAACCAATCCTTGCTATTACTTAGCCTATATACGATGTCCGTCCGCCCGCTGTATCTTTCGAACCATAACAGATATCCAGTTACAATTTTCACAGAATATGTAACGTTACGGCGGATTAACTAATAAATAATATAAAAGTCAAAAAGTATAAACTAAAGGGGGCCCTCATATAGGTAAAAAACGTATTTTTGTAATAGCTCTAATGTAAAAACTATATTACGTACAAGCGTCAAACTTGGCATGATTATAATTATAGTAGAAACTAAAGTTTAACAAAAAACAATAAATAATGGCCAAATGCTAGCCGGTGACAAATTTCTGTTCATTACCAAGTTATAAATTGTGTTATACTCGAGCGCCTGTAACAAACTGCGTAGCAATTGGTTCGACAATTTTGAAAGGCGTTATAATACCTGGTAATTCGGTTACTTGGACAACCTTATTGTATTTTAAGATGGTACGGAACCCTCAGTGCGCGAGCCCGACTCGCACTTGGCCGGTTTATTTGTCCCAACTTCTATAAAAATGGTCCAGTTTACAATTTAAATACAAGTTTCATTCAAGAACGCGGCTTCTTTCTACTAGACTGAAAATGTATAGGACACTGCCATCCTACTTTTGTTTGTTTTAAACTCTTTTATTATGACCACAAAAATGGGATAAACATTTTTCCCGTTTATTCTAGTCCAAAGATTTCATAATATACTACCTAGTCATTATATAAATATTTAAACAAAAATTTCTTCTAATTATATTGAAATATTGACCTCGTAAATGTATGAAGCACATCTTTCAAAAGTACCTACCTAGACAGTAATTTTAAACAAAAATAAAAAATGCACGAGCGAGAGCGCTGCACCCGGTATTCTGGGCGTTAAATATATTATTATCTAAGTACCTACATAAACTACCCTATTCCACTATCATGAATCTTTTATTGTTCACTGTTGGACGCCTCTCCTACGTAATGCACGCTACTGAGCTCGGTCGGCACTTCGGCAGGTTATCTGCTTCCAGTTTTTACCCAGGTGGCAATCTACCAGGTACCTGTCCTTCACCTGGCCTTGTTTGTCTGATCTAAGTGAACTACGTTTAAACGTGGTGTTCACTTCATGTAGAACTCGTCTACGCCATCGGTTATCGGTACTTCAGGCAATGTAGCTGGCCCACTGCCACTTCGGCTTATTCTTTGAGCTATGTAAGCTATGTTGGTAAGTAACTTTGGGTCCATGTCGGATCACTTCGTTCCGAATCCTGTCCCGTATAAAAACTCTGAGCATTGCTCTCTTCTCAACCTTAAATTACTAGGACGAATGCAATAAAAAATATTTTAATATATTATATTTTATACTGTATTTCATGTAAAACATTTTATAAATACAATATAATTAAAAAGGTTTGTAGTCGCTTAGTACGTTCATCATTTAGTTCAGCTCCTCGGGGAGGACGACAGCTGGGGCGGGGATGATAGGGGTGCCGACGATGACGGGCGAAACAACGATGTTGTCGACAACGTTGACGGGGCCGGGGACGATGGGCTCAACAACCTGCACGGGTTCGACGACGACGTTGTCGACAACGTTGACGGGGCCGGGGACTACGGGCTCGACCACCTGGATGGGCTCGATGACGGATTCAGGGGCGATAACGTGGTCAACAACGTTGACGGGGCCAGGGACGTACACCTCGTCGATGACAGCGTTGTCAGCGGGGGTGGGGACGACAGCAGACTCCTGTTTGTTGACGTTCACGATGATCTGGACAAGGGGAGAAGATCCAGCGGGGATCTCACCGATGACGACGGGAGAAGGCTCGACCACGGGGGACGGGTTGACGACGGCGGGCTCAACAGCGGTGACGACACCACCGTCGGGGAGGGGGAAGTCAATGAAGGCAGGTCCGACGGAGATGGGGTTGCTCTCGACGATGGCAGGTCCGACAGAGATGGGGTTGCTCTCGACGATGGCGGGTCCAACGGCGATGGGAGAAGACTCGACGCCCAGAGCTTCGAGGAGCATAGCTTCAAGAGCAGCGGCGGTGGCGGGGTCAGTGCTGGGGCTCTGGATGGCAGCCACGATCTCAGCGATCTCGGCGAGCTCTCCGCTCACCTGGACCGGCTTGATGTAGGCGGCCGAGGCCACGGCGGCGATCAGGGCGAAAGCGATGAAGAACTTCATGATGATTCTGTAAAAAAGACAAGCAATTAGAATAATAAACAGGTATAAATTGAAATTAAATACAGCTATTCAGAAAATAGAAGGTCCTGTATCAATGGGATCTTAGAATAGAACTCCAGACTGTTTAAGGTGTTGGCTCCACTGTTGAGTGAGCTGTAAGCTATGTGAAATTTTGTATGTACTGCTAAATAGTTAATGTGAAATAGTTAGAGTTCTTCAGTAGTACTTACTTTTTAGTTTCTTGTACAAGCGACTATGGTTTCAAAAAATCGAATTCACTTTTTATACTGAAAATTATCTTTATTTCTGCAATTTAGGTACGACGGTCAATAAAAACCATAAATTCAAGATAGTGCGATCTTCGGTAATTCAATGTAGGTACATCGTTTCTTGATGACCTTTGTTAGTACACGATTGTGACAAACCGTATCTATGTACCACTTGCTTTAAAAGTCTAGACATGCTAGATAACGTCTTACCCCCATATACATAGACGTAAATAAAGGTACCTACTTCGAATCTTCACGTCACCCGCAAGTGGTGTTTTTTGGCATATAAGGGTGACATGAGGCTTCATCATCATCAGCCAGAAGACGTCCACTGCTGAACATAGGCCTCCCCCTTTAACCTCCACGCTGAACAATAGCCTGCCTTTTGCATCCACTGGATGCCCGCGACTCTCACAATTTTGTCGGTCCATCTAGTGGGAGGACATGAGGCTTCGAGTGTCCTTTATTACATCTATGAATATATCAGGGTTAGTGTCTTAAACGGCCAAGGATTGGAACAACCTGCCGGCTTCCGTGTTTCCTGATATAATACCTTGCTAAAATTAATGATTCTAGGCCAACGGGAAGTATCCTATAGGTTTTGATTCCACTGTGAAATCGCAAAATATGCGACATAGACGTTTATATCTTTTGATTGCATTGACTTACAACTTAAATTTTTTTACGTTCGGAAGAAACCGTAGACCCAAGTATTTAATATAAATTTCAACTTGATACCTTTACGCGTTCTTGAGAAAAAGGGTCTTGACAGACAGACAGACAGACGGACAACGAAGTGATCCTATAAGGGTTCCGTTTTTCCTTTTGAGGTACGGAACCCTAAAAAGGCAGCAAGGTCGTCGCAGAGTGAGTTCGACTAAAAGCATCAAGCCTGATTTAGGCTTGTTGCCTTTAGTCGACCAGTACAATACAATACAATACAATGACTCTTTATTAAAATACCACAAAACAAGAATAACATAAACATTACAATAAAAATATTATCTAGGCTTTGAACAGGCGGCCAGTACCTCAAAGTAAGTATTTAGGGAGATCAAGATTTATTCGTATTACATCGGCCAAGGCAAGGCCCAAGCATAAAAATCCGGACAAATTACGAAGCCGGACAAAGACCGCACAAAGTCAGGACATGTCCGAACAAATCCGGACGGATGGTAACCCTATTCTTGTAGAGCTGGGTACGCTGCCAACTGGTAGTGGGCTGGGCTGGAACATTTAGATTATTTTTAGGCGTTCAACGACGGTGCGGCGGAGTGCATAGACCGTTGAAGGACCTTTTTATTTTGTTATACAAATACAAAATACGTTTAGATAGTGTAATTCGTTTGTAGGTACTGTTTTTTGCACGTGTGCACTTTAAGGAATCAGATAATCTGATGTCACGTTTGTATGAATGCAATAAAATAAAATGTTCCTGCCTTTACGCACCGATTGTTTGATGACAAACATGATTATAATATCGTTTTATTGCTCATTAATAACACGTTAATCTGAGATAAAATAAAATTTGCGAGGTAGTTATGAATGCTATCAGACTGGATAAAACGGCTGTAAAACGATTAAATATTTTGTATTTTACTGGTGACGTCATCGTACCTAGACTACGTAAGTTACCTAGATAATTTACTTATACATACAATGGCGTCAATTCTGTCATGCCACTCACTAAACTAAACTAATCTGACAGGACTAAAATTATCAGCCTCTCTTTTTATTTTAATATATGAGAGAAGGATAGCAACAGTTTTAGAGCTGTCAAATTTAGTTTAGTTTAGTGCACATCAGAATCGATGGCAATATAGGTATTCCTTTTTTATAAGTATTGCTGCAAACAAGCTTGCGGTCCGCCTGATGGTAAGAAGAAACCGCCGACTATAATAGACTACTGCAACACAAGCGGTTTATGGTCACCCAGCTGATTTTATTTCCAGGTGATCAAAGGACACTAAAGAGTCGACTTGATCAAATTAAACTTAAATAAACAAAAAAAAAAAAAGAAAAGTGGAATAGACCACAACTTCAGATGTTATAAATACATTTTTACCATTGCCACTCGAAAAAGTGCATCTGATTCATCGATAGATAACAGTGTATAAAACTC
This sequence comes from Agriopis marginaria, assembly GCA_932305915.1. Lineage (NCBI taxonomy): Eukaryota > Metazoa > Arthropoda > Insecta > Lepidoptera > Geometridae > Agriopis > Agriopis marginaria. The sequence continues at coordinate 5,712,233 of OW029932.1, forward strand.
TCATTTAATTTTGAATTTGAAACAAGCACGATGTACAAATGTACAAATTAACAACAAAAAATATATAAAACGTACCTACCTACACCTGTAAAACGTACTGTATGGCGAATGAAGCTGTTCCATTGAGATTGAGCTATCCAATTTAAAATAAGAAAAAAAAAACTCGCCTATTTTAGTTTTTTTTTTTGTTCTTTGTTTTTCTTTTGTTTGTTATCGTGCGTGGTTGATTTAGCTCATTGGAAAATCTAATATCATTATAAATATTAAAATCTGTGATTATTTATACTAATATTATAAAGAGAAAAGATTTGATTGTTTGTTTGTTTGCATTGAATAGGATCCGAAACCACTGAACCGATTTGAAAAATTCTTTCACTGTTGGGAAGCTACACTATCCCCGGGTGACATAGGCTATAATTTATACCCGTGCGAAGTAGGGGCGGACCGCTAGTCATGTAATAAAATTAAATAAGTTCTTCCAGTGAAGAATATGAGTCCGGAATCATTTTGTTGTAAAGCAGCAATTATCGTAAATAATCTGTTGCCGCCAAAATCTGATACGACCGTTTCAACCTTACTGTATTTCGAAAAATATTCTAATTAACTATAACATTTCTAATGTCGTTTGTTCTCTTATTACTTACCAATTCTATAATAAAATGTGATGAATATAAAACTACGCTACCAACTATTTATTTATTTATTTCTCGCAGTCAGTCGTAAAAAGTATATATTATATAACTCGTAAAGAAATCATTTCGATCCTTATATCCCTCGCTACGCTCAGGATTGTACTCTAGAATCCCTCACTGCTCTCGGGATCCAATTTAGTCCCTCGAATTAAATTCCTTTTTTTTTCGCTTGTTGTATAATCTTTTTAAAGAAAAAAAAAACCGGATATTAGAAATCGCTGAAGTTTTAAACAACTAACACACTCATTTGTCTTTCCACAATTAGGCACTGTTCTAATGTAACTAACATAAATTTTCAATTTTAGTTTATTATTATTATTGATCTATTTCTACGAGTATAATAAATATTCTTTCTAGTGGTACCTATATCTTGGGCCACCAAGTGCGTTGGGCTCACGCACTGAGGGTTCCGTACCACCACGAAATACAATAATAATCAATTAAAAAACCGACTACAAAATTTGTAAAATATGGTATTTCAATTTGGTAAGATTATAAGGTCGACGTTACAATAAGATGGTCCAAATAACGAAATTACCTAGAGGTCACTTGACCATTATTTATTATTTTGTTGTTATACTTTAGAGTATGTAATTGTTATTGGTTATGTGTTATTGGGACCTCCCTTTAGTTTTTACTTTTTGACGTTTTTATCATTTCTTAGTTAATCCGCCGTAACATTAGATATTCTGTGAAAATTTCAACTGGCTATCTATTACGGTTCGAAAGATACACAGACGGACGCACAGTCACAAAGACAGACAGACATCGTAGGCTTAGTAATAGGGTGCCATTTTAACCCTTTGGGTACGGAACCCTAAAAATTAAGTGCAATGTTCCACCATTCACTTCCGGCTCCATCATCAAACCATCGAACCCAAAGTACCTATATTAAATTATACCTTCGATTTTGAGCTTGGTTCGTTTTATGGAGTACTTTTTTTTTTAAGCTTGTCCAATTTGTTATCATGCATTTCGTGATCTTTATCAGAACTAACCAATACCTAAATGCAATAAAATAATTATAAACTGTCGTTCATTGCACCAATTTGACCAGATAACAATTTTAGTATATAATTGATAGAAATTAGTGATCTACATAGTTTGAAGCGCAAAGTCAATCTAGCAGGTTCGTATATACCTTTTACATTTGGATATACCTTTACCTCACGTGATTCATAATACGTTGAGCCCTCTCAGAGTTTTTGACGAAAAACGACGGATAACTGGATTTCTTCTTCTGATTCTATCAAATGGAAAGATCTATATGAAATTCAATTTCTGTAATAAACAGATGAGTAATTTGTTTTGAAAATTATGGCTTAATTTTTTGGGAAAAAATATTTTAACTTATTACCTCCTATTTTACAAAAGTAGTTTTTCGTAAAACTCTCGGAGGGATCCACAGATTTAAATCATGTTTAATCTCGCCGTGTCCTATGCTGCATCTTTGAAAAATTTGAAGACAAATGTACCTATTAAGTACATGATTTTGACTTACCTAAATTTTCCTCTTCGCAGCAACTATGAAATTCCTGATCGCATTCGCCGCCGTCGCCGCTGTTGCCGTCGCTGTCCCCGTGCAGCGCGCGCTGATCTCCCCCGGACTGGCTGGCCCCACTCCCGTCGTCGACGAGAATGGCTCTCCCATCGCCATTGGACCCGCTATTCTTGAGACCAACCCCATCTCTGTCGGACCTGCCATCGTCGACCTGAGCCCCATCTCTGTTGGACCCGCCATCGTCGACCTGAGCCCCATCTCTGTCGGACCCGCCATCGTCGACCTAAGCCCCATCTCCGTTGGACCCGCCATCATCGAGTCCAACCCCATCTCCGTCGGACCCGCCATCGTTGACTTCCCCCTCCCCGACGGTGGTGTCGTCACCGCTGTTGAGCCCGCCGTCGTCAACCCCTCCCCCGTGGTCGAGCCTTCTCCCGTCGTCATCGGTGAGATCCCCGCTGGATCTTCTCCCCTCGTCCAGATCATCGTGAACGTCAACAAACAGGAGTCTGCTGTCGTCCCCACCCCCGCTGACAACGCTGTCGTCGACGAGGTGTACGTCCCTGGCCCCGTCAACGTTGTTGACCATGTCATCGCTCCTGGCCCCGTCGTTGAGCCCATCCAAGTAGTTGAGCCCATCGTCCCCGGTCCCGTCAACGTTGTCGACAACGTCGTCGTCGAGCCCATCCAGGTGGTCGAGCCCATCATCGTGGAGGCCGTGCAGGTTGCCGAGCCCATCATCGTGGAGCCCGTCGTCGTCGGCACTCCCATTATCCCCGCCCCCGCGGTCGTCATCCCCGAGACCCTCAACTAAGCTTGCCTAATTATGCTGTTTAGATCTAAGTGCAATTTATTAAAATATTTATTATGAACGTAGGATTTTCTGCCAAAACCTAGAAACGCTTGTTCCTTCCAATGAATTCAAACATTGAATAAACAAAGATCTGTTCTAAATACAATGAACCTTTATTAACCTCTTTCCTTGTATGAATAAGTACTGTATCTAGTACCTACCTATAAGCGAAAAATAAAATTTTGTAACTAAACTATCTGGAGATCGTGTATAGTATCTATAAGAAATGGAGGTCTTTAATTTCAGGCAACGTGCCCAAAACGGTGGCCGCCACAGACCTACTTACGTATATCGTGGCCGCGTTGCATCGCTTGATTGCGAGACTGACTTTCTGGCCAAAATACAGGCCAGCATTGTGGTCACGTACAGAATCTTTTAGTCTCCTCGACAAATCCAAGTGTTCTACCCCAAACAGCACAACACAAATAAGTAACCTCTGTAAAGGCTATATATAGAATACTAGCGACCCGCCCGCCCGGCTTCGCACGGGTGTAATTTACGTGCGAAGCCGGGGCGGGTCGCTAGTTATATATATAAACCTTCCTTGAAAATGTATCGAACTGATGGTGAAAACCGCATCAAAATCCGTTGCGTGGTTTAGGAGGAGTTAGCGGCCATACAGACATACAGACAGACAGACAGACGCGCAAAGCGACTTTAATTTATACTATGTAGAGAAGAGAAGAAAAGAGAAGAGAAGACGATTTGTCAATCCGTTAGGCATTACTTTCCAGTCTTTTTGAGAAAACTGGGGAAGTAGCTCTTCACTTTTATTACACATTTATATGCGCTACGCTACGTGTACACGGTGTATTATGAAGACAAATCTACATAGTAATAAAAAACACAACACATCATACCAATATAATGCTAAAGTTCAAAACTTGTTAAGTACAGGGAGCTTTTCTACCAGAGATGTGACGTAGCTAAGCAGTGTGCGAAGAAAAAATCGCGGAAATGACGGAATGAAGATATCCTGGATTTTTTTCATTCGCGCACCGCTCATCTTACTCTTACATATCTGGCGAAAAAGTTTAAAGTGTGTTTGTCCGTATTAAACCCATAACTGAACGGATCAGAATGAGATTTATTGTGGATTATGGACTTAACTTATAACCTAGATTAACAGTTTTCATTCCGAAAAAATACGGTTCCTGTAGGATGGGTGAAGTCGTGGGACTCAACTAGTGTAATTTATGTTTGATTCTTTGCTAGACTTCTCAGATCTTTGGCATATGGGGTAAGTATGTTTCGAGACCCTACTTCGTCCAAAAATTAGTTCGAAGTACAAACTTAAGTTACATTTTGAGTATCTGGAGCAATTGTTTTTACTTACACTTGTACATACACAAATTTTAAAATCTAAGTTTCACTACCTGTCACATTACGACCGGTATGACTCCGTGGTAGTACGTCTGCCTTGTGAGCAGGAAGTCTCGGGCTCGATTCCCGGCCGGGCATATCTAAATATCTACTCTGGGTCTGGGTGTTCGTTGTCCGCGTTTTTGTGTGTTCCGTGATTCCGTGGCTTTCCGGATACAGAGAAACCTATTGTAGAGTTATGAATATGAGTTTTTTATGTACTCAAGACTGACTCATCGGAATCTGCCTACTCAAATGCCGCCTTGTGGTGGATGGCGCTAACCTGGAAACTAAATCACATAATTATGACTTTCTCTATCATCAAACTCTGCTACCCGGATACTGAACAACATAGTTAAATATCTTTCTCAATCTGATATCTTTTTTATTTTATTTTAATAACAGCATAGTAGAAAATCATGATAATAGCGTTAGGAGGCTTGCATTTGACCGCCAAATCGTCTCTACAATGGAGTACGCTTGCCTAGAAGAAACCGGCCAGTTTCATCACTGTCATGGTTATTACACAATAATTATTTTTTTCCGTCGTCTACATCGTCATCGCTGATGGATTATTGTATACGGATTGCAGTCTAGCATCATAAAATCATTATCAACAGTAGATAGATACGAAACTAAAAACATGTTTTTACGTGTACGTTTTAAACAACAATAAAACCACGTCTTATTATAATAGGTACTAGCTGCACCCCACGGTTTCACCAGCGGATTATTCCTTATAACATCAGCTATCTGCCTTTGAAAGTCTCGTCAAAATCGGTCCATCCATTTCGGAGTCTATATATAGGTTAGGGATAATATTTTTTTATTTATATACATACATACAGTATGCATGTACCACGTTCTTCGAAACTAGTACATAAACCATTACTAATTTTCTACACTTTACTATTATAAACCTCGGTGGGCTGATGTGGCTTATTTTCATATAGTATATCAATATAATTGTTTATATAGTAATTACTGTTTAGCTATTATTTTTTACATCTCTGTCTTTAGATCTGGATCGTAATCATCTTTCGATTTTATAAGTGAAAACTTTTTATGGCTTCCGTCTACTATCTACCTACTATAATTAGTTAGTTTCAGCTGTTTGTTTTCCGAATAGTGTATAATAAAATAAATAAATACATATTTATAGATAGTTAGATATAGAAGATATAATCTGGACACCCAGTTCATAAAAGATTTTCACTGAAAAACATTTTTCTCCGACAAAGCCAAACGGAGTAGTTAACATTAATATTTGTATGGTATCTATATTTTCACCGACATCGAGAGCCTAACGCCTCCCTGATTATAATGAAATGAGGAGTCGGTAGATGAATCTATCGACTCCTCATTTTGACCGATCATTCCAGTACCTACTACATGCAGGCATGGTCGGTCACTCACTTCACTCAATGACCACCTCGCCAGTCTGAGTATTTAGATATTCTGTGGAAATGAAAACAATGATAGGGAAAACACCATATTAGGTAGGTATATACTGGATAGCCTTGCATATATACTCAATGCATCGGTCTCAGGATGAACTTGGATAAAATTAAGGTCATGGTTCAACAAACACGTTGCTCCGGTTGCCATTAATGGCTTTACTCTAGAGATCGTGAAAGTATGTAGATATACCTATACTTAGCGAAAAATGCTCTAACTAGTCAAAAACCATTTTAAGAGTGAAGCCAAGAGAAGAACACAGTTGGGCTGGGTAGCTTTCAGGAATCTCCGTCGAATGTTCTTTCCACCTAACCCGCAGGGTCTTTAACCAGTGCTTTCGGGACCGTAGGTCATGACTTACGGTCCCAAAACGTAGACACATAGAGTTGTAGCTCAGCGCGCTACGCTCGGCGTTTCTCCAGTGGATTGTATCCGGATCCCGGAGTAATTCGCCAGAGAACCAAAGTCCAAACATTATTTGACAGACTAATTAAAATGAAAGTGAGGTTTGGTACATCATTGTTTGTATTCCATTTGCTAAAAATCTCCGCCACAGCTTACAATGTGCCTGTCCGCTGTCCGCCCTCTGGGTTTCTATACTGTCCGACATAATAATTATATCCGACATAACTTCTATGATGATTTACGTTGTTGGGTTTTAATTTTCATTTAGTTTTTTTTTTTTTTTGTGTAAGATAGATGTAGATTATAAGTTGGTTATTCTAAATGAGCAGGTTTACTTGTCTAATTTATAAGGTTATTAAAATGGAAAAAATATCATGTTAATTCATTATTTCATTTATTCTATTCAGAAATAAATGTCACTTTGTTTCATATTTATCCAGCAATCACACAAACAAGCTTTTCAATATTATGTACTTATTGATTTTAAACATGAAAAACTTTCTTGTTACTTATTAATTACCTTACGGTATTTAAAATAAGCCTTTTAGTTGAGCTCCTCGGGGAGGACGACTGCGGGGGCGGGGATGATGGGCGTACCGACGATGACGGGCGCCACAATTATGGGCTCGGCAACCTGCACGGGCTCGACGACGACGTTGTCGACAACGTTGACGGGGCCGGGGACGACGGGCTCAACCACTTGAATGGGCTCGACGACGACGTTGTCGACAACGTTGACGGGGCCGGGGACGACGGGCTCAACCACTTGGATGGGCTCGACGACGGACTCAGGGGCGATGACGTGGTCAACAACGTTGACGGGGCCAGGGACGTACACCTCCTCGGCGACCTGGTCGACAACAGCGGGGCCAACAATCACAGGACTGACATCGATGGGAGAGGCAGAGCCGAGGTCAGCAGCATTGATGTTCAGGATGATCTGGACGATAGGGACAGAGTCAGCGGCAACGGGCGCGACGACAGCTGGGGCGGGGTTGACGATGGCGGGCTCAGCGACGACACCACCGTCGGGGAGGGGGAAGTCGATGATAGCGGGTCCAACAGAGATGGGGTTGGTCTCGACGATGGCGGGTCCGACAGAGATCGGGCTGCTGATGTCAACGATGGCGGGTCCAACAGAGATGGGGTTGGTCTCGACGATGGCGGGTCCAACGGAGATCGGGCTACTGACGTCAACGATGGCGGGTCCAACAGAGATGGGGTTGGTCTCGACGATGGCGGGTCCGACGGAGATGGGGTTGGTTTCAAGGATGGCGGGTCCGATGGCGATGGGTGAGCCGTTTTCGTCGACGACGGGAGTGGGGCCGGCAATGCCAGGAGACACTAGCGCACGCTGCACGGGGCTAGCGACGGCCACAGCTACCACGGCGACGAAAGTTAGGAAGAATTTCATGTTGGCTGAAACAGGAAATGTTTGATTAGATTTAAGTATTATTTGATGGAGTTGTTGTGGTATTGAAGTTGTCTGGAATATACTAACGTTAATCCTCTACAATTTCTCATTGAGTCATTGAACTTTGCTGCAATTAATGTATGTGTACCTACTTATATGAAGTTGCAAGTATGTTAATAAAATAACTACTAAGGTAAAATTAGAGCTGTGTCATAATTAATGTGACATAGAGGTATGTACCACTCTGGACACCTCAGTCTACAACGCACTCCATGTTGCTGAGGATAGAAGACGATGGAAAGATATCATCAAAGAGAAATTGATAGACGGTGGTGGACACGACCCTCAGACAAGAGGAATACGACTCAAGGAGGAGAGGTATGTAATGATGTGATATTTTGATTCAATCTTACCTGTTTGTGTAATTGTTAGAAACAAAGTAATTAAAATAAAAAAATCTCCTCGTTATATATCAAAATTTTATCTACCTTTCGATAGTGTAGAGAGAGGAGATTAAAAAAGGTTAGACAAAAGATAAGGATATCCGACAATAGTAGTAGCATTACCTAGTCTGTGCCGACAATATATAGTGTACAAACAAGGACATAGGTAGATGTACAAATAAGTACTACGATGATTTATGAGGTCCAATTCTTAAGTAAGATTGTATTTTTAACACTGTTAGCTTCGGTGTGTAGAACGCGGCTCCCAAAGTCCAGGGGCCTTACGGACAACTGCTATTGCGGCACCTAATCCGCTCAGTTAGAAAATCACGCGAACGTGAACCTTATCGCGCGTAACCGTATACGGATTGCGGTCGCGTGATCTTCCAACTGAGCGGATTAGGTGCCGCTATAGCAGTTGTCCGTAAGGCCCCAGTTCTAGGGATCCCGACGCTAAAAGGCGACCCAATGTTAGGTGTATGAGAATGTAAGCGTAGGTAATTTTTTTTACCGGAAAACTACGTGTGTATCTTTTACCTACTGCCAATTACCTAGGGCCTTGCTTGTGAGAGGAGGGGAAATTCTCCGAGTTTTTTCTAGTAGTGTTGCCTCAGGCATCAGCGTGCTACTATTGCGTTTTTATGAAGATCCCGGTGCCCTCCGTCAGGCACAATGGCAGTCCACAGAGTGGATTTTAGTAAGAGATTTTAGCTGTACCCCAATCTACTATGCCAATACAGCGTATCCCGCCACTCACAACACCAAAAAAAATATGGAGTTCTAAATTCGGGACAAAATGACGAGGTGCCTTTACTGAAAAGCATACCCTGGCCTGGTAATAAAAACATTCCTTATATTTTTCGCATTTGACCCTTTTCACATTTATTATTCGATAATACCTACTATGCAAAAAAGCCCTGAAAAATGCCTTATCATATTTAATTCCACAAAAATATTACCTTGTTAGTCGCAAAACACTAACTTAGATTATCTATTAGAACACTAATCTATCGGTACCCATACTGGATTGTCTTTAGAGCTTTAATGGTCTATATATTAAGGGCATTCCAGCTGGGTTTGTTTATAATAATCTGTATTTTTAGTATAAAGATAGCTAGCCTTTATTTTGTTTAGATAGTAAAGGCACTTATCCGTAAAAAGATATAAGTTGACGGTGTAAAAGTCGCCTATAATATGTAAGTTAAATCTAACTTAAATTAACTACATATCCTTACTAATATTATAAAAGTGACAGTAACTTTGTCTTCCTGTATGTTTGTTTGTTTTTCACGACTAAACGGCTAGGCAGATCTTAACGAAATTTGGCAGGAAGATAGTGTAACTACATCATAAGGACGGATATAGGGTATTTTTTCCACCAGAAAATGAGGAAAATTAAATTGTGGGACCCGCGGGATTCAGCATGTGTTTGAACACATTCTTAATGAATGTGTTCAAACACTATTCTTATTGTCTCTATTCTAAGTTGTCTCTATCAGGGGATAAGACATTGTTTACGTGTTCTCAGGGATGGACAGTATTTGAATTACCTACTTGTAATAAAAATACGTAGGTAATTGAAATACAAATACGTATTTGGTATTTGTATTTCAATTACTTCCTTAAAATGTAATTTGTAATTCGTATTTCAAATACCTGACGCCGAGGTATTTTGTAATTAGTATTTCAAATACTTGAGGCTTCAAAATACATTTTAACATTAAAATACATTGAACCTTCATTTAGCGGTCGTGAGTGTGAGTTCGAGGCGAGAGGGTAATGTTTGTCTGACAGTACATTTACAAATCTTGTGTTTATGAAAAGAAACTCTAGTTTTACTAATTAATTAATCTTGTTTTCCTCTGCTCTTTAGCCCGTGCTGGTCTAGATTACTTATTTTGTAATTTGTATTTCAAATAAAAATAGCTAAAATACTGTATTTTATATTTCTAATACCTTACTTAAAGATATTTTGTATTTCATATTTTAATTACTTGCTATACAGTATTTTTTAATTTGTATTTCAATTAAAGCATAGCATGTATTTTGCCCAGCCCTGCGTGTTCTTTAAAGGATACAACATACTAGATGCAATAAAAAAAATAGGTCCATGCTTGAAATATAGCTAAGTACTTAGGTAGGTACCTAATACCTATTAGAAACGTAGTGAATTAGGGACAGCAAACAATGCCGCTCTACGACTTCGTAGGCAAAGTGTCATAAATTAACGCTAAGTACTAACCGTTTCCGTGTATTTATTATCGGCTCTAGTCACCTTATCCTACACTGGGATTAGCAAAACATTACTTATTAATTATCGCATATACCTACCCACCTAGAACTGTTCGTCTTTCAGTTCTTAAAAGATAGCGGTTTTATATAAAACGGGGAGAATTTTGGCAAATAACCATATAGTTATCAACTAATAAACAAACAGGTACGTTTGCAAATCTCTAATAATTTATTTAGTTGAAAAATTAGATTTAATCGGTCTAAAAGTAATGATAAGAAAAATAATATAAAAATATGTTGACATCAAGTTATATGTCATTGTATAATGAAATAAAATTAAAAACTTTAAAACTACTTAAAGTTATTATAAAAAATATAATATATTGTATTATTGATTTTATATACTGCCTCTACTGAGATTGAACAACGAAGAGATTTAAGCTTTATAGAAACAACATATACAATACTTAACTTACATTAAAATCTCATCAGAAATATTTTATGTTTCAGCCAATATGAAATTCTTCCTTGCCTTCGCTGCCGTCGTCGCCGTGGCCGTCGCTGTCCCCGCACAGCGCGCGCTGGTCTCCCCTGGACTGGCTGGCCCCACACCCGTCGTCGACGAGAATGGCTCTTCCATCGCCATCGGACCCGCCATTCTTGAGACCAACCCCATCTCTGTCGGACCCGCCATCGTTGAAACCAACCCCATCTCCGTCGGACCCGCTATCGTTGACATCAGCAGCCCAATTTCCGTCGGACCTGCCATCGTTGAAACCAACCCCATCTCCGTCGGACCCGCTATCGTTGACATCGGCAGCCCAATTTCCGTCGGACCCGCCATCGTTGACGTCGACAGCCCCATCTCCGTTGGACCCGCCATCATTGACTTCCCTGTCTCCGCCGCTGCTGACAGCACTCCCCTCGTCCAGATCATCCTGAACATCAACCAGGCTTCCGCCGCCGAGCCTACCCCCGTTGCCGTCGGCCCCGCTGTCGTCGACCAGGTCGCTGAGGAGGTGTACGTCCCTGGCCCCGTCAACGTTGTTGACCACGTCATCGCCCCTGAGTCCGTTGTCGAGCCTATCCAGGTGGTCGAGCCCGTCGTCCCCGGCCCCGTCAACGTGGTCGACAACATCGTCGTTGAGCCTGTACAGGTCATCGAACCCGTCGTCGTTGAGCCCATTGCCGTTGGCACCCCCATCCTCCCCGCTCCCGCTGTAGTCCTCCCTGAAGAGCTCAACTAAAGAGTTTCAGGTGAAAAGTTATAGTAATTAATAACACTTGAAATTGCCTTGTAATTCTTTCTAAAAAAAACACCATGAAACGCTTGTATGTCGAGTGTGACAATATGTTTTAATTAAATAGTGATCTGTCTCAAACTGCTTTTTTAATTCATACAAATTTAAGAGTTACGTTAGAGGGCAGGGCATACTTAGCCCTATTGCTGTCAGTCCGCGGTCCTTCCGTCTGTCCGTCCGAATATGACACATTGACACAGGTGGCTAACCACCTGACCTGTTAGGACCTAGCAAGGGTATATAAATAACGTCCTTGGGAGCCAGCTTCTAAACGGAATAAGTTACAGAGCTGACATTTGATATACTGGTAGGTAATAAATGTAAAATGTTGGCCCACGTCAAATATTGAATAAAAAAAATATCAGGCGGCTCTATTTGATAGTTTTTTTTTCCTGGGTTATCTTTGCTTACAGCTTGTTAAAGTTACAAGTACCTACTATAATTTTTATTTATTTTCATCTTCTAAAATAAAGAAATGATTGGTCAAGGTTGTAACTTTTAGGCATTTTTAGGGTTCCGTACCCAAAGGGTAAAAACGGGACCCTACGCGCTACTGAGCTTACTGAGCCTACGCAGTCTGTCTGTCGGCCGTAATAGACAGCCAGTTGAAATTTTCAGAGAATATATCTAACGGCGGATTAACTAAGAAATAAAAATGTCAAAAATGACACGAAAGCCGTGCCTACCTACAACAAATGTATTTTTTACGTGTGTTTGTACTTGCTCTGTAAAAACGGTAATACGTACGAGCGTCAAACTTGGCATGATTAGTACACTCTAAAGTATAACAACAAGTAATAAATAATGGCTAAATCAAAGTACAACTGGTAATTCGGTTACTTGGATGACCTTATCATTTCTTTTACCGAATTGAATTGCCATTTGATTAATTTTGAAGTCGGTTAAATTGATAATTTATTATTGTATTTTGTGGTGGAGCCCCCAGGAACCCTCAGTGTGCGAGCCCAACTCGCACTTGGCTGGTTTATTTGTTACGGTGTCGGTGTGTGTAATAATAGATATGTGTACTTCCTGTACAACAGCAAAAAAAAAATACAAAAAATCGGCTTAGCACTCGTCAGTTTCGCGCTAATGATAAAACCGAACTGAATAACCGAATGGATAAAAAAAATTGTTATGTGGTTGGTTGGTACTACTTGGTTGGTACGTAACCCCCTAGTGCGCGAGTCCTACTTGTGCTTGGTCAGTTTTTATTATACTTGCCTGCTAATTTAAACATAGTTTGTTATATAGGTATAAGTACAGGCAGAATTCCAAAACTATAAACTTTGTTCTAGAGCTAAGGATCTCTATGCCTTTGAGGTAGATAGGAGATACCTACCCAATCAGCATTTTTATAAGCTTAGTTTACAGTAGTGAGAATGTGGCGTAGCGGTGATTTTTGCCATCCGGGCCATATTTAATCACGCCACTCCATCGATCTTTGAATTCTTTGTGCCACTCCCATATTTCTCAATTCTCAGCTTCTTTGAAATTTGGCGGGTATGTCCGGTTCCTTATGGGGCCGAATTAAGAGGAGCAAATCGAGGTTGAAAATGTATGGAAATCTCACTCTTGTAAGATTTTTACAAATAGGATGGATTCAACCTCAACTCCTACCTCCTTAGGTGACATTGGGATTTAAATGTTGTGTTAAAAATTATTCTTAGAAAATAATTCATATGAGGTGTAAAGGCCGCAAAGAAATTATTTTGTGAAAGGGCCGAATAAATGGGAAGAGGTGGAGGGCGGTGGGGAGTCAAAACATGAAAATTTAGGCACACTTTAAAGTAGCGGACAACAGATCAATAATTTTGTACAGGCGATCCCCTTTTTGCAAAGTTTGTTTTAGCCTAGTTAATTTATTTTAAATAAATTGTTGCTGCGTGTGAGAAAGTAATAATAAGCAAATAACTAGGTAACAATTAGTTTAATAACTTATACTGCTTAGTTGTGCTTTAACATTATTTATCCAAGATTTAGTTAAGTTCGTCGGGAAGAACGACAGCGGGGGCAGGGATAATAGGGGTGCCGACGATGACGGGCTCAACAACGATGTTGTCAACAACGTTGACGGGGCCGGGAACGATGGGCTCAACAACCTGCACGGGTTCGATGACAACGTTGTCGACTACATTGACGGGGCCGGGGACGACGGGCTCGACCACCTGGATGGGCTCGACGACGGACTCAGGGGCGATGACGTGGTCAACAACGTTGACGGGGCCAGGGACGTACACCTCGTCGACGACAGCGTTGTCAGCGGGGGTGGGGACGACAGCGGCAGACTCAGGCGCGTTGACGTTCACGATGATCTGCACGAGGGGAGTTGATCCAGCGGGGATTTCACCAATGACGACGGGAGAAGGCTCTACCACGGGGGAGGGGTTCACGACGGCGGGCTCAACAGCGGTGACGACACCACCGTCGGGGAGGGGGAAGTCAATCAGAGTGGGTCCCACGGCGATGGGGCTGGTCTCGACGATAGCGGGTCCGACGGAGATGGGCGAGGTTTCAGCGATTATGGCAGCAAGCTGTTCTTCAAGGAGGGCAGCGGTAGCGGGGTCGGTGCTGGGGCTCTGGATAGCAGCCACGATGGCTTCGAGCTCGGCGAGCTCGTTGGAAGCGGGCTTGGACCTGGCCAGAGGGCTGGCGACAGCCACGGCGACGAGAGCGGCGAAAGCAATGAAGAATTTCATTTTTATACTGCAAAAATAAAATATAACAGTTTAAGTTTCGTATAAAATAGATATCAAAGAAGATAATTATTATTGGACTATACTATAAACAAAAATTGGGAAAGTTTGTTATTAAATAAATAAATATTTGGGGCATTTTGGCACACACGGTCATCTGACCCCAAACTAAGCAAAGCTTGTAATATGACTGCCAAAGACTGATACCTACATTACATAAATTTTTTCATTGCCACATTATATATTTTTAAATACATACTCAAGTAGATATAAACACCCAAATATAGAACAAACACAAATGTTCATCACATAAATGTTTGCCATAGGTGGGGATCGAACCCACGCCCCCAAGCGCAGATGTCAGGTTCACTACCAACTGAACCAACTGGATATTCCTGCATCTAAATATTTGTTTCATAAAATAATATGGATTTTACTTACGATTTTGGATTACTCCTTGATCAAATGATGCAAATGAGATGCACGGGACGTCTTTTATACTAAATTTTGTTATCATAGCTACTATCAAATGGAAGTTCAAATTGCTTTATTGTGCAAATAAATCGATAACTTTGCGTATCATGGTGAAAAGGAATCTTATCTTTTTAAAGGATTGCTATAGGGTCTAAATGCTCCATCTCACACATAAACATAAATACCTAGCTGTAAAGGTAGTAGGTACACAGAGACGTATCTATAAGAAATTCAAAGGACGATATACGACGAAAGGACGGGTGGAGTAAGGGAAATGCTCCCGAAGCCAAAACGTCAAATGTTCAAAATAATTAAATTTAAAATATGGGTGTACCCATACCTATCAGCATTGTAAGCTACAACTTTCTATATGACGATTCATGTGTAATCATTTAGAAATGCAAGGGGGACCAACTTTTTGCCACTTTGGGGGCCATATTTCGCAAAGGATATGTACACTTGATACAAAAGTGATGTACCCACCTAGTTATGAAACCTTATAGGTAAATACCTACCTTTATTTTAAAATCAATGATACCATACAACACCCCAGAAGAGGGGTGCAGCAGTGGCGTAACTACATTGTTGAGGCCCGTGGCAAATTCATCGGATGGAACCCTCCCTCAAAGTAAAGAAGCTCAACAAAAGTTGTAGTTTCTATTCAATCAATAAAAAAATTATAGTTACCTACGTAACTTGAACTAAGCACTTAGAATGCTCCTGATGTGCTCACGGCCTTCTCGATCTGGGGGCCCCCTCAGACCGGGGGCCCGTGGCACTTTGCACGTTCTGCCATCATTGTTACGCCACTAGGGTGCAGTAAAAAAACAACAAAAAAACCCATCCCACATGCACAAGAGTCACCCCTGCAAAATTACATATTATACAAGGTGTAAGGGGAACACTCTCGAAGCCAAAAGAAGGTAATTGTACTCATCATTATGAACAACTTTTACTATGGGACCAGCCCTTAAATCGCGAAAAAAATATCAGCTGTTCTATAGAAAACGGTCATTGACACTCGACAAAATGTATGGAACAGCAGATTTTTTTTCCGCGATTTCAGGTTTAGTCCCATACTAAAACTGGTTCATAATTATGAGTACAATTACCTTCATTTGGCTTCGAGAGTGTTCCCCTTACACCTTGTATAGGTACTTTTTTAATGTACTAAGTCTAAAGGGGTCCATGGTATCCATCATTATGAACAAATTTTTACCTACTATAGGAGCAACTCTGATATCGCGGGAAAAAAAATTAGCTATTCGATAGAAAACGGTCATTGACACTCGCCAAAATGTTTATGGAACTGCTGATATTTTGATCGCGTTTTCATGGATGGTCCCATAGTAAAAGTTGTTGATAATGGTGAGTAAAACGGTATATAGTTTTCATACAATTTGGACCGCTTGTGAAGTCTACTTAGATATAGGTCTGTGCCAGAAACCGATCAAAAAACCTCCCTCTTTTTTTGAAGTCATGCAGTTAAATAATCCAGAAGATACTTTAAAATAGAAGGTGAGTACTTACCTAAAGCAGGAAATGTTTATCCACCTTTATCGATGAATTCGATGATAAAGTTACAACAAAAATAGGTATTATGCATTATCTCTAAAGTAATAAACATAAGTTAAAGTTTACAATGGCATAATCATCACAAGCCATCAGCGAGCGCCGACGTGCGTAGGTAAGACGTACCTATCTGAATTTCATATCTTTAACTATTTTTATTTTGTTCCTCAGAGGACAATATGTAGGTACCTAGAGCTACCTAGGCTATTAGGGAGAATTCTATGTTTGTTAATACAGGGTTACGCGGGTGTTCTAAGCCGAAACGAAAGGGATCCATTGTTCCCATTATTATAAACCACTTTTACTTTGTGACCAACCCTGAAATCGCAAAAAAAATAGTTGTTCCATACATTTTGTCGGGTGTGAATGACCGTTTTCTATGGAACAGCTGATATTTTTATCGCGATTTCACAGTTGCTCCCTTAGTAAAAGTTGTTCATAATTTTATTATGGGTACTTATTGGAACTCTCCATATAAAAATCAATTGCTGTTCGTTTGTCTCGCTAAAACTCGAGAACGGCTGTGCCGATTTAGCTGATTTTGATAATTAAATAGTATTTGTGGTTGAAGTTCAGGGAAGGTTTAAACGGTGAGTAAACGGCTGGACCGACTTGGATGTATTTTGTGCTCCTGGAGCGGGTCGTAGTAGCGAGGCCGAAGACCAATCTCTACGCGTACGAAGTATCGGGTATCAGCTAGTAGGTAATAATTAAATAAAATTGAATCCCTATTTACCTTGGTCACGCCATAACTTGAGAACGACTACCGATTACATGTTTTTTTTTTGTAGAAGGTTCTTACGGAAAGAAAAATTTAGAAAATTATGCATAAAATTACAAAAAATCAGAAAACTTAACGACGATTTTAACTTCCCGCGTTTGACAGTTCTAAGACAGGCCAACGTCTGTCGGGTCAGCTAGCTATAAATATTTGTTTATCCAGAGTAAAGGATGCCTCCAAAACCAAAAACCAAATTTCACTCAAACTAGCTCAGCTGTTACGGATAACGGAGTTGAATACGGAAACACTCCAAGCAAGCATTCGCATTTATAAGATTAGTAAGTGTGTGTTAGTGTTTGTTTGTGTAGTATGGTTTTTGTCCTCTGTATCAAATGTCATGGTGTGAACAATAAAAAGTTAATCAATCAATCAATTAGTAAGATTATATAAATAGCAGAGCAGCCTGAAGAGGCCTATAAAAACGTTGCAAAGAATGTCTGCCACTGGTCAAAAGTAATCTGTTTACCCAAACTAGAATTACCGGTTTCTGAAGCCGTTTAGTGTACAAAGGTCAATGAGAGATGATAATTTGCGGCGCTACTTTTTAGGTTGGGTACATACCTACTTAAGGGCCATGTTCAGCAAAATTTAACATTCCGTTTATTTATTTAACTGATATTTTACAAGCATTTTACTTATGGAAGAGGTGGCAAACCAGTTGATTAAACATTTTAATCGCCC
This sequence comes from Agriopis marginaria, assembly GCA_932305915.1. Taxonomy (NCBI): domain Eukaryota; kingdom Metazoa; phylum Arthropoda; class Insecta; order Lepidoptera; family Geometridae; genus Agriopis; species Agriopis marginaria. The sequence goes on from OW029932.1 coordinate 5,730,098, forward strand.
TGGGGCCTTACGGCCAGCGGCTAAATCGGTATCAAATTAATGTTAAATCCGCTCAGTTGGAAAATCACGCGAACGTGAACCTTAACGCGCCCAGATACGGTTTGCGGTCGAGTGATTTTCCAACTGAGCGGATTTAACGTAAGTTCGATACCGTGTTAGCCGTTTGCCGTAAGGCCCCAGTTAAGTTTCGGTGATCTTCGCCCTAATTCAACTTGCTCAGTTTCTCCCCGAAATCGTTTAGGTATTATTTTGTCGAAGGCCCAAAGAGGAACTAAATATATTTACTAAGAGCACTGGACCCATATTCACAAAGTAAGGTTATTTACTTCACTATACCAAATTTGTTAAAATTCGTAATCTAACAAAGTTATCCCGACGAGAAATGTGGAGTCCGTGCAAAAAGAGTAGCGTCGTAGAATTGAGGGCGCGCATGTGCTAATATCAGGATAAAATACCCCTTTTTGCATCGGGGGTTAAAAGTATAATGGATGATTCCTATTTGTATAAATTGTTTATTAGGTAGTCTGTGCAAAAAGAGAAGCGTCGTAGGCTTGAGGTCGCACGTGTGCTAATTTACTGTTTTTTTCCACAGTTATGCTACAGCGCTTCTCTATTTGCACAGTCTATTGAACTGCTGCTATCCAAGCTGAGCTCAAACATTTAAGAGCCCTCTCACATTTGTTGACGAAAATAGCAATGAAAACTTGATATTTGGCGTTTGATTTTATCAAATAGAAAAATCTAGTTTTTTTAAAAGTTTTTTTTACCAAATAGACCTGTATTTTTTTAATAGCGGAATCAAAATTTAGATTCCTATTCCAGATACCTAAATTTGAGCGATGCATTTTGTAATAGGTACATACGGCCCTTAAGAGGAAACTAATTTCCGGTGCCTTAATTAATTTCCATTTTTACTACCTATTGTTGTCTTAAACACCTATTTTATACAATATTTATAATTTATGCTAAGTCATTAAAACAGGTGATTAATAACTAACAAAAAAGAACTCTGTAGTTAGGTATAGAATGTATAATTATTTTTCAATAAATAAATAATTACTCGAAAGGATTTTTTTAACATGTTTGATTGTTGATTTACTTTTTAAATGTTGCAAACTGCCAGTTATAAAATAATTGTTGGCTATTTATATATATATAACATTTAAATAAATAATAGTTACTAAACTTATACACATATAGCTATAGCTAGGGTTACCAGATGAAAAAATCGGACATTTGCTTCCAAGTTCATATTTCACGGCATGGTAAACACGTGTTTCGATATTTTTAATTTCATTTCTAGAATTGCAAATGTTTTGGAATTCCGCCCGCATTCTGGACAAAAGCCTGAATTCCCGGACATGTCCTGAAAATTTTGGACGCATGGCAACCCTAGTTATAGCTGATCCATTTCAAGGACAATTTAAAATATTGTAATTGAATTATACGCCTTGCGCTACACTAAACGCCTTACGCATGTTATTTTTTTAACAGAAATGTCATGACATTACTTATATTGCTTTTAAAATAAACATTAAAAAAATCTTTATAGAAAACTATAATAAAAATAAAAATATACATTTCCCATCTTACTTAGAAACGTCAGCAGCTAAGATAATCTCAGCTTAAAACTACCTGAAGGATTAACTGAAGGAAACTCATACTAATACAATTATTAATAACAATAATTAGGCGTCCGCTCATCTTCTAGGACCAAAGTGCTTGGGAAGACAAATCCAACAAACCAAAAATCGACGAGGTGACGTCGTTTTGTTTAGGTCTATAGCCACCTTCTGTCTCCATCATCAGACCAGCTCAATGTTACCATAACATTGCATTGTCATCGAACTTAAGGTTGAGGATAACTGCGGCCTTATTATAGAAGTTTGATTGTGATCGAGATTGCATGCCGTCTCGTTCGCATCTACTTACTCGCACCACGCGCGTAAATAAGATGGCACGCGATCACGATCGCAATCCGAATCACGATAAGACATCTATAATAAGGCATCTGGTCTAAAATTCAGTTGCAAGATTTGTCCCACACATACATACTAACAGGGCTAGTTAAATAAAAGCTTGTAAAAATTAGAAGTAAATTTTTTAACTAATTGACGTTTCTATGAAAGACTGATTTTTTTTATCGAACGTGTATGAATCTAATTTTTTTCTTATCATACAGCATACTACTTCAATTTCATTCAAGTAGACATCATATTACTACAGATAAGACATTGGAATTTATAAATCTTGCTAACATGACGGCTTGTTGTCTATTTACTTCTATAATGAGAACATATGACTTGTAGGGGTCATGATAACACTGCGTCTCCAATTAACATTCACAATAAGTATTTTCTAGCAAATAGATAACAAAAATAGACATTGAACCAATAACTAAGCTACGAAAACATCAAAACAATCTTTCACCAATAAATATCACCAATACGTATAAAGAAAACCGTTAACGTGAAAATAATTACACACCCGCACCAAAACTCAAATTAAACTAATGGTAAGAAATATTGATTTACAAACACATGCTGGGTTTGGTACATTTACGAGAAACGTATATTTCCTCGCAAATGTACCAAGCCGGCTCTCTCTTCCTTCAGATTGCAAGATAGTTGTCATAAAAAAAAATTATATGCATACTACTAAACTAAATGCAATGCTATATTTTATTTGCCATGAATTTCCTATGATCCAGTAATCTGGCACCTCCTTTAATATAGCCAGATTAGTTAGACTTCAGTACCGACAAACTTATTCTTCTTCTTCTTTCGAGTCGATGTTCGCAAAATACAATTCTATTGTCAAATCAAGTTTCTAGACCAGAACTTTGCCACCCCAATGGCACTCTCCGTGGCTTCATTCAGACAAACTTATTTAAATCCTATCTTGTAATCCTAATCAATTATGTTGTATCAATCATTAAACCTATTTGACAAGACTAAAATGATGTGCATCGCTTTTCATTTTAATATATGAAAAAAGGATAGTGATAATTTTAGTTGGTTTTAATATTAAATGACAGAATCAACATCAAAGTTATTATAAAAAGCTAAATGCATAGATAACCTTTAAAAGGTTTTAGTCTCCTTTTAATTTAGAGAATTTGAATGCCGACCCAAAATACATGTGTTGGTAAAATTATATCGTAAAAATAAATACTTCAAACTTTCCTATCATATGTACGTCTTCTTTGGTCATCGATTTTAATGAGGTAGTACGTTCCAGGGAATAGAACATCAATTGAGCCTGAAGGTTCATATGGAGCAGTGTGGTAGTTCTTTGTTCTCACTTCCATTAAATCAGAGAACCGAGTGGGTTCCACACACTCGCGCTTGTCCAGAAATGAAACGGCCTCATGCAAAGAGCTTATCAGTTTCTCCAACTTTGATCCTGCACTCATATCATGGCAAATATTTATAGAATACATCGTAGAAGCAAGACCTGACCCGTAAGAAAACAATCCAAACTTTTTCCCAATTAATTGCTCTGGAGACTTACTGATGAGATATGACACGAGGCTCCCATACAATGATGAAGTGTACATGTTACCAACGTTACGAGCAATATGGAGAGAAGGCTTCGTTTTTTCACTGAACAACTCCTGACTGTACATCATGAATGCTTTTTCAACATCTCTGTCAAAGTAAGTTTCTTCTAATTTGTGATTACTGAATTCGGACAAGCCTGGAAACAGTGCATCTCGCTGTTCCGGTGATGTGTTAAGAAAATCATTAAAACATACTCTAGCTAATGATTTCTGTACCAGTTTGCAGTATGGTGAGTGGAACAACATGCCATCTAAGCTCAGTAGTCCTTTAAAATCAGGCTCAACTTTTCTCATTTTCTTACAAAATAAATTATAACAATTATCTAAAGCACTGAGGTAGCATTTGATTGACAGTTTACCGTCAACATAAGGGAACTCCGAAGCAAGATCTGGCTTGTAAAAGTCATAGGCATGGGTCATGTATGAGGCACGAACACCGCAGTCCAGCACTAGAGGAGCTTCAGGGCCTATTAGCATCGCCACAGCTCCAGCACCTCCTGTAGGCCTTGCAGGGCCTTTCCCATACACTGCAATATCTCCAGCCACCACTATAGCCTTCCTGCCATCCCAGGAGGATGATTCCACCCAGTTGACAGCATTGAAGAGGGCCGCAGTTCCGCCATAGCACGCGTTAGTAGAATCGATGCCCTCAATATCAGTGGCACTTTCTTTAGCAAACAAGGTCATGAGGAAAGTTTTAACACTTTTACTTTTGTCGATAATAGTTTCGGTCCCGACCTCCAGACGTCCGATGTCGTGCAAGTTGATGTTGTTTTTCTCGATGAGCCGATGCAGCGCGGTCATACACAGCGTATTGATGTCCTCTCGGTCAGAACAGAAGCCCATTTTGCTCTGACCTAGGCCGATAGTGTACTTTCCTGCGGACACTTCGTCGAATTTCTCCAGCTCGGTTTGGTCGACGTATTGTGACGGGAAGTATAGTTCCATGGCGAGAATGCCCACATTTTTGGCCCGGCCGCCCATGGTTATGATTGACGCGATTTTCTTGTTGGATGTGGAATGCGGGACGTGTGAGCCGGTCGATGCTACCGTCGCGCACTGGTGTTTGCGTGAGCGTGCTCTAGCTGCCACCGACGTCACCTCACGCTAGGCGTAAGTACCGGCTAGAACGCACCATTGACCCAATATAATAGGTACCAGCCAGCTTTCTTTCTCTCCGATGACGTGCAATCACGATAACAGTATTTACGTCCGTATCAATTAACCATGCATTCAATCACAACCGTGTTTTAGTTACAAGTCAAAAAGTTCGATTACTGAGCGTACTTTGAGCAATTGAAAATATTTTAATAGAATTTTCAATGCAGCTGCTAACAGCACGATTACAACCAAAAAGTTTTTGACTTTTGACTCTTTTGACAGTTTTTTGACACCAACCATTTGACACTTTAGAAACGTGTTTTTTTTGGTCAAAATTTCAACCTGATGTCTTCAACTTTAGCCTTAGCTCACTATAATTTAACTAGATTTAGCTAGTTTCAAGTAAACGTACATAATACTTACTTGATTATGTCGATAATTTCAAGTTTTAGTACATGTATTAATATGTATTCTGTGGTTTTAGTAATTTTTTTTTTTATAATCACTGTCCTATTCAAACTTTGAAAACTTGACAATGGCAAATGCACAAGACGTGTGACGCCAAAATCGCCTCGAAGAATTTTCGAACCGACTTCAAAAAAAGGAGTTTTTAATTCGCTCCGTATTCAATTTAGTAATAAAAATAAAGCCTTATTAAGTACTAAGAAATATTGTGGACCACTTTTGAAATAAACGATCATTCAGAAAACCAAACCACGACTTATTTCTCAAATGTGCGACAATGAGCATAGAGCACATTATAATATAGTACTAGTAGGCACTATGAGCACATAAAAGAGATCATTTCTTTTTTTTTCTGTGACTATGAGTAGAGGCCTCTTTCCCGCTTACGTACGTAAACCCTGATTTTTTTGGTGTTTTTGGCATGTCGATATTGAATCGATCTTTTGGGTTTGTCTACTTATATTATGTAGTACCTACACTATGACACACGGCTCGACAGGGTCTGGGCACAGCTCATACTTTTACCAAAAAACATAATGATTAATTTAATTGAAGGCTGACCATTAGGCTAACTAACACTAGGAGTAATAGTGTTCCGTACTGCAGAGTTGTCCAAATGAGGGCCTTTCCCATACAAGTAGATGTATTTATCCAAAACAAAAACGTTATTACTATTGCTTAGAAAATAATTAAAACAGACTAAATCAATCAAAAATAAATCAATAAATCATCATCACCTACTTACGGGATGGGTGTGACTGGGTCTATACTGGGTCTAGGCTTTCACTTCATAACGGGACTTACTCTAGCAGAGCTAATAGATAGATTACAGAGCAAATCGTGTCTGTCTGTTATCCTGGGACCTGCGGCCACATTATCGCACCAATATTCAATACAATACAATATTTATTTATTACACACCGGAAATACAAATGAAACTTGAACGTTTTCTTTATTAAATTATTATTAAACTTAAACTAACATAAAAAACAAATACACGGCAGTATAATGGGCGGCCTTATCGCATAAAGCGATTTCTTCTAGGCAACCTTTGTACGGGCAGGACTAAAGAATTTGAAAAACTGTCGGTGGTGTACATAAAATATACCTAAATAAATTTATATAACCCTGCATTTATGTAGGTATACAATAAAATACACAATACTACATACATACTTAATAACGTTGGTTCAGTTGGTAGTGAACCTACCTTCTGAGCTTGGGGGCATGGGTTCGATTCCCACCTAGGACAAACATTTATGTGATGAGCATTTGTGTTTGTTCTATATCTGGTTGTTAATATATATTTAAGTATGTATTTAAAACTATATATGTATGTGTATCAGTCTCTGGCAGCCATATCACAAGCTTTGCTTAGTTTGGGGTCAGATGACCGTGTGTGCAAAAATGTCCCGAATATTTATTTTTATTATTTTTACTTTATACGATACTTTACGCGATAAAACGTGTTTCGTCTATCAGCGAAGTTTTTGTCCACATTATCATTCAACCAACCGAAAAATGAACGAAGCATTATCCACGTATCATAAACTATTTTTGTGGTCGGGGTCATGTTGATTCCATGAAATAGGCGCTGTGGGTCGCTTGCATTGTTTAGCACTCCAAATTCATACCGAGCAGGGAGACGCGGGACGCGGCCGCTGCCGCCGGTCGCAGTAACCAATTTTTTTTAATTTTTTTATATTGACTGGTAATGTTGGCCTTTTGGACTCTACAGATGGACCGGACTAGTTAGCGAACGCAGAGTGCGTTCGGCATAACTTGATGGTTTAAGTTTTTGGGCGACTAGCACAAGGGCACCTCGAAGGTACGAACCTCGGCTTGGGCCGTCGCCGGGAGTGGGAATCAGACTTACCCAGGCACCCCAGAAGGGGTGTGCCCTGGAGCGCTAGCGGTTTGTTGAACTGAATGATTATTTGGAGAAAATCTAACCGATCTTCTAACAGATCCTGAGGGTCTACGATCCCGCCGGCGGGGTCGCTGTGTGTGTGTGTGCCTCTGGTAACCGACGCCTGTACCAAAAACTGAATATTTCCTATTGCAAGGAGCAGTCGGATCGGGCAGTCACCAAGATCGGTATGCTACCTTTATGTCATCACACGCAAGTTCCTTTTCCTGTCACGCGCGCTCAAGTCGTGTATCAATTCGACTTTGTCCTTTGAAATTGTACACGGTGATTGATTGTAATGACCGCCTGATCTAACCACCTCGGTATCTGGCGTTTGTGCCTGACTATACCTATACTATAATATTATAAAGAGGAAAGATTTGTATGTAAGTATGTTTGTAACGAATTGGCTCAAAATGTACTAGACCGATTTAAAAAATTCTTTTACTGTTGGAAAGCTACATTATCCCCGGGTAACATAGGCTAAATATCTATACCCACGCGAAGCCTTTTTACCATGAATTTGGCGCTCTCTTGTTGACTCTTATGCTACCGCCCGGGGCACGTGCCCCTGTTTTCCCGACTTGCACTTGGCCGGTTTATTTTTACATTTATAGTACTGTATCATCATCATCATTTCAGCCATAGGACGTCCACTGCCGGACATAGGCCTCCTCCATCGATCTCCAAAAGGGCCGGTTGGAAGCGGCCTGTATCCAGCGTTTATACGGTCTCTTTTAGGTCGTATGTCCATCTTGTGTGTGGGTGGACGTCCTACGCTGCGCTTACCAGTCCGTGGTGTCCATTCCAGAACCTTGTATATAGTTTAACAATCTAAGCTAAATATAAAGCGATTAAAAAAGCAGGTTCATAATTCATAAGTTTAATGTGTCTAATTATTAGCTAACTGTACAACTATTGGCTCTTGCTCAGTCTTCTTTGGTGTAAACTTGTAGAACTTCACACCCGATGGATTAATTCGTACGTAGAATTCACCTTCCGGTCCCCAGGAACGAACTGGTTCCTCTTTATACAAATCCTGCAAAAATAATAGTAGGAACCTATGAGAAGGAAAAACCAAAACGTGATTGAGGGTTTACTTTCACATCTACATAGGTATACTATAACGACACACCTAATAACATTTCCACTTCCCGCATTTCCGCTCTCGTATTTCCACTCCCGAGTCCCCGGGACTCCTTTATGCTCCAAGCTGCTTCTTGACGTTCCTCTTTCGACCCTCTGCTTTTCCGGCTTTCCCCAACCCAACTCTCTGCTCCTCAACCTTTCGCTACTGACTTACAAGCTATCTCTTTCTTTTTCTGTCTATATCTTTGGCCGATTTTCATATAAGTATTTTTTTCAATCACCTCACATCGTCAGCCATTAAACGTCCACTGATAAACAAAGGCCTCCCTCTTAGATAGAGGTTTTGCCATAATTCCCACGCTTGTCAGGTGGCTTGGGGATCGCAGTGCGTTCACCGTGTACTAATAGAACGCTGCTGCCAATCCCCCAGTGGTTCTGGTCACAGTTTTAAGACATACTCGGGTCCATTTGATTTTCAACCCCCTGACCTAACTCTGCCTTTGTTCACTTCCATTATCATATTCCCTGAATCGCTGCCCATTATGGCATGGCTCACCCATCGACTCTAGTACAAGTAGAATGGCACCATAAAGCATTTGCAATAATTTTATTTGGACTAACCATCACGAAGTAAGCTTGCTTAGGCAATCCCATCTCAACGTCAGTAAAGTTGGCGGCGTAAGGTGTCCCGTCTTCCCGTTGGCTCACGAACGCTAAAGCGTACGAGCCGTCAAACAGCGCACGGTTCCAGATCTCCAAGCCTTGTCTCTGGAAACACAAGTCATATACGGAGTGTAAGGGGAACACTCTCATCTCATGAATGTTTGTCTTAGGTGGGAATCGAACCCACGGCCCCAAGCTCAGAAGGTAGGTTCACTGCCAACTGGACCAACGGGCAATTTTGTATATTCTAATCTTGTATCTTGTAAGCCGACAGCTTGCTGACACTTTCACCACAAATTATAGAATTCTTATACGGGGTGTAATGGGAACACTCTCGAAGCCAAAAGAAGGTAATTGTACTGCATATCACAAGCTCTGCTTAGTTTGGGGTCAGATGACCGTTTGTGCAAATATGTCCCAATATTTTTATTTTTTTTACGTTTGGTTAAGGAAAATTTGCTATAGGTACTGGGTTACGCGGAAAGGGTGTACTAAGCCGAATGGGTTCCATAGTTCCCATCATCTGCAATCATTATGAACAACTTTTGAATCTGGGGACGTTGGGAATAAGCCAATAGAATATGAGATAGCATGACGCTTACCATCACAGGAGTAACTAGCTCTTCTCGACATTAGAAAAACGTGTTGTCCTCGAATTACTTATCACTAACATCCTGTACTTCAAAGGAGAAACAAAAGGACTATTATGTTTAATGTAGTTTTATTAAGGCCCTTGGGGGTCGCCAGAATTCTTTAACTTGTAAAGGGGTCGCGTATTCAAGAAGGTTGAAAGACACTGCTCTAAAGATTCGTCAAAAAAACAGTTTTTATATTATCATCTACTACTGACTTCTGAGTATACATCGCGACAGTTAAAATCTAGTTTGACTCAGGGTCGACTCACCTTTTCCTTTTCTTTTATCTTCCACACTCTAGTCCCCTGCTTTCCCAAGGGGTCCTGGTTCACAGCGATAGCATCTTGATTGAGCAGAATCTCTTTGAACTCCGGTCGGATGGTTGCCAGATCTGTGCTGATAAGAAGAGGCGCAGCCAGGATCGCCCACACTGCCATCTGAACTCTTGCCTGGTCTACTGATAGACCAAAGTTGCCTATCAGCAGCTGTAATTACAAAAATACGTCGAATATAAACAGAAAGCTAGTTTTATGCCATAGGTGGCAAACAAGCTATCGAGCCGCCTGATGGTAAGCGATCACCGTCGCCTAAGGATACCTGTAACACCAGGGGCATCACAGATGCATTGCAGACCTTTGAAGACTAATGTTATAGTTACTCGGAAATGCCGCAGGAGGCGGGAGCTCATTCCACATAATTATTGCAGGCGTGAGGCAAAAAAGATCTAGTATAATGCACAGTGTGCGACACCCACAGATCTATATGATTACGTGGACGAGCTTTCAGACAGTGGCGGCTAGTGCGGTGATAAAACCGCAACCATCAGATTGTAAACCATAGACTATAGGTAGGCTTGAGGTAGGCTCTAGGTAATCGGTGAGCTTGGGATCGTTGACAACACCCCAAGCTTCAATCCCAAGTCAAAATTATTTTGATAGCTCTACGCTGTAATGCATCAAGAGGCTCAAGCTGATTTTAGTTAACTTATCATAATATGTGACCGCACCCAAGGAGGTCTATGAATCCTTGGTATGGCACACTTAGGTACAAATTTTTCGCGCACACTAAGAAATTTGCAGCGACACCAATAAACTAACTAACATAGGTAATTATAGTTCACGTGCAAAAACCATTTAATAGTATATCCTCTATAGCACACCCCATCTTCTACGTCTTCTATAAATCCTTTCCATCCTAAGGTTGTCTGGAAGAGATCGCTTTTAGCGATAAGGCCGCCAGTTGTTACACTAGTTTTTAAGAATTGTTTGGCCCTGTATCAAATTTTATGGTGTGAACAATAAAGAGGTAATCAATCAATCAAAAAAGGGCGGTAACGTGAGTGAGTCAACGTCTTCAGAGTGATTTTGACAAAAGGCATCAAGCCTGATTCAGGCCTAATGCTTTCGCCACACTACCCACACACCACCTTACCAATATCTCCCTTGTTTGTCTGATCTGAGAATATTACCATGTCCGGATCATTCCAGTGTCCTGGGCCAGCGTGGTCTGCGAACCTCGCCTGGTTGTCCCCGAACCAGTTCATGATGCCTTTCAGAGAGCTCCAGGAGTCTTCGATGTCGTCCCAGTTGCGCCACATGTTGCAGTGCTTGGCTAGCGATACGTAGTCTGGCTGTGAAGTATTAAAAAAAATAAGTAAAGTGTAAAAGATTTTTTTAAGGTCTCTAAAACGCCATTAGCGGTCAAACGATTTTTTAAACTTGCTTCCTTCATCTATGCCTGAAAACTTTGGCATAGCAAAATTTTATTGATATGGTTTCCAGATAATATAATTATCCGATATGTCCAAGAACCAAAAAGTTCAAAGACATGACAATCACCAACATGCACTGGGCATGAATCCCAGAGAACCCTCTATCTGTTCCCTCTATTCCCTCTATCTCTGAGAAGTGAGGAAGCAGTGAACATTATAGGCTGATAACTAACCCAAGTTGACAACATAATATGTTTCTCTGATATGTATTTGTTTAGATATTATGTAGACATAGGTATGTGATCTACCTACTGCCAAGTTTCGTGCTCCAGTCTGAACAGCCATAACAAATGTAGGTAATTGGATAAATCGCCCATGACAATGGCCATAGAAAAATATAAGTGACCATGACCAATCGCTGTATGGTCATGGTTCAAGCCATTAATTATATAGGTACCTACTATGTTATATTTAGTTGATTGAATAGTTCGTTACTTTGCGGAAGTCCATCTGCAAAACTGTTTTTCTGACGAATCTCTATAGTGACGAATTACTAGAGATGAATATTATATTTATTTATCTATCAAAATTGTATTATTCTTCACGCTCACCCACCACCCAGAGCTAATTCTTTCGCACGTTTTAAAATCACTGATGACAAATAAAATAAAATATAATGATTTTCGATTTTCGTATTGATATTTTGTAGGATGGCGTAGGAGAACGCAAAATATAAAAAAAAAACTATAATTTTGGAGTGCAGTGCTGGATTTACATTTGGTAGCGTAAATAGACGGCAAAGTATCAGGAGATAGTATAGAGTTTGACATTCCGGGTCGACAAAGATCGAGACGAAACTAACCGCCGTCTGACAAACGGGAGGAAAAAAGGGGGAGGGGGATATGTTAGTCACACTCTTTCTCTCCCGTTAGTTGGACGGCGGTTCGTCAACCAAGCTACGAATGATTAGGGCTTCTCGGCAGCCGCGTCGCTCAACTACGCGATTCTGTTTAGGGTATGAGAAAATTCGATGCGCGAATTCGAGCGGTTAGCCGTAAGCCCCAGAGCGAAACTACTGGCAATCGATGAGAGTGACGAAAATAAAAGAAGGCCTGCAAACTAAAAAAAAAATATACTGATGCAAATTGAAATGGATATGGTCTTACGTGCATTCCTTTGGGTTCTTGATAAGCTGGCCAGCTGCACGAGTATAGGATCGGGCGTCCAGTTTCGTTCAACAGCTTACCAAAAGCTGGATATCCTGAAATGTACACAAAAAGTATTCAATGGCTAAAATAGAAAATGATATAAATAGATATACTTAGTTAGCAGAATTTTATATAGCTTAATGGCACAGACTACCGGCCTCATGGTCCCACTAGCTTAGGGCAAGGTGGTTCTACTATTATGGTATAAAAATAAAAATAAAACATAATTCCCACTGGTATCAACAATCGGATTATTGACTCGTGGTTCCACCGTTTCATCTGTTTTTTTATGTGGTTTGAAGTTTTCAAACTTCACTGTTTACCGAAATGGTTCACCATTCGAATTTACTTTCTATTATAAGAAAATATTTCATTTCGCATGATATTTTCGTGCGAAATAATACGAGCGATTCCAAAATTGAGCCCACTTCAGTGATATTACTACTTCTTACCTGCTTTTGATATACATTTTTTCAGGTGTTTTACAAAGTTCCTTCCAAGATTTCTGGATTACCTTCATCCATATCCTTAGGATCGATGTAGCATCCATCCAGCTTCAGATAGTCGATCTCCCACTGCACCAGGGTCTTTATGTCCAGTGCTTCGTTTCCCAGCACCCCAGGGTAGCCAGCACATGTGAAGTTCCCATAATCTTGGTACATGCCGAACTTGAGCCCTTTGCTGTGAATCTGGAGACAGATTATGAATTTTGTTATTATGCCACCTCATCTGATCAGTACCGGCGTTAGGGTAGGCCTGGTTGGGCGACCGCATAGGGCGCCAGATAAAAAGGGGCGCCATAGACGCCTACAAAGGGGCGCCGCAGGTACATAAAAATCTATAGATCTATTAGATATAGATCTATAGTTTAGTCGATTGCGCCGTAGAGAAGTCTTGTCTTGCCCAGGTCGCTGGTAGTCCTAAAACCGGCGATGCGGTCTACGATGGAGCACCTTGTCTAGTAGAAACCGATTTACTTGCGACTTGAAGACACTCAAATTGTGATCAATGAATATAACATCACTGGGGAACAGGGAACAGAATTTTACAGAACACCCATTCAGACAACGCATTCCACAATAAAGGTAGAATCAAAGCGTTTCGTAATTCAACTTTCGGAGTTTCGGAATATCAAACATGAAACCCTTTTCTAAAAGATTTTTCATACTTTTCCTTTTCTTTTGTTTTTGCCTTTTAGTGCCCGTCCGGAAGGTTATATAGGGTCTCGAAAGAAGTAAGGTAATATAAGGAACGGAAAGTATAACAGGATAGTTAGGAAGTAAAAAGCCAGGGAAGAGAGTATAAAGATGAGAGAGGTAATGGCGGTTATAAACTGTGGACTTAAAAGCATTCGTACCTAGGTACTATTAAAATCGATGACCAAAAAGATAGCCGTTTAGCCCGTTTAGCCCGTTGGTCCAGTTGGTAGTGAACCTGCCTTCTGCGCTTGGGGATGTGGGTTGCCTTGCCACCTATAGGCTATAGGGCAAGCATTCATGTGATGAACATTTGTGTTTGTTCTATATCTGGGTGTTATTATCTAGTTATGTATGTATTTAAAAATATATATGTATGTATATCAATCTCTGGCAGCCATATCACAACCTTTGCTTAGTTTGGGGTCAGATGACCGTGTGTGCAAAAATGTCCGGAATACAAAACTTACATAATCAGCGACTGCCTTCATTCCATTCGGGAACCGCTCTCTATCAGGCAGCATGCGTCCATCAGGGCCTCGTTTCTTCTCCAGCCAGCAGTCGTCGATGCCGAGGTATTCGTATCCAGCGGCCAGGTAGCCCCCACTGACCAGAATATCAGCGGTCCGCTTCACTAGGTTCTCACTGAAGAATTAAAATGGATTCATGATACCTACACAATTACAATCTCATATTGAATAGACTCGAAAATTATGTAACCAAAGATACTGTTTGAACTGTCACGATGAGCTGTAGTCAGACGCCTATAGGCCTAACAGATGTCTACTATAGTAAGAATGTAATTATGTTGTATTCGTTTATGCTGTCTTAGCACTATTTCTATGCTTTAGTCCTTCTTCTGAGGGTGTGTGTGAGATTGTGGTAATAGGTCTTACCACTACAGAAAATATAAGTAAAGAAAAAAAAAACTTTTCTGTGGGTCTTACTTGGAGTAGGTATATTATTATCCCATGGTATGGGTCTTACTATGTTATGCCTGCCAAGTGTGCCTATGTGTAGATATAATATCATAACGTCGCAAGAAAGGCAGAATTACTGAAGCGCCAAAATAGGCATATTGAGTTATATAGATATTCGGAATCAGCGTTTTTTTCTGCGTCGATCAGTCTGGGTCCCATAGCGATACGAGCACTATTTTGGCGTTTCAGTAAAAGGAAAAAAGGGGTTTTTTCATCAACCAGAGTCTTTAAACGACACTTTTATGGCATTTTATTCGTGCCTGTCACCTAAGTAATTTTGTTTTCCTGCAATAAATTACAAGTAAATTTTAAGTAAATTTGGCTTCCGGCAATTTAACAGCTAATATTTTAGAGTTATAAGTAATTTTGACTATAAATATTTGAATCAAATGGCGGTTAAGAAATTTTGCTTTACTGTAAATTGAAGTCATTTTTACATAAGCGCCACTATGTCACAAACCAGCAGTCCATTTATTATGGTTTGTACTTCTGGACATAGAAAATGACAAATTAATAAAAGTTTACCTTGACGTCATCGAAATTCTTGTGCTGGGAAAAAAGTTATGAATTAAAAACGAAAAAAAAAAACTTAAAACGGCTTTTTCTCGAAATGGTCATTTGGAGCTTCAGTAAATTTGCCTTTCCTGCGACGATAATAATCTAATACAATACAATATTTCTTTATTACACACAAAAAATACAAATGAAACTTAAACTAACATAAAAAACAAATATACGGCAGTATAATATCCTTATCGCCTTATCGCCTAAAGCGATTTCTTCCAGGCAACCTAATCTAATCTAATAATAAAACGGATTTTTTTATTCGTATTTGTTTTTTTCTTCTTCATAGGTTTGGAATAGAATTTCTAAACTCGTATCTGCGGCAGCTTACGTAGCTACCTCGAATTCCTAACTGCTTGTCTCCGTTGAGTAAGCTAAGCTTTTGCATAAATAACGGTTCCTATCCGGGCCGCCGACATAATTATGGCCCAGACATCGAGAAAAACAAATAACAACCCAAAATAGTGATTAAAAGTATGCTTCGCCAAACTACCAAATTCTATCGACTAAGTATAATCGGCAATAAGGTAGGTATCTTATAAAGCATAACACCAAATTCATCGTACCTAACCGACCTATAGGTACCTATAATGGTAAAGGTGCCAGCATTTTGGGAACAATTCCCAGTGGTAACGGGTAATAGAATAATAGTTAGGCTTTAATTTATTGTTTTTAATTTTTATTTTAATATTACGAAGTTATTCAGTATTACAATCTTTATCCAAATAAAGCTTGGACAAGTTCGCCACATAAAAAAATTCGCCACAACGCTGGTGATAAGAGAGCTGGCTCATTCCTCGCGCAGAGAATTTCTTAGGCAATTCAACGCGGGAATGCAGCTCAGGGGCGGATCCAGGATTTCATTTTGGGGGGGGCCATTCTGACATGGTTCGGAGCTTAACTTTTAGGGAATTTTCGATAATTTGAAACTTTAAAAAGACGATAGGTACGCATTTTGAAGGGCGAAATAGACGAATACCATATACATTATAATGCTGCGCGAGCGAAGCGAGCGCGATTTTTTTTTAAATTCAAGTACATGACGAGGTATTAAAAAAATCCGCAGTATATAGAATGATGCGCGAGCGAAGCGAGCGAATTTTTTATACCTACCATACAGGATTATTTTGCCTGGATGTAGAGAGGTATCCTACAGGAATTAATAATGTTTCAGGGATAAAAAGTAGCCTTTGTGCTTATCTTAGCCATAACTATCTATTAATTTATATCTACCTATTAAATATTATGGAGCTCAGTGATTATAAAGTAAACAACAATGCGCGAACGGAGCGATAGTGAAAATTTGTCGCAATGTAGATTTGTTTTAATGTAAATCAGATACAAGTACGTACATGACGGGTTTTGAAAAAAAGTCGTAGGATATAGAATGAGGCGCGATCGAAGCGAGCGCGATTTCTTTTTTACCTATCTTACAGGATAGTTTTTCCGGAATGAACTACAGTCCTAATTCTGGATAAAAACTATCTCTTAAATAATTTTAATTTTCAGACTCATTTTTTTTTACGAAATTCATTCATTAAATAGGTATCGGGATAAATAGTGGATTTTAGTTTATATAGAAATTCGCCATTAGAACTTCATGTTGAATCCATGATAATTGATAGGTTATTAATTGATACCTATTTAACTATTGGGTCAGAAAATTACAAAGACGTGCATCAATATTTTTTTGCAAATTTATTCCTCAGTGGTAAAATAGTTGACATTTTGTATAGCAACTCCGTTACTTAATTTTGTATAAAAAAATATGAAAATTGGTATATACAATAAGAGAACGCGTTTTTAGAAATTCAATCCCAAGGGTGTATAAATTGTAATTTTCAAGGATTTATGTTCATTTCAAGATCCCAAATGGACGTAGTTACGGGGTGGCTTGCTAGTGATCCTAAGTCCATTTTTATAGCTTCGTTATTCCTCTAAATATTAACTGAGAACTAGAAATAGAAATTCACCTATTGTAAAAAATAATAATTCTTTCTGTTTCCTGGTAAAATATAGGTACCTATGAGCATGCTGTGTAAAGGTGCACCTGAATCAAATCGAAAAGTTGAGTCGAATGTACGGAAATGCTAAGTGTTCTGGATCCGCCAATGATGCAGCCAGCATTCTTGGCACTTTACCACACAGACAACATCTTGTTTTTTTTTATATTTGATTATGTTAGTGAGCTTCCTTGTCATAGGTCCAAACATCGAACAACATAATTAAATACCCTTAGGTACTTAGGTACCCTTACACACAGAAAATATTTTTTTCCTTGTTCCGTGCACTCACACATAAAATATGTAAACTCATTTCACGCATTTAAAAAACTATTGGCCCAACACATTATCGCTGATAAATCATTATAACAAAATATATAATGCGTGAAGTGTGTCCTTTACAAATTCTTATGTAGGTACGTACTTAGGTGCCGAATGAGTACTCTCCGTACCATTTATTTAGGTACATTACCGTTCATACATACTCCCAGTAATGAGTATGAATTTCTTTCAGGTTATTGTCACGACAAATTTGTCTTTGTGCTGATAAAGTTTTTTAACCTATCCCACTTACTGAAAATAAACACGATCAAGAATATGTATTATTTTTTGATAAATTCGTTCTGTCCGTCCGTCCGTCCAATTTTTTCCGACTAAAACATAAAATGTAGGTATATAGGTAGGAAAATGTAGATATAGTAGATATCTATTATTCTTAAAAAAAAAGGATTTTCGAATTATGGACTTATGGTGCATTATTATTTAGTAGATAGTACTAGATAGGTGTTCATGGTCGTCTATCCTGGTAAAGGTCTGTAATACTGACCTTATACACTCGTCAGGGTATCTCTTACAGTCGGTGATGCAGCGGAACCGTTCCCAAGTGAGCCAGCCCATGGGTGGCGTCAACGCCAGCCCGTTGTCAAGACCTTCCCCGGGCGAAAGGAACCCTAGCAGTAGGAGGTACAGCATCTGGAATGTCAATTGTTCCGTAGGTACCCAAAGCATAAAAACGGGACCCTATTACCATAGACAAAAAAGGAACTACATATGTTTATCTGTCTGTCTGTCTCTCCGTCTGTCCGTCGACTAGTTATGGTGAACGGACTGTATGAGGATAGTCCTTGACTTAGAATTTATAATACTACAAGAAATACTACAAGCTTAGAATAACTAGGTACCTACCTATATTCCAAGATTACAAGTAAGTAGACTCGTGTAGAAGATCGTTTCACAAAAAACAACTAAGAATAATAAGAATTTAGTTTCGGTGACATACGGTACGCGGGATTTAATTCTGAGTGGCACTTCAATGGCTTGGCGCATACCACGCCACGCCTGCTACCTATCTGGGCCCGATTCTACTAAACCAATTGTTTTTAAATTGTAATTGTTTTAATTTTTAAATAATTGACTCAAAATTGAGTGTTTCTAATTTTTTATACTAGAAAAATACCACCACCTAATATTATAACTTAGTATAAAAAACTGTCAACTTTGAGGCAATTTATTAAACAATTAAAATTAAAACAATTACAATTTAATAACAATTGGTTTAGTAGAATCGGGGCCCAGACGAATAGTCGGTCGTTTCATTAAAATACAAAAAAAAAGTATTATATTCATTGAATATCTGGCAATTTTCAATAAATAATATACCTATAATTATAAATAATCATTATTAAATTAATAATAACTAGCGGCGCCCTGCGGTTTCAGTAGTGATGAAAAATGATGATGATGATGAAAATTAGCCTGTCACTCTCCAGCCCTTGAACTAACCCATGCAAAAAATCAGGTCGATGTGTTGCTCTGTGCTGCGTGAAAGAGGGACAAACAAACCAATAAACAAACACACTTTCGCATTTATAATATTAGTATGATTGGTAAATGGTTGACTATATACCTACTTACCTATGAAGATAATATTTTATGAATGACCTTTATAATATCTACAGGAAAAATAAACATGAAATAGGTATGTAGGTATCTACTTTTTAAATTAATAGCCTAATTCATAAATACTAATAGTTTTTTTTTTCTATAGGTAGGTACTTACATTATAGACTTTTCGCATTTGTAAACGCACACTAAACTTTCATTAAAACTGGCACAATACAAAACCGTGAGTGGCCAAAAAATACTTCAATATATTTTTTTGCCAAGTACAGGCAGTCGTGTGTCCGAGCAATCTGAAAGTCAAAAGGATAGTGGGACTCTGGACAGTGGCGTGACTTGTACTAACCTACAGAGCGACCAAATTATGTGAAGAATGGCCAAATTATGGAACTAAAAGTAACCACGGGAAGCTGACAGTTTGGTTCAGAAAATACAATAGTGGCTCCATAATCAACTGTCCTGATAAGTTGGTCGTTCTGTATCTGTATAAAGAGTAGCCACGCTGACAACTTCTTACGATACAAGCAACTGCGATAATTCGATAAATACTGAACTCAACTAAACTAACACTACTTCTATGCTACTAGTCCTTATTATGTGTACCAAACAGTTGTTTACGTGTTGTACCTAATACATAAGCTGTTACGAAGCGGTAAAAAAATCCTAAGCTGTTGCTCTACAAACTTCTATCAAAGTTTTGGCGCCAACGTGAAAAAAACATGTCACCTGACATAGAAAAAAAACATAACTTCATTCATACTTGCCAATTTCTACAATCTAGGTACTACCGGTCTAAATAGGGGGAGCCTGGCAGGTATCGAACCTTAAATAATAATATGAGCAATTCAGTATACCTACTGAAGCACGATTGCTTCTTTAGTTTTACCAGGCTTTGGTGTGACAACTGTCGTTGCATAAATTTGCTAGAGTAGGCAAGGTATCAAATCCGCCCCTGGCCAAAACTTCAAGTCAAAATATGATAAGATTCTATGAAATATGACAAAGAGGTATTGTATTGTATGACATCCGTTGTCATCTAAACGATTTTTAATTTTCCTGCCGCTATCTTGATTCGAAAAATGAATTTTTTGATCGAAGTTCTCTTGTAACAAAATAAGCTGGGCCCTGATTCATAAACTAAATCACGCACATAATACGGTCAAAAATTTGGCCTCTATTCCCTAGGAAATAAAGGCCAACTTCTAGGGTTAACTTAACGCGCCGCGTTACGTGCGTGTTTGTCGTTAGTGAATCAGTGCCCTGTGTGTACGTTTATACATACGGTCATGTGAAGGGAATCCCATAAAGTACGTACGACCGAACACATGGTCCATGGTCCAGCCATGGAATGCGCGTAGGACGATGTCCAATAATAATAAATACACTACCCACGCATCTCTACTGATTAACTTTCTCCGATAAAACTTTTAACTCCGAAGTTACAGAGACAGTGCACCTAATCATCATTGTAAGTAGTTCACAGTGCAGTGCGATTGCGTGGTTTTGGATAGTGTACGTACACATTAGGAATAATACCACAGAACTATAAATTCTGTGAATAATACTATCAATGTAAAACACATAATTTTTTGCAAAAATAAGTTATGTGTCTTGGAAATAGTAGATGTGTAAGAAAATCGCGTTACGCGTAGGACAGTTTTTGAAAATGAGTTATCAAGCATATTGTCCTCAGAGAACGATCAAATAATCAAATAATGTGTCCAATAAAAAATATTGTCCTTAATTATTAGACATAGCAGCTGCACACTGCAGTTGAATCAACCAGTGGCAGGTGCAAGCTTGTGGACGCTGCTGGTCCGGAAAGTAAGCTATTAAAATTAATCCATACTAGATGCGCCCATTACGATTTTATTCTTGCATTCGATTGCACCACAGTCGTTGCACCTTGCTTTGATAAATTGCACCACCTGCATCTTGCAGTGTAGGTATATATTTGTCTTGTGTGGTAGTACGAAAATTATAAATACTTGATACAACGCCATCTAGTGAAAGGTTAATACTCTTCAGTACATTCCATTTCACCCAGGAAATTAAACTGTTGTAGTTTAGGGGTCCATTCATAAAACCTAAAAAACGTAAATCCAATCAATATGTTTCAATAATAGAAAAAGAAATATATAATATTATCGTGATTGGCGGATGACTTTCGATGTGCACAGGTACTATTATTTTATTTTGTGGTATACGCTAATTAACAAGGAATGTACACTTCGTGAATCGAAACGTGGAAGCCAAACATAAACAAACCTCTGTCCTCGACAATCCTTTGACGTTAATTTGAAAAATCATAAATCGTAAGTAAAATCGTAATGAAAACAAGAGAAGGAAGTGCGATAAGATGATAAAAAAGTGTTTTGATTGTTATCATAGTGAGTTGATAAGTTTGACACTGAGGACTTGTATAAAACAGTAGAATAGCATATAAAAATTAGCGACAGGAAACCGCACAGGAAATGAATGGGAGTTGCGAACTGGATGATTCACTTTCGAATTTAAAATCATGGGCACCGCATACAAAGAACTTTTCAAGCTATATGATTTGATACAAAACGGCGAAACAAGGTAAGAATTTAACTATTCTATTTTCCTTAGATAGGTACTAAAAAATTTCATATAAATCAATGTATTTGGTGATTAACTGTAAGCGATTTCGAATTCTGCTTTGTTCATCGATTTTCTAAGTATAATAATCGCATGTTAAAAAAGGTAAATGACTATTTTTTAAAGCTATACAGACACGTAACTATTACACTGTACAAGAGTAAGTACACATTACATTGGGGTAAAAAAGTCCCCATCTCACTACCAATAGATACACATATTTTTTGTTTGTAAAATTATAACACGATTTTTTTACATGATCTATATCATTTGGCTATCAAAATATCAGCCGCCGGCTCACTCTCCCCTTCCTGTTAAACCATGGAGATGAATTTATACATCTAAATTGATTAAGTAAAAAAATCGAGTTATACTGTATCTTTTAAAATATATACCTAAAAAATATGTTTATTGTCATGTCAAGTATTGCGCAATAGGTGAATTTACTAGTATAGGAAACTACTAAACTGATACTAGTAGGTATCAGTTTAGTTTTTTTTACTAGTATAGGAAACTACTAAACTGATACTAGTAGGTATAAGTTTAGTAGTTTCCTATACTAGTAAATTCACCTATTGCGCAATACTTGACATGACAATAAACATATTTTTTAGGTATATTTTAGTATTATTTACTGTTTTACTGTACAAAAACTTGCCAAAGTTAACTCTCAAAATATTTAAAATAATAAAATTCATGTAACTCTTTTCTAAATGACTATATCTACATTGCCATGCCCTACCTATGTTGCTTAACTTAGAAATTAACAGAAATATGTCACCGACTAACGCTTTGCCATTGTTTATTATTTTTTGTTATACTTTAGAGTGTGTGTGTGTGCGTAACTTGTGTGTCAAGTTTGACGCTTGTACGTTTTTATTACCATTTTTACATTGGAGCTAATACAAAAATATGTTTATAAAATTGTTGTATGGGGACCTCCCTTCATTTTTACTTTTTGACTTATTTTATAAATTTCTTATTTAATCAGCTGTAACTTTACATATTCGGTGATTTTATTTTTATTTTGATAACTATGTTTTATTGATTAAGGCACTTGCTCATTAAATTCCAGGTCTGTGAAAGCTTTTCTATCAGAGACACAAATAGATGTCAACGTCATAATACCATGCAAGGGTATTGGCATACTGCACTTGGCTGTCGGAGTAGATCCACTAGAAAAGTCCAAAGAATGTACGGAACTACTCCTCAAACATGGAGCAAACACTAATTTGTGGTAAGTTTTTTTATCTAGTGTAAAAAGAATCCAAACAGTAAAAAAAAAGTAAGATTCGAAATTGCGCAAGGTGGTTCCGCACCCGAAAATGAGTTTTCACGCGCTCTCACTTGGCCATTGTTTATTATTTGCTGTTTTACTTTAGAATCAGTACTATAACCATGCCAAGTTTGACGCTTGTACCTATTACCATTTTTACACTAGAGCAATGCCAGCTCTAAAATTTATTTTGGTACATTTTCAGTAATGAAGATGGGTTAACCCCAGTCCACATCGCAGCAATATGGGGCCGAGTGGACAACATACGTCTACTAATCGGCTGTGGAGGGGACCCCTCACTTCAGGACTTTGACGGACTGTCTGCCTTCGAGTATGCAGCCAGAGAGCAGCAGTGGGAGGTGTACGACTACCTTAGAAATGTGGTGGATGACAGCGATGATGCTGATGACCCGCAGTGTGCTTATACATTAGACCTTGGTAGGTGATACTAGCCAATTGTAAGGATAATTAAAAAAAAACTTTTTATTAAAATAAACGTATAACACACCTTTGTTTGCGTCGACGATTAATAACAAAGAAACCGTCAAGACAGGATTGCGCGGAAAGAGTGTACTAAGCTGAAAGGGTTCCTTAGTACCCATCTTTATGGGACCAACTCAGAAACCGCGGAAAAAGATCAGCTGTTCCATAAAAAAAAAAACAAGCTATTTTTGCTATAGGAGGTAACATAGAAACATAAAAAATATAAATAATAATCATACATAAAAAACATTATCCTCGTTGGGCAAGTGGGTAAAGAGTATACCAAGTATACAATACAATACATCTTTATTACAGAACAAAAATACAAATGAAAATAAACTAAAATAAAAAAAAATATATATATACGGCAGCATAATGGGTGGTCTTATCGCCTAAAGCAATTTCTTCCAGGCAACCTATACAAAGGCTATAGAATGTTGTGTGAAAATTAGGCTCATTAAAAAAATTACTAATTACACTTTATAACATTTCAGACAAAATTCTAGTGACGACCGACCAAATAGTTGCAGAATACGAACAGATGAATGAAGAAACAAACACCACAGTCAGAAAATCTGAGCTAATACGAGACTGGTGCGACACCAACAGCTTAGTGTTCAACAAACTGTACCCCACGATACTAAGCGAAACATATTTAATAGAAGACGAGTCTGTCCCTTGGCACGATAAAAACATAACCCTAGATCTCAGCAAAAACTCTAAAGAAACTTACGATATCTCATCAAGATCAGAAAAAACTAACAACATTAATAAGTCGAAATCAAGTAAAATAACCGAAGACCTGTCTAGACAGTCACACATATCGGATAATAGCTTCAAGACATGTCTACCGAGTGTATCTATAAATATTACCGGTGTGAAACCGTTAGAATTAACCAAGTCGTGCTGTGATTGTTTGAAAAGGACGAGTGTGTATGAAAACTTTTCACTGCCTGGATCTCCACAAAATATCACGCATGAGAACTACAAGAGTAAAAGTAGTTTACGACATAAGAAGAATGGTTTGCCATCACAGACGAATTCGCTGTGCTCAGAGTTGAATAAACTCAGTTTGGAATCCAGTTGTGGTACATTGGATAAAGCTCTTGCTGTTGTACAAGTAAGTACTCAAATATCTTTGTACCGTTTTAAGGTTGATATTCCGAAAACGCATTCGAAGCGCTTTGATTCCACTTTTATTGTGCGAACTGCTAGTCTGTGGAATGCGTTGCTCTGGGTGTCTTCAAATCACGAGTGAATTGGTTTCTTCTAGGCAAGCATGCTCCATCGTAGACCGTATCAATGCTTAACATCAGGCGAGTTGTCAGACAAAGGCCCATGATATTAATAAATTAAAAAAAAAACGACGCAATAAAAGGCCTGTTATAAGGCATGAGTATCAGTGTGACTCCTAAACCAGCTACACCGATTTTGACTTAATTTTTATTTTGTTTGAAAGGTTACATGTTTGAGCTATGATTCAAGAAAATTTGTTCAGCCGTTTGAAGATTATCAGTTCTTTTACTGCGTCAATTCATACTTGTAAATTTTTATTTAATGGAGAATTGGAGATACATCTACCTTAAGCCACAAGCCTGATGGCCAGCTACTGTGTGGCAGAGTTATAGGTGTTTGCACTATATTTTTTTCTGGAACTCCATTTTTCGATACTTTTATCAGGCAGGTAATTAACCTATGTATATAAAAAACGCCAAAAAAATTTTTTTCAAAAGAGGAAGAAAGAGTTGTCAATTCTGAACTATGAAGTGCTTTCCTTGACTTCTTTACTATAATCCATAAATGACCTATTTATTTCCCTGCTCTTTTTTGTCTATTTTATCCTTTTTTCCCCCATTTCTTTACCCTCATCCTTCCTTCCTATATATTTCTCATTAATCCCTTCATATTCCTTGTTCTTCCTCTTTTTATCTGCCCTTCTTTTCTCTGACCTCGAGACTTCAATTTCCTATTTTACTCCTCGCCTTCTGTCCAAGTCGCCTGATACACTATAATACTCCCAATATTCCAGAACCGTACAAACGAGCAGCTCTGCATAGATGGCAACACTCGTCGCTCGTCTGCCAGCAGCGGGGTCAGTAGCAACTATTCCACGGGCAGTATATTGGTAGCCTCCGTACATGAAGAGTACAAATACGAGGACAAACAGGAAGATGTCGTGTTTATTGAGAAGAGGATGCTCATTCAACCCGTCGTGTAAGTATATTTATTTTTATTTTTATTAAACATATGTATACATTTGAACTCGATTAGCACAGGACTGAGGCAGATGGCATAACAAGAGAGAGGCCTATACCCAGCAGTGGGATAAAGAAGGCTGTGGATGATGATGATGATGATATGTATATCTTATACATAATCATTATTTTCGTACCTTAAGAATGTACCAGTTATTTTTTTTGCCAGGTTGCCAGTAGACGAAGCATGCGACGGGTCTCCAGACCAAACCGTAGTATCCATCGCGTCATCCCTCCCCACTGCTCTCCGCTACTCTGACCGCGCATTACGAGCAGAGTTAATCAAAATAGGGTATACCCCCGGCCCTATACAAAACTCCACACGGACGCTGTATCTCAAGAAACTGTACGAATTACAACGGAACCCTGTGACGGCACCTGTCAGCACTAACAAAAAAACTGGTGAGTCTAACTTTAATTATATTATATTATCGATTCATGTTCTCCGTTACTCTGAATGTGCATTACGAGCAGAGTTAATCAGACTAGGGTTTACCTCCGGACACCATTCTGATTAAAAAACTCCATGCGCACCCTTTACCTCAGGAAACTACTGTATCAGCAACGGAACCCTGTGACACACCTATTAACGCTAACAAAAAACCGGTAACTATAATTACTCTTGTCCAAGCTATTGTATCGGTTGCTGCTCTTTGATACTCTGACCTTGAATTATGAGCAAAGTTAATTAGACTAGGGAACCTCCGGTTTGATACATCACTTCACGCGCATCCTATACCCCAAGAAACTATGAGAACTGCAATCAGTGCTAATCAATGACTGTTTTAATTAATGACTGCAATATATCTGTGACTGCAATGAAACCCTGTGACAGTGCCTGTCAGTCAAAATGAAAATTTCAAGCTGTGATTTCAAGTTATAGTGATCTAGTGATCGGTATTGATTTTTAAAACAGTCATTGATGATCGGCAAATGTCTTGAACAATAAGAGGCGTAAAGGGCGTATCTTTATTTATTTTTATTTATCAACATTTATACTTTTGGTATGTTGTACTTATTAGTCCTGTATCTTCGGACTGAATAAGTACTAATAGGGCCACCACCTCTCCCGATGGTAAGCGACGTTGGCCAACCTTGCTTTATATAATATCGACCTCTTTTTCGATTTTCAATAACTTCATTAAATAAAGTTACTGAAAATCTTTGTCAGTTTTGACATATTTTATATGTTTATGTTTACATTACAATATTTTTTGTAATTTTCTTACTAAATTAATAAATTTACAATGGTTAAACTATTCAAAATTCCCAGTAAAACAAGCAAATTGCTTTTAGAGAAAGGTACAATAACGAACCAACAAGATAAAAGTTGAAACAGTTTGAAAACAAAAATGCAAAAAATGTCTATACCTTTTCCACAGCCTTCAGCATAGAAATGGAAAAGTCCCTTCGCTCCGACGAGTGGATGCGTGCCCTTACCGCCTACGAAGAGTTAGAGCGCAAAGCGCGCTTAGATTTCGCCAACCCGACGAGGCAGTGGCGGGAGGGAAAATCTAAGACTTCCTTTACTTATTTGCTGCTGGACCCGCGACTCACGGAAAACTTACCAGCTACTACACAGAAAAGCAAACTTGAAATGTGGACGACGTTTGTTAATTCTATCTTCTACGTGGGTAAAGGTGAGTTACGTAATGCACATTAAGGTGGTACGTTTCACATACGGCGGGAAATTCGAATTTTAAAAAAAATTGTCCTTGGAGCTAGGCTGGATAATTATTTTAAAATGACACAGTTATTGCTCAAATCGTTGGTTGTTCTTTACATTATCATGTACAGCTATTTAACAGTAACGCACCATATTACTTACATATGTCAATAAAATAACGATCTTCATTTTAATACTTTATTCCTTTTAACATCCTTTTAATATTTTATTTTATGAACAATTATAAATAAATATTCGGGACACTTGTACACACGGTCATCTGACCCCAAACTAAGCAAAGCTTGTACTATGGCTGCCAGAGACTGATACATAATATATTTTTAAATACATATTTAAATAAATATTAACACCCAGATATAGAACAAACACAAATGTTCATCACATATTTGTTCTAGGTTGTAATCGAAATCAAGCGAAGTAGGCAGGTTCACTACCAACTGGGCCAACAGGGCTATCAAGCCCCATTGTATTTTCTAAGCAAATGTATAATTTTGAATTTTAATTTCATTGTGTTGATATGGATGATGATAATGGTGCCTCGTGGAACCCGGTAGTCATTCTAACTTGAACTTCAAAAAGCTTGCTTTTGACCACCAACTCGAACGATGTTAAGCGATGATGCGGTCTACGATGGAGCACGCTTTCCTAGAAGAAACGGATTCACTAGTAATTTGCAGACACCCAGATTCTAACTATCGGGAAACACCTATTCAGGCAGCGCATTCCACAGACAAGCAGTTCGCTCAATAAAAGTAGAATCAAAGCGCTTCGTACGGGTTTTAGAAATATCAACCATAAAGCGGCGACGATTCTTCGAACCCACTCTGGCAGTCCGATAGAAAAAAAGGCAGGAGGGAATTAGATCATGCAGATCCGATGCACTCTCAGAAATGTATCCGATAAAATATCGATAGACTAGACACTTTGCGTCGATGCTCAAGACTAAGAAGCTTACTCCGAACTAAGGATTCGTTGCTGATGAGCCTCTTGGCACGCTTCTCAATGGACTCCAACAACATAATGTGTTTTGTGTGTCCAGGCAAGCGGTCCCGGCCTTACGCTCACCTGTACCAAGCGCTGACGCTCTGGAAGCGCGGCTTCACCACCTCGCACGATACCAAGATACAACACATACTCAACATCTGGCAGAACAAGGTGCTTTTACACTCTTTCATAAGTTTACAATACGTTTCGATGACATACGGCACTGAACCTAGTTCTCTCACTATGTGCCTCTTAAGCAAACTCAAAGTCGCACAACGAGCTATGGAAAGGGCTATGCTCGGGGTTTCTCTACGAGATTGAATCCGAAATGAGGAGATCCGTAGACGAACGAAAGTCACCGACATAGCCCACCGGATTAGCAAATTGAAGTGGCAGTGGACAGACACTTGGACAGGGCACATATCACGCATAATAGATGGCCGATGGGGCCGAAAGGTTCTGGAATGGTTGGTTCTGAAACGAAAAAAGTTTTCTAAAACTATCAAATTATATACTATAACTAGCGACCCGCCCGCCCGGCTTTGCACGGGTATAATTTACGTGCGAAGTATATATATAAACCTTCCTTGAAAATGTATCTAACTGATAGTGAAAACCACATCAAAATCCGTTGTGTGGTTTAGGAGGAGTTAGCGGCAATACAGACAGACAGACAGACGCGAAAAGCGACTTCAATTTATACTATGTAGAGAAGAGACTATATACCAATGCAATCACATCACTCAAATCTAAATAAAATAAAAATGTTAAATATAAAAATCAACCTTATCACACTAATCTGAAAGGCTATTTTATTCTAGGTGGGAGTCGTCTGCCTACACATATTCCAAAACGTGATCCCAGCGGAAGCGTTTACGTACGAAGCGGCGATGATCGACGCCATAGGCATATCAAACTTGAAAAACCTCAAAAACGGCACATACTATGGCTTGCCCGCGACTTGGCCCCACAAGGAACGGAGGATGCTCGGTCTGTACCTACTGTATAAGGCTATGAGCATATTTATTAACGAGGGAGAAAGACAACTCAGACCTGATGATATATAGCCCAGTTTGATTCTATAGTAGAATTATTTTCTACTCGGTGAAATCTTTAGAGTGAGACGCTGCATGATCTCTCACCATTTATATAGCGCTCTCACTCTTACTTGGACGGTTTATATGGCAAGGACTTTTTTTCATCATAAAAAAATTTTTATGATGAAAATAGTCTTCGAAAATTCTATAAATCAATTGAAAATAGTCTTCAAGAATTCTGTCATTTAACAGTCATATTCATAAAATATGACCAAAATTTTAAATGAAGAACGTAGGTTTCTCGGTCTTTACCTACCGTATAAGGCTATGAGCATATTTATTAACGAGGGAGAAAGACAACTCAAGACTTGATGATATATAGCCCAGTTTGATTCTATAGTAGATATATTTTCTACTCAGTGAAATCTTTAGAGTGAGACGCTACATGATCTCGTACCATTGATATAGCGCTCTCACTCGCACTTGGACGGTTTATATGGTAAAGACTACTTGAAAAAAAATATTATAGAAAAAAATTTATGGTGAAAATAGTCTTCGAAAATTCTATAAATCAATTGAAAATAGTCTGCAAGAGTTCTGTCATTTGACAGTCATATTCATAAAATATGACCAAAATTTAAAATGAAGAATGTAGGATGCTCGGTCTTTACCTACCGTATAAGGCTATGAGCAACGAGGGAGAAAGACATTTCTGACATGATGATATATAGCCCAGTTTGATTCTATAGTAGAATTATTATCTACTCAGTGAAATATTTAGAGTGAGATGCTGCATGATCTCTTACAAATACAGCGCTCTCACTTGCACTTAAACGTCGCAGAAAGAACAATAGTAGTTTTATGGTTACGCCGACTTGGAGAAAAATATTATACTCTAGAAAAAAAAAATCTATGATGAAAATAGTCTTCAAAAATTCTGTCTTTTGACATATTCGTAAAATATGATTCAAATTTTAAAATGAAGGATGCTCGGTCTTTACGTACTGTATAAGACTATGAGCATATTTATTAACGAGGGAGAAAGACAACTCTGACATGATGTTATATAGCCCAGTTTGATTCTATAGTAGAATTATTTTCTATTCAGTGAAATCTTTAGAGTGAGACGCTGCATGATCTCGTATAAACATATAACGGTCTCACTCGCACTTGGACGTCACACAGGGAACAATAGAGATTTTATGTTTGCTCCGGCTTGGAGAAAATAATTATATTATTTTTAAAAAAAACTATGATGAAAATAGTCTTTAAGAATTCTATCAATCACTTGAAAATAGTCTTCAAGTATTCTGTCATATTCATAAAATATGACCAAAATTTAAAATGAAATTGGTGATCAATGAAGTGATATCCCGCATAATGTATATTTATGTACCTTCGTATCTTTATATTTGTATCGAACTCGTCAAAAAATTTACATAATTTGTAAGTTCCGAAAATGCATTTTCTAATACATAATATTTAATTTAACATGTAAATAGGTAATAAAATAATCATAATTATTGATCTTAAAAACCATTGGTTGTGATGAATTCTTGCTAAATTATTAAGAATGTTAGTATTTATTTAGAACCTGCGCTAGGCTATGAATTGTTTCCGTAAACTTTTACCATGTACTTTAATATTGATGTACCTAAAGTTGACAACAAGATTATTGCCTTGTCATTCTGTATATTGACCAAAGAATTTTTGATACCAACTTGTAGACACCTACAGTGTTGATTTGTACCTTTTTTTTACAAATTTTTGAGCATCAGTATTTCTGATTAACTTATTTTTACTTTAGTTTTGTAGGATATTTATTTGTTTTTGACAATTAGGTATAACAAAATATCAAGATAAGGCTTTCTAAGATAATATGCCACTGATTTTTTATGTCGTTTCACAAAATAATCACATGAAGTAAATCCACATCTGAAGGATGAGGAAGGAAACATTTGCACAGTTATTCTATTTCAAAAGCACAGTTTTGTTTAGATAAAATGGCTTATCTTTGTGGCAAGTATTATAGTTAGGTTACCATGCACTGTATTATTTTAGAAACACTTAGAAGTACAACGAAATCATACTCTTTTTAATCTAGTTATTTTAGAAGAATTAATGAAATGTATACATAGATAATAATTATATTTGTAAATGAGTTTTTATATGTAGAGTAATTATACTCGTATGTGAACTGTATTCTGAGTTTACTTTCTATACAAAAGTACCATTTGTACAACTGAATGCAATAATTAAAACTGTAAAATTTTCAACAGGTGTATTCTTTCCAGTATCAATGCATGAATCGAAAAAGTAATTTAATGAAATATTTTACTCATGGTAGGTTTTTTTTTTTAATTTTACTCTATTCACAATGGTCTTATAAAAAACCTAACCATAAATAGGATCACCGAAAACAAACTTAAAGGTATTTTAATGTCTTGGTAGACAGAGAGCGCATTATACTTATAAATGACGTCACTTGTATGTACGCCGTATAAAAACTCCTTACTGGATAAGCTAATCCGGCCAAAAACTTCTAACGCTTTTCTCAGAACTATAAGCGTATTTAAATAATTTCTTTAGTGTAACGCATTGCATATAATTATATTTTTCGCTGAGCCTTTTATTTTAGCAAATGAAACACCGGTTCGATAGCCTATTCGTCCGACAAAGTTCTTGGAGTCGGCAATCAACATTAGGAACACTTGTGCGAGGAACCATGCAGTTCTGTGTACTATTTTGAGTATGATTTTAAAGCACTAAGGGACAATTTATAGTGTAGTATTATAGTGTCCGAAACGCTGCGTGTGTTGGATCGGGAGCTGTGGTCAAACGCCAAGCCTGTCCAACACAAAAAAGCTTGCCGGGCCGATCAGCATGAAACGCAAACTAGATATCCATTACAAGTCTAAAATTATTGTGATCGATTTGGACAAATCTTCTAACACATAATTATAACTCATACATATTTTAATTCTATTGAGAAACTTCTCAATAAAAGTTAACTTCCTAATAATATAGGAAGTGAAAATTTTAGTTGTACAAAGGTGTTTACAAAAGTACCTTTTGTACAACTGAATGCAATAAGTAATTAAAACATTTGTAAACAGGGCCCCGATTCTACTAAAGAAATTGTTTTTAAATTGTAATTGTTTCAATTTTATTTTTTAAATAATTGCCTCAAAACAGTTTTATTTTTTTTTATACTAGAAAAATACCATCACCTAATATTAAAACTTAGTATATATATATTTTTTTTATTTTGAGGCAATTATTTAAAAAATATAATTGAAACAATTACAACTTAAAAACAATTTCTTTAGTAGAATCGGGGCCCAGGTGTATTGCATGGTGTTAGTCGTTGATTAAAAGAAATAAAAAAAACGTACAATTTTGAATTTGAAGCACCCGAGACGTTTTTATAACTAGTCCCTAATGCTAGAATTTAGTTTGCATCGACCATAAATCAAGAGCTTGAATTATGTAATACGAAATTTTTTGTGGAACTACGTTATAGACAATACCATGACATTTTTATCATGTACCTACCTACCTTATTATGTATCTTGGTATAAGTGTAACTTTAATAAAACACATTTTTAAGAAATAATTTTTCTTTATTCCTTTTTTTCAACGTCTCAAATCTCTCTAAGACAAAATCAAACTTGGCTTTGTTTACATCAAAAAAATACACAAATGTTCATTATTCGTAGGTTATAAATACAATGATCATACCGAGTCTGTGCTGGTATGTTAAAATGAAAGCGTAACAATATCATTAACAACAAGAACAGTAAAGGTTAACGCACATAGTGCGGATCGCAAACACATGGTAAAACCACGGTAAATACGTCCATGGTCATAAATAATCTAATTTGCATCTACAGAAATGCAAATATACCTCGTATGCACTTATAATTAAACCAGAATTGCGACTTCACGAATGATTATAAAATTATTCGTATTGAGTTCCCATACAATATCATAGAAGTTTGTAAGGAAAACGATATTAAAAAAAAAAATTGTCGTTTGTACTTGGACCGACTCGTGATATTTTTCGTCCTTTCCGCCCGAATTTTCATGTCTGGCAACACAAGTCCCATGGCAACATTTTATCTTCTAGTAATCTAGTACATACGAGGTTTTACAATGAATGCAATACGACCTACCTTAAGTAGTGCCCGTCGGCAGCTCTTTCGCTTGCACATTTTTACTTAAAGATATAACATCACTACGAAAAAATAGACAAACTCAATTGGAAATTTACATTTCCATAAAGTGACTAAACTATGTTTTGCTCTCTATCATAAAAAAAAATAAGACATTTCCAATTTGATATACTTTAATTTGATGGAGTACAATGGTGTAGAAACAAGTGAATTTTTCGCTTATTACAACGTTACTCCGTCAAATTAAAGATATTGCAACAAAAAAATCTATGTTTTTTATATTTGTGTTATGTCTTTGTAAGTGGTTTTGTTTTTTCATAAAACTCAGTAAAACTGGGTTTTGCAAAGTGACAACACTGCAAATTTGTTTTAAATGTTTATCGGGACTTACGAGCTGACTCCGAGTCAGCTCGTGACCACGGCCATTGTAACATGGTCGAAACGTCGAGCGAAAGGTACATATATTTTTTTTTAACCTATATTAAATAATACGTGATAAGTCCCGATAAACATTTAAAACATGTGTTCAAATCGCGAAAGTTTAAAAATTACTTTGCAAATTGTCACTCAGTGATTTAATATCTTCAATAAAGTGCAAATGCGCGAGCGAGAGAACTGCATGGGAAGAGCCGCCTTTATGTGCGCGCACCAAGATCTAACTCTGAAACATAATCTCAAATGTAAAGCATTTGGGCATAACTATTTCAGTAGCTAAAGACCTGGGGGGGTTAGACAAGACCCATTTTCTGTTAGCGTTAACGCCCGCGGAAAGGTGAAATTGTATGAAAATGTCGTGAGCTTGAGAGACCATCTCTCAAGCTAATGTCATTGTCAATTTCATTTTCATACAATTTCATCTTTCCGCAGGCGTTAACGCTAACAGAAAGTGGGTCTTGTCTAACCCCCCCAGTTCAAAGTTGTATCCTTACTGTTCTTAGTGGTTTCTATAGATCGGGTATCGGGCAGTCAGTCTGTCCGCAGAGCGCGTTTTGAGATCAAGTTAGCTACCACACGGCACGTGTGTCTATTTATTACATTCATACAAACGAACACTACTGATGCTGCGTTTTCATATATAGCCAGAAACTCGGGGACCATCCCAAAACACCGTCTACGTTTTCATTTAAGAACATTTGCTCTTAGCTCTCAGCAAATACAACTCCAAATGTTGCACAGTTCGCTCGCTACGAAGTTTTCATTTAAGCGTGAAGGAGCGAAATTCTCGCTTAAAATTTTCGAAAACGTAACTTTACAGAGTCGGGACTAAACCACAGTAGATATATAATGTAAAGCAGTAGTACGACTTTAATTTAAACAAACGCCGGAATCGAGTGACGTCATCAAACGAGCGCCCTTTCCCCCGCCCGCTACGATACTTCACGGTACGCCCAGAACAATAGTCGCGCTTTAAAATTTTCTTTAAATCCGATAGTAGCAACCCCTTGTGACCGACAGTAGGCATTCAATTCAGGACCCGTCCGTGTCAAACGACTGCTTTAGCTTATATATCTACTGTAACTAAACCCTCAGCTTCTGAAGATACAGATAATAAAATCAACATTGCACTTCTTGCGCAAAAAATAAACAATGGCATAAAAAAATTAAATCATTAAAATCAATACACGGAATACCCCGGATCTATTTCCATAGCTGAACCAAATGAAAACGCAGTTTAACAAAATACAATAACTCCAATCAAAAGACATATTTTTCATAATCTCAAGAAACAAGTAAAATAAACTTTTTCTTAGACGAATCTCGAGTTTTTCGCTTTATGTCGTATCGAGCACAATAAGAAATAAAAAATCGATGATTTATTTTTCATTCCTTATTGCATTTGATAAAATAAAGCTGATATACACTAAAGATGCGTCTAAGATAAAGTTTTGAAGATAAACTTCGCAAAGTAATGATTCACGCCTGATTCATTCAATTAACTAAGTAAAATGAATTTACAATCAAACACAATAAATACCCTTCATAAAGGATACCTGTACATTTTCAAACTATAACATTCCTCTAATTAAGTAGTTAAATCTGGATTTAAAATATAAAATACAGTATTTTTACAAAAAAACTCACTGGTTTCAATGTGATGAATGTTCATGATTTATTTAGGCCCTAACACTTACTAGAAAATATATGTTATAATATGCCGAGTGTAAGGAAATCTCTCCCGAAAACAAAAACTGGTGATAGTGATTGTTTAAATAAAATAAAATAAAAATCGCAATGTAATGCAAATAAATGATCAGCTGATGCTAGAGTTCAACGAACGATCTACGCCGCGCGCCCGCTTGTACGCTTTACATTGCTGGTTTGCAAAATTCTAAACCACAAAAACAACTAATATAAGGAAAATTGTTTTTAGTAGGTATTCGATTGCGTTTAGAGAGTATAATAATAGCGTTTTGGCTTCGGGAGCGTTTTTCTTCACCCGGTATCTTATAAAACAGGTACGCTCGTACATTTTGACTTAAATGTCATGATAATCTTATTTAAGTTTTTGGGAGGTAAAGCCGGGGGTAAAAGTCTCTTGATCGGAAACGCACAACGCTACGGTAACTGATTCCAACGTAGCGTCAAGCTTTTCTTCTTACCGCTGACTAAAGATATTGCCGCTTACGCATGCTTCGAAGGAACAACAGACCATTCTAGTGATTTTTTTACCCAATTCAGTGTCCAACACCGCAAACCACTTACCGCAACGTTGTGCGCCGATCAAGACCCCAGCTCAATAAAAACTTCACACTGATTTAAAACATACCAATTGAACTCAGTTTCAGTCAAAGCAATATGTGCAATTCTTTAGTTGTAAATCAACTAGTCTTGATTTGGATATACGATGTCCGCGAAATAAGTTATGACATTGCCATAACGTATGAAATAACTCAACAGTGGGCGAAAAATACGAATCGAATTCCTTATAATTTTAATTCCGTAATTCAAAATTCGTATGGATTTCGATGCTTATTTTAAACAAGCTAATATTAATACTTCACCCATTGCATATGCACAAATTGCTTTATTAAATTGACCGAAATCATTTTCAACTTTAATGACGAAAGTATTTCCGAGCACACGCTTAATAATTTTGGCCTTTATGAAACTATAATTAAGAAAGGAAGGACATCGTCAAATCATTGGAAGACTACGTTTACAAAACAAACTACAATCACATTTAGCACTAGTAGGATATCATGTAGTTACGTAGTACATGTGTGACTATATTACTTTCGGTGAAGCTTTCATTATGAACATACAAGAATCCTGAAGGAATAAGCTATGACAAAACAGCTTAAACTCACGTTATGTCATAGTTTAGAATGGCTAGCACGAGTTTTCCTGAAGGAATGTTCGAAACAACATGTTGTGCAAAGCGTCTATAGACGATTTCTGTTTTTTGCTACACCGATTATAATAGGTTCACACGCGTACTGTAAGGCTGTTTCGACTTGGGGCTCGATATTTTAATCGCTCGCTTTCATTCACACGAAAATATCATGCGAAATGAAAGATTTTCTATTAATAGAAAATTCAAATTCGAATAGTTCGAACCACTCGTTGCGATAGCGAGTGATATGATTATTTAAAAAATGTTACTTTTGTTTCGGATTTCTTTCGAAAGTCAGTAATTTCGCATGATATTTTCGTGCGAAATGAAAGCTCGCGATTCAAAAAACGATCCCTTGAGCTGGGAACGGAGCGAGAGCGTCATTCATTTCTGAGACTCGATAACAAACAGCGAGGCGGCTCCTAATAAAGCCGCCGTCGCTTTCGCCACCGCCCCGCTGCCTGCATAGGCCCAAAACGCAGCCTAAATGCGTACGAAACAAAAATACATTATCAACAAAACAGCGACCTTATCTATTGTGCAGTAGAGAAGTGTAGGAAACTCTAATGATGCTTGTACTTGAGAAAATATCGGACTATGAGATTTAACAGTTAGGAATATAAAGCCAGACATACAGCGCGACGTCCACACGTATCTAATGCTCGCTACACGGTATATAGTCCCGCCAGTAACGGGCGTGCGACGGTGTGCGCTACGAACATCTTGTATTAATCACATTGACGCATAAACTTACTTACTATTACCTTAACTATAATCATATTAAAAACTAAATACGCACGCTTCGTTCTCGTGGAATGCAGTTTTCATAAATTAAAGATACGAGAATATTCGAATCGATACAAATTTAGACACGGGGGGCTCTCAAACATCAGTACAACGCCCAAATGGAGAATTGGAGATTTCGATGTTTATATTACATTAAACTCGGAACTAACGGAACGTAGGGTAATTTACACATACACTAATATTTACAGAGCTAGTTTGTGCTTCACTAGTGAGGTGAGAGGAGGCGTCAGGTCCTCGACGGGCTCCTTGGGACACGACACTCGAATCGACTACGGGTAACTATTCTGTTCGGACACATTCTAAACATTCAAAGCGCACATCACATACACATTTCGTGGGTTACGCGAGATCACAGTGTTTAAATTATGGCTACTGGCATAGAGACGAGAGCGCACAGTGCACCGATTGCGGCAGGTTCAGGCTCACTCGGCGCGACAGCGGCAGGTCCGGGCTGGTGAGGCTCGAACGCGGCAGGCTCGTGCTCATTCCGCATGATCGCGGCAGCATCGGGCTCATTTGACACGAACGCGGCAGATATTGGCTCAATTGGCTCGAACGCGGCAGATTCAGGCTCACTTGGGCGGCGTCGGGAACGAGTTGACGACGGCCTGCGTGCTGGCGAGCACCGCCGCCGCTGCAACAGACAAGGCCTCCATTAGCCTCCGCCCGAATCTCATCTCTAGCGCGGCGAGGGAGGCCCGCGCCGCGGTTCCGAGCGCTATCGCGCGCCTGCAACCAAGCAACACACACACATTAGCGGACCGCGGGCGCGCGCTTCGAGATGATTCGGGCTTCGAGCAGACTATAAATAACTACCGAAACACAATAAGCTACGTCAAGGAGACGAACTCGAACTACTAAACTGTTCGTATTGTACAGTTTTTTTAAGCACACTCCACAAACACATATTTACTTCAGCGGGAAATATAGGGTAGCGCAGGGATAAGTAATGCAAGTGCTTTGTACCAGAGGGTACACGCCACCGGGGTAAAGGCGGGTTAGGCGGATACCGTGGGCCAAGAACCAGGGTAGGCCAGCGCTACCAGTAGCAGGATTTTAGTATGCTATGTACCAGGATACCATAGTAATAGTAATAATATTATAATAGCAAAAGTTTGTTTGTTCCTCTTTCACGCAGCAGAGCAACTGATTGACGCGTTTTTTTACATAGAGGTAGTTGAAAGGCAGGATTGTTTTAGGATACTTTTTACCCCGGAGAAAATTCCGACGTCCATACCGTATGACCAAGTTGGTGAAACCACGGGGCGCAACTAGTAAAGTATACTTATCTGAGTAGGATAGGGCAGTTACATGCTGGGATAAAGTAGGGTAGTGACGGAGAAGGAAAGTTTGGTACCGGCCTAAGTTACAGCTTGACAATGGCATCGATTCTGATGCACTCTAAACTAAACAAATTTGACAGCTCTAAAATTGTTGCCATCCTTTCCTCACATATTAAAATCAAAAGAGAGGCAGATAATTTTAGTCCTGTCAGATTGGTTTAGTTTAGTGGTATGACAGAATAAACGCCATTAAGTCTTAATACGAAAAAATCTTTTTTTTTCTTCTGACAAAACTGGAAAACATGTCAGTAGATGAATTTCATCCAATTATATTCCACAGATGTACTTATAGGGTTGCTAGTATTTAAAACTATTTGCGATAGTGGCGCCCTCATTACTTTCTACTGTTTTGCCAAG
This sequence comes from Agriopis marginaria, assembly GCA_932305915.1. Classification (NCBI taxonomy): domain Eukaryota; kingdom Metazoa; phylum Arthropoda; class Insecta; order Lepidoptera; family Geometridae; genus Agriopis; species Agriopis marginaria. The sequence goes on from OW029932.1 coordinate 5,769,443, forward strand.
CTATAGAGTCCGCGCCACCACTGAAGTCCGATAGACGCGGCGCTGCTTTCGCAGAACTAAACGTTGCTAGTAAGATAGGTAAAAAATTACCAATTTTCCAATAAGGTTTGAACAATAATAATTATACAAGTTTGTATGTTCTTTCATTCTACACCAGAATTGAACGACCTAGAATAAAAGAGGATAATTTTTAGTTCCCGCTTTTGCCGTAAGACTTCAGTGGTGGCCAGTACTCTAGGGTAGCTGTTAACGTACCGGGGTAGGGCGGCGGATAGAGCGGGTAGCCGAGCCCGACGTGCGTGTGATGGTGCGTGTGCACGTGCCGCTGCGGCGGCGGCGAGCGCGCGTCCTTCGGAGCCTCCGCGCGCGGCGCCTTGCCCGCCGGCGACTTTGCGTGCTCCTGCACAACATAACGCAAATATTTCATACTAATAACATTTCATTGATTCCATTATTATAAAAATGGCAGACGCGAAGCGTGCGCTATTATGTAGGTATAAGTAGGTGATACATTTTAGTAATGACTGCAGTAGGTCAATTTGTTTATCATACAATTATAGTAATGTATATCTGTTAACTATTTAAATTAATAACATCATATCTTAACTATTGTAATTGTTTCGACAGTTAATTTAATTAATACTTTTTTCTATAAATAATATTTACAGTATTTTTAAACCATCTCTCTAGATTTTGTAGGCCTACAAACTAGGCAAAACATGATACAAAGTGACAAATAATTTAAACCACCTATTGTGCATGCGTTTTAAATGTGTGTATGATTTACTCGTGGTTTGTGCAAATGGTGCAAATAAATAATCTTTATTCTTTATTCCGATAAGTACCCGTACCAGAGTCCAGAACAATTTAAATTGTTTTTAAAAATCATCAACTTAAAAAGGCACTAGAATGAGCGTCCAAATTTTGAAATCTTTTTGTAAAAGTATCTGAAAGTCTATCGATAATGATAAAGTTAGAAGGGCGCAAGCGAAGCGAGCGCAAACAATTGAGACTACTATAAATTTTGTAAAAAGAAATGAAATACCTAACAATTTAAACAGTGTTCGTGTTATGTACGACACTCGAACCGCTGACGACGCGACGTCTCGTAATTTTTTCGGTTTTGGCCATTTGTCTACTCCTACCCATGCAGTAGGTGTAGGTAAGCGGCTGTGAGGGACACGACTCACGAGTATTCCTACCTAACCTGTTAAGTTATATTACTTTACGTCAGTGGTTCCCAATTAGTTATTCTTGCGTACCACTTCAAGAAAGACCTCAAACTCGCGTACCCCTCGAGTTCAGTTCAAGCACACCAAATCTATTTGCAGTCCGGTCCGGTGCAGACTCAGTTTGTGAGGACCAGTAACCGGACCGGACAGCAACTAGATTTGGTCTGCTCCAGCCTTTATTGTAGGAATGATAAATAAAAAATGAAATACTGGTACCAGGATACTGACTAACTTATCTTAGTCAAGATATTGCCGCGCGTCGCGTACCCTTTGATGCAATTTCGCGTACCCCTGGGGGTACGCGTACCACTAATTGGGAACCACTGCTTTACGTAGTTAGTACTTAAGAGTTTGGTGTAGTTTTGTGCACTGACCTGTAACTCATGTATGTTATGTGGCGACGCTTGCGGCGGTGCGTAGCACTGCGTGCCGCCAGGCGAATGCAGGTCCAGCTTGCTGGGCGCCTGGTACCGCGGAACCGGCCAGCCACCTCCGAACCCGCCCACACCGTGTACCCATGGCCGTATCTAGGAATTTGGTTCAGGGGGGGTTGAACCCTGGGCGAGAAAGGCAACGCGCGAGCGCGTAGGCTTGCCCTTTTTTGGTCATACGATAATAAATAGATAAATTATCACATGACGGGATATGTATAAAACACGTACACACATTAGTAATGAGTGGGCTCGAAAAGGTCTTTTTTGGTCAAAATAAAACAGATTATTAAGTAGCAGGACGTGACCAATTAAAAAAGCGCGAGTATAACGAGCGCGAAAATTTTGAGAAATTTCGTCAATGCAGAACAGACTGTTACGTCAAGGAATGGTACAATTAATCATAGAAATGGGACAGCGTAGCAACGCGAACATTTTGGATTCTTTGGTCAATGTAGAAGTAAAAGAGATCACTTGACTCGGCGTAAAATAAGTGGATATATCGCAGCAAACGCAAAAATTTAAAGCTAAATATTATGATTTAACGTAGTAGAGACAGGGTACGTCATTATAATGTACGAAAAAGGTACAACATAATAGTACCTATACACCCCACATACCAACGACCGCAATCTCAGCACGATCGGTGGGGTGGTAATATCGCCCTTGCAGTATTTGATCCGCGCCGGTAACTATTTCAGCTTACTCTTTGTTGTACAGCGTTTCGAAGTTAGGCAACTCTCGGCAACACTACAACTGTTGGCCAAACGTGGCGCTTCCCATCAGACGAGCGAATTTCTCGTCCCGTCCAAGTGGTTAAAAATTCGCTTCTTGACTGGGATTAAACCCCCAAAACCTCTCCCCTAGATACGGCCATCCGTGTACCACATTCTTATCGACCACGAGCCGCCTCCTCCGTCAAGAATGGTTCGCTAAGAAGTTGAGTGCACTGACCTGTAGCTCGTGTATCTTGTGCGGCGGCGCGTGCTGCGGTGCGTAGTACTGCGCGCCGGGCGGCAGCAGGTCCAGCTTGTTGGGCGCGCCGCCCGCCCGGGACAGGTCCTCGGGCGCGTGGTACCGCGGCACCGGCCAGCCGCCGCCGAACCCACCCACTGAAACGAAACATGCTTATTATAGTATGTGAGCCTACTTATCTACAATTATGACACGTTAAAATGCATAGCACCAAGCTCGGATTTAGGGATCCAAGCTTTTTTGTGCCTATACCTCAAATGATTGCCTACTTTTAAGGATACACTAAGTACGTACTAGAAGTATCCTATGTATGTCACTTTTCGACCCTCCGTTTGCATTCTTGGTCCTATCCCAGTATTTGTCCACATCGACCCCGTAGACGGAAGCCCATACAGGTCTTTTAATTCTAATTCAAAGTGGAGGTAATAAGGCCTGCACTGACGTCGCGCTTGGGGCTTACTATGTTTTTGCCCCTACCAGCCTACCCAAACCAACCGAGCTCCTTAAAATAACGGAGCACGGCTTTGGGTTGCTGATATAAATGTTCCATCCCTATTTCGAAACGTATCATGTCCACTCATGTAGGTGGGACATAGTCTGCGCATAAACTCCACAATCGCACTGTGCCATCACACTATATACCACCTAGGCAGTTTATCCTAGTAACGACCCACTTGGATCCGGAGTCCATTTATCGATCGCATTTATAATATTAGTATAATAATCATACATCGAACGTTATCTGATCTTTTTTTCTTCCGCGCTCCCTCGGTATTGGGGCCCTAGGCTCAGGCTCTAGGGGAAATCTGGGCCTGCTTGGTACGGTTGGAAAAGCGGGTAGTAGCAATGCGAGATGTTGAAAGCGCAGCGTTATTTGTACACCAGTGCGCTAACTACTACGCTCAAGACTTCATACGCCACATTGTCAATCTCAGCGGTACTAAGGTGGCAAAAACAGCCGGATGGTGATGTAATAGGAAGACTCACCTAGCATGGGGCTGAGTGGCGCGCGATAGACAGGGTCGAAGGGCAGCGCGCCGTAGTGTCCTGGCTGCATGTACGGGGGCAGGTAGTACTGCGAGGTGGGCGGCGGCGGCGGCCCTTGCGTCTCCGTCGTCGGCTTCTGGCCTTCTTGCTTCACCTGCAAACAAATTGTTTAGATTTAATAAATTCAAATTCAGTTTTTTTTACACATACAATATGACATGACAGATGAACATTTTATGGCGTCACTATTGCTAGCTGATGGCCGTGACTTGGCAGTCTCAACCTCCTTTGGCCGTCTTTAATTTGGATCTTTAGCAAAATCCTTTTTCAGAGAACTTCTACAACTCATAAGGAATCTACCTACCACAGAGCGAAGCCTTACCTTGACTTCTTCCTTAGGCTTATCGTCTTTGTCCTTGGTTGTCTGTTTGTGAGCGGGCTGCGGCGGGGGCCGCGGCACCGTGGGCGGAGCGCCAGTTGGGGGCTTCGACTCACCACCCTCTTTGCGACGCTGCTCTAGGCTCATGTAGTATCTGAGGGTATGGATATAGAAAACACTCAAAAACACACTTATGCGACTCGCTAAAATAAACGAAAGGAACCCCAACTCCTGTGGGAGGCCTACGTCCAGCAGTGGACGTCCTATCCTATGGCTAAAATTATGATGATGTATGTACCTACTTACAACGTTCCAAATCGATACGATTACAATAATATAGTTAGAAGTGAAGCTAATGTAAGAATAATAAAATGGATACCAGCCAAGTGGAAATCGGAATCACGCTCAATGGGATAAGCACCCATTTTTTTAATCATTCAATTTTGGACTTTTGAGCGAGGCCGATTTGCACTTGGCCGCGGTATTTATTATTTGTTGTTTTAAAGTGTCGTGCTATAATCATTCCGAGTTTGACGCTTGTCCAACTGCACATATTACCGTCACCTGGCAAGCGTGCTCCATCCTAGACCGCATCATCGCTTTACATCAGGCGAGGTGGCGGTCAAACGCAAGCCTACTAATCAATAAAAAAGACACGAGCGTAGGTTTAGTAATAGAGTCGTTGACACCCTTTGGGTACGGGAACCCAAAAATATTTTACAGGTAACATACCTTCTTAGTTCATCTTCCCTCACGTGCGGCGGCCTTTGAAACGCGTACGGGCCCATCTGAGCCTTCATCTCAATGCTCTCCTTCAGTATCTGATGGTTTTCATTTGGTCTGGATGGATTTTCCTTCCCATCAGGGGGTCTTTGCTTCCCCTTATCCAGGGGGCTAGGCGTGGTCTTACTCCGGTCTCCGTCTTTCTTGTCGTCTAAAGGGGGCGGCGCACCCCCGTCCACGTTGTAGGAAAAATTCGGCACGTAGTTGTAGGGGTAGAAGTGCTGGGGGAGGACTTTGGGGGGATTTCCGTCGGGTTTGCCGTCCTGGAAAAGGACAATCATAAAGTAAATTTTTATAAAAAATTAAAACTGTGTCACGAAATTCAATAAACGCTATTCATCTCCTAATTCTCCACCCTTATAGGAGGATTTAATTACCTTAATGTCAGCCTTAGGGTCTCCTTTAGTGAGGTCTTCCTTACTCTTGTCAGAGGGGGGAGGTACGGCAGGCGGGTGCGCGGGGGGCAAGTACGGAGGCTGCCCGTAATACTGTAGCAAATAAGGTTTTTTTATTTAGTAGTCAATTTGTAAAGGCAAAGTTAGCCGACACAGCAGCCACATTAGTTACGAGAGCTAATTCCTTCGTTTTCAACAATTACGCCACAGTCTCTGGTTAAAAGCATACAAAACGTAAGAAGTGGTATACCAACTGGTGAGGCCAGGTAAGTAGACCCAGTTAGTTGCCGATTTGGTCAAAGCGTCAAGCTTTCAAGTGAAGCTTACCCACACGGTAAGGGTGGTAGTCGGCCAGCCAAGCACTCAAAAGTGCTTTACTGTCATGTTTTATTTTAATGCCATAGTCGGCAAACTAGCAGACGGGCTGCCTGATGGTAAGCAGTCACCGTCGCAACACCAAAACACCAGAGGCATCACAAATACGTTGCCGATTAAACTGTTACTGACATGTTACAGTCTCCTCATTATGATTTTCTTATGCGCAATAAACTCAATCCTATTATTGCAACTTCAAATCACACACAACAAAATGTCAGCAAAAAAACCGACCCTACCCCGATCCCACGGACGAGCCCTATACTACTTTATACTTTGTATATGGCTTACTTATTAACGATTTAACCTTGTATAAATCGTAATGTTTCAAAACGTTTGATGTACAACGACTCTGACCTATGTTGGAGAAGGAAAAAGTTGTTACTAAAAAAAAACAGGTGTCAGCAAGCGCAGCGCGTTGCACCCACCGAGAACTGTTCCGCGGTTTACTAGTTCAGAAGTACTCACCTGATGGTAGACAGGGAACGGTCTATGCGCGTCCTGATCCGGCGGCGCATCGCTTGGTGCTGCGTCGTCTGAGATATCGGAGTACGCAGGCGATCTCGCGCCGGGTGTGGGCGAGCGCCGCGCGCGCCGCTTGCCGGGAGATTCTTCCGCTGGTGACTCGGTCGACTTGCGCTCTTCAGCAGGCATTAGCGCGGACCGAGGCTTCACCTATAACACAACGATACTTACAAGCTGTTCCAATTCTAATTAACCTTCTGATAGCAACGAGTATTGGCATACCAATTAGCGACTTTATTTGGTTCAACAATTGGTGGCTGGAACAGACTACATGATGCTCGGATAGGTACAGCTACATCTTCTCACCTTGAACTGTGTAGGTTGCGAGGTGGGCAGCGGCTCGGGCGGCGTGGCGGGTGGCGGCGGTGGCGTGTGCACACGTTCAGGCGCCGGCGCCGGCTCGGGCACCACTGGGGGCTCTTCAGGGAACCGCGGCGCCGGGGACTCCGCCGCCACCTCCTTCTCAGGCGACTTGAGAGGAGACTTCTCGGGAGACTTCTCTTTAAGAGGTACTTCTGGTGATTTCACTGGAGCAGGTGAAGGGGTGGGTGCGACAGGCACAGGCGGCGCGGATGGTGGTCGTGGAGACGCCGGTTCTGCTGCCGTCTCTTCCTGTTCCGAGCTCGATCCATCTTTATCATCGTCGTCGGTTCCGTGCGCATGCGATCTGTGATATTTGAGGCCGTTCGCGTGCTTGTACTTCTTGGAGCAGTTCGGTTCGGGACACTCGAGTAGGACGGGGTCGGGTGGAGGAGAGGTCGGCGTTGGAGGTGGTCGTTTGGCCTTCGGCGTCGGCGGCCGCTCTTCGGCTTCCGATGTACGCTTGCGTTTTGAGTCAGGCCGTGGCGGAGTGAAGGGAGTTGGGGAAGGTAACGCGCGGCGTCCCTTGGCGCCTCCATTGCGAAGTTTGCTGTGGACTGAAGACCGCGTTTCCGTAAAATTGGTCATGTCTGTGGGCGCCGCACCGCGCCCTCGTTTCGCGCGTCCTTTCGGCGTGCGCGCGTCAAGCTCTTCTGTTGGAGAGTCACAAAACCTGGAACGGAAACAGATGTGCTATATATAACTGAGATAATAACTTAAATACTTGGTTTTAAAAAAAATATGCTAATTCTTATGAACAAAATTTTTTTAAGATTTTAACTAAAATGTCGTCTCGCAACCTCCTTTTTTAAAACAGTCACTGCTCGCAACTCTGACCAAAAGTGGATTCGAAGGCACACTTCTATCGGACTTGACACACTTTTATCGGACAAGAATAACAAATGGGTTTGTATCCACGGATCCTGGTATCGGTTTGAATTAGCTACGGATTAAATACGGACTTTGTATATCCTAACTAAAGGGTATTATACAAAGTCCTTGCAAAGAGGTCGATCACAGAAAGAGTTTGATCAATGGAATTTAATGTATGGATTGCTGTCGTCCATCTCACCGACCTTGCGTGGGGGATTAAAATTAATGCTAAGGTTGAAATTGCTCTGAAAGAAAGCGACCGCGCCTCGTCTTATGTGTCTTCGACCTTGCTTTGCTGAATATCATAATCATAAAATCATAATCATAATATTATAATCATAATATCATAATAATAATATCATAATCATAATCATAATATCATACTAATATTATCAATGTGAAAAGTTAGTTGGTTTGTTTGTTCCTCTTCTAGGTCTATCTGTTGCTCAGCAACAGAGCAACATATAGACCTGATTATTTGCATGGGTATAGTTCAAGGGCCGGAGAGTGACATAGGCTTTTCATCATCATTATCATCATCAGCGTTTCCCTGCGGTCTCTGTTAGGTCGTCTGTCCATCTTGTGGGTGGACGTCCTACGCTGCGCTTACCGGTCCGTGGTCTCCATTCCAGAACCTTTCGGCCCCATCGGCCATCTGTTCTGCGTAATATGTGCCCTGCCCACTGCCACTTCAATTTGCTAATCCGGTGGGCTATGTCGGTGACTTTCGTTCGTGTACGGATCTCCTCATTTCTGATTCGATCTCGTAGAGAAACCCCGACCATAGCCCTCTCCATAGCTCGATGTGCGACTCGATGTGAGCTTGCTTATGGTATGAATTAAGAGATGCTTACCGTGGCGGTGCCCAGTCGTGTCTCGTGCAGTCCAGCAGCGTGCCTACGTAGGTCTTCCCTCGCCACGTCACATTCACCACCAACACACCTGCAACAACACAACACCTTCCAATAACATTCACACAAAACAAAGTAACCGATAACCGATGGGGAAGAAAGGTTCTTGAGTGGAGACCACGAACCGGAAGACGCAGCGTAGTTAGACCTCCCACCAGATTGTCAGACATCGTGAGATTCGCGGGCATCCAGTGGATGCATCTTTTTAGTGTTCCGTAGTCGTGAGTGAATCGGTTTCTTCTAGGCAAGCGTGCTCCATGGTAGACCGCATTATCACCAAGGAGGCGGTCAAACGCAAGTATTTAATCATACTTCACTATCACTACATAGTATAATCCAAAATCGCTGCCGCTGTCTGTCTATCCCTATGTATGCTTAAATCTTTAAAACTACGCAACGGATTTTGAAGCGGTTTTTTTTAAATAGATAGAGCGATTCAAGAGGAAGGTTTATATGTATAACAAGCGACCCGCCCCGGCTTCGCACGTAAATTACACCCGTGCGAAGCCGGGCGGGCGGGTCGCTAGTAATATTATAAATGCGAAAGTGTGTTTGTTTGTTACTCTTTCACGCAGCAACGGATCGACCTGATTTTTTGCATGGGTATAGTTCAAGGGCCGGTAAGTGACTTAGGCTACTTTTCATCATCATCGTCATCATCACCATTTTTCATCACTAAGCGGGTAAAACCGCGGGGCGCAGCTAGTTTAAAAATAAAGTATAAATGGTATATATCAAAAATCTTTGAGTAAAAAAATACACAATGTCATGTCATGCTGCTTGAATAATACATTTAAAAAAAGCGAATTCAAAGACTATACAAACTGACTAAATACAAATATCTAAATACAAACTTAAACTAAAAAAGTGGAAAATTACGGTTAAAACAGAGATTGAGAGTCCTTATCAAAACTTGCTCAAAGGAACCACAAACCAAAACGTCATCTGTGTATATATTTTAGTTTTTGTTGATTTTTTTCAAAAAGCGCTGAGTCAATTTCGATAAAATGCATATAGACAACCTCTGAAGTATGACCTACAAAACAAAAAACGAATCATCGAAATCAATTCACAGTTGGCGGAGTAATCGCGAAACAAACATACAGTCGAATTGATAATTTCATCCTTTAGTGATTTTGTTTTTCGCGGCGACAACGTACCTAAGTAACACCGGGATACCACGGAAATATAAATACGGCGAGAGAAAGTATGCCTTCATGTCGCGACCTACTCGAGCGGCAAATAGGATTATTATGCAAAGAGGGGGCAAATAACAAAGTACATACATATCTCCAAAGGAAATCTCGCTCCTAGTATAAGGAAAAATTTTATCCTAATAATGTCCCTAAATATACTCAGTAGCTATCAGTTGAACTGCTGGGGTAGAAATATAGCGAAGAACATTCGCAAATGTAGGTGTTCAGGGGTTAGATTTTCGCATGATTTCGCATGAAAATATCATGCTAAATGACTGACCAAGGGTAGTATATTCCTTGTGACTGACTTTCGAAAGAAATTCCAATGAAAAGTAAAAAAAAAACAGACTTCACAAAGAAAGAAGGTTCTCAATTCGATCCGTATTTTATTAATTAAAATAAAAAATAAAAATAAAAAAATCGGGACATTTTTACACACACGGTCATCTGACCCCAAACTAAGCAAAGCTTGTGATATGGCTGCCAGAGACTGATATACATACATATATAGTTTTAAATACATACTTAAATAGATATTAACACCCAGATATAGAACAAACACAAATGTTCATCACATAAATGTTTGTCCTAGATGGGAATCGAACCCACACCCTCAGGCTCAGAAGGTAGGTTCACTACCAACTGGACCAACGGGCTATTATTATTGTCGGGCGGGTTGTTATTTATTAAATAACTAACGCAACGAGTGGTTTGAATCATTTTTTTTTCTAACAATAGAAAATCTTTACATTCGCATAACATTCTCGTGCGAAATATCATACGAGCGATTCAAAAATCGAGTCTCTGTACTCCGTCGCCAAAACCACTGATGATATTACAAAACTTTTAAATTTATATGTCTATATGAACAAAATAGCCATTCGTTTTTTTATTATCCCCCCAGTAGTTTTGTATCTTCAAAAAAAATTAAATGCACAAGCAAGATAGCCGCATTCTTTTACCTGTTCTTTAAAACAAAACAGTCACTCAATTTCCTTGTATCTTTTGAAAGCACAAATGCCTGATAGATTTCCTAACAGATTTTTTATTTTTTTATAGAATAAACTTCGATCAAAAAAAAAACAAAGAGAATAAATGGCAAACAAGCTACGGGCCACCTGATGGTAAGTGATCACCGCTGCCTATAGGTACCTACAATAACCGGGGCATTATTAATGCGTTGCCAACTATGAGGATTCTATTTACCCACCCCTCGTTTGAAACAGTCCAAACTATAATTCGGAGGAAACACCAAAGGTTGTAAGCCATTCCACAACTTACAGGTACGTGGCAGAAATAATCGATTAAATCGGACAAGGGCCTTACGCGGTCTCTAATTAGCGCTAAAACAGCTCATTTCGGAAAACCACGTGAACCTGAACCTTAACGCGAAAAGATATGGTTTGCGGTCGCGCAACCTTTTCTGGCCGCAAGGCCCCAGTGTGAGACTTCCAGGTATCTATAATGTGCGGATGGCATTTCTGGCGATGGCGGCCGGTTCGGTGGTAAAACCGGGATGGAGATGAGGTCATAAAGTTCATCAGAGCATAGATAACACTTAATAATAGATTTTGAATAGATGAAAGTTCACATAAGAACTGAAGCAGTCGCTAGGTTTTAAGATGACACAAGTTCCAAGTTCTTTCTATACGTAAGTTGGTCCCATAATTTACAGTGCCACGGGCTACGGAGACGCGAGAACGTGACTTTAACCACAGACCAAACAACAGTTACTATTAAACCGTAGATTAAACAGCAGTACGAATTCAGCCGCATATTTAGAGGCGTCACACCAAGCCACCCGGTTATCGGGTGGCGTGCCAACTTATGCAAATTTAATTAATTTACTTCACCCCAACATCCCTGACACTTTTTCGCTTTTATGTTCCAGACACATTTCCCTGTCACAAAATAATGACTGCATAAAAAATATGATTCGTGCTGGTGTAATACCAGATTATGTTTTAAAAAAGTTTTAATTACTAAGAGCTACAAAATAATGGGCTGATTTTTGTTTTAAAAAAAACATTTATCACGTGACTACTGCAAATGCTATATTTGTATATTTATGTCGTCACATGCAAGATGGCGATTAAGAACTTGTTTGTTTTGTGTTTGTTTGTTACTGAAATCAAGTGGACCCCATAAATATCAACGGGAGCGTTTACGCGGTAGAATAATTGGAATTTTGATTGTCCAATACTGAAAATTATGAAGATTAAATCACAAGATTGCTTTTTTATAATATTATAGACAATGTGAGATGGTTTCGTAAAAACAGTCAAATACCCTAATTAGGTAGGTTGTTACATTTTATTTTTATTTTATTTTATGTTTATTTAAGATTGACTGATTTTATTTAACATAGACTATGTTGCTTTGAATTTGAATTATCAAAGCAAAATTATAATAACTGTAATTATTAAATTTAAATTAGGAATTAATTTCTAAGTAACTTCGTCCTGCGGTCTCAAGTTAGCGCTAAAACAGCGCAGTTCGGAAAATTACGCCAACGTGAACCTTAACGCGCCGAGATATGGTTCGCGGTCGCGCAGCTTTTTTTATCGCCTAAACAGAATCGCTTAAAACTGGTAGCCGTAAGGCCCCTGCTCTTATTTAGGTATTTAACTATCCAAGTTACAATTTTACACGCTTTATTTAGCTTCAATTGTAACTAAGTAATAAACAGTTTTACTAGCTAACTGAGTGTCAACAAATCTTGGAAGTAAATTTTACTTCTAATGGAGCAACAACTTACGTCACCTAACGTGTGAACATTGAACTTAAAGGCAGTAGTCAGTAGTCCTTCCGATAATTTATAACGCCGAGACGAAAAAGACTCATCAGTCCGATCATCGGACTAATGGTAGACTTCCGTGCATCGCGGCCGATCGCAGCCGCGCGCGACTGATGCGACAAGTCTTCGCACTATGAAAACGTATGGCGCCGCTTCAAAAGACTACTTGATGCGTGCGGCCGACGACTGAATCGCCATACAATTTCAAATCGCGTCAGCCGCGCGCGTTAGACGCATGCGACAGACGCGCGCGGCTGCGATCGGCCGCGATGCACGGAAATCAACCTTAAGTAATGACTTAAGTACTACTGATACCATGCCTAAAAAAGAGTCACAGGGGTGACGTGGAACAACAATGACAAATGGGGACGTCCCAAAGTCTACATGTAGGTATATGGACTGTAGGTACCAATGACAAGTACATACTAAAGCGGTGACAACCTTGATTACCCTGATCTCTACAGGAGGTTAATCGCTAGACTAAGGTCAAACAAATGAAAAGAAATTGAATGAGCAGACTTTACGAGACCTCAGCCGGTAATGAGACTACATAGGGCAATGTTAGCGATGTTTATTTAGTCTCGAGATGACAAAAAACTGTTTCTGTACGAAATAAATTACAGTAACAATATTAGGAGTAGCAATAGAATAATTTCCAGCAAAAAAGCTAATTAGAAAAAAAAACCTAATCCATGTATGTCTCATTGATGTAATGTAGGACTAGAAATTTTGTTTGTTTATTCCTCTTTCACGGAGCAACAGAGGAACAGATAGACGTATTTTTTTTGCAAAACATTAGACAGATTTCAGACTGTTGGTTCCACAAGTGGGTCTAGTAGGATTTTTCAAGTACTCGTGTCTCCACTGTTTAACAGGGTGGAGCTATAGGGTTTGTATCTCGGAAAATGAACAGTTCGTGAATATCCATGCGGCTAAAACCGCGGAGCGCAACTAGTAGCTAATATATTAATTTAAAAAAAAAACACAATTGCTAGCTACATTTAAAGTAGGATCATTATCAGCCTATCATGTTCCCACTGCTGGGACACAACCCCTCAGAGAGAGAGAGAGAGAGAGAGAGAGAGAGAGAGAGAGAGTGAGGAATGGGCTCTAATACATCATGCTGGCCCAGTGCATGTTGGTGAATGTCATGTCATTGAACTTTTTGAGGTTCTTGGACATACCGGTATCCTCACGATGTTTTCCTTTACCATTTTTGAGCAATGGCATCGAAACTGCACAAAGTTTATATTGGTAGATACTAAATAAGTCATTGGTACAGGGCTGAGGATTGAGCCGGGTGATGTCGGATTGTAAAGCGTAGGTACATGCTACCGCTCGGCCACCAACGGCTCGTGGCTGAATTTAGATTTGATTTTCTTTGTGACCCTCCATCTAGTTCTACAGGGTTACGAGCTTAGGGTCAAACTTGGGGTGTACAAATCCGAAAGGAGATCATTTTACCTATCATTATGAGTCTGTTCTTTTTTTCTGTATTTCAGGGTTGGTTTTAAACAACTATGGAGTTGTTTAAAATGATGACTACAATTTGACTGCCCCGGTGGCTCAGTTGGTAGTGAACCTAACTTCTGTGCTTAGGGGCGTGGGTTCGATTCCCATCTAGGACAAACATTTGTGTGATGAACATTTGTGTTTGTTCTATGTCTGGGTGTTAATATCTATTTAAGTATGTATTTAAAAATATATATGTACGTATATCAGTTTCTGGCAGCCATATTACAAGCTTTGCTTAGTTTGGGGTCAGATGACCGTGTGTGCAAAAATGTCCGAAAATATTTAAAAAAAAATTACCTCCTTTCGGCTTAATGCACCCAAGCTTTCAACTCTGTATTACATCAATGGACATTTGGTAGGCCCCAAGGACCCACTTTGGGTCGGCGCGTCACTCATAAGTAGTCGTACGATCGAACGGTATCATATTTTTCCACGACATCGCGTTAATTTGTATTGTACCTAATCCAAAGAGTATAGTATACCTAATCGATGTCACGTTTCTCGTGACGTCCCAGTCGCCCCTGTCCACCACACGTGACGAATAAAATAGGTTATGCAGTATTTCACGAAGAGTTAATCTTTCCTTTGTCCCGAAATGTTTTACGTAAACAAGAGTAACAAATAACAAATTGAGATAAAAACGGGAGAGGGACTATCCCTTTTTAATCCGACCCCGAGCTTTTTCGGCTCAATTTTTTACACGGGTTTCGTTGAATTGTGAATAAAGGTTCCTTTTAAATAAAATGATACATTAAATAAGCAGATATAATGAGATTCAGTGGGTCCTAGGATCACAGGCACGTGAGTTTACGATGTTTTAAAAGGTATTTTTTATTACATACTTCCATATTTTGTGAACCCTTTTTATGTCAGAATTTAAAGTCAGGTAACAATCGGGTATCAAGTTAAATGTAATTTTCTCGTAATTAAGAAAACATATACATATATGTAATATTTCTAACATAGCGTTCATGCTAATTTTTAAAGCTTTTTGTACACCATAGTAACAGAATGGATTCAAACCATGTACCTAATTTCATACTCAGTAGTTTATTCGATTTATTTAATTCCCAGTATTTTAGGTACCTAACGACCTCATTGTCCTGTTTTAAAGTTTTAACTACATTTAATTAGCGATGGTGGCCGGGCGGTATAGTGTGCGCTTTACAATCTGATGGCACCCGGTTTGAGCGTCGGCCTTCAATGACTTATTTAGAACTTAAGAACTTACTTTACTTTAGAACTTTACTTTTTTATTGCTTACCATAAATAAACGATGTGCAGTTTCGATGCCATTGCTCAAAAACGGTGAAGGGAAACATCGTCAATAAACCGAAACGTCCAAGAACCTCAAAAAAAGACTTATGACATTGACCAACATGCACTAGGCCAGCATGGTGGATTAGGGCCTATCCTCTCTCTCTTTCTCTCTTTTTGAGAGAAGGCCTATGTTGCAGCAGTGGGAACATGAGGCAGATAAAGGCAAGAAAAAATATTATGCGCAACGTCTGCAACAAAGTCTAAAAACAAGTAACAACCTTGTAGAAATTAATACTATTACTTACTCTGTGGTAGAAATACAATATCAAAGTCAATAGGCAAATAGACTACCAAAGAAATAAAGTGGTTCAATAAAAACAAGGAAGCAAAACAACCAATACACTTACAAAAACGATAAAACCAAACAGAATATTTAGTAACAAAATAAACGGAAGAAGCTCTGACAGCAAGAATACTAATTTTCGAAACAATGACACATAAAGCAAGCCTCTATAAGCCATTAGCATGAAATGGTCGCGGTCGTGGCGTGACATGACTAACTGCTGGTTTTGTTACCTCCACTATGCTATGTTTTTCATAGTTTGGGAATTCGGGAAATTGATAGGGGGAACTATTAAGAGTTCTTTGGCTATAGCTTCTTATATCACTTTTTACAAAACTGCCCAAAAGTTTAGCAATGGTGTTGGTGTTTTATATTTTGTTTTTTAGGGTTCGTATATCGCACACACAGACTAGATATAGCTACAAAGTATCTTTTTGAGTAATACTATATATACTATTCTATATATTCTATACTATATATAATATACTATAGTGTAGCTCGAAAAAATACTTAATTCAGAAATTGAGAACAACTGATTATGGTTACCTAATTTTAATAGAATAGATACAGAAAATCTATTAATGGTTGTTAAAGATAACCCTTTTTAAAGCGAGTTATTAAAAAAACAAGACACGATTTTATTTTATTTTAAGTCTGACCTAATATTTTATCATCATCTTAAACGTGTAGAGCAATTTTTAAATTTTATAAGAATACTAAAAAAATATACAGTTGTTTACTAGAAATTAGCCATTAGTAACAACGCGGTGCGGTAGATGACTAGTTACTTACTTATTTATTAATTGTGAATTTTTTTTAATAATGTTTCTGGTTGGTGTATCGACAACTGATTATAGTTCTGTATTAGATGCCTCTTTAAAACAAGGCGAGCCATTATTATAACCACGTAATAATACAACAAACGTAACTAGAAAAGAAATTCGAACCGAAAAATAAACCTCCACGAAATTCAACACGAAAAGTGATAACGCCACAAGGGTTCTAAAAGTCTGACACGAGCGTGTAAGTAACTCTAATATTGACGTACACGGATTTCCGAGGGCAGGAGGAAGAGGGTGGCACGGTGGAACAAAGGGGGTGGGGTGAGGTCGCGCCATTAGGCTGTTGATTACCACGGCCAGAGGTGTAATTAGCACCTAAATGAACCATTTCGGTCCGCTGTTCTCCTGGTACATCCGCATAAAAATATTTACTGCGTGCCATAGAAATATTTGTAATAATAAGTTAAATATTAAAAAGCATTCGTAAAAACAAATATGCTCAGAAATGCTCTAATGTTTAAATGCTCTAAACTAACACTTAGAATGGGTTATCATAATTGAATGCGTATACAACATTTCATGAATGTGCTGTTAACCGTTGAAGAGTTCCTTTATATGGAGCTAATCCTGAACGTCGATTCAGGTCATGCTTATTGCTTACCATAAAAAGCATTGTCATCGGAACTGAACCAACGTGTAAAAATTCAACTCGTACAAAAGAGGGAGTGGTTTTAATTCTGCTTGCAAGATATGACCTAAACAAACAAACAAACATTGCAACATAAAAGCTTATAATAATAAAAATAAATAAATACCTAAGTAAATTTTATTTTCCAGAAGAAATAAGAAAAAACTGAAGCCGTCTGTATGAAACTGTATGTTTTGGCAATCATTATTCCTCTATATATAGTATCACTCAGTAAAGCAAATTTGAATAAATACTACGAAATTACCGAACAATCAATTTTCAAATTAGATACGCTCAGAAATGATGAGTTCCCAACATTGAGAAAAATACTGGTTCCCAAAGATGGATTTCTGTTTTTTATCATGTTTCTATAATAACTTCGATCAAGTTGTTTATGGTAAAATGTTTTGTTAAAATATGCTGCGTGTAATTACAAAACAAAGAAGGGGAAAACCGACCAATTTGTATCATTTTATCGGTGCGATATCGAAATTGTAGATTTTAAATAGGTACGCGTAAGTAAAAACCAGCTACCGTCTGAACAAAATTACCACACCTTCCATGAAAATTAGTTCCCTCATTTAGGGTACCTTTCAAATTACCGGTTACGAACCATCACTGATAGAACAAAGTTACAAATTGCTTCGATTACAAACAAACTGTCCACCTCCTAATTCAAGTTTTCCGTGACCGACGAACCCCATTTACAATTTATAAGGGGATGCCATGCCACCCCTGAATAATATACGAACGTAAAAGTGCGGCTGCCAATTTCCTTTGAACACGGGAAGTCGCGCCATCTGCTTGACTTTACTTCCTGGAACTGCTGCCAGCCTAGTACTTCGATATTAATTTCTTCTTGATTTGAGTAAGGCAGCAAAACTAACCTAGCCTTTTCGGATCGTAGGATCAGCCAGGTAGAATAATTATTATACCAGAACTTGGGGCTCGATTTCTGAATCGCTCGCATGATAAATTTCGCACGAAAATATCATACGAGCCCCTGCGATATTAGTTTTGTCACCACTGTCACTCTCATTTGATGGACATAAGTGTGACGGGTAGTAGATCTGTGGTGACGGGGAAAACAATATCGCATGCACAAGATTATACCCGGTCAGCCCTCTGAGCTAATAAAATACTTATTATTTGTCGAGGTACTTATAACACTAGGATACAATTAATATAGTACATTCTACTTTATTAGTGCGGGTGAAGCCTCAGAGCAAATTTGCTCTGACGGGTGAAGCAAGTACTTTTTGATAAAAAAAAATATGGAACCGATATAAGTTAGTTAATTAGATAGCTGTTAAAGTACTTTCTTACACACTAAGCAAACGGTATTAAATAACTTATAGTTGTTTACACCAAAAATTGCATACAGACAGATAACAAAATGTAGGTAACAACGGCGGCCTAATCGATAAAAAGCGAAATACCGGAACTTTTCATTTACTTTAATCACAAAAGGTTTCGCGTAGGATGGCGATGAATAAAGTCCCGTAAAGTGAACAAATACGAAGGCAATTTGGTGGCTTGCTTTTAAACAACCAAACTGTCGAGTAAATCGATTGAGTTAACATAACAGAGGGCGCGTGGGCGCTAACTCTAACATTACACAGATTAGGAAATAGCTTTTATTAGCTTAGGTCCGAAGCCATTTCTGAGTTTAATCACGATTTGGTGTAGTATTTCGGTCAGAGTGTAGAAGTAAATAAATACCAATAATAGTATAATATGAATATTAAAAAAAAAAAATTGTTCGGGAACCATTACTTAGTTAATCACGTGTCGATGATACGATAATCGTCTGGCGATGTAGAAGTTTTAAAGGTTTCGATTGATGTTAATTTCTTTATCCTGTTTTATTCTTTCTATTGTTTCTTTTGGTAGTGAACCTATATTTTTTATGATGTTTATTATATTATATGTAATTCGAATATGTACATAAATATAAATAATGTATGGTAACCACAGTCAATAAAAAGCCAGTAAATAAGGTTTCAGTCTATAAAATAATTAATATCAATTTACTCAGCAGTCTAGTGAATGTCAGACAAACTAATTAAAACGTCCAATTTAATTTATTGCAATGCTTACCTACTCGTGGAACCACATTATCCAATAATTCAAATTAATAATTAATTTTAATCAATAAAACTATTATAACAAGTGCAATTACTATTTCATTTCATAGTGACATATATTACGACTTTGCGAGTGTTTTTTTTTGCATATTTTAGTTTATAATAAGTGTCTGTGGAGCCTGTTGTCTTACGGCTACCTCTTAACGCAGGGTCGAAACTGCGCTGAAAGAGCGCAGTGGGAAACTCGCGCCAACGTGAACCTTAAAGCACCGAGGTACGGTTTGCGGTCGTGCTAACACACATTACCTAAACAGAATCGCTTAAAACGAGTAGCCGTAAGGCCCCTGTACTAGCGTAAGTGGCCCTGTGCTGTTAGATAACGAGCTTTAATCAAAATGATATTCCATTGTTTTCAAAACCATCATTCGTAAAGGTCGTACTGACGATTTCATCCATTAATATTCTTATAATTAAAATAAACTATTATTTATAAACGAAACCCCATACAAAAAGCGTATTATTTTAACGTTTTTTGTATTGGCTCTAATGTAAAAACGGTAATACGTACAAGCGTCAAACTTGGCATGATTTTAGTACAGACACTAAAATAATAAATAATGGCCAAGTGCGAGTCGGTGACAAATTTCTGTTCATTACCAAGTTATTCCGAGCGTCACTGTAGCAAAATATTAACTACGTGACGGCGTAGCAATTGCTTGGACTATTTTGGAAGGCGTTAAGCCTGAAAAAGTTGGTTTTTAAATTGATAATGATTGTGTGGTACGGAACCCTCTGTGCGTGAGCCCGGCTCGCACTTGGCCGGTTTTATCTTGTAACGTAAAGGTAAAATGTAAGTACATGATTTGCAGATAAATATGTTAGCATGGCAGATTAATCTATAGACAAATTTCTAAAGCAAAGCGAGTTTTCAAATCACTTCTTAATTATTTTGAAAGAATATAACGCATTTTAACGGCTTTTATGTAAATTTTAGGGAGGTGGCGTTGGTGATATAAAATTGTACTGCAGATGACTCACAAACAGCAAACTTTACGAATTACATGACATGATTATGAAATTATAGCGCGTTGTAAGTCACACAAACAGTATTTAATATCCTTGAGCTTCTCGGCGCCATTACAAGAAAATAAATAAGCCTGGAGAGGAAGGGCGAAGCCTCCTCCCTACTACACCCCTAGACACCCAAAGTAACAGAACCACGCATAAAACGATTCGTAAAAGCTTTTTTGACTCTACTTTTTCTTAAAATCACTGTTATTAAATTTTAATACTTCAACCAACGTCAAACAATGCAAAAAGGTGCAACAACCTAGCCTACTTTTTTATATTGAATCCTTCTATAAATAAGACCAAAGAGGTAAGGCCCTCAGATTTTCAATAACATTGAGGGATGATTTTAGTTGCTCAATAATTTTTGTGATTAGCAGATGCTTTTGGAAGGTAATAAACAAGAAAGAAAAGAAAAAATCTAATGTTTGCAAATAGGACAATATAATTATATTGTCCTTATATTATACATGTTACTTTTGTCTAAAACACTGTTTTAAACTATCACGGTTGTTCACTAAAGTTATATGATTAATATCCCGTAAATAATCATATAACTTTACTTTTGTCTAACTTTTTTCTACTATCTATTTGATTAAAAATACATCAATTTCGACCTATACATCTAATAATTACCTAGATGTATCACTTTCAGATTCACAACAACTCAACCGATGTGTTCATGTTCGAATTTAAAAACTGTATTTGCTGTAGTACTTGCCTATTAAATTCCATGACCATTAGATAACAGTACACAAGTAATCGTCAAAAAAAATTACATACATACACCGCTATGTTAGGGTAGAATCTGAGACCTCGCTCAGCCAATAAACCGCACCTTCGGTGCAACACTGTCACTTTTGTATTTTTTGTGAAAATGAGCTGAGTATGTCATAAGTGGCATTACATACTGCACTTGGTGCGATAATGTCACTACTCTGGTACGAATAGTTTCCGTAAGAAAGCATGAGTGTCGTTATGGTTTTGGTGCGAATCGTACGTTTGATTGTTCAGTTATGCGCGGCCTCCCGCCCGATCACGAATATCTAGGAGCAACACCGTCATTCGGGTATTTGTGACATTTTATTTTATTTATTCTGGAACAACAATGACTTAAATTACGTAGTGATTGACTGTAATTTTAAGAGTTTGATTAATTAAACTTTAGTCTAAATCTATGCCTGTTAACACAAAAAATATAAGTTACTTTATGATTTAAAGTTTTTATTTATCAGTCACTTTGTCATAACTACACTTCTTAATTTTGTTCAGGCCCACAACGTCACAAATGACGAGTGTCTATTTTAAAAAGAATATAATAAATTTATTATAATACTAGCTGACCCGACAGACGTTGTCCTGTCTTAGAAATGAAAAACGCACGAAGTCAAAATCGGTGATAAGTTTTCTGAATTTTTTCAATTTTCTTAATTTTTCTTTCCATAAGAATCTTCTACAAAATATAGTAAGCCCCATTAATTTGCATCACGTGATTTGCGGACCCTTTTTGGCATTTATTTGTTTTATAAGATTTATTAATTTATAGATTTATTAAGTACCTACTTAATGTACACAACAAAATGCGCTACAAAGCTACCTCCAGCTTAAGATGAGCCGTACGTTCAAAGGTTCCTGTACATTCCGGAGGTCAAGTTATTTGGACATTATTCTGACGGTTGTGATGTCTGTAATTTTTGAAATACGAAATCGATGACCTTGAAATTTTTACGGGACGTTTTATGATATTTCCTTTCTAACAAAAAAAGAATTAATTAAATTGGACTACGCGGTAATGAATTACAACTAATTACACATTTTGACTTTCATCCCCTCTCCCAAGGGAACCATGCAAAATTTCGGGATAAAAAGTATTCTATAACCTACCTCGTAGTATGAACTCAAATTATGCTAAGATTCATTTGAATCCATTGAGTAGTTTCGGCGTGATGCACGGCCCAGATACAGACAGACGGACACAAAATTGAAAAAAAAAATACAGTTTTGACTTCAGTATCGATTATAGATAGCAGTTAAAAAAAATATCAAAATATCTTTAATGTACAGAATTGGACCTGTTACAGTTTTATTATAAGTATAGATAGATATAGAAATATAGATTTTCTAGATCATTCTAGAACTTTCTCGAACATTTTATATCGATTATAATAGTTTGCAGTCATTTTAGAATTTTCTAGATCATTTCAGAAATTTCTAGATCTTTCTCGAACATTCCAAATCGATTACAATAGTTTGTACTCCTATTAGAATTATGTCGATCATTCCAAAATTTCTAGAACTTTCAGGAACATTATAGATATAGTAGGTATTTCCTTTCTAAAGGTGCCTTCAGATAGGCTATCTAAGTACCTACTCAACGTACACTACAAAGTGCGCTGCAAATCAGTCGCCAGCTTAAGATGGGCCGTATGTTCAAAGATTCCCGTACATTCTGGAGGTCAAGTTGTTTGGACCTAATACTGAGGGTTGTGATGTCTGTAATTTCTGAACTACGAAGTCGATGACCTTGAAATTTTTACGGGACGTTATTTAATATACCCCCTTTCTAACAAAAAAAGAAATAATGAAATCGGACTACGCGGTAATGAATTACAACTAAGTACACATTTTGACTTTCATCCCCTCTCCCAAGGGAACCATGGAAAATTTCGGGATAAAAAGTATCCTATAACCTACCTCGTAGTATGAACTAAAATTATGCTAAGTTTCATATGAATCCATTGAGTAGTTTCGGCGTGATGCGCAGCCCAGATACAGACAGACAGACAAAAATGAAAAAAAATACAGTTTTGACTTCAGTATCGATTATAGAGAACCGTCCAATATTTTTTTTCAAAATATCTTCAATGTACAGAATTGGACCTGTTACAGTTTTATTATAAGTATAGATTTAGAGTCATTTTCTTTTAATTAATTTAAAGTTTTTTTTAATTAAGTTAAAATATATGTTAATATATGAATATAAGATTCATATTGCCTAAATTAAAAAGTGTCATCATTTTATACGAAACCAATTATTTAAATGCTTCCTGAAAAAACGACTTTTTGCAAAAGTGACAGTGTTGCAACGAAGGTGCGAAATATCATAGCTGTATTGACAAAATTTGGTTTACAGATTTATCTCAAATACACGACGAGACGATTAACATAATTAAAATTTTGAGAATAAAACAGTAAAACTTAGAACAGTTAGTAATTTTTTTTTTTTTAGTGTTAACTTCTTTGGCCGCGTTGAGCGATTTTTGATAGGGACAAAACTTATGGGTTCGCGTCACCGACGTGCTTATGACGTGACGTATTAGTTTTCACTTCTGTCGGCAGACCCCATGACTGCCTATTTTTTATTTAATTATTGTGTCACCACATTTAATAATGTTTTGTAAATTGTGAGCCTGGCTTAGCCATGTTGTGGATAAATTGGGAAAGTGGCAACAGAAGCGAGCAGATGGTGATTTATTATCATGTTTTATAATAATTACGTCGGCTCGAGGGCGGCGGCATTGTGCTCGGTTCGCTCCGGTCCGATCGTTTTAATGGCGGAATGGTGGGAGTCGGGACGGGACGTGAGCTCTCATATTACAAAGCGGTTGTTTTATTTTTAAGTTAATGATGGACGTGATACGGGAAGCATTATGTCAGGTATCAGATACAAATTATTGTAAACCATCTACACCGTACGGTTTTAGCAATGATTTTCTTTTTTTAACACATTTTCTGCGATAAAAAAAAACATCTAATCCTATACCTAAATAGTTAGTAAAATATAATTTTAAGGTCGTTTACTTAGTTGTGAATTGTGAATAAGGTACCAAAAAGTTAAGCAGACGAAGTTTAGAGTTAGGATATTGGTAAGTTTCGTTGATTTATCAGATAAGTAATATAATGGAATAGATTAGCGATCCCTTAAAACCAAGAACAATGTAATGTTAAATTCTGTTTACATCAAGTAAACAAAATAACTTATTATATGTATTTATAACAGCAATCGGCAACACACGAGAAAGAATATGGCACTTAAGTACCTACGTCTACTTACACAAAACAAGGTGTAGTAACAACAACTAAGTACGTAAGTAGCAAGGGGTAGAAGCAAAGTAGTACGTTTTAGTTCTTTTTATGCCATAGGTGACCAAACTGGCAAGCAAGCTAACGGGTCGCCTGATGGCTGATGAAGCTTGATTGTTTACGAAATTCCAGTCACGTGTCGTAAGCGTAACTATATAAATACGACTTTAACATTACTTACTACATTTTGCATAATCCCAGAGAGATTGCCTAATTTACCAAAAAGGCTGGTGGTACTTTTAAAATGGAATTCAACATTTTAAAGGCTTTGTCCTAAGGTAAAACAATATTTTTAGGCTAAAGTATTATAAATTCATTTA
This sequence comes from Agriopis marginaria, assembly GCA_932305915.1. Taxonomy (NCBI): domain Eukaryota; kingdom Metazoa; phylum Arthropoda; class Insecta; order Lepidoptera; family Geometridae; genus Agriopis; species Agriopis marginaria. Next base: position 5,793,808 of record OW029932.1, read on the forward strand.
ATTCTATTGCATTTGGGATTATTCAGCCTATAACTTGGTGAAGAGACTACAGCATAATCATTTTAGCTAAAAGTTTTGTTACGCAAATATTTTATGAAAATAAAATTGTAAGCAATAAAAGTTTTAGCACATATTTTTGAAGGTTAAGTTAACAAAGTTAGAGTACCTAATTAAACATAATGGATGTTTTTTACTAGAAAAAAAAAGAACAACGCTTGTAGTTATGATTATGACCTGTAAAATTGAGCTCATCACTTTGATAAAGGCACTCCTTTATCAAAGTGATGAGCTCGATTTTGCTAAGTTTTTTTTTTACATTTACTTAACTCGTTTGGATTGGTAAAAATATAAGCCATAAAAACAAACGATAAATTGAATGCCGGCAGTTAAGAATTGATTTCATCGTAAACATAACAAAATGGAATAACCATTGCGGAATTTATTTACCCATCCTAACGAGTTGCGTTGCGGGACATTTTATTACCACGAGCACATAAAAGGTGTAAAGGCTCTTGTATAGCTTCGTTCGGAGTTATTAAATATTCAACGGTGTTATCAAGGATTAATAAGGGTCTTGTAATTGTAGGGGTCTTTAATGATTGCTGAGTATCGTTACTACCATTAATAGTGGGGAATTCAAATCCCTTTTTCCTTATTAATTAACAAAAACACGCTTTTTGCCATTTTGCTTTTAATTACTTTGCTATAATTTGTATTTAAACCAATATTCAACAACATGCACGGTCTAAAAATAATATAGTTAATAATTTAAAAAAAACGAGTTTAAGACTACCGACATGTACAAACTTAAACTAAAAAAGTCGATAAAAAAAGTATTAAAATGACAGTTAACACAGAGATTGAAAGTCCACATCAACCAACCAAAGCGACAAACCAAAGCGTCATTTGTGTATATACATATTTGTGGTTTTTGTTGATTTTTTCAAAAAGCGCTGAATTAATTTCAATAAAATTTATATGGGACCTTGAAGCCTACCAAACAAAAAAAAAATCGTCAAAATTAATTCATAATTGGCGGAGTAATCGCGTAACAAATAAAAAGAACATACGGTCGAATTGATAACCTCCTCCTTTCGTCGGTTAAAAACGTCACCTTAGTTTAGATATGACAGAGTTCAAAATGCATATCAATGTTGAAACTTTTGAAGCTTAGAGACTATTTTAGGTAACGACGCTCTAACGTCCTTGATTTTAGGCGAGCCATAAACTCGGATTTTTTCAGGCAAGACCTTATAAAAGTTAAAAGCTAAGAATAGCTGAGGGTTTTTTTTTGAGTGACACCATCACCGTTTATTTTATACTCGCCAACTGTAGAGTCTACAGCATACTCTTCCCTAGTTTCAGTAGTTTCCATTTACTCTACCAACAGATTGTGGTAAGAAACATGCTCAGCATCTCCCCTAGCTTCATACACATTAATATTCAAATATGAATCGCCCCGCCCGGGACAGCAGCTCGTTTATACAGTACCTCGTAAATATAGCTTGAGAAATCTCTACTTAATACGGCCATGAAACACGAAACGACAAAAAAAGGCTCTAACAACTAGAGTCAGGTGTAATAAATAAATAATTATTATGGCTCCTGTAAAATGGCCGCCGCGCATTGAATTGTGCCTGTATATGGGTTTAATCGTAACGAGCACTGTTATTACTGCTATTAATGATATATCATTTTATGTGCCTCGATTTAGTATTGTGTTTAGTAATTGAATTGTGTGCGATACAATAGAATAACAGATTATGATTGCTTTAACGGTAAAATGGTAACAAGAACAGATTGGAAGAATTAAACAATATCTGTAACATTTAAACTATGCCGCGTTGATTGTCAATTATTTTTAATGTAAAACAATGTTTTAAACCATCATGGTTGGTCACTAAAGTTATATGATTATTTACGGGATATTTGCGAAATATCGGGAGCTCATTCCACAACCTCACCACAGTAAATATCTCGTAAATATTCATATAACTTTATTTTTACTGTAATCGTAGAAAGACAAATATTTTACGTCAAACAGTTAGTAATACATTACTTCAAATTAAACTAACTGATAGAGGTTGCTAGTTTTAAAAATATTCAGTTACCAAAAATATCACAATTACCTTCTCAATTTCAAATATTACTGTATCTGTACTGTATTTCCGTAACTGATCAGTAATTAAAACTAGCAGTGACCCTCAACCCATGATTGATGAATACTATCGGTACTGATGCCAAGAGACATTAATGGAGTTAGTCATCAGATTAATTAGATACATGATTATTTAAATAGCTTCAGGCGTCAGTATCAAATGCTGGTGATGATTAAATAATCTATGACTCCAACCAGTGGAAGTTTTTGGAACATAAATTATTGCTTGACAGACAAAACCTCGTAAACTATAGTAACGTATGTTCAATTCAACTTATCTGGATCTACTATTTTTATTTATTCATATTTTCATAAAAGCGACATTAAATTGGTGATTGCAACGCTGCGTCTGAGAAAAAATATTTATTTAAACTAAAAGCCCACAATTTTCCTTTTTAGTGTAGTAGGTGGTATTTGGAATACGTAACAGTTAAAAAAACAATGTTTTTTTTTGTACAACGGTGAATCAACAAACTTGACAATTTTACCAAAATCATTTTTCTTATTTGAGTTCCAATAACTCCCACCAGTGACATCGCAAAGCGTTCACATGTACCAGGCGTGCAGAAGCGTGCGGAGATGGTATGGGGCGCTACGGTGCGGCGTGCGCTAGTACAAACTCACCACCTTCCGTCTCATGCCACACGATGCCCTCCAATGTGACCGAGGTACCAGGCTCGCAGGGGCCCAAGCAGTCTGGCTCCGTGATCGTGCCTACTGACGTGCCCACGCATACTTCTGCAGTCTCCTGGAAAATAAATAAACCTCCTATTAGTTTATTGACGTCTGGTATAAGGAAATCAACTAAACCACGTTCGTTTGCTCTTCTTCACATCAATCATGCTTCTTTGTCACCGTTTTATAGTGAGGAACTTATGTGTTATTATGAATGATTCGGATCGTGATCGCGATCGCGTGCCATCTCACTTACGCACGTGGAGCGAGTAAATAGATGCGAACGGGACGGCATGCAATCTCGATCACGATCAAACTTCTATAATAAGGCCGCTTATCTTTGAGAAAAGAAAGAAAATTGGATAGTTATAGAACCTGCTTTATAGTGTTTAGCTTTATAGTGTTCCTAGTATTTAAAAAGGACAGTTCCATAATTTCCAACCTACAAAAAAGTTATTGGATGTATTCATAAAATCTAATGTCAGATTAATAACCACAGAACTTCACGGAAGTATTAACATAACGTATTTATTGGTCATGTTGGAATATGTACAGTTATCAATTCCGAACGCCACCGCAGAACTCAAAATTGCTCGAGTATTTATAATCCCCAATCAGTCCGAAATATTAAAACGCGCTGAAATTACAACCGGTTTCCAATTACGAGGTAAATAAATAATTTACCACACCGTACGCACGCTCTATTCATTTGAATAAACAATTTCGTTCGAATACGTTTATTTGTCGAAATGTAAATCATATCACAACTTTATTGTAGTCCGTAACTTTGTTTTATCTCCGTGGTTAATCTCTTCATTATCATAATTGACTAGGTATTTGCATGTTACATGACAATATTCCGAGTAATCTCGTGGATAATGAGTAGTAATCTCAAAAAGATGTTGATCATCATTACATCAGCTCACCTTAGTCCACTGCTGGACTGCATCTTCTAAGGCACTCTGACCACTCAGCCAATCTTTGGCTCTTCGCTTCCAGCCACTGACAGCTGCCTTACATATACTTTTACGGCATCAAGTCCCCGGGTGGTCTCCACTCTAAAAGTTCCAGAACACGTCTACCCCAGAGTTTATCGGTGCTACGACAGATATGACCGGTTTACCACTTAAACCCAATGGCAAAAATACATTAGCACAAGTCAAAGCAATTAGACGTTAGCTATGATATGAGTTATCATATTTTGGCACAGGTCTACAATAAAAACCTAACCCACCACTACTCCATAGATTTGTCTTTGCTTTGCACGTCATTGCCCGATGATAAAATGCTGTGAATTTTTGCGAAATGGGCACACTATTTCACTTTCACAAGTGAATGCAAATGAAACAACTTTCGTGATTAAAATAAGTAGGTAACTAATTTCATAATATTCTATACCAATATTAGTCATAATATTAGTATAGATGCATGTTCTCATTAAACAATATAAGCAATATACACTATCTTTGACATATTAGGCTATCTTTTGTTTACAATGCGGGCGAGGCCGGAGGCAAAATGATTATAGAAGGAGTCCACTTCAGGCCTAGGAAACAACAAGTTATTTAGACCTTATAACATATAGAAGGTCTAAGAGAAGTTCAGTAGAAAACAATTGAACTGCTAGCAACAGCTAACTGTTTAATAAAATATCTAACAAAAAGATGAGTAAGTTACTTTTGCAGACAGATTCTCTATCATGACATGTCTATAACTATTTCACGACTAAGACGCTGGACCGACCTGTAATGATTATGGAAAGGAAAAGAAAAATACATCACGAGGACGCAATAAAAAGCAAACATTAAAATGTTTACTTTATAAGTTTACGATATCGAACCAGCATCATTTACAAGTCCAGCCACTCAACAACTAGCCGTACCGATCCCTTCAATATCAATTAACCTGATTTCCCTCACTAATTCAGCCATTAAGCGTCATTTGCTAATCTAATAACTTCTCTAATGAATATTACCAATAAGTTTTAATAACTATTAGTTAGAGTATCAATTCTATTAACGATAGTAAACGTAGAATATTGTTAAATAAAGTTAATATAAATCTAATGGAGTTGGCCGGTAAAAAACTTTTACAAGTGGCGGTAAAAAGTCACACTAGCATAGCTAGTGTAACGTTTAAAAGTATTTTTGTTAAACGGAATTTAGGCAAATTTAATGTCACTGTAACAAAATTCCCTAAAGGTGGCGGCAACAATGTATGGCGGCAACGTGAGAAAAGATATGTTTAGCCTCATTATTATTTTTCTAAACTTGAGTATTTTTGAATTCTAGTGTGTAATAATGGTGGATTATTATTTATTGAGTGTTCGTAAACGTGCTCGAGTGTGGAAAATTATGAAACGAGGTGAAACATGTCTTTTTGCGATGTTTCCAAAACTCAATAGAAGTCTATAGTATAGACTCCAGCACTTTACTAGGGCATGACTTTGACTTGACCCTACCTACTTTGCTTGACTCTAACTATGAATATGACTTGTTTAACGATATGTAATAAAACTTGAATACAGTTCCATACTTTGACACTGGCAAATGCACAAGACGTACGACGACAAAATCCAATAGAGGAAAGATTTTATAAAGTACCAGCATTGCCAGCGCCTCTTTGACAGTTGACAATCCCATTCTGTTGTCTCAACCCTTCGGTGCACGGGTCGGATCAAAGAAATTAAAAAGGTCCAATTTCTTTGGGTTGGGTGCAAAAGTCTAATCTAACGCAGATCCTATGCTCTCATTCATAAATTTCGTCATTCCGGTTTACAACATATTTGCCATACTAAATCTGTCAAAATTCATTGCTAAATTCAAATCGTCATCTTTACGCAAAATGTCCACCATAGTTCATTGTCTTGAATTCAACCTGACCGAAAATTCAGATTTAATACTATTACTGCTATTACTCATAGTTACAAATATTTTGTTCTCTATTATTTGAAACACGTGTTTATATTTAACTTTCCCTAACTAAATGCGGGAAAGCCGGAATCTATAGAAGTGTTTCATGAAAAGCCATTCAAATAGGTACAGAAAATTCCAAAAATAAACATCATTCATGCCAGTTGCTCCAGGAAATACTTGTAACGATTGCGGTATCCAGCCACCGGGATTGCATAAATGCGAAAAGCGTTTACGGCGTAGAATATAATCAAATGAAGCCATTTACATTCAACGTCTGGTACGCGAAAAGGACTGCGATATAGCGCCGTCTCTTCCACGCCGTCTAATGGCATCACAAATTGTGAAGTAAAGCACTCGAGCTTGAACTGGATCGAGAGATTGTCGACTTCCAAACTGTAATAATATTGGAAAAACAACAAAATTTTATGCGCTTCGACAGGTATTATTGCCTTACGATAATCTTTCCACGTTCCGTGCCCGACAAGAAGATCAATACATTACAATAAGAATAGCTTTGGCATCTGTTCACTCAATATGAGTAAGATTTTTACTGAAGTCTGTTTTGTTGTTTATGACGATCAATATACATATGATATTGCTAGAATAGAAGATGAAGTCATGTTTAATTGAACATTCGATTATGATAACAAATATAATCGATTAAAAGACGTGCCCACGCGGAGACTATAAATAAAATTAAACGCTTTATTGTTAGTCGAATGACAAATGCGCTATCTTCCACCACCCACGGACGGCGTCACACGCGCAGAGACAATTCTCGTTTTGATGTAGTATCACCACAAACGTATTAATGTTTCGACACGCTATATCGCTATTAAAACATTTATGGGTGGCTCCAATGTTACAAGTAGACAGGGAGGCAACGCGGAACTCGGAGGGGTCGCAGCTATGGGCGCGGGCTCAATGCTCTCTATAGTTGGCTGCAAACAGGGGCGCCCGATGCAGCCAGCTGCCGCTTTATCTCTGTGGAAACTTAGAAAAAATAGTTCGAATCGTATTCAATAAAAGGACACGTCGAACGCCGGCGGGCATACCGAACGCGAGTAACAAGCAGGCAGAGGTGTCGGTGTTGCGAACGAAAACAATGGGGAGTAAATCAATTCAAAATCGACAGGAACAAAAGAGCCGAGAGGTTGTAACGAGCGCCGACCGCGCGCCTCCACTCTATTAAGACGGCGATGTGGGGACCGTTTGAAGATCTGTCGGCGCGACGTTACAGGAACTAATTTGTAGTCGCGACGACTCTCACCGCAAAAGGAGAACGTTTCGGTCGCGACACCATCCCACATGCCTAATGACTCGAAACGACGTCTCTTCAGTTCGCACGCCGACTCATAATAGCATCGTTTCTAAAAGTTGTAACAATTTAGGATCGCGCTCCGGGACGGAGAATCGGGTAATATTTGGCAGCGTTCGGGTAACGATTTTCAACTGTGTAACCAAATTACAATCCACTAAACCGGGGGATACATACGTCATTAAAATAATTTAGGGAAATGGCACGTTTTAGTGCTCGCGTTTATGGCGGTGGTGGATGGCGGCCGCGGCGTGCCAGGAGCAATAAATACCGGGGCGGGACCGCCTGGCACCCACCATCTTGTTTATACACCACCTACCCGGGACGGAACATTAATTTTCTGCTATGCGGAATAAGTGGCGACAAAGAGTGTTCGTGTCGGCTAATGGGCTGGAATACAACAGCATTACAACTAACAACTTCTGCAATGCAAATATTTGTAGCCGCTGGTAATTCCGCTAGCATGCTGGGTACGCTCCCAAGTGGTGATCTTGATCATTTGGATTGTCTTTAGACCTTCAAAGGTCTATGGACAGTCTAACTGTTTTTGTAGTGTTAGTGTTAGTTCGTATTTTGTTTAGTTAATAAAGGCACTTGCCAGTAAAAAAATATACTTTTAATAACGTAGACGAGAAACGAGAAAACAATATCGCTTAAGAGAAAGTTCGTCTGCTCTTTTCCAAGAAGTCCCTTCTAGCTTATTGTCCTCCTTTTGACGTGCGCGCTTAAATTTAATGCCCATGCTCGTTTCCATGAGACATTTTCCTCGTTTCTCAATTTTTGTTCGCAGATGTCTTTATTGAAATGTAAACAAAGCTGTCGGTTGTTCGGACAGTGATTTATCACAAGTCGCGGCCATTAGTCCCACATTTTAAGCTATCGCGATCCATTACGCGCCTTTTAAGTCGCATTTTAGAATACAATAAAATGGCCCGATAAAATTGGTTTCACGTCCTGTCGTAAAGCGTTCTTTCGTAGACATCGCGGACATTTCGAGTTGAACTCCACGGTGCAGAGGAAATTAGAATTCAATGCGGCTGATTCAATATGATGCAAGGAAAGCAATATTTTGAAATATATCTGGTTTAATATTATCTCTTCGTGGTAGAAAACAACAAGGGTTCATTGGGTACAAAGAAGATAGATTTGTGACACAGTATTATGGCTTCTCATATACAATTTACAAATCGAAATGCTAATGCTCGTGTATCTATAATGTGTGGTAAAATAAGATTTAAAAAAAATATAAGAGAGCACATAGAATACCAGGGCCATTATTCCGTAACTTTAACACGCACGTAACGCGCTGCGTTACATTAACCTCTTAAAATTTGGACTCTATTCCCTAGGAATAAAGACCAACTTTTAGAGGTTAAATTAACACGGCGCGTTACGTGCGTGTTTCTAGTGACAGAATCAGGGCCCTGTATCTGAACATAAAATTTATCTGAACTTTTCAAATTAAGATAAGTACTTTTTTCAAGTACCATTTCTAATTTTAGTATTATTAGCTTTTTTTAGTTGCTAGTTCAAAAAAAAGCGTGTCGGGAATGGTGGCAAGTGCAATTAGGAAATCCAATCACGGGCCGATACGAAAGACCCCACGCGAGTAAGAGTTAAAACGCAGTTATTTTCACACCGGGTGACTTTTTTCAAAAAGGTATAATACACATATTTTAATGTACAAGTTAGCATGGCACAGTTTAAATGCATTCTCCTAGATGCACAGACTATAGTTATATGATTAGAGACGGGATATTTACCGTGATAAGGTTGTGGATGGAACCACAATACCACATAAAGTGATGTTTCGATGATGTTACGAAAACTTTACAGTGGTTGTGGTCGGTAGAAGAAATAGTGTTCCGTAGTTGTCGTCACCTTTGACGAATGTACATGTACCTTATCTAAGGTGGTACAAATTCAATGCAAACACCAAACACACACACTGCGGACACTATGATTTAAATGTGTAATAATCGCGAAAACCTAAGAAATTTAAATATTTATTATAATTATGCTAAATATATAAAAACAACTTAAAATTCAATATAAACAAACTAAACTAACCTAATAAACCGCTGCCAGCCGGCATCATACCAAGATCGTACCCAAGAAATCATTAACTTTTTGGCGTTGGCAACTGCAAAAAGCATTAAAATTTGTCTATATGACACTTATGACATTAGTAATTTTCCAGATACAAAAAAATACTTTTAAAAAGGTGATAACTATGCTAGCGCCATCTGTAAAATAATCTACCTACCAATCCAATTTCCCAGAAAAATTTTGTTTAAAAAAAATAACGTAAAATCGTGACTTGAATTTTCGTTCGGTTGGAGATTGCTTGTAAAGAATTCACAAGACTGTTTTATCTTTATTCAATAAACTTTTAGGGCGACAAAAGGTTTTCTCTCACAAATAAGTAGCACCTACAGCAACCTGTACAACAGTAGAATACAGAATTCCTAAGCGGCTTGAATAAAATTAGGTCTCAATTTTCTCCAGGCCACCTTAGCATTTCGTGAGCCGTTCAGTCTATAGACAGACAACATTTTACACAACTGCTTATAAAAGTGTTTCAGCGGATAGGTGTTTGATTGGTTAAAAAGTAACAGGATTACTCATCCCACTATCAACTCATCCGTCCTATAGAGTCACAATCTCTCAGTGAAAACAGTCAAAAAACGTCCGAGCGTCACATTTACACAACATTGTTTCAATTATATACTTCACAATTACACATTTACTCAAATTTAGACGTTACGTCGCTTGCATAGTGTTCAACGTTAGTTGTCCGTTATGTCATTGTAGCTCTGGCATCGCGCGGCGTTGTAGTCGGATCGCGGTTACCATGTAAATAACCAAAAAGTCTGCGCAAGTCGTAGCATGCGCCGAGTTTTGGTTCTGATATCTTTTGGCACGATTGTGACTGTATGTATATCTCGATGGGATTACTGAATAATATAAATACATGTTATAAAACTATGAAGAAATTATATAAATCGGATGACAAAGATCAGAGATATAACCGTTTAAAGCATTGTTCGGATTAGGAAGGGATGCTCTGTTCTTTCCCGCAAAGTGTGGAGTTTTTATGGCGTACTCACACGTGACGTCATTAGTAAGTATAATGCGCACGTTTCTGTTACAAATTGTAGGATCTTGAATCTGCAATGAAGATTTTATTCATCATCATCATCGTCATCATTAGTTATAAGACGTCCACTGCTGAAGACAGGGCTGAAGAACAGAATTCCATCTGCATTTACTGGATGTCCGCGATTCTCACGATTTCGTCAGTCCACCCAGTGAGAGGCCTACCTAGTCTGCGTCTTTCGGTTCGTAGTCCCCTCTCAAGAACCTTTCATCCTCATAGGTTATCGGTTTTTTTAATTAGAACGACTGTCAAGGCCTTTTTATAAGAAATTTGTTGTAGCCAGTTGCACCATAACCCATATAAAAGAAATGTCAGTCATTCGAAAACAGTTAGCAACTGTGATGCGGAGTTCGACGCGTTGATCTAAATAAGAATGTTCAATCAAGGTCCACTCATAATGCCTGGTAACAGATTTTCCTTCTGATTTCCGTTCGATTTACTTCTCTTTTCTGTGGGTCTGCTCATTTCCACTTCAACTTGCAAGGTAGCTATCTCGGTGACTGAGATTCTTCGGCGAATATCCTCGTTCCAAAAAAGATTTTATTATGTAGTTATTAAAACGATTCTAATTCTACAGTCCAGAAGATATACGTATAAATTCTATTAATAAATTAGGCAGCCCTACGAGGACCCTACTCAGGGTTGACACGCGGTAATTAACTTTGCGCAATTCGATTGGATAGCGCCCAACTGTTCTGATATTCGTTTACCCACCCTTGTTGTGCCCTAATGTTTTAAGCTTATTATTTCTGGATTATATGAGGCGATCCCTTTTCTGTTGATGTGTTATGAATATTTGATATTATGTCGAATTCTCTGCCTATGAAATAAGGGTTGGATAAAGGGGTTTTATTATGTTTTGTGCTCGGTTGCTCCGGAAGGGTGCGGTTATTGAAATTTAAGGCTTAAGGTAGCTGTATACGAGCCTTAAAAGGGTTTGTCTGCCCATCGTTTAGAAACAAGTAGGTCTCATAGAATATTTTCTAGAAAAATCTTTTTGTATGTTATTGAGTTTTGTCGTGACTGGTCCCAGCGAGTAATGAAGCGTAAGAAAAGAAAACAAGTATATTTTGTTTTTTAAAACGCCCTTTATTTGAGCTGATAATCTTCAAACGGCTGAACAGATTTTGCTCGAATCATGGCTATCCATCAGAACCATCTCAATTAAGCGTAGAGGGAGAAAGCAAAGCCTATGCAATCAAGTCACCGTTAAAAAAACTAAATCATAATACGGTGGCCAGATCGGTTTTCGAACAAACCTATTTACAATGCCTTATGGGCATTTTTTAAACCTTTTTTTTTCTACGAGTTTTCCACGTATTTGCCGTTCCAAATTCAAATCACTTTATTCTCTAGGGAGTTTCATACAACTTTATATCCATTAAGAGATAATGCTTTACTTTACGTTGAGGTTGCATGATATGTAATTGGACATTGTCGAGTGAGTGTGAGTTGTGTGAAAAAATATATTATATTTTTTCACATAAAACTCATAAAAAACTCATAAAAAATATATTATATTTTTTCACATACATGAATAAATGTCGAAAAAAAATATTTTCTTTCTTTCTTAATATATCCGTCGTCAATATTAATACCCAGTATAGCTTTTCAGCGTCGTTAGTACAATGATCCATATCTAATTATTTATTGCCTCAAAATTCCATCTTCGCAAGAAAATTCGAATATCCAAAACATGCAAATGAAATTGATATGAACGCTATCAACGAGTTTTATGGGATTCGACCATCGAAATAATAAATTACGCGAATTGTTGAATTGAAGATCAAAAATATTTAATGTACATCAACATTATCTTCAATAGTCTTGAACCATGTTAAATACCGAAATCGCACCAGATGATGATGACTTGGCTTTAAGTTAACCTTATATTTGGATTAATAATAGGTACGTTACGTACGTACCTAAGGTATCTAATAAGGTATCTAATAAAATATCTATCTTCTGCCACAGACCATACATTTTTATGTGCAAATTAATACTCTATTGTATTAGGTTAATCCAGTAAAAAATGTTGTAATGAATAAAATAAAAACATTTCAAAATGCAGTTTTTTGGGACATTTATAATAATGAATATACAGGGTTACACGGAACGGCGTTACTAAGCCGAAAAGTTATACTCATTTTTATAATCAACTTGTGTTATTGGACTAACTCTGAAATGGCAAAAAAAACAGCTGTTTCTTAAAAAACGATAAGTTTTTCCATTGTTTATAATGATGAGTACAATGAGCTCATTTAAGCTCAGAACCACCATTTCATAATTATAAAGTGTATTTATTGGTGCGCGAATAAATAGCCAACATAAATTAATGCGTTAAGAAACCGGTCTCAATATCACTTTACAAATTGACTTTTGCTTCTTTTTACAAAGGTCTTGGGTGTTAGGATCATCAATAAAATGCATAAGATGAATTGATGAGGTGATATAAATACCTGAATAAAAAGAAAGATATTATGTATCAAAGTTCATCAGAGCCATAATCTAGGTATGTTTTATATTCAGTATTTTATAATTATCAGTACTATTTGGATCGATTTAAATGTATTGGTAAGGTAGCAAGACAAGGCAAGGCAAGGTTGTTTGCGAGACGCAGCCGCGCGCGCGCATTCACCTTGAAAAAGACCGCCCAATGCGGTTGACACTAGTCGGAGTGACCGGCGTAATCTTACCTAATTGCCGTGTAATATAAATAAAGAGGTAGCAAAATGTTAAGGTATTGAGGTAGGTTAATTTTCTTTTTCATTTATTGCAATATATTGAAATTGCCAACCAAATTAAACAAGAAAACCTTTTTACCCGGGCTTTGATAGAAATTGCGAAATTGGAATGTGGATCTACCAACATTTTATCGAGCCATCGTTTGGAAACTAAACGAAATGAAATTAAAACAGGCAGCTTTATTTTATTTTGGTAGATTGATTCAGCCTGATTTGAGTTTGAGTTTTAATTACGTGTGTTACCTTGTTACTTGGGATTTCACACATGAAGGCACATTTAAACCTAATTTTAACCACGCGGAATGACGTACCTACTCAAATGACACACACGCAAAATGACAACTACGCAATATCTCAGCTTTAGCGGTTATATTCTCTTTGATGTCAACACAAATCAACTCTTTTTTTGAAGTGAAAACTTCTTTAGGCAAATTGGGCAGTTTTTAGGATGGGGAAAAAGCACTAAACTCGCGTGCGTTCTCGAGAAAAGAGCCACTTTGAAGCGGCCTGCATCCAGCGTTTTCCTGCAGTCTCTTTTAGTACGTCGCGTCTATATATCTTGTGGGACGTCCAAAGCATTACCTAAAATATATTTATAGATTTTCAAGGTTCCAGCCCGCATTTTCGCTACTGAAAGAACAGACTTATTAACAACAACAAAAAAAAGAGATCAGGGGGGTTAGACAAGACCCACTTTCTGTTAGCATTAACGCCTGCGGAAAGATGAAATTGTATGAAAATGACATTAGCTTGAGATAACATCTCTCAAGCTAATGTCATTGTCAATGTCATTTACATACAATTTCATCTTTCCGCAGGCGTTAATGCTAACAGAAAATGGGTCTTCTCTAACCCCCCTGGATATCTTAGTCGGGTTGCGTTTCACAGTTAGGCCGTAGACTAAATAATAGTTAATGCGGTTAGGCCATAGTTTAAGCAATAATTACTCTGATTAACCACAAATGAAAAAAATATTTCTATGTGAGTTGAACTATAAACGCTGAAAAGCTGAAAGGTACAAGAATGCAACTTTGTTCCGCAGATCCTTTGTGAGATTTGAGGTAGCTCTCGGAAGCTATGCGATGTGTGTGACATCAAATGGCGTCGGGTGGCGTCGTCGGTGGCACACGGCAAAATTGCGTCGAAACTAGGACACCTTTATGTGCACTAGCGGTGGTGTAACAACGTCTTTGATCTCTTTTTAACCCCCGACGCAAAATATGGTGTTATAAGCTTAAAGCTTGTATCTGTGTTTTGTATCTGACCATCTGTGTATCTGTGGCATCATAGCTCTATACGGACGAACCAATTTTGATTTAGTTTTTTTTTGTTGTTTGTAAGATAACTTGATCAAGTGTTCTTAGCTGTAAGTCAACAAAATCTGTTCAGTCGTTTTAAGATTATCAGCTACATTATCGGGTTGAAAAAATATACTTGTATAAATATGTAGATAACCACAGAAAGGATAAAAAATAGATATTCTTGGTGGTGAGTTACTACAGAAAACGAACCAGAATAAAGCTCAAAATAACGTTTAACAGGTTTTCCCAATATAGTTTTGAATCTTCGGAAAAGATACGAGTAGCCAAAATCTGCATATTTTGGCTACTCGTAACTTTTCCGAAGAGGTGGTTAAAGTCCCAAAACAAGAAGTTTCTATGAACTATTGTTTATATCATGAATACCCAAAGAACGTAGCGAAGCCTTGAAAAGCCAGTTCCAAAAAAAGTACCCAATTGTAATTAACCTTCTCACGTTTACATTAGCTTGAGATATACCATATCACTTTAAATAAACCACGAAGCGTTAACGCGCTCTAGCGATAGATAATATCTTCGTAATTTGCATGCACCGGAAGCTCTTAATGTGAACATAAAGCACCGTTGCCAATAAATTATCTCGGATAAACATTATCACTCATTTGTAGAACTCAACCGCTGATCAAATCAAAGTAGCCAATCTATTATCTATTTCTAGCTCTAATGGAAAAACGGTAATACGGACAAACGTCAAACTTGGCATGAAAGATCTCGACGAGGTCAAAATGGGATTCAAGAGAATTAAAAATCTCAATAGATCCATCGAGGAACTACTAATAGATCTAGTGAGAAAAAAAGTTCTCGATAGTTCCATAATTTTTAAATGGGATCTGAAGAGAAGAAAAATATATCTATAGATCCATTATGGATCTTAGCATTGGATCTATCGAGAATGGTCCGATTATAATACACACTCTAAAGTAAAATAATAAATAATGGCCAAGTGCGAGTCGGTGTCAAATTTCTGTGCACCGCCGTACGATCACCGAAGTGAAGCAACGTCGGGCGCGGCCGGTACTTGGATGGGTGACCGCCTGGGCTTTGATGGCATGTTGTCTTTTTGTACTATTTTATTGTAATTTAGTAGCTAACAAGTTATACGGAACTCTCAGTGCGCGAACCCGACTCGCACTAAGCCGGTTTTATTTGCATATCGTCAGATTTTTTTTCTTTGTTCTCAAGATGTTACTGTACTGTAGAATTAAATAAACGATGATAGAAAAGTATTAAAGATCGAAAACTCTTGACACGCGCAGTATAGCACTTTATAACGCTTTTTTACTTTTAAATATTTATTAAAAAGAGCTATATTAAAACACCGATCACTTAAAATATCGTACAGCGCCAGAATAAATCCCAGAACTGGTTCTAAAAGCAATCAAATGAAATAACACGATGTATAAAGCTATAAAGAGGGACGTTGATTTAGAAGGCGCTCGGATTTGAGTTGAATCTGAGGTTAATGCTTTAATTTACAGACTTCAACTTTTTAAGATATTATTTTTACTGGGACTGATTTATTGAAAACTAACTATAAATCTCAGAAACAAATATTTAGAGATGATATTCAGAAGCATAAGATTTGTTTCCTTGAAATCTGCACGCAAATTTGTTTTGTAGTTTCTCAAATTATTTCATAGATTTAGATTTCATAACAATTTGTGTAGAAATTCATCATCATCGGCCCTGAGTATAGGCCTTCCTTTGTTTATGCCACTCTCCCCAGTCTATCGCCTGTCGCATCTTATTTCCAACGATTCTTTTGATATCGTCGGTCTACCTCATTCTCGGTTGGCACGGGTTCCGCCGAGCTAGTCTCGACCACCAGGCGGTTACTGCTGCCTCCGATTATTTCGCCTGTTCATGTGTGCTGCCCAGCTCTACTTTGGTTTCGTCAGCCTTTTTACGATGTCTGCAGCCCTGGTGCAACGTCGTATATCAGCGTTTAGGATACGGTAGAATTAAAGTGTTTATTTAGCAAATAGTATTTACATGACTATTATTGAACCTATGCAAAACTAAAATGACAAACAACTAAAATTTAACACAAAATTAAAGAGCATTTTATGCGAGCCGAATAATTGCATGTAAAGAATCAGAAGACAGGCCACTTCAAAATACAAATTCCAAGAAAATTATAACGCCTTGACGTTAACTAAACGTCAAATACTTTGTAAAGTTGATAGATAGGTTTCCACGAAAAACATTTCACAAACATTATAAAACAAACAAAAATATAAAAGCCGTCGGAAAACATCGTAATTTCGTTCAAAGCCATTTAATTTAAGCGCAGCAGTGGGCTGTGGGAGAGTATAATCTGATTTATATGTGTGGGCCGTATTTCTTCTTTATACGTTTATTCGCTCTTTCACACTCGCACCACTCCGCCGTAATTTGCCCCAAAACACGCGAATTCAGTTAAGTGCTTTTCCTTCTCTATTTTTACGACAAACCTTGTTTTATTTTATACACTCGTTCTGATAACGGAGTTTAAACACGACAACTAGTTTGGTAAAGGAACAAACTCGCTTTATATACTTTACAGCTTTTGGCAGTTTTGGCTCGCTAACAAAAATTTCATTCAGAATGGAGAATATAAAGCGGCACTTCGCAGATTTTTTGTTCAAACACATTCCGCTCGATATTAGTCTGGAAAATTTGGACTTTTCGTTAGCAGTGGAATTCGTGTAGCTCGCTGAACAATATTAGTGTTTAATCGAGCTTTTCAACCTTGTATGAGTGATCGTGTTCGTTCTAGCGTTATTTTTTATTGGATGTTGCTCAAATTGGATTGTCTCGTATCGTATGTATAGGTTGGGAGTGGACCCTCCGTCGTCGAGGAGTTATTTATTCCCCTCGGAGCGCCCTTTACGAGCGCAATATCGCCGTTCGATTCCACGCCTCGAGAGCCGGCGGCCTATTGTGTCCTCCGCGAATAAAACTATCAAATTAAATAACAATACACTCCGTTTCAATACTTAAATCGAAAAGAAACTACTTTTATACAACGATGAAGACATAAATTTAATAGAGCTAAAACTTAGTCATCTTTTAGCTCTGTTAAAGCGAACACTCGTTAAATCCATTTGCGAATGAGCCACGAGCGAAACACGCCACCGAATTTTAATATGAGCAGAGAAAGAAACTCTTGTCAGAATTTGTTCTCGTAAAATGGGGCCACGGCGTAAATATTCATGATCCCGGCTCATATAAATATTACGCGAGACACTCGGGACCGTTAATGAAACAAGATGCTAACTCCGAGGGGCTCGCCGAGAGCTTAAATTATTCTAGTGGCGTCTCGCGACTCTTTGTGCCTTCGCTACTATTTCAAATTATTTTTAATTGTGTAAAAGCAAGCGAAAACACAATAACATCTCGGCGAGTTAATTACCCCCCGGGCGGAGTCGAGGGCACAGACGGAGACCGTGGAACGCCGAATGTTCGCCGCTTTGTCGGCGCTTCAACAATTTCTTACAAATAAAATGGAACGTGAAAATCATAACGTAACAATAGGCCGTAATGAAATCTCTTTTTTACGGCTCACGGGTACGCGGAGCCGAGCAATTTTAACCTCGTTTTCATTGAAATTCACATTTCATCCGAGCAACAAAAGGGTTTTGGCTCTTTGCGAAATGTCAATTGTGAGGAGGGTTACGGTCCCGTGATGCTATCCTAGTAGCGAGCGGACACATGTACGAGGCGCTCCGTGACAAACACGACCACACACACACACACACACGTATTACACATTTGCGTGTCCCGTAAATGTGTACTGTGTACGAATACCCACCGGCTCTCTTGAATAATGCATGAGCAGCAACGAATGTTTTAAAAAGTTAACAAGGTTTTTCCGAGCTTTTCTTTGTTCTGCTACTCGCTGGAGAAAAAACAAATTGCTTCCACCAGAGTTCACTGAAAAATTTGATTTGGTTTATCTCTGTCCTTACCTATCCGTGCTATTGAATATCAACTTGTTTGATATATTTTTGCACAAAGACATTTTTCGATGTTTTTGGAACATTATCCGCAGATATTTCCACGATTTGGCTCATCTTTCGAATGAAAAATAGAATCCACATTACAGATAAAACCAATAACAAAGGACAAATAAAAGAGAGAGCCAAGAAGATTTCATACAGGGATCAGACAGGATAAATAATGTTTCAATTCAAGATAATATGAAATTCTAAGTAGCTCGGTTCTCTCATGAAGACATCAAGTGAGGGTCACACAAAGCAAGAAAACGTTAAGTTAATATTTCATTTTATATTGAACGTTTATTATGAACAAATTATTCAGTATACAAGGAAGAAATGATTACTATTACAGTTAAAGTAATATTACCAAGAGCTCATAAAGCGGAAAAGATTCATTTGTATTTCGGTGGCGTGTTCCAAGAACAACAATTAAGTACTGCTGGGGATAAGAAGTGTCTGGCAAAAGTTGGTCCCGGGCTAGGTGGAGCCGGGTTACGGATACCTATCCGATAACCGGATTAACGCGCCCTCCCTTGTTGCGGGCTAATTCGCACGCGAACTTTGAAAGCCACTCCTACACATTAATGCTCGCCTGGTACTTTGGCTGATTTTCACTTAGTGCCTTTCCAACAATATACGGACTTTTCTCTTTAGATTGTTGTTGAAAGTATCTCCAGTTTAGTACTGACATAAAAATTAGTCGGTTCTTATTTTATATTGATTTAGGAACTAAATGACCTATTTTCGACTGCTTCCTCATTTTCATTACCACCTTTTTAATTCGTATGCCAAGCAGCATAAATATTATCTTTACTTGCGTTGACTGAATTGCATTTTGCAGTCTAAAAGCCAAGTTTCATTCCTGTTGATTTCATTACTACGCTCGGCAAACAGCGGTAGGTGAATATTAAAACCCAGTTGAAACTTTCCAGCTCAATCCTTTTTAATTTCATAATTAAAATAAACTTTTAGCAGTTGACGGGAGTCATGAAACGTTTATGACATTATAAAATGGTAATGGATTAAGTCGATCAGCGTAGTCGACGTTTAATGGCCGACCTGGGTCGACTTCCTCAATAAAATTATTGTTTGTCATCATCTGTGCCGCTCAAGGATACAAACTGGGCAGTTAAAATAATATATGAGGGTACTTTTGTAACGGGACACGCATCGAACCGATGCTGGTTAAGCCCGTATACTGGCTAAGAATATACACGTAAGTATTCTTCACCGAAATATAATTAATGACAGTCAAATGTTGTGACATTCCCAAATGTTGAGGCAAACATCTGATTTAAGTTTAAATTAAATATGAAGAACGTATTTTTGCTTGAAGTATGTAACATTGTTACAAAA
Source organism: Agriopis marginaria (assembly GCA_932305915.1). Lineage (NCBI taxonomy): Eukaryota > Metazoa > Arthropoda > Insecta > Lepidoptera > Geometridae > Agriopis > Agriopis marginaria. The sequence goes on from OW029932.1 coordinate 5,813,433, forward strand.
TAGGAACGCTATAGAAAACATTCGTGAAATTCTTACTAAATTGGCGAAATGAGATCAAAGAAGGTGTACTGAAACAAAGGAAATGGAATAAAAGATGTTATTATCTTGTTACCAACAGGAAACTTTATACTTAGTACCAATTTCGCCACTTATTCCTTTGAAGAGCTTTTTGATGAAACAAACTTTTGTATTATGCTTGTAGAAGAAACTATACAAATAAGTTAGCAAATAAAATTGGCATCTTCTCAAACAGAAAATAGGTAAAATTAGTTTTTTTTTTTTTACATTTGGCACCCATATTTCTGATATTATCATCCTATCTATAAAAGTAGCGATAGAGTAGATACTATTATGTAAGATGAAAATCGAATCTACATATTATAACTACTGAAGTAATAAGAAAACTCATAACAATATTATATTTGAAAATCTCAACATTGAATGTAGTAAATCTTGCAAACCAATGAATAAATTTCGTTCTATCCATCAGAGCTAAGAATTTTGACCAAATTCTCATTTCAATAAATAGTTTACAAACTTGAACAAACACGATAAAAATATTGAAAACAATGCAAAAATATAGATTTGAACACATTATATAAATTAACACAATCTTTTTACAGATAAGGTAACAGATATCTTTAAAGAAAATTATACTACGATGACTAATTCGTTCACCCTAACAAGAGTAATAACAGTCGAAACGTTGTGTTAAAGGAAAGAAGGAAACTTATTAATTATTACAAATAAAACTTGGTTCGTTCGTAATTAAGAGTCCATTTTGTGACAGGCTCTTTAAATTCACTCCGCGAGCGCGCAGCGAGCTCAAAGGCGAAATAATTAAAGCAGGGGTATAAGAAAATGCCGGGAGCGGACGAGATCAAAGAGAGGAAATTCCCCTCCGGTAAATAATATAGCAGGATTTCGGCATTTCGCTACTCTAACCGGAAACATCGATATCGAAATTTTTTACTCGATAGTATTAGAACCAGATAGCGATAAATTTACCAAGCATGTCTAAGATATTGATTTAAAGGCGAATTGTAACATGCCGAGGTTTAATGATGCTTGAATTTTGATGGCTATTCAAGCTGCATTAAAACTATAAATTAAGTGTTGTTTAATACCTTTTTTAGGGTTCCGTACCTCAAAAGGCAAAAAACGGAACCCTTATAGGATCACTTCGTTGTCCGTCTGTCTGTCCGTCTGTCCGTCTGTCAAGACCCTTTTTCTCAAGAACATGTAAAGGTATCAAGTTGAAATTTATACTAAATACTTGGGTCTACGGTTTCTTTCGGCTGTAAAAATATAAAAGTTGTAAGTTAACGCAATAAAAAGATATTAACGTTTATGTTGCATATTTTGCGATTTCACAGGGAAGTCAAAACCTATATGGTACTTCCCGTTGACCTAGAATCATGAAATTTGGCAAAAGGCAAGTTCTTATAGCACATATATAGGAATAAATCTGAAAGTTACAAATTTGAAGTTATATCATTTAAAAATAATTATTTTGCTATTACAAACTTACATTTTGTAGTTGGAATGTATAGAAGAACCTTATAGTTAACTACAAAGTTAAGTTTGTCTTTCAATATTTCAACTTAAGTTTTTTTTTTGGACACTTACTCTGAGGGTTCTGTCCAACGGAACCCTCAGAGCACGAGTCCTACTCGTACTTGTCCGGTTTTTTCCTTTATGACATCCGAATGCAAATTTATTAAAATTAGTTTGGATTGCCAGAGCTAGGTCATCTAAATAGAGAACATTACAAAGGTAATGTTCATAATAATATGGAAGCAATTAAAATGCTAATTACAGGATCATTATAATAACAGAATACAATTAACATTTTAAATAAGCCCATCATAAAATGCCAGTACATTGTAGGATGGAGATACCACCTGTCATTGCTCATTAACTGTAGGGAACGGGTGTTTGTTAATAGGCGTTCAATGTGTCTTAGTGATTTTTTTCACTTTCTCTTAGAACATGATCGGTCTAACAACTGAGTCCTAGACAGCGTCGAACAGAGTACCTTATAAAAAACTGGTTAGGCAAGTGTTACAGATTGCAGCTTAACAAAACAGCTTACCACAGAATATTCGCTTTATCATGATCATAATTGATATTTTTTCTAGTGTCTAATATCAAATTTGGAAAAATAGTCAAATTCAGTTGTAAAATTTTTAGACACTGTTGTCTAATGAACGCAATGTCTTTTTTCGTAGTAAGGCCGTAAAAGGGAAAATTGTTGTGTTGTTCCTACGGAATTTGAAACTATATAACGTAGGCTTGTAGTAATCTTTTCCCCTCCCCGTTCCCGTTCCGTCCGAAAATTCTGTGTCAAATCAATCAAGTTAATTTATGGAGTTTAAAAACATATCCATACTTGTTTTTTATCATTCCGTCAACCTGAATGTTTTGATTCATAGGCTTGATACACCGAAATAACATAAAGATTTGGAGAACATCAAATAACAGGAAACTGTAATAACCCGTAATATGAAGCAAGCTAAGCTCCCTAAGGGTTGGCATCGTTCTCTACTGTAGCATGTTTCATTAAATATGTGGCTTCCATTACATTCTCAGTATTTCCACAAACAAACCAGAAGGAGTTCGTTCTTTTGGTTTGTCTAAGTCTTAATCTATTGTTGAAAGTATCCTAACATCCTTGCTTTGGAATAGTTGCTCCATGTTTTGTCTTTTTCAATTAAGCTCACATTTTCAAAGATTGAATAAGGCAAGACAACAAGCTACATGTTTGTTAAGCTAACAGATAATTCATTTGAACTGTTTTATCTTTGTTAAATCAAAGTTGAGTAGTAAATAATCCTAATAAAGCCCTTATCCTAATAGCGTTTATAAACTAGAATCTAAATATAACTTGAGTTAACTAAAATTTAACTTTAGGTATTAATATAATTGTTATGTCAATGGTAGCGTCATGGGCGGGCAATTTGTAACCATTATGGATTTATTAAAATACAATTCAAAGAGCTTGTTTTAGTTAATTGAATGTTAACTGTGTTGCTGTTTACAATCTTTTATTTAGTAGAATAACAGAAGAAATAATAGTACAAGGAGATTCAAGAACTTGATATGAAAAATATCTACTACATTCGCACATTTTTACCAGCGATTTTCTAATTCTTCAAAGTTTGTTCGGGATAAAAAGATTAAATTTGTCCGTCTTCATAATGAATACTACCTTATAAATTTTCATCAAGATCGCGGTTCGACCCAGGCGCGGATATAGGATTTCGTTTAGTAACGAATCTTCCAGAAAATTCGTAAAAAAATAAAAAAATATTCAATTTAGCTTTAGCTGGATGTAGGCTGCTTCCAATCGGCCCTTTTGGAGATCGATTGGGAAGGCCTATGTCCAGCAGTGGACTGGATGATGACTAGTATTTGACTAATTACGTAAAACGGATTACGTTACATAACTTATTTTCCGATTCTAGAAAACAGGTCATAAACATGATAAAATAAAATTGAAGATGGTGATATGCCATTAACTTTAATCTATAACCTTATTATTTAACCTCATTGGGGACAAAATGCCACTGGATGGAAAACAATACTTCACAAAACATTACGTTACTATCTCAATGCCATCTGTATAATGTGGTATTCGTGACATAACCCATCGCATAATTTACCGTGATAGTCTACTGATAAACTCTGGCGTCACTTAGCCAAAGGTTACTGAAAACATTCAATTATGCAAACCATCTATGTAAATTAGCATTTGAATAAGCAAATAAGAAAGTTTTTTAGATAATCTTGTGATTTTATATACATAGTTTTGTTACTTACTTATATTAGTAGTTAGCTTACCTTTTATTATCTGAGTGCCTATAGTACGAGTTTTTTCATGAAAATCGCAGTTAACGTCAACAGAATCGAATAGGTCAACGCAACGGAGTCCATAAATTAAAATGATGAATAGTATTTCGAATACCGCGACTTACCTGCGAACAAATAAAACTACAGTCAAAAGCTTATAGAGTCTGGTTATTTGAGGTTATAAAAGATTCCAATATAGCGTATCAACTTAGTGAAAGTGGTTAAAACACCCAAAAAATGTTAACCCATGCGTGGCTACCATTAGATACAATAATATACCATTTATTATTCTCTGTAGTTACATCGTCAAATTCTACGAGTAATTCAAAACCACTTTGGCTTTTATTGCTGTAATATAGCTGTAATACTCATTCGTCTAACGAAGGTCATTCAATGTTATTTGAAGATCAAAATACAACTGCAACTGACAGAGCGAGATTTGTGTCGTAAGCTCGTTTGAATTCTAAATAGACAGCGCCTACGGTACACAATAATCGTAAAATCGCATTACAGCGTCAACCTTAAAGGCTTCACCAAGCGTAAATCTGAAATGAATGAGCTCCGGAATTACGAATTCACCAGACGCGCTTCAACTCATAACAAAGTCACTAAACAGTCTTAAATTGTTAAAAATTAACATTCAAATTGGGGGAGCGCTGTTAGTGGAATTAGTACGAGTTTCAGCCATAAATCGTCTGGAGAGGGTGGCGTTCGCCGGTTTATTGGCTCCACGTCGACATTCGCTCGCTAATAAATGAAGCAGAAAACTTCTACTTGTGTAGTGCGCCTGTTTGTCGAGGGCGGAAGACATCTCTGAACCCGCATAACCGAAAATGCGTCTTCATCGATGGTCGTAGAGCTCAAACTTCGATGCAGTACGCTTTCATAACTTTCCTCATCCCGCTCTCTCGAGATGGGAGAGAGGAGGATGCCAATGGTGCATTATGGGTTATGAAATGAGCTCCGTTGCCTCATGTTACCCTGGCGAAGAAAATGAAATTATGACTGTAGTGCGCAAAGAAAGCGGACATGACATCTCTAATTCTTCTTGCGCTGGGCTTTACGACCGGGCAAGTTTCAAAATAAAAATTGTGTACGAGATTGGAAAAGAGAATTCTTATAATAATAACGTTATTTTTCCAATTAGACCGTGTGTCTACTCTCAGCAAAACATTTTGTTTGAACGATCAGCTTTGTTTGACAATGCCTTTGTGTTTATGGAAGTTTAAATTACAGAACAACTTTAATTTACAGAACAGGTATTCAAATAGGCAATTCATTAAATCGTAATGCTTTGGTGGGTGCTATAGTGTGTGAATTCATAAATACGAGCAGTTAATTATTTTGAATTATGTTAATTACTTGAATTCTAATTCAACATCACCATCACCATCAGCCAGAAGACATCCACTGCTAGACATAGCCCTCCCCCTTAGACCTCCACACTGAATGATAGCCTGCCATATGCATCCACTGGATGCCCGCGACTATCACGCACGATGTCGTCGGTCCATCTATTGGGGAGGCCTACCTACGCTGCGTCTTCCTTTTCGTGGTTTCCACTCAATAACTTTTCTATAAATTAATCTAGTTGACTACCAATTGCAACTTTGTCGTTGTAGGTGCCAAACGTATTTAGAATATTTTTTATGTAAATTGTTGATTTTAAAACTTTATAAAAAAAAACAGATCATCTGTGTAAGTCAAACCCAAATTTCGTTTCATCATTGTGATTTAATAGCTTATTTAAACATTTAACAGAAATTGGTTAAAAAGTGTTTTGTATCGTAACAGCTACCCATTTGCAAAATACACCTTATATAATTTACGACTATGCTATGTAGTCTACTGACCCGACAAGGAAGAGCAAAAATAAAAAAAGAATCATCAAAAACAATTCTAAATTGGCGGAGTAATCGCGTAACAAACAATAATAACGCTTTGATTCCACTTTTATTATGCCTTCTGCAAGTCTGTGGAATGCGCTGCCTGAATGGGTGTTCCCGCATAGTTACAATCTGGGTGTCTTCAAATCACGAGTGAATCGGTTTCTTCTAGGCAAGCGTGCTCTATCGTAGACTGCATATCGTAGACATCGCTTTACATCAGGCGAGTTGGAGGTCAAACGCAAGCCTATTAATATATTTAAAAAAATAAAAAACTTACATTCGAATTTATTACCTCATCCTTTTTGAAGTCGGTTAAAAATGTGAGTATTAGGTTTATCGTGCATGTATATGTTCCCACATGTAGAATAAACGGACCAACTGATTTTGATAAAATATGATGGCGATAGGTCCCTCCTAGTTCAGGGATGGTAACTACTGGTCACTGGGTAGGCGACGCCGACGTCAGCATAAATACAAGATGGCGACATTTAAAGAGAAAAAATTAATTTCACTACACCCCCTCGCATGACGTATCGTCGACGTACTAGATAAGTCTTTTAAAATTAAAGGGAGGTTTGGTTTGGTACATCATTTGTTGTTCAGGTGTACCATTTGCGAAACATAATCCGTAAAAAGTGCCGTTGTCGGGTTTTCAACTTGTTTTAAAAGAAACTTGTTTCTTCTTGTCCTTTATCTTTAATAATTTAATCTACTTCGTATTTCCTGTTAAAACATAGAACAAAGGACATTTGGATTAAGTCCGATCGTTTGAATGAGGAAAAATAACAAATCATGGCTTCAGCGAACCGTCTGTAAAAACAAGGAAAAATATTAAAATGTCGTAAATTAAACTTGGTTGGGTACATTTGCCTAAACCCGTCACACTTATTCACAATTGATCATGTACATAAAAAAGTGACGTGTCTGTTGGCTTCCAATCACTGTATGCCTTCCATATATCGTCACGGGACGTCCTATTATTTTCTTTTTTATTGTCTTTAGAGTACGAAATGTAATGAGGGAGGGACTACAGAAAATTCAAAGGCTCCTTTACATTTACCACTAGATTGTATCAGAACTAGCTCTGAACCGCCTACCGCGTTAATAATGTCTGCTTTATCAATTACTTCGTATTATGTCATGTAGGTACTACGCTTCACTACTGGCGCTTTATCAGTTTAATTCATCGCCCGTGTTTTATTTCAAACACGAGTTAGAACCGCACGCGGAGTTGTTATTATTAAATCTGTGCCGCGAGTGACCAGGACGAATAGATAGGTAAACACATGTGTTTGAACAGGATAGGGGCTCAGCTCAGCAGCGGTTCTCAACATGTCGCGTTTAGCAATGTGGGGTTAATAGCGATATTTGTATAGCGAGTGGAGATGTTATCGCCTAGAAACTGCGGCTGACACGACTTTATTGTCTTTATCGACGTCGACGATGAAACTTCTTAATGTTAACTTTTTATTATTTTATCATTTTGTAGCGCAGTCTCAGGTTCTATTGCAGCTGTAAAAATGTTGTGCATATAATATTAAATAAGGTTACTTTTGTTCAATTACAACATTTAAAAAGAAGCCAAAGAGCATAGGTAGAGTTTATACTTACTAGTTGTAAGATCCATAATTGTATTCATTGTTGTAAGTTAATACATTACAACAACGTGGATACAATATTTTATCTTAGTTTTTTTTTCTTATGAGTTTTATTCATTGTTTACGATAGCCACGGAAAATTTATAAAAACGTTAAGATGTTGATGAAACATAAGTGACATCTGCGTGGCGTGAAATAGCCACAGCGAAAATGGAATGAAAGTTCAGACAATAGGCACGTAGGTGCGTAAATAGCAAATTATTAAAGCTAACGGTTTAGATAAATATGACGTTTATCACATTCACGATATAGTTATTACTTAACATTAGAACCACATATACAAATACATTTACATCTAGCAAATAACGAGATACGTTGTTAGAAAACAGACCAACGCGATGTTTACAGAGTTGGAAAGGCATAAAAGACCACCGGCATGCGATTCAAAGATAAAATACACAAAATGTAAAACGTACAACGAAAACATGCTTGAGGCATAAACAAATCAGTTTACCGCAAATTTTCTAAGTAAATAACACGCCTATAAATCAAACGATCTAATCTAAAAAGTAGCTACACGCTCAAAATTAACGGCAATATAAATTAAGCCCAACAATAACATAATAAAATGTGTTTATTATACTCAGCGGTGTGGTTATGCTAATGTAACAACAAGTATACGGTAATGACACCGCAATTAGGTACTTGCGAAGTGTTATTATCATCGCTCTTGACAAGCTCGAGATGGCAAAAACATCTTCTCTCGACTCAATAGGATGATTGACATTTTTGTTGCCCCTCGACGAGAAACCTGTTTGAGTTGGAGCTCTTGAATCGTGTTCTACAAAATACAATACACCCGCTATTCGCTGAACTGACACCAGCTGGCACGATCGATGTTATGTTACACTCATCGCTCTCAATCTGCTTCAATGTTACGGAATCGATCCTCAACAGAACATGATGCTATGCAAATTAAATATGACCAGGGTTTAATGGCAGAGACACAAATAGATACTAATATGTCTGTAACCAGAGCGCTGTTCCAGAGGGATCTAAGAGGCTGTGTAAGTACCATTAAGTCGTCTGTAATACGCCAACTAAGTATTTGCATGAAAACGACAAGACATTTGCATATGCAAATTGCGTTCCGTCTTTATTTGGGCCGCGGACGTTCACTCGGCGTCCTTATGCAAATGCGAGACCGACGCGATTAATAGCCGAATCTTCAAAAGCTTATTATAGTAATCCCTTTGAGCAATACCATGTCGAGTATTTCATCCGCAACGAAACAATTAACGTCACCGTTTACGATCGGAGACAAACAAAAACGGAACATGAATAGAGCGTTAACAAGGCAAAAACCGTGGCCTATTACGGCCTTTAATAAGTCTATTATAATGCAACGGAATCTAGAAATCGCGGAACGGCAGAACCACGCAGAACGAACCGAAGACAAGAGCCGAGTGAACAATAACGACGGAGCCGCTCATTTCTGTAGTCAAACGAAAACAATAAAACAAAGAGAGCGCAAAAACGGCGAGGAGCACGCAAGCGGGCTCTCGAAAAATAGCAGCGGCTCACACGCGACGCGATACCCGCCGCGGCATAACCTGCCACATGCACACATGGGCAACCGCACACCATCTCAACACCATGTACCTACCCAGCTCACAGCTTACCCTCCGCACTCGTGGAGGCATTCGTGCGTGAACTCGCCTCGCTCGCCCGCCTCTACCTACCGACGGATACGTACTTATTACCCGTACGTGTGAGCCTCGCGGTGTCCATTACGTGGCGGGAAAGGCGCGCTCCGACGGCGTGTGTAATTGATTAACAGTTTGAGAACCTGAGTGGCGGCCGTGGACAACGGTCACTACAACCCTCGCATGGCGAGCCTCGTTGAACGCTTTAAAATCTTAATAAATACGTGTCATTTCATTTCACTCCCAGCAATAAACGAAGCGAGACGAGCGGTTTCAAATTACTCGCCTCTCTCGGAACGACTGTTATTTCTATAATGGACTTTAATAACACTTTCATTAATACGAAGCACGTTTCTTTATCATCCAATCGTAACAATTTCGAAGTCAAATTTTAATGCACACTTCACGAGTTCCCTTCGCACAATTTCAATTAAGTGTTTTATTGGAGAGCTAAAAACGCCAAAGCATAATAAGTTGTGTAGATTAGCGGGAATAAATAAGGTTGTATGGGCAGTAAACGTGATGGAGGATCATAAAGCGGACGAATTGTGTGATGTTGTAATAAAAATGGTGGAGGGAATAATTTATAACAATGGAACGGAGTGTGGAGATGTCGCGATTCGCGGCGGTCTCGTCTGGTGCCCGGACATCAATAATTCATGGAGCATCGCGCCATTGAGAAAGTGCTCTGTGAACGCCATACTAATACAACCGTTGAATCACTAATATGCTTCCTTGTGATGCTCAATACGCGCACAATGACTAACTATGTACCTTTATTTAACCAAGCTAGAATGAACAAAGTATACGGTCACAGAAAATTATAATTATATTGCTACGCTGTTTGCGATAAGACAAGATATTTTTGCGACAGAATCAATCACTGATACAGAAACATAATTCTGCTGCGTACATAACAAAATTATTTTTCCTATTTTGATAGCCCAAAAGAAGATAACAAAAGCCCAAAACAAGATAGCCAAAGGCCAATATTAAACATGTTTATAGAAAATGGAATCCTTTTTTCGTTAACAACCGTGCCCAATCCCCCGAGACGAAAGCCGTCGGGATTAATTCGCGTAATTTCAACTCCGATACCAGGAGAATACGAAACTGAAGAGGTAGCCAGTATCACGGGAATTGCAGACGAGCGTGTCGTCGTATCCACTAAGACCAAGTCAATGAACTCATTTTACGCAGTTGAATTCATCGTTGATTTTGACAAGTAAATGTATTTATCTCGGTCCCTATTCATTATAGATTTCTCGTAACGACCAACGGTATAACTTCGATAAATTACGAATTATGACCGATATGTAAAACTGTTATGAAATTTTTTTGAAGTGCCGAACTTTTGGGTCTATTGTCACTATTGACACTATCAGTGAGGATAAAGAAGTAAGCATGACGCAAGATATTTAAGTTGATCATATAAAAACGAAATAAATTGTTCTACAATATAAAAAGTTTGAATAACGAAGTAAACAAAGTAGTAAAACTACTGAGTCGAGTGTGGTCCGTTTCATAAAACCCACAAATACAATAAATGAGAACACGTTACACCAAGAGTTAATTAACGCTCGCGGTTGTTCCGCGCCAACTTTACGAGCTGTCGTCGACTCGAATGAAACGATATTTTCATCAACACAATGTATAAATCCATATCGAACTTGTGAGACTCAAGTTTGTTAATGTTCTGAAAGTTAGGGATGAGATTTCAGCGATCGGTGTTTTGAGCGCTCGTCGGGTGAAACCTCGAGGGTGGTAAAGGGAGAGAGAAGCTTCAGCCACCCGGTGGTGTGAGGGAGAGGTGGATATTTCATCGACTTCGACTACAAGATGGCAGACGTTTGCGGTTGATAGTTTATAGTTATTGGCAGTGAGTGCGCTGTGTCCCGGGCCGCTTTATCACATTGTTAGCGTTGTTATCCGACTCTGCCGGATTAACTGGACGCGCGGTGTCCTCCATAATAGCTCTTAAACCCTTAACGCTTACACCGTCTTTATTACTCTGATCTATCATATCGGCGCTTCATCTTTTGTCGTAATTCTCTTTCGAGAAGCGATAAACCGTGAAACCTTACGGCATTTTAATTAAAACAACGGCGCGCACGGAATTTATTCCCCCATCGCGACTTCAAAGGGCGGAGGTGTCGTGTGAATATAAATCACGCCGGGATAAAAGTGGGAAAGGCCGGGATCTGTATAAATGTTGCAATTCGTGCGGGCCGTGATCGATTGCGATATCGTCGCACTATTTCAACTACAAGACGTCTCATTTATTCCTGTCATATTCGAATATTTTACTGCGCTCGAGGTATTCGCAGCGAAAAGTATGATGGGTGGGTTTTTATGAACGGAAAATACTAACATATTCTAGGCAGTTTTTTATTTGTATCTCCGGTTGAGTGTATTGAATCATAAATGCCAGTGTATAAAATAGCTAGCCCGAATTCATTTTTAGTCGCCCAAAGATTTCCAATTGAGCGTAGCGTTTGTTTTTCTACAACAAATAACGACATGTATATATTAATAATACACGCGTAACTGCCTTGAAATAGGAAGCGTTTTATTTTTTCACTCTTCAAAATTTAGAACTCCGTTGATAAAGACAAAAATACTACCCGAGCAAGGGCTCTTAAAGTAGCCCTGGGAGCAGTGTGCCTTGGGTAACGTGCAATCCGAACTTGGATGATAATTGTATATTTCGTCCTAGCATCCGAAACTAGGCACTCTATTTTAAATACCTACCACTCGCGGTCATCCATCGAAAACTGACCTATGGGTTACGCTTCACAAATGATCTGTTGAGACCGGCTAGCAGAGTTCCGCCATGAGATTTATAAACGGTTATTGTTAAAAGATCCAGTAATAGTCGGCAGATGCGAGCGGTACCAGGGGAGCATAAAGCTAGGGAGATACACAAGGCGTCGGCCCTTCTGCCATAAATTCACCGGCAAAGAAAGCGTTAACTCTGATTTACAGACATTTGCGTCGGCCGTGACGGGACTGGGAAGTACTTACTCTATGAGTACGAAGCTCACGACCACTCCACTAGCAAATGTTACTTCATGCTTCATAGGTACATTAGGTACCTACTTCATTTTTATGGCTAAGCTAGACAGCTGACCGCAGCTCTCACGGTATAGTTGCAGAAGGTAGCTTACCTATATAATTATACTCGTATATTTTTACTGCAGAAGTATCGCCCGTGGCGAAGGACGATAATGTGATCCTAACAAATCAACAAAGTTAAGTTTTGGATGTGTGACCGTGAGTGGCATTTACAACTGAGCGTATATTTCAGGTACGTCTCACGGGTAAAAACCCGTAAAACTTGAACTACTGAGTGAAATATAACATATAAATATTAGTGTTGAACTAAGTGATAAAAGTATATCACAATAATAATTCTGAAATAAATTTTCTTAATCCCGAAAGACACAGATAAAGGTTAAAATACTGAAAAGACCCCAGTTGACATCCACGTAAAATCGCTTTCAGACTGAATTCAATTAAAACTTTATTAATTTAGCAAAGAATCGTTGAACAAACTTCAATTCGCTGAAACGGTTACTTTGCCGAGTAAAATTTAACTAATACAATTTATGCAGAGATAAAAGTTGGAGCAAACCTTTTCAGAGAGCAGATTTACGAAAAATAATGAGAATAAATCGATGTATCTAATGACAAAAGATTGATAAAAATGTGCTTTTTCAATATTTCGATTGTGTCCACTTTCTTTAAGATAAGGACCGATTTAGATTAATAACAGTACAACAATAATACCGGTATGAATAATATTTTATTAGTTTCGGTACTAGTATCAATTAAACGGATACTCGAAACATAATAATCAAAATACATGTTACATCAAGCCAGTCATGCTCAAAAATTAAAGGGAAGTAATAAAACGTTGAAAAATCAAATATGAAACTAACAATTTGTAACCACTAACAGTTATTAGTTAAAAGTAGGCCATATAATTAGAAGCACATTTGGTCGAGGCGGAGCAAGGCATGCCATGTGTAGAGCGCGCTCATTAAATAATTAAAACATACTGCACTTACGCTAATGGTCGTTTAAAAATGTTATAGGAAACAAACACCTGCCCGAATGAAACTAGCGAAGTGAAGCGAAAGAGGTATTACTAGCGCAAGTTACAACCGTTTATTTAGTTCTAGGTGGTTCCAGACAGAGCACAAAATGCGCTTCGCAGCTAGCAAATTGCAGTATTAAAATTTTAAAAGCAACATTATAAACGGTTATTCTATTCTGGAACATTGTAGTTTTACTGCAAGGTTGGGTCGTAAACCGTTCGCTACCTCGGCTTCACGGCGAAATACGACACTGAAATTGTCGACCATCAAACCTATGTTTTAAAATGTAGAGACATAAAATCAAAGCACTTCAAATGTTATTTGCTAACCAACTCAATGATGTAGCAAGTTTAAAGTTTTATATCGTTGCTGAAGCTTAGTTACAAACTACAGTGTAGATGGGTGGAAGATACTCTGTGAACGAACCCTTAGTACAAGATTTAATAATTTACGAAAACTTTTTTCGATTACGTATTGTTCCATATATTTTAGTAAATTGCCTCCAGCGTAATCGCGGAGGAACTAAAATCGGCGTATACAAAGGTTACTTCAGTCAAATACGGAAAAAAAATCTAATACTATCAAACCTTGTACTAAAAGTACTGCGATTAACAATTTTCTAGTAAGACACGAGGCTTTAAAGAATGTTAAAAACACATTGCAAAATCAAAATGACCGGGAGCTCACCTCATTTTCATTGGCGACGCGTGACCATAATGCTGGCGTGTTTCTGGCTCAACGCATAAGCATTGTCATTCAGCGTAGTAATGCCGCTAGCATGCTGGGTACGCTGCCAACTTGTAGTGATCTTGAGTATTTGGATTGTCTTAAACCTTCAACGGTCTATGGGCAGTCTAATTGTATTTTTAGTGTCAGTATTAGCTTGTATTTTGTTTAGTTATTAAACTCACTTGCCCATATAAAAAATATGTCTTTAAGTTGCTAATATTGTGTGCGTGCGGTAACAGGGAAACCTGTAGACCAAATTAATAACAATAATTTATATTACGACATTTAAATGACACTAAAATGTTACAATACGATCAGTAATCCGCTTTACAATATTTATAATCATTTGGCTATCATTGGCCTAATAAACATAAAGCTAAGCTTAGAGTGTTGGGAATTTATATATTTAAAAAAAACTCTAGCAGATTTATGTTCGTCCACAAACGTATTTAAAATCTAATTTGAATAATTTACTATGATAACAAATACGAGATATTAATTAGAATAATAAAATAAAGTTATTTACGTACTAGGTATTGTAAATGTTTTTGAAGGTGAGACGAAAATTAAATTTAGTGAGCCCGCCAGAGTTTCAAGTGAGATAGTTAATTCTAAAAGCAAAATTATTTACGAAGCGAGCTAGATTAATGTTAGTAAAATTTCTTTATGCGTCACGCAAAGATAATAAAAAGCAAATTGAAGTTAATAATAACAGTTTCTATGCTATCTAATCTAACGCTGAAGACATAATTCGTTTAGCAGTATAGCACTCGGAGTTTCGACAGATTAATTCCAGCGAATAGATCAGATGGATTTTATCTGCTCGAATTAAACTAATTGCGATTTGTAACGTTTTCATTCGAGACATTATCGGTAATCGCTTTTACAGTTATATCTGCGGTCTGCTGACAGACGTGCGTTATGAAACAGTTCGTGTCTGTGGGTATACAATTTATCAGGTTTAAATCGTCTAAATGGCAATGACTTTGTGACTTTTTAAGTTAAAATAATAGATTGTACGAATGCATTAAACAAGTCATTTACCGAAGATAAAATGGGTTTTATGCACTAGTTAATACACTTGGCTTTTAACTTTAATTGCGAGGAAATGAAAGTGACAATATAAGTAATACTTATCTCTTTAATTAAAATAAACCCTGAGATTTTAAAATTGTTCTATTTTTATTAGATTTTATTTCGCACATTACTAGGCAGGCTAAAGCCATTAAGGCCATACCGCCTCTTCCTACGCATTTTACTGTCATAAGTATGCCCCAGAGTTGTGGAAACTTTACTAGAGGCTTCTATGGAGTTTTGGAAACAACATGAAAAATACATGTTTCATCTCATTATATCTTTCCCACACTCGAAACAATCCACCATTATTCACATTAACACTCAAAAAACACACTTCTAAACACAAGTTTAGAAATATAATACAATGAGGCGACATGTTTTGTTCACGTTGGCGTCAAATCCTATTTTTATTCGACAAAACTTATATGTGGGTCTATAATACCCTGATTTCAGAAATATTGTTAAAGACCTAGGCAAACTTCCTACATTAAATTATTAAAAACTACATTGTAAAAAAAAACATTGTAGTCCGTGTACAGCGGGCAAACAAGCTTTACGAGCATGAGAAGTGAAAAGTATTTTTTTTTATACTTAAGGGTTTAACAAGGTGAAATGACTGGAAGTATGGACTGATACTTGGGTAACACTAAATTATGACGGCTATCAAAATAAAAATAAAAAACTCGTTTGAAAGTTAGATACTAAATTTTTTTCACTATTACTAAAAATATGTTTTGAATCATTGAGAAGTTTATACTTATAGATATTCTTGCTTTTGAAATGTACGTAACATAATGTAAAAAATATTCAGTATCAGCCTACCAAGTTCCCTCTGCTGGACACAGGTCTTCTCTCAGAGAGAGGATGGCTGATCCAGTGCATGTTGGTTAATTTCATGTCTTTGAACTTTTGAGTATTACGTGAAATTTGTATTTTCTTGCTAGTGATAATTATACGTATTTTATAAGTACTATAATAGTCTGTTTGTTCATCAGATGAATTTTTACGTAAGTATCCCAGCCATATTCTCACAAGAAGCCGCTGTGTATGCGCGATTAAAGTTTGAATTGTAGCTGATAACTGTAATTAAGTGAAGCAGTTAATACACGCAGTGCGTGGTTAAGTACTGTAGTAATGTCGGTACAGAAGCTATTTCCTGAATGTAAATGGTGCCGATGCCGGCTGTTCCAACGAAATGGTCAGCGTGTTATTTTGGTATCGACCACGTCCGTCCTTTCCTCGAACGTATATTCCCGAATTTCTAGCGTAAGTGCGGTTAGATAGTGAAACATAGCAATGGATAATGGTTAAATGTTCGATACTTTCAAATGTGAAATAATGGTTTTTAATTTATATATCCTGATTTTGTCTCCACTGTTGCGCCATATCTATTAGATAAAAAAAGACGTTCGCAAGTGAAATAAGACTTAATACTTTTACGAGGTAACTGTATATAGATTTAATTTAAATTTTGTCTGGTATAAGCAGTGTAAATTCGCCTCTTCGTTCATTTTGCTCTCGGTAATCTTGTGAAGATCTTTAAAGCCGAGCCAACATTCTGACACCTTGACAATCGGTTATGCATATTTATTCGGCATATTCAATATATTTCTCAATTATTGCTTTAACAGTAATTATGCCTCTGAAAGACACATTAATCCACCGATGTTTGTTAAGCCTTCAGAATATTGTTTGACCCAACTACAAACTGTAACTACAACAGTTTTGTTCAGGCGCTTTGTACGAATCAAAACAAGAAGGTTTTTTAAGATAATTTTTAAAGGATAAAATTACAGAAAAAAAATCTGGCTAACAACTGTTAAACTGAAAACATTTATAACAAACTCTTTTTTAAATAGTGTGCAATTACAATAAGATCAATCACAGATGCAATCACAGCGGGCAATGGAGAGAGCTATGCTCGAAGTTTCTTTGCGCGATAAAATCCGAAACAAAGAACCAGAACCAAAGAACCAGAGTCACCGACATAGCTGTTAAAATTTGGAAGTTGAAGTGGCAATGGGCAGGCCACATCGCTCGAAGAACTGATAACCGATGGGGAAGAAAGGTTCTCGAGTGGAGACCACGAACCGGAAGACGCAGCGTAGGGAGGCCTCCCACTAGATGGACCGACGACATTGTGAGAGTCGCGGGCATCCAGTGGATGCAAAAGGCAGGCTGTCGTTCAGTGTGGTGGTTAA
Organism: Agriopis marginaria; assembly: GCA_932305915.1. Taxonomy (NCBI): domain Eukaryota; kingdom Metazoa; phylum Arthropoda; class Insecta; order Lepidoptera; family Geometridae; genus Agriopis; species Agriopis marginaria. The sequence goes on from OW029932.1 coordinate 5,830,585, forward strand.
AGGGGGAGGCCTATGTTCAGCAGTGGACGTCTTCTGGCTGATGATGATGATGATGATGATGAATTACTATAAACAAAACTCAACTGTTTACGAACTCTTAGAATTTTCTGGTGAAATTTCAGTGCCTAAAGATTTTGCCGGAACTTTTTGTGAACCGATAACAAAAGAACATATTTCCGATAAAAATATTTAATGACATCTAAATAATGCCGCATTACATCATTATGGAGAAGGCCTGGCTCACCCAGGCCTTTTCATCACCTAAACTGTATTGCTTTAAACAGCTACCCGTAAGGCCCCTGTTTCGGTCTAATGACGTACATCGGTCAAAGTAATCGTACCTCAAACAAAAGTTTTTCGTTATGTCGTAAGAGTTTTCACTGTAAAGGTAAATATATATAATACATACATACTGAGTATGATATCAGCAACAGATTATTTGTGCCTATTACTATAACGTACTTCTTTCTGACTAACTATTGCAAATGTACAAACTTTGCTTGCTTGTTATACTTATGTTCTTTTGTGTTGTGTATGTGTAATAATATGGTTTTATTGTAAATGTTAGTTTAATGCGTTGATTTGTTACGACACACCAACTGAACAGATTCCTGTATAGATAAGATAACTTAGTACAAATAAGCATTTTAGGTTAGGTAGATAGATAAGTTTATTTTTAAGAACTATAGATAAACGCGGGTGAAGTCGCGGGTCGCAGATAGCATCGTTATATTATACCCCTTCAAGACAATAAAGTACCTCCATAAACCCTGTCTGGAGACGTGGCTTTATCTCCGATGGAATGAATCAATCAGCTGCCGACAGCCTCGGTTTATCGCCTTCAAGCCTGTGATTCCATCTAAACTCTGGTTTGCCCATTTCATCACTTCTTAGCAGATTCGCTAACGTCACAATCCTATTATTCCATTGGTAATGAACAATAAAATTTTCGTTACACAATGTTCATAAGTTAACCTTAAAATGATAGGTAAGTAATCGAGGGACGGAATAACAGCATTTTAGGCAAATTAGCTTAGCAATTTTGGCGTTTATAACGATATTTTAAATTCAATTTATATTCAAATTATTGGTTTAATTCTGTGTTATAAATGCTGTGAGGCGTTGAAAATTAAAATGAAGTACCTAACGTCACTAGCGCAGAGCCGCAATAAATAGCGATTCGCTTCACTCAATCGTTATTGTTATGAGCGTTAATGCTCTCCGTAAGCCCTAATGTCGGCATATAATGAGACTCTGCGACTGAATGGAGGTTGATGTCAGTCATTTGAAGCGTTAAGACCGGCTATAAACAGTATGGACCTTAAAAACATACACATTACAAATGATATTAACAACCTATATACATCATGGCCTATGTAAATTTATCAAGACGCATAAACGTTACTTATTCACTTAACAGATTGTGCTAAAATATTGTCCTCATACAAATCTTTCCAAACACAGTACTTATTAATTGAAAACATCGTTATTGATAGAGCACTTGAAGTCAAACTGCGACGTCTATGCCAGGTTGTAAGAGGTTCTTCCTTCTTATCATCATCATAAGTCAACGTCAGTTGACTTCTAGGCATGTTTTACCAAAGCTAGAATTCTACCAACCAAGCTTTTAAGTTTTAGCCAAAGTCATCCAGGTAGGTCGTAGACAGGTAGGAAACTTGATCGACGCTTTTCGCTTTTTATTGCCAGATACTATGACCCGTCCATACTGTCCGGATTTCCAGAATTAGGTTGATGTAAGTCATTTAGCTCGTCGTCCACAAAGCCGTGGACAAGTTCACACGCCGTCGTCTCGAGTCCACAAACAACGAGACGTGGACGTGGTGGTGGACGTTTTTACATCGCTCGTAAATTACGATAAATTCACAACCGTAACTGTTGGCCGTGCGTGTAAATTTACTTTGCGATAGCATAAGTACCAGAGCAAATAAGCATGACGCTCCTATAAACTTTTAGTACGCTAACAACAATACAAATACTCGGTGTTAAAGTTTTATATTTCGAGCTAGTTGACGGAGCGGAGAATATAGAAAATAAAGACATTGACCACTGGATATGTTACATTGGAGCGCAATTGAATCCAGCAACACAGATTGCTAACAATCTTCCGTCTGAATCATGCATTTAACTGTAAAGTGTAAACTTGTGAAGGCATGTCTAAACAAACATTTAGGTTTGTTTGACCAACTAAAGCTGCTCTACCAACTATATGCACGTACACTGTAAATAAACGTGTTTTAGTGTCACATTAGTGAATTCGGCGCTCCGTCGACATTACATGGAAACTACGAGAGCGACGACGGAATGACCGTAGACTCCGTAGAGCATCGTTTGTCCGAACATAAAAACAGGCCATAATAAAGTTCACACATGTCGTTCTGGGACCGCAAAGAGAATAAAACCCTCACCTGCTCGGCCAGTTTCTTACCTGCAAAAGATAAAAGAATACAGTTAGTGCATGTTGGAAACGCGCCAGCGTGGTGTTTTTAATACGTCATTTAGCATACTTCAGATAAGGCTATCTATTCTGTGGACACATGGGTGATATGATCTTTCACCAAACATACACTGACCGTTTTCAGGTTTGCCATGTTATCTGAAAACGATGTCACGTATCGATTTTTAGAAATTACGTACTGTCTTTGTCGCTTTAAATTGATTGATTGGATGATAGTCAAACCTAATTACCAGGAAAAAAAGTGAATAGGTACAATTGTGCGGCAAAGACCTTATTTTTAAAGAGCATAAATTAATTCGTCGCCATTTCTTCAGATTTCCTTAGACATTTCTTAAAGTTCGACGATCGCATTTTAAATTTAAATTTTAATGTAGAATCTTAAAATATGGCAATAAAACCCCAGAGATGCAAATCTTGTTTTATTGCCACTAAAGAAGTGCTTCTAACAGAGAACTGTCTGTACTAGGCAAGCATAAAACTTAAGAGGGTACTGGAAAAGATTTCACAGTTTGCATCCTCGCAGGTTATTGCCACGCGCACTAGAAATACAGGAGGATTGTGCTTTCTGGAGCAGGAACAAATGCGCTGTTAATGCATAGCTTTTGTGAACGGAGTCATTTAGTCGCATATTTAAGTTTTTCGTATCTTACAGCCAGTGTGCTAAAAGAACAAGAATTCGGTCAAATTTAAAGCGAATAGTACCCTGATTTTCTACTGCGAACGCAAATATGCCTGATGAAATAAAAAGTAACACGTTATACAGAGTTACGCATGTATACTGTACATATTATTATTCAGCTAATGGTAGAAAATAATTATGTAATTTAAGAGACTCCACTTGGCGCGTGATTTTACGACTTCTCAGTTGATCTGAGCTATTGCTATATCAAATAGATAGTATTTAGAAATGAGTATTCAATGTATGACAATATAACGTAACTATTATCTGTACTCCTCGAGTATTTAGACTCGTAAACTGCGTTTGGCAAAGTGCAGTAAGTAGTTATTTACAAATGGCACGGCAATTTATTGAAACATAACAGGGATAATTGACTGTTCTGGTTTCCGGACACAGTGTTACAGTTTAGCACAACAACTGGAATTATGCTACATACAAGCGCAGTATCTGTACTAAGTAATAAAGACATAGCCTGTGCTATAAATATTATCAATTTAATTAATAAATAAGCTTTAGAAATTTCAATGGTGTGTTTATAAAGTTCTTAATGATCACAAAAGCCAGCGAAAATGTAATAAAAATTTAATTTTGCTTAATTTTATTCGTTAAATTAATTAACACTTGCATTTTAAATATTATAATCAAAACAAAATGTCAGATGGTAATTAAGGATGGAATTACTATAATGGTTAAACACACAAATAGCATCGTTAATATCTTCATAATTATCGCGATTAGTATTCATTCATGCAAATGGGAAGATAAAAACTCTAAGATACTTCAATTATTCTACTCGATGATATCATATATGGTTTTTAACAGCTTGGGAGTTTTAAATAGCTACTTTAATACCTTATTCAGTTGGCAGCTGACATTTCAAAGAGAAGGCTTTTGTGGCCCAGCCATTTCAATTATGCTTTGCACATCGATTAAGTTTTCTTATACATGTTATATTTCAAGCACTTAGCCATAATAGGCATCCTATAATCTAATTCTGATGTATAATAATAGAGTTCATAATAGTTATTGAACTACCTAATCTTTATTGTAGCTTTTGTATTTCTTCAGTCTGAATCAATATTTGGACAATATTTTTCTCTATTATAGTAAATGTACCTAGAAAAGTTTTAGCAATTATTGCGCAATAACAAAGTATTTTAAGTACAATACAAAAAGGCATGACGGCCATAAGTTTTGTGTCATAATTTAAGTCCATGCTTAAATAAAAACAATAAAAAATTCTAAAAGAAGTTCGTAACAGTAATTTACTTTAATTTACCAAGAACGGTAAGAAAAAAACATTAGCACTTTTAATGAAAACTTGATGGGGCACCCCGCAAAGAAGATTATTTAGTAGTGAACCGTTAGGGGTCTCTTAAACTTTCCCGTTGGGCGTAGAAATTGAGGATTTACTTATAAACTTGGGCTGGCAGAGCCACCCGCAAAGATTTTTATAATAAACGGAATTTTAATGTTAGTAACTTAAACGTGCAAACACTGTTTTAAACTTTCACGGTTAAAAGACACGTTTTATTAAATAGTAAACATGAAAATCTCATTCGATATTTTAACGAAAATTTTATCTAAAATCTGTGCAGTGAAGTCACTTCGTTTCTCCTCATAAAGATAATTATTATGAGGAACACTTTTACTAACTATCTCTAAATTTTGACAAGATATCGCTTATATGCCGTTTATCGGTTAAATACCGTTCATTATCTACAGCGTTCGGTCTTCGGTAATAGGGTCCCATGAATGCAAGACAGCGGTCACCAAGCGCCGTCAGCGGTGATTTACTGCATAAATAATCGAGGACGCCTACATTGTTTTCATTCGGAATTCGAACTGTGGGTAGAGAAATTACTCTTCACGTTTATGGTGGTTGCAGATGATGTCATTTGTAGAAGTAAGTAAGGTACCTTGAACCCTTGAACGAACCAGGGAACATCATTTTCTACGCCTGTTTCATTTCCGGATGATTAATTAAACAGGACAGATGGTACTCCAGGATACTTTTTATCCCGGAAAAGGGTACGGTACCTGAGGGAATGTCCTCGCGGGTGAAACCGCGGGGCGCAGCTACCTAATGTATAATATGAAAGAGTCCTAATCGCTCTCCAGCCCTCCAGCTATGTCTATGGAAAGAATCACGTCGATCCGTTATTCTATTGCCGCGTGAAACAGTTTACATTAGAAATGTGATCTTTCCTAGGCCTTTCAGACTATGAAACGCCACTTGCGTTGATACCCTTGCGCCGTCTCATCTTCCCGGAACAAAAAAAGGCTGGTGCGGCGGCAGATCCTGCAAAATGCCTCAAAAGGGTCAAATATGGTGTGTAAATTTTTGAGCCTTTTGGGGTCGAAACTTTAGGAACATAGAGACCGGCCGACTGTCGTAGGACAGACGGACGGACAGACATCGTAGGCTGAGTAATAGGGTCCCGTTTTTACCCTTTGCAACCTAACAAGCAACGGAACAGCTGGTTTTTGCGCGAAAATTAGTCGTTTCAAGAAATTAATAGCAGACATTTACAAAGATAATTACGGCGAATGAATGGATATTAACTGTGCCAAATGAGAATAGAGCTTTTTAAGGTATTCTTAGAGTAATTAATCAATTTAGTGAATTCCAAAGTAGTGAATAGAGCTTTTTAAGGTATTCTTAGAGTAATTAATCAATTTAGTGAATTCCAAAGTAGTGAATAGAGCTTTTTAAGGTATTCTTAGAGTAATTAATCAATTTAGTGAATTCCAAAGTAGTCTATAGTCATTTGTTAAAACGATACATCTCGACTCGGCAAGTGTTCAGTATCGATGCTACAAATTTAAATAAATCTCAAGTATGTTATTTTGAGTATGTTATAATTGAATAGCGAGAGACCGGGGAGAGTGGCATAAACATAGGGAGGCCTATACCCAGCAGTGGGTCACTCAAGGCTGATGATGATAATGATGATGTTATTTTGAAAGAAAAACAAAATAACCAATTGCAAAATGTAGCTAAAATTTACACTACGGGTATTAAGACGAATCTAACGACTCACGAACTATGTCAGCAGCATTATCAGTATCATGGTTCTCACTGCTGAAACAGCCTAATCCACCATGGTGGTCAGCATGCATGCTGACCCAGTGCATGGTGATGTGGTGGTGGTGGTGGTGGTGGTGGTGGTGGTGGTGGTGGTGGGTATGCTTTGAACTTTAGAGGTTGTTGGACATACCGGTTTTTTTCTCCACGGACTCCTGGGTCCGTACCCTTTGTCAACTTTTACTATTAATTTTATTAACTATTTCTGACATAACATTAAACTAATGACTATACGAGAGGAATATACAAATTATAAAATCTTTGCATGCTGACCCAATGCATTTTGAATGTCATATATGCTTTGAACTTTAGAGGTTGTTGGACATACCGGTTTTTTTCTCCACGGACTCCTGGGTCCGTACCCTTTGTCAACTTTTACTAATAATTTTATAAACTATTTCTGATATAACATTAAACTAATGACTATACGAGAGTAATATACAAATTATAAAATCTTTGCATGCTGACCCAGTGCATGGTGAATGTCATGTATGCTTTGAACTTTATAGGTTGTTTTGGACGTACCGGTTTTTTTCTCCACGGACTCCTGGGTCCGTACCCTTTGTCAACTTTTACTATTTATTTTATAAACTATTTCTGATATAACATTAAACTAATGACTATACGAGAGTAATATACAAATTATAAAATCTTTGCATGCTGACCCAGTGCATGGTGAATGTCATGTATGCTTTGAACTTTATAGGTTGTTGGACGTACCGGTTTTTTTCTCCACGGACTCCTGGGTCCGTACCCTTTGTCAACTTTTACTATTTATTTTATAAACTATTTCTGATATAACATTAAACTAATGACTATACGAGAGGAATATACAAATTATAAAATCTTATTACTATGTTGCGTGTATACACCGAGCATGACTGACACATTGACATACCGGTTTCATCACGATGTTTTCCTTCACCGTTGTTGAGCAAGTACTAAATAAGTCATTGGTTCGAGGATCGAACCGGGTGCCGTCCGATTGTAAAGCGCACAAGCTACTGCCTGGCCACCATCGCTCCCACGAACTGTGTAAACAAATCTAATCATCGTATCGATTTGAAACTTTGCAAGTAACTAACGCGTAACGTGGCGTAACTAGCAGTTACCTAATTCAGCCCTTTGTAATTCAGTTGTATTCGCATTCAATTATGATAATCCATTCTAGTTGTCACAATGACATGACTACAAAAGCTTGTTTGAAAATATTTTTTTACGGAAAATATTTAAAACACAGATATTTAAAACCCTATAAAAACTATTACTACCAAACATTAAAATTAAAATAAAAAACAACAAATTAAAACCTAAAGTGGTAATTGTTCCCAAAATGCTGGCCTCATTACCACGTTGTATGGCGATGCTCACCCTTTGAGCAATGTAGAGGCATTTTGGTCACGAGTTGCATCACCCAGGGCCCCGATTCTACTAAAGACATTGTTTTTAAATTGTAATTGTTTTAATTTTATTTTTTAGATAATTGCCTCAATACTGACAGTTTTAAATATATTTTTTATACTAGAAAAATACCACCACCGAATATTATGACTTAGTATAAAAAAAAAACTGTCAATTTGGAGGCAATTATTTAAAAAATAAAATGGAAACAATTACAATTTAAAAACAACTTCTTTAGTAGAATCGGGGCCCAGACGTGAAGAGGAGATTGTATTATATTTTTTCTATTAATTTATTAAGATATTGAAAATGTGCGACGAAGCTAGTGGCTCGTGAGTAGCATTAAAACATATTTCTTGCAAATGCTCCATTCCGAGAACAGTATCGATACTCCAATAACTCGTATCTTATTAATTTTTTGCTCCGCTACAATTATTCGCACGCGACGTGAGCAAGAGCGTCCACAGATAGTGGTTCCACAGAATAAATAGGTGTTACAGTATTTGCAGTCTTGAGACAAGTGATTTATTCATGCGCTTCCAATTATCTCGTCTCTTGTAATTATGAAGCAACTAATAACTCAACGTTTATAAGTTCCGATGCGTCAGAACGATCGAACGACGGAACTATTGACATTCTCATTGCTTTTTTATCCAAAGTATGGGGCTCGCTCTCATCTCTTCTCTTCTCTATCTCTACGTAGTATAAATTGAAGTCGCCTTCCGCGTCAATCAAAATCCGTTGCGTGGTTTAGGAGGAGTTAGCGGCCATACAGACAGACAGACGCGGAAAACGACTTTAATTTATACTATGTAGAGATTTTCAAATACAGTTGAAGGTCTAAAAACCACTATCAGTTGGCAGCGTACCCAGCGTTCTGGCGGCATTACGATTTATTTGATTTTATTTATAAATGTGTCCAATAAAAGAGCAATCCCTCCAGCGAGAAGATCTTCTCAATAATAATGAGTAAGAGTATTTTGATCCGAAGATAATTCGGAATGTGTCCGTATCATAATATTAAGTTGATGGCCTCCCACGCAACCACAAGGCTATTTCTGAGATGTTTTCGAAAGAACGCTGGCTGGCGGTGGGTGGCTGTTTCGATGTAAATTTCCTGGATTTTTCTTGCTTACATTTTAGCTAGAGCTACGTAGTACAAGATTTTTTTTAAATATGATTCCGTCTGGTAATTCTAGTGAATTTTCGTAAGTATAGTATTTTTTACTATGGCGGGGTTTTCTAACTTTTAAGCAATGCTTGCATATATGACCACAAGGCTCAATATATTCGGCATTAAAATCGCATTTAGTGGAGCAAAACCGTGGCGCTTGTTTACACGTAGTCGTACGTTCCGCTATTTCTATTTCTGAGGTTTTTCTCATATTTTCTAATGTAATGTATAATGTACCTTTACAGTTCCCTCATAATTATGAAATCTGTATATTGAGTTATCGTAGACATCATCTAAGAAATAGGTATTTGAATGAATCCAAAAAAATAGGAAGTAAAGCCCAAAGCAGTGTAACTTTTATCGAGCGGAATGTGCTTACTCGTGTTTCGGTCTTTACGGTTTCCCAGATATAACAATAAAATTTCAAATGACACCATTTCAGTAATTTTAAGCTAACCTTGGAAGTAGAAAACCTAAAACTAGAATGACCAAAATTGCTAAAAGTGGGAAAAAGGGCCTTAAACTTCTGCATTTAATGAATTCGTTTATGGTATAGAGGTAGTTATTTCTAAAAAGTATATTTCATAGAGTAATGCTCAGGAAAATTATCAGGAAAAACATGTTTTTTTCCAAAAAAAAATATATATGATTATTCTGCAATTGGTGACTATTTTAACGATTTCTTATGTTTTCGCGATTGTGACACATTGAAAATAAACACTTAACGGATTGTATTGTGTTTATTTACATTATTTTGCAGTGACCCAGACTAGATATCTATAGAAATGTCATGAAATCATTGACAAGTATCGCCAATGTTTTTTAATCAGCCTCGTAAGTGGACTGTTCTCGCGAACCAATTTGTCCTAGGTATATAAGTTGAAAATATGGTAAACATAACCAAACGAAAGTGACAACGACGTTTGTTTCGTTTCTATTTTCACCGACATATTGAACTAGCTGATTCCTCTATCCTAAGGGGACTGATAATAATTTTTTTACCGACGAAAAAAAGAAGGAAGTTCTCAAGTCTGCGTTTTTTACGGTATAAAAAGTAATATAATATTATAACAGCGTAAGTAAGATCTTAACGAAATATGGCAGGAAAATTGTGTGCATCATGAAGATGGATATAGGGGACCTTTACCCCCAAGGAATGCGAAAAAAACTTGGAAAATCGGGGGTAACAACGCGAGATTCAGTATCATATAATATTATTTCTTTAAAACAAAGCCGTACGTACAATTGTTGACACATGATTAGTTTGTCAACTAAGAAAACCCCACATCGAATCGACATTGAGAGTTGAGCGCAAACATTATTCATTCTCATTCTACGGTGCAAACAGTTACTTGTTTGAGGAGTAGAGAATACATCAATAATTGAATAACAATTACTTCAATAGCGACATACTGAATATTGTAACAGGGACTTCAATAAAGTTATTATACGGTAACGTTATACTTAATGCTCCGACTGTAATAACGTTATTACTCTAATAATGATTTCGGTTGCTCTCACGATAACGTTACCTAGTTTCGTTTTTATTATATTATATTTCAGTACTAAACAAGTTGCTTTTGTTGGCAAAAAACCTAATCATTGGTTCTTTAAGCTTACTGTAACGTTTGCGATATCTTAATAACATATCGGTTACACTTACCTAGCGATAACTTTATCAAATTTCGTTTCTGTTAGATTTTCTACCAGAAAAAAAAGATCATAGAGATCAAGAGTTCATAGAGTTATTTGATGATTAAACTTTACTGTATCGTGCGTACTACATTGTTTTTTATTGATGATCTGTTTTTTGGTAAAGTTGATGACGACGTTCTAAAGTTATAAACAAATAAACTGTATCTAAACAAGACTGGCATCGTTTGACTTTAATTAAATTGACGGGTCACTGTCGACTACACTAAAATTCGAAACTCCTTGGGCCGTTCCAGGTTACATCGAAAGTATTACATTCTGAAAAGATAGGCAAAAATAACCACTATTTTATTTTCATAAATATATATATATATATTTTACAAACGAACCCATTTACAAAATAAGCCAAAACTTATTTTCAGATTATCTAATAGCTAACAGAACAGAATAATTAAGAACGTCCGCGTAGTTCCAATATCAATATCGGGCTTTTGATCTAATCGCCTCGACACCAGTTAATTAAAATATACACCAGTTTACCGACAACCCACTGTTATCTCAATTTTATTGCTCATATAAATATTCCAATAATTATTATGGTTACTTTAAGTACTCTGCAATGTTTTATAGATATTTCTCTAAGTTAATGCAAGTCTATAAACTTTACGGGCAGTCTCAGGTGCAGTAAAGGCTTCAGGTTGGTTATAAATCTGTTGTTTACTATATTTTTCATGTTTTCTTCAAAACAAGGTTAAATTATTCAAATTATGCAGGAAGAATAAGCTTAGATGTAATTTGTTATACCTACTGGAATTAATTTGATAAATATGTCCTTGTCTCATTTGTCTCATGATAGTTTCACAGTGTTTTCAACTCGACAAAGCGTAATTTAAATGTTGAAGAAGTGTTTATCTTAGTGAAAAGTGTCTTTGACATCAGACAAAAAATAAAAACATTAGTAATTGGTGAAATTGATAGAACTGTTTAAGTCTGAGTCTGTTTAATGTTGTGTCTGACGTTTAGTTGTATTTTTATATACAAGCTTTTTATTAACTTGAAATGTTAGGTGGTTTATTTAGGAAAAGAATACATAATAATGCAAGATTTAGGTCAAATCTTGAAAACTGAATTAGAACCAAATATGAATAATTATTTATTGACAATAATAAATGAAGTGTATATTAAAATTGATTGACATCGAAAAAAATTTATTAGATTCACTTCCTCTTACATAACTCTTACTACACACTCTTTACTCTTTTCTCTCTTAATATATACCTGGCAAGGACATGAGATATGTTTCCATTCTTACGACCATGGTATGCTACTTTATATGTATGATTTGTGTACCATGATTTGACAAATAAATATTTTGATTTGATTTCTTATCCTAAGGGGTTGAATTTTTACACGTTGGTTCAGTTCTAATGATGCAATTTTATGGTAAGCATGACCTGAATCAACATCCAGGGTTAGCTTCAGGTACCTAAAAGAACGCTTCAACGGTCAACAGCACAGACACGAAATTTTAACGCATTTTATTATAGTAGCATAATTTAATTTTTACTATGTCATAGTTGCGGAACTCAGGGTTGGGTCCTGACTCCTGACTAGGGAACTCCTCAATGGTTAGACATGAAATATTGTTTATACATATTCAATTATGAAATATTCTAAGTGTTCAAAGCTAAGTATATGAAAGTATAAAAATAAAGTACGAACATATCAAACAGTACTGGAAGTACATGAAGAATTGAAAGACATGAAGCAAGCGCCAAATTGCCCTTTTCAAAGCAATATTTCAATTCAAAATGTTTGTTTACAAAAGCGGCAGATCTGCGTAAAAGCGATAAAGGCCAACCAAAATAAATGCAAACACAGAAATTCAGTTAGCTACAGAAAATGACAAATCTGTCGAGCTGCGTTCGCCGTGTAAAATATTTTTGTAGGAAATTGAATGCGCGCCACCATGCGGAATTTCGCTGGTGGCGGTGGAGCTTGTAGGGTTGCCAACGTAGCTTCCGTGTTCCCTGAATCTACATAAAAGGAACGGACGACAAAATTTTGTGCGGTATTATATTTTTGGCAAGCGAAAACGATACAGACGCATCTATACTATAGCTATACATACATGGTTACGCGGAAAGGGTGTACTAAGCCAAAAGGGGTCCATGGTAACTACCATTATGAACGGCTTTTACTATAAGAGTCTGAAATCGCCAAAAAAAACAGCTGTTACATATATTTCGTAGTTTCAATTACCGTTTTCTATGGAACAGCAGTATATTTTTTTCGCGATTCGAAGGTTGGTCCCATAATAAAAGTGTTTTATTGATGGTTACTATGAACCCCTTTTGCCTTAGTACACCCTTTCCGCGTAACCCAGTATACTACGTAGCCTTGTCCTTTTTTGTGGAAGAGTTACCTTCTCTTCTCTATTTTTATCAAAACGGTGTCAAAATATATGATTATAGGGAGCATAGAGCTGTCAAATTAATGCATACACGGATGTACAAAACGGGGTTTTTAGGGGTTTCTTGTTGTACTATGGAATGGTATAATACAAGTCCTCATATCTATAGAAACTGTTCAAGAAAATTAAAATGTTTTTGCATAAGCCACGTGAGGACTCATCAGTCGCTTGGGAAAGAAAATGTCACTAAATTGGCTGTCAGTTTGAAATAGTGACAGTTATTGTATAAAATGAATAACTGTTATACTTGACACTGGCTAAATTTTGGGCTAATTACACAGGATGTCAAAAGCCAACACTAAACAGAAAAAATAATGATTAATTGTTCGCCCCACTTAAAAACTGCGGTAACCCTAAAAAGCGCGTTACGTGGACGCGAATGCTCGCGTTAAAATAAACTCGATGTTTTATTTTTATCAACGGTGCACAGACGGGTTATCAGATAAACGGTCTAAATAAAACAGCAACACTCAACAAATTGACCTAGCTTCGAGCTCGGCTGAATTAAACAATCCAGTTGTTGGTTCATTGTCAAGTGACGCGTTTGACCAGTTACATGGAAGTGGAGAAGTCAGAGTAGTTTTGTCTATAAATCATCGATTAAAAATTTTCGCCATATCAGACTGTTTGAATTTTGCATTTTAGAGAAATATGAAGATTGTGATTGCATAATAAATCTTCGGTGATATCTCCTGGTTGGGCATTTTACAGAAGACATGACACAAATTAGTAGGTACTAATAATCATCAGTAGGTGATAATAAATTCAGTAGGCATAATAATTATCGGAGATTGAAGTTGAGTAAAATAAGACTAGAAACTTTTAACTCCGAAGTTTGGAACTCAGATGAACGTTATTCCTTAAGCCAGTGGGCTACTTAGCAAACCAGGGGCCTTACGGACAACAGCTATTGCGGCACCTAATCCGCTCAGTTGGCAAAATCACGCGACTGCAAACCGTATCTGGGCGCGGTAAGGTTCACGTTCGCGTGATTTTCCAACTGAGCGGATTAGGTGCCGTAATAGCTATTGTCCGTAAGGCCCCTGGTGTTAACAACACTAAGTGGGCTTGAGCATTTGAATTGTCTTTAGACCTTCAACGGTCTATGGGCAGTCTAACTGTTGTGGTGGAAGTATTAGTTTGTATTTTGTTTATTTGATAAAGGCACTTGTCCCTTATGACAACACTAATTAATGAATAAAAAACTGATTAAATTTGAAATTAGAATAAAAAGATAGGATCATATCATGAGTATCTTTTAAAATTTACTCAGCATAATAATTTGTTTACTTTGGTTTAATGAGCTAAGATAAAGGTAATCAGAGAGACTTCATTATTTGATCTTTACTCGTATTATTATACCTATTCGTTTTATTTACTTTAGTGCCAGTTTTAATTATATGTTTACATACTCAAAGTCAAACCAAGCATTGTGTAGTAGGTACCTACGTATATACGTCCTAACTTAATTTTAGCACATTTCTGCACACATATCGTAAAGATGGTAATTTCAAGTGCAAATGTTTGAGCGCAGTGTGATTTATCACGCAAATAATATGATATCATAAATTGTGTGACTCGTTTGAGATTTTAGCTTTGGGCTTAACTATTTGTATATAATATTGAATTTGATTTCATAATCGCGTAAACAAACATGAATGCGTTGCGGCGTCTTGATTAAATTAATATTTGAAAAGGTTTTAAATGTTTATCGGGACTTATCACGTATTATTTAATTTAGGTAAAAATATGTACCTTTCGCTCCATGTTTCGACCATGTTACAATGGCCGTGGTCACGAGCTGACTGAAAACTGCGGGTGAGTCCGGCGAGAAGAGCGGGTGTTTTGTTCTCCTACCCTCACTTGATCTTGAAAAATCGTAGGGCTGTCACTACGACACACAACACTGACTGTATCGGTAAAGGTCCTAGTACCTACACCGCGGTTTGTACACTTGCTCACTACGGGATTCCACGACGCCGCTAACTTAAATCCATCTTCCCGGTTGAAATTGCGATGTTTTCTAATTTAAACCGCTTCACGAACCATTCTTGAAAAATAATGTCGTTCAGTGGAGAGGACCTTCGAACTTTTAAAACATGTGTTCAAATCGCGAAAGTTTAAAAATTACTTTTGAAAAGGTTGGTTGGATATAAGTTTAAATTTGCATATTATAAGATATACGGAAAATTTAATTTTTTTACGTGATGGCGAATCTTCATTTCAGAAATTTAAAATTTGTATGTAAATCTATACGTAACCCACCACCTTACCCACAGAATAATAAATACATACCTACTTCTTTTTCAACGGAAAACGCTCAATTCAAAGAAAATCTTTAGAACTATTTTAAAATGTAGATTGAAAGTACCAGGCGTGCAGCAAATGCTAGGAGGTATCACTTTAATCTGAAATGTTGAATTCATGGTTGAATTACATTTAGTCTGAAAATACTTTACAAGATAGCTAGGAATGGAATAATCTAGAGTGGGATTAATGAATGAATTAAATAATCTAGTTTTTAATATAACTAAAAGTCAACCCAATCAATGTCAATCAATTTCAATGTGAAAGATTTTTAGGCTTCTTAAAAAACATGCTAAAATAGTTTAACTCTTGAACTATGACATAGTAATGCGTACTAAGAGTAGTGCGTAGTAACGTTTTTTAACCCGGCATAAATGTAGTCAGAAAAATTGGTTGTATAACCTACCACATACTTTAACCCCTTTTATCTAGTAATAATTTTATTTCAATCTAAGATTGAACATTCATCAAATCTCTCTACTGAAAAAAGGAGTAAGAGCACTAGACGTTAGAAATATGGAGGCTGTAAAAGGTTTCATATACCTCCTGTCGGGTGAAATTTTAAAAAGCCTCCATACTATTTTTTTGTTGTCGCTACTACTATTCAATAAGACCAAGTATGTTACTTCAATAAGAATGCCTCCTTTCCTGACTCCAGAAATATCTAAGTAAATAGTCTGGAGCGACTTTAATGAGGCGGCTTCTATAATGGACATACCGAGGCAAGCCAGGGTTGTCAGACCGCAGTTACGCGCTCCACCCATCACACAAATAGCGGATTTATCGGCGCTGGCTCACGGCCGTTTCTTTTATTTATTTTAAAAAGCTGACTATAATTGAGGCGTATGGTAAAACATTTTTTTTTTCAATATTAGGTTTGCGTTTGACCGCCAACTCACCTGATGTTATGCGATGTAAAAAAAAACGCGGTATAATTGTTTTTACACAAAAAAATAGTGCAACCGTCTTTTTTTTTAAGTTTTGGCCCCAGACATCTTTTTAATTTGTCTTTTTAACCGAATTAAAAATAGGAGGTTCTCAATTTAACAGTTTTTTGTGTGTGTGTTTGTGTGGTATACGATATCTGTCTATGACAATGGTAAATCGATTTTAATAAGGAACAATCCTGTTTATTGCACTTCCCGTAAAATATGTTTAATTTTTTTTGTTAATATGTATTATTATGTTTAGTGTTGCTTAAATGCTTACATACATAAATTATGTACTTTTAATGATTTACCTACATGATACCTAATTACATTACGAACACAAAAGTCACTTAGTAGTTAAAATATACAATCATGTACTTGACCTTTTTTAACCGCCAACTACCTAAAAAAATAATTGCTAGCCACGTCAATAAAACTAAATAAAGTCATTCGCTCGTATTAAAGCTGTCAGCATAACCATCACAACTTTGAATACAATTATTGTAATTAGAATTAGATTAGCATCTAAGAAGATAAACTAGCATCAAAGCACTGAATTATTCACCTTCCATCCGCTCGGTTACAAAGTTTTAATTTTTATAGCTCGCTACGAACCTACCATAATCCTGGTAAAGTAGGGTAAAGTTTTGCCGGCGCGGCGCGGTTAGTGTTTGACCGAAGTCGAAACAGAGTTTCGAATTCACCTCAAACGATATTTTAAAAAGTTTATCGACATAATTGAAACAGTATTTTTTTATTAATTACATTGTAATGAAAAATAATTAGTTTTCTTTTCGTTACATTAAATTTTTTAATGCTGTGAGCATAACCTCTAGGCGGCAAACTCCCATATATTATCAAAGTGAGAGAGTTTGATCGAAGAAGGTTAAGATAAAGATATCTTAAATACAGACAAATGATATTTCTTATTTTTTTAATTTTTGCCACGACCAAGAACGTTTCGTAACCTGATGTACATAACGTCCTTGCGAACAAATAAATTGGACCTTGCGAACCGTAAAACTCGCGCTTTTATCAGTCATGCCAACTTTTTTATAGAGTTTCATCTGACGAGGATTTTACTGTGTTTTAAATAGTTTTGAAAAAAAAATATGGTAAACATAAAAGAAAAATTCTCCAATCTTATATCTAATTAGCGACCCGCCCGCCCAGCTTCGCACGGGTGTAATTAACGTGCCAAGCCGGGGCGGGTAGCTAGTTATACATATATATAAACCTTCCGTGAAAATGTATCTAACTGATGGTGAAAACCGCATCAAAATCCGTTGCGTGGTTTAGGAGTTACTGGCCATACAGACATACAGACAGACAGACGCGACTAAATGACTATGTTTATTACCGAAAATCTAAGATTGACAGCAAACGCTTAATATAAAACAAAAGCGATACTAAAAAAAAATCTGAATTTATTTTGTGCCGAAATGAATCTTGTCCGAACTATGCCAAACAACATCCCAACAACTAATTGACAGAGGGATTAATGAATGTACCAAAGTGTGGCAACCCTATCCGTCGACTGATATACTATTCAGTATTCTGTGCTGATAGTCAGGCTTTGTGGCTCGCCGAGCGAATGGGCCGAGAATCCCTGCTCTAATACTGAGCTACACCCCCAAAGTAACTGTCTATTGGCTACCTACAGAACCCTCAAGTAATGTTTAGCTCTCTGTACACGTGTCATAGAGGGCTGGTCTTTGACCATACCTATCCTATATAGTAAGTAAAAATGCCCTAAAATAGTCACAAAATTATTTAAATCAAAGTTATAATCTTACAATAAAATTATATTCCTTTTTCCTTTTTTTATCACGAATATAAATTCGGTCAGAAAATTAATTTATGACAGAAAAAGATATGTTATTTTATTGCAAGATTAAAGCTTTCATTTATGTAAAGTTGTGGGTACTTTAGGGCATTTTTGCTTACTACTACTACCATTGCTGACGGAGCGATCAAAAATGTCTTTGCCTCCGATACTAAAATACGCCACTTTTCTCTATTTTAGCATTTTTAGAATTGGGGAATTCGTACATGTTCTTTTTCCAACCAGAATGCTGAAAGTGTGATGATCCTCAAAAAAATCGCTTAGTTTAACGTTAACACTAATCAATAAATACAAATCATTTTAAAAGAACTCGCATCGGTGTGTTATAAAATTCTTTGGTCCGAACTAATCACCTTGAACAAGTCCGTTTGTTGGCCGGTGTACTTATCAGGTGTTTATTGCATGGCAGTTATTTTACCGCCTAGAAAGCATAAATACTGTGCTACTGTGCATTATAAAGTACTGTGTTGTGTACACACTACACAAACTCTTCTTGTGTTCTTGTGTTTCAAGTCCCGACTCTCGGGTGACTTGAGACACGCTTGCTAGGCAGACGAAACTTTTCGTTACTCGCAGCTGAAGCTCTCAATCTCTTCGTTGTTTAGTCTTCGTTATTCACGATTCATTGGGGGAAATAATTAATCGGTAACGGGCAATGGCTGATAAAAATAATATCGGCACAGTTGTATAAGACACTAAAAGCGTGTTTGTTTCTCAAAATATTTTTACTCTGGCCACCGCAGTTCAGTCTCAAAATACGTTATTTTTACTTCGAGTGAAAACTGAATGAGCACTGCTCTTACTTTTGCGGAATTTCAGTAAATGTAGATTATTACTAAAATGACTCAAGTTGAGTCCTATAGAAGTAAAATGGGTCAGAAGAAAAGATGGACGGTGGACCAAAGCAGTCACAGAATGGTGGCTGCGGAACGGAAAACGACCACCGGGCAGACTATCAACCTGCTGGTCGGACGACATCGCTAAGGCAGCAGAAAAGCAGTAGATGAGACTGGCACAGTACCGGAAAAGATGGCGCGATGAAGTGGAGACCTAATACCCAGCAATGGGTGGAAAATTGTGGATGATAATGATGATTACTAAAATGGTAATTTTATTGATACATCTCATCAATAATGAACTGAATGCCGGAGCATTACGGCTAGCTGTTTAAAGCAATCCAGTTTAGGCGATGAAAAAATGTTGCGCGACCGCAAACTATAAGTTTATTTATTTATTTCATTGATACAAAAGCCACTAAATTTAAAACTTAAAAATACTAAGCTAGTTACTTATTATTTTCATTGTGGTACCTAGGTATGTACACAATATTAGGCTTAAGATAACATGTAGGTTGGTCCACAGAACCTACACTAAGCAAAGCTTGTGTTGTAGGTATCTATCTGTATACTATATCTGGGCGCGTTAAGGTTCACGTTCGCGTGATTTCCCGAACTGTGCGATTTTAACGTTAGTTTCATACCACATAAGCAGTTGGCCGTAAGGCCCCTGTTTATTTAGAAAAGTCTCGTTCTCGAAGTCCCTAGACTTTGAGAATATTAAGACTTCCCAAACCTTAGTACACACAGTGGGTACCTATTTAATATTGACTTACTAATATTAAACTTATAGCGCGGCTTTGTACACGCGATTTTGATTTTGTAGCTTATGCATAAAATATTTCGCATTATATTATTCTGAAAAATAAAATAAAAAAAACATTTTCTTTTGAGTCTATGAAAAAGTATTTCGCAGTTTCATTCTATAACAAGGAAGATAAAGGCCTTAGTTGTTTTAAAATTTGTTAAAAAAATAACCAGTCGGCCGGTGTCATAATAAATGTTTTCAATTCGATTTTTACTCGTAAAATTATTAAGAATTTCAATTACGTTTTGCTGCTTCGCATTTACGACCACTGCCGAAGGCTTTCAAAGAAAAAATCTAACAAGCGACCAGTTTTCTTCGAATTACCGATTCGTTGATTACCTACCTTTTATTGAACGATTTTGAATATCTTTACATAGTATAAATTAAAATCACTTTCCGCGTCTGTCTGTCTGTATGTCTGTATGGCCGCTTATTACTCCTAAACCACGCAACGGATTTTGATGACATTTTCACGGAAGGTTTATATATATGTATAACTAGCGACCCGCCCCGGCTTCGCACGTAAATTACACCCGTGCGAAGCCGGGCGCGTCGCTAACGCCCTATTCGTCCTATTAGCACACGGTGAACGTACTGCGATCCCCAAGCCACCTGCCAAGCGTGGGGATTATTGGCAACACCCCTCTCTAGAGGGAGGCCTTTGTCCAGCAGTGGACGTTTACTGGCTGCTGATGTGTGATGTGATGTGAAGCCGGGCGGGCAGATCGCTAGTTAAAAATAAATAGTCAATTTTGAAAAGGTAGCCAAGTACTGGCATTATCATAATGACACAACATTCTACTAACGACCGTCTTTTATTAACAAACCGACTTCATTTTCCCCCAAATTGCATCAATCTCTGGCCAAATTGTTCACAAAGGCACTCGCATGTCACACAGATGAGCGCGACACCGTTAGTAGGGCGCACGCACACAGCTGTGCTCGCGCGAATCAATAACCGGGGGCCAGGGAGGCCACCCTGTGCCACCCCGCCCGCCAGGGGATGAATTTAAATTATTCACAACCGGTATAACTGCGAACCGTCTTTAACAAACAAATTACGTATGCGCACCTAATAACGATACACAAAAGGGCGTAGTGAGAGACAGGATTTGATTTGGGGCATATCAACAGTTGAGGGACAAGCAACAAATTGTCACTTTGCTAATTAGCACCGGAAGGTTGAGTTTGTTTTTTATTATGCTTCTTTTTTTAATGGTTATAAAATGTTGTATTGTAAGTAATTATGGAATATATAAAAATAATCCCGTGTACCCAAGAGCTATTAGCCCCATCTTCTGTACTTCTGCCCCAAAGAGCTTTCAATTTAACTTGGCACGAATTCCGCGGATAAAGGCGATTCGTAATTACCTTAGACGTAGAGACTACGGAATCTGCTAATTACTTCAACCGTGTAGCAATTATGAGCTCTGCAATCGTAAACGTGCTATTTAAAGCTTTCAGCTCTCCGTACAAAGCAAGGACATCTGGATGTGCATTAGATTTATTTAAATAGCACAGACACGGTCGAGTAAATCATTTGGCAATAAACTAAAAGTAAAAACATGTCGGATGACGCTCGTCTAGTACTTATGTGTTTGCTAAAACGCTAATACGATTAGCGAATAAACATTCGAGTTTGCGGTTTGATTTGACAGAATTGTGACATTGAATGTCAAGCGTAAATAGAAGCGCGATTTGCATCTTAAAATAAAGTGCGATGAGCAAATTCCTAAAGCCATCATTCGCAAAAACATTGGGATAAAATAGACGGAGCTCAAAGAAATAGCAGATACCTAGCGATAAAAGAAAAGAGAGATGGACGCCAATCGCAATCATCTGCCCTAAACGTCGACACAAAGTAAGAAAGCGGGAGCGTATAAAACGTCAAAAGAGATTGAATATCGATTGTGGAGACGACAGCAATCTGGGGGGATACCGACGTTTTTCAACGGCCCCGTTTCGCGCAAAGGAATTAACGTCCTGTGTATCCATTGTTTATTCAATGCAAAAAACACTGAATATTGAATAAAGCGTAAAGCAAAATCCTTCCAAAGCTTGAGATTGGATGAGATGAAAAGGTGCTAAACACATTATTGTTAATTTCGTTGGTCCATTTTAATCGGCGGCAATAAAGCTTGCGTAATGACGGTCCTCGGCTCAATGTACGCAGTTTGTCTTCAGGGAGCCATAGATCTGTGGTAGCTCCCTACCCGAGGCGAGGCGAAGCACACTTCCGCCCCCGCGACAATTTATGTTATTGGCAGAACTGGACGCCGCGATACCAACCCCTCGTGTAATTGTTAGTTGGGACTGCGGGAGATTGGGGAATTAAACCAGAGCCGTGATTGATTAACCATCGTCGATTACGGATATTGCGGCGCTATGAAAAATTGGGGTGAGACAACCCTCCAGCTTCAAACAAAACAATTTGTACAACAAACAACATCATCGAGAGTGAATTGAAAAACTGGCACTGAAACCGAAATATGCACATAAAACAACACGCGTGCATGCGCGCCTCTCAGGCTTACAGATTAAACCGAAAGATCAACAAATATATTTTAATCCGTCCCGAACAGACGCTCTCGTATTTCCGGCGGCAAAAACTCGCGACACATGGCGAGAAAACCCAGAGTTATTATCTTAAGTCGAACCCAACAGAACCATTAGTAAACAACGCGGGACAAAAAAGGGCAGAATGGATGCTTAAAAAAATTGTAACAAAAAATCACCTTTTGATCCCTTGGCTCCCCTTCATTTTGTTAACGTTTTATTGGTCGACGAACTACTTTGCTCGCACCGAGAGAGCATTCGTTTTTATGCCATTTAATTCGTATCTCTCTTTGAAGATATTTTAATGAAATTGGTAAACTTTCAAAGCGTTAAATGACGCAACTCTTGGCGATGTGTTTGCAAGGAATTACATGTCATGTAGCATTAGTAAATGATATTAGTCATAGATTCAAAGTAAAACAAGTGAGCAATGACATAAAACAAGATGTTATTGCTGTGGAAACTGAATTAGCAATAGCTATCCAAGGCGATAAGGAATCTGTTCTGTGGAGTAAACAGAACAAAGAGACGGGCAGGTACACGCCGGGTGCGGATTAGTGCCGGTACGAAACACGACCGACCGACACACCGACCAGACACCACACTCCACTAGCTAGCCACTCAACTCGGTCGAGCAACTTGTCCACCAACAGCATGGTACTGCATAAATGGGGTTGCGACAACTTTAGCACGTGAATTTGTTTTAAGCATCGAATTATTCCATTTAAGTAAGTAGATATTACAATTAAAGATGACGTACGCGACTTTATTTAAACAGACGAGCTTTAAGATAACTTTAGCACGATATGTGGGTATACGATAACAAAGAAATATTAAATTGGACAGCACATTATACATCGAAGGACTTAACAGCGTTAATCTTGATGTCATAATGATAATTGCCGACGCCAATGCCGGTCTTTATATAACCGTTGTCAATTGGCAAGCAAACAAGCTCGAGAATAATACTGTCAGTGAAACTGCAGCACCGTTAAATGAGTAACTGTAACCACGCGCGATCGCACCAGCCGCAATTAATGTCGAATCAATTCGCCTCGCAGGACCGTATTCATTATAGTTTCAATTGTTCACGACATAATAAACGAGAGTTAACAAACCGCACCCGGGTATAATACGAACCGGAAATAATAATGGCATTTGTTGGAGAGTCGGCGCCGCAGGCCTTCGGGACGCACATCCTAATTACGCCAATAATAATTACACAGTAGCCGGCAGCTGCCTTCTGCTGCTCGATTAATAACATAACTGCACAAATATATTAACGTCCAGCTCATTCCGTTTCAGAATAAATTAGTTAGACGATTTATCGTACGTCAGACAGAACATCACTTTAATCTTTGAGGTCACTTCATATCTCTAGCTAGAGTCTAGACTAGACTATATGTAGTTATATTATAATATGTAGAGTCTCTCAATTAATGTGTGAGAATACTTTCAGTGCATACACATATTATATATTATTTTCATTCGCCTGTCTAGCTCATATCACGAATATAATGTGGTATTGCGAGGTCCATGATGGTCGTGATCACGAGGGTTTTGTTTAATTACCACGATTCGTCCCGCGTCCTACGACCAATCGCCCGCGTCCGGCGAGGAGCGATTTATTTTATCACATCAATCAATTACCTCGAGTATAGGTTATTAAAAATTTAATTCATGACGCGACCGATCCGAGATTCGAAGCAATAAAGCTTTTGAAATGAATAATGATACGCCTCGGGCAGATAGCGCGGTACACGTTCGCTGTATAAATAAAGTCGTTGAAGTGAAAAATTCATCAAAATTGATCACTCGATACCTTTCGATTTACACGCTTTGATATTGTTCCCCATAAACATTATTCGATATCGGGTATCCCGTCATTTCTAGCAAATCAAATATGGAATATATGAGCGCCGGTTCCCGTTTAGGTGGCTTCGTTATGAATATCGTTTCCGATCAGAACCAGTTTGAAGGCGCACTTTATATGGAAACAGTCGTAAGTGCCTATAAGGAAGTCGAAATTGAATTTGGAATTCCTGGTGCTCGCGGGCGTGCTTGGAGGTAGGTATTTAGTAACGCTCCGTAAGCCGGCAGCTAGTTAGCAGTTCCGTTTAGTGAGAACACTGATCGCAGTCATCAGTATGTAAATTTATTCAGAGCGATCATCCAGCGGTGGCGGTATTAACCTCATTCGCGTCGGCGTATACATGTTAAACATCGTGCTCCACAGATCATTTTGATAGAAATCTTAATCATTTATCAGAATATGATATGGAATTAATTTATACCCCTAATTTCCGAGTTCTAGTTTAGGCTGTGATTGTGATATATTAAGGTATAATAATATCTAATGGCGCCATAATGAAGCCGCTAATGGTGAGAATGAGAACGTTATTATTGATAGGCAATTAATCAGCTTTTTTAATTAAGAACTTATCTAAAATATAATAAAACATACTATGAGAGGGAACTAAACTAGACAGACGACTTGTACCAACAAAATAATGTAAACCACCACTAAAACACAGATAAAGTAAAATAGCACACATAGGAGGAGATAAGGATAAGAGATTAATAGCTATAGAAAATATTTTTTAATAGGTAAGTAACGGAAAGCTCAAACGGGGAAAATAAAGCATGGTGCCAGACAACAAAGCAAATAATAAAGCTATTTTATTAAAATTATTTAGCTTAGATTTAGGTGCAAACAGATAGGTATTCAAAAATTCAATAGTGATGCATTCTCTAGTTCCAAGGCGAAACATCTTGTGAAGAATACGCTAGAATAGGCCAAAACGTTTAAAGAATTACCAAAGTCCATTCAACAATGTTTACAAATTAAGCAAACATGAAACTGCTTCGAATTGTACAAAAAAAATACATGGAATTTTTTGTTGATGCTCAATACGTTTTGGTAATGCAAATAGCCATATTACCGGCGAGGATTCCATTGAAAAGGCATTTATCGATGTGTCACCCCATTTCAGAGACGGGTGTAATAATACTACATTTTGGGACAGAGAGTAATAGGCAAGCAGACAATAGCCGGAGTGATATAGAAAGAATAATAGAGATAGATATAATGTTTGATTTGGATAGTGCAAACACAAGGGAAATGGAACACCCGGCTGCATTAGAAGATAAACCGATACCAGCGCCCGTGGGGAAAGATCAAATCTTTATAGCTATTAATAGAGGAATGCTACGAACCGTTCTTTAAAGGTTGCAAGACTCGCCATAAACATACTTACAATTACAGTCAGTAAATTGAGCACCATTGTATCGTATCATAAAACGACTTTTACCAATTCCACAAGTTTCATTTTAAATTACCTCGCAGATAGAGAAAGCCGTGGAGCTGTTAGCGTAAAACAAACCAAGTACTCTCTCCTACATTGTTATAGAAGTGAGGACGCCGAAATTGATATCGCGTCTTTAATTATCACGCTTGCAAACTTTTCCAGTTAGGGGGCGAACGTTAAATTGATTCCACAACACTTTGGAAATTTTTAGAGCCCTCGACAGTGATTAATGAATGGAATATCGGAGACTGCGACACTGCTGCGTCTCGAGCCCTACGTACTTCGCATAATAACGGGATAGGGGACGCCCCTATCTTTACCCTGGGCATTCAAGGCTCGCAGTAATCTTCTCGTAAAATATTGCGGCCCCAATATTACTTAAGCAGCTGTCGGTTGATAAAACTCCGAGGTATCTTCGATGGCCATAATTCGCCGCGGTCGATCGTGATGAGTTCATAAGAACGGTTTGCATAAACCTTTGGCAATATCAACGAGCCACGTCACATGATTAATGATGGGTGTCGCGCGTTCGTTAAGTTGTGAAAGACCCTCGCAGATGCGTTCCAACTGTAGACTCTCTGATATTTTATTACATGAATAACTACGCCATTTTATATGACAGGGCGAAAGCGACTGATTGCGGGTTTACAACGATTTCCATGTTTTGTACGGATGGGTTGTTTTATGCGCTATTGTCACACGACATTCCTGCCATTGAATGTCTGCTTTAGGAAAGTCGCTCTGGAACTTGATCTGGACAGATTTATAGATTGATTATAGAGAAGGTCGTTTATGTGAGTGGACTTAGAGTTCGGAAATTGCAGTTGTAAAGTCGTAAGAGATGAAGCTCGTTTGTCGGCCTCGGCTACAATCGCATTAATTTGTGGAGTGCAGCGGGTATTGTGATTGCGAAGCGGCTCGGAGGGAGGAGGTCTGGGGTGATTTAATGAACCGATGCGGCGGGCGACAGGCGCGGATTACACCCCACGAACGTTTGCACTCAATCAGCCACGCAAATACCCCTAAGCCGGTACAATTAAATACACGGTTCAGAAACAATCGCACACGCGCGATAAGAGAAATCTCCGATTAGTGCGCGTTTGTTTCATCAGATAACAGACTGGACAGATACTGGTCCGTGATAGCGCGTCTTTAGCCGTGATAACTGTTATCGATATAGGATAATTAACTGTTTTTATTGATTTATACTCAAGATTACAATGGAAACAGTCGGCGATGAAAGGAATAATGTTTTGAGATGCAAAGTGGATAACATTAACATTGATTTGGATTACGTGAGAAGTTCTATTTCCCTGCGCACAGCTGACAATACATGTTACAGAAAGTAAGTTTATAATGATAAAAATAGTGATTATTCTTCTTAGAACTTCCTAAGGCCGAAAATACACTGGTGGTGGCTTGCTAAGCGCTTTACGAGTCATTCTGGCTAATGATAAAAACGCCACCTGCAGCAGTGCGTGTTCGTCTTCAGTTAACATATCGCCATCGCTAGAAGATAAATAAGAAAATCTTACCTTAGGTTCTGTTTTTTGTTTCTTTGCCGGTGGAGGTTGTGAGGAAGTGTTACTTTCTTGCCGGGAGTCGTCAGGTTCAGGTTTGGTGGGGGGTTGCGGCGCGGGCGCGGGCGGCGGAGGAGGCGGCGCTGCAGGCGCGGCAGCCGGCGGCGGCGGCGCGGGCGGCGCGGGTTTCGCGTCGAGTCGCGGCGCCGGCGCCGGTCTCGGTTCAGGCTTGGCCGGCGCGGCGTGCAACGGCGCGGGCGGAGGCGCGGGCGGTGCGGCGGGCGGGCCCGGCGCGTTCGGCGGCGGCGGTACGCGTGCTACACCGTTCACGTCGTGCGGCGGGTGCGGGTGGTGGTGCTTCTCGCGCGCCTTGTCCCGCCGGTGGCCGCCAGAGCCGCGCTTGGCGGCGGCGGCTCCGGCGGGTGCGGCCGGCCCGACCGGCGCGCCCGCCGCCGGCTTCGGCTCTCCGTTCATCTCGTTCGACTTGACGATCTCGTGCTTGGCCTCGGAGCTCTTGGTGCCGGGTTTGGTGCGCTTGATCTTCATCTTGAGCGCGGTGCGCTGCGTGTCGTGTTCGGCGCGCGCCGCCATGCCGCCCGCCTCGTCCGTCTTCTCTATGTCGGCATCGAGGTCTATGATGAGGTCGCCGATGCCGATGTCCCACTCGTTGTCATCGTACTCGAAGTTGGCGGGGTGCGCGTGGGTCGCGGGGCGTGCTCCGCCGGCCGGCGCCCCCTGCCTCATTGGCGCCGCCATGCGCGCCGCTGAGCTCCGCCCGCCCCCCGCGCGCCACCACACGCACACACCATTGTAGCCCTGAAACAACAATACAACAAACATGTCACCACCACGCACGCTGTTGCAACAAAGCTGCAGCACCAATACCAGTGGCTCTAAATAAGCACATTGCACTTTTTCTGCACTAAACAAGAATATTTAGACTAGTCAGGAGACCCCAAGAAAAGTTATATCAAGCTAGATTTCTCTAGCTCGACATATGAAAATAATCTAAGTAGACCATAATTTATTTGGTAAAGAGCTACTGACCTGTTCTAACTCCTATGCTATCACAATTTACTTGGTCCATTGGGAATATAATGGATGAAAACGAATAGACTAATGGACATATTGATAGATATGACAGCAGGGAAAAGAAAGTACTCCTCTTGACATTCTGAATTGTACCAACCATCTTTGTTCCCCCTACCGTACAAAAAGTTATAAATGCCAAACAGCTCAAGATAAAACGCACCTGAATTAGCATTTCTCATCAGAGTTTTAACTAAAGTTCAGTTTTAATTAGTACCGACCGGTACAGATACCGGTAAAGATCTACCGGTAAAGATATGAACATACTTCGACAATCGATTACTGGCGATTGGACCTACCTACGTAAGTACGTACCTATATAATTTTTTCTGACGTTCAGCCAAAGATTGGATTAATTCGAACTACGCCTTTACCGCGCTCCATAAAAATTAATACACCACCGTAAAAGCCACTTAAATGAACATGTCCATTTTAAAATTATTCCTTTATAGAAAATTTCATATCGTAGTATGTTATAACGATTCCAAGGGGCTATAATCGTAAAATAGTCGTAAAGCAGCTCAGATAAGCCCGGTTACTTTACAAAGCGTGGCATAAACCGGGCTAGAAAAGTACTTAGTGCCGATGCTTCGCTTATTTATTACTATTTCCTAGCGTAGCTTTAGAAGCGGGATGGATTGGGCAGTGGAGTTATTACACAAGTTGCCACTCGCTATCGCTATCTTGCCATACCACTCGCGCGTATGGTGTTTGTTTGTTGGCGAAAGCGAGACGATACGATAGCGGGTGTCAGTTTGTGAAATAAAACTTTGGTCTGAGGATGATAGATGTGCAAAAACCAGATGGGATGTCTATGTATATAATTATATAGTCTTTAAACTAGCCATCTGTCACCAGGCGGTGTTGTGGCACTTGAGATCTAGTTCTCATTCCAGGCTAAGCGTGCTCTACCTTCGAGAACGCCGTCGTTAGTTGATCTGTAGTTGCCTTGCCTAATGTTAGTCTCAATAAGAACAACTGCTGTCTGTCACCAAGATTGACATTGTGTTCTGTGACATTAGATTCGGATGGAGGGGCAAAAAAAGACCACTTTTTTTATTTTTTATTTTTTTAAACTAATAAATCCTTCGTGGGCTTGGTTTTCTTGAGTCAAGCTTCTCTAATTTTTAGTTAGTTCTGT
Source organism: Agriopis marginaria (assembly GCA_932305915.1). NCBI lineage: Eukaryota > Metazoa > Arthropoda > Insecta > Lepidoptera > Geometridae > Agriopis > Agriopis marginaria. The sequence goes on from OW029932.1 coordinate 5,859,869, forward strand.
AGCAAGACGTAATTACAAGCAAAAAAAAGAAAACTTTAATAACAAGCTTTTTCAAAGTTATTTTTTGTATTCTTCTCATCCAAACTCATATCATATGTGTACATGCACGTTTAGTTGGGATGACAACTCAATCGATTGGGGATAAGATTTATTTTTAAGATATTTAGAGATATTTAAGATTAAAATTCAGTTGCAAGTTTTGACCCAAACTAATAAGGCAAGATAATTAAAACTTGTAACTAACAATAATAATTTATGGTATATAGGTTTAGGATCCAGATATCGGCTCTAATGATAATAATAAAAGTTGCAAGAAGCTCTACCATTAGTGGACTATTTGTACCCTATTTGTTGTAATATACATTGTACGTAACCTAGGTTTCCGATCGTTCTCCAGCATTAGGAATTTTCAAGCATTTTACCGGCAGATTTATGAAGCAATTTAGCATGTGAACTGAATAAAAGGCGCGTTCATTTCGTGCCAACACGCCATTTCAAAACCATTACTAGCGGGTTACCTATCGACATAATATGAGAACATTTGACACACCCTAATAAGATAACGGCCGATTCAATGGTTTTATCGAATTTTATATTTTATGTGGTCGTAAATGTTTATGTAACCTACCTAAATTGTAGATATGGAAGTCACCATGTCAAGTTATATCACAAACATGTCTTGTATTTTACAAAGTTATTTTTATTAATAAAGTTATATGATTATTTACTGGATATTTACCGTGGTAAGATTGTGGAATGAGCTCCCGATATTGGTGCAGTTACATGCACCATTTTCACGGGAAGGCTATCGAGAGCTCATTCCACAATCTTACCACGGTAAATATTCCGTAAATAATCATATAACTTTAGTGAACAACCGCGATAGTTAAAAACAGTATTTCTTTAATGTTATTTATTTAATATCTTGCCTACCTATTGAATTAATATATTAAATGATAATGAAGTGAATACAAATTAAGATACATGGTTTACGTAGATTCTTTTTTGCAAATGCTTAGAGTAAATTACCTATTCGTGCATTATAAACAAACCGGCCAAGTGCAACTTGGACTTGGAGGGTTCCGACCACACAACTGGTTTTTAACCCCTGATGCAAAAAGAGGGGTGTTATAAGTTTTTTGTGTGTGTCTGTGTATCTATTTTTTTTGTTTGAAAGGCGATAGAGAGTTTATGACTAAGCAATGATAAAAAAAACTGTTCAGCCGTTTGCAGATTCTCAGCTCTTATATCGGGAATAAAAAAAAAAAATTATAAGATGAGATTGAGGTTTTTAAATGTAAAAATAAATTATAATTTTATTTTTACTCCACTTATCAAGCTCTAGACAATAATACAAACCATCCACATGCTAGGGTAATAAAAAAACCGGACAAGTACGAGTAGGACTCGTGCTCTGAGGGTTCCGTTGGACAGAAACCTCAGAGCGCGAGTCCAAAAAAATACCTAAAGTTGAAATATTTAAAGACAAACTTAACTTTGTAGTTGACTATAAGGTTCTTCTATACATTCCAACTACAAAATGTAAGTTTGTAATAGCAAAATAATTAATAATAAAATTTTAAATGATATAACTTCAAATTTGTAACTTTCAGATTTATTCCTTTATATGTGCTATGAGACCTTACCTTTTGCCAAATTGCATGATTCTAGGTCAACGGGAAGTACCCTATAGGTTTTGATTTCCCTGTGAAATCGCAAAATATGCGACATAAACGTTCATATCTTTTGATTGCGTTGACTTACAACTTTTATTTTTTTACAGCCGAAAGAAACCGTAGACCCAATTATATACATATTATAAATTTCAACTTGATACCTTTACGCGTTCTTGAGAAAAAGGGTCTTGACAGACGGACAGACAGACGGACAACGAAGTGATCCTATAAGGGTTCCGTTTTTTACTTTTGAGGTACGGAACCCTAAAAATGATGCCTGTTATGTGGACAAAATAAATATGAAATAGAAATATTTATGTATTCTTTGAGCTTTTTATTCAATATTCGGTGTTGCGCTAACATTTACCCATTATATCAAAGTTTCAGGTCTATAACATATTCCGATTAGGAACTAGAGACCTGTGACTTATCCGGACAGAAGGCAGAGGGACAGCAATAGGGCTTCATTTGCCCTCTAGTACGTAGCCCTAAAAACAAACACATTTTTAAAGGAGTAGGATGGCTTTTAGGGGGTGGTCGGCCCTCCATTGGAACCTGATAACTGTAAGTTTTCGGATTTAAAACAGGCGCAATTCCCCAACTTTTCACTATCGAGATAAACTTGAGCATTTTCACACTTCGGGGACCACTTTTCGGCACTTTCATCGTCGAAGTAGAGATCTACACAACTTTTGATATAGGTTGTGTAGAAAGGTGATACACCCGATTTGCGTAAATGCCTAAGTATTTGTTTTAGAAGAAAATTTCCTTTTTTATGCTGCTGATACTAGTAGATATTGGATTGACTTTTCTACGAAATTTTTGGCTTGCTGAGTAAGCAAAAATATGGTTCCTACAAGTTTTCTTTTTATAATCCACATTAATTGTTTTTTTATGCCCAAGGCTATAAAGATCAGTACTAGGTCCAAATTGGGCAGAATAGATGTCGTCAGGGTCTAGTCTAGAGCAAGACATGGAAGAATCAGACCGGAAAAAATGGGGTGCTAAAGAAGAGCACACCATTTTCATCTATGTCGATGAGTATTGAGTATAGACAAAGGCTGATTGTGATTAATTAAAAAAACATTTTTAAAAAATATGCTTTTCAAATTAAGAATAGGACTTAACGTTGAAGTAATAATCCTTCAGAGCTGTGAGCCTAGTGCCTAACCACTGGCCAGTTTATGGCGCCGTCGTCCGTTGCCAGTTTTATGACACCCTTTTGATAACTCCTCGTAACTTTTTTATTACGCGCGTGCTTATGGGAGCCTGGTACTGAGGGCAGTGTTTATACGGGTAGTACGATGTACACGGCCTCTACTACGATATTGCTTTATAGATAGAGTATACAGATGTCATGCATGAGTTGTTATTATTCTAAAAGAGTATCTAGATTTTTAGGAGACATAAGATTCGACAAGCGGTGTTTGGTAGAAGTCTGATCCTATAAATATAATAGGTAATAAATATTCGGCCCATTTTTGCACACGCGGTTATCTGACCCCCAAACTAAGTAAAGCTTGTAATATGGCTCCCAGAGACTGATATACATACAAATATAAATTATAAGAAATATAAAAAATAAATTCTTAAAAACCATCGAGTTAACTATCCAGTCACACCCTCTAAGTGAAAACAGACAAAAATCGTCCGAGCGTCGTTGTATATATATATACCTAGACAGTTATTTATATTTCGCAATGCCACATTTACTCCAATTTAGACGTATGTCGCTTTTTGTTGTTTAAATTAATAATAGGTTTTAGAAAAAAAAAAGAACCGACTTCATGACTATACCTACATTAACAAACTGAAACTAAAAAGTAGAAAATATTGTTTAATATTACAGCTGAAATACTTTGTATCCATGGCATGAAAAATTTAACGAAAAACAACAGGGCCCGGTAGCCATGGAGACACTTCCTTGTTTTTTTTAAGTTCTCTAGGAACAGTTTCTCTATGTTTGCTGTTCAGTTGACAGCGTCGCTAGTGGAGAACAAAGTATGAAATTCACCACGAAATAACTGTAGTTCCAATTTTGCCCACCTTAACAGCTAAGTTGGTGGCACTGTACAATGTACATTGAATTCGTTGCTTATCGTCATGTTTTTGTAGATTTTGAAACAAGCGCTGAATCAAAAAATAATTATGGGACCACCTATGAGATTTGACCTACCAACCAAAAAAAGAATCATCAAAAACAATTCTAAATTTGCGGAGTAATCGCGAAAAAAAAAAAAAAACACAGTCGAATTGATAACCTCCTCTTTTTGGAAGTCGGTTAAAAAGCAAGCGGCTGTTAAGACATTTTTGTTAGAAATTCGTTGTAGGCATTTGCACCCATATGAACGCAACGTCAGTCATTCGAAATCAGTTAGGAACTGTGATGCGGACAAAGAACTTTGAAAACTAACCCAAAAAGGTAAGGTCCAAGTTCTTTGGATGCGGAGTTCGACGCGTTGACATAAATAAGAATGTTCAATCAAGGTTCTGTCATTATGCCTGGTGACAGATTTTCCTTCTCATATCCGTTCTATTTACTTCTCTTTTCTGTGCTACAAAAACATGACGATAAGCAACGAATTCGTTCTACGTCACTTGTCCGCTATGTCATCGTAGCACTAGCATCGCGCAGCGTTGTAGTCGGATCGCGGTTGCCTTACAACTAACCAACAAGTCGGCGCAATGCATAGCGTGCGCTGAGTTTTGGCTCGAATTTTCTTTTTTGCACGTTTGTGTTTGTATGTATTGTTATCTCGATGTTAAATACATATTAACACCCACATATAGAACAAGCACAGAATTTCATCACATGAATGTTTTTCCTAGGTGGGAATCGAACCAAGCGCAGAAGGAAGATTCAGTACTAACTGGACCAACGGTCTGGTCCATCCAACCAGGATGGAGGGCTATCCTGGAAGCAGGGGTTTAGTAAATAGTGTTAATATTCCGCTGCCTCACGTAAGAACTGACTTTAATGGCTCTTACTATGTAATGGACAAATGAGCGGACAGATTTGGGATTATCTCAATACAGCAATTTTATAAAATTATATGATTATTTACGGGATATTTACCGTGGTAAGGTTGTGCAATTTTATTATGCTCAGCCTTCAAAGTTAATATTCTGGCAAGCGTGAAAAGATATCTTCTTAGCTCTAAGACTACACTATATACAACTATAGGTCAGATATTTCTATTGCTTTCTTAAAGGCGATTTGCTGGTCATACTTGAATCGACATAAAAGACTTGAAATCAACGAAAAAAAAAACATTTTTATTCTGTGGTAACTTTGCGCCCGAGCTATGTGTGGAGCAAGTTCTTCGAGTTAATAAGGAACAATTAAAATAGCATATCAACATTGTAGTATTCTAAAGGTCTACCATAATTAGCAGTACTGCCATTATCATTACCGTGAAAAAACCATCTCCAGACATTAAACGAAACGGTAAAATAAATTTTTACGCCTTTATATGACAGTGAATGAAGTTCTGTCTGGACTGTCTTCACTAATTAAAGTTAAACTTAGTATAAACATTTTAATTCCGTCGCGAACAACACGGTTAAGTGTTATTTAGGCCCACTTAAGGCTGCTTATTAGCTAATTAGTTGTAGTGAATAATCCAGTATGGTATTAAGTAAATTGGTGGCGTCATTAAGTGTTCAATTGGTATAATGGGCACACGGTGTTGGGGAAAATGTTGAATGAGTTTTTATTTTATCTCAAACTAGCGGTCCGCCCCGCTCCGCTCGGGTATAGTCACATAGCCTATTAAAATAGCCTATATTAATCAGTGATAATGTAGCATTCAAATGGTGAAAGAATTTTTAAAATCGATCCAGTACTTTTTGAGCCAATTCGTTACAAACATACTTACATACAAATCTTTCCTCTTTATAATATTACTAGCGGCCCGCCCCTGCTTCGCACGGGTATAGATTATAGCCTATGTCACCCGGGGATAGTGTAGCTTCCTAACAGTGAAAGAATTTTTAATCGGTTCAGTAGTTTCGGAGCCTATTCAATGCAAACAAACAAACAAATCTTTCCTCTTTATAATATTAGTATAGATATAGATTATATTATTAATAGTATAGACTAGTAACAATTTAATAAGTATTCAATAATTCCTAAAATAATTAGTGCAAACAGTTCGTAGTTCACAAATATCAAAATATTAATACGACACTACCTGAATCACGCAAACGGCAATTTTTTGCAATTAAAACCAATATCAAATGTTGCTTCTATTTAGTTAGAAGTCATGTGTGACGGTATTTCATCTACTCATTTAATGTAGGGATATATAAGCACACAACGATATTTATTTATTTTCTAACCCTTCAGCCGGCTTCTGGTTGCAGCAGGCCTTCTGGACCAATTTATTTTGTGTCCAAACCCAGGCACCCAGGCTCTGATTTACCGAGCCGGCTCGCTGCTTGGCTCTATGCCACTTCGTTCCCGGAACATGGGTGCCTCTGAGAAAAATCGCTTGTCGAGTGCAAATAAGATAGATAGGTATTCGTATAATAAGGAGGAAGCTTAAAACTGGTTAAAGTTAATCATCACTACCTAGCAAATTCTGATGACATATGGTACAGAGACGTGGTTAAGGAACTGCGGGCCTTTTGGAAAAAACTCGGGGTCGCGCAGCAAGCAATAGAGAGCTATGCTCGGAGTTTCTTTGCGCGATAAAATCCGAAACGTAGGTACCTATTCACCTAAGAACAAGCTACTGACTGACATAGCGGCTCAGTTTATTTTAATTTAATTATAGGCTTGCGTTTGTCCGCCATCTCGCCTGATGTTAAGCGATGATGCGGTCTACGTTGGAGCACGCTTGCCTAGAAGAAACCGATTCACTCGTAATTTGAAGACACCCAGATTGTAACTATCAGGGAACACCTATTTAGGCAGCGATTAATAATTTTTCACAGAGTATTAAATGGAATGGTACGAATTTTATAAGGCCAATAAATGTTTCTATTCTATTCTATAATAATTAGGAATTTATAGTGAAATTAGAACATTTTTCGAAATTCAGTGTTAAGGTATATTATTTTCTTGTTTAATTTTGAAACGGTCGTATCTATAAGATTTTGTCGGCAAAAAATTATTTACGATAATTGCTGGTTTATAACAAAATTATTCCGGACTCAGTGTCCCATTTTCGTCACTGGAAGAACTTATTTCACTACGTTATGATAAGCATCAGCATCAGTATCTTTATTTCAATTGGGTACAAATACAAGTACACTTTCGAAAGGTCAAAATTATACATTAAAAGTACATAGTCAATATAAACGAAAGAAAAAAAAAAGAAAAAAATCTTGTATACCCACTTAATAATTATAAAATCAATTATTTACTAGAATTGGTGTTGTCAAGTTCTCGTGTTGGAAAGCTACCAGACTTCAATTTGGTAGATTTACACCAATTACACTTTACACAATAAAATAAAATAAAATCTACTTCCTTAAAAAATTGTATAAAATAAATAGAGATGTCAAAATCACAGATATTACTATTTATAATGATAATAGATTTTCCAATGGTATAAAACAACCACGATAGATAGATAGAAATTCTTTATTGTGTACACCAAAAATAAAAATTACAAATAGATAGAAAACACGAACTTGGGAGCACGATTCTTACCTAATAGAAAGAAGAAGAAAAAATGTGTTTTTTCTTATTAATTTATATTAAATAGCTCAATGGATCAGCTCCATACAGCCAGCCAGTGCGTTCAGTAGGTAAGGTACGTTTTATATATTTTTTGTTATTAATCACTCAGTAATTAAATGAGCGTTTTATTCACTGTTATCGATGAATCAGATGCTCTTTTACGAGTGGCAATGGTAAAAAATAAAATACTTCGTGCACATCATCGCTTCCAGTCAAGTCAGAATGTGGTCAAATCCATGCCTCAACTGTTTAAAAATTAAAGGTGGATAAGAACAGTTTTTTTTTTTTAAATTTAATATAAGTAGGTCCAAGTTAAAGAGGTAAAATAGAATGTAAAATATTCCTGCAGTCCACGCGGGAACAGCGCGATGCGCATTTAATCTATTTCAATTAGCTATGTGAGGTCAGGCGAGTGAAATGGCCACAGAAAAAATAAGAGCTACCAGTATTTTTTCTTCGCTCGATTACTACATCTTTCCATCGCTTGCTCGATTTTCCGACCACGTTACTGCGCCAATTTGAAGTTTGTATCGGCTCCGAACGTTTAACGCATATCGCTTTGCTAGATTTCCCGATCTCGTTGGTCTCTATTAACGACATGCATGACTAATCATCAAACATTAAAGTCTTTCAGCTGTAACAGCTTGCTATTACTCTAATAGAGGTGTACTTATGCATTAATTATGTTTAAATTAGCAATTTGATCGAGTAACTAGCGGCTGAGGCAGCATCCAATCTCGCATGCAAATTAACTATCATTCGTGCAATACAGGTATACATTATTAGAAGTGATTACTTACAATAATTCATTGTATAAGGCTAAACACATGCGGGATAGCAGCAATACAGCGTTATACTGAACGGTGGTACAAAGACATTAAGGTTATTACTCATCATCTCTATCTGTAGATAGTATAAAATAAAGTCGCGTTTCGCGTCTGTGTGTCTGTCTGTATAACAGCTGACTCTTAAACCACGCAACGGATTTTGATGCGGTTTTCACCATCAGTTGGATAATTTTTCACGGAAGGTTTACTTAAGTATATATATAAGCCGGGGCGGGTCGCTAGTTATGAACAATTTTTACAAGCTTTTATTTGACTTGCCCTGTTATAATGGGTCAACTCTTGCAACTGAATTTTAAAACAGTTATCCCTAACCGATTGAAAGAGTTGAAATTTTGCACTAGTACTCGTTTAGTTTAGATGACAAAAGATGGTTAGCTTAATGACGTCATTCTAAATCCAATATGGCAGACACCCAAAGATGTCTGACCATTGACTGGCGGACTATTTATTTTTAATGCACCGATTCCGTTTCGGACGCAGCCAGGGAGCTGAGGGAGCTGTGAGTCACCTTAAGTGACCATCGACACTGTTTGTTTGCTGTCTGTGCTTTTTGTATTAATTTTAAGTTAATGCTATAAAAATAAAAAAATAAAATGGAATAAAAAAAACACAGAACTGTTCGGTGAACAGTGACTCGCTCACTGATATTTGTTTATTTTAAACATACCTACACGGAAACATACCGTGAGCGTGCCACAACACGCACTTGACAGTTTATTTAAAAAAAAAAGTCAAGCCACCAAATAAATGATAGTACAGTCAAACAAAACACCAACGGAAGCAGTTTTCGTCACGAAACACGATAGTTAGAGCTTCCCTATTTATAAATCAGTTAATTGGCTAGTATTTATGGCGTGATAATTATTCAATGTCAGTTATATTTTGATGTCAATTACTTGAATAGTAAAGTAGTTTTTGACATTATTATTATTTCTAAGTTAATCCGCCGTCCGTTAATAATAAAGTCAAAAAGTAAAAACTAAAGGGGGGATCCCAAACAATAAACCAATTTTTTTACGTATTTTTGTATTAGGTCTTATGTAAAAACGGAAATACGTACAAGCGTCAAACTTGGCATGGTTATAGTACACAGTCTAAAGTAATACAACAAATAATAAATAATGGTGAAGTGCGAGTCGGTGACAAATTTCAGTTCACTCTCCTACAATCACACAAGTAAAGTAAAGTCGAGCGCGGTCGAAATTTGGATGGGTAACCGCTGGACGTTGATGGGATGTTGTCGTTTTGCACAACTTTTTTGTACTTTAGTTGCTAAAAAGTTATGTGGAGGCATGGAACCCTCAGTGCGCGAGCCTGACTCGCATTTAGCCGGTTTATTTCACATTGGCGCCAAAACAGCCTGTCAAAAAGCAATTTTTTATGAATCGAAACGTCGTCGTAGGCATCAAAGAAAAGAAAAAAAATCTTACGACATCATAATGCTTCTTGTCAATGAGAGATGGAAAATAACAGACATTGAAAATAGCACCATTTCAAAATGATTCTCCTCATCTCCTGAACCGAAATGCGTCAACTGTAAACAATCTGGATGATTTTCCCTAATTCGATTTATTTATTTTAACCTCCTCACAAATCTTGAAGCTACAGTCTCCAAGAACTGGTTTGGTGCGAATTTTGAACTGACTCCCTTATAAATTAAATGTGTGAAAAACACGTCTGTTCCCATAATAAAATATGTAATTATGTATACTATTTTAACATGAACAAGTTGTAAATCAGACTTTTATATGAGGAACAGTGTAAATACTTAGTGCTAAGTTAACCAAGTTAATTAGTTAGGTATTTATATAACACTACGTTTTCTGAATAAAGTAAATAAACTTATCAAACGCATAGAAATGACCACAGAAAAGAGAAGTAAACAGAACGGAAATGAGAAGGAAAATCTGTTACCAGGCATTATGATTGAACCTTGTTTGAACATTCTTATTTAGATCAACGCGTCGATTTCGGATGACTAACGTATCGTTTATATGGGTGCAACTGGCTACACCAAATTTCTTACAAATATGCATTAAAAGCCGTTCTAATTATAACAAAAAAAACCGTGGAAATGACTCATCCATTTGTAATTTTTTTTGGAAGGTACGCAGTAGACTAGATATTTAGAAGTATGTAGGTATTTATGAAGTTGATATAGCTGACCTATCATGTTCACTGCTGGGACACAGGCCTTCTCTCAGAGAGCGAGAGAGGCCCTAATCCACCATGCTGGCCTAGTGCAAGTTGGTGAATGTCATAATTATGGCTTTGAACTTTTGAGGCATACCGGTTTCCTCACGATGTTTTTCCTTCACCGTTTTTGAGCACCAAAACACCACATAGTTTTTTATAGGTAGCAAATAAGTCATTGGTGGCTAGGTATAGCTGGTAACCTATCCTCAGGGATACAAACGCGTATCAGTAAAGAAATCCCAGCATCCCTTCCTATAACAATTTCCTCTTCAATAAGCCTCGGCAGCCCTTTCACGGCTCCATAGCCAAACCCTAATGGCGGACGACCTTCCTAATATAAACAAAGGGTTACCTGCCTCGGGTGAAACCTTTTATTTACGTTTAGAGGTTATAATTACTGTCTTTAATGGATATTTACATTGAGTTGGTAGGATAATAAAAGATAATTAATTCTAATTTGTTGTACTTTACTAGTTTCCTAACTTTTGACAGCTTTTCAGTTATTTATTGCCATTGAAATCAATAAGGATGGAGATTATTTTAAAGATAACAGAAATTGATTCATGTGCTTGGTTTCATTTTTAAAAGAAGGAAACTAAAAGGAAGTGACGTAGTTTTATAATGACAGTTGACTTTTGGTGTCCAGCCTTTGATAAAGGATTACGTCATTTTTTCCAGCAGATTAGGAAACAAAAAAAAATACTCAAAAGAAACCTTTATGAAGAAAGAATAATTTATAGTAAAAAACATTTGACAAAAGAACACAGAACCCAAAGATTTTTTTTATTTTTATCAAGGACAGAACCATTTATGCAGAGCGCAGGTAAGTTTATGTGTAAGATTTCGATGAATAAGTAAAAAAAACTATAATTATTGACAACAAATATATTTATTTGAGTCATTCGTACAGTCGTTAATAAATCTCGGTGGGTTAATATCTAGGGGAGGATAGGGTAAGCGCGTCTACGATATAAAATCAACAACAATAAACAACTTTTTTCGACAACCAAGTAATTTAAATTAATAAGAAAACATTAGAAGAGTAATCATTTCTAATATTTTTAAATCATTATTGCTTATTTTTTTTAATATTCTTATAATGGCAAATGGCAAAGTTAAGTAAAGTGGAACGAATTGAAAAAAAAAAATTGACAGTTTCCGCCAGCGAGAGGTTGCTTAGATTTTTAAGCATCGATTAACATTATTAACGTCTCTAAGACACTCTAAGTAAGACCATTTGTGTTAAAGTATTGTTAAAACCAGTTCCATTGTCTGTGACATGGTTTAACCTTGTTTTTTACATTGTTCACTAAATCTTTGACGTTTTTCCACCTACGTAATACCAAAGATAACTAAGTCATTACAACTATTTTACAAGTACGGAATAAATCTTTACTGAATCGATGTTAGAAGTCAGACTTGTATTGTAATATGTATTCGTTCAAATTATTGTTAGTTCCGCTGTGCAATTTCATTATAATTGTTACGATACGGAATAATTTATTGATTCTACTTTGTTATTTATTCATTGTTTCCGTACAATACATTAATTGCTTATTGTATACAAGAAAACAAGATTATACTTGTAATTGCAAACTGGGTTTATAAAACTTTTACAACGAACGAGTCTATAAAATAAAACTAATGCCTATTTTCGTATTGATTAATGTTATCGCAAGCCTATTTTATTTTATTGGTAACAAACAGGCAATTTTGTATAATTAATCTAATTAGGTACGTCGGTTCTCAATATAGGGTTTAGGTGTTTAACGAAAAAAAAACTGCGTTCTAGCACCCAGTTGGCTATAAAATTCAAACTTATCTCTGATAAAAAAAAAAACTCTAAGATGTGTCTTTAAGACAGAGAAAGTATACAACGCTCGACAGTTAGTTATCATTGCGTTTTTAAAACGTAATTTATAGTTATCTTAAGTTTTTTATCGTTAGCTGTTAAGTGTTACACATGAAAGCACTACTTAATTAATTAAAATGGCGATTAGATAATGCTGTAGACATTCATGAAGAGTCGGTTTAAAGGCCAGTGTAATTAGAAGCTTTAATACAGCTGACATCAGAACTACCATACTGTTATTGAGATAAACAGGCTTGTCAACATTATAATTAGGTATGCAATGTCATCGTTATCTTATCGTGTAGTAATAAATTGATCTCACCGTTCCCAAGTAGATCTATCGACGACTCGCGATGGCAATCCAAATGAGACACAATCCATTCAGCACTTTATAGCACTACAGTTGACACTAACACTATTCAAGGTACTGGCACGACCTCAATGCACCATCACTAGACACACTGGCATCCCGGCAGATCCTGGCAGACTCGCTCCACACCTACGGAGAGACAAAGGATATCAGAACACTGCACAGAACACCAAATTTGTAGTTATTCGATACACAGTACTGTTATTGTAAGGGAACAACGTTCGGAATGGAAACAGACGCGCGTCGCAATCGCGCGCTACACGAATACTGAGTTGCTTTGCTGGCTTGGTAGTTAGTCGGTTTTGCCTCGGTCGAGCGCCGACCACGGAATTAAAATCGTGATGTTTCTGTGCTCGACTACTATCATTTCACGCTTCACTAAGTAGAAGAGTAAAGTGTAAAATCACACGTAAATAGGAACATGTATTTGCGATGCGCATTAACATAGATGACTAGATTCTTTTTTGTGGAAATTATCTTTTAATAACTCAATAACCTTAGGCACCTCGATCGGTTACGTATAGTCTTATAAATGATAAATCTTTACCAATACGCCTGTGTATCGATGGTATTTTATGAAAACTATGTACGTGTTCAGTTTCAAGTTAGTAGATATACGAGCATGTGCTAAAAGAAAAACTAAAATTAGAAAAATAAATTGAAGCAGTGCATCGTAACGTGGCACGCACAGGGGCGCTTGCTCATTCGTCCCCACGCCAATGCGACGCGGCGAGAGGGGCAAGGAGCTAAACTGGAATATGGCTTCCGAAATATTACACAAACATTTATGCATGAAGGGATAACAGACTGTTACTGCTGTTATACCGCCCAGATTGGATATTTTATTTATTTTGTAGTGAAATAATGATGGATCACCGCACCGGTGACCACAGCTGACATAATGGACAAATTATAGAACGACGCGTAACGAGTCAGCGGCCGCGTGCTCGCTGCGAGCGCGGTGGGTGATAAAACGAATATTTCCTCTGTGTGCGTCGAAGAAACATGTGAGATAATAAAAATTTATGTTTGTACATTCGACTCGTAAAGTTTATATTTGTGTAATACATTCTTTAAACAAACGGATAATTACAAAGCGTTTATGGACGGTTAGTAGGATGCTCGGCGGGATCGAATAAATTATTGCAACGGATTGCCTCTAAATAATCTGGGTTTAGAGGCGTAATGTATCGCTTTATCTTTTGGAGAACTGCGGCTGATTTACGTAAACGCATGACTCAAAACGAGGTGCTGAGCTCTTTTAATAATAATAAAGAAATAATATAACTAACAGACTTCAAAGAGTAACATTGAGAGAAATAATATAACGTTGTTTATCTCCAAACATATTTATAAAAGGTAAAAGACCTAAATAACGAAATTGACTAAAATACATTCAGCTAAGACGCAAATGTTATGATAATATTATAATAACTTAAACACAAGTAAAACATTTTGGAGCCCGACACAAGATAAGCAAAAGTCCTTCATTCAAACTCAATTGGTGCTTAAAGTCTACGAAGGAAAGTGCTCTTTAAAATAAATTATCCTGCTTTGGACGACTGCTTTTGTGTCACAATAGAAGTTACTGGCAACAAAGGGCCCTGCGAAGCGGAAGAAATGTAATCAGAGCATCAGCTGAGAGCTCAAATTATGAATGTCTTTCATTAATTTAAAAAGTTTTACGCGTTTATTATGTTGAGTTATAATATTTCACTTATGACTAATAATACGTTATTACTTATTTTCTTTAAATATTTTAACTTTAATACAGAATCATTCATCCGCCGAGCGGCAAGAAGCAAGGAATATTTTCCAATTCAATCGAAGTAGCGATGCGATTCGAATTGTAGGGGCGCAGATATTTCTCATATTCTTTTGTTGAGCTCCCTGCGGTTGGCTCTTTGTTATTTGAGTTATATGAAGACTCACTGAATAAGAAAAACCGAAGTATTATTCAAAAGTCGCTCTCAAAGCCGGAACACGTCGAGAACGCTAACTACGAAACTTTGCACAGACATAAAATTTAAACATGTAAGAAGAATGCAAACAAAACTCATTATACAATAATAACAAGTTTAGTTTGGAGTAGTTTCAACAAGGTGAAATTCAGAGACTAACACGATATTTAAAACAATGAACCTTTGAGATTGATTCTGAACAGTTCGGAGAATGAAAGACGACAATCTACGGAAAGAGTAGGAAAGGTTGTTCGTGAGCAAGGTACTTTCCCAAACCAACAATCTAATAGCCGAAACACGCTATTGACATAGCAATGTACCGAGTACCGAAGGACGAGACAGGGAGCCGGTGACCGGAGAGCTTTGGGAAGTTCGCCAGCCGGGTTTTCGAGAATCGACCTTATGGCCACCGGATGAATCCCGCTCCCAGCCCGGATCCACAACAATGCACACAATGGAGCGTAACAGATACCGGAAACTATAATCGACATGGGTTCACTTTTAAGCCCGGGATTGTCACATCCTTAATCCATAATCTAAACCTGTCCTCGACGATTTCAATTGAAATCCTTCACTCGTTGTGCAAGCGATTTACTCGATGTTTTGAAATGCTTCGTGCGATTGTGTTACACTGTCTACGGGTATTATATTACTGCTGTAGACACACGTTACGTTGCGATCGTAGCATCGTTTGTTTGAGTTTGAACGTTCTATTTCGAACGTTTGTTTTAGTTTGCCAGTATTTCCGACGTGGCGAGTCACGCGTTGTTAATCACTGGAGCGACAGCAATTTGTACCCGATAACCGCAACTGCAATATGACACCATACACTTGCAATATAGATCTGGCGCGGCCCACTCACTAGCTCCCAAGTGATTGATGGTGGAGTGTCAATTGCGCGTTATCGCGTCACCCAGTATTGCCTCAATTAGATTGCATAAAACAGGGGCTTTTAACGTTTGGCCTCAGTCCTGAATAACAGTTTAAGCAAGCAATTCACATAGATTAGATGCAAAGAAGCCGCTCTTTTTATATACTTAATTATCTTTTGTTCTCGACTCCAATTCAGAGGTACGCAACATCCAAATGAACTCCATTTAATCTCGTTGGATTTAATTCATTCTCTTGATTATGAGTGTAATATATTCATTTTGACTGTCGACAATATACCCACATATTTGAATCGAGATTCACATCAGATAAGATCGGTTCAGCGATAAAATGCGTTACAAGAAATAACCCGAGAGCGCGTGGGATAATCGATTCAATGAACAAAAGCACCAAAGCTGATTAGGATCGTGTTTATGTCTCATTTTAATTTACAAATATTGCCGTGTTTGCCTCCAAAGATCCAATTGGTTTGTTTTAATTGTTGAAGATTATTGGGTTTTTAATTTGTTTCTTTTCGTGTTTTAAATGATCCGTAACAAAACTGAAATAAAATTGTTACCCACGAAAATAACAGTTAGCGACGAAGTGAGGCGTGTGACGAATTATGAACGCCCCAAACAATTTGGACAATACAGCGAGCAGCTTGTGCTTCCCTCTCCCCACAAAATGTTCTTCACTCAACACATTTATTTTGCGCTTGAAAGCTTTGTTAAGCTCCCAGCCCGAGATAAGACACGTAAATATTGTGATTTATTTTATATTCCAGAGGTTTCTTGGAAAATTTGAGACATTATTTAACTTTGAAAGCGTGAAACTAATTTAAGAGCTTGAACGTAATTAAGTAAGACTGTCTCGGCCATATTACATTAATTTTATTAATGTTGAAAAAGTGGAATTACAGTAAAGGAAACGTCACCTGCAGGCTTACAACGCTAATGTGGCGTGTTCCCCTCGGCTCGCTCTCACCAAGCAGCAAGTAATAAGTACTACATGCATGTTGTTAGTTTATTCATTACTTTTGAATCACAGAGAAAAAACAATGACAGCTCAGAGGTTCCAAGTTCCGACACTTCTTAAAGCTTGCAATTCTCGTATAATTAATAATTAAGTACCTAATTATTTTAGCAGCAATTTTAGTGTAAACCATAAAAATAATCGATAAAAAAGTCAATTCACAGTTAGGTATATTATTGAATTTGTATTGGTCGATGGACCTATGATTTTATTATTTGTTATGGGTTTTATGATCATGAAATATCCATTAACTCGATGGCGATGTTTATCCATTCAACTCTGTAGAAGTCGTATGAAAGTCAAAGTGCCTATAACACTGCTAATAAACTTGAAAACAGGTCGCAATCCACTCACAAGAACGCTTATCTATCCCATGAAAGAAATCAATTTATATGCTTAATGTAAAGAAAGCGAAGACGTAAAAACTCTGACGATATTACGCCCAAAGCCATCGTAAAACGTATTACCTATATCTGAATTCTGTATTCATGTTAGATTACAATATTTCCGACGCGGCGCGGCTATATCGTATAAGTCAACTCATAACATCAATGTGGGGGACTCGATAAAATCCCTCGCGGTCCTTTTTCCCCATTCTCCCCTACTCCTATATTCGCCTCGCTCGTTCGCGGCGCACTGCGAGCACTTTTGATCTTTCTTTTGATATTATATAAATATTTTTTGTGGAATTCATTTTGAGTAATGTTATGGATACGAATGCATGTAGGAAGGTTCTTAAAAATAAAATATGTACAAACATTTTATAAAACAATATGTACATATTTCTAGTTATTGGTAGGGAAAAACCAAATTTATTGGTTTTAGTCTAACTCAAGAAACATTAGATGAACTGTTTGAACAACAAAATCCACTCAATACCTATACCTACTAAGTTAACATTCGCTTCGTTGAGATTCTATAAAAGCCATTGTCACAGTAATAACAATCGCAGAATGTCGAAACAAGGCAGTCGGTTACCATCCGTCCGGATTTGTCAGGACATGTCCGGACTTTTAGACCTTTGTTTGAATTTTGTGACTAAAATTTACTTTTATTGAAAATATCGGGCATTAGGTTAGGTTAGGTTTTTAGCGTTTCAAATTTTGATATGGTAACCCTAATCGTACCTAACTTCATATGCCATAATAAAAACAATATAACCCAGCTAGAAGCTCATAATCACGATACACAATATACATAATCTAAAAGAAAAATATACAGTTACGCTATCTTGCTCAAGTAAAACGTCTAAGATATATTACGGCGTATGTTGCTCTGCCAAATCGCTCTATTTGCATAAAAATAAATATCATGCCTTTCAAGCCTATTAAATTACAGAAAAACCAAATGCTCGTACAGAATAAGAATAGTGAGTTAGTTGCCATATCCATTTTATATCATTTGAGATAAAAACCGGCTCACATATTTGATACGTAACCTTGTCTTTTTCTATTTCAATAAAGATTAGATACGTAACATTACAAATGATAAATCTTATCTGAGATTTTATGTTTTAAAGCAGATCATAAACGGGATAATGATTGTATTTATTCTATGATATAAATATTATCATTGTCTGTTTGAGATACCGCTGTCATTCATGTATAACCAGCTAGAGTTAATAATTCAAGTAGATCTATCTAAGCAATTATTTATGAGCATGACTCTACAACTACATACAAAGCTGCGAGTCTTCATAATGTATTATCTACTTGTACTTACTAACCTTACGTGTAGTGTAAAAGTTTCTATTGAAAATGCTTTCAAAGCACGTTTTGAAAAGACTTTAACTTCGCATAGATAAAACCACTAATGCCATTAGAAGAGGTAAAAGTTAAGTAATTATCCGTGTGGTAGCTCATTGTGAGTCCATCAGCCGTCAGCAACAAGAGGGCAATAATTCCAGCAGGTTCCATCAAAGCACGTCCGAGGCCGAACAAAAGCAATTTGTGTCCGCACGAAGCGGGCTTGTACGTGCATTGCTTCGTAGGTGTTTATTAGCGCCCTCTAGCTATGTTAATAGGTAGCTACGTGGAGTGCGGCGGGCCAGGCGCGGCCTAGCTTGCCCCACGATACCCCGACCTCGCTATCATTCCACTAATCACAAATTCCCTACGGAAACACGTGCTCACGGCTGACGGCCTGTTTTACGATTACGACCCAATTATTTAGCTCTCGGACAATTGAAACTTTCCAATTCTGTGCACTTTCGAACCGATCGAGGTATTTTAATTAATCCGATTATACCAACAGACTGAGTCCGGGCGAAAACGATACGAGTTCGCCAAGATACCGAGACCGTATTTCGATTAGGCCGTCGGAGTTGGAAACAAAGTAACATTGGCGGAAATCCAACGTCATTTACAATTCTGATTTAGTATACTGCAATGAGCGGTTAAAAATGTAGGGAGTTAGCTCGGCATCGAGTTATTACAATTTTATTAACCGACTTCCAAAAGGAGGAGGTTATCAATACGACTGTATGTTTTTTTTTAATGTCAATTTAGAATTGTTTTTGATGATTCTTTTTTTGGTTGGTAGGTCATATCACATAGGTGGTCCCATATAAATTTTATCGACATTGATTTAGCACTTTTTTAAAAATCTACAAAAACTAAACAATTAAAAAAAAAACTGGTCATTTTTCACACACGGTCATCTGACCCCAAACTAAGCAAAGCTTGTGATATGGCTGTCAGTGCCTACTGACAGCCATATCACAAGCTTTGCACGGACGGTGGACATATTGTCTTTCCACCGTTTTTATCCCGCGAGAAAAAGACAAACGCATCCATATTCTAGCTTTGTCGCGTCTAGGCGTGGATAAAAACGGTGGAAAGACAATTTATCCACAGCCCGTGCTAGGCCTGCAGAGACTGATATACATACATATATAGTTTTAAATACATACTTAAATATATATTAACAACCAGATAAGCATCAAATTCAATGTACACTGTACAGTGCCACCAACTTAGCTGTTAAGATGGGCAAAATTGGAACTACAGTTATTTCTTAGTGAATTTCATACTTTGTTATTTACTAACGACGCTGTCAACTGAACAGCAAACATAGAGGAACTGTTCCTAGAGAACTTCAAAAAAACAAAGAAGTGTCTCCATGGCGACCGGGCCCTGTTGTTTTTTACTAAATTTTTCATGAACATGGATACAAAGTTTTTCAGTCTTATTATATCAGTAACATTTTCTACTTTTTAGTTTCAGTTTGTAAATGTAGGTATAGTCATGAAGTCGGTTCTTTTTTTCTAAAAATTATTATTTAGGCAACATAAGCGGACTCTAGTGTTTTGTTTGACAGGAGTACAATGTAATAAATGAAGCGGTAGTGAAAAACTGAGTGGTTTCTTAGGAATGTTTGTGGAAGTCGGTGTTCTGGCGTGGATCCAAACTGCAGAGGAACACTCGTGATCACTCATCCGTCCCAATCACGCAACGCAGACATCATTTAGCGACAAATTTGCGACTGAACATACCGATCACGGGCACGGGAGCTATTTGTTCTCGAGGGGCGATACACCCTGCAAATAGTTCTAGCTTGTGCGCTGCTGACCAGCCCTGATGTAAGATTTGTTTCGCTGCCCGTAGGCTTTTGTTAGCTATGTTGGTTATGTAGGAGATCCTAATATGTAATTACTTCTAGAAAACCTAAAATTTTAGTGCTCAGAGTAATCTCTTCTTCGACATATTTGAAGATCAAAATAACTTAGTGAGAATAGGCAAGTTGACAGTTTTTTTATTTTTATGTGACTATAATTAGAATCGATCGACGCAACCTATATAACCATGGTAGACACTACTGAGACTTCGCACTACACTAAGATAATTATGACGCCTTATGTGCGCCATACAAATTACATTCTAACGGACCCCTAAAAACATTTTTATTCGATCTGTTCCGCCAAAATAAAATATGTTAACATGATATCTTTTCATTATCATCATGATCAGCATATACTAGCCCTTAGCTAGACATATTATGCCTCTCCCAAGGAACGCTACTCAGCCCGAACATCAGCTGAATTGAATGGACACCTACAATACCGGAGCATTGGCCGTGCGTTGTCTACCTTTGAGGACTCTATTCACTCTTCATTTGAAGCAATTGAGGTCATATTTCGGAAGAAAACTGATGGTGGTAAACCATTCCAAAACTTACAGGTGCGTGGCAGAAATAATCGATTAAATATAACAGTGAGAGACTTCCACGCATCTAGGTATAAATGAGTGGATGACTTTTCTGGCGATGGCGGCCGGTTCGATTGTAAAACCGCGATGGAGGGATGAGGTCAAAGAGTTTATCAGAGCATTCCCCGTTGTAATCGATTGTAATTCTAAGAGGATATGTGTCGTATTGAGAACTTCTGGCTCGATGTTTTAACGATTGATGGAAGGTAGCGAATAAAATAAGCGAAGAGATTCGTCGGTTTTGATTTATATCCCTTTCAGAGCGTTTCCATTATTTGAGTCGGGAGGGAGACAAATGTTCCGTCTGCGGAGTGTCGGCGCGCCATTCTCTTATTAAACGCTTTCGGCACAGAATACGTATAAGTACACGTACAGAAGATTCACTACGCAAAATCATTTAAATAATAAAAAGCGAGTCTTGCTACTACGCAATTAAGTGCAATTCAGGACGTGCGAGCGCTAATTACCTACAGCTATATTAACCTAGAAGTTGCCTCTCTGTCTATCGCGTAACTCTTGCCGCGTTATTTCTGTCTATCGCTCTGTAGGTCCGACAAGCCGGCTACTTGTAGCTTCATACCTAAAGTGCGGAGTGCGCCAGGCTTGCTTTCGGTTGGTAGTGATATTACTTTACTCCTACATGTTTATACCAAGGATAGCTAAGTTGTTTCTATTAGGTCATAGGTAATAGGTTATTGACAGGATTGCAGGCTTTCGTTCAGTGTGGAGGTTAAAGGGGGAGGCGTATGTTCAGCAGTGGACGTCTTCTGGCTGATGATGATGATGAATAGGTTATTTCTAAATCCATTATTCATGTCATTTTTAACCAAAGCAAATTTAAACCGACGCAAACAAAGTGGTGTTATAAGTTAACGTGTGTATCTGTATGTGGCATCTTAGCTCCCAAACGGCAGACCCGATTTTGATTTAGTTTTATTGTTTGTTTGAAAGGCGACTTGATCGAAAGTATTCTCAACTTATATTTCAAGAAATTCTCAAGAAAAGTTCAGCCGCTTGAAGATTATCAGCTCTTTTACAGGGAGTTCATATTACAAGCTTTGTTTAGTTTGGGGTCAGATAACGTGTGTGTGCAAAAATTACCCGAATATTTATTATTTATTTATTACTGTGGTGCGACTCGTGAGTTTTTCCAAAACTCCAGCAGTTAAGGACCATGTCTCAGTCGGTAGGTAGGAAGTACCATAGGTATGTCATCACCCTGTAGGTACCATATGCTATCACCTGTTGATATCAGTGCTTAATCTTTAATCATATAAGTTTTACAATTAGACAAACTGTTGGCCAAACATCGTCATTATCATCCAATCTCTCTTATTGCATTGCTGTGCATCGAATAGAGGGATCTCTTTATGCCTCGATTCTCTGCATATCCGATCCACGGTGGAGACAATATCATGAGCCCATCTCCCGACTACAGAATTAACGCTCAAACGTGAAAATCGTTTTCATTCAATAAATTGTTTATCTTGAGAGCAAAGACCCTAACTTGTAAACAAACTTCTCTGCAAGTAAATAATTCGATAATTTGTTGTTAGAACCGTTGTTGTTTCAGCAGATTCGTTGGCCACAATTACGTGCTTGTGGCCAAAGTGCCTACTTAGTACTTCGAACTCACAAACAAAATAAGAGCGGCTGACAAATCCAAACAACCGCTACGAAATCGTTTATCCTCAAAATGACCTAAGTTCAATTTGTAGGACGTGTGTTAAAAGCCCCTAGATCCCCCCCAAGGTTACGATTCCAAACGATTTAACTCTATTCGACGTGATAATCGATTCTATTGTGGACTGTATAAAATCTCTCGCGTGTTGTTTTAGTTTCTGTCAATCGATCCAAATACAAATCGATCACTTCTTTTGTTTCGACATCGGACGACTTCGAGTGCTTACACTGCGCACTGGGTAAAGATTTCTTCATTTGTAAAGTCGGTAAAGTGGCAATTTCGATTTGAATCGATTTGTCGCTCACTTCAAGCGCTTCTAGGATTTCAACCCTTTGACCTGCTGAAAAGGAAGGTTTGATATTTCAACTTTGTGTTTGAGATGAGACATTATATTGGAAAAAGGACTTTAAAAAAATTGGAGATGTACCTAATGACTTTTCTTTATATTCTATTATAAGACTTGCGCTTGGACGCCAACTACGATGATGCGGACTACGATGGAGCACGCTTGATTGACGCAAACAGATTTGCAAATATATACTGAATTATTCAATAATTCGTTTTTGTTTTCTTAATTTCAACTTTGTATTTTAGTTGCCTGTGTTCTTACCTATACTATTTAATTGAACTAAAAGCTTCCTAATTAAAATATTCTGACGGGTAGTCAACAAGCATACTCAAATTACTATAAGAACAATAAGAAAGATTCGTTTTTTGTATGCCAAAAGAAATAAAATCTAAATAACTAATGGCTAATAAGTCAAGCTTAAAATTAACTAACTATAATTCTCCGCGTATTAATTTTCTTGAATAAATAACTTAAGGTGACAAAGAACTCTAAATTGGTGTTCGATGAAATATGCTAAACCGATCTGCAAATAAACCCTAGATATAGCTGTAGGACCTATCTTGGACAGATTGTTCAGTTAGGTAAGTCCAACTTAGGCAAAGAGGTCGCCCGAAGAATCCAACTCGGATGGGCAGCGTTCGGGAAATTGCGTGACATCTTCGCGTCCAAGATACCACAGAGCCTCAAGACGAAGGTCTTTGACCAGTGTGTGTTGCCAGTGATGACATATGGTACTGAGACGTGGTCCTTAACTGTTGGCCGTTTGGAAAAACTCAGAGTCACACAACGGGCAATGGAGAGAGCTATGCTCGGAGTTTCTTTGCGCGATAAAATCCGAAACGTGGATATTCGCCAAAGAACCAGAGTCACCGACATAGCTGTTAAAATTTGCAAGTTGAAGTGGCAATGGGCAGGCCACATCGCACGAAGAACCGATAACCGATGGGGAAGAAAGGTTCTGGAGTGGAGACTACGAACCGGAAGACGCAGCGTAGGGAGGCCACCCACTAGATGGACCGACGACATTGTGAGAGTCGCGGGCATCCAGTGGATGCAAAAGGCAGGCTGTCGTTCAGTGTGGAGGTTAAAGGGGGAGGCCTGTGTTCAGCAGTGGACGTCTTCTGGCTGATGATGATGATGATGATAGCTGTAGGTACCTATTTATTGTGCGAAGACTCAAAACACTTAGACAAAACAGAATCAAAGCATGAACATGTATTTTTTATGCCATAGGTGGCAAACAAGCAGGCGGGCCGCCTGATGGTAAGCATTCACCGTCGCCTATGGATACTTATAACACCAGAGGCAACACAAATACGTTGCCGACCCTTAAGGTTATAATAATAATTATGAAATAATGTTAGGATAAACATTCATGTGATGAACATTTATATTTGTTCTATAACTGGGTGTTTAATATCTATTTGAGTACCTAATTACCTATGTATATGTATCAGTATCTCTGTCATTCATAGTACAAGCTTTGCTTAGATTGGGGTCAGATGACTGTGAGCGCAAAAATGGCCTTACTTAATATTTATTTAAAAAAAAAAGTGTAATTGGAAGATTTTTGACAACACAACTGAACTATAAAATAGGTAGAAACTTTTTAAACAACAAAAGAAAAAGATCTTTCTACAATTAATTTGTCTTATAGGAAGTGAAAGAACGAAGATAGGTTTAGATACTTTACTTCTGTCAACTAAAGCCAATGAGTTTTAACATCTATGATCATTGAAAGCCATAAATATAAGGTACTTGTTTACAGAATTGAATTGAAACAACACACTTATAAAACATAATTTAGTAACTGGCAATTAATCGGCACCAGTGAAAAGCGCGCCAATAAATACCACAGATGAAATAATAGTCACAACGAATAGAATTAAAATACTATTACGGCATACAAAGTTGATTGAGTCGGCAAGCATGCGGCGGCCGCACGTTCTCTCGCTCCTGTAATTTGATTTGGAGAGGAGCGGGGTGGAGGGAATGGATCGATAAAGCGAGGGGGACGCCGGGGTGGGCTGGGGCACGGGGGGAGCACCACCAGGCGCGAGTTGTTATGGCAACCGTGGCTACCCTCGCACCTCCAGATTTTGCCGGTTGTCCCGGCAAATTAAACAAAGGCGAAGATATCATTTTTCAAGTGCAATGGGGATATAATGGACAATTTTAATTTGGTGTTGTCCTAATGAGATTTTAAACTTTTAATGCTCGTTTGCTTATCAAAATGTAATAACGCCAGGGTTGGGTGGAATAATTAAATTTAAGGATATACAATAAAAAAAAAAAAACTGCCATGTAATAAAATACATGTACCTAATAGTAAAACTGCTTTTTTTAATACAATTTACTTAAATCAGGAAATGATGATTCAAAACAACAAAAATTTTACGCACATTTTCCATAGTTATACAAGTAACTTTATGCGTTGATAAAATAAGCCTCCCATAAGATAACAGCTCACACTTTACTGAAATATAGAGGCAATCAAGAAAGCCTAGAAAAAGCTTTGAGAGAAATGATTCAGCAGCATGTAGTCACGTAGTAAACCACTAACACACAATAGACAGAGAGACAATGCACATAAATTGCCCCCGGCCGCAATTAACGCGACGCTAATGCGCTGCGTGGCGGAGCTGGCAGCGCGGCTGTTTCAATTAGCCTGATTAATTATAAGTTTAGATGTTTTGGGGGAATTAAGATTATAGCGGTAGGTAAATGGGAAATACTTTACTCATAACTTATCTGCCAAGCCAAAACCACAGCCTCGAAAACACTGTAAAAATTGTCTGTCATAACTCTCTGACATTTCTCTGATGCTTCGCAAAACAACAACAGAAATAGCGGTTTGAAAGTCATCTAGATAAAGTCAACTGCGATAGATGCAATTATCCATACAAATACAATACTATAGAAGCGGCAACAAAAACATAAACTAAAATGTCACGCCTCGCGAGCCATAATGACGTGTCGGGAAAGGCGAGCGCTCCAGGCGTTCAGCTCTGTGGCAATTCAATAGGCTCATTTAAATTGCCTAGACCAGGTCCAGGAGATAAGCAGACATGAAAGGGCGGGCGATGATGCTAATACAGTGCACTTAACCTGGCCCGCGGCACCTTGCGTCGTCCAGCCAAACTGGTTCCGGACACGACCTTCGTCGTCTCAGTGACTCGCTCGCGGTCATGCTCCCCTGGTCGCCCGATCGCCATGCTCGATTGATTTTATTCTAATTTTCATCGGAAATCTATCGATAGTTTTTTTATTCTTTCTTGATGATGGTTATAATTTGAAATATATTTTAAGCCTTTAGAAAATATGATAAATATCAAAACCAATAATTATTATTATGAATATTGAAATTCTGTGCTAACGGCGGCTTAACGATGCGAGGTTGAATTTGAAGAGAATGAGATGAGAGATACTGCCAAAAGAAAATATTATCTAATTTGTTTTTACAGGCAATTTAATCTGTAGTATAAACCCAAATCATATTCAAGATTATCTAGAAAGGTAGATATTTAGATGGTAAATGTAATAACGATTCAAGAAAGAAATCTGCAAAACACTCTTAGGGGTTTTCGTAAATAATGAATTACAAAAGTTGGAACTTTCTCATTTCAGAATAATGTAAATAAACTTGAGCCAGCATAAAACCGGTGTAATATCTGTATCTTTATTTGTTCTCCTGTCTCGGACTTCTAAGTGGATGACTGTGGAGGCGCGCTTTGTAAAAGAAACGTTTTGAATAAACAATAAACCTCGTACATTTCACACATAAAATGAAATATTGTTACTTGAACCGAACTTAAACGACAATCAATTTGTATTCACGATAAGCAGCCGTGTTATCGGTGCGATCTGGGGCCCGAGTCCTTATTCGGTTGTCCGGTTCAAACTTATATAACGCCACTCGTGTAGCTCTGTCCCCCAATATCCACTATCGGTTTATTTATGTGCTCGGTTTGATTCACTGGCATATTTGCAATCCAGTTACAGCAAAATGGTCACTGCGTATTAAATTTCTCCACCATTCGTGGACAAAATAGTAAAGTTTGGTAGAACAAGTATCATGCGGGGTTATAATAATCCCCGTTAGTCATTAAATTTTCGAACGTGGAAATGGCATACTAATTAATGGCACGGTAATGAAAGAGCCGTCTCTCTATAAATGTTGGGATTATCCGTAAATCGCGGCGTGTAATCGCGTGAAGACTGTAATTGGCTTTAATCAAGCGAAATGGCGTGCCGCGGACCGATGTCGGTTCTATGATCATTTGTTTAGTCATTAGCGATCGGTAATTGGTCGGATAATTTTTTCAATAGCTTGTGTATCGGCTTGAGGTAAAATGATTAAATGTATAAACTTCTATCTATACTTTCCTGGTATAGCTAGTTAGTAGCGGTTCGAAAACTTTCCACTGTCAAGCTGGCTTACAAAAACAAAACGCTATTTGTTAGTTTCTGTTTCGTAACCTCAGACGCAACAAACAATACCTACACTTACTAAGAAAGATGATAAACGGCCGAATATTTATCTGTGACCACGAAATGGCGCAGATAGGTGTGGCAGGTAGCGGGCTTGTGGAAATGAACACACGCGAAGGTAATTGCTCGTTACGTCATATGCGTGGTAATGTCGCCAAGAAATTTCTCTTGGGAAATGGGAAAACAAATGAGAGAGCTGTTATCTACGCATTACGGGCGCGCGGTGATTTACGAGCGGCTACCCACTTCGCACTCCATATTCTTTACCACATGCGACGACATACCGGTTCTACAGAGACAACTCGCCTGAGAACGAGACGCGAATGGAGTGTTAAACATGCCGTTTGAGACGTTGCACAAATGGCTACATAAACAATATTGTATGATGGCTTCGCGGATATTGCCAACACATTCACACAACACTCCCTTCGAACATTACACGTTCCAAACTAGACATTGCGTCGCACGCTCGCTGACACAAACAACGGAAACCTTTCAATGGCTGCAAAACCAATTTGCCTCGATTAAACATTTACCATTCGTCGAGGTATCCACCTCGGAATAAATGCGGTGGAAATGTTAATACTCAAACGGGTACGTCAAACCTGCAATTACTTTGAAAACGACATGATAAGAAAGAACGACCGTTCTGAGAACGTCCATTGTGCACTCCGCAGGTAGAATCATCGAAAGAACTAACAAAAAAATGCTCAAGATTCCATGCAATCCGTATCTGACTCATTAATGTTTTTAAACACGAAGGCGATGATATAAAACACGTAGGCAGTCCGATTATAAACGTTTGCAATAAAAAGCGATGAGACCGGCCAAATTGAAATGTCGCAATGCTCGTCAGTATTGCAGGCACAGCTGCGCGAGCGGTTTAATAAGTCATGTCTAATAAAGTCGCTGGCACAGACGTCTCATTGAAAATTTGAAATTAGCCGTGGGCCGTGATCAAATGGGCTCCATTACATTAGCATAGCGTTTAGCTGAGCGGGATGTCTTGCAGCGGCGCGCCGGGCTTAGAGCGGCGCGCCTCAAGCACACGGCAAATTGCCTGTAGGCGGCGCACCGCGCGCCGTGATCCCGCACGACCCCTCCGATAAAATATTACACATCCAGCATCCAGCGCGCAACATCGCGTCACTCGCCTACCTACCTCGCGCACAAAAAGATCATCAACATACAAAACAATTCAAGAAGAAAAAACAATCGAGATGAATTGAAAAGTCTTTGAATTTAAATTTAAATCAACTGGAAAACAGAAAGGATATTTATGAAAATCCATCATAAAGAACAAAGGAAAAAAATCGAAAAGTATGCAGTATGCACTGGATGGATTTCAAAGAAGCAAAAAAGAAGGTACGGACAGTGCCGGTTGTGCGGCCAGGCCGACTCGTCCGTTGTGAGCAAGCGAGTACCAGGCACGCATGACGGGCCAGGAGGTTCAAATAAACCGCGCTCGATCTAACGAAGTGTTATTTTAATAGAGCGCTGCAGCAGCTGATTGTCTGGTTCCATTATCTTTGGACATGTGCTTAGTTTTTACACAGTTGGTTGTAATGTAAGCAGCCGCTGTGAACGCTAGGACTGTCAAAATGGTCAAACGTGCGTTTGACGTAACGGTCGTAACCTCGTAACGGTTCACTTAATATTATTGAATTATTACTTATTTTACTTTTATTACTTAATTATAGCTTTATGTACCTCAAATTCAAATTCAAATTATTTATTTGTCACCTCGACGATATCATCATCGCTAGCGAACGTTACACGGTGCCCAGTGCCCACTCTGATCGAATTCAAAGATAACAATGAGCCGTAAAAACGCGAATAGCGTTTGTTATAATTAAAAATAGAATCATTTACAAACAACTCGTTATAAACCTATCGAACGCGTTTGTTTGAGGAACGCTTCGGGCAATCGCGATTCTATTCCAACATTCGAGCCACAAAGAGCGTAATAAGTGTGGCCTGGTATACAATAACCGTCGCCATGAAATAAAAGGGGAGGCTGAGGTTCGTGCACAAAGCGAGTGTTTCGCGGACCTCCCGCCGCGGATCCCGTGGCGCGACGATCGCTGAAAAACTAACAAATTGGAACCGAAGCGTGCTTTGAACAGTTTGAACCATTTCGAACGCACGCCTCTAACGAGTGCCAATGTTTTAAACACGCTTCTTCTCGATTCGAAATTCAAACTTGTACTGCGAATCGCGACCGACGTTATCGAATCAATTGCTTCATTGACATGAGTACCGTTTACGTACCTAACCTACACTTTCTACTAATTGGTGCTTGTAACGTAATTTATAGCCCCTGTTGCCACTTCAGTTGCTACAAATAGAACTTGTTTGTTGTGCATTTCCTTCAGAAACAACTAACTCAAACCTCTATTACTAATTTCGTCAAATTCAAATTATTTATTTGTAAGAACATGGTAGGTACATATTTTACATATAAAGTAGCATACATGGTCGTAAGAATGGAAACGTATCTCATGTCCTTGCCTGTTACAGCGTACAAATGATAGGTTTTTTATATATTATTAGTTTTTGTTAAAGGTAAAAAAAACAATTACCTATGTCTATGTTAGAATATTGTTAAAATCTTTTTTTATATAGTATACCTATATAAGCTTTCATATTTTGGCCTAATTGACAAAAGAAACATTTGCCATGTTTCTTTTATTAATTAGGCCAAAAAAGCCGTTGAAATCCATGTAAGACCAAAGCCGGTCTCTGCCAGCCTTTCTTTTTAGGATTAGTTCTAAACATCCAGAAAACTAGACTCACAAATTTCAGACACGCTTTTAAATTTTATATTCAAGCGAAGCTCTATAAGCTTAATTGGATTTCGCCTGCAATATTATAATTCGGCAAATTTTAATATCTGTAATCTGATACCGTGAGTCGAACCAAGAGCGGCCAACTTATAGAAGGATTGTGAGCCAGCGTCGCTTTTTATGAACAAAAACCATGACATTCCATGAAAAACTTTAGTTCCCTTATTTGGCCAACTTGTATAGATAAATTGGTGACACTGTAAGTACGCAGTAGCTGTTAGTTAATCTGTGCCAATACCGGTTCTTGACACGCAATATTCGTATTCGTAGAACATGCTTTTCAAAGCAATTTGTCATTTTATCGATTGTTTACTCGTAAATGCCATTCGGATGGTTTGTAAATCAGTTAAGTATTTTGTTGATGGTTTTGGTGCGGTAGCGGTCAAGATACACGTTTACTTTTTAGGGTTCTGTACCCAAAGGGTGAAATGGCGACCATATTACTAAGCATACACTGTCTGTCTGTCCATCCATCCTACCTTTTACCGGCTGTATCTTTCGAACCGTAATAGATAGGCATTTGAAATTTTCACAGAATATGTAATGTTACAGTGGATTGAGTAACTAAGAAATAATGAAAAAGACAAAATCGAATGTTAGCCTGTAGTAAAGGCTTTAAAAGCTAACTTTAAACGACAGCTTTATTATATCTCGGATGGTAGGAGAGGTGACGTGTTTACTTATCATTTGGAAGAGCTATTGAGGTAGAAAGCGGTATTCTTCAGGGGTCGTCAGTTCACGTGGCACGTCGATTTAAAATCGTAAGGATTTCAAGCCTGCATTGCACCATTTGCACCACAAACTCAAAAACATTCTTATTCAAGCTTTTATTTAACTTGCAAAGTTTGTACATGTAGGTCAAATGTTGCAAGCTGAATTAGAAGCAGTTTCTCCTGACCGATTTTGCTGAAATTTTGCATTTCCCTTTCGTTCTGGTGACAATACAAAAGGCAATAACAAATACATATTGTAATATTTTCAAAATGGCCGCTGCCACAAGATGGCGGATGGTGTAGGTATATTTTTTTTCAACCCTGTATAAATGGGTGTTCCCCGATGGTTACAATAATTATGGGTGTCTTCAAATCACGAGTGAATCGGTTTCTTCTAAGAGTTCTAAGCAAGCGTGCTCCATCGTGCACGAAGACGCAGCGTAGGTAGGCCTCCCACTAGATGGACCGACGACATTGTGAGAGTCGCGGGCATCCAGTGGATGTAAAAGGCAGGCTGTCGTTCGGTGTTTTTATTTTATTTTTACATAATAGTAGACAAACAAGCGACGGGTCACCTGATGGTAATTAGTCACCGTCGCCTATGGACACCTACAATACCCGGGGCATTGGCGATGCGTTGCCTACCTTTGAGGACTCTATTCACTCTTCGAAGGTGTGGAGGTTAAAGGGGGAGGCCTATGTTCAGCCGTGGACGTCTTCTGGCTGATGATGATGTGCTACATCGTAGTCCGTATCATCGAGCGAGATGGTTGTCAAACGCAATCCTATTATTATTAGTTGACCGAGCGAAGAGAGGTCTCAAATGCTAAAGGCCAGTCGGGTTTTCTTTGCATGGTTTGTTCGACAATAACTTGCGTATCGTCGATATCATCATGAATCTTCATGAATTATGTAGGCAAGTTGTTTATTCCAATACAATTTTTAAGTTCGAATATGGTAAATTGGAGTTCCGAAAATGTAGGTCGCGAAGTCACTGTTCGGGGCGAACTACTAGTTTGATTTGACCGAGGGAAGAGATGCCTCAGATTCCAATGGCTAATGGGACAAGTGGGCATTCATTCTTTGTAACGTCGCGTCAGTTTAACCTTCCGTGGTTTAACTTTGATAAGTTACGAATTTTAACAGGTTTGGTATCAATGGTAAAGCTGTCAAAAACCGTCATGACGAAATTGGTCAATATAAAGGGTATGGGGCTCATATTGAGCCCGTAGTCCCGTACCGTGTGCTCTAAACGCGATTTAAACTAATATGTATTCTGTGATTTAGGTGACTTATATTACGTGAACGTAAACCTTAACGCACCGAGATACGGTTTGCGGTCGCGTAACTTGACGCATTCAACTAAATGAAATCGCTTTTATGAGCTCACGATATGGGCCCTGTAGTGGTAGGTATTTCTGTGAATATCTTTGCTATGTTTAAGAAAAATATTATGCTTGGCGGCTATTGAGCATTGATGGAGCTATGTGCTATGCAATGTGTTATAATATGTCTCTACACACATCGCTGACTTAAAAACGAAAGACCCACAAAACAAAATTATCCAAAAAAACTTTTATAAAAAAATGGGACCAAAATCGCCCTTATTTTCATATACCACAAAGAGACACGTCGAAATCGGCCTCCGATTTTGACCCATTTTTTAAATAAAAGTAATTTGGGATAATTTTGTTTTGTGGCTCTTTCGTTTTTAAGCTGCGACATGTTTCACGTGTACCTACATTTTAGTCCATTTAGTCATTCTATTTGTTTTCAATCAAAATATGCGTATCAGCTTCGATGCGCATGTAGAAAGGATCAATGAGAAGAAATGAGAACTCATTAAAACGGTCAAAGATCAATCAAACAGTTGCGCCTTAACAAACCCCACTACATATATGGAAGTTATATGCCTATTCCCTGTGTAATCCAGATGCCGATTGTTGGCTCGCTGGCTCTCGAGGCCGCCTTATCGGCTCCCCGGCTAAATGGGAGGGCAAACAGTCGGTCGGACAATGTTGACACGGCGCGTTTCTACCGCTTTATAAATATTTCGAGCGGTGCGCCGTGCCATTATCCCATTAGGGAAGGGCATTACTCACTCAGAATGTGAAGCTATTAGCCGATGTTCGTCGAGACGTCGGTCGGCACGTACGCGGCTAGCGTCGTAGCTGCAATAAAGATAGCTAGCTATCTAGATAGCCGCGACAGCTTTAACTTAGAAGTCGTGAATTTTTGTTCGAAAAGCTTTTTTATTTATTTATGGCAATTTAAATCGTAAATTCGATGTTATTACGTAGTAAGACAAGACAAGCTAAGAATTGCTAAAATTTTATGGAAATAGGTGCAAAGCATAATGCAAAAGAAATTTAAATGAAACGATGATGGCAGTTAGGTTAAAAAAAAACTAATTTTTAGACACAAGTCCCATATCAACAGCTTAGTTATAAATAAATCAGAATTATTACATACCTACAACGTCAACACTGAAATAAATTAACATAATACCACGATAGTAGGAAATAGTAACCCGATGTGATGTAAAAATGCCTACCTCATATGAATACGGCCCAAGCCGCTTTCATCATCATCATCTTTTATGTTGCCACTGCTGGGACTCAGACCTTCTCTCAGAGTGAGAGGGGGGGGGGGAGAGGAAGAGAGAGAGAGGGAGGACAAGCCACCGTACATACATATAATATTATGTATACGTGTACGTGTCATTGTATACCTATAATTATACCTACCTACTAGATATATCATTGTGCATTGCTTACATAGAATTAGAATAAGCTAAAGGTACTGGCTTACAAGTAGGTAGGTACCTACGTAGCTTAAAATAGAGTTTGTAAGAGAATAAGCCGATTATAATGAGTTATTTCGAGGTATCAAACCTCACCGCCGCGCCCCTACTCATCCGCGGAGATATTAGCGGTAGAGGGAGACGGTAGTGGCGAATAAACATTTTAACATTTGCAGACGGCGGCAGCGACGTTGCAATCTCTGTATGAATTGGCCCTAATGTGTTGCTGTTAACTTAGTGCTTACAGACAAGACGCACTTCCAACCAATCAACCGCCGTCCAACCAACGGGAGAGTAAATTATCTCTTTCCCACCCGTTGGTTTGACGGCGGTCCGTCAACCAAATCCATACGTCTGTTAGTACTATTATAGTTATTCTAAGACTATTATATATTTCTTTTTAGGTGAAGTGAGTAGGTAGGTACACCAGGTACGCACTTGTCTACGCTATGACCATGACCTCACGGTCGTAGCGTAGCCACCATGAGGTGGCTATGCATGCCATGCATTAGCCGAGGCATGAGTAATTATCTTACCTAGGTGCTTACGTTTTGTATGTAACGTAACATTAGCATTCGTAAATAGCGCTTAGATAGGTTGATTTTTCAAAACTACAATTCCTTTGTTCCCATTTAGTATTCGTTTGTAGGAATTGTAGGTAAATAAGCCACAGAGGGGCATCTTGACTTCATTTCAGGCTGCTCTGTGACAGAAACGCGGCAGGCACTGCTCGCCGGTGGACCGACCAAGGGCCGTTTACATGGCTCTAACTAAACAAAAACCACACATATCATGCCAGTACTTACCTTTATTCACACCGGCTGGCGTCCACGCCAACCAACAATCCAGTCTCTCAACAAGATCGATAACTACCGACTCTCAACACCGTAAAACCAAAGCAAATTGCTTATAATCACCATTCAACACACACAGCCGACCCGTTTCACAACAGCATTCGCCTCACATAACAAGTGTATCACACTCCACAGTCACTGTCAGTATCCTCGCGATATCGCAGTTCAATCCAAGAGCGATGTTCTGCTGTATAAACAAATACACTAGTGTTTTAAGTTGGTGAAACACAAGATAATCGTGATAACGTGAACGTAACGCACGTCAGCGCCGCGTCGAGTCGGCGGACGACCGCGGAACCCGATTGAAGTTGGAGCGAGCCACGCTACGTGTCCCCCCCGTACGCGAGGTGTGCGAGCGAGCGAGATGCCGTTAACACAAGTTTTGGGGTAAGACAGAGATGGCAGAGCTTTTATGGGGCGGCATAAAAATATGAGAAGGGTGCGTGTACACTGGAGGAGTTTGCTCGGTCGGTCGGCTTCACCGCAAACCGCAGCTATCTGGATTCTGGGATTGATCCCGAGTGAATAGATAAATGAAATGAAGTTTGTGGCGGCAACGGCACAGTCGCCCATTCATTACAATAATTATCCGACAATTAGCGCCGCCTGAGGTCGTTGGCGTTGCCTCGCTTCTCTGCGATGCGACGGCATGTTATTTTACTGCGTCTGCTTCCGGGGTCGGAAAAAAACTCGAAACCAGCTATCTAAATGTATTACGTACACGAAACAAAGGTTTTCCATGATGATGCTCAGGATTCAGGAATCATTGTAATTTATTCATGCACCAACTCCCAAACAAACTTACTTACCTACTCATGTAGGTATAGTTTGGGAGTAGTTATTATTTCGCTGGGGAATAGGTATTTACCTATAATAATAGGTATATAACGCGAATAAGTCTGCGTTTGCCCACCAAGCCTACTAGCTTGTAGATGTAAAATCTACTGATCTACTAAATCGTAGGTAGAATCATCGATCTATTAGGTAGGTAGGTAGGTACCTTCTTTGGGTAGAATAAATATAATTATTTAATACGATAATATTTTTTGACATGACATGTAAAAAAAACATGTAGGCTCGTTGTACCTACCTAATTAAATACTTAACTTAAAATAACCTATCGATGAAATAACTAAATAAAAGCAAATTAAAAAATCATTAATGGAGGGAAAGGTCTCCAGAATGCTGGCGGCATTGCCACGTTGAATGGCAATGCTCAATTACTGGGACCTAACGGCCAACCACTAACGCGGTAGCAAACTAGCGTTAAATCCGCTCAGTTGGAAAATCACGCGAACGTGAACCTTAACGCGCCCAGATAGTTTGAAACCGCGTTAGCAGTTGGCCGTAAGGCCCCTGGGCGAAATAAAAGCCAGCACTCTGTACCCTTAGTACAAGTTTTTATAGTATTCTTTTTTTTTTTATAAATAATTGGCTTGGGTTTGACCACAATCACGCCTGATGTTAAGCGATGATACGGTCTACGTTGGAGCACGCTTGCCTAGAAGAAACCGATTCACTCGTGATTTGAAGACACCCAGATTGTAACCATCGGGGAACACCCATTCAGGCAGCGCATTCCACAGATTAGCAGTTCGCATAATAAATGTGGAATCAAAGCGCTTCGTACGGGTTTTCGGGATATCAACCATAAAGCGGTGATGATTTTTCGTGCCCGGTCTGGCAGTCCGATAGAAAAATGGGCAGTAGGGAATTAGATCGTGCAGATCCGATGCACACTCTCCGAAATGTATCCGATAAAAAACCGAGACTAGCAACTTTACGTCGATGCTCAAGACTAAGAAGCTTAGTCCGAACTAAGGATTCATTGCTGAACTAAGGATTCGAAAACTGTTTTCGTTTTCGTATTGTTCCATACATTGCTGGGCTAAAAGGTATTCGAAAACTTTTTTCGTATTAGAGTCAAGCAATCTATACCGCCGATTTACTACCGATTTTAGTTCCTCCACGTTTCCGATAGAGGCGATTTACTAAAATGTATGGAACAATACGTAAACGAAAAAAGTTTTCGATAACTATCAAATCTGGGACTAAGCGTACTGGACACTCGACGCCTTCACCAATCACCTGGCCAAGTCTCGATACAGCCCCAAAGCGGTCGACCCCCACGGACCAATGTATAAAAAATACACGGATTGTGTATTTTTTAGAGTTGATGTATAAAGGTGGATTATTATTTTTTAAGTGTTCTTGAACTTGGCGAGTGTAGGTATATAAGTGATATAATGAACTAAAATATGTATTTTCGTATGTTTCTGAAAAATATAAGATCATTGCCGAAACTCCACAGAATCATCATCTACACCCCTTTACTAGAGCACGACTTGGACTTGACCGTGACTTACTTTGCTTGACTCTTGACGTTAATACCTTGAAAACATCATTATTATTCCGACTCATTCTGTATTCATTATCATGAAATAAATTTATTTAAAAAACCATAACATTTACCAAGTACGTTCATACGTTGATTAAATACTAAAGTACTTTCTTGATCTTTAAAGCGCTTGCAGACGATAGCAAAGT
Organism: Agriopis marginaria; assembly: GCA_932305915.1. NCBI lineage: Eukaryota > Metazoa > Arthropoda > Insecta > Lepidoptera > Geometridae > Agriopis > Agriopis marginaria. Next base: position 5,896,858 of record OW029932.1, read on the forward strand.
AGCTTGCTAATGCAGGTAACAAGTACAAGTAGGCGATCAAACATAAAGTAGCCATTTGCATCACAATTCGCGTGCGAGTACGAACTCGCATGAGTGTTCGAACGAGAAGAACGATGCGCAGTGGTCGTCGCGCGAGCAGGGGAAACGAAGCTTTAAGGACCAGCGCGAAATGCTACAATGCACTTTCACTGCCACTTGCACAATGCACACCGTTGCAGACGATGCGCAGTAGGCACTTGCGACTTGTTCTACGCATCGTCTGCAAGCGCCTTCACCGGTAACTGTACAGAGACAGACTTATGACAGAAGTATGATTGAGGTTGGGAAACTTCATCATCAGCCAGAAGACGTCCACTGCTGAACATAGGCCTCCCCCTTTAACCTCCACACTGAACGACAGCCTGCCTTTTGCATCCACTGGATGCCCGCGACTCTTACAATGTCGTCGGTCCATCTAGTGGGAGACCTCTCTACGCTGCGCCTTCCGGTTCGTGGTCTCCACTCCAGAACCTTTCTTCCCCATCGGTTATCGGTTCTTCGAGCGATGTGGCCTGCACATTGCCACTTCAACTTGCAAATTTTAACAGCTATGTCGTTGTGGGAAACTTGGGAAACATCAAATACAAAACTAGTTACTGGGGTATATTTACATTTATTATTTAATTTTGTAATTGTAATTCTATCCTAAACACTGTTATAGTTAAATCATTCGCATTATTTAGTGGTACTCCCACACAGCAAGTAAGTACATATTTTTGGGAAATGACACTTTATCACAAAATTGCATAAATTATTTACAAGTAAACACTAATATCATAAATGGGTAAAAAAGCATATATATTTGTAGGAGGAACTGCATATTTAAAATTTAAAACAAAAACACAAAACAAAATTGCATAAATTATCTACAGTTAAACACTAATATATCATAAACGAGTAAAGCTTGTATTTTTGTAGGAGGAACTACAAATATACTGAAAATTCATTAATTGACAGATAGCTACACCATTCTTGAATGACATAGGCTGTTTTGTTCACAAAGCGGGCAAAACCTCAAGAAAAGGCTAGTATGTAATAAAGCAAAATGTAGCAAATTGTATAGTGTATAACGGACTGTGTGGAAGCACCATAATTAAAATCATTATCATACTAATACAAAGCTAAATGTGGATAGTTCATTTTTTTCTTCTGTGTATTGTAATTACAAAACCATTTGGAGGAATAGTCCCCCAGATTACGATAGCTCAGTTTTTGTTAAAAATAATGGCTAGAATTATTTTTTATTTATGTAATCTTGAAATGAAATGCCCTCTAAAGACGCCATACCAAAAAAATTTGCTTAATTAAAGCAGAACCCAATAGTAACATTTACATAAGAGAAAGACATATTTGCCCATTGTGACCGACAGGTTCGAAAACTTTTTAAAATAACTACCGCAAGAAACACAAATATATAATTTTATCTAGTATCTGAAAATTTACTACATTTGTAGACAATAACATAAAAACTATTGGTTAAAAAAATAAGAACTATCTCCATTGTCGTGTTCTTTTAACTTTTTTATTTTACAATTATTCTAAACCTTACGTAATAGGTAATAAATAAGAGCAACCTCATTGCCATCAAGAAGGAAATAATTGTATTTGAACAAAACAATAAGAGGATGATTCAAATTAAAAAAAAAAAACACCCGGGCGCACAATTTTTTTTTTTTTTTTTTCATGTCAACAGGGCCCCGATTCTGTAGCTACAAACACGCACGTAACGCACCGTGTTAAGTTTACCTCTAAAAGTTGGTCTTTATTCCTAGGCAATAGAGTCCACATTCTAAGAGGTTAACTTAACACTGCGCGTTACGTGCGTGTTAAAGTTACAGAATCAGGGCCCAGTACTACAACTATTTGTAGTGTAGGGGAGCCGCTATCGGTGTGCTATCGGTAGTATTTTCTGAACAAAGCTCACTTATTTTTTTCTAGCTAACAGTTGAAACCAAAGAATATTATAACCGTTAACGCTGAAGAGGTGCGACTTCCAAAAATAAAATATTTATGAAACGGGCGCTATAGTAGTGTAAAAAATTAGAAGTTTGATTTCGACCGTTTCATACACCTGAGAATTTGTATTGAACTTGCGCAAGGCTGGTTGAAACCTCTACAGTTTATTACGCAGCACTGTACTATTACTATACTGTACAAAGTTTCATTTAAAAATAATAATATTATTGAAATCAATTCATTGCAATTTCATGACAAAATAATTAATTATATTTCATTTATAATAGGTAACTAATAAAGTTTAAACTAACTAAATAAGCACGGCTCAAATGCGAGTGGGCACAGCTGAGCAGAATCCACCTGGACAGAAGGGCAAGTCTCCACAGAGTGTACAGAGCGACTGACTTTTCTAGACAGTTGCAGGCATGGCGCACTCCGCACTTTAAGTATAAAGCTAAAAGTAACCGACTTGTCGAACCTGCCGAGCGATAGACAGAGTACGCGACAAGAGTTACGCGATAGACAGAGAGGCAACTTCTAGGCACTTTATTGTGTAGTAGCAAGTCACTACTTATTTAAATTATTTTGCGGAGTGAATCTTCTGTACATGTACTTATATGTATTCTGTGATAGTTGGCCAAGTGACGGAACTAAAATAAACCATTCTCTGATTTTGGGGTTCATTAAGAAAATACGATGGTGTCTTCCAACTACCCAGAAGTTGGTCTCTCTAAGTCTCCGAACAGTCCACATAAATCGGCCCAGGACACGATGGCGGGAAGTTTAAAAAAGATTTGACAGTACTGGTCAAGGATAGAAACAAGAGAATGAAATTGGGGGTGACCTTTGATCAACAGTGTGATTGAACAGGTTAAATAACAAAGTCTAATTAATTAACTGAAAATGTTGTTAAAGCGAATAATAGTCTTTTATCTCTAAGCTAGCCGCGCCCAGCAGTTTCACATTTGATTCTCCGGTTTCCACACATCAATTACTTCCTTACAAAAAATTATAAATATCGGCTTAGCCATTGAATTCTAAAAAGGTATCAGTGGTACTTTCGCATTTGTTTATATTACAGTGAAAGTTATGCTTTCACACACATACACACAGTTTGTATGTATGCATATACTCGGTCCTAGGTTTTTTTAGCTTTGATAGCTGCAATAGATAGATAGATACTCTTTATTGTTCACACCAGAAATTACAGATACAAGATTTAACTGCTTAAAAACTTATGTAAGAACCGACGACCTTACGACTTTTAATAAGCTGAATGAAAACGCTGATTATTTTTGTATCATATTTATACAGCTTTATTTAAATATAATTGCACTTGTCAGAGCTATAAAAAATTGGAATGAGTTTAAGAGGTTTAGTCTATCTCTATGCCATAGAATATGGTATGGTAAGACTGCATTAGGTAACATTTTCATGTCTATTCAAATATACACCAATGAATAGATTGTTAATTCAGTACACTGAGTACTTTAGTCCCAGATTTGATAGTTTACGAAAACTTTTTTCGTTTACTTATTGTTCCATACATTTTAGTAAAGCGCTTCTATCGGAAACGTGGAGGAACTGAAATCGGTAGTAAGCGGCGGTAAAGATTGCTTCACTCTAATACGAAAAAAGTTTTCGAATACCTTTTAGCCCAGCAATGTATGGAACAATACGAAAACGAAAAAAGTTTTCGAATACTATCAAAACTTGTACTAAGGGTACTGACATTATGCTATTTGAAATAAAATAATAAGGCACAACGCACATTGCGACATTGACCTACAAAATTATAACTAGGTTTTTTTTTCAACAGACGCGATTGTCGCAGTGTGCGTTGATACTAAAATCTTATATTTAAACACAGATTCTCCACTCTTCTATCTTTCTATTGTAGCATTTTCTTAACAGATTTGGCAGCACTAAAATGCTGAATTACATGTTAAGTAGATAAATGATTTGGTGCTTTAGTACAATAAATTTTACCATGTAAACAGTCAAGTTGATAAGGGGGCGTCCATGAGGCGAGCTGAAACTCACGTGGAGGTGAGGGGGGCGCGGAGGGTTTAGGCAAATATCACGTTTAAATAAATCGTAGACATTTCTTCACTAAAATATGGCTAACTTAAGATATTTACACAAAAAATACGCATTAAGAAAAATCTCACGTGCGATTAAGGGGTGGGGGAGGAAGTCAAGCCAAATCTCACGACATCTCACCAAGGGGGTCGAAAAATCGCCAAAATCACCTCACGCAATTAATGGACGCCCTCTTAGGATCGGATCTATTTCTTTCCCCACCCGCTACCCGCACATACCCCTGCCGCCGGCGCGCACATTGTGCAGCGATGCGTGTGAACGCTACTATCCTACTGTCCGACCTAAATGGCTACAAAAGCTTTAAATTACTTATCTACTAATAACATGTCAAACGAGCATACACGCCACGAATGCAAGTGGCCATAGAGCATTAGATAGAAGTCTACCTTTTCTGATTTGCCAAGGTTTTTTTTAAATGAGATAAACCGACCCGGGTATGTCCTTAAACTCCGACCAGAACCACCGTAGGATGGGCAGCAGACTCTTCTTAGTACACGGTGAACGTACTGCGATCCCCAAACCGCCTGCCAAGCGTGGGGTTTATGGCAACACCCCTCTTTAAGAGGGAGGCCTTTGTTCAGCAGTGGACGTTTAATTGCTGATGATGATGAGATAAACCGAAGAGTGGTCTTTTACGCTTGTATGCCGAAACGCCGCCACTTTACAATCGGCATTCGGCAATTACATCGCATTACAAGTTTTCATAGATTTTTTTGTCATGAAAAAAGGATAAAAATACATTTTATGAGAATTTTGGGGCCAACGTGAGAAAATCGTGTCGCCTCATTGTATTTTCCTAAACTTGCGTATTTTCTTGTGGTAATGTGTAATAATGGTTGATTATTATAATTTATGTCGTGTTCGTTATCATACACGAATGGACGAGATATGGATCAAGCGAAACATGTGTTTTCATATTGTTTGTCGTATTACTCAATAGAAGCCTCAGTCTCAGTCACTTGACCGTGAATTACTTTGCCTTGACTTTGATTTTCTTTTGAAACTTGAAAATTCTAATATACTTGACACTAGCTGAATTTTAATAGACACGATGTTTATAGCCAAAACTAAAATAAAACTAATTTAAGACTTTTGTCAATCATTTTCCCACTGCAGGAGCACGCCTTCCCTCAGAGAGGATGGGCCCTTATTTTATGGACCCTTTTTTATTTAAGACTTGTGTGGAACTTTAATGTCATCAATTGTTGTATGTATAAAGAATGAAACAACAACAATAACAAATTACTTATAGTCCTACACAGACCTAAATCAGCGCTGTCCCGTTTGCACTAACTCCACATCGATCGACCATATTAGGCCGGGCCGCAGCGGGCCGGGGCGCATTGCAAAAATAGCTTTCATACATTGTATGTGAAGTATCGCACATTATGCCTGGGTGCAGCGGGGCGGATTTCCATATAAAATGTAAGTGATTATTGCGATGCGCCCCGGCCCGTCATAATGAGCGCGTACCTTGATTCCACATGCACCAGACGGCACGATTGCGATTGTACGCCGCAGCTAACGTAATCATGCTGCTGGTGTAGCATTGATTGACAGTTATTGAAATGCAAATAAATTAAAATAGTTTAATCCAGATTTTTCCATAGAAATTAGTTTAGAAACTAAATTCTGAAGGACAATTATTTTTTTATTAAAAAAAAAATTCGGTTTTTGACAGGCTTGACTTGACCTATCATTCAAGCGACATCCTCGCGTCACTTGAGACAAGTTACTTTCAATCCTTGCAGTTAATTGGTTCTCTTTCGGGACAAATTGCTAAGTTTTGTCCTTTCTGATTAACTTACTTAAATCTAAAGATGGGAGCGATGCAAATACCTATCACGCCTGGTAGTTTGCAGTCTTGTTCTAACTATGTAGTTTAATTCATAATGGTGTGGATTATATTGAACCACTCTCTAATCTGACAGGACTAAAATTATCCGCATATTTTTTTTTATTTCAATGTGCGAGGAAAGAGGTGGCAATAATTTTTGGAGCTTTCAAGATTAGTTTAGAAAAACTGCACAGCAGAATAAACACCATTACTTAATTTCACATAAGTTATTTCTTCCAAGGTATATATGTATTTACTTTGCTACTTAGTATCTTAGTTATTAAAATACTTGGCAATTTTAAATCAATATATTGCCAAAACATTACAAATCGCAATAAATAGATCATTATTTGGTGAAAAATCTTACTTATCATACAGAACTTTTAGGCCGGGGCCACACCGCTGGCACACCCTAAATTGTGCCTCCAAGCAAGCACTGGTTGCTTAAAATCACCTTAATGAGCTTACCTAACCATTACCACTAACTACATATTTCTAATGTATATGAGGCGAGGCCCTGGCCTTAAAGTTTTGATAAATTGCATTTACTTTACTACTAATGTATACATATAAATTACACAGACAGAAGTTGTACATGTAGATTTTGTTTGTCATTTACTTAATTTGACAGCTATCGGTTCAGCCTGGGAGCTACGATGTCACAGTCAGACACACACACGTTAACCTTATAACACCCCTCTTTTTGCGTCGGGGGTTAAAAATCTACTTTATTTCGGGCAGTTTTGACGTTTTATATGACCATTACAACGGTTTGCATGGTTTCAGATGACTTGATGTTATATGCGAAGTCCATATAACTATTGCCAGTGAAAATTTGTTCAACAGAATGATGACAAACAAAACACAATTTCACTGAAACGGGTTTATCAAACGTTTTTACATTCTAAGCGAAAAGGCCGCCCATTACACTGCCGTATATTTATTTTTGATGTTAGTTTAAGATTCATTTCGGTGTGTAATAAAGAGATATTGGCGTCGATTCTGTCATACCACTCACTAAACTAAACCAATTTGACAGGACTAAAATTATCTGCCTCTCTTTTCATTTTAATATGTGAGAGAAGGGTGGCAACAATTTTAGAGCTATCAAATTTAGTTTAGTTAGTAGAGTACATCAGAATCGATGCTATCATATTAAAAGAGTTAGTTGAGCCAAGGATAGCTTGTTTCCACAAGCTTTTTACAATATAGCCCACCGAGCGAACGAGATTATTCTTCTACGACAAAGGTGTGGAGATGCCTACATATTATATTCATATAAGATTATCTATATACAGGTTGCGTGAACTGTCCAAGACCATTTTGTACACTGGGTGATATCTTCAAGAACCACCACACAGGCTGTCAAGGGCGTCACCAAGGGGGTTAGGGAGGGGCAGCTGCCAACCCTACCCGGAGATAAAAAAAATGTATTCAACTGCAAAGAAACCAAAGCCCTAAGGCCGTGCAATTGTCTTGCTTTGCCGATAAATCCCGCACGTCAAAACTCGACTGAAACCCGCACGTCAAAACTTAAATGTACCTACAATTCATATTTTTCTCATTCTCCATAATATTAACTTGCCCCCCCCCTCCCCCCCCCCCACCCCCTGGCTGGCGACGCCCTTGCAGGCTGTCCTATATCTTTAAGTCTCCACATAATAGTCTACGTTACACACTACAGGGTGTATCAAATCTTTCAGATCTACAATATGCAGCAAATAAGAATTCACAATACAAGAACGCTTATTCCGAAATCCACATACCGGAAGTCACTATATCTTGAACATGTACCATATACAGTGTGCACATTTTTTTTCAAGGTGCACCGGTACACAGGGTGTATTTAATTGTTGATGATGGGCACCTCTGCGTAATCGTGCTCTGATTGCATCCGCTCGTCTTCAGAAGAATGACCGCTGGTACTCGCTGGGCGGCCACCCTTCTCCTCCAGTCAGTATCTGAAGTCACAAAACGTTTTCTTACTTATTTATTACTAGCGGTCCGCCCCAGCTTCGCACGGGTATAGATTAGAGCCTACCTATGTCACCCGGGGATAGTGTAGCTTCCCGTCAGTGAAATAATTTTTCTAATCGGTTCAGTAGTTTCCGAGCCTATTCAATGCAAACAAACAAACAATCAAATCTTTCCTCTTTATATTAGTATAGATACACTAGCAACGCACCCCGGCTTCGCCGGACGTTAAGACCCGGGAGTCTTCCCGTGAACATGGTGCATGTAACTGCGCCGAAATATCGGGAGCTCATTCCACAACTTTACCACGGTAAATATCCCGTAAATAATCATATAACATTAATAATTCCATACGTGCATATTCGTGAAATTAGAAAATTATTTCGAGCATTTATCGAATTATACAGGGTGTAAGGAGAACAATCTCGAAGCCAAAAGAAGGTAATTGTACTCATAATTATGAACCACTTTTAGTATGGGACCAACCCTGAAATCGCGGAAAAAAAAACTGCTGTTCCATACATTTTGTCGAGTGCCAATGACCGTTTTCTGTAACAGCTGATATTTTTATCGCGATTTTAGGGCTGGTCCCTTACCTTCTTTTGGCTTCGAGAGTGTTCCCCTTAAACCCCGTATAGACCTATCGACAAAAGGAGATCCGTAATTCCGTACTCGCGGTGCGATTTAGTATCTGACAGCACCCAGTTCGATCCTCGGCCCTGCACCAATGACTTTTATTTACTACCGAAATAAATGATATACAGTTTCGATGCCATAGCTCAATATCTGTGAAGAAAAACATCGTGAGGAAACCGATATGTCCAAGAACCTCAAAAGTTTAAAGACATATGACATTCGACAACATGCACTGGGCCAGCCCTTAAGAGCCCATCCTCTCTGAGAGAATACCTGAACCCCAGCAGTTCCCATGCTAGGCTGAAATTATGATGATGAACTCCGTACTCGCCATTATTGACAATATGAGAGAATGAAGATGAAGAGGATGGAACACGTTGATCTAGAACCTAGATGGTGTTTGGTTGGTAGTTAACCTTGGCCCCGATTCTACTAAAGAAATAATTTTTAAATTGTATTGTTTAAATTTTATTTTTTATATAATTGCCTCAAAATTGACAGTTTATAATTGTTTTTATACTAAGTTATAATATTAGGTGGTGGTATTTTTCTAGTATAAAACAAAAATTAAAGCTGTCAGTTTTCAGGCAATTATTTAAAAAACAAAATTGAAACAATTACAATTTAAAAACAATTTCTTTAGTAGAATTGGGGCCCTTAATAGTTGTAATTACACTTACAATTGTACACACAGACAACCACCCCCACCCCCTCCCTGTGCAGTACTGTGCACATACTCCTGTGACTTCTTGTGTTCTTGTGTATTGAGATGGCACATAAATGCGTACATTTATATGACATTGTTTTAATACTTTTATTGTTTGATTATTATGTATTAGATTATTGCCTTATTAAGTGTATGTATTTGATATAAAATTTTGCCTGTATCTATATAATTATATATATGTATATATATTTTATTTTGTTTTGTATAAATTAATAACTTTTGTAAATTTTTTTGTCATAACTTTTTCTTATTATTTTAGTCTGTGTTTAGGCATTTAGTTAGTAACATCTAATGGGAGAGGCCATTGGCTCCCGAAACACAGTATTTATTACTAGTTCGGAGCCAATGGGTTCATATATTATTTTGTCAATTTTTATAATGCCCAATAAATTAATTTGTATTTGTATATTTTGTATAATTGTTACATTTATGGGTTTTAGTCTTCTTTTGGTTCGGAAATTTTTGAGCATTGACCTAATATCCATGGTTTTAAATATCTTTGCATTATTGTGATAAAATGTGTCTTACGGTCTAAAGTTGTCTTCTTCATTGTCCGCGTAGGGTGCCCAGTGCGTGGGCTGCAACTCGCTCTCCTCTCGGTCCGTGTTATTGCTTGTTGGACCTGTAATACAATAGTTCCTTTACTCATTGCTACCACTTGTAACACTGATAGTAGATTCACGCTAATATTATGAATGTGAATGTTTGTGTTTCTTCAGTTCAAAACAGAAGTTTTGACGGGCATTTACTGCTTAGTACAGTGGCCGGCAAACAAAAGCCAAAGTCAACGTAGTGGGGGTAAGTTCGAGCATCGGCCAATCGCGTGGACGCATGCCGTCGGAATGCCCCCGCGCACCTCTCTTTTCCACCAACGATACCTTAATAAAATCGTCTATTGCGCACTCAAGGTCATGGCTCAAGTTGTGTGCCAGTTACTGTAGCATGCTTTTGGGCTAGAAATGTCTGTCAGTACCTTAACATTCAAAATCTAAGGCAAAAGTGATCAGAATTTGCGGTTTCCATTCGGGTTTTCACAATATGCTGTAGCTGTCAGAGCTAATCCCAGAGTGGACAGAGTGAAACTAAAGTTTCTCCTTATTAGAAAAGAGTACTTATATCGAACTAAATAGATAGATAGACAATATTTTTGGTGTTATAGATCAACTCGACAGCTTGATTATGGAAACTGTCACATGTAATCATAAACATGCTACATCACTCGCGCGCATGGCGTGGGATCGCACCATTGCGTTTGACACTGCACCCTAATTTAAAGTGGGGCTGTTAAGCTGACCAGTGGTTGATACTGTATCTATTGGAACACTGTATCTATTCGATAGCCCCCTTGATACAATTGGTACAACCTGCCTTCTGCGGTTGGGGTTGTGGTTCGATTCCCACTTAGAGCAAACATTTGTGTTTGTTCTATATCTGGGTGTTAATATCTATTTAAGTATGTATTTAAAAATATATAGGTATCCATATCAGTCTCTGGCAGCCATAGTAATACAGAAATGTTTATTTTGCGATAATGAAATTTAAAACAAACAAAATATAAGTAGGTACATTTTCACAAAAACTAACATACATAGTACAAGCTTTGTTTATGGTCATTGGTTAGAAGACCGTGTGTGCCAAATGTCCCGAATATTTATTTTCTTACATCTATCTACAGGCGTGATGGAGAGGTCAGGGAGCGGGTCCTGCGGCGCGGGGAGGGGCGAGGCGGGCGCGGGGGGCGAGGGGCTGTCCAGGGAGATGACACCGCCGCCCGCGCCCGGAGATCGGTATCCGCTTGATGATACCGCTTCCACCACTGGAACAATACACACTTTTATTATTGAAACTGACGTGGTTTTCACACATTTTATTTATATAACACGGGAATTACTCAACCGGCTTAATCTTACGTGATTAATTCCCGTGTTATATAAATAAAATACACACTTTATTTACCGGTCCGCCCCAGCTTCGCACGGGTATAGATTATAGCCTATGTCACCCGGGGATAGTGTAGCTTCCCAACAGTGAAAGAATTTTTCAAATCGGTTCAGTAGTTTCGGAGCCTATTCAATGCAAACAAACAAACAATCAAATCTTTCCTCTTTATAATATTCGTATAGATGATCGTGCTGACTGTGCTTTGGGAGTAATTGGGAGACCTATGTAGGGGCAAGTAATACAACACGCCCAGCAGGCCTAGCATGGGCTGTGGATATATTGTCTTTCCACCGTTTTTATCCACGCCAAGACGCGACAAAGCTAGAATATGGATACGTTTGTCTTTTTCTCGCGGGATAAAAACGGTGGAAAGACAAGTAGTCCACGACCCGTGCTAGGCCTGCTGCACCATTTCCAGTTATTTTACCTACTCAGTTGTTTCTATACTATGTAATGGTTAGTCTTTTCTGACAGGCGTCAGCGAGCAGCTGGCTTTCCTGGAGGAGACAGGGTGGTTGTACTAGCTGCAGCCGGTTCACACAATCAGAGATCGATCTTATAATCCGTATAAAAGATACTGTTATGTTTCCGGGTATAACGGGTATATAAATAAAAGGAAGAACAAAGAATCTTTTTTTTTTAAGACAGCCCTAGTATTACCCGTGCTGCAGCAGGAAAGTTAGAGCTACGTGATAGAAAGAGAGCGGCTCTCTAGGTGAATATAGCAAGCTGTATCCAGGACTGTGTGAGTTGAATTGCTACTTTATTACCTTGTAGGTAATAGTCCTTATTTATTGAAATTTCTTTGCGGGGTGAACTTTCTGCTCCTTGGTGTATTCTGTGATAGACAGCTTACCAGACAGATAACCTTTTAATCTAATTTAATTATTACAATTTGAATTTGTCATTTTACTATTTTACATAGATATGACATTTTATACAATTTAACATAATTTTAAATTTTTACTACTCTTTAACTGTGTTAAAGATTTTATTTTATTATTTTAATTAATGTTATAAAATTGAGTGGTGTAAACCTACCAAACAAGTTTGGTAGCTTTCTACCACTGACACTTGGGAACACCTTGTGAGGATGTGAGTTCGAATTGTATTGGGATTTCTACCAAATGTATTGTTTGTAAATTATGTCTTGTTTTAGGTTTTAGCTTTGTGTTTTTTTGTGACGTTTCAAAAGTGTATCATAGTATGCCTACTTGAAAGAGATTAAATGAATTGAATTGAGCTGTGATAGCAGTCTGTGTCCAACAGAGAATTGATTTGGACTAAAAGAGTGTGCTCCAAAGTGTTGGCTTCGACTTCCGTTTCAAAGGCAGCTCATTTTCTAAATCGGAAGTCCACAAGTGCTGTGGTGGGTGTGATTTACCCGCGATTTACAAGTTTTCCTGCATTTTCTCAGTACTAAATGTATTCTATATGCGTCCCTATGATATTCACTATCTCTTTGCCATATTTCACGAAGATCAGTTCAAAAGTTTAGTTGTGAAAAGGTAAGAAACAAAAGGCAGACATCCAGGCAGCGTAACTATCGCATTTGTAATATCAGTGTGATTTTATCCTTCTTACCACTAGATGAAGAGTAATTGTCATCACTCTTCACACTGGACTCGGACGCGGGCGGTGTCGGTTTTGGCTGGGACACCTTCCTCTTCAAGGGTAGTTCATCTTCGGAGTCGGAAGTCAAGTCCACGAGTGCTTCAGCCGGTTTGGGTTTGCGCTCCTCACCGACCGCCGCCCGCTTGCCGCCCCCGCTTTCTACTGGTATCACTTCTGTGGATTAAATTAGAAGTAAATGGATAGATGCTAGTCTGTGGATTGCGCTGCCTTAATAGGTGTTCCCCGATGGTTACAATCTGGGTGTCTTCAAATCACGAGTGAATCGGTTTCTTCTAGGCAAGCGTGCTCCACCGTAGACCGCATCATCGCTTAATATCAGGCGTGATGGAGGCCAAAAGCAAGCCTTCTATTTATAAACAAAAAAAGAGATAGAAACTCTTTAGTGTACACCAGAAATAAGAATTTCAAACATAAGTAAATAAAGCAAAAAGCAGAAAAAAGAAAAACAGCACATAAGAGCAGAAGTAGCGTAGAGAATTCCGATACTCTCCGAAACCTAGAGAAGAGTACTGCTCCCATCTTTGGAACGGAGCACCCAAGTATCAACTTGAGCCTGTTGATGCATTACAGCGTAGAGCTGTAAGATTTGTCGACGATCCCAAGCTCACCGAACACCTAGATTCGCATTTACAACAGGGAGTGTTCTGAAAAGCAATCTGATGGTGGCGTCGCGGTTTTATCATCGCACTAGCCGCCACCGCCTGAAAGCTCATCCACATATCAAAGATTAATGGAAATCGCACACAGGGGCCTTACGGACAACTGTTATTGTGGCACCAAACTCGACCGCGAAACGCATCTGGGTGCGTTAAGGTTCATGTTCGCGTGATTTTCCAACTGAGCGGATTTAACGTTAGTTTGGTGCCGCAATAGCAGTTGTCCGTAAGGCCCCTGTTCGATTTACGCGATCTTTCTTGCTCCACGCCTGCAAAATGTGGAATGAGCTACCTACCGCGGTGTTTCCGAGAAGCTACAACATGGGGTTCTTCAAAAGGCGATTTAATCGATTTTTAAAGGGTCGGCAACGTATTTATAATGCCCCTAGTGTTACAAGTATCCATAGGCGACGATGACTGCTTACCATCAGGCAGCCCGTATGCTTGTTTGCCCCATACAGCATTAAAAAAAACTTTCGCAAGCTTACCTAGATCGTCGGAGATGAGGGTAACAGAGTCATTGGCTTGTTGCTGCTGTTGTTGAGGCGCGGTTTTGACAGGCGCGTGCGCAGACCAGTTACCGTCCGCGTGCAGTTGGATCTCGTTACAGTCCACTGGAAGACGCTGTGACGCTAGAACCTCTTGGAAGTACCTGCGATGGGGAATGGACAGGTGTTTTATGTGTTAAAAATAACAGGTTCAGTGATAAATATAATTAAATGTATCACGTTTAATGAAGAAAGATAAACGTATTATCATTTATTCCACAAAAATAAATTGAGTCATAAAATAAAATAGTCAAATGTCCTAACTAAAGTCCGGTCGCGGATCAGGAAGAAATTAGTACTTTTTTTTGTTAAAATTTTCATAACCGTGGATTCAATGTCCTTTAGTCGTAATATTAAACAGTTAACATATTATTAATAGCGTCAAACAAGTCAGAGTCAAGCAAAGTAAGTCACGGTCAAGTCAAACTCATGCCCCTGTAAAGTGGTGAAGACTTTACAAGAGGCTCCTATGGAGTTTTGGAAACAACACGAAAATACATGTTTCACCTCGTTATATCACTTGCCCACACTTGAGCACGTTTACGAGCACTTAATGAATAATAATTCACCATTTAGTACAAATTAACACTCGAAAATACACAAGTTTAGGAAAATAATTCAACGAGCCGACATGTTTTTTTCCACGTTGGCGCCAAAACTCCAGAAATTCGTACAATGACCTGTTATTATCTGTCGCGACTTTAGTCTAATAACCCACCCCAAAGAAATGTGCGCAAATAAGGTCAGTTATTATAAAATCGCTAGTGAAACTATGGTGCAAAGTATGGTATAATAATATACAGGTATGGAATTCCCAGATAAAAATCTACATCATCGATGCTATGAATAGTTCCCAAACTCTATAAATAAAATATAAATATTCGGAACATTTGTTCACACACGGTCATCTGACTCCAAACTAAGCAAAGCTTGTAATATGGCTGCCAGAGACTGATAAACATACATATATATTTTTAAATACATACGTACTTAAATAGATATTAACAACCAGATATAGAACAAACACAAATGTTCATCACATAAATGTTTGTTCTAGGTGGGAATCGAACCCACGCCCCCAAGCTCAAAGGTAGGTTCACTACCAACTGGACCAACGGGCTATCAACTCTATAGTTTGTTTGAAGTTTTGCCAACTGGACAGTGACATAATTGGGTGTCAACTCCCGGAACGCTAGACCTTATTTTTTTTGGTCACGGCGCAAAGCTAGTATCTCTTCTCTACAAAGTATAAATTAACGTCGCTTTCCCCGTCTATCTGTCTGTATGGCCGCTAACTCTGCCTAAACCACGTAACGGATTTTGATGCGGTTTCCACCATCAGTTAGATAAATGTTCACTGTTTATATATATAACTAGCGACCCGTCCCGGCTCCGCACGCAAATTACACCCGTGGGAAGCCGAGCGGGCAGGTCGCTAGTTTCCTATAAGCAAAACTTACCCATATATTTATTTCGCGTTTTATATAATACCGTTAACGAAGCTGCCACGAAACGGATATTGGCAGAATTGTGACACAATAACCGCAGAAGCCATAAACCCAAGAGGCCAAGTTATAGAAACTGACGTGGTTTTCACACATTTGAAACTTTGGTTGAAACTAAAGTCGGAGTGACCGGCTTAATCTTACGTGAGTAATATAAATAAAAAGGCCAAGTCAACTTACCCATCAACGACAAGTGAGTCGTAAGGCGCGGGTCGATCGCAAACAGGGCAGAGCCACGTCGGTTTCCGCTCGTTCATTTGTAGGAATAACGAGGCATCAAAGCACTGCAAGTGTGGGCAGTTGCCCGGCCGGCACGGGCAAGACATGCGCATCTTGCCCAGCGGGCACATTAGCGACACTCGCAGCGATGTGGTGGCGATCTCGTTGTCGTAGTCTTCTGATAGCTTCTCTTTTACTGTGGAAAGATGTTTACCATAAAGAACAGGCACTTAGAACGCAAAACTGCTTACATTTTAACCCGCGATGCATATAGAGAAGTGATTTATATAATAAATTAAATTGCAGAGCAAATACAAAAATACATAGAAACGTTTGTTGTATGGGGTCCCTTTAGTTTAGTTTTATTTCTTAGTTAATCTTCCGTAACATTACATATTCTGTGAAAATTTTAACTGGCTATCCATTACGGTTCAATAGATATAGACGCCTACACCGGGGGAGGCCTATGTCCAGCAGTGGACGCCTTACGGCTGAAATGATGATGATGAGATACAGATGTTAAAAGGTAGGATGGATGCACAAAGACAGACTGACAGATAGACAGCATAGGCTTAGAATTAGGATCCCGTTGACATACTTTGGGTAGGGAACCCTAAAAATCAGTTATATAGCAGATTTAACTTACTTAGAGATCTTGTATAATCCGGATTCTTTGTGCCTTTGTTCTTTAGCCGTTGCAAAAGCTCAGCTGATGAGAGTTTCCTGACCATAAACACGCTGAGGACGTAAGCTCGAGAGTAGTCTGAAGCCCAAGTCACATGAATCTGGTTCGGTACAGTCGGAGATAACTTGACGAGGGAAGATATGTTGACGGGTCTCGGCGGGCGCTTTGGTTCTGGTGTGGGTTTGTTCGTTGGTATGGGATTCTGCAAATAGAAAATATTCTTGAGTTATAGGTTATAATGTTTTCTTTTATGGGCGTCTATTAATCACAATAGGATTTACAGGATTTTTATGTTTTCCTTTATGGGGGCGTCCTTTAATCGTAATAGGTTTTATAGGTCGTCACCGCTTTATGGTTGATATTCCGAAAACCCGGGTTTCACATTTATTGTGCGAACTGCTAGTCTGTGGAATACGCTGCCTGATTGGATGTTCCCCGATGGTTACAATCTGGGTGTCTTCAAATCACGAGTGAATCGGTTTCTTCTGGGCAAGCGAGCTCCAACGTAGACCGCATCATCGCTTAACATCAGAAGTGATGGTGGTCAAACGCAAGCCTATTAATAATTTAAAAAAAAACTTTTTAAATATGTACGTTCGAAGCGCGTGGGAATTTTATATATCGCTTTGTCTTTCGCACTTGCTAGACACAATCATGCCGCTATCACAAGTGAGCCCAATATCCAAGAGCCTTGGAGCTGCGATGGTTCCGGTAAAGAAACGCCCCAAGCATAATATCGATGACTCATTGCCCCCAATAGAATTAGAATTTAAATCATAAATATCTAGGATTACTCACTGGTAGTGGGCACATTTTATTGTTAACTTTAACACTAATACTGGGTGGGAAGTGGTCCTCCTGTTCACATGAAGTTTCCAGAAGGCAAAATCTCAGTTGCGCCTGTAAACAAAATTTTAAAATACAGTTAAGTTTGCGTAGAAAAGCTGTCTGGTAGAATTTTTTTAAAGCTTTAGCGCCGTGATTTTTGTGGTACTGAAATATGTAAGAACTGTATGTTGCATTATTTATTAGATACCTATTTTGATGTTTTTTTAGCTCGCTTGTAATTTGTAAGTCAATTTAAACCTATTTCTAATTGTTGTATCAATTTGAAACTTTGTAAGTACATACATGTAAACGACTACAATAATTGTGTACAATCAAACTAATCTGAAGATGGAGCCGGAAGGTGAATAGTTGAACTCTTCAATGGCTACTAGTAAACTGCTCGAGCTTGGGGTGATTTGTTTTCTTTAACAAGACATAAGTATGTTTTTTCAGTTTTTGACTGACTTTTATTTTACAAATATATGCGATATACCTAAAAATAAAATAAAAAAATAAACATTTTAGCTCAAAGGATCAGCAAGCTGAAGTGGCAATGGGCTAGCCATATCTGTAGAGAAGAACTGACAACCGCTGGTAGACCGGGTTAGACGGGTTCTAGAGTGGAGATCGCGTATCGGCAAACGTAGAGTAGGACGCCCTGCAGCCAGGTGGAGTGACGACCTGCGAAAGGCGGCTGGTGGCAAGTGCCTTGTGGCGTTCTTTAGGAGGCCTACTTCCAGCAGCGAAAGAGCATCAAATAGGCTGATGTTGAAACATTTTTAGGTATATTGCATACATATTATTAGTGTACATAATTATTATGTACACCGATTACTCCACCATTTGTGAACCTGTTTACGTAATCCACTTTTATTTATATAGAGATATTATATATTCCACCTTGAGAAGAAACTGTTAGAGCGGTTTCGCACTACGTCCGATCCGAATCCGTGAAAACATGAATCTAGAAAACTCGGACCGAATTAGGATATTGCGTACGCACTAGTCCGATCTCTGATACAAATCCAAGCAATCATTTTAGGCGGAGCCACAGCAGAGTGTTCACGTCGTTGATCATGAGTCCTTTCAATCGACGTCAACTTCCGAATCTATTCCGAAATGGAAATTGACGGATGACGGAGAGAAATCGGATGACAGAAATCGGATCTAGTGCGTAAACTACCATACAAATAGTTGTACGACAACTCCGGAACGTATTTTCACGGATTCGGATCGGACGTAGTGCGAAACCGCTCTTAAGGTGGTCCCACATAAATATCATTGCCTTTAGCTCAGTAGTTTTAAACCTCATCATCATCATCATCATTTCAGCCATAGGACGTCCACTGCTGGACATAGGCCTCCCCCATCGATCTCCAAAAGGGCCGGTTGGAAGCGGCCTGCATCCAGCGTTTCCCTGCGGTCTCTTTTAGGTCGTCTGTCCATCTTGTGGGTGGACGTCCTACGCTGCGCTTACCAGTCCGTGGTCTCCATTCCAGAACCTTTCGGCCCCATCGGCCATCTGTTTTGCGTGATATGTGCCCTGCCCACTGCCACTTCAACTTGCTAATCCGGTGGGCTATGTCGGTGACAGAGAAACCCCGAGCATAGCCCTCTCCATAGCTCGTTGTGCTACTTTGAGCTTGCTTATGAGGCCCATAGTGAGAGACCACGTTTCAGTGCCGTATGTCATCACTGGTAACACACACTGGTCGAAGTTTTAAACCTACTCCAATAAATAAATTCATAAAATGCTAAATGTAGTTACCCAGTGTTTAGGGTGACTTATTACTACATTTTTTTTTACAAATTGACTTGTAAATGGCTTTAAGAATAAATAAACTTACAGTCGAATTGGTAACCTCCTCTTTTTTTAAGTCGGTCAGAGCATGATTAATACGAATAATTTTGTTCTAGCCCCTGTTGATTTGGCAATATCAATAATTTCGTTTGTGCGATTACTAATTCTGAAGTCGGTTTTTTTAATTGATAATTATTTAAAGTATTAGTGTATTTCCTCAGATGACTGTATAGTGAAGGAAGCCTATGAGATTCACCTGTACTACAAAGTCGAGTTTATTGCTAGTGCCGACGACGTCCTTCCCTGAGGCTATCTCCGTGGCCTGCTGCGGCGTGAGATGGAACACGTATGTGCCCTCCTGCATGCGCCCTCCTTGCAGCGGCATCATGGTCGATGGCTTCATCAGTTCCGCAAGCACATCGTAGAATGGCAATCTGGAAGGAACCGTGTAGTTACAGCCTTCTGAGCAGCGTTCGTAAAGCGTCGTCCGACTCCCCAAAGCGGGTGACGCTTGTCGTCAGATGTTTTCGAACGGCACTGTCACTGTCATGATCAATTTGACAATTGTTTGTATGGATAAGGTTATTACGTACTATCGGGCTAACGCTGTTTGGTGGCTAGGGTCTACAATCTTTATTGATGTACCATTTTATGTGAAACTAGCGGTCTGCCCCTGCTTCGCACGGATATAGATTATAGCCTATGTCACCCGGGGATAGTGTAGCTTCCCAACAGTGAAAGAATTTTTCAAATCGGTTCAGTAGTTTCCGAGCCTATTCAATGCAAACAATCAAATCTTTCCTCTTTATAATATTAGTATAGATAAATAAATTTGAAAATGAACATAATGCAATTCCGCTTCTATTAGACATTTCCTCACTACTATTATTCCCCAAACAAAAAAAGTAATTTTTTCAATGTCTAAGTATCATTTAGTAGTGTCATCAACCAGGATTATTTTCCCTCTGAGCAATTTTACTCTCATACCTCACTGTTGAGGGCAACAAAAAAAATATTGAGTCAACTGTCAGAATTGTCAAATGTTTCATTTGACAATTTTGACGCGATTTTTTTTTTCAGGGCGACTTTCACGCTACAATTTCGTTTTCGGGCGACGGTTTAAGAACGGGTACGATCAATCGTCGAACGATCTCGAGGGACGGTTTACGAACGCAGTCCTGTAGTGGTACAACTCTTTTGCTAAGTTCCCCTGGAGAATTACCACACGATTGCCAGGTAATTTACCACTAATGAATATTCGCGATTCTGGAAGCAAGCTTCCCTTCGGCCCGCCCGTACCCGTGGTACAATACCGCTAGCAGCTATGCATAAAAAATGCCGTGGTAGCCTAGTTGGGAGACCGCAAGACTTGAAAGCGAGAGGTCACGGGTTCAAACCCCGAACCCGTACCAATGAGCTCTTTGGAGTTTATGTACGGTTTTTCATACCACTGGCTTTTCGGTGAAGGAAAACATCGTGAGGAAACCTGCATATGTACGGAGAAGAAATTCAATGGCGTATGTGAATCCACCAACCCGCAACTGGGCCAGCGTGGTGGATATGACCCTTTGCAAGGGTAGGCTAAAAGTCCAGCAGTTGGACTGTTAAAAAAGGCTGATTATGATGACTATGCATTGACACCAGCCTGCCTAACATGCGCACCGCGACAAAATCTAGTCGTCACCTTTTAAAGCGAGAAAGCGATAAGGCGCCTACGGTTTCGTATATGCCAGTCACGCTTTGGCACGATAAAAAGAGTCGACACAATTTTGTCACGACGCGCATGTTAGCCCGGCTGGTACTAGTACAATAAAGACGACTTACTTCTTATACTTAACGTCTGGATGAACGGGGTAAGGCGGCAGTGAGGCTGTAGGCGAGGGGGACGGCATGGGAGCAAGCGTGGCGCCGCCTCCGCCTGCGCCGTACCCGTGGTACATGCCACTGCCGTACATTGGGTTCTGGCGCGCCTGAAACGTGAAATTCTGTTCTAATTTGATAATATACTAACACTACAACAAGGTGTAACTTTTTAAGCAATAAAAAAATCTTTACATGTGTCATGGAGTTAACAGAAACTTGTGTGAACAGAATAAACACCAACTTTTAAAACAAAAATTTAATTTTACCCCGCTTGAAAGTTTTCTAGTTTTTCGTTCACTCCCCAGCAGTGCCGGTTTTAGCACTACCAGCGCCCTGGGCGAAACTTCTACGGTGCTCCCCCCCCCCCCCCCCCTGTCTGCCTTTCAAACCGAAAAAAGCCAAAGATAGAATAGATCACCTATAGCCCCTTTTTATCTGGCGCCCTGGACGATCGCCCCACCAGGCCCTACCCTAACGCCGGTACTGCTCCCCAGGATTAAGTAGCTTTGTACAGACTGAGTAGTTTATCCAGTCCTGGCGTTTGTTAGTCGGCCCAGTGCCCTGCCCACTATACGATTCGGCCGCCTACGTAACTAAAATATATTCGTAACCTGTCTAAAGTTGTCTATCTGTCTGTGGATACAGATTACAGATATACAGAGAGCCTGAAGTCCCTCCGGTCAAGTTTGTCCACTTCCGAACTTGTGTGTCATACATACCGAGACGGGCATTTGCTGGTTGCGGGAGTCCTGCTGGTTGTACCCGCTGACCGCCGGGTGTTGTTGGTACATGCCAGCGGAGCGCGAGCCGGACAGCACGGGCGCCAGCGGGTCCTTGCCCTGGCCCTGTCCGCCCCCGCTCGACGGCATCGCCTGACCGCCGTTCCTGTCGACACAACTCACGTTACTCATTCAACCAATTTAGGGTTAAGCAGTACCATAGTATAAGTATCTCTACTATACTATGGTTAAGCTTAGGTTTCTAGAGAAAGCAGTGTGGTGGCATATTGGCCGCAATTTAGCATCGAGTGATGTCATGTTCTTTGGAAATGGGTGGTTTTCCTGCTCATGCTGTATTGTTGACAACGGGCAGCGTGCTTCTTCAGCCAAGACCAGGGATGCGATGTTTAAAAAAATGAGTAACCATTCTCGGGCTGCTAATGAAAAATTTAAGATATTGCTTTCGCCAATGCCACGGTGCCTGCTGTGATGGAAATCGCAGCCCAAGATCTTTTTATTTGTAAATGGCACTTTTTATAATGTTCTCTTTCATATAGATGACCTCATAGTTTAGTGAATAGTTGTTTTAGAGGTTTCAGCAATTTAGTCCAGATTATAGATTTTGCATATGACATTCTTCGATGCCAAATTACATTCGGTGACCATCACTATTGGAAACCCAAGCTTTAGATTAGAATAAGCGCTAACAGCACATGCCATAGGATTAGATACAGCCAGGATTGAACCCTCGCTGCTTTCAAGCAAGCCCAGCATGCGAGGCTCTACAAAGTGTCCTCCATTTTTATCCAAGTGCAAATGTGGACACATTGTAGCTTAATGTGGATGTTTGTCTTATTCTCGCAGGACAAAAATATTGGACAATATTTTCTCGCGGCTTGCGTGCTAGGCCCGCAGTAGGCACTTCGTAAAGGTAATGGTAAGTTGAGAATATGCTACATTTTTATTCACAACAGAGTGGAGAAGGTTCATGCACCTTAAGAACCAGCCGATTTAATAAGTTTTATTTCATTGGCAAGGCTAATGGTTCTTTTCATATCTATGTTTAATCGTAATAGGTTCAGTGTATTCTTATTTTTTTTAATGTACCACTTCATTTACGTCTGTTATGTGCTCACTGGACCATGCTTATCTCAGTAGCATGTAAGATGTACCATCGTAAAATGTATCATAGCATGTACCATCTCAACCTGTCATCTTTTCTACCAAGCATATTACAGCAACTTCAGAAAGCTTGACTTTTCTGAATCTGCTGTACTTTTCTATAGTATGGGATACCGACACCGCAAGCTTTACCTTTCCACTGCTGCAGGCAATTTCATTCAACACCTTTGGCAAAGAGATTCAACAATCACAAGACGCGTGCAGTTAGGGACTACTTTTGTTAAGGCCGAGGAATAAGAGAGCGCGTGGCGAGCACCCGCGCCCCCCGCTTTGAAGTAGTACAGAGGGGTTAACCAAGACCCACTTTCTGTTAGCGTTAACGCCTGTGGAAAAATGAAATTGTATCAAAAAGGCATTAGCTTGAGATAACATCTCTCAAGCTAATGTCATTGTCAATGTCATTTTCATACAATTTCATCTTTCCGCACTTCCGCAGGCGTTAACGCTAACAGAAAGTGGGTCTTGTCTAACCCTCCCAGGAGTGCCCACCTCGCGCACTCTACATTCTCCGCTCGACACAAATGTAGTCCATTAACTGTAAAGCTACGATTACACTAGGCAACATCGTGCGGCGTTGTAACACACTGCAGTGTTATAAAGTCGAAATACCATTTTTCATTGCACGTAGCATACATTTTTTATATAATATTTTCATCAAATGTCAAAATGTACTTCGCCCTTGTATCAATGGGAAAGAGATTTGTTTACCTCTCATCTTTGTAGCATGCCGCAACGATGCTGCTATGGTGTTTTTAGCTTAAGAACATACCCAACCCACAGCACAGACATACCCAACTTTAAGGAACAGTAATAACTATTCTTTAGTTCCTAGGATATGTTTATACAAATGGGGACTACGTCGGTGGCATGAGTGGGGAAATAAAGCACGCGAGCCCTCGAGGGGATGCCTGCACTCCTCGCTTTTACACTTCCAGCTTTGGAGTAGTGCTGGGTGACAGGCTTTCCCAACCGCTTGCGCCACTAATGTAGTCCCCATCAGTACCAAGATCATGCTGACAGGTAGCTACCAGCCAAACGCAACATGTGAACACTTGCCTAGAATTACTATTGTTTTGTGAGCGGTGGCCATTCTCTCTGAGCCGGGATCTAAGTTCAGAAGAGGTCCCATTCTCTGCGGGCGCACTGGCGGCGCTCCCTACTCTCGCTGAAGAGCGTGTTTTAACCATTGTTGACGCGCGACCATGTCATGTCAACTGAAATTTAGTCCAAAAATGGACCTATGTGAGTCAACTGTCAAACCGCTGCTTCTGGAAAATTTCTTAACATCGCGAAACGAAATTGTGGGCGTCCTTATTTCTCTTAAGAATGTCTTCACGCTTCTCGCGGTCTCTCGCTCGCGCAACAAATCTTTTTATTGACGTAAAATTACTGGTGGTGCAGAAAGTTTGGTTACAAACTTTTCTTTACTACAACACGGAAAAAAAGTCCCAAGCAAATTTTATAATTATTTTCTTAAATAAAAATTTGTACTAAACAAAAAGAAAATGTGGTAAATTTTATTGTAAATTTTTTAACACCGGCCTCAGTAATTTTACATTATCAAAAACTTGAATGTGCAAACAGAAAGCGCGAGACATGTTTTAACACTCTTAATTTGGCTAGTAAAGGGTGAGGGACACTAACATGTACATCTGCAATTGAATAATTATCCATTTTAGTCGTCAATGGTTAAAACAAGTCTTACAGCATTTATTTAATACTAGATAAACAATAAATCCGGAAGTGTTGATTTCGAGTTGGTGATCCTCTACAAAATATTATTTCAAATTATTCCACTGCAGCTGTGAAATTGTATAGCTAAGGAGAGAAAGTACATAGCAAGTTTAAAGGATAATTCACATTATACTTGACGGGGACAGACCCTAACAGAGATGTGAGCCATATACTGCATTCATCATCATTTCAGCCTATCATGTTCCCACTGCTTGGACACAGGCTTTCTCTCAGAGAGAAAATGGGACTCTGATCCACCATGCTAGCCCAGTGCATGTTGGTGAAATGTTGAAGTTCTTGGACATACCAATATTTCCTTCACTGTTTTTTGAGAGATGGCATTAAAACTGAACTTGACATATTTATACATATTATGTTGCCGGGTTATATTGGATATTGTAAAGCACACAAGCTACCATTCAGCCACCATTGCTCTTATTATACTGGGTTAAGCGGAAAGGGTGTACTATGCTGAAAGGGGACCCATCGTTATAAACAACTTTAACGATGGGAGCAACTCTGAAATTGCGAAAATATATCAGCTGTTCCATAGACAATGGTAATTAAATCTTGACAAAATCTATGAAAAAGCTGATATTTTTTTCGCGATTTCAGTGTTGCTCTGTTATTAAAAGTTGTTTTTTAATAATGGTATGGACCCTTTTAGGCTTAGTACACCCTTTACGCGTAACTCTGTATACATATACAGGCAAAGATCACAAAAGTGAGGATATACTCAACCAAAAAAATTTCATCCCACTGTATCTAGTACTTGAAAAATAACACCATCAAGGCATTTGTTAAAATCTACTTTGTCAAATTGTTTGCATGTATGATAAAGAAGTCAATGTAAAAAACCACTTCTTATTCATACTGGGTCCATTCGCACCACGGTGTGAATCACTATTTTTTATATTGGGTGCATTCGCACCACGGCACCGCGACCGAAACCACCGGCGCCGCAGCCATTTTTTGTGAATCGCTGATTATATTGTGGTGCGAATTAACCCAGTTAAAAAAATTGTGATTCACACCGCAGTGCAAATGGACTCAGTATGAATAAGAAGTGGTTTATTCAAACTGCGGTGCGAATGACTCTAGATATTAATTTAGATCACTTGAGCAATTCACACTGTGGTGCAAGGTGCAAACCAAATTTGGTTGGCTGCATTACCCCTCATTCAATGTTGGCACCATCCAGATCGAGACAAACCCTAGTATAATGTGAATTAAGCCTTATTCGTGATTCATAAAGGTAAATAACAGGAGCCAGCGTTGTGAGAAATAAGGGACAGTCCTGTCAATGAAATTTTCCAGAAAATTGGTTCATTACAACAAACCACATACAGGATCACAGATAAAAATTAGTCAATTACTTTGGTGGATAAAGTAAATAATTAATGTTTCATAGCTACAATGTGAAGCAATAATATTTTGGAAGGTACTGCTGATTTATAACTATAACTATGATTTTATGTTACAGCAGGCCTAGCACGGGCTGTGGACATATTGTCTTTCCACCGTTTTTATCCCGCGAGAAAAAGACAAACGTATCCATATTCTAGCTTTGTCGCGTCAAGGCGTGGATAAAAACGGTGGACAGACAATTTATCCACAGCCCATGCTAGGCCTGCATGAATGTATAATTTTAATTGAACTTTTTAAATACAAGAATAAAGAAACCCATTTTAGTTAGGCATATTGTTAAGAGCCCAATCTTCATCTATCCTCTATCTCAGTGGTGCATTTGAACATGTTTTTGAAGGATTATATAAAATCTAAGCTGTATTAATTAAGGAAATAATATCACTAATGTTCAGTGATATTTCAATCAAACAAATTTACAAACGAAATAAGAAATGATTATCAATTTAAAAAACTGACTTCAAAATGAGTAAATGTGCAATTTCGTTTACTTGGATGACATATTTTTTCCAATTATTATGATTTAAACCCATTTTGATAAAAATTTGTATGAGACTAATTTAAAAGAATACTTTCAAATAAAATAAGGATTTTTCCATATCGGTTTATAATTATATGAAGAAGTTCTGAGGTAACAAACATAAAAATACAACCAAATTCAGAAGAGAATCCTTTTTTGAAGTTTGTCAAAAATATTATAAGTACTAGAATTGATTTTTAAGCATGAAAAGATGTTTTTTAAAAATTATAATTACTTGTTTCAATCTATATGATTTTTTTACTGTACTTAGCTATTTATAACAGATATTAAAACAAGTGCATAACAAGCCCAGACATTTTATCAGCGAATATTTTATTCGAGGAATACAGCAGGACTTCTTTAATCAGAACTCCGAAAATTCAACGAGTAAACTTTTTAATGCACTGATGCTTAAAAAGCATACTTTTGTACACTAGGTCATAAAAATCATTTTAATTTGCATAAAATCAAAAACTTTACGAGCATGAGAAGTGAAAATGTTATTTTCTTTAGTTGTTCATTTATGAAGACAGCTTATGATTGTTTCATAGGTTTAGCTTTTAAACATTTTATGTAAAAAAAAAGTGGAACTGTGCAAGTGAGTTAGAGGATGCTTGAAACATTGGCATTGACTTTGGTATTTTTTGTGTTTACAAATCATATTTATATAATAGGTACCAAACATTTCGTCCAATCAACTGCATCACACAATTTTTTATTTGTTTGCAGTTTGTACAAGTAGCTACTACCAACCAACCATCTAATAATATAAATTATAAACAAAATAAGCTACCAGAATATACTGTACTAAGGGTACATCAAGTCTCATGGTGTTATTTTGTCATAGATTTATATAGATAACTTGTTAATCTTAATATTAAGATAGTCATAAAAATATGATGCTACAAATGCTACAATGATTCATACAAATACAAAGTTTTTGTTGGGAAACCCATTACCCCAAGTGGGATAATGAGGGAATCAAAAAATCGATAAAGCTGATCATAAATATTAGCCCATTAAGAGATAGTACACAGGAAAATATTGTTCAAGGTATGTATAGAAAACTAGTATAGGGCTGTTAAACACTACTGGTGTTATGATAAAAAAATATTCATGACCAACCACCACGTTTTATACAAGAAATTAAAGGTAGTTTGGAAACGTAATTATTTTCAAACTCCGTGATTTTACTCAAGAATCTGTATATGCGCAGGGGTCAGTCAAAGTTATTTTAACGGGTTAATAACGAGTAACAGTAATAAAACATTGTATTTGTATAAAAATAAATCCTAAAATGAAAACGTATACAAAATGCTAAACAATATGGTTGTCAGGTGTTCAAATCGAAGGACACTCACCATAACCCGTTACCATAATCGTAATATCTGTTATTCATAATATTTACTGTTAAACAATTAGATTAATTCGTATTTTTTTCACAACTGAACTATTCCCGAATTTAAATAATCACAAAATGCCATTGCTGGCGGCTGGACGCTAGCGATCAGTCAGCTCAGCCGCCACATTGGCCATAAACTGTTTTTTTTTTCAAACTTCAACATGCTCACACCCTATATATAATTTATAATTTGTAAATTATGTTTATAATTGCAAATTACTGCTGTAATTTGCAACAGCATATTAAAATTGTTCTTTGAAACTTCGTCACATTGCAAGAAATTAATCAAATAAATGTATATAAAGCTATGTTTACACTGTGGAAAAACCATAGATAATACACCGACATCACTTCCAGTTCCTAATTTCTTACGCTGCGGCGTTTCTTTCCCAAAAACGAGACAAGTTGGAATTATTTCAAATAAAATTATTCTTATTTATTTAAATAAACTGCTTAGATCAACCAATAATTTTATTAAACCCTCCCTCTTGTTTGTGTATTTGATAAATTATTAATCTACAATCGACGATAGTTTTTCTCTGAGGAAACCCACAACCACAGCACAACCTTAATGGTCGGCAAATGGTCGGTTGATTTTTTTTTCATTATGTTTCGAGCATGGACGTACTTGTACGTCCATGCTCCATGATGGGTTCCATCATGCGTCCATGGTTTCGAGTTACCCGTACGTATACGTAAGCCATATTTTATGGTTTATAATGTCCTTGGCCATATTTTACATATATATTTTTTAATCTTGGCTACGGCCCTACGGCCCCATTTGTTGTTGGAGCAATTTTGCCATCAACAGTGGGAGCAGTTAGGTATATGTTGTTACAAGGTAGTCCTGCGCACGGAGGATTCCGTATCACCAACTTATATTTGTCAAAGATCACCAAATTATTTATTTTTATTGTTAACTTAGTACTACTACTAAAGCACAAAAATATGTACAAAAAGACATCCTGCTCAGGCGGTCACCCTTCCAAGTACCGACCGCGCCCGACGTTGCTGATCTTCGGTGATCGTACGAGAACCGGTGGTGATTAGAAATTTGTCACCGACCCGCACTTGGCCATTATTTATTATTTGTTGTTAAGGTTTAGAGTGTGTACTCTAATCACAGTAGACATACTAGACACTATAATCCAAAGAGAATATAAATACTACGTCTATAATCATGCTAAGTTTGACGCTGGTATACAAGCGTCAAACTTAGCTCTTTGGGTACCTACGGAACCCTAAAAAGGAGTGACATGTTATAGTTCACCTATATTGGGGGTTTTGTGTGAATTTCAGCCAAGAGCCTTTGATTATGTCATCGTCAAAGCAATGAGCTTACGACTCTCGTCATCTCGCTTACATTCCGGGCATTCTTTTTTTTTATCATTTTATCTCTAGGTAATATCAGCAATAACTACATCCTGACACCTGAAATCTCAATTCTAACCACGGAAGGAAGTTAGATGCTCACTAAACAAAAACAAGAATGCCAATTTTATAGTTACCTATAAGCCAGAAAACAAGCGCCACCCCTAACTCGCACGCCCAAAAATGTACTCTACTAAGTACAAGGAATAAAGGCCAAAAACGCCGCGCTGCGCCGCGTTACGCGCGTGTTGAGTGGCGTTTACTTACTATTCGATCGCAATAATCCGTTTCACCTATGGAGGGAAATTCAAATTACAAACAGTTATCTTGCCTTTTTTTTCTTCTTCCCCGTGTTGGGGCCTTTGGCTCCGCATGATTGACGCAGTTGACAACAAGTCCACGATCTGTGTACAAGTCGTATGAGTTTAGTTTTAGAATTTAAAGGTAGGGAAACGATACGCGAAAATTAGGATGTAGTAAGGATTAGGATGGACGGATCAGAGGAGTGTAAAAGATATAGATAAATAAAATTTATAGTTTAATGTCCTTCAAGATGATAAAATCAGATAGAGAATGGTAGATAGAAAAGGGAAGAGATTGTATATTAGTAGGCAATGGAACACGGAGGGATATCAAGTCATCGTAAAAGGAAGCATGGTCATGTAAAGGACAGGAAAAAAATATATATATGGTCTAGATCCCCATAATCACCACATTC
Source organism: Agriopis marginaria (assembly GCA_932305915.1). NCBI lineage: Eukaryota > Metazoa > Arthropoda > Insecta > Lepidoptera > Geometridae > Agriopis > Agriopis marginaria. The sequence goes on from OW029932.1 coordinate 5,926,882, forward strand.
GCACTGCTGACTATCTATGATGTTAAACTGAGCAAGGTGGGCGGGACAAGTGGTATGCCCAAGACGCATCCTAATCAAAATCGTTGATGGCACATTGCCAAGGTTTAAAACTCCCTTGTGCTTGTATAGTGCTAACAGACGAGACGTACTATGGTACGCACTAATAGTAAACGATGGTATTAAGGCGCGGTCTGATCACGATTTCAAATTCGTTTTTCACCCGCTGACGCCATGATCTATTTGCTATCTAAAACGGCTTTGTTTAAAGTCGTAAATCGTATATCATCATATTTGATGATGATGATGACTTTGTGCTTGTGTTTATATTATTTTGAGGGTTTTTATTTAATTTATCAAACTATATAAATGAATTTCAACAATTAACTGGTTAAAGTTTTAAAAGACTAGTCTGGCTATACAATTCGTACAAAAAAATATGTTGTTGTCGCTGAAAATTCAGAGTTCTTCAAATCAGAAGCTATTTTTATTGTGCAATTTGTAATATGTTTTTTTAAGAGTCTAGACAATTTTTAAAAAAATTATTCGGTTAAGATTATTACCAAGGGGTTTTTTCTACTTGTAGTATTTTTTTTATCTGATCAGTTAATTTTGTCACATCACACTAAGCGTTTAAAAACACTTCTTTTGGTAAGTTTTGCGATTGTACCGCGTCTTAATCATAATTTTACACTGCATGAGCATGATGTCTTATTGTACTTATTTTTGTGCTTTAGTAGTTAACAATAAAAATAAACAATTTGGTGGTACGGAACCCTCCGTGCGCGAGCCCGACTTGTACTAGGCCGCCTAAATTTCAAATTCATTGGAAAAGCTTTTCTTCTATGTACCTTTAGCTGTTATTCTAAGTGCCTTTAGAAAACTGATTAGCAATACACTAGAAAATGAAACAATAGGATCGATCAAAAGCATTGACCTATATGGCGGGAAATTAAAATTTCAAACAGTTTTTTTGTCCTTGTTGGTCTTCTGTGCTTGTCAGGCCATAGGTGAAACGCACAACCTTAAGTCTAAGAGTGAGGTGAGACTTCGCTATCGCTTATCTTGGTCTAAAATGTTATAAAACTGTGTTAAATACATATAATCTAAAAACAAACATTTTAATTAATTAAAATCCACTGTATTGATAATGTAGGTAAATTATTTTTATAAACAGTAAATAGTTTAAAGTTTTGTCGACACGGCCATGCTTAGTGCGTAAATATTTTTACAAAAAAATCCTCTAATACGAATATACATTTCCGATTTACGTTGGGTTAGCGTCTAGCTACAAGTGTATGGATTTTGTGTGCACCAATTACACCATATTGGTGCAATATGCACATTTCGCTCTGCTAGCCTAGTCCTGTGGACATCAAGACGAGCATGTACTTTTGGCGTAGCTCCTTCGGGGTGATCTGACCACAAACGCTCTGCCAGAGCTGCTGCCCTTGGCCACACACGGGCATCAAAGCCTCCTTCGCCCACAGTCCACGACCATAATGTTGCTTCTCCACCTATAATATGACCACTGCCAGTTTTCATCCAAGGTCGATGCTCATAAAACCTCTGCCATGAATTGAACGGTGTTTTACATACAGCCACGTGCCAAGTTCCATAACCACTATTTAAGTCCCATGCATCCTCATGAGACACGATTTTACGTAATCCTGTAACATATTTTTCAGTCCAAGTCGCAGAACGGACTTGTAAGCCCATTATATATTTCAAGTCTTTCAAGTCAGTTTTAATTCGCCCATTTAAACGTGAAGGCCAGAAAACTGTGAGGTTGGGCAGTTTCCCATTTACGTATTCAATGTGGTGTATAAGCGATCTCGTGAAATCTAGCCAGATAACCACAGGATCAGATCCATTGAAACGTTCTGTCCAACAGCTCATAGAAACATCATCACCACCGAGATGAAATATATCGTCTACTCCAGTTAGCTGAATAATATCTGCGTAGATATTCTGTAATGTTTCAAAGATGTATGGACTGAGGGGGTTGAGCTGGCCACATGGAGGATTCTCACAATCGCTGTCTACACATTGCACTACGTCACCTCGATCCTCTGGACCCCAGTTCAAAGCCTGATTCATATGAGCTGGCGTATCAATTTCTATTAAGACACGTATACCTCGTAATCTAGCCCGACGTACCAAAGCCTTAATTTGATCAGAAGAGTAGAAATCCGATGGACTATTGGCCCCATACCGAGCCAGCTCAGGTGAGTTATCAAATTGTATCGAAAACGCCTGAGAGTCGCTTGCATGCCAATGCAGAGTATTAAGTTTAGATGCAGCCATAGCGTCGATAGTACGTAGAATATCGCCAAATGGAATGTGGTTCCGCGCTGTGTCTATCATCAAACCTCTGTATCTGAATTTGGGTTCATCATTTATCACCGCTTCTTGTATTATTAGCAATGAACCCAAGTAAGGATCTAGCCAGATCAGTTGTGATAAAGTCTCCAGGCCGTGCCTCGCTCCGCAAAATGAACCTGCTACGATTTCAACCAACAATGTTATGGCACTCACTGGCTCAACAGAGAGTTGGTAACTCTCATCTGTATTAAGCCGGAGTATTGGATCTCCACTATCGTTGACTGCCACACGAACTACAACACTGTGCGAGTCTCCAAAGCTGCGAAGTCTGCCTTCAATTTTCCGCAGATCTTGTTTGAACAACTGGAATGCGTCACGCAAATGCTGCCGAACGGTGTCACTTGGAGCAAACTCTATTTCGATTTGAAAGTAATCAGAACGAACGGGCACAGCTGTGGTACCCACACTAACCGAGCCAGTTGGTAATGGCCATAGCAGATCTCCAGAGCACAGCATATTGCACGTTTCTAATGACTGTAGTGTCTCTCGTGTCTGTGATGCTTTAAGCGGTATGCACTTTCCATTTTTACATTCCCAACTCCACAATGGTACTTTGGACCTGAAAATTCAGATAATTCATCATGAGTATATACTTACTATGAATTTACTTAGTAGGTATACAATTTTACTTACGCTAGTAAGTTTGTTAACCAGGCAAGAGAACTGAGACTGAAAAACAGCGATAAGATACTTTCATATTTCCGTTGCATCTTGTAGCATGATAACGATGTTTTGGTTTCTGCGCTTTACATATACCTACTTTGATCTGACAATTTCCACAAACTATACAAGAAAACTAAAGTATTTCCCATCTCATACAAAAGATAAATCCAAATTATTATTTTCTTTTCGTTATTGCCACATTTCTACTTCAAAAGTGATAAAATAACAAATCATTCATCATCATCCTATTTTTCTGTCCAAAAAGTTTATCAATATTTTTTATTAAATTAGTGTCATGACACATGATAGGGCCCTTTACAAGTCTTCCATAAGCTCTTTGCCTTTACTTGAACGTAGTATCTAGCCCTTTATTATACTACTCTGAAGCTAGAAATAAATAGCCATCATAATGACTCCATGTAAAGCGTGGTATATATGTACATAAATGTATGTATTTGTGTATGTTTGTTTGTATGTAACGGAAGTCAAGGACTGCGACAATGCAATAATTTAAATAGTTTGTACCATTATTCCTACCAGAATCTTCAGAATTAACGATTCTTTAGCGTGTGTTTTAACCATTTTTTTATTTATGTCAGCTTGTGATTCGTATTGTAATCATGATCGTGTCACATGTGCCATCCCGTTCATTTACTTACTCACACCACACACGTGAGCGAGTTAGCAAGTGATTGCGATCACAATATATACTGATGGCTGGACAGACGGAGGTAGAACTGAAACTTCAGTTTTGTTACTGAAGAAGATGGTATGGTCCAAACTCTTTTGGCAAAGCTCATTACATGAGTATGACTTTGCAGGCGATATAGCCTTAAACGCTTTAGCTTGCCCGATGGTCAAATAAAAAAAAAGTTTAATTTTGACGTTTTTGTTATAGTTTGTGACATTTGTCATTTTGATTTGTGTTGAAATTGAAAGAAAACAAAATCTATATTTTTGTGCTGCTTCGCTAATAGATTTTTTAAATTTTAAATATGCAGAAGTATGAAAAACTGGAAAAAATTGGTGAAGGCACCTATGGGACAGTCTTTAAAGCTAAAAATAAAGAGACTCATGAGATCGTAGCTCTCAAACGTGTGAGGTTAGACGATGACGATGAAGGAGTACCATCTTCGGCTCTGCGAGAAATATGTTTATTGAAAGAACTCAAACACAAAAACATTGTTCGGTTATACGACGTGCTACACAGTGAGAAGAAGCTTACCTTAGTATTTGAACACTGCGATCAGGATTTGAAGAAGTACTTTGACAGTCTCAATGGGGAGATCGATTTGGATGTAGTGAAGTCGTTTATGTATCAACTACTGCGTGGTTTAGCGTTTTGCCACAGTCACAACGTTCTCCACCGTGATTTGAAACCTCAGAACTTGTTGATTAACAAGAATGGAGAATTAAAGTTGGCAGATTTTGGCTTAGCAAGAGCCTTTGGTATTCCTGTCAAATGTTACTCTGCAGAGGTGGTGACTTTATGGTACAGGCCTCCTGATGTCCTTTTCGGTGCCAAACTGTACACTACTAGCATTGACATGTGGTCTGCTGGCTGCATTTTTGCTGAATTGGCAAACTCTGGGAGACCATTGTTCCCTGGATCTGATGTTGATGACCAGTTGAAAAGGATTTTTAAAATGCTTGGTAAGTGTGACTGCACATTAGTAAAATAGCTATCATTTGTATGAAGGTTTAAAATCCCTTATATTTTAATCTCATTTATTCCTAAATAGATGTAAAATGCTTATTTTGTGCAAGCATTTTATAAATATACAAGGTTATGCATACAGACTGTACTGTGCCGAAATGAGGTCATTTTACTTATCATTACGAATAACTTTTAATGGGACCAACCCTGAAATCGCATAAAAAAGAAATAATTCTTCCATAGAAAAATGTCATTAACACTCAACGAAGTGTATAGAAAGTTGTTTTTTTTTGCGAAATCATGGTTGACCAACATGTACAATGAACTACAATCTAGACATCTTCAAGGCTAGAGTGAATATAATATATCACTAACTTGGGTTACAGTGTATTGCGTTTACACGGTAGTGTTCCCATAGTAAAAGTTGTTCATAATGATGAGTACAATGATCTTTCGGCTTAGTGTTGTCTATATGAGTAACACTGTAACTTGAGTTACAGTGTATTGCCTTTACACAGTAGTGTTCCCATAGTAAAAGTTGTTTATAATGATGAGTACAATGATCTTTCGGCTTAGTGTTGTCTATTTATGAGTAACACTGTAACTTGAGTTACAGTGTATTGCCTTTACACGGTAGTGTTCCCATAGTAAAGTTGTTCATAATGATGAGTACAATGATCTTTCAGCTTAGTGTAGTCTATATGCGTAACACTGTATACTTATTAAAAAAAGAATTACATTCTCATTTAATAAATTTAAAATGAGATTATGCAGGAGGAGAAACTCATGCCCAATTAGAAGATACTATTCTCACTGCCGGTGGGATCTGCAGATTTACAAGTGTACTATAAATCACACTTTGTGTAGTAGTAGTTGCTCATTCAGGTTGTCCTTTGACATAGGCCTCCCCTAGTTCCGTCCAAACTTTCTGTCTTGAGCTAATCTTCTCCATCCCATTGGCAAATCATCTTCCCATCTCTTAAATTGGCATCCTCTTTGTCTTTTTCCATTTCTGGGATACCATTCCATAATGTCTTTCGTAAATTTTTCTCTGTAAGTCTTCATAATGTGTCCGGTCCAGTTCCATTTAAAGTTTTTACTTGTTTTGTGAACATAATTTACTTTTGTTCTTTCCCTTACTTTTGAAATAGGTCACCAGTCTCGTAGCCTTATACTTAGCATACTTTGCTGCATGTGGCGTTGGCAAGTTAGAAGTTTTTGTTCGTGGCAAATAAACTGGTTGCTGAAAATCATATTATCTATGTACACATTATTTACTTATAGTATATATTTCATTTTCGGTTTTAATATCCTCCAATTAGGTGTGCCTTTTGCCATAGGCCTTCTCCAACTGTCTCCATTGCTCTCTATCATCTGCCACTCTTATCTAGTATGGCACTAGGGTCAGCCGAATGTCGTCATCCCATTTTCTTGTTGGACATCCCTATCTTCTTATGCTGTCTCTAATATGACGCATTTTATGACCTCATCATCATTTCAGCCATAGGACGTCCGCTGCTGGACATAGGCCTCCCCCATCGATCTCCAAAAGGGCTGGTTGGAAGTGGCCTGCAAGACCTAATTTCTCACAATAAAATTATTTTTCATAGTCTGGTTTTAGTTTTTTAACCTTTGTTTTTGTTTATTTATATTCATGATATTACCTTGTATTACAGGAACACCTAATGAAGACACATGGCCAGGTGTAACACAGTTACCTGACTACAAACCCTTGCCTGTATACCAACCCAGCCTGGGCCTAGCTCAGGTTGTCCCCAGACTACCTGCCAGGGGTAGAGACCTACTCTCTCGCCTTCTAACGTGCAACCCGGCCTTGCGCATGCCAGCTGACGATGCTATGGCTCATGCATATTTCCACGACCTCAATCCATCCGTGAAGAATGACAGATGTTAACAGTCAATTCAACCATACAAGTGTACCTCGGAACTTTTATTCAGTGTTAAAGACAATGAGGATGAGGTACAAGAGTATTGTGATGGTGATACTTGAATAGCGTAAGGATCATTTCGAGGATAGAACTATGTTTGATCTCTGTAAACAATCTGAAGAACCCACATGTTTAAAAGATTTTCAGATGTGAATACTAAATGCGGTATACTCATTTACGCAAAATGAGTACATGCATTTTTTTAATCTGTAGGAATCTTTAGAAATATTTTGTTTGTACTAAGCAGAGACAAGGCAAGCGAAGTTCAATGGATCCATTTGTTGATTATTTTTCTCACTCTCTTGGTCTCACAGAGGTCTGTTTTTATAAACTTGGCAATTTAATATTGGTATTGTTTAAACAGGGAAAAATATTAATCATTACATTATAAATTTTTTGATAATTTTGCAAATACATAAATAGTTTTCTAGCTGGTGTTGTTTCTAACATCAAATGACTGTGCTCAACGTTTCGAAATCTTTATAATTTCAGGGTTGGTTCCATAGTAAAAGTTTCTCATAATAATGAGTACAATGACCTCCTTTCGGCTTATTATTACTGTTCCGTATAACCCTGTTTAAGCACTACTTTTTTTGTTGTTGTTATTTTTGGCATGTCAATGTTGAATCTATGTTGTAACAATCTTTGCATATTAGAAGTACAAGTATATAACGTGTATGTGTGTGCTCTCTAAGGAGGCCTTTGTTCAGCAGTGGACGTATACTGGCTGATGATGATGATGATGAATACAAGTATATAATATTGCATTTGCGTATTAGCAATACAATAATACATTCAATCTCAGAGCCCACTTTTAGGTCTATGACAAGAAATGATTTATTTCCATGTGAAATTAAAATGTTTGCTATTTTGTGCTAGGTACTTATTATTTATTTGTAATAAGTTATCATTGTTTCTAATTGAAAATGCTAGTTATGTTATTTAATTCCTATTGAGGTATCCCTGTTTATCTTTGTTATTGTTTGGCTTAAGTTATTGATCTCTATATATTATTTACTAACTAACACAGACCTAAGCGGCGCTAAGAAACTTGCCATCAAATGGAGTTAATTGTAAAAATATGAATGGAAAAAAAAACTGATGATTTTTGCTAGTGTTTTGTACATACGAATGTAACTGTTAGCCGATAGACTGCAGAAAATGTTTTCATTAATGTACACTTCCGTGCATGGCGGCCGATCACAGCCGCGTCTGTCGGTGTGTCGGCCTACGTATACGCGCGGCGGCAATACGTCATACGCGCGGCCGATGCGACAATACTTGCACTATGAAAATGTATGGCGCCGATTCCAGATATTCGATAACCGCGCGCGACGACTGACGTCGCCATACATTTTCATAGTGCGTATTGTCGCATCAGCTGCGCGCGTAAAGGTAGCTTCCGATCTTGGCGACCGCGACCGGCGGCAGTGGCCGCGTCGCGCGACCCACTAAGTATTTTATTTTATTATTTTCGTAAATTTAACAGCTATTTAAAAAAACATTATATTTGACTATATAATCATATAAATTAAGGCTAATTAAAAGTGGGTCATCTTCATCATCATCCACAGCCTTCCTTATTACACTGCTGGGTATAGGCCTCTCTCTTGCTATGCCATCTGCCTCGGTCCTGTGCTAAACAAGTCCAGGTTCGACCCGCGATAGTAATAATAAGTAGTAACATAAAAAGTGGGTAGTATGAATTTATATGGACCGCTAAACAATGCAAGCGACTTCGCACGACGTGGGTCTCTTGCGTTGTTTAGCGCTCCCTAAAATTAATCAGTGGGTCGTGCGACGTGACCGCTGTCGCGGTTGCAAGATAGGAATGCAACATTTACGCGCGCAGCTGCGACGGACGCGATGAACGGAAGTCTACCTTTAAACTTGTAGTGACACACCACAGACTTTACCAGTGGTAATTATGATGTATGAATGTTCACTAAAAGTCTAGCAATGAAAATCACTGATAAAGTCTGTCACTGGTTTATTTAATTACATCTGTGGGAAGAGCTCTAACGACCTAGTTCATTCACAAACTTCACAAGTCTAGCCCGGAGGGTGACGTCTGTTGTACTAAACTCGCGGCCTGCATTGCGATCCCTAAGACAGTAGATTACAATGCACATGCATAAATGTGTCATTACTAGCTTTTTAGAATTCACTGTTCTGTAGCTGTCAGAACAGAATGATTCTCAGCGCGGCTAAAGTGTCTATGATTGTCTTAAATGTTATTAAACAAATTGACTAAAGTCGAATTGGTAATTGGAATCAGTGAACTAGTACTAACCAGCTCACTGGTAATTATAAAAAAACTGACATTACAAATGCTGCCAATTTTTCCTTTAATTAAAATAGTGTGGAGGTTAAAAGATTTCAAACACTGTTTTAAACTATCATGGTTGTTCACTAGTTATATGATTACTAGCTGCGGTTTCACCCGCGTGGATAAATCCTTATATCATCAGCTATCTGCCAATGAAAGTCTCGTCAATATAGGTCCAGCTGTTTTAGAGTCCATAGGAAACATACACCGCCTTTTATACATAAGATTTATGGGATATGTATAAAAAAAATTGTTCAACTCATTTCAGTGTTCACATATTCTAAAGTCTTACTAAAAGCCTCAATTTTTAAACACCTTTGAATTCAGCTTGCTTTTTCTATTATTTATTATCTTAATTTTTTGTATGCAATACTATAAAAAACAACGATATGTCTATAATGAAAAGAAAAATGGATGAAGTAATTTTTTTTTAGAAATATAATCCATAAAATAAAATGCCGAAAAATGTTCACATCCCTACTTCAAAAGTATCATTCTTGATTGCCATCAGTGGCGTCGACTGGGATATTTTTTCTCGATTGCCACCAGTAGCAGCGGAGATGGTAGTGGCAATTAGGAATACATGTCTGTTTTTTTTAGTTACCAACTCTAATGCATTGGGTTCAAAGGTAAATGCGAATTAACCCGTGCACCTACTAGTGGGTGAAGCCGGAGGGTAGACGGGTTACGATTGTCAATTAAGGTCCGGTTATCCGAGTCGCGTAGGCAACAAAACGCTCCATCACCGCCAAGTTATAGCGACGATGTATTTTGCCACCCTAGAGTCAGGACGCCCGCGGGGGGAGTGCAACGACAAAAACGACCATAGGTCCGACCTCGATGACGCCTGGCGCGGTACTGAGCACGCATTCTCGCGACCTTTTTACGCTTTTAATTTCACTAAAAAACTAAACTATTCACTATCAAAAATCTATCCAAATAAAAAACTGTTGAATAGGATTGCCTTTCAGTACATGCAATTTCCAGGTTGTTACGAGTTTTCATTAAAGCATAAAACGAAAAAAATAAACTACATCAACTTTGTTTCAGATTTTTTTTTTGATCGAGAAAAGTTTATTCTCTCGTATTTTGAACCAAATAATAAACTCAAACACAGATGTATCTGTGACATGTATTTTTTCCAGCTCAAATATTGTAATTTAACTTAATAAATTTGATTTAAAACCGTCAAATTTGGTATAAGAGGCCATTAAACAGCTGGACCGATCTTGATGAATTATGTAATTATGGTATGGGAGGTATAGCCTAAAATAAATGAATTTGATGAAGTTTGGCAAACATGTGTTGACGTAGAGTACTTTGTCCCCCAGGATGTTTAATGAAAAACAGAATTTGCTGTTAAAACTGCTAGACGCAGCTAGTTAATAATATGATTAATACTAGTGTTCTAATAAGATCCATAGATTTAGTTAAGAACCTTTTTTTATTATGAAAATTAAATTTATGTACATAAGTGACAAGTTTTATTTAGTGAATGACCTACAAAGACATAATCACAACATATACAGGGTTATTGATAATTAGCTAATTACCTCTTGCAGGCAGCTTGACTAGATCATACTTATTTCTAAGACTTTTTACAAAACTTTAACACAAATCACCTTATATTTTTAAAAGTTTATTAAGTAGGTAGGTGCAAAAATCGGCTTCTAAGCTTGGCCAGTGTCTCCACATTCCCTCTCATCTATACTAATATTATAAAGAGGAAAGATTTGATTGTTTGTTTGTTTGCATTGAATAGGCTCCGAAACTACTGAACCGATTTGAAAAATTCTTTCACTGTTAGGATGCTGCACTATCCCCGGTTGATATAGGCTATATATCCCGGCTTCGCCCGTGCGAAGCAGGGGCGGCCTACTAGTTTGAAATAAAATTAATTAACATTTGAGTTAAATATTTTTGTTTAAAAAAAAGGTAATGATTATTTTACATCATGAAACTATAGTTAGGTATGGTATTTAAGAGACCTGATATTTTATTTTATATGTACAACAAAAAATAGGAATGGGTTTGACCGCCACCTCTCCTGATGTTAAGCAATGATGCAGTCTATAATGGAGCACACTTGCCTAGAAGTAATAGATTTACGCGACTTAAAACCTATGATTGTAACTATCGGGGAACACACATTCAGACAGCGCAAACCAATCATAGCGCCTCATGTGGGTTTTTGGAATATCAACCATGAAACAGTGTCGCCTTATCTTAAGAAAATGGGGACCTGCACTCCTGCATTAGATCATGCAGATCAGATACACACTAAAATGTATCGTAATTATCAATTACCCTGTATAAAAGGTATTGCAGTAAGCAAGAACTTTTTTAACACACTTTTCTTAGCCCGACTTGTAACTAACAAATTAAACAAATTTCAGAAGTAATTTTTAACCTATTTCTAATAATTGTGGTATCTATTTGAAACTTTGATTTGTAATCTGGATGCCAATACAATAATTTGGTACCATCGAACTGATTTGATGTTGGAGTCAGGAGGTGGACAGTGGATGTCTTCAATGGCTTCTAGCAAATCCCTTTAGTTTGAGCTCTTTTGTTTTGTTTTAATGAGTGCCATACCAAGAGTCCTACTTTCCACCTCCTGGCACCATCATGAGATCCTCATCACCAAGTGTAATAACTCCTCGAGTCAGTACTTCTTTGGTTTATTTTAACAAGTCATATAAGAGAATTTTTTTAAACTATAATAATTACTACTTTCATAGCATTTCCATTTCAGCTCTCTTTCTTTTCCTATGGTTAGCAACCATGTTTGCTGTAGTCAAGGGGCTGTCTCCTCTCTGCAGCCAAGTAGCAAGTGCTCGTTCGGAGCTGCTTGCCGCAGCAGCCTGGGTTCGTTCACTGGCCGACAGAGGCTGCATTGAGCTGATTGAGTCACTCGAGACACTAGCTGATAGTAACATGCGAAACCGTTGCCTGAATGTCTGGAAATAATAATAGAATTTACAGATAGATTTTTGTTGTTAAGAGCCAATTTTTTTATGCATCTTCTATTTCCGAGGAAACGGTACTTAGAAAGAAATTATTGGGTCAAAAATATTTTCACTGTTATCAACCCCCCTTTTTTACGTCACGGATTGATGGGCGGCTTTTTGCTAAGCTAGAAGTAGAAAACTATGAAGGCATCTAGGTGGCATCAGGGTGCTCCATGTCAGATCTGTCACTCATGTTAAAGTTTTAACTCATCCCTTTTGTTGACTTTATTATTATTTCTTAGTTAATCCGCTGTAACATTATGTTACAAATTCTGCGTTTTTTTTAAAATCGCAAATTAGTGTGCATTTGAGCACCAACTCGCTTGTTGGTAAGCAATGTGGAACTGTGGAGTGAACTGGCTGTCTATTATAGTTCGAAAGATACAGCCATTAAAAGGTAGGATGGACAGACAGACAACATACGCTTAGTCATAGGATCCCGTTTATACCTTTTGGGTACAGAACCAAAAAAATGAGGGATTAACTGGAAAAAAATGACGTAAAATTTTCCCAAAAATCAAGTTCAAGGAGCACTGGCCCGCGGTGCCCCTTTATATCTGGCGTTCTGGGCGGTCGCCCAACCGCGCCCTACCCTAACGCCGGTACTGTTGTATCCCCTATACTTAGATAAAACTGACCCTATTACTGTTGACAGATGACAATCATACTCACATTTATCAGTGTGGATCCAACTTCTCCTTTAATATCGTGTTTAGCAACGTAGCACCCAAGCTCATAGAAATACTGCCCCAATTTGTGCATGTCAACAGTACAAGCATCTGCATTGAATATCTCTCTGTAAGCATCTTTATAGACTTTTGGTAAATCTACACTGACTAATGGAGGCCTACGGGAATATAGTGACTCTGCCAGCCATAAAGGTATCTCCACATTGGTTCCTGCTTTCAAATCATCCTCCGTTGCCGAAGGATCCAAGAATCCTAAAAAAAAATATTCTATTTCTTAGCATTTGTTAAACTTCTTCCTGGTTGTAGAATATTTTTTTAGTAGGCAAGTAATTTTATTAAATTAAACAAAATAAGTACAAACTATCCAAATAAATCTCCACTATCCAACTTAGCATACTGATCAAAATAGGATCATGCATTAAGATTTTGTTAATAACTAACCCATTTTAGGTAGATCATGCAAAAACTTGCATGGCACTTTTTCATTTGTGACCAATATATCAGTGATAGACAGATATGAGTTTTCCATGTCCAAGAAATTGTAAATTTTCTTTATATTCGTTTTTATTAGGATTAAAAACTATTTTTCATTGCCAAAGGGCGAACAGAAATAATTATAAGTCTCAAGAGTCAAGTTCTCACTCAACATCACCACACTTCAGCTTCAGTCAGAACTAATCAGATCAGAAGCAAAGAAAATATAAATTATAAATACAATCAGAAGCAGAAGTTCAAAACACAAACACCATACAGTTCATTTATAATTTCAGTTTATAATAAAGTACTTTATGCACACACTTAGTAGCACTCATGGTATTGATTTAGTATTATCTTTGTTAGCATTATCTTTATTATTCCCAGAGCAAATAAATTATTATTGGTAACGTTCACTATTTCAAATACGTATCCAATTACGTATCACTATTCTGAAAAATTCAGATAATTTGATTTCTGAAAGCCTGCGAATGCAAAAGTGCGAACGAAACCTGCGAGTGCGATTTCCCTTTTCCCGCTATTCAGTCTGTCAATCAGTGACAGTGACAATTATTTGATACTGACAAACTCTTTTTTTATATTTTGACCCCGAACAACATGGGCCAACAAGAAAGTTGTAGGTATTATTTTCATTTGATTTGTTGTTGTCACAGAAAAGAGAAGTATAAACGAAAAAAATAAATCTTCTGTGGTTGTTGTATTTGTATTGTATTGTACTGTTGTTAGCAGTGTTTTCATGGAAGTGATGTAACATCTCGTAAGAGAATAAATGTCTATAAACCTAAGCCTCCACCACTTTACTGGGGCTGGGACATGAGTTTAACTTGACTGTGACTTACTTTGCTTGACTCTGACTATGACTTGTTTTACGCTATTAATCATGCTATTAATACTATGTAAACATGAATAATATTACGACTAAAGGACATTGAAGCAACGGTTATGAATTTTTTTACAAAAAAAAGTGATGGTGATGGCGGATGCGTATGTCGTTTGGGGGAGGCAATAATGTACGACACAGATAATGTACGGCATGATATTGTACGGCATAATAATGCACAGCATGATAATTGGTGTACATGTAAATCGAACATCATGCTGTGCAATATCGTGCCGTGCAATATCATGCCGTACATTATCAGCTCGGCACAATAATGCACAAACTGATATTTGATGTACAAGTACATGAATTATCACGCTGTGCCAGATTGTGTCTTACAATATTATGCCGTACATTATTGATTTAGTTCGATAATGCACACCCCGATTTTGTACAGCATGATAATTGATGACCATGAAAAATTCAAAACTGAAGCTTTTCCGCTCAAAATGCATGACAGATCTGGCACACAGACTTCCCCGATTTGAGTAGGTTAGGTTCGAAATGGGTCACAACTGACACAGAGCACCCCAACTCCACCTAGTCTTGTGGTCCCTACCCCTAGAGTGTATATAAAAAGCGCGGGTGCCAGAAGCTCAAGGGAGATCCTGAGTGTAGCGAAGCGACACTCAGGGGTGACCGTAAGAGCTACTAGCGGGAGCCTAACCCGGAGTCGGACTTGAGTTGATTAGGTTCAAAATGCACTGACAGATCCGTTCAAACGATGCAACAGCCAATCAGAGTAGAGACATTTCAGCAATATTAGGCAATACGGGAGATGCTACCTTTTATCATGTTGTACATTATCGATCGTACATTCTCTCGTTTCGATAAAGCACGGCCCGTATTACACGACATAATAAAATACGGCATAATAATGTACAGCCCGATAAAATGGATGGATAATCCCATGTACATGGATTATTGGCTGTACAATACTGCCTGAGCTTTCCTTACTGTACTTTAAAGCCACGAGACGATAATTAACGGCCAGTATTGTACGACATGGATTGTACAGCATGATATTCAATGTACATGTACACCAATTATCATGCTGTTTATTATCATGCCGTAGAATATCGTGTCGGCAAATATCATGTTGTACATTAATGACACAGTAACAGACACCCGCGTTTGGTTGGCGTCCTCTCTATGTATTTTACTATTTTCTGCATGGTCGTAGCCATGATACCTACTACCCAAAGGGACGGAACGCTTCAAACAGAAAAAACGAGCAGAGCGAGAGGTACCACGTTTAGCCATTTGTCCCTTTCACACTACATGTCTTATATACAATGACATTCACGAACACATATTAGTGTGTGGTGTTGCCACTTTTGGAAAAATATTGTAACCGTAAATTTGGTATTAATTTGGATGGTCCGTACATGATTTTATCAGCATCATTTTTAGTTATTAATATTATTATTTGTGAAACATAATATCTAAAAGAAAACTCTCATGGTTATTTAGGGTGCATCCGTTTATTATTGTAGTGATATAAATAAGGAATAAATTAGTATGTACGTGTGTTGAGTACTGCTTCCACCTATTCGACGGAGCAGCCAAGTACCAACTGGAACCTTTAGATTCCTTAGACCGGCGTGCTATGAGGCTGATTGGTGACAGCAAGCTAGTCGCCAATAAATTACAAAGCCATGAGCACTGCCGTAAAGTAGCTTGTCTGTCTATTTTCTACCGGATATATTTTGGTGAGTGTGAGCAAAAGCTTCATGACCTTATTCCACCCTCCCCTTTTACTACAGGACAAGTAGAAGGACAGCACACTATCACCCCTTCCTCGTGGAAATTCCAAAAATTCGTACACAACGATTTGGGTTGTCTTTTATGATACGTATTGTCCAAGAATGGAACTCCCTGCTGTCCTCCTTTTTTCCTGAGAACTACAATCTAGGCATCTTCAAGGCTAGAATGAATAGATTTCTTCTAGATCAACGTGTTCCATCCTCGGTCACACCGTTGCTTACCATCAGGCGAGTTAGTGGCCAAACGTAGATCTATTCTGTATAAAAATATAAAAAAGTATGAAAAGTAATGAGGAATTAGTATCAGTGATTATGTCAACACTAGAAAGGGACAAATGGCTAAACGTGGTACCTCTCGCTCTGCTCGTTTTTTCTGTTTGAAGCGTTCCGTCCCTTTGGGTAGTAGGTATCATGGTCGTAGCGTAGTATCTTATTTGATTACAACGTCCTTGATTTTCTATTTTGACCGGTATTCAAAGTTAAAGTTTATTTTGTTTCTTATTGATTGACTTGTCGTTTATTTTGTGCATTGTAAATTAAATGCACGTCTTTCGAAGTCGAGTTGATATTATCGAATCCACTATCGGAAGTGTAATTTACGTATTCGCATTTGGCATAGGATTCATTGTATTTGTTACCATCATTGCCATACTATATCTCCAAGGCTGATCTAAGCTCCAAGGAACCTAAACTAGTTCCAAAGATTTTTATTTCCATGAACAATGGCAGGGTAAGCAAAATGTATAATCAGTATATTTAGATATTAATATGTTTAGGCGTGTTTTTACTAACAGTGTATCAATCACATCTGAATGTATTCGATCCATTCGCTCTTTAAAATGGCCTGGAAATACACTACGTACCCATAACCTTAGTTTTTGAGAAGGTAGTGCAAAGATGTCATATTAAACTACATGAGGTAGTCATACTTAAAGATATTACAATACAACATTTATTGAGGGTTACTTAAGATTCTAGGATGTGTGAGATCTGTGGGTATACCTGTTTACCCTAAATACTATTTAAAATTGTATACATAGGAGGCACTTCCAACATTTAATCTCCAGGGCGTCAATTTAGCGACAGTCCAGTAGTCACAGGGTTAACAGGGACAGGGTTTTGTTGGGCTTCATAGAGGAAAATTGGAAATGTACCAGAAATATCATAGTCGAACCTTTGTGTTTTTAATTAGTCTACTGTCTTTCCTAATCAGACCAGATTTTATTATGGGTTAATCTCGTCTTTGCTAGAACCAAGGTATATGTAGTTCTGTACTTGGCAAATTTGCTACATTCGGTAAGGCTGCTCTGTTATCAGCGGTATGGTCTACTCTTGTTGAAGTGCATTTAATAAATCTGTGGTCCTGTAATTGTTTCAGCAAAGCGTATACCATGAGAGAGATGAAAGGCATAGTGGAGTATTTAAACGAACGCAGGGCTTACGGAGAACTGAAAGGCAGAAAAATGTGGATGGAGTTTGCTAGTTCTGATGTGAGTAACCCACATCTATTTTATTGGGCCCTATTTAAATATTTACAGAGAACTGATACACAAATTGTTGATGGAATCATCACTGACACAATTTGTGTATTTATTTTTATGTGGAATAGATCTACGTTTGGCCACTAACTCACCTGATGGTGAGGAATGGTGTGGCCAAGGATGGAGCACATTGATCGAGAAGACATTTATTCACTCTAGCATTGAAGATGCCTATATTGTAGTTCTCAGGAAACAAAGAGGCGGTGGGGAGTTCCATTCTTGGGCAGTATGTATCATAAATGACGATCCAAATCATTGAGTACGAATCTTTGGGATTCCCACGGAGAAGGGGTACCTCTACCCCTTCTACTTGTCTTCTAGTAAAAGGGTGACGGTGGAATAAAGTCATGAAGTGTGCGCACACTCGCCGAAATATACAGACAAGCTACTTTACGGTGGTGCTCGAGGCTTTGCATTTTTTGGGCGACTAGTTTGATGTCTCCAATCAGCCTCATAGCATGCCGGTGTACAGTATCCAGCTGGTACTTGGCTGCTCCGTCGAAGAGGCGCCAGCAGTACTCAAATAATACTTTGACCTTAACAAATCGTTCATATTACTGACACACTATTATATATTTCAAATAAAACATGTTTATGAAAACATTGTAAATGAGCTAAGTAGCATGTCTATTCATTACCGACTGAAAATGACGGCAAAAATCGGCCACATTAAATAACAAAGAGGTTACAACACGTAAACATAATAAAAAATTAAAACACACACTAACATTATGTTCGATGCGAAAACTGCTCTCTGTGTTTATTTAATTCTCAAATTTATTGCAATGGCAATAAAATTCTTATGTAAGCTAATACAAAATTGCCAAAGTACCTATGTACTGAAATGACAAAATACGCAAATGCAAGAGAAAATACAGATTACCATTACAACATCAAAACTCATGTGAGGATTTATTAAAATTTGTAAATTATTATAACACCGGCTTACACTCACGATTATGTTTTATTGGTCGAGACGATCGACCGGTTTCAGAGCCATTAGAGCTCCTTCGTCAGGAAATACGCCTGAAACATAATCGTGAGTGTAACCCGGTGTTATAATCTTTACATAGTATAAATTAAAGTCGCTTTCCACGTCTGTCTGTCTGTATGGCCGCTAACTCCTCCTAAACCACGCAACGGATTTTGATGCGGTGTTCACCATCAGTTAGATACATTTTCACGGAAGGTATATATATAATTAGCAATCCGCCCCGGATACGCACGTAAATTACACCCATGCGAAGCCGGGAGGGCGGGTCGCTAGTAATTTATAGATTACCAATATACAAATAAATTCTTGAGTGAATGAAACAAAAGACTTTTGACTGCCCCGGTGGCTCAGTTGGTAGTGAACCTATCTTCTGTGCTTGGGGGCGTGGGTTCGATTCCCATCTAGGACAAACATTTGTGTGATGAACATTTGTGTTTGTTCTATGTCATTGTATCTATTTAAGTATGTATTTAAAAATATATATGTACGTATATCAGTTTCTGGCAGCCATATTACAAGCTTTGCTTAGTTTGGGGTCAGATGACCGTGTGTGCAAAAATGTCCCGAATATTTATTTATTAAAAAAAAAAAAAAAAAGACAGAATAAAGTAAACTTAGTTTGTAGATTGCATTACATCTGTAATGTTAACAGGACCTATTTCACTAGTAGTGTCCTTAACATTCCACAGAAACTGTTTGAATTGTCTGTTACGTACAGGGTTATGTGGAAAGGGTGTACTAAGCCAAAAGGGGTGCGTTATACTCATCATTATGAATAACTTTTACAATGGAAACAACCCTAAATTCCTAAAAAACAAATAAGCTGTTCCATACATTTTGCAGTGTCAATGACTGTTTTCTATGAAACAGCTGATAATTTTTCTGCAATTTCAGAGTTGCTCCTATAGTAAAAGTGGTTCATATTGATGGGTGATGGGTACTATAGATCCCTTTCGGCTTAGTACAACCTTTCGCGTATTATTCCAGTATAATATTATAAGGCCATGTGTGTATGTAGAATAACAACTATTTTCTTAATTATAGAAAACTGTGAGGAGCTGGCAAAGTTTGAAGGAAACATTTTTAAAACGTATCCTACCAGACATTCACAATCCCTACTATAAGCTGAGCATGAACCAAGTACGCAGCTTTAGAGAAGGGTCAGTATCCTCTAAGATTATTTCTAAATTAAACCTGCTAGTAAATATCTGTTTACTAATAATGCAACGACAGGACCTTCGCCTGCTAGTAGGCTTTATAACTGGTCATTGCAACTTAAATAGTCACTGGTATAAACTGGGAGCCACGAACAGTACACTGTGTCGTGGCTGCATAAACGAGAACGAAACTGTACAGCACATACTGTGGCATTATGAAGTCTCAGAAGAGACATGGCTATAGTTTGTTGTTACAGCAAAGAACCGTGGCTTTGACAACCGAGCGGCGCGTACTCATGTATATTTTGTAACTCATTATACCTATCCAATATTCTGGGATTATTTCCGCCGTATGCTAAGGTGCGGGAGGGCGGGCTCCGACCTCCTAAGCCTCCCCTTATAAGCCCATGCACATCATTATGAACAACTTACAATACAGGGCCAATGCTGAACTAGAGAAAAATATATCAACTATTTCCATTAAGCATGAATGACTTTTATAGGAGCAGCTGTTTCTATGTTTCTAGATTTTAGGATTGGTCTTTAATAAAAGTTATTCATAATGGTGGTACAATGGCCTCCTTTTGACTTAATAACACCGTTCAGTGTCACCCTGTAAGGGAATAGTACCTATTCAGTTGAATAAAGTTATTTGAAAAACTTATGGTATTTTACAGATTTGATGTTGCTGAAAGAGAGAAGAACAACAGACTCGAGTTTCGAACTGCTGGCAAAGCTTTAAATGGTATCACAAAGCCTCTTCTATTACTTTATACAATACTAGCGGTCCGCCCCAGCTTCGCACGGGTATAGATGCCACCCGGAGATAGTGTAGCTTCCCAACAGTGAATTTTTAAAATCGGTCCAGTACTTTTTGAGCCAATTCGTTACAAACATACTTACATACAAATCTTGCCTCTTTATAATATTAGTATAGATAATACAATAGCCATTTACTCTGAATAAGATTTTAACATAAATTTGATTATACATTTTTTCTACAGTTTTATAAAATATCTCTTAGTTCGGTGTGCCTTTTGGCATAGGCCTCCTCCAACTGTCTCCATTGCTCTCTATCATCTGCCACTCTTGTCCAGTATGTCCAGTCCAGGGTCAGCCGAATGTCATCATCCCATGTTCTTGTTGGACGTCCCTGTCTTCTTGTGCTGTCCCTTGTGGTACCATAGAGTGACTAGCTTACTCCATTTATTTAATTTACAACGTAGCATGTGTCCTGCCCAGCCCCATTTTTGATCTATTACTCTTAGGGCCGGTTTTTTGATCCGTAGTTAAGCCAACTAATGGTTAAATACGGTAACAAATTGTTAAAATCCCAATAAATCGGTTTTTTGATTCATAGTTAGCTTGACCAATGGTCAAAAATTTAACCATTAGTCCCAATATTTAACCACTGCTCCTTGCTGGGTTAAGCAAGATGGCGGCTAGTTAACGGACGTTGCAACAGCTGTTTCGTGTGATTTTAGTACCACGTACTATTGAATTCAAATATTGTGCATTACTTTAATATGTCGGAGAGTTTATCTGACGATAAAGAAATTGTTGACTACGTTTTAATGAGGAGATCGAAGATATTTAACCCAAGAAATCCTCCTTAATACCAGCGGAATGACTAAGATTTTTCAAAGCGCTATAGATTATCGAATGAAACTGTCAACGTCAAACGTCACACCACTGGAACAATTATTCCTTACATTACGATTTTATGCTACAGACAATAGTGTAGCAATGTTCCGGAGATTTGTCTGGAGTTCAAAATCAACTGCCTGCAAAATGATTCACGCTGTGTCTAGGCAAATTTGTCTCAAATTTTAACATATTATTGCAATGCCACGCTCGCCCGCCTGAAGAAATGAAAAAAGTAGAACAAGGGTTTTTTGTTAAACTAGAAAATACTACGAACGAAAATATTATCAGTATTTACCTTATCACAAAAAAAAAATACTGACATACTAGACAAACTGACAGTGACGTAGAAAGTTCGTCAAAAGTGACAACTTTTATTACGTATTACCATACCAAAAAATGCCTCCCTAGAGCATTTACGACTTATATTGTGGAATGCCAGTGTCTCTTGTAAAGGCAACATTACTAACCATAGTCAACTTTAATTACAGTTAAAATGGGATCAAAGGACGTAAAACTGGTTTAGCCATTGGTTAGCTAGTTAACTATAGTCAGGTTAACTAATGGTTATGTCGATTTTGACCACGGATCAAAAAACCGGCCCTTAGTTAATCATTCACACTACTATATCACTTTTTTTTATTGCTAACAAAGATATTTAATTTCTGAAATACCTTAAAAAATGTAGCATACTATCAGTGTTTTGTGTTGATGTATCATCATCATCATCCACAGCCTTCCTTATCTCACTGCTGGGTATAGGCCTCTCTCTTGCTATGCCATCTGCCTCAGTCCTGTGCTAAGCTAGTCCAGGTTCGACCCGCGATAGTAATAATATCGTCGACCCATCTTGCGTCGATGTATCAATAAAAGCTTATGGCACGGGTACTTGCCAGATTTTAAAGTTTAAAACTCCTGTATTTATGTAGACTAATTTGTGGTGATTTTATTATTACTACTATTGATAGATAGGCTTGCGCTTGATCGCCATCTCGCCTGATTTTAATCGATGATGCGGTCTTAATATCGGGGAACACCCATACAGGCAACGCCTTTTACAGTGTAGCGGGCATGCACAATGAAAGTGGAATCAAAGAGTTTCTTTCGGGTTTTCGGAATATCTGTCATGAAACGGAGTCGCCTTTTCGTGTCCGTCCTGCTCATCCGATAAAAAAATGGTTGGAATTATTTTTTCGTACAAGAGAAGCCTAAAAAGTCACCTGGTCGGTCAAAGTCGTATGTGTCCCTTCACCATATGAGTTGATCCCTTCAATCGATCCCTGGATGTCAAAGTCCCTTTGATACACATGGCTAAACTGCATCGGTAAATACCTCATAAATTTAACTGAATAGTGCCCCGATGAAGCCACATTTAAATTGGTCCACCCAGAGCTACTAGAGCTCAAACTTATAACTAACACTTCTCTTTTTACGTTGAGTGTTAAATATCTGTTTAATTAGTGAGTTATATGTTGATTTCGGATCTTACAAATGAAGTTTCATTAAAACTATTTCACATAGTAATAATAAATGGCATTTAAATAACAATAAATTACTTCAATTCCCAGCTGAGGATCAAATTGGGCAATCAACTGCAATTAAAGACAATGAAGTGCCAACAACAAGTCATGAAAAAGAAGAACAAACCAACATTAACAAAGAACCACCAACCATAAGCATTGATGATGAAATGGAGATAGTTACAGGTGAGGACATCAAAGCTGCTAAGATACCATCTCGATCCAGGTCTTCTACCGAAACACTCGTTCTTGAATATGAAAATGCTGAGGATGTCCAAAGAGTTTTGGAATCTCCTATAAATGACACAGAAGCCAAATCAAAATCTCTGAAAGAAATGTTAACTTTCGAATACACTGCACCATTAACACCACTTGTTCGAGACCTACTAGATGATTTTGAAACTGAATCTGAGACATCTGATTCTGAGCCTCGATTAAAAATTGCTGAAGATCTGCCGAAAACCAATAATACTGAGTCTGAAGTTGTATTAGAAGATGTATTTGAAGATATAAAAGTAGAAAATATACCATTTGAAAATGACATGACAAATAATGACGCTGATTCTACAATAGAAATCCTTGATACAGATAATTTTATCAGTACTGAAATAAATGATAATAACATGGATTCCATAGAGACCAATAAAAAATCAAAAGAAGAGCAGATTCGAACTAAGAGTGACAAGCCTGATAAAAATAAAGAACTTAATTCTCAAAGCAACATTAATGAACATATCAATAATAATGAAGGAAATAAACACGAGAATGACAACCAGCTAGCTTATGGAATCACAAACGCTGAGCCCAACCTCAAGGACACCACTGAGTTTGTGACTGCAGAATCGGATGCTAAAACATTAGAAAAGTCTTCAGATACTGTCGAAAATAATACAAACTGCAATAGCATTGCTAATACTGGAAATTCAACACAACACACTACTCCAGATTCATTATTACCTAACAACCAGGAAGGTCTGGATAATTCTAAAAAAGAAATACAGAATGCAAAACATGATATAACTGTGGAAATCACTGAGAAATCAAAACATGATAAAACTGGGGATGTCGCAGACAATGCTAAAAGCAAACAAAACAGGCATGGAAAGAGGTCATCTTCAGCAGACAATAGAGAAACCAAAAAACAAAAGCTGTATGATTTCAAATCAAAAGAAATCAATATTGATGAAGTGTCTATATCTGTACTTGATATTGCTGATTCAACTTTACCAACAATTAATCTCGAAGAAAAGGCTCTCAATGAAAACACAGGAATCATTGCAATCAGTACTGACTCCCCAAGAACAAATGATAATGATACGGAAGAACAGTATAATGTTTTTGCAAAAAAATCATCGGAAAATGTTACTAAACCAAGTACAAACATTAAAAAAGATGTTTCTAACACTGCAGTAAATCAAGAAATAAACACTTCAGCAGTGGAAAATATAGCCGATAAAAACCCTTGTCTACTGAGTGTCAGCTTGTTTGATGAACAATTTAAAAACGCGAAATACTGTGAGAGTGATTCTGATGATGCTACTAAGCAAAAACAAAACATGGACATTCCTCGAGATATTACTGATAAATTAAATGAAACTAATGACATACCTCAAAAAGCAAACGATAGGAAAGATGCAAAAGCGACTCAAAAAGCAAAAGATAAAAAAGATGCAGAAGTAACTCAAAAAGCAAAAGATAAGAAAGATGCAGAAGTAACTCAAAAAGCAAAAGATAAGAAAGATGCAGAAGTAACACAACAAGCAAAAGATAAGAAAGATGCAGAAGTAACTCAAAAAGCAATAGATAAGAAAGATGCAGAAGTAACTCGAAAAGCAAAAGATAAAAAAGATGCAGAAGCAACCCAAAAAGCAAAAGATAAGAAAGATGCAGAAGTAACTCATAAATCAAGAGATAAGAAAGACGCCGAAGTCATTATGGCGAAAGAGATAACGGCAGTAGATTATAACGAAAAGGCGGAAAATAATCTAGATTCTAGTGCAGATTTTGAACCGCAAAATCAGAGAGAGGTTAACAAAAACGTTAATGCAGCTGTCATCTTGCAACGAGAAAGAGCTTTAGCAAATGTATTTGGATTTGCACATGGTAAGTTACTCTGGCGAGGAACTCCATTGCAATTTTGCTTGACAAAGGCGCTTTGCATAGCCAAATCTACAGATTGTCAAAAGACATTCATAATGAAAGAGGAAAATGTACAAAAAACTGGGAAGTGAAATTAGTAATATTGATTTTATTTTATTTTTAGGTCATGTTGCATCAAACAGTCGAAAAAGACAATTGAGCCATCGGAGACGGTCGCACTACCATCGTCGACGTCACAGGTATGTTTAAAGAACAAACTTCAAATTGTAATAAGACTACAGTAATTTGTTTGTCATACTATCAGCAAGGCGATTTTGCTTTGCGTCAAAGTTCAATCGCAATGCGATTAATGAAAACCCGCCCTACGGATATTGACCTTATTCACCTAAACCTAAAGTGGGTATTCATATTGGGGTGCACGTGAGACCTAGAAGTCCGAAAGGTATAGCGCTCCGAGAAAAAAATTCACGTGGGTGTCACCCACTGACATCATCAATACACGTACACGTGCATAAGCAAGAGCAGAATAATTAATTTACAACAAATTCGAGAGAGATGACGATACACGAAACAATGGCGGAATCATTATGAGACAGCTGATTTTCTGTGTTACCAGTAGCGTGAAATTTTAACTCCCCAATCTCCGTATATTACCTGTGGGAATCCAATAAATAATGAGTTTAATATATTCAATTCGTGCTTAACTTGAATTGCTTTGCTTGAGCTTACAAACCAAAATTAAATGACAATTTAAATTCTTTTTTGTATTTTATTAAATAGATTATTAACAAATTTGTTTCCCAATATCTCTGTTTGTTGCAATGAAGTGGCAACTGGACACTGGAGAGTGACGTAATTGGGTGACAACTCCCGGAGCGCTACACCTTGTTTTCTTGGATCATGCTAGAAACCATGATCGCGTCATTCAGCTCGCGTCTCTTATGAATCTTATCATCAGACAAATAAAGTAGATATTCAAATTAGCTGCCTTTCAACAATGTCTTTTTGAATTGTTGTCCACCCTTGTTGCAGTAAAAATGTGGATTCAAATTCAAGCGAGTGGACATCAGAAAGCGACTCCGAGTCTTATGTGTCTCCACCCCATGGCAGCCGCAGAAATAGACAGACCAAGAAATACTTGTAAGTAATTATGCTTTACAGCGGGGTCTGGTGACCAAAATTGCCAAACGATTGCCTGATAAAGACATTTGTTGCCGTAAGGCAGAGTATCTTGCTCTCGCAACAGCCCATTAAGCACATTAACCCCCTATTAATAAACGTAGATTAGCCTCGGAATAGCCTTTTGTCTTTTTTGATCGAGTTCAAAATTTGAAAGAGAGAAAAAGACAAAACACGGCTTTACTATTCCAAGACTACTCTACGTTTTTAATAAGGGGGTTAGAGTGTAATACCGAATCACTTCGGTATTTTTGTCGTACTGACCACCAATAAATATATATATGTATTTAAAAAAATATATAAATATATAAGCGATGATGCGGTCTACTGTGGAGCACGCTTGCCTAGAAGAAACCGATTCACAGTGTGCATTTGAGATAGCTTTGATTAACTGATTATTATGCATTGTATACATACATTGTGTACATCATGAGGAAACCTGCATACGCACGGAGAAGAAATTCAATGGCGTTTGCGAATCCACCAACCCGCACTGGGCCAGCGTGGTGGATATGGCCCAATCACCCTTTCGGGGGTAGGCTAAAAGTCCAGCAGTGGACTGTTAAAAGGCTGATTATGATGATACATTTGTATTTAAAAAAAACAGTTAATCAAAGAACGAATACTCTTACAGTTATTTAAGGATTATCCACAAGGCGAAACTAGTAACACAATTTTAGAATTTTGGTACTTTTGTAATACCATTTGTAAGTCCAGGGTGCTTTATTTGTTCTTGGTATCTTGTTATAGAAAACCGAAGTCATCTCGTATACTGCAAGACCCAGAAGAAGGGATGTTATATGTCATATTCGGCAAAAACATCTACCCGTTAGTGAAAAACGGAAAACATGTCAAGAAGTTTCTCACCTACAGACCAGATAGTAAGCATTTTTAAAAACAAAAAAACCGTGTAAATACACAAGGTATATGGCAAATAATTCCAGTCAACACAAATGCGCAAATAGCGCTTATAATTTAGGGATAACCAATGGCACGCCAGTTTCGCGATTGTGACATTAAACTGACCAATTAGTGTTCAGTATGGGGACCCGGGTATGTCCTAAAACTGCGACCAGAACCACCGGAGGATCGGCAGCAGCGTCCTGTTAGTACACGGTGAACGTACTGCGATCTCCAAGCCGCCTGCCAAGCGTGGGGATTATGGCAACACCCCTCTCTAAGAGGGAGGCCTTGTTCAGCAGTGGACATTTAATGGCTGATAATGTATGGGGCCCTAGGTCAGCTTGTTGTCGGGATTGCGAATGAAACTGACTTAATGTACACAGTGGTTATTAAAAAGTATTATAATTTTATTAACTTTATGGTTGTGTTTATTATGAAAAACTATAAATTTATAACTTTTTAGGTGGTTCAGATGAAGAAGAATCTTTTTGGAGGCAGAAATATATTGAAGAGAAAAAGAGAGTAGAAGAAGTCAGAAAGTAAGTGTGAAAAACAGCTAAAAGTAGTATGTATGTAGAATATTTAAAAAAAGTCGTGCATGATCTATAACATAACTATGTATTTTCTTCTAACCTGTAATATACAGTAGAATCCGTTTATTATGACATCGAAAGGAATTGACAAACACGTCATAATAAGCGGACGTCATACAAAGAGTTTCGTGAAAAAAAAACTTTTTATGTAAATATGTACTTAAGTATTAGAAAACATAGTATGTATACATACATATTAAGTCAAAATAAAAATGGCACGTAATGCAGTACATTCATATTTTTTTATGTAGATAATCTGTAATTTTTGTCTGCTATTGTTTTTATAATTTTATTGTAAAAACAGTCTCTAATACTATTGTGTTTAGAAGACATCGCCATGTCAGTCATTATAACCGGACATGATTTATTAAAAATGGGTCATAATAAGCGACATGTCACTGTAAGGGGAGTCATTATATCAGACTTTTTTATAAAGAATTTTATATGAAACCCAAACTTCGTAGTGCAATGCATCATCATCATCATCATCAGCCAGAAGACGTCCACTGCTGAACATAGGCCTCCCCCTTTAACCTCCACACTGAACGACAGCCAATACGCAGTATAGTAGTGCAATTACGTCATAATAATCGGTTGGTCAATATAGGCGGAGTCATAATAAACGGATTCTACTGTATATATATAAAGATAAAGTCTATAAACAACCCCATGTTATAGTTTTAGGATACTAAAAGTTAACATGATTCTGTTTTAGGTTATTAAAAGACTCACACAAAAATAATGCAGCTCAAATAAATGAATCTACATTGGGTTCGACATCGAGGTAAGTTTTTTATAATTTGTCTAAAGGTATGATTCCGAACTACACAGCACGCAGCAGTGCTGCCGCAGCACTACTGGGGCCTTACGGACAACTGCTTTTGCGGCACCTAATCCGCTCAGTTGGAAAATCACGCGACCGCAAACCGTATCTGGGCGCGATAAGGTTCACGTTCGCGTGATTTTCCAACTGAGCGGATTAGGTGCCGCAATAGCTGTTGTCCGTAAGGCCCCTGGTCCCCGTACATTGTCTATAGGTTTATATGAGACTAGCGGTCCGCCCCAGCTTCGCACGGGTATAGATTATAGCCTATGTCACCCGGGGAAAGTGTAGCTTCCCGTCAGTGAAAGAATTTTTCAAATCGGTTCAGTAGTTTCGGAGCCTATTCAATGCAAACAAACAAACAAACAATCAAATCTTTCCTCTTTATAATATTAGTATAGATTACATTCCGAGGCTGCGGCTGCATTGCTGTCTCGGCATTGCTGCGTATGCATTTTGTATTAACTATACAAAAAAAATAACAGTCTAATTCTAAAAATAAAGTTCCTTTTTGTGGTCAGTTGAAAAGTAATAGCTAACCGGCGAAAATTTTCAGTTCCTTTATTTGACCATGATAAGTGAGTCGGTCGGCTTGTAGTGCACTTTCTTAATTGCTATCTTGTTTTAGTGGTTCTTATAAAGATAGCCCATTGGTCCAGTTGGTAGTGAACCTGCCTTTTGCGCTTGGGGGCGTGGGTTCGATTCCCACCTAGGACAAACATTTATGAATAGAAAAGAATAGAATAGAATATTATTTATTATCATGTGGTTGCGTTAACAGACATTTTACATAATTATATAAAATATTACTAACACTTCAACATGGACTCGTCAAAAAAATTATAATATAAATAACATCATTCGTAATTTGTAATTCGTAATATGTAATGAAGAGGGGGAGGCCTATGTTCAGCAGTGGACGTCTTCTGGCTGATGATGATGATGATGAATGAACATTTGTGTTTGTTCTATATCTGGTTGTTAATATCTATTTAAGTATGTATTTAAACCTATATATGCATGTATATCAGTCTTTGGCAGACATATTACAAGCTTTGCTTAGTTTGGGGTCAGGTGACCGTGTGTGAAAAAATGTCCCGAAATGTCCCGAATATTTAGTTAACTATTTCCGCGGACTATACCTACTTCCCCTCAAAATACTAATAAATATGATAAGGGAATGCACCCATACTACTAAAAAAAAAACATCCCCCTCCCCCCCTCGATGACGGTATTAAATGCCAAGACCAAGATAGCAAGCGTGGTATTTTGAAGACCCTCCTCCCCCCCTAAACGGATCACTTAGTATGGGTAAAAACAGGGAGACATCTTGTGATTTTCTGTCAAAGTTGATCCAACTAGAGCCATTTATAAAAAAAAAAAAAATTGTGCAAATATTATTTTATTCAGTTTAGCTCCGAACGTTTGTTTTCGTCAATGATTATTTGTCACAGATAATTATGTATGTAGGTAGTTCATATGAATTTGGAGCGGTTTGTCCGATGTCAACCTTTTCACCATATTTCCACATCTTTATTTTCAGAAACAACACAAAATTCTCGAAAGAAAACTGTTCTTCACAGATGGCCGCGCAAAATAGGAATAG
Organism: Agriopis marginaria; assembly: GCA_932305915.1. NCBI lineage: Eukaryota > Metazoa > Arthropoda > Insecta > Lepidoptera > Geometridae > Agriopis > Agriopis marginaria. The sequence goes on from OW029932.1 coordinate 5,956,763, forward strand.
TAAGTCGATAATACACATTAACACTGTTTTAAGAGTGGGAGTGGTAACACGTTGTATGGGATGACCAGGGTGGGCTCGTATAGTCGACACCGTTACGTGGTTGATATTCCGATAACCCGAAGCGCTTTGATACTACCTTTATTGTGCGAACAGCTAGACTGGAATATGCAATGGGTGTTCCCCGATAGTTACTTATGGGTGTCCTCAAACTTCACTTACCATAAAAAAAATGTACTACAAATTATTTTTAAGTTGTTTAATTATGTTTTATCCTTAACTACTGAGCTGTGGGTTAAGTAACAATATTATCACATTGATAAAGGAACGATTATAGCTATTGTGTTCGTTTTTTAATTAAAAACCTAAGAATTTCAAATGAGCGTAAAAATATATTTCTAAAAATAACGAGTTTAGAGCAATCACTTGACAACCTAGCGTTGGACCATCATTCATCTTAAGTATGAAAACTAGTTTAAATTAAAATTTTACGAAATATTTGTAATGTTATTTTGTTTATTCATATCGCTTAGATTTTACATAAGTATTTTCAATCATTTAATATCTTCAAAAATGTTGAAATGCGCGAGCGAATTAAAGGACGCACGAAACATTGGCTCGAAACACTCAAAATACAAGTAATATCTATGTTATGAACCTACTGTCAAAATTGCTTTAGTAAATTGGAGTATATTTGTCATCTTTGAATATTTTTTTCAGGTAAAGACTATGCCACAGCATCCGATGTTGAGAACAAACCAGAAGCCAAAGATGATAAAATGACTCTTAAAATTGCTGGAAAGAATGGTTTGGTAAGATAGCATTCTTTGAATGTAATCAGCACACAGTCAACGGATGACCATTATAAGTAGAGCTCCTGAGATCGCCAGTCATACTCTTCTTTTAGACCTTGTGCTGACTTCAAAACCGGAACGATATTGGTTATCTACCGAGGCTTCATGGGCAAGTCCGGCCTTGTTTGTTCCGATGTGCCAACTGTAAAGTGCGTTTGCCCTCGTCCACCTGGGAAGAGCACTGTCTGGCGCTATGGCTCAGCAAACTGGGACCGGTTACGGGAATTTTGTTCGTCCTATCCCTGGGGACAGACAGCTTTGCTTCCAGAAGACGTCCACTGCTGAACATAGGCCTCCCCTTTTAACCTCCACACTAAACGACAGCCCGCCTTTTGCATCCACTCGATGCCGGCGACTCTCACAATGTCGTCGGTCTATTTAGTGGGAGGCCTACCTACGCTGCGTCTTCCGGTTCGTGGTCTCTACTCAAGAACCTTTCTTCCCCATCGGTTATCGGTTCTTCGAGCGATGTGGCCTGCCCATTGCCACTTCAACAAAGCAAATTTGAACAGCTATGTCGGTGACTCTGGTTCTTTGGCGAATATCCACGTTCCGGAATCTATCACGCAAAGAAACTCCGAGCATAGCTCTCTCCATTGCCCGCTGTGTGACTCTGAGTTTTTCCAAAAGGCTAACAGTTAAGGACCGCGTCTCAATACGATATGTACTTTGCTTACCACACACCGAAATCTCAATATTTGCACTGACTCGCTGACGTTGTGTTGCTAGGTATGGAATGTTTCATTCCAAGCTCTTCATTTTGCGTTGGCGGTCGGAGTCGCCCAAGGCTTGATAAGCACTGGCACGATTTTGTCGCGAATTAGACAAAACGAGAGCTCGAATCGGAATGATACCATGTTGCTAGATGATTACGAAGGATAATTGCATATGGGCTAGCAGCGCGGGCGCTATCTCGCGATCAGTCTCAAAACATGCGTTTTCCCGTTGCAGGAATATTGCTTAGAAGGTGGCTGGAACCAAATCAGCAATGCTATGCCCCAAGTGGTGCGAATGCTCCAAAGCGAGACGGATACAGACACTGGGAAGCGAATGCCGATAAATGGAATTGGCGACCAACCTAAAGCTATACAAGTGGAAGACACCAGCGGAGCCTCAACACCTGTCGTAGCAACTGTAGTAGATGCAGGTTTGTGTCGACTTTAGAAAGCACTAATATGACTGTGTAAAAGTGTTAACAGATGTGTGAATTTGGTTGACTTCAAACGCCGTCTGACCAACGGGAGAGAAAGAGAGGGAAATATGTTTTACTTACTCTTTCTCTCCAGTTGGGTGGACGGCTGTTCGTCAACCAAATCCACACGTCTGTTAGTTACTGAAGAAGGCATACCGATAAAACAGAACTTTAAGTCAGTGTTCTGAATTCCAACAACAGTGTCCACGACTCTACAAGCAGTAATGAGCACCGATTTATTTGAGCATGCTAACGCCTACACGTTACTTTCTATTCGGGTCTTTACTGTGAGTGCTAGTACCGCTGATTACTAACAGTGCCATAGTGCGGAGCCGTGAGCGACGCACCGCGGCTTTGCACCATGGGCTACATTATTGGAGTTTTAGTAAGGATCCCCATTTAAAAAAAAAATTGCCTATGTCACCAGGGGATAGTGTAGCTTCCCAACAGTGAAAGAATTTTTCAAATCGGTTCAGTAATTTCGGAGCCTATTCAATGCAAACAAACAATCAAATCTTTACTCTTTATAATATTAGTATAGATATAATATAATATAGTATAGAAGTATAGATTACAGACAGTCATAGCTCCACTAGATCACTGTGTCGGGTTTGCCATGGATGTATCTATATAAATAATAATGAAATGCTGTTTGTTGATAAGCGCATCACTTGAGAACGGCTGGATCAATTTGGCTATTGTTTTGTTTTAAAATGTTCGTTATTATTCAAACTAGGCTTATATGGAAAGGGATTTTTTAAGGGAAATAGAATCTCCCCTAATTATTGAGATATTTCATCTGAAGATAACTTACTAGACTCAATTTTTTTGACCTATACTGTCCCACTGCTGGGCAAAGGTCTCCCCCATCTCCTTCCATAAATCTCGGTCCTCCGCCACCTCTTGCCAACCTCTCTGGAATGAGTCAAGATCGTCACGCCAGCGTTTCTTGGGCCTTCCTTGACTGCGCCGTCCATCTGGCACCCACTGTGTGACGATCCTGGCCTATCGGTCGGGATGCATACGCGCCACATGTCCCGCCCAATCCCATTTTAGTCTGGCAGCTTTTCGGCCAACGTCGACCACACCAGCTATGGAGTGCAGCGCGCTGTTGCGGACTCTGTTCATTCTTTTGATACCCAGCACGCTGCGTTCCATTCCTCTTTGGCAAACCCCAAGTTTGAACTTTTGAGAATCGGTCAGTGACCAGGTCTGTGGGCTTACTCTTGACACTCGATTTCAATCGTAATTTGGGATTGGGATCGAAATCATGCCATTTAGTACTCTTCAATCGCGTCAAGAGTACCGAAAGCGTCGAGTTGAGTCGATTTTATTTAGTTCCATAAAATTCCACCATTATCGGTTCCAATCGTGCGCTAGTTTAGAATTCAAGAGTACCAAAATGGCATGTTGAAATTGAGTGTCAAGAGTAAGCCCACTGAGCACCGTAGGTTAGGACGGGCAAAATACACATGTTGATAAGTCTACTCTTTAGTGATATCGGCAGGTCGCCCTTCATCAGCTCTATATAAATTGTAAAATTAAATCTATGCAATTGTATTATTTCAGAGGTACACGCAAAAGTTAATGCAATGGAGACTGAAATATTCAATGAAATAAAAACTTTAGAAGCTCAACAAATGGAGGAAGAAGTCAAAAAAACTGATACAGACAGCAAAAATGTTACTAAAAGGTATGGCTTTTGACACTAATATACCATACATAAATACCCCATCATTATCAAGTGCCATCTTCATATTGAAGTTTGGAGATCAGTGGTCAAAACTTTTTGCGATCCTGATGTCTTCTTCAAATTCTGCTAACTCAAAAATTATGAAAAAAAAAACCTCACTAAATAAAAGGGCTATGATTTAAAAGAGAAATATATTCAGGTTTTGGGCAGCAAAAATATTGTGATCACTGAGATAAATAAAATTGAGCAGCAATTTAAATCCACAGAAATCAATTTTATTTTTTAATGTTTGTTCCTTACCTTAAGGCCCAAATAATTTGTTCTGCTGTGTAATATGTGAATGGGTGTGTCCCCTGATAATGACAATTTGCACGCCTTCAAGTCGCGGGTGAATAGATTTCTTCTAGGCAAACGTGTTCTCATAAACCGCATAATCGATTAACATCACGGTAGCGGTCAAGCGCAAACCTAACTAATAAAAAAAAAAGTTATCATTACAGTAGGATTAACCTAAAGTCTAAAAGATTTGTTCTCATTTGCAGAAAGCCAGGTAGGCCTAGAAAGGAATCTACATCATCAGCTGTATCCAAAAGCCCAGCGAAAAGAGCCAGGACATTAAAAACAAATTCAACAGATTCAAAACAAGAACCTAAACCGAAACTCCGAGCCAAACCTAATCTTAACATACCGGAAGCTAACCAAGATGAAAATGAACAACAAGCTAAAACAGCAGAACTAGATACTAACGCCGAACAAAAAGAACTTAAACCACAACCAACAAAAAAAGTGGCTGAAAAACAGAAAAACATAGGCATGAAAGTGCAAGATAGAAGATCGAGTTCGCGCTTGTCAAAGCGAGGCACAAGCGAGCATAATAGTAGCTTAGAAGATAAAGTCACTGTTGGGACTAGGATGTCAGCGAGACTGCTTACGACGCCTAAGAAATATGGTAAGTGCAGTCGCACTGCATTTAAATGCACTGTGTCAGTGACTCAGTGTTGCTATAAGCTGGAAACAAACTATCGGACGCGGCTGATGGACGCGGCTGACGGACTCGACTGATAAGTGTGCACAGTTTTTCAAAAGACAACAACGGCTGACAAAAACATCCGGCGCGCCAGATTTCTGTCGGACATCCGAACGCTCAAGGTCAACCCAAGGTTACGTCCGATAGTTTGCACAGCTCAGTGTACATTCATTATCTAGATACCTTTATGTCGCGTCCGTCAGCCGCGTCCGATAATGTGTTTCCAGCTGTACAGTGTACAGTATGATTTTTCTCATCATCATCATTTCAGCCATAGGACGTCCACTGCTGGACATAGGCCTCCCTCCCCCATCGATCTCCAAAAGATCGATCTCAAATCTTCTCATACTCTCCTTTCTTATCTAAATTATATTTCTTTTTTATTTCCACAAAATCGGCTTAGTGTTTTGCACACAATTATTATTTGGATAATAAACTGATGCATGATTGGATGCAAAAAAAAAAAAAAAAAAAATATTTTTATTGCCAATTTTTTGTCTAATACATACCAATATTTGCATATGCTGTCTTAAAAAAATCACACTGTATAGCATCAGGGATTACCTATTGATTAGCATAAAATTAAGTCATAAACTATCACGGTTGTTCACTAAAGTTATATGACTATTTACGGGATATTTACCCACTACTCATCCCACAACATTACCACGGTAAATATCCCGTAAATAATCATATAACTTTAGTGAACAACCGTGTTAGTTTATGACTTAATTTTATGCGAATCAATCAGAAACACGCCTGCATTTTGGTCACGCGTCGCACCAGGCGCTCTGAAATAATTTTGAAAATGAGGTGATGAGGTCCCGGTCCCAAAGGGTCCAATGTCTCGACCCCAAACGGCTCAAATATGTAACCATGATCCAAGAAAACAAGGTCTGGCACTCTGGCAGTTGTCCCAGACTTACGTCACTGTCTAGTTGCCACTTTATTGCAACAAACACAAGATATTGGGAAACAAATTCGTTAATCATGTATTAAATGAAATACAAAAACCATTTCAATTGTCATTTGGTTTGCCCGCTCAAGCACGAATTGAATATATTAAACACAATTTTATCAAAACCACATTGATTTATTGGATTCCCACAGGTAATATACGAATATTGGGAAGTTATAATTTCACGCTACTGTTAACACAGAAAATCATAGAGAGTCCGCCATTTTTCGTGTATCGTCATCTCTCTCGAACTTGTTGTAAATTACTAATTATTCTGCTCTTGCTTATGCACGTGTACGTGTATCCACGACATTGATGACATCATTGTGGGACGCCCACGTCACATTATTTCTCGGAGTGCTATACCTGGCGGAGTATTATATTATACCATGTATGTAACCACTGTCGAGGTTAGCATATTTGCGCCGCTTGCTAATTATTGAATATAAATGTACGTATTACTTTGATATCTCCAGATACCGACTCGTCAGCCAGTGACGTCAAGCTCCGGTCGAAGAGGAGCAAAGACCCAATAGACTCACGCAACTTAGAAGACGACAACGCACGCTACATGTTCCCGCCCGCGAACAATTACAAAAAATCCACAGGAAAGAAGAATGGAAGGTAGTTGTTTTTTTAAATTAAAGTATCTAATACAATTTACTATATCTTAAGGTAGCATTCCGATCTTGGCGACCGCGACCGGCGGCAGCGGTCGCGTGATCCACTGCTCAGTATGAATTTATATGGAGTGCTAAACGATACATACGATCGCGCCGCGTGACGTGTGGGTCGCTAGCTTTGTTGAGAATAAAGAAAAGCGCCATCTGCTGGTATGGGTTGCGCTTCTCTTGAAATGTTGCGAAACTTGACTGCGATTCTAGCGCTACGGTACTTTGTAGAACCCTTTCGTACGCTATCTGACTGCAGCGCTTACGGAAGTTCGAGACAACCTATAACACGCTCAAATTATGGTGCCATCTAGGTTTATACCGTTTTTAGGCAAATTTCCGAGCTATGCACTAATGTTCCGCTATTGTCTTTCCTCTATCTTCCTTGTTCATACTGAGCAGTGGGTCGCGCGACCACTGCGGCCGGTCGCAGTTGCCAAGATTGGAATGCTACCTTTAGAATTTTCTACAAATCAAAATTTCAAAATGGAGAATAAAAATTTTTTGTAACACCTAATAAATACTGCATCCACACGTTGACCGTGTTTGCAATATTTTTGTATCTTCCTACCCATCCAACCTAATTAAACACTCTCGAAATTCTGGAACTAAATTTCAAAGTATTACTTCAAAAGTTTTATTTCTAGAATGTTTTATGGGTGATGACAAAATTAACATTACAAAAATTAAACAAATGGCTCAAAAACGATGTTGGGGGTAAACACGGCCAATGTTTGGACATGGGGGTAAATCCAACCACCAACTAAAAACAAAGCATTGAGATTATGAGCCATATAACAAGTCTCATTTCGAATAGATTTTCACCACTCACATTTCAATTCTTTGCTTTTTAGTTGGTCCGGTGTTGAGCTGCTATGATGGGCTTAGAGCCACAATGGCGGGTGTGTGATTAAATAATAATTAGGATTTTAAGAACTAGATTACATCTAAATTATGATTTAATTCTGTTATTCAAGATTATATAGATCTTCAAATCATTAAAGTACACTATAAGTTCACAGATGATTTACCACAATGTTAGATGATAATAAAATGACGATTATATATAAAAATTATGAATGTATTGTACTGTATACCGATGCTTTACCATATTTTAATTCAATCAGAGGTTCCCTTTTCACAGTTAAATGGATTCTTGACGAACAACTATTTCTAAATAAGTTCTACTTGTTAATATAAAAATCATATATTTGATACTCAGTCCAAGTTTTTTACCCATGACATCTGCAAGAACATTGTAAAAAAGCTGTCATTGTCGCTTATTGGTAGTCAAACAGGACTTGTACGATAAAAACATTAATGAATTAGTATATTTATTAAGTATATTGGCTACCAGCTAAAATCTTATGTTAAAAAATTTAGCATAAATGATAAAAAATTACTGTTTTTATAACTTTTTTACAATAAAAAAAAACTTGAACCAAGTACCTATAGTAAAATTATGTGTTTAATTTTTTATACATACATACTATCATATTACCTAGATTAGATCTGCTAAGTAGATGAATATATATTGGATAATAGGGCATGATATCCACCAGAAATGTGACGCGTTGTCTAAAATCCAGTAGCGGAGTAGGAAAAACTTCGTACAATGACCTGATATTACCTGTCTCTGTCGCTTCCGCGTAAGTATAAAGCTGGAAACAAATTATCGGACGCGGCTGACGGATGCGATATAAAAGTATCTAGATAATGAATGTACACTGAGCTGTGCAAACTATCGGACGTAAATTGTGGACGTAACCTTGGGCTGACCTTGAGCGTTCGAACGTCCGACAGAAATCTGGGGCGCCGGATGTTTTTGTTAGCCGTTGTTGTCTTTTGAAAAACTGCACACTTATCAGTCACGTCCGTCAGCCGCGTCCGATAGTTTGTTGCCAGCTTTATGCGTCTCACTCGCACAAATGCAAATACCGCCGTCTGATAATATAATATTATTTAATATTATTTTTATTATTATTTTCGTAATATTATTTTTACGTGGGAGTGACAGAGACAGATAATAAAATGTCATTGTACGAAATTCTTTCTGCTCCGCGACCGGAATTTACCAAGGCTTTAAATTGCTTATATATTACTTAATTTTACACACTTTAATTTTGTTTTTAGTGATTTTATAAGACAATAAAACAATATGGGTCCGGTAGCGTATTCTAAATATCAGGGGGGATAGACAAGGCTATTTTCTGTTAGCGTTAACGCCTGCGGAAAGATGATATTGTATGAAAATGACATTAGCTCGAGAGAACATCTCTCAAGCTAATGTCATTGTCAATGTCATTTTCATACAATTTCATCTTTCCGCAGGCGTCAACGCTAACAGAAAATGGGTCTTGTCTAACCCCCCAGGCCTCACAGCGTTAATGAATGTAAAGCGGCACACCATTGTCTGCTCTGTTTATTTTTTTTATTGGTTGTACATAGAATAAAAAAAGTGATACCGAAAAATATATCCATGTGTAAAAATATTACTTCCTCACGGCGCTAAGACTGGGTTTTTTTACTGAGTGAGTCGAAGATTTCAGAATGGAACAGATTGGCGATTGTATGTATGTTTGTAAGTTTGTATTTTTGTTCAACGATAATTAGCGTACCGTTAATACGCACGATCCGCATGAAATATAGTATGCTACTTGTTCATTTAATTACCATTTTTAAGCTCGAATATGGGAAAAGTCGTGGGGGGTAAGACAAGAGCCACTTTCTATAAGGTTTAACGCCTACGGAAAGATGAAATTGTATGAAAATGACATTAGCTTGAAATAACATCTCTCAAGCTAATGTCATTGTCAATGTCATTTTCATACAATTTCATCTTTCCGTAGCCGTTAACTCTAACAGAAACTGGGTCTTGTCTGACCCCCCAGAGGTTGCTAAGATATAGGGGTTGTGGAGTCACAGTTCTGGGCGAACAACTAGTTAATTTTAATTACATTTTGAAAAAACTATGACGTCGATTCTCATATATCATTATCTAAACTAAATTTGACAGCTCTAAAACTATTGCTGTCCTTGTCTTACATATTGAAATTAAAAGACGCAGATAATATTAGTCCGTTCAGTTTGGTTTAGTTTAGTGAGTGGCATGACAGAATCGACGCCATTAAAGACATACAATGGAATGTCTTCATATTTTTTTTTACTAAAGTAAAATATTTCAGAAGTTCCAAGAACACTCAAATAAAAATCAGATTCAGACATTTCTGTCAAAACATTACTGATCATTTTGTTTCATTTGCTTAAAAAGTCCATAAAAATTTTAAATTTTTGTTCTAACTGCCACAGTTAGCCAGTGTCGTGGTATTGAAAAAAGTCTGTAATTTCATGTTTTGCATTCACAGTCACGGTAAAACTGAAGAAAAGTAGTCGCTAGTCAACACCATTAAAGTGTTGAGATTTTACTAAAGGCTTATACAAGGTGACTGTTAATCAGTTAGCACGCAGCATTTTTTTTTTTATTCACCTGTACAATGATATCACGCGCTGTGATTGGTGTTTCGGGTCACATGATCCATAGATTAAAAATCACAATATTATTTATTTATTTAATTAAAAAATAATTGCGAGTCTGTTTTTTTAATATAAATACCAATTCTTATAGTAACTTACCTACAATCTATACTAATATTATAAAGAGGAAAGATTTGATTGTTTGTTTGCATTGAATAGGCTCCGAAACTACTGAACCGATTTGAAAAATTCTTTCACTGACGGGAAGCTACACTATCCCCGGGTGACATAGGCTATAATTTATACCCGTGCGAAGCTGGGACGGACCGCTAGTATATTACATTTTGATTTAGGTGCAATACCCAATTAAAATAATCGTTCAAACTAATCTTGCAATTTTAAAAGTATCAGTCTACTCACAAGCCTACTTTTAAAACAAGAGTTTATCCCAAGAAACTTATACCTAAGCTGGAATGTGAACGTGAAATCTAATTTTGGTCAAACGATCGAGAAGCACTGAGGCCTATTCTGTCATACCACTCACTAAACTAAACCAATCTGACAGGACTAAAATTATCTGCCTCTCTTTTCATTTTAATACGTGAGAGAAGGATGGCAACAAGTTTAGAGCTGTCAAATTTAGTTTGGTTTAGTGTGCATCAGAATCGATGCCATTATGTCTCTTTCTCGCATCAAATTACAATGAGTAATCAAAATACTACATTACTTAATAGCATTGGCCTAATGGCCAGATTGTATTGAGCATTTGCGCCAGTTCTCTCACTACATACATTGTCATGCCTCTTTCTCATTGTGGTAGGCAGAGACCACATCTCTCCACTTACTACGATCCTGACACATCTTTCACTTCTACTTTCATGAGTGTTTTCATACAAGCTTGTTGGTTACGGGTACTTTTGACGAGGCTTGCCCATTCGGCTCGCCACATAAATCTTCTTTCATTCATCCTCTGTATATGTCTGAACTGTCTAAGCATCCGTTTCTCTATATTTCTGTATAATATTTTGATCTTGACATCATTAAAATATGGCTCATTCATCTTTATCAACAATTTGCCACCCACTGCTGGGTATAGGTCTCCTCTTTAGCGCGCCCTCTTTTCCCGTCCTGTACCAGTCTTGCGATTATAGAAGTATGTTTTTATGTACGCAATCTAATTGGGTATAATATTCTTAATTTATCCCAGAACTAAAGACTGTTCCATTAAAAATATTTTGATCTTTAACGTCAATAAAATATGGCTCATTCACCTTTATCAACCATTTGCCACCCACTGCTGGGTACAGGTGTTGTCTTCAGCGCGTCATCTTTTCCCGACCTGTGCCAGTCGTGCAATTATAAAAGTCGTTTTTTTATGTACGCAATCCAATTGGGTATAAGATCCTTGCTTTATCCCACAGCAATTAGGACTGTAATTTTAATGTAGGTGTCATTATAATCTCTGTATTTTTATTCAATAAAGTGTATTCCAAGGGCGTGTCAACATTTTTTTTAACAAAATCATATCATGGGCTACTAAGTTGATTATGCCACAAAATGCACAAACATGACTATGACTTTACCACAATTATATTTTACCCCTAAATAAAACGTCAAAAACTAAGGTTATTGTAATGACATTTTGTTTTGTTTAAAAATATTATCAATTACTTTTTGTTATTGTTGTAAGATCAGAAGCTAAAAAGACTTGTTGTAAATAAAATAATGGGAGCAGGTGTATTTACAGAAAATAAAGTTGGATTAACGTAAACTTGTGTATTATTTAAAAAGTACTATTAAATTAAGTTTAAAATTACGATTAGTTTCTTAACTGCTAAAGACGGTAAGTTTCATTGTACAAGGCATCAAATACCTGCTTCCATTAAATTTTGCATGTAGCTTCTTGAATTATTAATTTTCATTGTCTGCTTAACTTGCACATTCATGCCTGCATATGCATTATGTTTTGATACCCATTGTCCGCTTGTCATTGCTGTAACAAACGCACGTTTCTTTTTTTGTAGCTTGCTGGAAACTAACATTGTGCCACCACAAGAATCAGGAAATTCGGTAGACAGTACCCATGGGTATCAAGACTCAGACCCAAGCCCTCTGAAACTTTGTTTGCTTAAAAGAAAACGAAAGGCCAGCTTTACGGCTCGAAATAAATACATGAACAAACGCTTAACTCGAAGAAGATCTTGTCCAGTATTGACAGAAGGCCCATCGTCTGATTTTAATAATTCGTCATATTTTATCCCAGTAAGGAGTTCAATGTCTAGTCTTAACTCAGAAGTTTATAGATCAGATTCTTGCCGGTTATTAATGCCGAAACAAAAGCTATCATTCAAAATATTGGATCGCATCGACGAAAACAATACTGCATTAGCTGAATTCGATCCTAATATAAGACATTTCAATTCGGTTTCCAAAGATTCTCAAAAATGCAGTGACTCTGACTTAAGCCAAGAATTAAGAAATTCTAGTAGTATTTCACTACCACCTTCTCCAGAAATATCTATTGTGGAAAAGATGTCCATAAGTCGGGAGATGATCAAAGACGCGAATCATCCGACAATAAATGAAGTGCAACTAAATATTAACAGTCACGTAATGGATTACAGTGAGTACATGATCTCTAACCTGGATGTATCTATACCACTTATGAATCAAACATGTAAACTTCGGAAAACCACTGAAGAGGTAGCCTCGGCGCAGAATTTATCTGTATCCGACAGTATGCAACTAAAAGACTGCACAGTGAACTTAACAATGTCCGACACACTCGACCGAAGACTGCGCGAATTATTACTTGAAAGCACAAAAAAACCAACCGAAACAGATAATAATAAAGAAACCCTTATGGAAGTTGACCAAACAATAGTGACTGCAAAGAAAACTAGACAACGTAAACAAAAAGATGATATGCGTATGGATGTGGACGAGACTCAAATTACGACAAAGAAAACGAGAGCTAAAAAAAGAAGCTCTACTCCCCAGAAAAAGAAAGCCTTTCCTAAATCGAAACCGCCTCAAGATCCAATAATCGAAGAGGAGCATGTGGAGTTATGTTCTGCGGGCAGGAAATCCTGTCCCCCTGTCATGACATTCATCCCAGTTGACGAGAACGCTAATAACAGCTCAGATGTCACACTCAACCCTGTAAAAGATAAAGTAAAAAACAAGAAGGAAATTATAAAAATTAAAATACAGAAACCGAAGAGTCGAACTAAGAAGAATCTTCGTGCAAAATCTGTCGGGAATGGTAGTGTTGGATCAAACTTCACTGATAGCGGCATAAAGGACACTGAAGCTACATCTCTGGTGCTAGGAGATGGTAGTGTGGATCTGATACACAACCATTCTACAACGTGTTTGCTGGCAAACGAATGTATGGGGAGTAGTAGCGTAGAATTTGTTCAAAACTCGCCAATATCTATAATTTCACTAAGCAGCGAGGAAATTGGTCCAAATTTGTCCGAAGAGACTTCAATCAACCAGGATAACATAGCTACAGGTAAGAACACAACTGTAAACATATTTACGTACTTGTCGTTTCTGCTTTTTTCTACATAATTATAAGGCCGGTAGGTACAGTTCCTAATGACACTAGATGGCATTGCAACTCGATTGCGACAGACAATTTCAAATGATACATTTTTATTATAACAGCAAACATGTTATAAGTTTAACTTGTGTGTCTGTCTGTAGCATTGTAGCTCCCAAATAGATGAACTGGTTTAGAAAAAAAAATGGAAGGTGATCGTGATCAAGCTTGTTCTTAGCATCAGCTTTTGTATTTTTTTGTGTTCCGTACCTAAAGGGTAAAAACGGGACCCTATTACTAAGCCTACGGTGTCTGTTTGTCCGTTTTTAACACATTTTTGTATTAGCTCTAATGTAAAAACGATAATACGTACAAGCGTCAACCTTGGCATGATTATATTACACACTGTAAAGTATAACAGCAAATAATAAATAATAGCCAAGGTCGAGTTGGTGATAAATTTCTGTTAATTATTCTATTTTTCATGTGTTATACTCTAGCGCCTGTACTGTAGCAAAATAATTAACTGTGGCTGCGTAGCAATTGCTTCGACTATTTTGGAAAGCGTTATAATAACTAGTAATTATGTTACTTGAACGACCTTATTGTATTTCGTGGTGGTACGGAACCTTCAGTGCGCGAGCCCGACTCGCACTTGGCTGGTTTTATGTTTGGCCACCAGCTAGGTCGATCATCGCGGTGTAAAACAGCGATCTATAATGACTACAAACCTTATAACACTATAATATTATAAACTAGCGACCCGCCCGCCCAGCTTCGTACGGGTGTAATTTACGTGCGAAGCCGGGGCGGGTCGCTAGTTATATATATAAACCTTTCTTGAAAATGTATCTAACTGATGGTGAAAACCGCATCAAAATCCGTTGTGTGGTTTAGGAGGAGTTAGCGGCCATACAGACATACAGACAGACGCGGAAAGCGACTTCTGTTTATACTATGTAGGTAGAGATAGAGAAGAGATGCGACAGTTTGTGTTTGTGTGTTACTCCTTCATGCTGAAATGGCTAGACGGATTTGGATGAAATTTAGAATATGGATACCTTATGTCCTGGATTAACACATAGGCTACTTTTAATCATCATCATCATTACAATTTTTTCTCACTACGCGGGTGAAACCGCGGGGCGCAGCTAGTTTGTTGATAAAACGGTTAAATTGTATTTTTTCAGAAGTAAGAACACCGGACCAGGTTTTCATAAGTTCAGAAACAATGTACAACAGTCCCTTAGCCTCCAACAGCAGTCTTTTAACCGATGACCTCTCAAACTCTCCTCCAAGACAGCCGACAAAATGGTATCTCTTCGATGAAGACATCACTAACCCGGACTCTGCGTCAAACTTCGCCAGTTTCGGTTCAAATCTCAAACAAATCTTTCCGATCGCATGCGCCGTGCCAAATTTGTCCACCATTTCTGAAATGTCGAGAGAAAATGAAGACGGTAGAAAGACTAGCGATGATGCGCAGAATAGATGTTTGCCAAGTCTGTTTTGATTTCATAATAGATTGTAGAAATGTTTTGATTCATTGTAAGTAGTTTGAGATTAAAATGTGCCTTATGAGGAATGATGGTTTTAAACTGAGGAAAACGAATGAAACGAACGAAAACGAGTTTCGAAATTTTTGATAGGAACATCCTATCAAAAATTTCGAAACTCCTGGACTGAAACGGCTAGGCGTATACAGATGACAAGGATAGAGTGATATGCTAGAATGTTCGTGCGAGCGAGACAATGTTGGCCGAGACGCAGTTATGCTAGACCTGGGGCCTTACGGACAACTGCTATAGCGGCACCCAATCCGCTCAGTTTGAAATCACGCGACCGCAAACCGTATCTGGACGCGATAAGGTTCACGTTCGCGTGATTTTCCAACTGAGCGGATTAGGTGCCGCAATAGCAGTTGTCCGTAAGGTCCCTGGGAGGTTAGACAAGACCCATTTTCTGTTAGCGTTAACGCCTGCGGAAAGATGAAATTTTATGAAAATGGCATTAGCTTGAGATAACACCTCTCATGCTTATGTCATTGTCAATGTTATTTTCATACATTCCCAGGGGGATGGCGCGCCATCTCACTCACGCGCGTGGTGCTAGTAAGTAGATGTGAACGAGACGGCATGCAATCTCGATCACAATCAAACTTTTGTAATAAGCCGCCAGCTCTGAGAATGGACTAGTCATCTTTTGTTTAAAACCCTCATCGCTTAATTAACCTTACAATTTACTTCGATACCAAAAATATATCATTTTTTTGCCAACTTACCTTATGTCATGAAACTTGAAAAGTCTGATTTGTTAAGTATAGGAATTAGGGTTTGTGTATATTATTTTTTAGTTTGGAGGCAATATTGATAATTTGTCCAAAGGTGCTTTGTTTCAAAACGATTGGCTTATATTATTATAATGGTAATAAATAGTACTGGAGCCTACCTATTTTAAGCGATTCTGTTTAGGTGATTGCGAAAAGTTGCGCCACCGCAAACCTTATCTATGCACGTTAAGGTTCACGTTCGCGTGATTTTCTGCACTGCGCTGTGTCAGCACCGTTTTGAGCCCGCTTTAAGAAGTAGCCGTAAGGCCCTTGTAATAGACTTCATGTTGATATTGACGCCGATTCCGTTCCGATTTTCTGTGTCACTAAACTTATCTGACGGGACTAAACTATACCTCTTTTCATTTTGATATGTGAGAAAGGGGATGTCAATATTTTAGATTTGTCAAATTTAGTTTAGTTTGAAAAATTATGCAACAGAATTACCATCAATAATATGTATAAAACCACACTTTTTGCGAGCTTTGCAACATTTAACAAAACATTAGATAGTAAAAAAAACAATGAAAGATAATTCGAATACATTATATGCACGAGATAATATAATTATTTCCATGTGTTTAGTACATTCTAATATATGTTAATTTGAATTTCCATCCGTGTGCTGCAATAATACTAGCTGATACCGCGTCTTCGTATGCGCTGTGCGCCATTTATATAATAAGGATTTGTTACTATTAAATTTTGTAAATTACCTAGTTCAATAAAGTTGTATAATCTCTAGGGGAACACTTCTAATAAATAATTAATGAGAAACTTCATAATATTAGTACTGGTAAAATGGGGTAAATAGAACTGAGTTCGACTGGATGAATAGACAACTTAGTTTTTAATCGAACAAATTCGCATTTCGTAGGTCTAGTTCCCGTTTCTATGCACCCCGTTTTAGCGGTACTTACCTATTTATTGTATGCCATGGCTTGAATGATGCTTTTTTTATCAGCCTCTAACCCTACGGGCTTATTGGATTCTCTTTGCTACGGGCTGGGCTCTCCTATCTGATTACTTGGTCCATGCAGGCCATAACAAAACCAGGCTGTTGATAGTTCATGCCTCAAGTCTCGATTGACTACGCAAAGTTAATCGGGACAAACGCAGTGATACAGTGGTGTCAGTGGAAGTTATAAATGTTCGAGTGTGATATGAGTTGTCAGGTTAAAGTTGTATCCAAATCTTTGCTCGGGGTTTCTCTACGAGATCGAATCCGAAATGAGGAGATCCGTAGACGAACGAAAGTCACCGACATAGCCCACCAGATTAGCAAGTTGAAATGGCAGTGGGCAGGGCACATATCACGCAGAACAGATGTTCGGTGGGGCCGAAAGGTTTTGGAATGGAGACCACGAACCGGTAAGCGCAGCGTAGGACGTCCACTCACTAGAAGGACAGACGACCTAAAAGAGACCGCAGGGAAACGCTGGATGCAGGCCGCTTCCAACCGGCCCTTTTGGAGATCGATGGGGGAGGCCTATGTCCAGCAGTGGACGTCCTATGGCTGAAATTATGATGATGATCCAAAACTTTAATAGAAGCCTCTAGCTATGAACTTTGATGGTGCATACCTACATAGTACGTCAGACCGTCGGACGAGGCGGTATAGCCTTAAAAGCTCTAGCCTGCTAAAATTAAATTATAGGTATTTAATTTTGGCGCCAACCTAGAAAACACCGTCATTGTATTATTTTCTAAAACTTGTGGATTATTATATAACGAGTGTGGCAAAGTTTTACAATGGGGTGAAACGTTATTTTTTTTCATGTCGATTCCAAATCGTAAGAGAAGAGCCTTTAGTAAAGTCTCCACTATCTTTACTGGGGCTATACTACTACTGCTAGTATAATACAGAAGACGAGGAGGTGTGGCTTAAGCATGCTCAGCAATGAGCGAAAAATACAAAAAAAAAATTGGCTGTCAATGTCATTTTACAGGATAATATTATGCTATGTGATGTTATGTTTTGTATATGGCAACTGCGTCAATCATGCGGAGCCAAAAGCCCCAACACGGGGAAGAAGAAAAAAAAAAAAAGATGTTATGTTTCATTATGTTTTTGGAGTTTTGGCGCCAACGTGGAAAAGAACATGTCGGCTCGTTGGATTATTTTCCTAAACTAGTGTATTTTCGAGTGTTAATGTGTTCTAAGGTGGTGAATTCCATAAGAGCCTCTTGTAAAGTTCCCACCACTTTACAGAGGCATGAGTTTGACTTGACCGTGACTTACTTAGCATGACTCTGACTATGACTTGTTTTACGTTATTAAGACTATACAAAACAGAAGAATAGGCGGTATGGCCTTAAAGGCTTTAGCCTGCCCGATGGGCGAATTATAATAAAAAAAAACATGTTTATGTGATTTCATTAGAGAATTTTGAGATTAGTTTGTGAACTATAAATTTATAAAGCAGTTTATACCGTAAAATGTGAGACAATAACAATGCCACGAAATCTGCCATTACGAATAAACATTAAAGACTGTTTGGTTTTAGTCCTTTTGGTTATTTTCAATACGATTCACATAACTGATATGGGTAAGTTAAAAAGCGTTAGAAAATCTTACAATAATCTCTTTCCACCTTTCCACTGAACAATTAAGCAGCACATCTAATTGTTTTTATTGCAGCCAATAACAACATGGACGTGCAAAGTAAAGAGAGAAAACCAAAAGAAGATATAAACGACAGGAGCGTAAGCTTCAGTGAAAATGAGGAATACTTAAAAAGCTGCCCTTCTGCAGACCAAGAAAACGTTGCAGAGTGTGCTAGTCTGAACTATCCATGTATTACATGTGCACTAAGTACTGACTGTCGGTACGGAGGCATGGATAACTACAGTTGCACTGTGAAACCCAGAGTGGTTTGTAATGTAAGTTTTTACGCAACATCCTCAATAGGCATGTGTTCTAATATTTTTTAATTACCTAAAAATGCTGATCACAAATAGTCACATGTAGACACATCTAAGATAACAAAATTCAAATTTGTTCAAAAATATTATATAAGTTTTATATCATGCGACAGAAAGCGCACTATAGCACGTTATGACGTCAAGCCGTGCGCACGCCATACAAATGCTTAAGTTACTAATACACATTTTGCGAGGGAGGGACAGCACATGCGGATGCGCTGTGTTAGAGAGCAGTCTCTATCCCTACCAAAAACTTGAAATGCTTATACCTCAGAAATTTAGTTTATTTGAGCTGAGACAGGCGCCCGATATATTAATAAACAGGTGTCAGCGACTTAGATTTTTTAGATTCTTTATTCCTTTTAATTTAGACCAGGGATATATTTTAATATTACATTTAGAGATTTTATAATATTCATTTAATTTAGATTTGTACCATTTTATAAAAAGAACAAATTTTAAATATTACAGACCTCACACTGAAATTGTAAAATAAAACATTGGTGCTCAGGGGTCGAGATTTTTGCATTCATAATTTTTAAAGGGTGTAATGCCAATTAATGCTAATTCCAAAGGGTGTAAATGGGACCCTATTACTAAGCCCACATTGTATGTCTGTCCTACTTATTAACGGCTGTATCTTTCGAAACGTAATAGCTAGCCAGTTGAATGAATGAATGCCAGAATATGTAATGTTACGGCGGATTAACTGAGAAATAATAAAAAAATGAAAATTAAAGGGTCATATCACATATTTTTGCAGTGAAACTTCTTATGCGACTTCCAACAATGTTGCGTCAAACGTTTGCTACCATGGAGGGGGAATAGAAAGAGACAGAGCGAGAGTTTTAGATGGCAGAACATGCGACTTCCAACAAGGTTGTGTTAAACATTTAACGCTACCATGGAGGGGGAATAGAAGGAGACAGAGCGAGAGTTTCACTTCTTCCACGAGGAGGGACTCCACGCACATTTTTTTTTTATTTACTCTAATGTAAAAATGGAAAAATGTACAAGCATCAAATTTGACATGATAGGCTAAAGTATAATAACAACAAGTGCGAGTCGGTGACAAGTTTCTGTTCAATACCAAGTTATAACTGGTAATTTCGGTACTTTGACGACCTTATCATTTCACTGAATCAAAATGCCATTTTACTAATTTTGAAGATGGTTTTTTAAATTGACAATTATTGTATTTTGTGGTGGTACGGAACCCTCACTGAGCCCCACTCGCACTTGGCCACTTTATTGGATTTATGACACAATTCCATGTAACCCTGTATTACTTGTTATCTATTTCTATACAATGTGCTTGTTTTAGGGTTTGAAGACATTCAACAGAACAGCCATGTGCAGGTTTTGTTATCAAACAGACAAATGGGAACATAGGTGTGAGCAAAAAGCTAATTGTAATTCACTAGCATCACCACTGAAGTATTATTTGTAAGTATATACCAATACAACATGTCCTAAATACCTACCAACCACAAATCTGTATCAAATTAGATGTCACAAGTTCACCTACTTTGCGTGTCTTTAAAGATCAGTGCTCCACCTTAATTCTGTTTGATCTCAGTCATCTCCACAGTGGCACTCCAGATGTCAATACAAAAATGTCAAATGGGTTAGGAGTTAGTGGTTATACAGATGGCCAGATCTGGACAGTGACTTTAATTTATACTATGTAGAGATAGAGAAGAAGAGAGATGCAGCTAGTAAAATACATTAATGATCATCATTGTCAGTCTGTGTGAACCCACTACTGGGTAGGTATTACTTGTGCTGCTCCCTGTCGGGTAAATCTGTCTATGATTGATTGCAATTGTACTTACTTTTATTCTGAATACCAGTTCAGAGCGCTTTCATTACACTTTTATTGTGCGAACTACTAGTCTGTGGAATGCGCTGCCTGAATGGGTGGTCCCAGAAAGTTAGAATCTCCGATCAGAAGAAACCGATTCACTCTCGAAGACACCCTCAAATCAAGAGTGAATCGGTTTTTTCTAGGCAAGAGTACTCCATCGTAGACTGCATCGTCGCTTAACATCAAGCGAGCTGGCGGCCAAACGCAATCCTATTATTAGATTTTAAAAAAAACCTTTAACCCTTCGGATCCATCGCACTGGTTGCGAAATGATGATTCTAAAGCACTTATTTTCTTTCAGAACCAACTGCACAGTCTCTGATGATGTCCTTTGTTTGGGGAAAAGAAGGTTTCTCAAGAAGATTAGATGTTCATGGACTGCTGGTACCAGGTGGGGCACTGCGCTTATCTTTGCCTTGACACTCGGTGGTTTTGGAGCAGACCGTTTTTACCTGGGCCATTGGCAAGAGGGTATTGGAAAACTGTTTAGCTTTGGAGGACTGGGGGTCTGGACCCTTGTAGATGCTCTGCTCATAGGAATTCATCACCTCGGTCCTGCTGATGGGTCATTGTATATTTAATTTTACTCATAGGAATAATTAGGAAAAGCTGTCTATAAATAAAAGTAAAAAATTGTTTCAATAGTTTTTTTTGTTTATTAAAAAAGATTATACAAAAATACTGTTTTAATTATCAACTTTTAGCCTTTGACTTAACTGATGTACCATCAATTCAAATAGTTTTTAACTTTTAGCATTAATTTCACGAGATCTGCTTTTATTTAAGGTAAGCTATTTTAGAATATCTTGTCTCTAACAAAAATATAATTAAGTCTAGTGATCTGATAGATGTTTTTTTTTTCAAAAATGCTTCAACACTAATTTAACAAGCTCTGCTTTCCTAAGACCATTTAAAGGAGGCAGTTGTGGAATGTCCTTTGACCGCAATATGTTTCTCAAGTCAGATACAGTATAGAGACCTATTTGTCCATTCTCAATACGACTTTGCAAAAGTCCTTCATCAATTACCGTTTTGACTCTCTTGGCGGAGATACCATCATCAGATGACGCCGGTCTCTTCACAGGGCCATCATTGAAAGGACCAAATATTCTGTAAAAGAGTTCTTCATTTATATCTTTGAACTTTTCAATGTTTGGTTTTGTAGTATCAACAAATGGTTCAACTTCTGTATCATCAAAAGCGATGGCTTCGATCGCTCTATACTCTGACTGAATTTTGGGGCTCTCAAACATTTCTGGTCTATAAGAAAACTTTATTTTACCTACAGTTTCCTTCATGACTGTCTTTCCGAATGAAACGTCCATTCCATCGTCATCAAAATTTGGAATGTTCCTCACATTTTCCACAAATGGTATGCATATCACATCAAACCCAGTATCGATGTCTAGTCCAAGAGGGTGAGTGCAAGGTGCAAGGGCTACATTTATTGGCCTTGAGTTTACACGAGTGCACAATATGCAAATAGCAACCATTCCAGTTTCAACACACGCTTGATGCAAAGCTTTGAATGCCACAATGGACCCTTCAATCAAGCCATCATTGGGAAACAGAAAGTAACTCTTCTTAAGATACCATTTCTCTTTACTCAATAGACTAGCTGGTTTAAATCCAAGGAGCTTTAGCATGGGTGGACCAAATGGGTTTTTTATGGCTTTCATTTCATCAGCTGTGAATTCAACTCTTTCTCCACCATACTGCTGGGAGTATATTATTTCAGATTTATGTAATAGCACTTGATTTGAAGGCTGGGCTTCCTCATCAACATCCATCTCACTCCCATCTTCAGTCTTCATAGAAACCTTTACTGTTTTGGTAACACTTGTTAATACGGTATTAGTTTCTCTATCCAAGTTTGCTGTTTTATGTCTGGCTTGTCCCTGGGACTTCATAAGACTGTAAACACCGACTCCAATATTTAAACCATTTCCGATTTCAAAACTGAGCCTAGCGACTGCCAAGTGTCTATGTGAGTGCTGATGGATCAACTTTTCTATTTTTTTCTTACACCATATTGGAGTAGGCAATGATATATCTCTGCCCTTATTTGCTTCTAATAGGAAGTCTTTGTAGAACTGGTCTATTTGGTAATCTTGTTCTGCAATATTTATAAGTCTTAGATCAACGTTTGAGTCTACCAAATCTTCAACTATCTTCAAAGCAGGTTTTTGGTCAGTTTGCATGGGTGGAGTGTCCAGCTTGGACAATATAATAATGGTTCGAGTTGAGAGGACTTTCTTACAGTTTGCAAACATTTTACTGCAGTGTAAAAGAGCATCAGACATGATTAGTTCTTTAGCTTGCTTGAGGCTTGCTGTATTAACTTCTTGGAGCTTCTTAAAGTCATCTAGGGTAGGAGGTGCAAGAGGAAATACTTCAACGACACCTTTAGCGCCTAGCTTAGAGACGTCGGCGTCTTCGGTGCCAAAGAGGCAAACGCTAACGCACTGGGATGTGGACTGTCGTAAGTATTGGCGTACCGTGGAACAAGTAGCGGCATGAGCGACTTGCGCCGTTTTGCTTAAAGGCTTGAAAACATTGATCAGAACAATTGTGGCGGGAACTCCTCGATACGATGATGATTCTTCATATTCATCTTCAGAATCCATAATGAAGAATTTCGGGGTTTCCTTAGCTAACGTTGAAATCGCAGTTATTTGAAAATCTGTTAATAAGATACACAAACGATTTAAGCAAAATTTCGAGTAGATTGGATGGGTTTTATTTATTTACACAAACAACCAGTCAACCGTCGACCACAACAAAACAAAACTCAAGCACAGCTGCCATGCCACAGCTATTTCCTAATCAAGTTCGAACATGTTGTGTTTTTCTTTTCCTCCTATCGCTTCTGGCTTTGCACGATTAGCGCATTTATCATCTTCAAAGCCGTTTATCCTCATCTCAGAGAACAAATTAATGGAAGTGTTTTGTAATAAATGGAAGTACTAAACTGTAGTGTTAAAGAAGTAAATTGAGAGCCTTCCTTCTTTTTCAAAGTCGGCTAAAAATGCTCGAAATGTTCAGCCTTGAATAGGTTACCAAAAATTGACAATAAAACAAAAACATGCTATTTTTCATCAATGGGCAACACAAGTATTTTCACCATGACAGTGACAGTAAAGGGAAGAAGTAATTTTTTTTATGTTTTTCGCCCATTACTATACAAGCTAAAGCTATTAAAGCCATACCGGCCCCAGCAAACGCCATAAGTATAACAACATAATCATAATAATTACATATCATAAAATGCGGATGTGTATTTGTTCCTCCTTCACGCCGCAACAAAGCAACGGATTGACGTGATTAGCTTATATAGGTAGTTGAAAAATTGCACGATACATATACCTATATCAGATTGATTCTGTAAAAGTTTAGAAATACCTAGTTAATAAATCAATTATATAACGTTTCGAAGCCCTCGCGCAAAGCAGTGCAATAATTGCAAGTCCTTTGTTTTCTTTGATGAGCGTGAGCGAGAAAAAGCGACTAATCGCGCAAGGTTGACGTAGGGTGTAATTAATATGCTAGGGTGGCACTGGGTGGTGTGGTTTGTTGAATACCAGCCATCCCACCGAGGCGGAGGCGGTGGCGGAGTCTGCGCACTACGCTCGCCACAACAAGCCTGCGCGGTCCCTCATTCGTACGCGGGTCTACGCCGCGGCGCCACCTCGCTCAGCTCGCACCATACGCTTTGGGGTGTCCGAACATCCTGCACGCAGAAATCCGAGCGTGGAGGTGTGCCAAGCGACAGGCAGTCGCATCGCTGTGGTGTCGTGGCGCTGAGCGCGTTCCACTGTTTCCGGAGCACGCGTGCGCGAGTGAGCGCGTGCGCGGCGCTACCTGCGCGCGACGACGGGCCGCGAGCATGCTAGAGGCACGGCACTGCCGCGCGTAGCGACCCAGGCCGTGCGTGCCATCGCCATGGGCTGTGCCTCATCCGCCGAGGAACGCGCTGCCATTGCGCGCAGCAAGCTCATCGAGAAGAACTTGAAGGAAGATGGTATCCAAGCTGCCAAGGACATCAAGCTGCTGCTCCTTGGTAATGGAGCATGCTTTTGTCTCTTTCTTTTTTAAGTAGAAAATGCGCGCGCAGTTACCTATAGCTCTATTGACTGAGATGCCAAGCCGGCACTTTCGCTAGGTGGATATGGTTTGACCTAGACCATGTCGGTGGTCTAGGCCAAGATGAAGAACCGGCGGGCTGCCTAATATCTATCGGTAGGGTAGGTATAGTGCTGGTAAATATACTATTGTATATAGCCCAAACTCTCGTTTTTGTAACGGTATTCCCTTTAACCGATTTATTTTTATGGTAGGTACCCAGGTATATAGATATGACAAGGTTACTGATGGTTATCTATATTAGTTATCATAAAACACTCCGCATTAGGTACTCTAGAGGAACTAGGCAGACTGAACCAATTGTTATGGACGTCCTTCTTTTTAGAGTTGTGTACCCAAAGTCCGTTTACACCCAAACGGGACCCTATTAGTAGCCTACGCTGTCGATTTGTCTGTCTGTCCGTCTGTCCAGAATGAGTAATGTTACGGCGGATTAACCAAGAAATAATAATAATAAAGTCAAAAAGTAAAAAACCGGCCAAGTGCGAGTCGGGCTCGCGCACTGAGGGTTCCGTACACCACAAAATACAAAAGGTTGTCCAAGTAACAGAATTACCAGTTATTATAACGCCTTCCAAAATTGTCGAAGTAATTGCTACACAGTTAATTACTTTGCTACAGGCGCTCGAGTATAACAATTTAACTTGGTAATAAACAGAAATTTGTCACTGATTCGCACTTGGCCATTTTTATTATATATACAGCCGTATAAAGGTAGGACAGACAGACAGACGGACAGACATCGTAGGTTTAGTAATAGCGTCCCGTTTTTACCCTTTGGGCACAGAACCCTAAAAACGGTACACTCTATAAAGTATAACAAAAAAATGGCGAAGTGCGAGTCGGTGACAAATTTCTGTTCAGTACCAGTTATAAATGGAAAATTCGGTTACTTGGACGACCTTGTTATATTGTCTTTATGGAATCGAAATTGCATATTTAACAAATTTTGAAGTCGGGGAATTTTAAATTGATAATTAATGTATTATGTAGATATTAAATAGGCTTAGAAAGGTATCTTCATCATCAGCTGTATCCAAAAGCCCAGTGAAAAGAGCCGCAGGACATCAAAAACAAATTCAACAGATTCAAAACAATAACCTAAAACGAAACTCAGAGCCAAACCTAAACTTAACATACCGGAAGCTAACCAAGATGAAAACGAACATCAAGTGAAAACGGCAGAATTAGATACCTACTAACCCAGAATATTTCAACTGGGTGTCTATTATTGTTCGAAAGATATACCTACAGCCGTTTAAAGGTAGGGCGGAGAGACGGACAGCCGGACAGACGTACAGACAGACAGATATACATAGGTACAGATAGATAGATAGGCAGACAGACAACGTAGGCTTAGTAATAGGGTCCGTAAACCCTTTGGGCTCCATACCCACCTTATATACCCTTTAAACGGTAATACGCACAAGGAAACTTGATATTATTGAAATTCTTGATTATTGCCTCATGATTTTTAGCCGATTTAAAAACGTTGCTGTTCTTTAAGAAAGGTGACAAAACCTTGCTGAAGGATCACATCTCGCTTCTGAGCCATGTAATAAGCTATTTTCGAGGGTCATCCTCAGAATTCATTCTCAAAGGTCACGAATTGTCTCGATCGCAGGTTTGATGACTTGCAGCCTACTGAACAAGCCGGTTACCGAAAAGGCTGTAGTACTTTGGTACCCACAGCCGTACCCACACGGTACGGCAAGTTATACCTACAGAATACAGAGTACTTTTTATACGGCCTACAGAAGACCGAAGAGTATAACTTGCCACTATGTTTAACTTTTGTGGACTACGAGAAAGCCTTTAATTCGAACGAGTTATGCGGTGCTTGAGTCTCTCCAGCGATGCCGTATTGACTATCGGTATGTCGAAGTGTTGAAGTGTTTGAACAATAACGGGACCGTGTCGGTCCGAGTATAGGAGCAGAGTTCGTAGGCAATTCCATTGCGAAGAGGCGTGAGACAGGGAGACGTTATCTCGCCAAAACTGTTCACTGCCGCACTGGACGACGCCTTCAAGCTCTTGGAATGCCAAGGACTCGGCATCAACATCAACGGCGAGTCAACTCACCTTCGGTTTGCCGACGATATTGAGGTCATGGCAGAATCGATGGAAGATCTCAGCATGATGCTCAAAGGCCGTACGTAATCGAGTATCCGAACAGGTGGTCCTTAAGATGAACATGGACAAGACAAAATCATGTAAAATATCCATGTTGTGCCCACTCCAGTATCAGTTGGGAACTCAATTCTTGAAGCTGTTGACGCGTACGTCTACCTAGGACAAACAGTCGAACTAGGTAAGTCCAACTTCAAGAAAGAGGTCAATCGGCGAATCCAATTCGGCTGGGCAGCGTTCGGTAAACTTCGCAACGTCTTCTCGTCCAAAATACCTCAGTGCCTTAAGACGAATACCTTCGACCAGTGTGTGGTGCCAGTGATGACATACGGCACTGAAACGTGGTCTCTCACTATGGACCCCATAACCAAGCTCAAAGTCGCACAACGAGCTATGGAGAGGGCTATACTCGGGGTTTCTCTACGAGAGCGAATCAGATATGAGGAAATCCGAAGACGAACGAAAATGACCACCATAGCCCACCAATTATTATTTCTCTAAGTCTGACAAGCTCACTCATGTTATGGGACCGACGGTTTATAACAAACTGCCAAGTGACGTTATTGCCGCTCCCAACCTGGTGCGCTTTCGCTTGCTCGTCGATCAGATGTTCTACAGTTTCAAGGAGTTCCTTGATTGTTAGTATACCATATTTTATTATTATTTAATAAAAAAAGTTTTTTGACATGTAAATATTATTTACAAAATAAATAAATATGATTATTTCGATCAAAGGATTTGATCAAAGATTTTTCATACTATAGGTACTTTGTATTTGATATGCATGTACTTACCTACTGTTAGCTATGTTTCGTACGGTCATAGGTGTCGAAAAGCCTTCATTTTGTTCTTATTACACGAACAAGATAATTTTGTTTATGTCAAAAACTAACATCACATTTTCCCAGCATTTTCCAGTAAGTTGTAAGTAGTCCATTCCTCCACGATATGGAGGTCAAGTACGAGTAATATTTGCATGTATTATGGTATTTAACTAACTTAGTTTTAATTTCCGAAATAAAATTACAGTATTACCTACGCTAGTTAATAAAATATAGATGATAGAGAAAAATAATAATTAACAGCAGCTATATAGGCCAATAATGTTTATCATGAATTTGTTGTCAATTTAGTGGTTTTGTTATTTTTAGATCTCCATTAAAAATAAAAACAATTCAAATTTTACCGCTAAGAAAAATAAATTGTCTTTGATTTTAGCGCATTGGCTTTTCTTTTCTCTCTCGCGTATGGATATCCGTTCACGCATGTGTGAGCGAGGCCGAACGAAGAAATCCGAACGCAGCCGAACGTCAGTCGAGCGGGGCGCGGTCGCTGTCACGGAGCGAAGTTGGAGCTTGTCATCCGGCCGCCATTATCTCGCATTATAAACGGATTTACAAAATCAATTAATTTTTGCACTGCCGTTGCGTGTGTTTAGTGTCGGTTGTAGCATAAAATCTCGACATTTCGAACAGTTATATCGTTCTGAGGACATCAGTGCTGTATCTAAGGGCAGGAACAGTGTAATAGTGGTACAGTTAGGTTACTGTGTTGGGTGCTAACGTTGTGAAGGGTGGGTCCGATCGAGCCGGAGCTGCAGGACGCGTGTAAGGCGCATGCAGAGGGAGCGGTGAGAGCGCGCCCGGCTCGGGGACCGGGGCGGCCGGCGGCCGAAGCACAGGACAGCTGCCGACATGGGGTGCGCCCAGTCGGCAGAGGAGCGCGCAGCGGCCGCTCGCAGCCGACAGATCGAGAGGAACCTGAAGGAGGATGGTATCCAGGCCTCCAAAGACATCAAGCTGCTTCTGCTAGGTATGCCGTGCTTGTTTAACGTCTAGTTACGTAGGCCGCACCCATCTTATAAGATCATAGCAAATGATTGATTTCCGTGCCTCTATCGATGTTTTACCGTCGTTGAGTACGTACAAAATACCCAAACTTTTCCAATAGATATTTCCTGTCACTCAGTCAAACTAGTCTGATTGTAAATATCTAGCTTTCTCTTGTAATAAAACTCATCGATAAGCTTGTAAGTGGCATCAGAATCAGAATATATTTATTGCAATAACTGTACAAAAGATGTTCATAGCTGAAGTAGTGTATCAACAGTTTACCCGTTTTGGGTGTGCAATTTTGGCATAGTTTGGGGCAAACGAAAGTTCGAATTTGAATTATTACATTAGGGAACTAGCTATTAGTGTGAATTAACTAATCATTGTAATGTGGTAGGTATAGAGTGACTGACTAGAGTTATACAATGTAAAATACACAATCAAAAACTGTTCTAGTCAGGTTGACAGAAACCAATAAAATTAGTTAACTCTGTAATGGAAAAATGTGGATGACAAATAGGTTTAATTTATGGTAATCTTTTCCTTCACAAATAAAACAATAATACACACATTTCAACACTCATACCCTGTTAAAATAGCTATCTCAATTATGCCTAAGAAGAAGGTTCAAGGTTCACTGTGAATCAGATTGTCTTGTTAAATATCCTCTGATAAACATTGTAAGAGCTATCTTTATTATTCAGAAACTATCACAGTATTTCAGTATGTTTATGTTTCAATTCATTAGCTTATTATTTTATTAGCTGAGGTACTACCTACTTAGATATTTAACCTATTGAGATAACTACCCTAGTAACCCATTGATGGTGAGGAAAAGTACAGTTCCTTTTTTTTACCCGTGATGGAAAAACGAAGATAATGCGTTTTGGGTAAGAGGCAGCTTGTAGGTAATGTCCTTTGTGTATTTTTTTCTCTAAAAAGGTTACATCGAAATTTTTTTTTTTTTTTTTTTTTTTTTTTTTTGTTTTTATCTGCGATCAGTTGTATTAACTATAAGCAGATGTCTTGAGTGCAATGTGTCTTGTAAAGTGTGCCCTCCAGTGAGGACATCTCCTTTTATGTATTTTCTTGATGACCAAATGGGGTCAATCGCTGGGGATAACGCGCTTTCTTTTTAACCTAGGCTTGTATGTTTGTTCCGTGAGTTCAACAGCCAAGCTATTAGGGTGTCTGAGCAGGCGATGACTATAGTTTTTGCCGGTTTTCGCAATTTCTTCTTTAACTGTGCTTATCTCAAGGTTGTTGTGGATTTCTGCATTGGTTGTGTACCAGGACACTTCGCTAATGGTTCTCAAAATAGTATTTTGCATCCTTTGGATAACTGAGATGTTTGAGTTACAAGCGGTTCCCCACAATTGAACACCATACATCCATATTGGCTTAAGTACACTCTTGTAAATCAATAATTTATTGTCTATTGACAATTTGCTGTTTCGTCCTAGCAGCCAAGAATACCCGTTGTATCTTATTTTGAGTTCCTCTCTCTTAGTTGTTATGTGGTCTTTCCAAGTTAAACGACGGTCAAGGTGGAGTCCCAGGTATTTAACTTTGTCTTGTTGAGGCAGTGTTACTCCTTCGAGTGTTACTGGCGGACAGTTTCCCTGTCTAAGGCTGAAGGTTACTTGAACAGATTTCGATGCGCTCGCCTTGATTCTCCATTTTCGCAACCAGGCTGTAATCTCGTCCAGGCCTTTTTGCAAAGTTGCAGATGCTTCTTTAGGGTTGGCGTTGTTGGCGAGAAATTGATGTGTTTTTATTTATTTGAAAACCAGTTTAATTGCACTAGCGTCTTAGCTATGTTTGATGAAAATCTGTCCAGTGGCTAAAAAGCTATGAGATCTATTCCATGTCAGGTGTATGGATTCCTTTTTTTATCATCTATCAAGTCTGCCTGAGTTTTTATACATTTATGCACACTTACCGTGATAACAGTTGAAGATTGTGACCAGAATTAACAGGTGTGTTAAATTCATAAATAGTAACGTTTTGGATTCCAATCCAACATGTATTGACGGTATAGCTTCAAAATTACTAATAACAGAGTTGTACCTATCAAATTCTCCAATGAAATGACTAAATGTGGGACAGCAAAACTACAGAATTGAGTAATTGAGAGATAATCATGAATGTATTTTCCGGTTATTTGTTCCTCTTTTTTGTATACCTAAACACTGCTCTTCAACATGTGATGTGTCACTTACCTATGTTGGTATGTTGATGTTTATATTAGAAACTAGCTGACCCGACACATGTCCTGTCTTAGAACTGTCAAATGCGCGAAGATAACATTGAAGTTAAGTTTCCTAAATTTTCCAATTTTCTGTGCAATTTTCTTAATTTTTCTATTCGTAAGAACCTTCTACAAGTTATTAGAATACTTTAAAAAAAGATGATCAATTGAAATCGGTAAAGTCGTTCTCAAGTTATGGCGTGACCAAGGTAAACAGGGATTTATTTTTATAATAGGTATATATAGATAGCTATAAGACCTACACTTAAAGGTTAAGAGCCCTCTCACTTTTTTTTGACAGAAAAAGCAATGATAACTTTTTTTTTGGCATTCTGATTCTATCAAATAGAAAGATCTATAGAAAATACAAATTCTGTTATGAATATTATATATGATGAATATCTTATTTTGCGAACTGCTAGTCTGTGGAATGCGCTGCCTGAATGGGTGTTCCCCAATGCTTACAATCTGGGTTTCTTCAAATCACGAGTGAATCGGTTTCTTCTAGGCAAGCATGCTCCAACGTAGACCGCATGGTCGCTTAACATCAGGCATGATGGTGGTCAAACGCAAGACTATTGTTTATAAAAAAAAATATTATAGATGTGTATATTTTATTATAAATAAAGGCTTTTAAATCAATCTGTCTTTTGAAGACAATTTGACAGTTTGAACGCCAACTCGCCCAATGTTAAACAATGATGCGGTCTATGATGGAGCAAGCTTGACTAGAAGAGACCTATTCACACATGATTTGAAGACACCCAGATTGTACGGAGATACACCCATTCAGGCAGCCTTTCCACAGACTAGCAGTACGCACAATAAAAGTGGAATTAAAGCTCTTCATACGGGTTTTCGGAATAGCAACCATAAAATAGTGTCGATTTTTCATGCTCGCACTGGTAGTCCTATAGAATAATGGGCAGGAAGGAATTAGATCAAGCAGATCCGATGCACACTCTCCGAAATGTATCCGATAGAAAACCGATAGACTAGCAACTTTGCGCCGATGTTTTATTATTCTCGTAAATAGGTGTATCAACAAAACCATTAAATGTACAAAATGAATCATCTCAATTTGTACCTGTTGACTTTCCCTTGAACTGTTGCCAATATGCCAAACACTTGTTGGTTTGAGTTTTCAGTTTTGTTTAAATTAAAACTCATTTAAAAACACTTTGGCAATTAATCTTCAGTGTACCTAATTGTAAATACACATCTAATAAAAATAAAAAAAATTGGCCATTCTTACTATTGTTAAAACTGTAATTCCAGTCTGAAGCAGACGTTAACAAAATGGCCAGTTTGTAAGCTTCTAATCCTCCTGGGTCCTCAAACTGACTCAGGTCAGGATTACATGTAGGTTGGCTGAACAATCCAAAGTTTTTTAATTTTTTATTTAATTATATGCTGACTGGCAACTTTTTATCCTGCTCACAAGACTCGATCTGCTAAATGGTGTGAGTTCTCGCTGTGATGATGAAGGATGATGTGACATTTTGTATTGCCTCTACGGAGTTCGCCCATAATTTCTGGCAAACAAACCATGGTGTACCAATCAGCGGTAACCATTCAAAATATTTATTTGGGGAGACACGGATAACCATGTTGCATTCCTGTTATGGAATTGTGGCAACATCCTTTTATTTTAATACAAAAATAAGCTACCATTTTCTCACCTGCTGCGAGAATGCTGAGAGAACTTTTGTTGGCTTGACCTCTTCTTACAAGACCCAAACTGCTGTATGGTGTTTTCTTTCTGGCTCATATGAATAAATGCATGATTCGTCATCTAAGACGATGCTATAATTATATGGCATTTAACTTCCCTCCACTGAACCTGTTGAAGAGGAGACCCGAACCAATTACCGCGAGCCGCCATGTGTTCTATGGACAAATTACGGGCAACAAGCTTAGGTTCCTGACACCCAGTTCGCCATGTAAAATACTTTGAATTGCAGGCATACCAATACAGTTGCCCGAATGGCTTGTATGTCATATAATATGTGCATAATTTTGTATGAAGTTTTGCACGGCATCAACATTTTCAGGTTACTGCCTGTTTATGATCAACCTGTAGAAGGTATGGCGCTGAGAGAGGTACGACCTCACCAAAACTCTAAACACCTCTGATATATTGTCGTTTGGCTCATTTGGTGCTTCAACATCATAAACAAGCTCAGTAAGACCTTGGGATAACCCTCAGCAAAAACTATTAAAAATTATTGTGATGCGTGAGCTCCATTATCTTCATTGACTTGTCTACTTTAAACTTAAAACATTTTTTTTATTGAATAAATGTCATTACGATTCCATGAAGAGTAGTACTCACGTAATATGTATTTAATTCCCGAACATTTTAGTGTGTGTCCCTCACAGACCTATATCTTAGTAGACTTCACATGCGGTCCAAACTGTATGAAAACTAAGCGTGTAAAATTTTTCGTACCTAAAAGTGAAAAGAAATACCTTTATTCTGTCAGCCAACTCAATTTGCGGTATTCTTACAACTCAGTAATGCACAATTACCCATTTTCGTTTCAAATTGACATGTGTTGTCGCGGCACCGATGGAGCAGACTGATTTTAGGCACTCAATTATGACGATTAATCATAATTGTATTGGAAATATGACATGCAAAGTAGGTCGACTGGTGGCGTCTACTTGGATATAGGTATGTGATCCCTCTTATAGCTAGATTCACTTTCACAGTAGTTATGAAGCAACTATTAACTTTATACGCGGTTTATTATTAAAAAGGAAGTTGTTACAACGATAATACTATGCGCCAGTTTTAACTGGATTTACCTTGATCTTGACATTGGAATGATCATTGGCGTACACTCTACACTGGGATGTTTGCGTTGCGGCATTCTTACGCACGCGTTATAAACACCTGTTTTTACTTTCCTTTTTTATGCAAAAAAGTAGATTTTGTTTAAACAGCAATATATTATGACAAATGATTTTGTGTTGAATAAACAGGGGCAATCTGACACAGTACAGCAGCTCACTCTTTCAACTGTAGTAGAGGCCTTACGGCCAACTGCTAACGCGGTATCAAACTAATGTTAAATCCGCTTAGTTGGAATATCACGCGAACGTGAACCTTAACGCGCCTAGATACGGTTTGCGGTCGCCTGATTTTCCAACTGAGCGGATTTAACGTTAGTTTGACACCGCGTTAGCAGTTGGCCGTAAGGCACCAGGATTGTAATTACAGCACGCTTAGTGCGTTGTTTGTACAGGTTTGTACAGCTCATAGATTGTACTAAGCCGAAAAGAAGTCATTGTTCTCATCATTGTGACCAACTTTTACTAACATCTCTGAAATCGCGAATAAAAATTCTGCTATTCCATAGAAAACGGTTATTGACACTCAACGAAATGTATGATGAACAGCTGTTTTTTTTTTCGCGATTTCTGGGTTCGTCCCATTGTAAAAGTTGTTCATCATGATGATTACAACGACCTACTTTCGGCTTAGTACAGTGTATATATGCGTAACCCTGTATAAGATAGGATATAAAATGATTGAATGAACTATGAGTAAATAAAAATAACTACAGAGAACAACCGTGATAGTTTAAAACAAAATAAAATTACATTACAAATGTTCTGTAAAATGATGTGTGCTACGATTTTTTTTTGTTTAAGTCGAAGGATAATGACACAACGCTATGAACGCATATTCATCTTTTTTTCGCACGACAAAAATCTCTTGTCGACTCTTTTGTTGTGGCTGTTTCAATAGGCTTGCAAGTACATTATATTCAACAAAAGTACTATAATTAAGTACTAGCCACCTACATTCATTTTATGGTTTCCATTTAAGTATGCTAATGAATAGTAATTAATATCTTCTTATTCTAGCAATTCGTGATTTCTAATGAAGCCATTGACTTAGATTGAATAGAGGAGATTTGTAACATTTTTATTAATCTCAGCCAATAAAAAAAATTTCCTATATAAAAGTCCATAGAACTAGTTACAGGATCCCATCTTATTCTCTTATCTAAAGTAAGATTTGTAAAGGTGATAATTATTTCTAGTCCTTCGAGCTTTTCGCACCGTTCAGTTAGTACAGTACAATACGACCATATTGACCATAAAGAGTGAAGAAGACTTCCGAGGAAAAGGACCAGTCAAAAACTAGAATAAACAAATACTTCTGTGTCCATTGTATCACATGAGCATTGAGCATTCACGGTCAAGCACGCGCCCAATGCTCACGCGCCAGTAACGACGTGACACATCAATTAACCAGCGCAAGACCAAGGCATCCAGTTGACATACATGCCACATGCGTATTTGGTATGATCGTGTCGATTGTGCAATCGCCTAGCAATTTTTTATACACATTCCTTACATGGCAACAAGTTTTTGCTTGTGAATAACATGCTTTATGGCTTATGGCTCGCCATATGTTGGGATCGTTGTATTGATTGATATGACTGTTAATTGTACTCGTTCGATTATAAGTAGTTAAGTCTCGTGGTTGTTATTAAAATTGGCTCATTTTGCTTTTAAAACATACTAGAATGTAAATGCGATAGTTTTTAACTTTCTCTGCTGTTGAAATGTGCGATGTATTCGTTGAAGTATTTGAACACTACTAAAATTAGAAATTCCAGAATTGTAATAAATTTACACATTTGTTTGTCAACTGCTTTTTATATCGTGCAAATCTTATGAATTGAAACTATTGGCGCGGCTCATATGAATACGTATACTAATGGACATTACCAAATATTGTACCTAACACATTTTAATCGAATAAATGACTGCATGTGCCGCTCCTACTCTCAATAAACCTACTTACTACTTAAAAGCTCTTTTGATATTTAAAGGGTTTAAAAATCCATTCAAGACATTTTCTTTCCCTAGATACTTGTAGTGTGTGTAGTATTATATATTATGTGCCCAAATTGACATTTGACAGATTGACGTCACATGACAGTCTTAGCGACACAGCAATATAAAATATGCGTCAAAATTTATTACCTCGATCGATCGGCAAATAGCGTGTCCGGTATAGTGCCACGAAGTTGAGAACTACGTCAATAAAATTGTGTTTCATGTTCAAGAGCTTGCCAGAATTGATGAAGCCGTGTCGGCGAGACGTTGCGGACAGGTTTATCAGACAAGCGCGGCGCAGCACGCGACGATTTTATCGCGATGATGATGCGAAATCCACCCCTTAGCTCTATAGACTATCGAATATTTACTTCACCTGTCACTCCCGTCCCGTTTACCAGTTACGCTATTTTGGTTGATCTTGAGTTTTTTATAATTGAAAATTGGCATAAGTTGGTGCTCCGATATACGTAACTTATAATAAAATTGCATAAATTAAAAATAAATTAAGTTAAGTTACCGTTTTTAGGCTACACGAAGGCCTGCAACATAGCTTGTCTTTTTATTTTGGAACAAACAAGCGGGACCTAGGTATTCACTTGGTAGATCGTGTCCCAAACGTGGGAATTCGACGTTGCTTCGCAATATTAAACATATGGAGGCGAGCAGGTCACTTGGCTAGACGGGATGTCAACAGGTGGACCAAGGCGGCCTCGAAATGGGTGACGACGTAGCACAGAGGCGGGCCACCAGTCTGATGGTCATACGACATTGTCAAGCATGTTGGAAGGCAATGGAAAAGACTCAATGGAAGGATGGCGTTAACGAGAGGATACCTAGCAGTGGGTGGAGACAAGCTGACTAGAAGCGGGGCATAGTTTAACATGTCATCCGACCCACTGTTGCGCTCATTTGTGAATACCACTCGCAGTTTCCGGATGGGTGATCGAACACCCTAAGACTGACCGAATTGTCCGTTGCCGTTCAGCTATGCTATGGCTATGCCACAAGTGGTACTGTGTTATTAAATGTGAAATTCATGTTGATATTTTACTTGTGCTGAAGAGTTACAGGCAACAAAATATGACTTGCTAAAAATACTGTATGTAGACACGAAACTAGCCGACCATACGACGAATGCTACTTTTTTAACACGCACTGCTTGAGCACAAAAAGTTTAT
Source organism: Agriopis marginaria (assembly GCA_932305915.1). NCBI lineage: Eukaryota > Metazoa > Arthropoda > Insecta > Lepidoptera > Geometridae > Agriopis > Agriopis marginaria. The sequence continues at coordinate 5,993,694 of OW029932.1, forward strand.
GGAACTCCTAAAATGAACTCTTTCAACATTCCCATAATAAACTAATCTTGTCAATAGGATGATTTTGAAAGTGATTACATTTGACGCCGGGAAATAGGCCCTTGACACGCGAGTGCCGCCCAGTTTATTGTGGAAGTTCTATGAGTAGTGAGCACGAATGTCAAGTATGTGACGATTTTATACACCTTTTTCAGGGAAATGGTATCACCTTCTAAAAGTAAAAGGCTATGGTGTAAACCTAGAGTAAACGCAATAGCTGGGCTGCCTCCACCTCAGCAATAACTTTGAATGGCTTTTGTTATTATAATGATCGATCCGTTGCCACAGAATAAGTAACAGTTGCTATGTAAGTCATAACGCTGCATTTTTAACCGACCAATACAAAAAGGTAGTTCTGAATTACCTACGAATATTTTTACAAAACATTTTAAACTGGTTTACACGATTTCATATACATTTTAAGCCATTAAAATTTCCAAGTGACGATTTTTTCGAAGGCGTTTGAGTCTATGCATTTTTGAGAGCGCGAGAGATTAGTGATTGCAAGATTTATAAATATTGCAACAATTGCTTACTTGATATTGGCATTCTGAAGTGAATCGTACGAGTCGGCCAGATACTAAATCAGAAGTGCACTTGTCTCTACAAATATAGGTGATATGTGTATCTGGAGGTCAAAGATCGGCCATTCGCGCTACCGCCTAGCCAATTAGAATTAACTAGGGTCGTGCCACTTGCAACCTGTATTTGACAGGGTTCGTGTTTGCACCCACGCCATTTACAATAATAGAGGACAGCGTTGCAAAAACTGGTCAGACAGAATTGACAATACATTAATCTTCTATCATTCAGGTAACATTGGATTGTGACATGAGCTTTTAGCAGATAAGACTGGCAGATGTGATATAATTGAAACCAGGTATAGAAACATACTAGAGATGTTAAATTGTATTGATATCATTTCTATTAACATACTACCATTTACCCTTACTATCTTTCGTAGTGATATTTTAAATTCACCAACTTGACTTAGTTATTTATAATATTTATCTAGATGATTCTCGAGTTTCAAAGTAAACAAAACAAATCATGTAATGTAAATAAATTACGTGAATTAAAGTTATATGATTATTTACGGGATATTAGTGAACAACCGTGATAGGTTTAAATATGTAGTGTATTACGTGAATTGTTCTTCGTAAGAGGAGGAACCTATTTTCGCTTCGTCTCGCTCGCACGTTCTATATTTTAAGGAATATAAAATCACCGAGGGTGGTTGATAATTAAATTATTTTATAATGACTGAGGCCTTCAGGTTTGACGGAAAAAAATTGCCGGTTTGGATTTGAATATTTCAGCATTTTTTACAAGCATAACTTCTTAAAAAGTTCACTTACAATCATTTTAAATTGCCTAATCAACAATATTTCACTCGATGGCAGTTGGCAGTAGCTATGTAGTCCACGAGCTACCTATATATAATATTTTCACATCAATACTTTCTTTAGTAAATATAGATGTCTAGATACGTTTATCAAACATCACAATAATTCTTATAGTTTCTGAATAAAAGTACCGACACGACACAGGAACTGTAACGGTTCCTTGGTTTACTACAAAACTCAAAAAATTTAGAATGTGCGAGCGAGAGAGCGCAGAATGTAAGAAAGCATTTTTGAACAAGGGGTTCTTTAATAGACTAGCGAGTATCGGCGGATCTCCGGTGGAAATTAATTTCTGATGAAATATTGACTTCACAGCTGACAGCCTTGTTTGTGCGAGGTGATCTCAGGAGCATTTTTAATTTATATCTTGGTGCTATTTTCACTCCACCAACAAGACGTGCATAATGTTAACTGTAACGGTTTACATTTAGGCGGGTAATTAAAGTTTTTATATCACTGACGACTTTGCTGCGTAGCTGTTTGATTAGGAGAAGATGATTTTATACCTATTGACCCACCGTTGCCTATAATATGTTAATTCTCAACATTTAAACGTAAGAGCTCCCTGGTCGGGATTATCTTATGTACATTAAAATTATTTTTGAAGATAAAAACAATTGAATGGGAATTAAAACAAACCGATTTTTATAATTACCTTTAGAATAACATTTTAGATGTTTTAAAGCAATTTGCATGTTGTTGTGTTTTCATATTTTGATGAAGATCGAAAAAAAACTCTTTTATTAATTAAGTATTCACCTAACATAAAATTGCTTTAAATAATTTCAATGTATTTTGCAAGATAATGCCTAGTTTTTTTTAATATTCATATTTTTTTAAATACTGAATAGATCTACTTTTGGACACCAACTCGCCTGATGGTAAGCGATGGTGTGGCCGAGGATGTAACACTTTGATCTAGAATAAATCTTTTCACTCTAGAAGATGCCTAGATTGTAGTAAGTAGACTGATAAGCCTAGATTGAAATAAGATTATAAGAAATTGTAATAAAAAAAAAAGGTGTAAGTAGTAGTAATTGCTCAGTTTCATAAAAAGTATTCACATTGATCTTTGTTCACAGGTGCGGGTGAATCGGGGAAGAGTACAATAGTCAAACAAATGAAGTAAGTATCAGAACTAGTTATTCTACCAAATAATTCGTATTTTCTTCAAACTCTTTTGTATCAAAAGACTGAAGAAAACCTGAAGGGTCTTTCCGTTTGATTGATGCTCCAAGATAAAGCAGATAATAGGCAATCGTAACACAAGCAACTTAATCAATAACATCGTATCGCGGAGCGATTGTTCCTTATCTGCCTATATGTTTATCGAGTAGTTGTCAGCAAGCTTTACATTTCGGTGATAAGTATTAACGGTGATATCAAGGTTGAAGAGTCGCATGCACTTGATATCGGCGAGGTATCGGCCAAATGTTTTACTTACGTGATAAACTTATCGATTGCTGTAATCCATTTTAATTACTTGGTTATCTTTAAAAGCTAAGACAAGCAGCTCATACATTTGAAAGTATTGCTCTTGATAGTGAGTGATCTACATAATATGTAGATCAACAATCACTATCAAGATTATATGTACCAATACATATTATGTATTGGTACCAATACATATTATGTATTGGTACATATACTACATATTATTATATGCTCCAAGTTTATTTCATTTGCAATAGCATTGTACAGTTAATAAAAAATAATACTTTAAATAAACGGGACAAGTGCGAGTCAAGCTCTCGCATTGAGGGTTCCGTATCAACAATAAACACAAAAAGAAGCGCAATTAAACAACATCGCACACAGGCGGTCACCCATCCAAGTATCGACCGCGCCCGACGTTGCTTAACTTGGTTGTGAACAGTGATTTGACCGAGTTGATACTCTTACTTGTCCATTTTTATTATTTGTTGTTTTACTTTAGAGTGTGTACTGTGTACTATAATCATGTCAAGTGTCATTTGACGCTTTTACGTGTTACCGTTTTTACATAAGAGCAAAACAAAAATATGTTTAAAAAAAGTTTAGGTGTATTGTATGGGGATGACTTTTTCATTTTATTATTATTTTAAGTTGATCCGCCGTAACATTACATATCCTTTGAATATGTCAACTGGCTATCTATTACGGTTCGAAAGATACATTATAAAGTAGGACGGACGGACAGACAAATAGCGTAGGCTTAGTAATAGGATCCCGTTTACACCCTTTGGGTACGGAACCCTAAAGACTTGAGCTAAATATAGTAGGGTTACATTATAAATCAGAAATTCTTGAGCAGTGCGGCCCAATGGAAATGTCAGATCTGGGCCATGATTCCGTAATTTTAACACGCACGCAAAGCGACGCGTTAAGTTAACCTCAAAAAATTTGAACTCTATTTCCTATGGAATAAGACCGAATAAGACCGGCGTCGTGGTTTTACCATCGCACTAGCCGCCACCGCCTGAAAGCTCATCCACACATAATAGATCAGTGGAAATCGCACACTGTGCGTTTCACACGATCCTTCTTGCCTCATACCTGCAAAATGTGGAATGAGCTACCTTCTACTGTGTTTCCGAGAAGCTACAACATGGGGTTCTTCAAAAGGCGAGTTAATCGAGTTCTAAAGGGTCGGCAACGTATTTGTGATGCCTCTGGTGTTACAAGTATCCATAGGCGACGGTGACTGCTTTCCATCAGGCATCCCGTCTGCTTGTTTGCCACATATGGCAAAAAAAAATAAAAATAATAAAGGCCAACTTTTAGAAGTTAACTTAACGCGTCGCGTTACGCGCGTGTTTGAAGTTATGGATAATGTACGCTTAGTCCCAGATTTGATAGTTTTCGAAAACTTTTTTCGTTTACGTATTGTTCCATACATTTTAGTAAAGCGCCTCTATCGGAAACGTGTAGGAACTAAAATCGGTAGTAATCGGTGGAATAGATTGCTTCACTCAAATACGAAAAAAGTTTTCGAATACTATCAAAACTTGTACTAAGGGTACAGGGCCCAGTGTTAATTTTATTGTTATCAGTAGCTGGCTAACGTGTCTAACGTGATCTGTTCATTGTTCCACCTTGACTGGCAGATAGTGCTCTGACGTTACGTGCGAGACCCGTGACTTATGGTTACGCAGCTATGACTCCTTGTGACGTTCTAGCTACGTAAAAAAATCATAGACGTCTGCTATAATTATGCAAAACGGTCATCGGTCAAGGGCGACTTTCGTTTTGGATTTAAGATTGGTAGTCTTCCTTGCTTCTCAAGCAGATCAATTCGGGTTAGAATATATCGTTTCAATGTGAACACTGTAAGCGATGGTGAACAAGTGGTAGCATGTGTGTTTTACAATCTAGCGGCACCCGGTTCCACCCTCGGCCCTGCACCAATGTCTTATTTAGTACTTACATAAATTATGTGCAGTTTCGATGACTTCGCTCAAAAACGGTGAAGTTACAAACATCGTGAGGAAACCGGTATGTCTAAGAACCTCATGAGTTCAAAGATAACATGCACTGGGTCAGCGTGGTGGATTAGGGCCCATCCAGTAAATGAATCGCTGGCATCCAGTGGATGCAAAAGGCAGGCTGTCGTTCAGTGTGGAGGTTAAAGGGCCTATATTCAGCAGTGCACGTCTTCTGGCTGATGATGATGATGATGATGAAATGCATGGACGATGTCAGGTTCTCACACAGACATTTACCAGTATAGACACCGCAAGCTCGCCTACTTAGAATTTCTTAAGTTGAAATGCTCAATGCTCCAACTAGCACGCAGCATAATTCAGTTCGATTTCCGTCGTCTTGGCATGTCAAAAGTCAATACAAAAATCTCAAATTGCGCCATAGTATAATAATAACTATTAATTAAAAAAAAAATACAAACTATTCGCATTCTTCACAGCAAACCCTTTCATTTGATACCCATATCATGATAGTAGATAAGAAAATTTTGTCCGCCATATTGAATTCAGTATGACGTCATTAAATTTTCTTATTCTTGGCAAACCGATATTAGCATACACCCATATCATGGGGGTGCATAAAAAATTACCGACCCGCCATCTTTGGGAGTCCGCCATATTGGATTTAGAATGACGTCATTTAGCTAACCATGCATTGCCATTTGCCATGTGTAACTAACAAACTAACTAAATGTGTATGCAAAATTTTTGCTCAATCGGTTGGGGATAACTGTTTTAAAATTCAGTTGTAAAATTTGACTCACACATACATAGCTCCCACATAGTCTACATACATACTAACTAACAAGTTAAATAAAAGCTTATAAAAACTCTTAGAAAGCAGTTCCGAGGCCTGTATAGGTTCTAGTTGAGTAGTTATTTGCATGTACCAAGATTTATATATAACGTCACTAATGCATAGATTGCTTGCAATTGCAAGAGTTTGGAGGTCGACAGGAAACTGACCGTAGCTTAGCGGTTAGAGCGCTCGGGGCGTAAACCAGGGGCGGATACAAGATTTCATTTGGGGGGGGGGGGCATTCTGGATTTCATTGGGGGGGGGGGGCATTATGACAAGGTTCGAAGGAATCAAATCGAAAAATTGAGTCGAATGTATGGAATTGCTAGGTGTTTTGGGGAGGCCATGGCCCCTATGCCCCCCCCCCCCCCCCCCGGATCCGCCAATGGCGTAAACCTGGATGGCATGTTGACGTACTCGCGGCGTCTGTGATCAATTTAAATTTGAATGCCTACTGAATACGTAAATCAACGTAAGAGGAAAAATTTGACATATTCTCACTTGAATGCATGAACGATGTCAGTTTCTCAATTTCACAGAACTGCACACAATGTTTGGTGTAATCTAATCATAGTATGTACACAGGCTACATCAACAAATCACGATAACTATGGATTCGGGCACGACACGGATTTATGACTAATAACAAACTAATATGGTTTAGATCGCCATAGGTCAGCAATACTGCTCTATAAGTAAGCTACCTTTTGAATTAACTTTGACAGTAACTCTTCCACATTACAGACACACAGCGCGCGAAAAACTCGCCGAGTTTTTAGGGTTCCGTTCGCAAAGGGTGTAAACAGGACCCTTCTAAGACTACGCTGTCCGTCCGTCCGTTCGTCTGTCCTTGCTACCTTTTAACGGCTGTTTCGTCTTGCGTAACCTGCCACTTGCCACGCGTTGTTTGATGATTTGTCAGATCGTGACACGTCGCTTTTGGGCTCGTAATAAGCTTTACCTAGTCTGTGCTTTTGGGCCTTAAGGTCGCTCTCATCGATCAGAGTTACTATGTTTTTTTTTTTACTTTTCATCATCATCATCTCCATTTCTCATCACTACGCGGGTGTAACCGCGGGGTGCAGCTAGTATGACATAAAGGTGTGCTGTGACCCCAAGCCTGTGACTAATCAATACACATCTGAATAATTCTCACTAGACGTTGGATGGTGACGTTATAACGTCCCGGATGCGGCCATGCGAGAGATCTATGAAACGCCAGACGGATGACGTCAAATTGATCGCAGTCAAGCCCATCATTTTAGTCCTTCAAGGGTACTCAGTCTAAACACTCCGGGAACGTGTTGTTAGTACTGATTGTACAGAGTATTCACATTAATCGAAATGGATAGCCCGTTGGTCTAGTTTGTAGTGAATCTGCTTTCTGCGCTTGGGGCCGTGGGTTCGATTCCCACCTAGGACAATCATTTATATGATGAACATTTGTGTTTGTTCTGTATCTGGGTGTTAATATTTATTTAAGTATGTATTTAAAACTATATAAATATATCAGTCTCTGGCACCCATATTACAAGCTTTGCTTAGTTTGGGGTCAGATGAGCATGTGTGCAAAAATGACCTAAATATTTATTTATTTTAGCTTTTGTATGTATTCTTTCATTAAATAACCCATCACTTTTCTAGAGCCCCACGAGGAATGGGATGCCAAGGAACATACACAAAGATAAGGAAAACGAACACCCAGACCCAGAGCAGATATTTCAATTCATCATTAAAACATCTGCCCTGATGGGAATCGGATCTTCTGCTCACAAGGCAGACGCGCTACTTCTGAGGCACACCGGTCGTCGATATCTATATATAATAATTATTTATCCTAACATCCTTACGGCTAGCTGTTACAAGCGATTCAGTTTAGGTGATGAAAAAAGTTGTGCGACTGCAAACCGTGTCTAGACGCGTTATTCCGAACTGCGCTAATTTGAGACCGCGTAAGGAGTTGTCTGTAAAGCCCCAGAACAGCGTCTACCCGATTGATAGTTCTGTTGCTAGTATATGGCCGATTGGAATGGTGGGCTAACTAGCTAAGACTGGTTCAAATCATCCAAAACCTGAAGCTTTTTATCCCTTCTGCTAAGGTTTGCTAGTTATTTCCGTAGAGCGCAAAGGAAACTCATTTCAAAAGCATAGGTATTATAGTTTAGAATGCCCAATTTTCAACTGAATCTGCAAAGGATTCTCAATTCTCAGAATTGTATGTTCAGAATTCCACTACAGCTAAAGTTTTTAAAGAATTGAGATTGGTAACTGACCATCATCGGTACAGTTCCATTGTATTGAAATGTGTTGTGCCTTATATGCTGTACTGTACATATCTACGCATGCCATGGCCTCATTGTTTGACTTGTTGGAATAAAGGATACACATATCTAGTCAAGTTTTACGCTCACATTCAATCAAACGTACTTCAAAAAACGACTTAGTTCTTTTGGACTCAAAAAGCGATCACTTAATTTAACGAATCTGGTAACTTTGATAAAAAAATTATGCATAGTCGTCAAGAGAACTTCAGGTTTTTTAATAGTATTAAGTATATTGATTTTAAGTGAGTGTAATTGTAATCTAAAATGTCTCAATAAGACATAAGGAACTGTCGTCTCGATAGTTCCTTATTTACTAGCGACCCGTCCCGGCTTCGCACGTAAATTACACCCGTGCGAAGCCGGGACGGGTCGCTAGTTATACATATAAACCTTCCTCTTGAATCACTCTATCTATTTAAAAAAACCGCTTCAAAATCCGTTGCGTAGTTTTAAAGATTTAAGCATACATAGGGACGGACAGACAGCGACAGCGACTTTGTTTTATACTATGTAGAGTATAGTATAGTAGTATGTAGTTGAGACATAAGGAACTGTCAATACAACTGTACTGATGATGGTCAGTTACCATCTCAATTCTTTAAAAACTTTAGCTGTTGTGGAATTCTGCACATACAATTCTGAGAATTAGGCATTTGTAGAATTGATCCTTTGTAGACTTAGTTTAAACTTTATGTCATAAAGTTTTAATACACAGTCGTCAAGAGAACTTCAGGTTTTTTAATAGTATTAAGTATATTCATTTTTGGTGAGTGTAATTGTAATCTAAAATGTCTTAGTAAGACAAGGAACTGTCGTCTCGTTATGATGAAACGACCTCCATCAACAATTCAAAACCTGTTCCGAGGTTAAATGCAATTGAACTATGATTCACTCAAACAGTGATCGATGAGTAATACTCGTACTGTTTACCCCATAAGTTGTTCTCTCAATGACAATCACTAATAGTACCTATTGTTCTTACATTAAACGTATCTAAAGTTGAATGTAAGAACAATAGTCGTGATGACTAATTTTCAAAAACGGTTAATTATAATGTTCTAACGCAACTACATACTATTTCCAAAAAACAACATCATTATATCTGCAGAATATTTGAGTTTAATTTTTTTTATCTAATTTTCATTCTCGCCATAAACACTCATTTGATGGCGTCGATTCTGTCATACTCATACTCACTAAACTAAACCAATCTGTCGTAACTAAAATTATCTGCCTCTCTTTTCATTTTAATATGTGAGAGAAGGATGGCAACAATTTAATAGCTGTCAAATTTAGAGTACATCAGAATCGATGTCATTGGCGTCTGCATATGACGTCACCAACAGTACTGAACTTTCTGAGTATTTCTGAGGTCTTTCGAACAAGATGGTGTTTGTTTTCACAATCGTGACGTTATTCGCTGTGATTGGTAGAAAATTGGTGGAATTAGAAATGGATGCTTATTGCTTTCTATCAAATTCAGTCTAAATCAGTCCATTGCTGGATATAGGCGAGGCACGCCACGTCGAATCCGGTGCCGTGAAAATTTAAGAAAAATGTGTTCCTGTGTTTTATTTTTGTACCTATCTGAACAAGGGATATTACAGAAGTCACAAATCTGTTTCCGGCAATAATTTGATCCAACTCCTCGCCGAAAGACACCCTCCTAACATTATAAGTGGACATGTCTGAAAATCCGCACAATAACATTATATGCTGACCAGAAATGTTTTGTCCACAGAATTATCCACGAAAGTGGCTTCACAAATGAAGACTTCAAACAGTACAGGCCCGTGGTGTACAGCAACACGATCCAGTCACTCGTGGCCATCTTGCGCGCCATGCCCAACCTTGGCATCACCTATGGCAATAAAGATCGTGAGGTAAGCTTCCCTTGGATACATTGGAAAGTGGAATTTTATATTGAGTCGCGCGCGCGACTGTCGTTCGGCTCGTCCGGACGCGAATATACACTTTCAAGCGCCGGACTTTATGATATTATTTCGATGTAGGGGCCAAGAGCCATGGCGGCGCGAGCTGGTACACGTGGTTATGCGCGCATGAGTTGAGTGCATGATCTTGTTGTCAGGGATGGTGTATATTTACACGCAGGCGAGCGCAGATCGACTGAGAGAGATCATCTACATCGCAAATTCGTTGCAAAAAATTAATAAAGAAGGGCAAATACGTATTTGGCTTTATTTTTTATTCATTCGTTTGCCTTGAACTATCTGGATGGAACTTCCAAAACCTCGATCTGATCAGTATCGTGCCTTCCACCATGATTCATTGCATAGAAAGGACGGACGATTGAAAGGACGACAACGTCTATCGGGTCGAAAGGACTTGATTAATCATATTTGTTTTTATAATTGCGTAACCACAGTAAGTTGTATGTAGCTCGCTTAGTTTATGAAAAGGTATAAACGGATAGTATGTAGATGCAGGTACCAATTGGCATAATTTTCCTCGCCCTGAGGGGTCGGGCAACTGTATTTGCCAAGTTGATTATATGAATAATAAACAATTCGTTAAAAGTCCACACGTTTTCCGTACAATGCATTTCTAGCACGAATTCATAACAACCGTAATTGCGGGGAGTTATGTAGAAAAAGCATTTTCCGCCAAGTCTCTTATTTACTAATAACGGTGTGTTTTAGTAATACCAACTAACTGTAAGGTAGTTACTGTATCTATTATATAATTGGCATTTTTTTTTATTACTTTTCTAATCCCACTTCTGGATCAATGGCGGGCGAGCACTAGCATGTGGGAAGGATGGCGGCCGAGCGGCAGCATGTGCGCTTTACAATCTGACGGCACCCGGTTCGATCCTCGGCCCTGCATCAATTACTTATTTAGTTCTTAAGTAAATTATGTGCTGTTTCGATGCCATCGCTCAAATACGGTGAAGGAAAACATCGCAAGAAAACCGGTATGTACAAGAACCTCAAAAGTTAAGACATATGACATTCACCAACATGTAGTGGGCCAGCATGGTTGATTAGGGCCCATACTCTCTCTCTAAGAGAAGGCTTGTGTCCCTGGAGTGGGAACATGAAAAGCTGATAATGATGATGAATCCCACTTCTGAAAAAAACATCATCATTTCACCCATAGGACGTCCACTGCTGGACATAGGCTTCCCCATCGATCTCCAAAAGGGCCGGTTGCAAGCGGCCTGCATCCAGCGTTTTCTACGGTCACTTTTAGGTCGTCTGTCCATCTTGTGGGTGGACGCTACGTTCCTACGCTGCGCTTACCGGTCCGTGGTCTCTATTCGAGAATTTTCGGCGGCTTCCGGAAAAAAACATAACTTGCCAAAAACAGAAAATACTCGTATATTCAGGATTTCGCTTAGGCGTTACAAATTCACCTATAGAGCCGCGTTTGCGTCAGCAGTCCTAACAGAAAATACAATGGAATTCAATATTTTTATTCGTCCCAAGTGGTGACGAGTGGTTTTGCAAAATGACCGCTCCGTATGGGGGGGAGATCAATATTGGCTATTGCTTATTCATGAAATTGGCCTGTTGTGCTGCCGGCGGTCGGTGCACTGTGCACTTACGGATTATTGCATTATTCCACTGTGTTGTGTTCACGAAACGAATACCTAATACAAGTTTTGTCGTGAAATAATGCCTCATCAGGCAGACCGCATGATACTTTGCCACTCTTTTTGTGCGTATAAAAATCCCCTTTTCATCTATTGAAATGAGTGGCTAGCGATAAAGCCTCCTTTTATAAACTTGAGCATTTTTTAGGGTTCCGTACTTCAAAAGGAAAAAACGGAACCCTTATAGGATCACTTCGTTGTCCGTCTGTCCGTCTGTCCGTCTGTCCGTCTGTCAAGACCCTTTTTCTCAAGAACGCGTAAAGGTATCAAGTTGAAATTTATATTAAATACTTGGCTCTACGGTTTCTTTTGGCTGTAAAAAAATAAAAGTTGTAAGTCAACGCAATCAAAAGATATGAACGTTTATGTCGCATATTTTGCGATTTCACAGGGAAACCAAAACCTATAGGGTACTTCCCGTTGACCTAGAATCATGAAATTTGGTAAAAAGCAAGGTCTCATAGCACATATATAGGAATAAATCTGAAAGTTACAAATTTTAAGTTATATCATATAAAAATTATTATTTTGCTATTACAAACTTACATTTTGTAGTTGGAATGTATGGAAGAAACTAATTTTCAACTACTAAGTTAAGTTTGTCTTTCAATATTTCAACATCAGTTAGTTTTTAGGGTTCCGTACCTCAAAAAGAAAAAACAAAACCCTTATAAGATCACATTATTGTCCGTCTGTCTGTCTGTCTGTCCGTCTGTCCGTCTGTCAAGACCCTTTTTCTCAAGAACGCGTAAAGGTATCAAGTTGAAATTTATACTAAATACTTGGGTCTACGGTTTCTTTCGGTTGTAAAAAAATAAAAGTTGTAAGTCAACGCAATCAAAAGATATGAACGTTTATGTCGCATATTTTGCGATTTCACAGGGAAACCGAAACCTATAGGGTACTTCCCGTTGACCTAGAATCATGAAATTTGGTAAAAGGCAAGGTCTCATAGCACATATATAGGAATAAATCTGAAAGTTACAAATTTTAAGTTATATCATATAAAAATTATTATTTTGCTATTACAAACTTACATTTTGTAGTTGGAATGTATGGAAGAACCAAATTTTCAACTACTAAGTTAAGTTTGTCTTTCAATATTTCAACATCAGTTAGTTTTTAGGGTTCCGTACCTCAAAAAGAAAAAACAGAACCCTTATAAGATCACATTATTGTCCATCTGTCTGTCTGTCTGTCTGTCCGTCTGTCCGTCTGTCAAGACCCTTTTTCTCAAGAACGCGTAAAGGTATCAAGTTGAAATTTATACTAAATATCTGGGTCTACGGTTTCTTTCGGTTGTAAAAAAATAAAAGTTGTAAGTCAACGCAATCAAAAGATATGAACGTTTATGTCGCATATTTTGCGATTTCACAGGGAAACCGAAACCTATAGGGTACTTCCCGTTGACCTAGAATCATGAAATTTGGTAAAAGGCAAGGTCTCATAGCACATATATAGGAATAAATCTGAAAGTTACAAATTTTAAGTTATATCATATAAAAATTATTATTTTGCTATTACAAACTTACATTTTGTAGTTGGAATGTATGGAAGAACCTAATTGTCAACTACTAAGTTAAGTTTGTCTTTCAATATTTCAACATCAGTTAGTTTTTAGGGTTCCGTACCTCAAAAAGAAAAAACAGAACCCTTATAAGATCACATTATTGTCCATCTGTCTGTCTGTCTGTCTGTCCATCTGTCTGTCCGTCTGTCAAGACCCTTTATCTTGTATCTTCGATATACAATGTGGCACTATTCATTCCTAAAATTTCAGCTATACTATAATTATAATTATCAATATTATAAATGCGAAAGTTTGTGTGTAAGTGTGTATGTTTGGCTGAAGTCACCGCCGAAACTACTGGTTCGATTTAGATGAAATTTGGTATGGAGGTAGCATATTCCCTGAATTAACGGATTTCGATAAAATTTGGTATGGAGGTAGCATATTCCCTGGATTAAAACTAAGGCTATTTTATACCGACAATATGTAAGTTCCTGTAGGATAATTTCAATCATTCAACTCCGTAACTGTTAAACAGATTTAGCAAGCCGCAAGCGGCCCACGAGGGCGAATGTCAAGCACGAGTGACGTACAAAAAAGAAGAAAAAAAAACTTTCTAGGTCGTGCGGTTCGCTGGGCCGCAAGCGGCCCGCGAGGGTGAATGTCGAGCACAAGTGACATACAAAAAAAAAATCTAGGCCGCGCGGTTCGCTGGGCCGCAAGCGGCCCGCGTAGGCGAGTGTCAAGCACAAGTGACATACAAAAATGTAAAAAAAAACACTATATATCGTGGGGTTTGCTAGACCACAAGTGGAACGCGAGGGCAAGTTTCACACAGGGAAAGTAAAAAGAAGTGAAAAAAATTGGGGTCGCGTGATTCGCTGGGTTCAGTTATTTAACTCTATTCATCATTCAAACATCTGCCAGGCCAGGAATTCAACCTTAGATCTCCTGCTCATAAAGCACCATGTACTTACAATCAAGGATGAAATAGTTACATAAAACGTATTCAGTAGCGTCCTAAAATAAAACTTTTTGCAGGGAACTCCATAATTTTTCCCTAGAATAACGCGGGCGGAAGCAAGTTGTAATATATGTTTTTGGGATACTTAATCGGAAAAACGGAATTAAGTCTTCGATGCGCGAACTATTGAACTTATAATACTTAGACAAGTTTGTACGGAACCCTCGGTGCGCGAGTCCATCTCGCACTTGGCCGGTTTTTTTTTTTTATACAGTAGATATGAGATAAACAGTTACACAAAAGCCAAAAATATGTTTTCAAACCCTAACTAGGACCAGGTGTCCTAGTTACCTAGGTGACCTAGGATCACGTTAGCGTGATTTTCCAACTGAGCGGATTAGGTGCCGCAATAGCAGATGTCCGTAAGGCCCCTGCAGGCCTAGCATGGGCTGAGGATAAATTGTCTTTCCACCGTTTTTATCCACGCCTAGACGCGACAAAGCTAGAATATGGATACGTTTGTCTTTTTCTCGCGGGATAAAAACGGTGGAAAGACAATTTATCCTCAGCCCATCTTGCTGTGTTGGAGCCGGTTTGTGACAAAAAAAAAATAATAAGCTTTAGTTAGATTAGTTTAAATTTAAATGTCTTTTTACCATTACTATTGTATTTTTTTGCCACAAATAAATGATGTCTATGTCTATATGTCCACGGCCTGTGCTAGGCCTACTGGATAGATAAATAGTAATTAGAAAACAAACACCCGAAGTCTTTAACATAAGAGATAATACATTAGTTACCGGAAAGAAAAAAAAAATCATTAATCGTTATTAATATTAACATTTGATATTTTAATTAATAACATTAAAATAACAAAATAAACAAATATCACAGTTAAGAAAAGTACTGTCGGGAACGAGTGGACGCGACTATCGAGAGACCGGAGAGAGTGGCATAAACAAAGTGGTGTGGTTAATTTTCCTTATCTCAGTTCGCCACTTCGTTCTGTCTTCGACATCGTCCTCAGATACACTTTTCCTTGCAAGGATCTTAAGCAACGTATTATTTTCTGGAAGCAATTTCTTTTAAAGTATTCTCAGGTAATGCTCAATCTTGTCCCGTAAAGGACCCTTCATATCATGTTATCTGTTGAAACAACGGCGGCGGTCGGAATGGTTCCGCGATAACGTATCGCTCTTCCGTTGTACCTGTTGACGGAGTCTTGTCAATTCATTTCGGTTACACAACACAGGTAAGTAACGCTTAATCTGTGATACAATACAACTCTGATAGTGTATCTTCAACTCAGATCAGACAAATAAGGGAGATACGCCTTAGTACAATTATCGTTCGTGTTCAAGTGTGGTGTTTCACCCACTTTTTAGGGTTCCGTACGGAACCCTTATAGGATCACTTCGTTGTCCGTCTGTCAAGACCCTTTTCCTCAGGAACGCGTAAAGATTATCAAGTTGAAATTTATATCAAATACTCAAATCTACGCTACTCGTACTTGTCTGGTTTTTTTTTTCACTATTCATTTCACCGATTTTATTCTGAACTTGTTATTTGCAGGCTCTGTAATGGACGATGCCTTTTGTGAGGAAAAGATTTGACAAGCTTGATTATTTTGGTTAGGTCATAATTCTCATCATTATTTCGGCCTTTGGTTATCGATCCACTGCTGGATTAAGACCTCATGTTTAAGACAACATTCTTTCTGGCCCTAAAGAGATCTCATCTTAGTGCCTAGTAGACAAAAGATGAAATAATAAACGCTATGTTATTTTGAAAGAACGCCGCTATGTTATTTTGGTCTAGATTTTAGTACTCACAATCCTGGAATGCATCAGTTTCGTAATGACGTGGCTTTACTGGCTTACAAAATGCAGATTTGATTTCGGTCTGTATTTGATTTCAAAAATCCAAAAGACTTACATATTATGGGCCGTACCGTGACGTGTTTTAAGCGTTTCAGTTTGCATGCAATCTAGAAAGCTTCTGAAAAGGAAGTTCGTATCTTGCCTAGCAGTGGGTAATAGAAGAGTAATTATGATTAATTCTAAATTAGAAAGCCACCATTACTCTGCACCTTTGACGTGGATTTGCACAGTCAGCATGAAAAAGCGCACAGACTACGCTCTTTGTCACATAGTTTATCAGATGTTAGTGGTATCATTGATAACACGTTGGTCTAGTTGGTAGTGAACCTTTCTTCTGCGCTTGGGGGCGTGGGTGCGATTACCACCTAGGACAAACATTTATGTGATGAACATTTGTGTTTGTTCTTTATCTGGTTGTTGATATCTATTTAATTATGTATTTAAAACTATATAATATGTATGTATATCAGTCTCTGGAAGCCATATTACAAGCTTTGTTTAGTTTGGGGTCAGGTGACCGTGTGTGCAAAAATGGCCCGAATATTTATTTATTTTTATCACCGTCGAAAACTCTTTTGAGTAGTTTCTAAACGATCAAAACTTTACCAAGTGGTTTACAGCATTACTGCCACATAATTCAAATATCATCAGCTCTAAACAACCAACTACTGAGGATAGACATCTATTTCGTTATCAAATAAATTTTTATTTCAGTCAGATTTTACATCAAAGAGGTTATCACAGGCCGATATGGACCTATAAATAAATATCATCATCATAAACCATTCTCCGCTCACTGCTGGGTATAGGTCTCCTCTTCAGCGCGCCATCTTATAAATAAATAAATAAATATATACCTCATAAACTACCATACGTATAAAAACAATTTCACGTTACTTTTTGCTAATTGCATCCATTGGTATCCGCATATGCGTAAACAGAGTGCAAAAAATCGATGTATGCTACCTAATTTATTCATTTGATATGACGCAGATCCCTCATACCGCTAGGCCGCCTATACTAACTAGTACATAAAATGTGACTATTCCCCACAATATTATTATCTGTGAGTCACGGGCCATTGTCACCGTGCGAATGGCGCCGTCAATAACCCTTCAACATGTATCGCTGCCCTTATCATTGGCTTGAAAGCGCCTGACAACCTCCCCGAGACCAGACACGACATGGAAATGAACGATGAAAGTTGAAACAAAAGACACCTACGGAGCGACCAACTTTTCTCTACAGTTGAGTAGGAGAGTAGCTCCACCGTTTGTTCCCTTACTGACATGTTGGTCGCACTGTACAATGACGATATAACCACACTGAGGGTGTTTTATTTCACGTAAATTCTTAAAACTTGGTAGGTTTATGTAAATGGGTGGTTCCGTTGCTAATTTGTCATTTCACCGTAATGAAGCAAAGATATTTAATAGAAAGTATTGATCAGCGCGCAAACGGTTCCTAACCTCAGAGAGATATCATCATAATCAGCCTTTTTTTTAACAGTCCACTGCTGGACTTTTAGCCTACCCCCGAAAGGGTGATTGGGCCATATCCACCACGCTGGCCCAGTGCGGATTGGTGGATTCACATACGTCATTGAATTCCTTCTCCGTACGAATGCAGGTTTCCTCACGATGTTTTCCTTCACCGAAAAGCCAGTGGTATGAAAATCCGTACATAAACTCGCAAAGAGCTCATTGGTACGGGCCCGGGGTTTGAACCCACGACCTCACGCTTTCAAGTCTAGCGGTCTCCCAAATGGGCTACCACGGCTTCAGAGAGATATGCTTTAGTACAATAAATTACACTTGAATCACTCGCTACGCTCGAGATTCAATCATCATGAATCACTCCCTACGGTCGTGATTCAGTCGTTAGAATCCTTCACTTGCTCGTGATTCATCTATGGCCCTCGCTTTAAATCCGTCCTTTATTCACTAATTGCATAATATACTATTCGTATTCAAATGTCTGCGTGTTTCTCCCACTTATTTCACTATACGATATTAAGGTAAAAACGTAATTACGGCACACCTAATCCTTCCCTGAATTAATCCCGTTTATTGAACTTATCGTGAAGGCAGTTGTTTTTTTTTTTTTTTAAATTATGCATTAGTTTAAAAAAAACTACTTCATTATTAGTAAAATAGGTACACGATTCCGTTTACATTATCAAAGTAACCGAATTTTCCAGTTATTTTAATTTAAAAGCCAAACTTCAGAACCGATTTTAATGAAATTACTATGGGGCCTATCTGAAAGTATAATTGTCCTTTCAAATAAAAATAAAAAAACAAATCGGTTCATAAATGACTCTCTGAATGATGTCTGAGGTAACACACATTAAAAAAATACTATTTATTAATTGAGAAGAAACCTTTTTGAAGTCAGTTTAAATGAGTATTAGTGTTCCCCCATACAACTCTACCATAATTCTACAGACAAGTTGGACAACGAAATCCCTTCAGTGCGTCGTCAGTCAACTCGTCACACTACAAAAAGGTTAACGTTCCAATTATTTCTGCAAAAGGATATATTATTGAGTTACGTGTAAATAACCTGTAGAACTGGGTATCTTTAATGTTGCCACATTCCGTAAATTAACAATACACGTTCATTACCGTCTATATTACCAAAATTAACGAACTGAAGAAAGGAAATAAAGCTATTCGGGCCGCTCCCAGCGTTTTACATACGGTTTTAAAGTGGGAAATGAAATGATAATTTCCATTTTCAGTGTAGTTAAAACGCCGAGTCGGGCCTATCATCGGCAAATGGACACGAATGTGTTTAAATGAATATGCAATGTGTGTATTTAGCCGGAGGGAGGGTGCCTCCGGGTGGTTTGGGATAGGGGGAGGAATGAATGGCGACCGGGGGCTCCAGTGGCCGGGGTCCACGCATGCGCAGATCCACGCGCTCGCAAACTCTGCAAAATTTCACTTTATTCCAACAAAACGTGCCGCAGTCACGAATAAAAATATACAAACCCTGAATAGCGGTCACAGCGTAGCTTGACTAGGTGATCCTAACCGATCAACGAAGTTAAGCAACGGGTAACGCGGTCAGTCTTCGAATGACTGACCGCAAGTGGCATTTACAACTGAGCGCTGCTGTGGGTTGGATGACAATGTAAATTACATTTCGGAGAGTGTGTCCTGTCCATTTTTCTATCGGTCTGGCTAAAGTCGTCAATCGTCGCCGCTTTATGCGAAACGCTTTGATTCCACATTTATTGTGCGAACTGCTAGTCTGTAAAAATAAATAAATAATCAATATTCGGGATATTTTTGCACACACGGTCATCTGTGGAATGCGATAATTACAATTTGGGTCTTCAAATCACGAGTAAAGCGATTTCTTTATGGGCAAGCGTGCTCCATTCCGTCGTCTCGAACCTTTGTTCTTCGTCGGATTTCGGTAATACGAACTCGGTGTTGGAGTTTAATGCCTAGCATGGATCTCTCCATGGCTCTCTGTGCTACTCTGATTTTGTGCACAGCCTCATGTATGAGGGTCCATGTTTCGGCACCATAAGTTATGGTGGGTAGAACACATTGGAGGCGAGTTTTCAGACATTGTGGCATATGGCGTGACTTGAGGATGTCGTCCAGATTTTGAATGCTGCCCATCCAAGCTGTATGCGCCTGGAGACCTCCTTCTTTTGATGTTCTATGCAAAAAGATACAGTATGACCAAGATACACGTAACTGTCAACCGTCTCTAGTATCTCATTCCCTATCATAATTGGGTTTGAGGTCCCAGAAACGTTCGACATCACCTTGGTCTTGGTCATATTATCTTCAAGCATACCTTCAAAGAAGCATCTGAAAGCTCTTGGACCATATGTTGGAGGTCATCCAGGTTTTCGGCAAAAAGCAAGCAAGCCTATTAATAAGTAAACAAAAAATATAATAGGAAATTCCGGGTATTCGTTCCATAACAACAACCGCACAGCCATGTCAGACGGTCTAAAAACTAACAACAGGGCATTCTGCCTTTATAGGTTAGTATTACATTATTTTTTAGTATGACATTTCGTGTCGCATTGCTGAGCTGACCAGTAGCCGCAGTAAGCACGGATTTAATTGAATTATCACTTTTTCGCGTGTTTCTAATGGTTCAACCTTGGTTTGACCAATTACCATTAGTAGTTCCTTCTAAAAGGGTAATGTTTTTTCTAGCGATTCCTTGTGAAAAGTAGGTGATTTCGAGTTTTTGCGAGAGTATAAAACAACTTAAAACGTACGCTGTTTTTTCGCTATTTCTGGGTTGGTCCCATAAGAAAAGTTGTTCGTAATGATGGGTACAATGACCTACAGATGGCTTAGTACATTCTATATGCTTAATCCTGTATAGCCTCGGCCACCTACCACTGCTTTACTTCTCCTGTCATATTTTACTGAAATCTGATTAGATTTATTTTATTGGACTAGGCTAATGTTTGACCGCAATCTCACCTGATGGAAAGCGATGATGCCGTGGAAGATGGAGCACGTTTGCCTAGTAATAATATATTAATTCAGATTTCACACCACAAGATGGACAGACGACCTAAAAGAGACCGCAGGGAAACGCTGAATGCAGGCCGCTTCCAACCGGCCCTTTTGGAGATCGATGGGGGAAGCCTATGTCCAGCAGTGGACGTCCTATGGCTGAAATGATGATTTCAGATTTCAGTCGAAAATAGTTGTCAGTTATTGACGATACTTTGTACTGTATCTGACTCATGAATTTTATAGCATACCGCTAACTTTAAAGCTTTCTATCTGCGAACGTCAAAGTGGAGATGCGTATCGAAACCCATATGATCGTTAGAGCGCTTCATCCGATAAATATCGCTAATCGATTTAGCGTACCCCCGAGCAAGGGGGTCAGTAAACTCGGCATCAACCGATATGGCACGAACATGATCGGGTATTACCTCAGATCAGACAAACAAGGGAGATATGGTAAGGTGGCGTGGCGGGTGCGAACGAGCCTAAATCTTGCTTGATATCTAGTCGAATTCAGCCAGCAGACTACCTTCTCATCCTTTTTTGCATGTGAACTATTAGTTAGTTCTTTGGTGTCGCTACAAGTTTCTTAGTGTGCGTGAAAAATTAGTAAGGCATACTTAGAGTTTTGCGTTAAGCGGTTTAGCGGTTTTTCGCATTCTTCTCAGTAAACTTTTTCATTGGATAACCATAAATATGGGAGTGCATAAAAAATGCTGTCATGCATTGCCATGCACTGTCATCCAATCTAAACGTGTATGCAAAATTTCAGCTCAACGGTTGGGGCTATAACTGGTCTAAAATTCAGTTTCAAGATTTGTCCCACACATACATATTAACAGGGCAAGTTAAATAAAGCCTTGTTGCTCTTGAAATACACGTTCACTTTGCTTATTCACCACATTTGCCCGGTTACCTAGCTTACAGAATAGACTGACAGGACAAGATTTTAACCCTGGATCGCAATCTTCGGATGGAACTCATGGAACACGTGGACGACATCAACTTAATTTTCTATTCTTTTCGCTTTATTCATGGTCATCAATAGTGAAATTTATATCGTCTTAGATAATCTATATCTATACTAATATTATAAAGAGGAAAGATTTGATTGTTTGTTTGTTTGCATTGAATAGGCTCTGAAACTACTGAACCGATTTGAAAAATTCTTTCACTGACGGGAAGCTATACTATCCCCGGGTGACATAGGCTATAATCTATACCCGTGCGAAGCTGGGGCGGACCGCTAGTAAATAATAAAGTAGTAAGTTATCGAACAAAACCTAATTATCATAATCATTTCAGCAGTAGGACGTCCACTGCTGGGCATAGGCCTCCCCCATCTCCAAAAGGGCCGGTTGGAAGCGGCTTGCATCCAGCGTTTCCCTGCGGTCTCTTTTTACCTACCTACCTAATTATGATGAGTGTGTATTCATCTGTCCATCTAAGTACCTCTTTCATTGCAAGCCTAGACCATGGGAATTCGTCAAAACTTTCTCCTGTAACATAGTTGTTTCTAACATTATGTCAGTGTCACTTGTGACTAAAGTTTTTGCTATTCTACTGGCGCTGTCAATGGATTAGACCCATGGAAAAGTCGCAGAGTTTTTGTATAAACTCAGGTTTGTCTAAAATCACATTAGTATTTGGCATTCATTAATCTGCTAGCTGCGGCCCGCGGTATCACCCACGTGCTCATTGCCTCGGGAACCCTAAATTTTTTCGGGATAAAAAGTATCATAATATGTTAATCTCTACTCCGGCGCTCCAATATATCTCTATGCTAAAAATAAAGTCGATCCATTCCTCGTGAAAAAGGAACAAACAAACGCTTGAATTTATAATATTCTGTGAATCCACAGGAGGAACTAGAATCGCTACCGGGTTGTATAAGGTATCATCATCATCATCTATGTCACCATAACAGCTAGACTGCTTTTCATCATCATTATTTACACCACTCTACGCCACTGTCAGCGTCCAGAGCCTCGGTCCGATATTTCAAGGAGTTGGGATGGCTCGGGTGGGAATATTGATAGGGGGAAATGCACAATACACCCCAAGCGGGGTGCCCGCATCCCGAATAAGCATAAGAAGTACGGTACGTGGAAAGGGTGTACTAATCCGAATGGGGTCCGTTATACAAACAAGTTTTAATAGAGACCAATACTGAAATCGCAAAAAATATAATATCTGCTCCTTAAATTTTGTCGAGTATGAATGATCGTTTTGTATGGAACAGCAGATATATATTTTTCGCGATTTCAGGGCTTGTCGCATTGTAAAAGTTGTAAAAAAATTATGGACCCCTGTCAGCTTAGTGCACCCTTTCCGCGTAACCCTGTATTTTTTTTACTTATGCTATACCCACTCCTGGACAGAGGTCTCCCTCAACCCATCCCCAAACAGCCCAAAATAAGTATAAAAAATTTGCTATAACACCTGAATGAGATTGGCGCTCCGCGCTAAATACTGTTGGCTTCGATCAAATAAACTATATCGCATATTAAACGATATCGCACGCAGTACGCGTCATGTTTACGCATCGCAATGTTACGAGTAACTGATTGCAAACTGCTGCACCGGCGCGTTTTGGCGGAGTTTCGGGTGGTTGGTGTAATATCATATTTTGTATATTTGATCGAAGAAGATTGGTGAGAGAATGGGAAGGCTTATATTCTGCTGTGAGCTGAATCAGCTGCTAATGAAGAAGTAGGTATATACAATAACTAATGCACAGAAAGTTACACTTAGTATTTTTTATTAACGTTGAACACTTATCTATTCTTTTACCATTTAGGGAACATTAACCTTTGGCGCTCGCGTAAAAGTAGTTATTATGCTATGTTAATTGAACTAAATGTGCCACCAACACAAGGTGGCTCCGTGTACAACTAAGAAGAATTTTATGATTATCACTGTTTTAATTATATCATATATCATTTCGCATTTTCTTCTATTATTCTATTTTAAA
Source organism: Agriopis marginaria (assembly GCA_932305915.1). NCBI lineage: Eukaryota > Metazoa > Arthropoda > Insecta > Lepidoptera > Geometridae > Agriopis > Agriopis marginaria. Next base: position 6,017,169 of record OW029932.1, read on the forward strand.
AAAATATGTTAAGGATATGTTAACCATAGGAAACGTGCCAAACGTTTCCTATGGCGGAAAAATCGATTTTAAAATTGTTTTTTTGTCCAAAGTAGGCCTAATTATTGCAAATGATCACGGGTGTTTGGCGAAAATCGATGATTATTCTTTACAATATCATGGAAAGCTATTTCTGAGTAACGCACCCAAAGGATGTTAACGGGACCCTATTACTAAGCCTACGCTATATGTCTGTCTGTCCGTCCGTCCCACCTTTTAACGGCTGTATCTTTCGAGCCGTAATATGTAGCCCAGTTGAAATACGTGACGTTGTCTTTTTGACTACTTTATTGGACTTTAGTAAGTAGTTAATAAATTATGCGGTTGTACTTGTACTAATATGTATTGTGTGGCGGTAGTACATAACTCTCAGTGCGTGAGCCCGACTCGCACTTGGCCGGTTTATTACTAATTCAAACTGTTATATAATTATATAACTGTTCTTGTCGAGATTTGTAATGAATGATGGTTGTTTGTGTTGCACAGAGCGACGGCAAGATGGTGTTCGACGTGATCCAGCGGATGGAGGACACGGAGCCGTTTAGCGAGGAGCTGCTCGCGGCCATGAAAAGGCTGTGGGCGGACGCCGGCGTGCAGGAGTGCTTCGGACGGTCCAACGAGTACCAGCTCAACGACTCAGCCAAATAGTGAGTGCCGATCCATATCTCTATTACTCGTATTGGACTCATCATCAGCCTATCACGTTCCCCCCGCTGGGACAGACCTTCTCTTAGATAGAGAGAGGGAGAGGAAGCCCAATGCAAGATGTGAATGTCAACCTATGTAGATTCAGAGTCCTCGGACTTAAGATGTTTTTCTACATTCATACTGTTTGACGCTTTGTAAATAATGTGACCGGTTCTACGCTCTTTACTGCTTGTGGTTGTAATTTTTTTAATATACTAAAGACCTGTAAAAGATTCCAAAGGCTACGTACTATTTGACAGAAGGCCTTTTATGGTTTGTAATTACGTGAGAGATTCCTTGCTCTTTGTAGTGCTAAAAATAACTGACACCATGTATAACGTAGATTTAATATTGTATGACGTACTTGGAACGTCCGAACGTGAGGGACTTCAGTTTGTAACATCACAATGTAATGTGTGTGTTTGCTACAAATGCTACCATAAATAATTTTTCATTTCATTTACACCGTTTTTGAGCGATGGCATCGAAGTCATGCGTTCTCTTAGAGAGAGAGAGAGAGAGGAATCCCAGTGCAAGATGGTGAATGCCACACCTATGTAGATTCAGAGTCCTCGGATATAGCGGACATCCTTAAGATGTTTTTCTTCACCGTTTTTGACCGATGGCATCGAAGTTATACGTAATTTATTCAGGTACTACTTACGAACAGTGAAGTTATAATAGAGCGATAATAGAATTTTCTATCGGTGCTAATATAACCTAGGATAATAGCCGTTTCTCGCTGTGCCTTTAGATAAGACTATTCTAATTCAAAGTAGGGGTGAAAAGACCTGCACTGACATCCCGCTTGAAGCGCGTATTGTACATTTGCCCCTGCCAGCCTACACAAACCAGCGGAACTCCCTAAAATAACGAAGCACGGCTTTGGGACGCTGACTAAACTGTTCTACCCCTATATAACATAGAATTGACTATATATATAGTCTATTCTATAGAATATAATAAACTATCAGACTAGGCCAGATTGTCAGATTAGGTCAGTTTAGAAAGTGATACACCAGATTACCACTGACTTCTGTGTAACCAGTAACCTCACAATTAACTGACCGAAATTACCCATCTAAATTTAGTGTTTTGCACAATAGGTCGCATTGATTTTAGGAGGCGAGACCTGCGATGCGACCTTGCCGGCACCTACGACATCCATATCAAAGTAAAAGGTGTGGCTTGTAGTTCATTAGACTTACTGTGGGTTGGTCTTGAATTAATCATCCGTGTCCATAGTCAGTTATTGGCGCGCCGCTGAATTAGCTTACAAAAGACTAGCTAAATTAGCTTACTGTTCACGGAAATTTCGAGCCAAATAGGTAAAATAAAATACAATAATAGGCATGATGACTAATCTTTTTTTATTACCTCATAAAAAAGCTGATCATAAATAGAGCCCAAAAACAAAAACAAAATTAAAATTAGTTAAAAAATTAATAAGATATAAGCATTTTAATTTCATGCGAGACAGAGAGCGCACTATACTGAGCCGTGACGTCAAGCCTCAGGTGCGCCATACAAATGCTATACTATCACACCCTTTGCGAGAAAGGGATAGAGCATCCCCTCTCTAACCCCACCTAAAACTTTAAATACTCATATCTCAGACATTTATCAATCAATTTAAATTATTTTTTCAGTATGTGTAATGTATTTAGTTATATTCATCGCTAAGCCGGTTATTTGTAATAAATTAAACATTAGGACACATGCCTATTCACTACTTTACTTACAAACATTGTCATTTTAATTCCATCTAAACTATGTTAGTAATGTATTTAGTTATAAAATTATACAAAAGTTTATAAAAATTGTGCTGTCTGTCGTTTCTTCATAATGATCATCACACTTTCCGTATAAATCCGATCATACTCGTTGTTGAGTTACTATGATTACGCGCTACGCCAGTACCAAAATTCAGTTTATACTAGTCAAAGTAACCAAATTTTCCAGTTATTTTGATATACCAAACTACTGAACCGATTTTGATGAAATTTCTATGGGACTAATCTGAAAATATATACAAGGATATAAATATCGTTTCAAATTAAAAAAAAACGAATCGGTTTATAAACGACAGTTCTGAGCTACAAAAATATTGAACTAGTATATTTAGGCTCTCTCGAGCCTCTCCCTATTCATCATTGGAATCCGTAAGCAGGTGATGTGACAAAAAAAAACTTAACACCGTGCTGCCCGCCGACTCCCAAAGGTTTTTTTGTTAACAGAGCTAAACTAAAAGGCTTTTTTTTTATGCCATAGCTGGCAAACAAGCAGATGGGCCGCCTGATGGTAAGCGATCACCGTCGCCTATATAAACTATATAGGTGACGGCGCTATATACAACGCGGATACCTCCAACACCAGGGGCATCACAGGTGCGTTGCCGACCCTAAAAAGACCCTTTCTAACATAGAATTTAGAGTAATAACATTACACTCTAGCTGCTAATTTGCGTTGATGCTCCTCCCTGTTGACAAGCGTGAACTGCAAAGGTTCGTTCGGCACGTACGTGGGCGTCACGCTATATGTCAGCTCCCCGTATCGCCAGCTCACATCGTATCGTCGGAATATCTGGAATATTTGCTCAGCATTAGCTTATCTCTATCGAACACTATCGAGATCAGTCGCGCTGTCGATAAATGCGGTGAGCGAAGGACGTTATCGTGAATGTTTGTACGGGATGCAAATATATTGTTTTGGTTCACTGATACATTGCCATGCATCAGCCAAAGATATATAAACTGTGCATGGATATCGGGTCAGCGCTCTAAAATTTACCTATATTATGGTAGTATATGCATTTAGTCTGCATCTGTTACAAGCTAAATTAGACATTGATGAACTTTGATTGATTGACAATTTGAATTAGTTTGTCGGTGTTTCTATTTACATTTATACAAATAAACGCATGTTGTTTTTTCTTGTTTTTTTTTTTTCCTAAATTCATGTCTTTGTGTATCACCATAAAAGTTATTGTATATAAATGGTTGTTTAAATCATCTCCTATGACGAACAAAGTCTGTAAGACTGACTTTGTGTCATGAAAAGTAAGCATTTTGTCGCAACCAACAATACTCCTTCTAAACTTGTTTTGTCTATAAACAAGATCCTATTCTCGATTTTATAATTCCATTCTGTTTTTGACGAACAGCATTTAATTTTCAAGCACTTGAACTAAACCATGTACCTTTGCTAGTAAAAGTTGCAGCTCTGTTTCAGCAAATCTCTTCCCAATACACATGCGTCGACCGAATCCGAAGGGAAGCGAAGCGAACGGGTGGATCCCCACTGTCCTTTGCTTCCGACACACTTCATACATATCATCCGCATTGTCCGCACACTCGTGCTTTTGTTCTCTCTTGTACAAATAATCACTCTTTGACTCTGCGTTCAGATTATGTAGTTTCTTTGATTCCGTATGTGGACATCCGGCTTTTGTTGCGTCGAAATCTCTAAGCCATCGCTCCGGGACAAACTCTTGGGGCGATGGGAAGTACCTCTCTTCATTCGACATTATGTAGTGCGGAAAGACTATGTGAGACTGAAAGAGATTTTACAGTTTAAATGCATATCCTTATGCCTAAAACGTTGGGTTTGAAGAGGATTAACATACCCCCTTTGGAACTTCATAGCCGGATATGACTGCATCTGATTGAATGCATCTTCCGTTTCCCAGTATTACTGGTTTGATCCTGAAACGGAGAATTATCATCATAATATTATTCTGTTTTTGGCATTAAGTATTAATGATTATTGTTCAGTTGGCAAGAGTATATTTCAATAACGTATTCATCCAGATAAAGATCTACATATACAATATCATTGAAGGCATCAGTTTCAAGCTTATAAAATCAATCTCAGGTGCAACGTAATTCGAAGCTGACCATCAATGGTCGCATTACATTAAGGCGATACATTTATACTTTGCTATGTAAGTAAACATAAACAGAATACATAACGGTACTTCTAGACCAAAATTGGCTTGGTAATGCCAATTTCTAAAGCATATAATTGAAAGGAATTGTAGACTTGAATTTTTAATCTGGTCGAAACTAGGCTACAAAGTCCCCTCATAAATTAAACGAGGCCTAGAAACCTATGTACGACTCTTTGTAGCGTGTCTAAACTTAGAAATAGAAACCCGATGGAAAAGGTTTTGAATAAATTATGTCAATTGATTGAATTGAACTAGAGGAATAGGCATGAAGGGATGCCTCCTTGCGCTTGGAGTCTGATTGTGGTCTTGCCGAATATATGTTTATTTTATATTATGTAGGTTTGTGCAATAGTATGTATGCCAAGCCAAATGAAATTCTTGCGCTACAATTATTAAATTTTCTATCTAACATTCAGCCAGCTGAAAGCTCCTGTCCAATTTACATACCTACTAACACGATACTTTGCACAACCTTTTTCTACGGCTCTTAAAGACACTAAGGAAAATTGCTATAGTAACGTCGCCAAGGGTTCAAAAGATATCTCAAGAGGTTGACTAAAATATGCACGGTAAGATTAGGATCGACCAATATTTGCACCTCACCCCAGGAACATGTATATTTGCGATGCAAATGTTATGCAAACTGCCACCGTGCCGTTCCCTGGTTTCACGTCAGAGATAGTCTAGTTTGCGGTGCGGTCCTGCATCATCTTTTATGGCTGCGGCATATTACGGAAACTGACTTTTCATAACGCTATACAAGCAAAATTTTTCAGATTGAAGCTAGGCTTTGTTCGAATATTAATTAATCGAAAGATATTTCAAATTCGACTCGAATCTTTAATGTTGGACAATTATAATGGAATGCCAATAATTCCATTATGTGATTAAATGGAAATGTAAACTCACCGTAGAGATTCCTTTATGCAAGCTTTGAGGTACGGTAGCTTGTCTAAATCTTTGCTGGTCATTGTTCTATCAATTGGCAAATGATTGTCGAGCTCGTTTTGTAGTCTTCTTTGTGCTCTATCGTTATTGGCGAGTAAATACATCGTACTTGCTGCTGCGGCAGCTGTTGTATCGACCCCTACTAGCATCAAGTCAAGGGCTAATATTGCCGCCACTTTCTCCCCCGAGCCCTTAGCTATTTGTGCGCACACCCCTTTGTCAGTAAGTCTTTGCAAACACAGTGTTTTGAAAGCATCGAGTGCTTCCACATAAGTCTTGTAAGCAGGTGTCGAGTATAATCTCCAAAGAGGTGCAGATAATTCTAACTCTGGAACGCTATGAAAGAATCCATGAATACATCTAATTATCTCCTTTGCATCAGTGTCATTATCGCATAGACATCCCAGTCGTGTCCCCAAGGCCCAAGCTCCCACCGCTGAAAAGAAAAAAATAAGTGAAAAAATTGTCCTTTACTGCCGAGAAAAAACACAGAGCTAGCAAGCAACAACACAGCAGCTCGAGCATCACTTACATTCAAGAGCCCATTTATAAAGCTCAGTGAGAAAATCTTTGGGCAGCTCTCGGTCCTCATCGACAATGCGTTCCATTCTACAAGCAAAGTATAAAATGATCACACAGCGTCCATAATTGCACGTGTACGTTGTTAACCCAAATTTATTTGTACTCACTTGTCATGCTACCTCTAACTATGGCTTGTTAGTTAGTAATCAAAGGCGGTTCATTTGAAAGCAGTATGTTAATTACGTTTCCCAAAACCCAATTAAACTCGTCTAAGCGTTAAATATTCCGCGTTAAAAGTCGCTCAAACGAAACGTTACGTTTTTCATTGAAAGAGAGGTTTGTTGTTCCTAGCAATGAGTCAGTGGTCTTCGTTCAAAACAAATGCGCAAACGTCGTTCTTAAAAACGGGATGTGGTCCTTAAACTGAGATTCTACTGTCAGATTGGTAGTGGCCGGATCACTGGGGCTGTTACTGCTTGTTTCGTTTAAACCATTTTGGTCTTTGTGTCTTTGCAACACTGCTTTGATCGTCATTGTCCAGATGAAAGAGATAACACTATAAATCCTCAAGTAGCATGTCTTACTAGTCGCCTAGTAGTCAAACCTAGTCGTTTTTTGGACAGTAACTCACACGGGCTATGGAATGCATGACAGGTTGTGTTAACAATTAATGCATTTACTTTAACTAAACCACGTGCTAACAGGTATTAAACACCTAACCTGATTCATGCGTGCCTAATCATTTTTAACAGTGGGACTCAATTATTAAATTGATGCCCACTTATCTCAACAATTTGGTAGGAAACTTTTAAACTATTTGAAAAATTTACCTTTCAACAAAGTCATCTGCAACGTAATCCAAGTCAGGAACTGCGGCTCGGGCTGCCTCTGGGGCCGCGAGAGCTTTGGAGACTTTTGATCTAAACCTCGACCAAGGCTCTCCATGCCTGCCAAAACACACTTTTGTCACACACAAGTCGAAATACAACACACCGAATAATTTTTAACAGATCAGCTTTTACTTACACGCCGATCAAACCAGGCTCATCCCCAAAGAAGTCTTTCCTCAACTCTTGTTTGTAATGCTTGAGACACGGTGCAACTGCCCTGTATGGCATGGAATCTTCTCGGCGATATATCCTCGCTGTTTCCTCAGCACAAAATGGGAACACCAGATCGGGATGTCCGAACAGCTTTGCGACTTTTGCCGCTCCGCCCGAACCGGCTAAAGCTCTAAGAAACCATAGTGTCACGTCGAGAGTTCGGGTTCTCCAGGGTTTCTTGCCGATTGCAAAACGCCATGAGTTTCCTAGTAAAGGCAGGGGCTTGGGGCCCGGCATCATCGCGTAGCACCGCGCGCTGCTCATGATGGCTGAATTGTCAATGGTGGCAGCAGCCCCTGAAGTCGTATGGCTGGAAGCAGTGGGGCGGTCATCTGGTTTGCGTTTACAGCTATGTCGTAACCCGTGCCGCTTCACTGACCCGACTGGGTAGGCAGACTCGCTGTTCACGCATGCGTAGAGGCAAACACGACATAATTGGCATTGTCAATACTTTAGGAACTTGTTAGTTTGCAACAATGTATATGTGAAACTAGTTTGTGATTCAGCAAAATATAATTTTTTCAGTTTTTGAATCATCCACAATTGCAAAATAAATAACGAAGCGGCTACGCGAGTAGACGCACTCTTAGCATTTTTTTTGTCGTTTTGGTGTGTATTGTGTGTACATGACGTATGTTCATACTTAACATGCATTGAATCCATAATTTTGCTGTGAACATTTCATGGAAAAATTTGACACAGCTTTACAGTTTGTTGAATCGGAATTAGCAGAAAATCCTAAATTAAAAAATACTAAGTACTGATAAAAAAAAATACGCACGCTTACGAAACCCACTAAGTGTGATGAAAGTGTCAATGGCTATAACTAGAATATTATTTCGTACCATGTTTATCTCTCGCATAACTACACCACTCCTGTGCCCCACAAAACACACCATATGGTGACATCACTTAACATACTCCTGTTAAATATTGGCTGGAAACGAATTCAAATATTGCAAGTCATTCTTAGGATTTCGTATATTTCTTGCTCGTATATTTACATAGTTATGGAATATGTTCTTTACTTTTGTCTAAATGAACATAATACAAATACAATCTTATGCAATTGAATCACATGAATTATTGGTCAAGGTGTGCAGTTTTCTCTTTTGACCTAGGTATCAAATCGAAAGGTAGTCCTGTAACAATTCCCAATCAAATTCAGGTGAATATCTTTCCCCGATCAAAATCATGTCAATTAAACTTCCGGAAAGCCGCTATATCATTATAGTCACTAGTGGCACAACCGATTTTGATTGCTGAATAGCAATTGTAATTGAACAATGTGACGTCACATTCACATCACAGACGAGTTGAAACATCCGAGCCCTCCGGCAGGGAGCGATGCGCTCGCGTCGATTGGCTCGTCCGGTCGCGCACATTCATGCGCTGTGTTGTCTTCCGCAATCTCGTCAATCGGACTGTTTCGTTTCAATTAGCCGTTTCACTGTTTGAACCGAGACTTGCTGTATCTAATTTACTTTCATTTTTTTTTACCTTTCTCAGAGTACTAGTCTTGCTGTATCTAATTTACTTTCATTTTTTTTTTACCTTTATCAAAGTAATCGTTTTATATTCCTTTTTCCTAAAAAAAATTGAACATACATAAATAACAGAAGTAGGAACTGACTGGGTAGAATTAAATTACCTCAAATTTTTTACAAGTATTTGCAGTTGAAACTTTCTCCATCAATTTTGTGCTTATGATCTTCAGTAACCCGATAATGGTAGTCATTTTCGCTGCACTGCAGTTGGATATGTATCATCGACGGATGCTGTAGGTTTGCAGCACTCACAAGCGTTCTTTGTTCCGTGGCTTACCCGTGGCTGATTAACATGGCGCCAAGTAGACGTGAATGGAGGAAATCTGTGCGTTATTCTTTCAACCGATAGATTTATGTAGTACTCATAGTCGAGTTCTGATAAGTGATGTATGAGAAGTTGAATGTCCATTAGAGATCTGTTGAGGAATATAGCTATCATTTTATGCAATTTCAATCATAAGCTGCTGAAACAAAGCCTCCATAAATTAACTGTGAAGTATCATGAAAGAGATCGCTGTACTGCGAGTTCCTCATCGATATACAATACATAGGAATTATAGGAATAACACAAATTGTATCTCGATGCGAGTTGCTACACTATTTTTGAGCCGTATTGTCCTGCGTTTAATTTATGGTGTGAACAAAAGAGAGCTTGTATATATTTATTTGCCTATTATGAAATCAAAATGCATTACAAAAAAGAGGAGAGGCATGAAATTTAGATGTCCCCAATAGTTTGTTAAATGTACAATGTTTTCAGGTTCGTTTAATTTGAATCAAGTATGGTAGTCTGCTGCCTACTGGTTTCTACATAAGTGCATTTATTTTACCTGTAAAACGGCTGGTTGTGTTACGTCTTGATTGCCAGTTCCTTGTTTGATTGCATTCCTTGCGGAACAAAACACTGCGGTTTTGTTTATGGTGGTTGGCAATGGTGTTATTACGATACTTTCTGAGAATGCAATGTTGTTGGTTATGAGAACTCTTGGAAAATTTGCATCGAGATCATGAGTTGATGTTGCTATTAAATTTTCATATTTATGGGAATTTAAGTACTGCCCATCTGTTTGAAACGAAGATTGCCATCATCGTTTTACCCTGCTTTTATACGTGGACTCTGTCTGTACAAAACGAGGAATAAGTTCTCCAGTTCTCTGTCAGCCATCATTCTACAGTTGCTCTGCTACAACCGTATCCTCTTTCACGAAGTCCATCCATACTTATTGGTTCGCTCTTTTCCGGTGGCACCTCCTAAATGTAGCTAAAAAAAAAGAATCATCAAAATTGGACTGCTCTGTAATAAGTCATGCGTCATACCATGTCATACATAAAAAAATATACGCGTTGACTGATAACCTCTTCCTTTTTTCGTCGTTTAAAAAGCCAGTTACGTCGTAAGAATATAATATATTCCATGTAAATCGTGTTGCGTGTTGAAAAAGTAGCTCAAGGCGTCAAAACTGTAATGGCAACCATGATTTAAAATTACGGCATTTTTTGGGGTTAGCTTCTGAAAAGCATATCTAATTTGTAAATGTTTTATTCACAGGGCTGTCAGCCGTCACGGAACCTGACAATTGTACTAAATAACGACTGGCAATCCCCCTTTATGCTTCAGAATTACAGATACAGATAGACAGTGTATTTGGGATCTTTAATCTTTGATATTTTTTGTGCGACAACTTATTCACGCTCGTTGATATTAAAGAGATTAAAATCAGGAGTCGTATTAACGTATCTCTTTCTAATTAATAGCCTTTTGATGTGGTTTTAAAATTATTAATCAACCACAGACGCGAGTCTTAGTCTATATCATTTAAGCTCGATTAGGAACAGTGTTTGTCAATGATCGATTCGATAGTAACAAGAATCGAGACGGCAAAGTGGTCAGCAGTTACGAGTGTATCGAATGTGGAAGCGTCGGTAATACGGTGTCTTACACAGGTCGTAAAGCGATTGCGATGCTATCTCTAGTTCTCCAGTATTGCAGCTTCACCGCCCACGTCGCAAAGCGGCGAACGAAACACCCGTGGCGACAGATTTATGCCCCGATCGCATGACGCTTGCGCTAATTCCAGAAATTCTTTACACCACCATCAAACTGCCTTCCAACTATGCGAACGTCTCACAGTAACGCCATCAGTGCGCTCCTCATACCTCGTAATGAGCCTACTCGCTCTCACAATAGAAGCGACCTTGATGCCCTGATTATATAACTGGATAAGGCATCGATCCGTCCTTTTTCTGAACTCGCAAGTACGTTCCTTGCATTTGTTGACTTATAAATCCATATTTTCTTACTGATCATTAATCATATCCCCAGCGGGAGATAAAACATTTTATGAAATCAAGATCAAAGCATATCGCATGTAGCAAAAATAAAGTATGATGTTTATTGATTGGAACTGTTGAAACTGGCATGCATTACAAAAATAATAATTTGTACGTAGAAATTAAGCAACTCTAATACCCACGCAAATCAACGTAGTTCTTGTAGGCTTATGTTCTCGCATCATCGCTTAACATCAGAAGAGTTGGCGGTAAAACGCAAGCCTATCCCTAAAAAAAGTTGGTATGATGACAGCGTATTCTTGAGTTGCACGCATCTTGCTTTAAACTATTGCTATTATAGTGACAGCATTTTATGGATGTATATCCATATAATAATACTTACCAATAAAATTATGAGAACCTCTACATTACCCTACAATAACTATCTTTCAGATGAGACATGACATGTTCGTTAGCCTGTTGCACAAGCTCGTCTATCGTGTCTACAAGAAACCGATTCACTCGTGAATTGAAGACACCCAAATTATAACTATCAGGGAACACCCATCCCGGCAGCGCATTCCACAGACTAGCAGTTCGCACACTAAAAGTGGAATCAAAGCGAGTCGTACGGGTTTTCGCAATATCAACCATTTGCGTCGATGTGAACCGTGATGAAACGAGGTGCATCGATTTCAGATTGAGCTGCTACAGTTCGCAGCATGTCCTCTCATTCTGGCTTTCCACGGGAGCGTTTATGCGTGTCGTGTCATGACGTCGGATTGCGTCGCGGGTTCGTTTGCCGGTCGGGCGGCGGCGCAACGGGCGCGGGCCTATCGAAACTCGAAAGGGCTCGCGCGGCGTGCGACGGCGCGGCTTATTGATCGCCGCCACGACCTGTTGCTGGGCGGCTGCCGAACTGACTACCCGGGCCTGTGCATACGATCACACTGGACCTGCAACTGAATCCACTTGGATCAGTGGACCAGATTCAATTTGTTAAGCCGAACTTGAGTCTTGTCGGCATCGGATGCCAAGATGTCGGATGTCGGATGTCGGGATCGGGTGCTTGATGCAGATTGATGTATTTTAGTCTGAGATTTTCATATCGGACCCTCGATCGACCACTCCTGCAGTCACCTTATCGCCGATCGTACTTTCTCCTTAGCCTAGTTGTCATATCAGCTTCTTAATAATGTTCGTATCTAGTCAAGCAATAAAATACTTTTAGTTTACGAGGTTAAATACAAATTTTGCTTTCAATAGCCTATTGATAATATTTTATTTAACATCGTTCGCATATCATAATTTTTTCAACGGATGAAAATCGTTTATGAGCAATTCAAATGATAATTAGATCAATATTCTTGTCAATAGCCATCATATTAACGTCCAACAACAGGCGACCGCCGTCTTTCAAATGGCCAAAAGATATGATTTCTTCTTTTCCGAATGTAATTCTACCATGTTTGCTGACCCAGTTAATGTTGACAGAGTCTTGACGTCAGCGCGCTTAGGAGCGACTCGAAAAAGCGCCACTACGATAAACACTTGGTATTAGAACGGTTCACGCAAAACGAGCAGTATATGTTTTTAATATGTTTTAATTATAATACCACTCCCGATGAGAGGGTTATCAGAGGTGCTACAGCTGCCAATCTCCATATTATTCTCACAAAATGTGTTGAGTAACTTTCGTGTAGGTATCAAACGGCATGCAGATAGGTGGTGTTATCAATTTTAGTTCGTTGCGCGTTTCTCCCGCTGTCGTGGAATGATTACGTTCAAACGTTTTTAATTACCGCTGCTACGAGTTTATTTAGGTTGCAGATATTTCAGCTCGATTAATTTAGCAAGTCGGGAAGCTGCGGCTTTTGCGTGTAATCAAGCTGGTCTGTGTCCTGAAATGCTGTAGTTGTGAAGGGTCCCAGCAGGCCTTTAACTATTGGCAAGCGGCCTAAATGAACGCTCTACTGGCATTGGAACCTAAACCCTTGGCTCTTCTATAGTTTCCCTAATACTGAATCATATTTTTTTTGAGAACCAGTTACCTTTTAAATAGTTATCTATAAGAGTATGGATGCCATGACCTAAGCGGTCGAGCCACGTTACCGTGACCATTTGAACCACCAAAATTTTGACCAGTTTTGTGTAATGATAAAATACATTGTTTCGTCGTATGAAATACTAGCGATCCGCCCCAGCTTCGCACGGGTAGGTATAGATTATAGCCTATGTCACCCGGGGATAGTGTAGCTTCCCGTTAGTGAAATAATTTTTCAAATCGGTTCAGTAGTTTCGGAGCCTATTCAATGAAATCAAACAAACAAACAATCAAATCTTTCCTCTTTATAATATTAGTATAGACGAATATTTTGGTTCTTAAAAAAGTACTATATATAGGCTTTAGTGGCGTTTTAGACGATCACCTCGTATTATAAAATTCTGCCTATCTGGGCGGTAGTATACAGGCGCATAATCAATGTTATTGTCCGCAAATAACAGCTGTTCTCGTCACGTCTTCTGGAATCCAGATTCAGTCCATGAACCGTATTTTGTTGGCAACAGTTTTGCGCCAGTTTTTACAATAGAGCATTTTATTGAATGAGTTGCATAAGCTATCCGATCTGGCCGAATTGCGAGGTGAATTCACGACCGCGTTTCGTAACAACCTTTTTGGTCTAGACCTTGCCAGCCCGTCTAAGTGGAGGCTTGTCTAGGATTTTAGCTGGCACGCTTCCAGCGGCTGGCTCGATCTATACGGATTGCCCTTGAATTGCATACATCTGTTACTGACTCCGACCATGGTATCGAAGATTGTCGTTTTGAATGTTTAAACGATCCCAGGTGGCTGTTTGAGATCGATCCACGTAGATGACTCATACTTCTAATCACTTAACGTGCGCTTACTTAACTCACTTAGGGAACATTCTATCAACAGTTTACCGTACATGAACACTAAGGAAAATTAGCTAATCTCGAGCAGAACCTTTCAAACTTGCACTGTATAAGCTCAGGAAAGATGGGCCGATCTGGAACTAAAATAGTATGGGTTTTTCGGGTATATTACTATAGAACCAACCTCTCGTATATTTTGTAAACTATCATGTTGCATAGTCGGCGCGCGTCTTTGTGTGACTTCCTGTTGCTGCCAATATTTCATTTGCTTTATCTAAGCCATTCAATAATGGTTTCATCGATTTTATATGATACTAGCTAAATCCCGCGGTGCTACCCGGGATTTTCCAATTTTCCCGCATTTTCTGGGAGAATAAGTACCATATGTCCGTCCATATGATGTACACTATCATCCTGCCAAAATTCGTTAAGATCGGCTTAGCGGTTTAGTCGTGAAAAACGAACAAATATCCAGACAGAGAGACAGAGTTACTTTCGCTTTTATAATATTAGTAAGGATTGTTCCTTATTTTTAATAGGGCAAAAGTGCCTTTATTAATTAAACAAAATAGGTACAAGCTAACACTAACACCACAAAAACAGTTAGACCGCCCACAGACCATTGAAGGTCTAAAGACCACAGACCTATATCTTGGATTGGATGTGCTAAAGACAGTCCAAATGCTCAAGCCCACTATCAGTTGGCAGCGTACCCAGCATGCTGCCGGCGTTACCACGCCATTTTGTTCTTTAAATTGTCGAATCAGATATTCAGTTATGTACCATGCATAATTAATCACAGGTCATAAAGGGGTGACATTTCATAGGTTTTTCCATACACGTGTCAGAGCACTCAGAGCCAAGATGCAGATTGGCCTTGGGTCTTTTAGTTGATATACTTATCGTCTTATTACAATTTACTATGAATTGGCATGTAGCATACACGTATAAAATAAATAGGTACCTAAACACTCGATTTGTATAAAAAATCGTCAAATTAGTTTAGTTAGTGCTGTTTTTCCTGTTTATAGATATTGTTTTAGCCACGTGGCTATGAATATGATGTTATAGTTGTGACTTGTAACAGTTGTAACTGACACCAACCGCGTTTCGACGCACTTGTGGTTAGGTATTGTGTTTGTGATATCTGTGTGGCGTACCTGTATACCAGTTGTTTGAAAGTGCAATTTTACTGAAATTTGTGCTCGCGTGATGTTTACCGTTAAAATTGGTATACTTTTTAGGGTTCCGTACCCAAAGGGTGTAAACGGGACCCTGTTGCTAAGCCTACGCTGTCTGTATGTCTGTCCGTCTGTCAGTCCTACATTTTAACGGTACAGTTTTGAAGGGTTATAAGGAAAGGGTATGCTTAGCGAGATGGGGTTCGTTATATCCATCATTATGAAGAACTTTTACTATGGGATCAACACTGAAATCACGAAAAAAATATCAGCCGTTCCATACATTTTTTCGAGTGTCAATGGCATCGATTCTGATGTACTCTAAACTAAACTAAATTTGACAGCTCTTAAATTGTTGCCATCCTTCTCTCACATATTAAAATGAAAAGAGAGGCAGATAATTTTAGTCCTGTCAGATTGGTTTAGTTTATTGAGTGGTATGACAGAATCGACGCCAATGACCGTTTTCTATCGAACAGCTGATATTTGCTTCGCGATTTCAGGGTTGGTCCTATAGTAAATTTGTTCATGATTATGAGTACAATGACCTCCTTTCTGCTTATCATAACCGTTCCTTATAACCCTGTAGGTATATAGATAGATTGAGAACCGTCTACTATCTCTTTCTATAGGTACATTAAAAGTTTTCTATTGGACGAGTCATACAATTTAGGATGTGGGAGCTAAAAGTCACCGTACTCGGAAGTGATGACGCAGTCTGTGGTCAAAGTGATTCAGAGACTGTCCCGTGGACCAATATCTCCGAAGGACAGTTACTACTAACGCTTATGAATAATGCTTTTATTTTCAATTCATTAACTATGAGGGCAACAAGGAAAAGAAAAAAGTTCAACAATGGATTCCAGTAGGTATAGCCCGATAAGTTTACCTGTAGAGCCCCCTCATACCCTTCCGTGGAAAAATTGTTGGCTAATTTAGTCCGCATTGTAGCACAATAAAATTTAGATCTAGCTGAAGTAGTCGGTTTTTTTTTTTGCTAAATCGTCAACATGCCTTGGACCAGCATTATGGTGGATTAAGGCCCATCCTCTATCTCTGAGAGAAGGCCCGAGTCCCAGCAGTGGGCAATGGGCATAGACTGAAATTATGATGATGAATAGGTTAATAGCTCGAGGTATAGCCATCATCATCATCATTTCAGCCACAGGATGTCCACTGCTGGACATAGGCCGCCCCCAAGCCTTCCTTGTTTTTTTTTTTGGCTAATTTGGACCTCATTGTACCACAATAAAATTCGGATCTGGCTGAAGTAGTCGGTCGTTTTTTTTTAGCTAAGTCATTATCAATATAATTCCAGCCGTAGGACGTTCACTGCTGGACATAGGCCTCCCCCATAGATCTCCAAAAAGGCCGGTTGCAAGCGGCTTGCATCCAGCGTTTACCTGCGGTCTCTTTTAGGTCGTCAAGGTTTAGCTAAGTAAATTGTTTTTTTTTTGTAGCTGTCATGAAGCTTAAAATCACTGCTACCTGCATTATATAAGCTTTTTGAATCATCTTGGATTGCTGTAAAACCAGTATTGAAAACTTTTTTATTATCATTCTTTAAAACTTTTTGCATTTAGAATAAAATCGAATAAGTTTTATCTCATTATTACATTTTATGACATACATTTTTGTTTTCTACAGGGTTAAATTATTGTAGTCTTCATTATGAACAACTTTTACTATGGGACTAAAACTTAAACAGCGAAAAAAGATAGCTGTTCTATAGAAAAGTGTCATTCAACGAAATTTATGCAACAGCATGGTGTTTTTTCCCTCTTCTGGTAGTTCTGGTCCCATAATAAAAGTTGTTCATAATGCTGAGAACACTGATTTATTTATTTAGTTTATTGGCACACAAAACAAAATATGGTCAAAACAATCTAAACTTAGAGTAGACTACAAAATACAATTTCCTTTCGACTCAGTACACCTTAAGCTTATAACCCTGTATGATGTTTTTAATATCATATTTATGTTTATATTATGGTTATCAATTTTACAACAAGCATAATACGGCTTAACAGTGAATTCCAATAAACCGGCCAAGTGCGAGTCGGGCTCGCGCACTGAAGGTTCCGTATCTCCACTAAATTCAATAACGAAATTACCAGTTATAACTTTGTAACGAACAGAAATCACCGACTCGCACTTGGGCATATTCATTATTTTGTTGTTATACAATACAATACAATGACTCTTTATTAAAATACCACAAAACAAGTATAACATAAACATTACAATAAAAATATTATCTACACAGTGTGTTATACTTCACAGTGTGTACTATAATCATGCCAAGTTTGACGCTTGTACGTATTACTGTTTTTACTTTTAGAGCTAATTCAAAATACGTAAAAAAATACGTTTGTTGTATAGGGTCCCCCCTTCGTTTTTACCTGTTGACTTTTTTTATTTTTTTTATTGTAATGTTACGGCGGATTATCAGTTAATCCTTCTGTTAAAATTTCAACTGGCTACCTGGTTTGAAAGATACAGCTTTTTAAAGTTAGGACGGACGGACAGACAGACAAACGGACTGACAAAATGACAGACAGGGTCCCGTTTTTACCCTTTGGGTACAGAACCCTAAAAATAAAAAAAGCAAGCTTCAAGCTTTCATCTCTCAAGCTTTGTTTTCCACGTTCCATCGTTATGCTGTCCTATAATTATGTTATCAGGTTCCATTGTTCTTTGAGGTCTGATTCACACCTACAATTCATTTATTCACAGAGTATAGTACGAGTAAGTACATTGTGTACTGAGTTAGGTAAGTAAGTATAACCCTGCTAACCTAGAATCGAAATACGACTTTTATGGGTGGCTTCGCACAAAAACTTGAAAAATGCAGTCTTGCAAGTTTCTAGTTTATACTTGGTTTCACAGCAAATTCTTTCACAATTTTCACAGTTTAAAAGAAAGTATGTAGTTTTTTCTTTGCGAGATATCTCTGGGTGTCTTAAAAATCCGAATGAATCGGTTTCTTCTAGGCAATTGTGCTCCATCGTAGACCACATCATCGCTTAACATCAGACGAGTTGGCGATCAACCGCAAGTCGATTACAAAATTTTTTTTTTTTTTTTTTTTTGTGCTTAATTTAATTGTGGTTTTGCCTATTTATTAAACATCCGTACACACGAAGCGCATTGCATGTTTTATTGCTCTTTTAGTGACAGGAAGTTCGATTAACAATGCATTTACATAATGAATCATTAGTTTTTTAATGAAGGGTCTTATACTACTGATTTTATATTCTATTATTGCGTGACTACTCCACTTGCTAGTCTCGTACTTGGCTCGACATACTTGGCTTCTTTTGCTGCGTGTTATGCACTGGCATAATCTGCATAATACATGCTGTTACTTCCACTATAAAACGTTTTTATTACATCGTAAAGTATTCAGTGGATTCCAGGATTTCAAGATGAATGGATATACAGGGTTACTGCTAATCAGTTAGCATTCTCTTAAGGGCGCGGTTTCAATACGTCGAAACGAAACAAACAACTTTTGTACTACGACATAAGAAATTCGCGAAAAAAAAATATCTGCCGTTTCATATATTTTGTCGGGAGAGAATTATTTTTTATGTATGGAAAGCATTTTTTCACGGATTTCTAAAAGTCGAATAACAAAAGTTGTTTGTTTTGAAGTACTGACCCGCCCTTAAGAGGATGCTAACTGATTACCAGTAACCCTGTATAGAAAAGTAGTGCCATGAGTATTAGCAGTAATTTTCCTACGAAATAGGCATACATTACGAAGTAGAAGAAGCATTGACTGCACCTTGCTGAGAATAGTTTAAAAATTGGTACCACCCTTTTCTCACGATTTGAAATTACGATAGATACAACGAAATTAGTGCGGGATCTAAACGAAACTATAATAATAGTTTCGATTCGATACAAAATCAAAACAGCGGATTTAGTTTACAAATCCCCACGTAACGTGTAAATCCTAACGAGGATGATCAAACGCATGACTTGAGCTGCATCGAGTAGCTGCATCACGACTGCATCATAACTCATAGCGGAGGGGCTCCTTGGCGTTGTAATGTTCAAGAATCGCGTGTCTACGACGCCTCGTTAATATGTATGGCGTCTACGTCCCGGCCACGGACATAATACAAAGAGGAGGTGGCATACGAAACTGCAGCGTGATTCCATAAGAGGTCTGGAAACATTGTAAACGTCATAGGCATAAGATTATTTAACAGTAGGTGGCATCGTATCTTATGCGTTAATGCCTCCCCAGCCTAAATTAGAAAAATAAAAAATTTAAAAAGATTTTAAATTAAATTGTCATTAAAATTATTATAAACCAATTCTGACGGTTATATTTTCTTTATTGGCGAATGAAAAGGAAAAACATTTTTTTTTCTTCGCCAAAATAGAAATATCATCATAAAAATTGGTTTAAAACATTTGTAGTGTTATTTCAAAGTAAAAAAAAATTAAACGCGTGAACGTGATAGCTTGTGGCGGGACACGGGCTCTTTAAAACCATAGTAATTGCGCCGAATTTTGTTGTAATGAAAAAGGTGGCGCATTATTGCATGGAATAAACATGTTAAAATGCGTTCACAATCTCGTAGAAGAATACGGGGTGTAATGACCCTCTCACCCCTAGCAGTATCACGCATTCATGTAAGGTACATATTTGCAATAAAGAAAGAATAAAGAATAAATTATTGTTATGCCATCTCCTCCTTATATTAGGTCCGTGGCCACTGCAACTAGTGGCAACTCCAAAGCCACCACACCGGATGTTTGGACGAATACGAGTTGCTGCCTGAATTAATCAAGCCAACATGCAAACTTATTTTGTTTGGACGCTTAACTCGATGCAAAACAATCGACGCGAATTTGTATTGCGGTTAGATGCAGTATAGTTGTACACTTTAGGTTTTGTGTGCCGGATGACGAAATCTTTGAGGGGACCAAGTGTTTATTGTTATTGATTTACATTGTTATTGTAGCTGATTTAATTCGTTGCAGCTAAAACTATTTGGGTATCTTCAAGGCCAGAAATAAGTACCAGGAAATCGGCCCACTATCACCCATATGCTGTGGCTTTTCCTTGTATACGTATTATGTACCAAACGTTTCTATTGTACGTTTCCGATCCGTACGGGCAAGGATTGGAACAACCTGCCGGCTTCCTTGTTTCCTGAGAGATATAATCTGGGCCTTTTCAAGTGAATAGGTATCTTCTAGGTCTGCCTGCTTCATCTTCGACCACATCGTCGCTTTCCATCAAGCGAGCTGGTGGTCAAAGTTAATCCTATCCTCAGATCATTCAAACAAGAGAGACATGGTAAAGTGGCATGGCGGGTGCGAACGCATCCAGTTTGAATGAGTCTGGATGCCTTTAGTCGAACGCACCCTGCAGACGACTTTGCCGCCTGCCCTTTTTTCTTATATGTATTGGACACAATAATGAGCTAACGTTCTATAGTGTCACTGCAAGTTTCTTATATAGTGTGTGTGAAAAACTAATGAAACTAAACGAAAAATGAGTAAGTGAGCCGTACTTACCGTTTTTGCGTTAAGTTGTTTAACGGTGCAATGTCGGACAAATTTAGACATTTGAACCCGAACGATAGTTTTACTAAGGCATATCTCCCTTGTTTGTCTGATCTGAGTACCTACCCTGTATAAATTGCACACTATAAGCTCCTCTAGATCTAGCTTTTTAGCTTCTTTTTTATATGGCTGCCAGAGACTGATATATATACATAATATAGTTTTAAATACATATTTAAATAGATATTAATTAACACCCAGAAATAGAACAAACACGTGTTCATCACATAAATGTTTGTCCTAGGTGGGAATCGAACCCACGCTCCCAAGCTCAGAAGGTAGGTTTACTACCAACTGGACCAACGGGCTATCACTTTATCCCGATCTTGTGGTGATTGAAACATCTATACAATATTGGCGACAGAGGGACAAAACAATTCTTGCATGCGATGGGCGGATTGAGCTAACGATTATAACGGTCATCATCATGTTATTTGAAATAATACAGACGAGTTCAATATATTTGGCTATCGTTAGCGTGTCCTGATAAGGACTTTAAAAACACGTGTTAATTTGTTATTGTTAACATGACGTCATGTAAAAATGTGATCGCAATTGTTTAGGTACTTCCGCCGAGATACAATACATATAGAGTCACAATCGTGCCAAAAAATGTCCGAACCAAAACTCGGCGCACGCTACGAATTGCGCAGAATTTTTGGTTAGTTACAAGGTAACCGCGATCCGACTACAACGCCGCGCGATGCCAGAGCTACGATGACATAGCGGACAACTAACGTTGAACACTATGCAAGCGACATAACGTCTAAATTGGAGTAAATGTGGCATTGTGAAGTATATAATTGATACAATGTTTGACGTAATGACGCTCTGACGTTTTTTGACTGTTTTCTCTGAGAGATTGTGACTCTAGGAATTGTCTCGATGGGTACTTCCCACTATTCCCACTAAGAATACCATGAACCACATGACGAGGACAATTAGTTGAATATAATATCGACGGATGTCATCATCATTAATCAGCCCACTTAGTACACTGAGACGCATCACAATGACGCAACGTTTTTGTAAGACTTTTTTTTTTCGAAATGGAAAAAAGTGGCAACCCTGCTCCCCGATCCTCGGCTTTTCCTGTAGAAGTAAGAAGTAGCAAGTGCCTACTACGCAACATCTACAACGGTGTGCTTAGTGAAAGTGCTTAGTAGCACTTCGCGCTTGTCTATACGCAAGTGAAGCTTCGTTTCCCGCCCTGCTCGCACGACACGCTGCGCATCGTTCGTCTCGTTCGAACACTCATGCGAGTACGTAATCGCACACGAGTTGTGGCGTCACCGCGCGAGTGCCTACTTTACGTTTGACACCTAGTTGTACTTACTACTTCTACTTGTTACTTGTACTACGCATCATCACACCATCGAGTCTTAGGGTGTTTAGCATCTACAAAATTTTCATTAAAAGTCATAAATAAAATATTTTAATTAAATTTGGATGATAACGTTTTTATTGTTTGCCCTTTTCGTTCTACGTCGATACCGAAAACAGCGCGTGGTAATTTATGACTTAGGGTTTTTAAATATAGACCCGCAGACAGAATTTGCCGCCTGTATCGTGTGGCTATGAATTTTAACGCACAGCGTTTCTATTGTACACCAAACCGCAGAGTTCGTTTATGGATTTAGAAATAGGGCATGGTATGAAGCACGTACGCATAATGTGTTCATGTGTGCCAAAAGTCCGGATGACTTTTTGTGCTTCAAAAATAATGTACAAGGCAGACTAAAAGGTCTGGCACGGTGCGTTGCGCTTCGGGTTACATAACAAAATTATATAATTTATAATTTTGATATATCAAAATTTTAAAAGTTCTGACATAAAGCCAGACATTTTAGTAGGTATGTTGGTTAATTTTCAAAAGATGATTTTTGTTTTGTGTTAGGGAGAAGTCCATCAAGATTTGCTCCTATTACATCGCCCAAGCTAAATAAGCCAGATAAATTTCAAAGGTCTAAAAACCCGGACATAGGTCTTAAGTCCGAACATGTCCTGATTAATCCGGACGAATGGTAACCCTAGTAGCGCTCAAGTTGGCCGGAGCCTCACAGTCTGATCACCGACTCGTCCGCCGATTCACAAAGATTTTTTTCTCTCGGCCAAACTATAGTATTTTTCAAATAGCATGGCACTTGACAGGTGGTTTGATAGTACGATAGAATGTAACGTGATTCGTAAATATTGAATGTGAGGTCACAGAACTAAATTAAAGATTTACATTTTGCGGCGAAAACATATAGCTAAGCGCTACTATGAAAAAAAGCGGTGAAAACTTGTCTGTTAGTGGTGTTGTCAAGTGCCATGCTATTTGAAAAGGATTATAAGTCTAAACGTACCATTTCTCGGCATCCTGAAATATACATTTTTACTTAATTGGCTAGTTAACTCTTGGCGATTTTCATTATCAATTGATTAACAATTAACTCTGTACCTATTAGTCGAATGTTATGAACATGTGTACGTCTTGTTATTAACTATAATGTGTAATATTTAATAACTCTGCATTATAACGAATCATGTTTGATATAATCAGCAGCCTTGCGCTACTATACAGACCTAGTTTCTCATAACATGGTTTTTCTAAACATTTAATTCATGAACATAAATCTATTTCAATTGCACTTAGAAATTGATTTGTCTTATCCGTTCAAGAAATCTAATGACGTAGTTTACCTTTACATATTGACCAGTAAATTGCGTTTAGAATAAATTTATCTACGATATTGTCTTTGCAGTCCATCGCCGTCCATCTATCATATTTTTCATCTTCTTGGCCGTTCGTGTTGTTGAGACGGTCTATGTGTACGACCACATAAGTTTTATTATAACTACATAGCAGACGAAAACTTTCGTTCAATCACTTATCCTGTCCCAAGAAAGGAATATTTATTCCATAAAGCGCAAAGTATGATAATCTTTTGGCGCTAAACTATATCCTTGACCTATCATATCTATCTTCACTATAAATCACACAGAGCCTTCTATGTGTCTTATAGGCTCTCTTTTTAACTGTCTTCAAAAAGAGAGGGGTTCTCAATTCTGTTGTATTTTTAATGTTTTTTGCCTCATTACTCCGTCATTTACAGTACCGGCGTTAGGGTAGAGCCTGGTGGGGTGACCGCCCAGGGCGCCAGAAAAAAGGGGCGCTATGGGTGCCTATAAAGGGGCGCCGTAGGTATATAAAAATCTACAGATCTTATTCTATCTTATTATATGATATGGGGGGGGGGGGTACAAAATAAGTTCTCGCCCAAGGCGCTGGTAGTGCTAAAACCGGCACTGGTTATTTATGAACAAATTTAGAACATTCTTTGAAAGGATATACTTCCAGATTGGTGCCATAAAATTTAGCCGGTTTTTAAAATTGATAATTATGTTTGCCTCTTTTTATTTAGTTAAAAAATAATACATATTGTGTATTAAATGGTGTATATTTTCTGTTTTCCAGTTTCCTCGACGACCTGGACCGGTTAGGTGCGAGGGACTACCAGCCCACCGAACAGGATATCTTAAGGACTAGAGTCAAAACCACTGGCATTGTCGAAGTGCACTTCTCCTTCAAAAACCTTAATTTCAAGTAAGTAAGAATACGTAATCTGGGCGTGTTCAAATCACGAGTGAATCGGTTCCTTCTAGGCAAGCGTGCTCCAACGTAGACCGCATCATCGCTTAACATCAGGCGTGATGGTGGTCAAACGCAAGCCTATAATTATTTTTTTTTAAACTCGCCTTCTTATCTGTGCTGAAGATTTGAGCATCTTTACCAACACATATTACGCGAGCTTCTGTGTGGGACTTTTTAACTGTGTAAATAGCTGTAAGGCATACCGTATACGGGTCAACGAAAATAAAACCTCGCATTCATCGACCATCATTCACCTGCATTCCTCTCCTTATTTCAATATTATATGAATATTTTGAATATTGTTTGAACCCCCAAAACTGCCCCCGGGCCACGCTCTTACGGCAGACCAAATGTTCGGCGAGGCGCGCACAAGTCAGCCGAAGTCACTGACTTCCAGAAACTCCCGATGAGTTTGTCGTTCGTAGAACTGCTACCCTCCATCACATCATCAGTCAGTAAACGTCCACTACTAGACAAGGCCTCCCTCTTAAAGAGGGGGGTGTTGCCATAATCCCCACGCTTGGCAGGCGGCTTGAGGATATGAGCAGGTGTTTTAAAATAGGGAGCTGCTGCCCATCCTATGATGGTTCGGGCCGCAGTTTTTGGACACTCGGATCCGCTATCACCACGGGTACCTTTTAAAAAAAAAAAACTAATAATACGCTTGCGTTTGACCGCCAACTCGCCTAATGTAAAGCGACAATGCGGTCTACGATGTATTACGCTTGCCTAGAAGAAACCGATTCACTCGTGATTTTTCTTGATAGCATTACCTTCCATCATAATCAGCCTTTTAACAGTCCACTGCTGGACTTTTTGCCTACCCCCGAAAGGGTGATTGGGCCATATCCACCACGCTGGCCCAGTGCGGATTGGTGGATTCACATACGCCATTGTATTCCTTCTCCGTACGTAAGCAGGTTTCCTCACGATGTTTTCCTTCACCGCATTACCTTCACTGCATTACCTTCCATACTAACAGGTAATGCTATCAAGATAATCCAGATGAAAATGGATGCATCACTTAGATATTGCTTGGAAAGGCAATTCAAAAACTTGGCTGAAGCAGTGCCAAGATTAAATAATTGACCTTATAATGTCGGTTCACTTGTAAGTAATTCAAGTTAAGTGCTGTTAGTCACAATCTTGCGTGCAAATTCTATTGTTATTGCCGACAGGCTAGTACTAGAGGTCTCATTAACTTGGAAACATTTATGCTGTTTTGTTTTTTGTCTGCAATGACATAAAAACTGTAATTAAAATGGCTGGTCTTGTTGGTCACTTGCTTCTTCTAGTGCTAACAGACGCTCGAACGCGGCTGACCTCAACCGCCGTCTGACCAATGAGAGAGAAAGAGAGGGAAATATGATATTCTCACTCTTTCTCTCCCGTTGGTTGGACGGCGGTCCCTCAGCCGCGTTCGAGCGTCTGTTAGCACTATTCGATTACATTATTTTAGTAACTAAATATTGTAAAATGTAATTCAATCTATCATTTAAATTTATATTTTTTTAATTCAATTTATCGTTATCAAGTATTCAAGTATCTATAGGCGACGGTGACTGCTTACCATCAGGCAACCCGTCTGCTTGTTTGCCAAATATGGCATAAAAAAAATTGTGTTATTTATACTGATATTATAAAGAGGAAAGATTTGATTGTTTGTTTGTTTGCATTGAATAGGCTTCGAAACTACTGAACCGATTTGAAAAATTCTTTCACTGACGGGAAGCTACACTATCCCCGGGTGACATAGGCTATTATCTATACCCGTGCGAAGCTGGGGCGGACCGCTAGTTCAAAGATAAATTTACAAACAAATCAAAATCTCTTTAATGCCAGTTTAGTAGACGAGCCCCAAAAAATTCTCTTACTCATGTTAAGTGACTTGATTGGTTGTTGTTTTTTCGTTCAACCAATCATTGACATGAGATGTAACAACGTTTTAGTGAATTTTCGTCTTGATCAGCCTTTCAGAAACCGTGTGTGAGAGAAGGACATGCAAAGAAAAAATTCTGCGTGTGCGAGAGAGAGAGAGATAGACAGACAGAGCCTTTAATTCCATCACCTGTGTGCCCCTAATTGGAAACAATAGCGTCATAAGATAGCCCGGTCCACTTGGTAGTGAACCTACCTGCTGAGTTTGGGGGCGTGGGTTCGATTCCCACCTAGGACAAACATTCATGTGATGAACATTTGTGTTTGTTCTATATCTGGTTGTTAATATCTATTTAAGTATGTATTTAAAACTATATTATGTATGTATATCAGTCTCTGGCAGCCATATCACAAGCTTTGCTTAGATTGGGGTCAGATGACCGTGTGTGCAAAAATGTCCCAAATATTATTAACTAGCAACGCACCCCTGCACGGGTGTAAGTCTTATTTTTTTACACCTTGGGTTACATTATTGGAGTTTTAGTAAATATCCCTATATTTTTTTTTTTAATATAGCTTATGTCACCCGGGGATAGTGTAGCTTCCCAACAGTGAAAGAATTTTTCAAATCGGTTCAGTAGTTTCGGAGCCTATTCAATGCAAACAAACAAACAATCAAATCTTTCCTCTTTATAATATTAGCATAGATATAGGAAACTAGGTACCGGATCGTAAATTTTAAAGTTTTTGCGTCAAATATTCTATGATACAAGGATTTTTAAATAATTTCTATTGATTAATTCTGTTTGTTGACAAGTTGTATCGTCATGTTTCAGATTGTTCGACGTGGGCGGGCAGCGGTCCGAGAGAAAGAAATGGATCCACTGCTTCGAAGACGTCACTGCGATTATTTTCTGTGTTGCCATGTCCGAGTACGACCAGGTGTTGCACGAAGATGAAACAACGGTAACAAACTTTAATATAATAATAATTCATTTATTTCAGGTACTTATAACTCAGCAAAACAGTAGACAATTAATAACATTCAGGTTACATTTCACACACAATTAAGTCACAAATAAAAATTAATACGTAAATTTAGTATTCTGCTTTCCGAGTCAGCGGTTCGATATATAATAAAAATTACTTTGGACCAGTAAGGGTCCACAGACGATTCGACAGCGTTGGCCTCGCAAAAGTCGTCCAGTTTGCAGGTTTTGGGGCAGACTTAAAATGAAGCGTTGGCCTCGCAAAATTCGCCCAGTGTGCAGGTCTTGGGGCAGAATTAAAATGAAGCGTTGGCATCGCAAAAGTCGCCCAGTGTGCAGGTTTTGGGGCAGACTTAAAATGAAGCGTTGGCCTCGCAAAAGTCGCCCACTGAACAGGTTTTGGAGCAGAATTAAAAAGAAACTTAGAATTGACAACACTTCTTAGGCTGCTGCCAGGGTTACACCTGCCTGGGTTGTTATCCCATAGAACAGATCCCATTTTCCTAAAACCGCCATACGGTCCCTAAGATTACCCTGGCTAGAAGACTAGCTAGTCTTCTATATATAAAAATGAATCCCTATTTACCTTGGTAACGCCATAACTTGAGAACGACTTTTACGATTTCATTTTATCTTTTTTTTTTCAAAGTTTTCTAATACTTTGTAGAAGGTTCTTACGGAAAGAAAAAATAAGAAAATTGGATAATTTCTGTAAACTTAACTACGATTTTAACTTTGTGCGTTTGACAGTTCTAAGACAGGAGATTGTCTGTCGAGTCAGCTAGTTGTTTATAAAAATGATGCTGAACAGTGTTTTTTGTATGTTCCAGAACCGTATGCAGGAGAGTCTAAAGCTGTTTGACTCGATCTGCAACAACAAGTGGTTCACGGACACCAGCATCATCCTGTTCCTCAACAAGAAAGATCTCTTCGAGGAGAAGATCCGCAAGTCGCCGCTCACCATATGCTTTCCAGAATACAGCGGTATGTACCCACTGCAGTCAATCCTTTTTTTGGGGTTCCGTATCCATAGGGCTTAAACGGGACCCTGTTATAAGGCTACGCTGTCTGTCCGTCTGTTCTTTTAACGGCTGTATCTTTCGAACCGTAATAGATAGCCAATTGAAATTTTCACAGAATATGTAATGTTACGGCGGATTAAATAAGAAATAATAAAAACAAAAGGGGTCCACAAACATCAAACATATATTTTTTAAACGTAATTTTGTATTTGCTCATATGTAAAAACGATAATACGTACAAGCGTCAAACTTGGCATGATTATAAAGTATAACGACAAATAATAAATTACTTTAGGGACATGCTATCTGAAAACAGCAATTGACACACGCTGTGAAGTTAATAGCATTGGATTGATGAAATACACTCTCACTTGTATATCAAAAAGATGGATATTAAAACAATAAATTACATGTGGTAAGCTTAGCGCGAGCCCTATAGGCCCCTTATAAATACTTTATTGTTAGTAAGGTGAATATTCAAACAGGTTACAAAAGCTATGCTGTTTTACACTACATATTTTGTCATAGATGTCATAGTGGCACTTCACATTGCTTAATCTTGCCAAATAAAAAGAGACGCAACCATGCAGGCTGCACAGCTACGTCTCCTCTTATTCGGCAAACATAGGCAATGTGAACCGCTAACATCACATCTTGCAAAAGTTATATGATTATTTACGGGATATTTACGGGAAGCTCCCGTGAACATGGTGCATGTAACTGCGCCGAAATATCGGGAGCTCATTCCAATACCTTACCACTGTAAATATCCCGTAAATAATCATATAACTTTAGTGAACAACCGTGATAGCTTAAAACAGTGTATCACATCTTGCATATTATGTTTGTTATAGAACCGTGACTCTGTAAAGTTGTTACAGCGACACATTAAAGCAGCACATAAATATTAATCACAGCATAATGAACAGGATGAAAGTGTGACGTGAAAGTCACTATGCATAAACAAAGAATATATGCATGATATTTGCGTATCTGCACTTGTGGCATTCAGTGCTGCATAAGTATGACTTATAATTAAATAAATAAATAAATATTCGGGACATTTTTGCACACACGGTCATCTGACCCCAAACTAAGCAAAGCTTGTGATATGGCTGCCAGAGACTGATATATATACATATATAGGTTTAAATACATACTTAAATAGATATTAACACCCAGATATAGAACAAACACAAATGTTCATCACACAAATGTTTGTCCTAGGTGGGAATCGAACCCACGCCCCCAAGCTCAGAAGGCAGGTTCACTACCAACTCGACCAACGGGCTATCAAATATATATATTGATACATATTTGGGCACAGGGAAGTCTTATAAGATGACTTCCATAAATTGAATATTTTTATAACTTTATAATAAACTGATCATAAATAGAGCCAAAGAAAACAAAATAAAAATTTGTTCAAAAATAAATAAGTTATTCACTATAGCAACTTATGACGTCAAGCCTTGCGCGCTCCATACAAATGCTATACTAATGGTTATCTATATGACGCTTAAGAGTTTATATGTCGAACTTGGGTAGCGTTGCATCAATTTACGCGGTTGTGGTAAACAGCAACAAATTCATATTTTGGTTATAAATAGTTAAGTATACAAGTAAGTTAAATGTAATTTTGGAAACATGATTGGTTAAACTTTTCTCGATAGAATGATTCGGCGAAAACAGGCTTTCTAAAACACGTTTTAAGTTTTTAACTTCGCGTCTGGAAGTTCGTAACAATTTATTTATTCATATTCTAATGGTCATTTGTATTATGTTATTTCGTTTTATTTAAAATTAAAATAGTTCTTGAGTAATTTGAAGTTTTTGTATATGTCGCTTCCGTAATTTAGTTCTGAGGCGGGTGCCAATTTGTGTTTGTCTTCCTGCAGGCGTAGATAGCTAATTTTTGTCCCTGTTTCGCGCAGAGGCAAAACTTGAATTTGAGCTGACGACATATCGACTCTTAACATTTGGCAACTTCCTCGTTTCGTCACCCAGATGCATTTCTTTCCTGTAGATGTGTTGAGAACAGTGCTTGTCGTGTAAAGTATGACCTCCAGTGAGGACATCTCCTTTTACATATTTTCTTGATGACCCTTTGGTCAAAGGCTAAAAAGACTTGCATCTTTGTTCCGTGAGTTCAGCAGCCAAGCAATATGACAAGCTGGTGTCTGAGCAGTCGATGCCTATAGTTTTTGCCGGTTTTCGCAATTTATTCTTTAACTGTACTTCGCTTATGTATAAAATTGCAGATGCATAAAATAAAACTATTGGTAATTATATTCATCATAATCAGCCTTATAACAGTCCACTGCTGGACTTTTAGCCTACCTCCGAAAGGGTAATTGGGCCAGTTCCACCACGCTGGCCCAGTGTGGATTGGTTGATTCACATACGCCATTGAATTCCTTCTCCGTACGTATGCAGGTTTCCTCACGATGTTTTCCTTCACCGAAAAGCCAGTGGTATGAATATCCGTACATAAGCTCCAAAGAGCTCATTCGTACGGGCCCTGGATTTGAACCCGCGACCTCACGCTTTCAAGTCTAGCGGTCTCCGAAATGGGCTACCACGGCTTCGGCACGGTAATTATATTGTAAGCGTAATATGTGCGACCCGATACAGTTTCTTTACTAATTTCCTTTGGTTTGCGTATTCCAGGCGCGCAAGAGTACGGCGAAGCGGCCGCCTACATCCAGGCCCAGTTCGAGGCTAAGAACAAGTCCACCACTAAAGAGATCTACTGCCACATGACGTGCGCCACCGACACCAACAACATTCAGTTCGTATTCGACGCGGTCACTGACGTCATCATCGCCAACAACCTGCGCGGCTGCGGCCTCTACTAGACCCTTACTAGTGAGCCGCACATATCACACCCGGCGTAGGGCAGCAGCTACGCGTATATATTTGTACACCGGTCACTCATGTGTGCTGTGATGTGACGCAGTTAGACATGTTCTAAATTATATGTGACACAACTGCGCATGTTCTAAATGATATGTGACACAGCTGGGCATGTTCTATATGATATGTAGGCATGTTCTAAAATTAAATAAAGTGACACAGCTGAGTGTATTCTAAATGCCAGCAATAGCAGATTTTTGACACATTTAGGAATGTTCTAAATTAAATGTGACAGCTAAGAATGTCCTAAATACAAGCAGTTAGGATCTGTGACATAGCTGGTCAAGTACAAATTGCAAGCAGTAAGACGACTCGCACAACTAGGCCTTTTTAAAATTATATGTGGTCTAGCTGGGCATTGTGTAAATGTTCTAAATTATATATGACACAACTGTTCAAAATAAATAAAAAACTGCTGATTTATAGACATGTTTTGTTATGTGATGCAGCTGGGCATGTTCTAAAGTATATGTGACATAGTTAGGCATGTCATAAAGTATATATGACAGCAGTTGTATGTTCAAGTGCACATGTGAGTGACCGGCTTTATTTGATAAGCTTACTGGATTATATGCGCCGATGTGCAACGGGCTTGGGGCATGTGTGTTTGACGCTCCGACTGACTCGCGACTAGACCCCGCTCGGATGCTCGTGCGCTCGATATTACCTTTGTACTGTTTTTTTCTTAGGAATCTATGTAAGCATCTATGGCAGACAGTCAACCAATCAGATTCAATGTAAGCAACTATGGCTGATAGTCAACCAATCAGATTCAATGTAAGCAACTATGGCAGACAGTCTACCAATCAGATTCAATGTAAGCAACTATGGCAGACAGTCTACCAATCAGATTCAATGTAAGCAACTATGGCAGACAGTCTACCAATCAGATTCAATGTAAGCAACTATGGCAGACAGTCTACCAATCAGATTCAATGTAAGCAACTATGGCTGATAGTTAACCAATCAGATTCAATGTTAGCAACTATTGCAGACAGTCAACCAATAAGAATCTATGTAAGCAACTATAGCAGACTGTCCAACCAATCAGAAACCAAATACCAAACTGACCAGTATTAAAGGCCCGTATACTGGGTGCAGCGATTTTATTCACACATTTGATGTTGTTTTTTTAAATATAAAATTACTGTCTACTTTTTATAAATGTGCTTCGGTCATTTTGCCAAGTTAATATTTCAAAATATTTGGAACAAATTTTTGTTTTAATAGTTTTTAATATGACCACAAAAACTGGTATAAACAGTTTTCCCATATATTTTTGTTTTTTTTTTTATTCTTCGTCAAACGCGCGAGTGAAGTAACAGCGCGCTATATTCTGGGCCTTAACCTGACTATGCAATTAGTTAATTTCGAATCTCTTCAGTCACTTTTGCTGCCAACGGTTTTGTCCGCGTAGATTTTGAAGCAGCACTTAAAATATTCACTCTTGGTGTGGATTTGTATATCTATTCCATGCTAATAGTGCTGTCATTATTGATTCACATGTCTGTCTGTGTCAATGACGATTCATATTATCTTTGGTCTGAGTGCTTATTTGTATTGCTAAGAAAAGAGCAGTAGAGAGACGGCCGGCGCACCGAGCCGTGTAGTTTCATTTCCCCTGTAATATAAACCGTTTCATTTGCCGGCGGTGCCCGTCGCGTTTAGACAGATTTTTGATATGGATTAGCGTTTGATTCTAAATTTTGGTGCTAGGCGATGTACGTAGTTGGGTTCTGTCGGGCGGTTCTAGTCGCGCGCCCGCCTGTGGTTCCGTACGCGGGACACTTCCACTGTGGCATACTCTGTGCCATGATCCTAGCGGTTACACTCTGAAACACTCACAATATATTCCTCTAATAAGTATTTTTTCAAGGAAACTTCTCTAGGCACGTGGGGCACTTTGTGACGGGGAAAAGGCACTAAACTCGCGTTAACGTCACGCTCAGATTCTCGTTCGGGTAAAGTCGACTAAGGGAGCGAGAAGTATATAGTCAACCTTGATGAAGTTTTCACTTCTATGTCGTGAGGTGTTGCACACACGTTTTCATTCTATTTAGTAATAGGCTTGCGTTTGACCGCCACCTCACCTTATGTTTAGCGATAATGCTGTCTACGATGGATTGCGCTTGCCTAGAAGAAACTATTCACTCGTAATTTGAAGACGCCCAGATTGTAACTATCGGGGAACAATGATTCAGGCAGCGCATTCCACTGACAAGCAGTTCGCATAGTAAAAGTGGAATCAAACACTTTGTACGGGTTTTCGGAATATCAACCATAAAGCGGTGTCGATTTTTCATGCCCACTCTGGCAGTAGGATAGAGAAATGGGGAGGAGGGAATTAGATCATCCGATGCACACTCCAATGCTGAATAAGTAAATTAAGAGAAAAACAAAAAAAACTCGACTGCAAAATAAGGTCTATGTATCTCCAGACATAAAGACGAAAGATTCTAACGACTCTAAAATCTGTGAAGCCGTTTAGCCAACAAGAGGTCACATAGAAACAGTCAAACATCTACTGAACAAAAATACCCTCTTTCTGGGACATTCTGAAAGCACATCAAAATCTCTGTGGAAATTTTGTAAAAGAAAATACGTACAAGGTCTTATGCACTATCGAATAATTTTCAAATGTACTTTAAGGTATTTGGAGGCTAACCACCGAGTCATCCTTGACTACTAACACAAACATAGAAATCTTTCTTCTTTTCTTATTTCTTGGCTTTTAAAGTGTACCTATAGAAGTTTAAAATGTGCATTTCAAAATTAATCAAAAAAGTATTATAGCTCTATATACATTTTCGATTAGTCTACCCAAATTCAAGAGAAACATTGTAAAGATTGCATTCACGGCGTATAGTGAATGTAGCTAACCGAAAGTAAAATCTATGATTATTAACTATCAATATTGTAATACTGCTTTTATAATAACCATGATAAGTATACATGTTTTAGTTCACAATTGTCAACACACTTAATTTAGTTTCTATTAAGACCAGGGGCGGATTTGATACCTTAGCTGTCTAGGCCTATGGAAGATTGCCACACTTTCTCCCTGTAAAGCACGAAAAATTTAATGATCTTTAAGTTTTGAGATATAAAAGTTGGTCGTCACGGGACGCCTGGCAGATGTGAAACATGACGGCATAAAAGAGCGTAATAATGTTTGCATACAAGTCGGTTTTAAGGCCTACCAATAAATGTTTCACATCATCAACGAAACGCCTGTAAATGATACGATTATCTCAATCAGTTTTCACAGACGTGTGTTGTACAAAGGGCGCGGCTACTTAAAAAAACACCAAGTTTAGCCACCCTAGGCCGGGCCTACTCTCGCTATAGGGAAATCCGCCCCTGATTAAGACTGTATTCTGTTTTACTAATCCGGTTGTTAATACCGAAAATTAACTTTTATCATAGTAAAACATAGCCAATGGAACTCAGGAATAGTGTAGCTTTCTATTAGTGAAACAGTTTTTTAATTCGGATCAGGGC
Organism: Agriopis marginaria; assembly: GCA_932305915.1. Lineage (NCBI taxonomy): Eukaryota > Metazoa > Arthropoda > Insecta > Lepidoptera > Geometridae > Agriopis > Agriopis marginaria. The sequence goes on from OW029932.1 coordinate 6,051,846, forward strand.
CCTGATTCCATAATTTCAAATAAGCGCGTAACGCAACGCGTTAAGTAAAAAAAGTTGGTCTTTATTCCCACAGAAATAGAGGTCAAATTTTTTGAGGTTAACTTCGCGCCGCGTTACGTTCGTGTTAAAGTTACGGAATCAGGGTCCTGTAGTTTCTGATTTTATCTCCTACAAATTATGTTTGTGTACTTCAATGAATAAAATACATTTTATGTAGACATTAACGGCCTTACTTATAAGAGTTACTTAAGTTAAGCAAAGCTTAAAATATCTCTGTCTCGTCTGTCGTGACAATTTCCGTCAACGAGAAGTTGACAGCAGTTTTAAGCATTGCTTAACTTTTAAGTAACGTTTATAATAGTGCTAACAGACACTCGAACGCGGCTGACGGATCGCCGTCCAATCAACGGGAGAGAAAGAGTGAGAATTTCATATTTCCCTCTCTTTCTCTCCCATTGGTCAGACGGCGGTTGAGGTCAGCCGCGTTCGAGCGTCTGTTAGCACTATAAGTAAGGCCGTCAATTGTGATCTGAGAAACGAGTTGGTGTGAGTGTTAGTGTGACCGCTAGACGCGTGCGCAGATCAGTTTATGTTATATTCGTGTTAAGGTTTTAGTTGGCCGCGTGCGGAGCGAGCTCCGGAAACAGACCGCTTATATACTCACTCTCTTACGGACCAAAACAGAAAGGAACCAATATTTAATTAACACGGTAGTGAGACGCATTAACAAGTTCACAGGCCTACTCTAAACTGCAGGGCAATCGCGCTAAAAAAATACAGACGAATCGTTGACGAAACGCAAACGCCCCACAACTTTTGGTCGATTTCGTAGCGGCGCGAAAACAGGGGCGGATCCAGAATTTCATTTTGGGGGGGGGGGGGCAGGGCATTCTCACAAGATTCGAAGGAATCAAATCGAAAAATGAGTCGAATGTATGGAATTGCTCGGTGTTTTAGGGATGTTTTAGGGATCGGTGGATCCGCCAATGCGCGAAAAAGTTGATATTTTCTAACTTTATCACAAACGTTCGTTTGACAGCGTCTACGTTCCAACTGTGATCGGGTTGCGTTTCGTGTTCGGTTAAAATCATAAGCGCGATACGACATCGACCAAAAGTAGTGGAGCGGTTGCGATTCGTCAACGATTCGTCTGTAATTTATTTGCGCGATTGCCCCCCTGACTACAACATCATTCCATTGTTAAGTATTATATCTGAGAAATTATTTTTTATAAACTTTTGATGCACAGTAACTGCTCTATATCGAGATAAGCGTTATGTTACGTACCTACTACATTAAGCTAAGACCTGTGTAACCCTTCCTAATCATGCTATTGTTTTAAGTTAAGCATTGTATTACGCACAAATTTATATTTGTTCCATTAAGAGCATTCTTTATGCCATATACAGTTTTTTTCTAATATTTGTGTTGATATATTTTCTATATCGTTTTACAGTTAACCTTAAGATTGTAGCCATTTAAGAACTATTCTCGTATTCAATAATGGAAATCATGATAGGTATTTATTTTAACTAAGCTATTAAAGGTCGTATGTAAACTCATGTTTAGTTTTGTATTTAATGGCTAACCAATGTATCAATATATTCTCGGCGATAATGTGAGGCGGTCGGAGTTAGTAAGGATCTACCCACGTGACGTCACGTCACCAGTTTCGTGAACTACCCGCAGTGCGGTGGAGCGACGCACTCCGCACGCATGTAAGATATGTGAGTATATAATCTCGTATACACTCACGAATTGGCGTAATCAAACACTTATATATACTATATAACATAATTTATTATTAATAATAAAAATAAAAAAATCTTACTTTTAAGCATTAGGACAGTAATTGTATCAATAAACATTAATTAATAATGCAATTAGACAGTAACCTTTACTATTGTCATAGTTAGGTGATTTTATTTTCATTTTACGTTTATCGAGTATGTAAAAAGTGATTAAATTAATGTGACGCCTACATCGTGACCGCGGGCCGTACACCCTCGAGCAACGCTTCGGCGATGTCGCTACACCAAAGATTCTGTTCTATTTCTATTTTATACTCTAACAATAGTCTGAGAGGAAGCAGTATTCAAAAGTTTGAACCGAGTAGATGATTGTCAGCAGCCGGGCGCGGTTGGAGAGTCCCATGTTGCAGTCGAGTGGAGGTCGGTCAGGGTCGGCCCGCGCTCGCTTGTTGCTAGGTAGGTTTTTTACTGTTATGTAACAATATGTGTACGTAAACTAATATTAGCGCAGTTCTACATTCAGCCCAATACCTACATTTAAGTAAGCTTCACACTACATAAAACATTTATTTGTGCGCGTATGGTGAGAGAGTGTGCAGTCTTCACTACGAGGGCTGTGTAACGGCGGGCGGGCGGAGCGACCCGCGGGCGCCGCTAGGATATCTAGTTAGTCGTCAGTTTCGCATTTCGATGCGTTCCTCCGCCGCAGAACATTTAACTTGTATGCTTTAATATTTCGAGTGAATGTGATGTAAATTTTGTACACTGCCGCATTGTTTGTTCGCTCGAATCACATTTAGTTGGTAAGGTTTAACGACAGTGATCGATCCGCACACGCCCATGTTACTTATATTGTCTGACACAAACGTGCGCACAAATAGTCGACGATCGCACAAAGGATGGCACGCGCGCGCTGCGCCCGCGCACCCGCGCCGCGCGCTTCGTGCGGAGGCTTCTTATTCGAAGACTGAATTGTTGCGGCTCAAAACGTTCTCGCGCTTTATTAGATCCAAACGGGGAGGTTTATTGCAGTTTTTTATCGAGTAGTTTAGTGATCGGAATCGAGATGGTCGTCTTATCGTAATCGTGGTGTGGCATGAGTACATTCGAGTACCCCTATCTATATCGACATTAGACAATTGAGCGACATTTAATATTAGCCGAGTCTTCGTCACGACGTCGTCGATTTGAATCGATATCACCATGCTTCATTCATATTTGCCAAAGTTAATTACTAACCTCACTATTTATACCTACTGTATGTTCTTTGATAACTAAATTATGTGAGGTTCGGGGGCGGGAGCGGAGGCGCCGAGGCGCGGAGAGAGCCCCGACGTCGAGTATAGTCGTATTCGTACTGATCAGAGTACAATGTTGAAGAATATCTTATTTAGAATTGATGAACATGTAAACATTTATTTGTAGCGCGTGGGAGGGACCGTCCCAGACGCGAGGCCTGGCCGACGCCCGCGTCTCGGGCGATCCTTCTATTGAACAAACGTTTAAGAAAGTAAAATTTTTAGTCACTAGTGGGTAATTTTTGAATGTGATTCAATCTTATCTTTATTTTTCTATATCGAGTGACATCTTGAACTTTTGGTTTCGTTAATTTCCGACTTATGTTTTGTATTGCATTTAATGAAAGCGATGTATTTAACCAACGATGTAATAAACAATATTTTCTCTTATTTGTATCTCGTCTGCACTGGTATTTTTTATTGAATTTACTATAAATGTACTTTAAGTGTATAATTTTAAAATAATTACTGAAAATGATTATATTCTAATTTTTATGTTCAAATAAATGTGTTAGTTTTATTTTCTTACCTTTGAATTCCTATCCTTATCTGTATTGCTACTAGTATTGCCTAAAATAATTTCAAAAACATTATTTACATATTTATAACACTAGGTTTCAAATGCTGGGATGCTTATGTTCAAGCTATAGCTACCAAGGGGGCTACCACAGCTTTGTCTCGCTCTGTCTGCTAATGCAAGATAAAATTCAATGTAAGATTATGAAAAGAATATTTTTGAGATTGTGGTAGCCCCACTGAATCTCATATATATATAGCAAAGCAAACCGTTTAACGTAAATGAATTATAATACAGAAGATGACTAGAAAATATTGTGAATAAAAATCGATCGTAGGGGAGTGAATGATCACACCGACGCGGAATCTTTGAGTCGATCACGTATCACCACGCTGTCGATCGTCCGTCGACGCCACCGACTGGCCGTTGGCTGATCGCGTCGACTAATAAAATTTGCTAATAAAGTTACAATAACTTCATTCATTTTTAGAAATACGTGCTTGCTATGATATATAGTCAAATAAAACAAATACCCCTGTTGACGAGAGTAGGTATAATGTACTAGTACAGAGCGATTTAGTTAGTGATGCTACTTGTACTAACCTACCCTACAAATATATCAGATTTTTTTTTTCTAGAGAAAGAGAGGGTTTTTGGCATTTCACTTATTATGCATTTGCCAGTGTTTATGAAAATGGTACAAAGAGGAGACATATTTTTTTTACGTTTGCGCGTGGTGCCATGCCAGCCAGTCCATCCCGATGATTTAACAACAGGAAAAATACATCTGCCGTTGTTGGTTCTCATTGATTCGGAACGCGTTAATAAATTCCGGAAATATTATTTCCATCCAGTGGTTGCCTGGAAGCCTGGAAGATATCGCTTTTAGCCTTTGATTATATATAGAACGGATATGTCATACCTATAATTTCCCCTCAGCCGAGGTACATGCGTTGGCTCCGCCAACGTATGTCAAACGAGCACACCGTTTCATAAAAACTGTTTCAACGTCGTTCATCCGCCATTTGTCTTCTTACTATGTTACGAAACGGAGCTCCTTAAAAATGGTCATATGTGCAGTAATCCTTTGTAAATCTCGATCACATACTGCGAACTTCACTACGCACGGAGTCTCTTATCACAGGAAAGTATTTTATTAAACAAATAACGTGCTAATTTCACCACAAAACGAGTTTAAGTAAGCTTAATTGAACAGAAGAAAACAGTGTTGCCAACCTCGACTAAGCGTCCCCCCCTAGCGTCGTCTCGAAATCCCCCTCTTTCCCCCTAACACTAACTCAAGATCTACTCGTATTTCACTCGTCGTCCAATTGTTTGTCTTATCATTTCAGTTATTATGCCCGCTTGAGTATTCGCTGGTATCGTTTAATTTTCATCTTAATTTACAGAAAAGATTTTTCTGCTGATGTCTATGAGATTACACACCTTCATAAAATTTAATTCATCAATTCAATCAATCATCTTCTAATTTACGTTACAAAAACCGCTACAAAAGAATTTCCCCCTAGAAAATACCCCTAAAAAAGGTAACTCATGAAAAATGCGTAAAAAAAATTATACCCCTAGTGTATGCCCCTAAAAAAATATGGCCCCTAAAAATACCCCTCTTCATCTAACTTATCCCCAAATTTAGGGGGAAAACCCCCAAGTTGGCGACACTGGAAGAAAATATTAATCGAAAACCAGGGTTGCCAACTCGATATCACAGATACTCGCTAAATGACATCTCAAATAGCGCTAGATTAATATAAATTTACAAAATATTTAGCAAATTTGTTTGGACATGGAATAAAATTATAAAGTTTCATTATGGAACGTATTGCCTCACCCGAGAAAAACGGTTTAAGTTTTTATATAGGTTTCTTTAATTCCGAATGCTGATAAACTTCAAATATTCTCGCGTTAAATTCATTTTTGCCAAATACACACATTGTTTTCAAGCTATTTCCAAGCACAATTCTAGTTCTTACTAGAACTACACAATCAACATACTAAGCTATATAATTATAATGCTACTCTAAAACACTACGGTCAATTAAACATTCTCTTCCCCCCGCAAGCGAACGCGGGGGAGTCTTCCGATCCAGTAGGATAACACAATAGCATGTCACGCCTCCATTTTATCAGAAAAACGTTTTAGGGCCAAATTCTATGAATAATAAGGTTGCTACAAAGAAAGGATTATCATATTAAAATTAGACAGACAAACATATCAGTGTAGGACGTAGGTACATCGTCATCTTATTAGTTCCGGAAAATCCCCCAAGATAGTATAGCAAAGCAACATATAAAACTAAAGCGTTTTGTTACTTCTCGCGTGGCTGCGTATTGTTCTACGGTGACCAGAAAAAAAAACCAGCGTGATTACTGTTTAGTGTTAGCTGTTTTATCTTAGATTTCAGCGCTAGACTAGACTTACGAAAATAGAGCCAAATCTAGCACAAATAGTTACTAAGTTGGCAACCTTGTCTAAAAATGAACTAGTGATGTGCTAATTTATTACTCGTAGTCTCGTACTCGTTACTTATATAGTTACTCGTACGACGTAATCCAAGTTTGAATGAAGTTTGATAGGTATAAATACTCGTTTTTTTTGTGTTTTTCGCCCATTTCGGAGCATGCTAAAGCCATACGGCCTCGTCTTCTGTATTTACTTTACTGTCATAAATAAGTAAATCTCCAGTACAGTATGTATATTATTGGTATCGTGCGTGTGTTATTGGTATATGGCCTTTGATATTATATAGTTGGGATCGGCCTTTAAACTCAAGCTAGTACCGAAGAAAGTTTGTCAAATACTGAAGGAGGCGAGGTAAACAACTATTGCAGACATTGACATAATTATTCTTACTAGTTCTACAAACGCACACTTCAATATTGAGCGCATACAACTGCAAACGATGTGCTCAAAATGTATACAAATGGACGACCGAGGGGAGGGGGAGGTAAGTGCTAAAAGGGAAACTGTAGGTGTAGGTGTAACGCTTCCATTTATTTATTTTTTCTGAGGTTATGGTGTCAGAATAATAAATGTGGGTTGAAAATGGATACAAAGTATATCATACTAATATTATAAATGCGAAAGTGTGTTTTTTGTTCCTATTTTACGCTGCAACGGCACAACGGATCGTCGACCTGATTTTTTGCATGGGTATAGTTCAAGAGCCAGAGAGAGGCTACTTTTCATCATCATCATCATCATCACCATCACCATTTTTCATAACTATGTGGGTGAAACCGGTGGGCTATGTCGGTGACTTTCGTTCGTCTCATTTCGGATTCGATCTCGTAGAGAAACCCCGAGCATAGCCCTCTCCATAGCTCGTTGTGCGACTTTGAGCTTGCTTATGAGGCCCATAGTGAGATTTTCGAATGAAACTAAGATACTATTGAATACTATTGATAATACAATACTTTATTAGTAACTCCATAGTTACAAATCAAACTTCTCCAGTACACTCTTCGGTATCCGATATCGGTATGGTAACTATTGGTGAAAGCACAATATTTAGTTGGTATTTTTATCACTTCACTAGCTTTGTATAATGTGTGCGAAGTAAACACAGCGAGGCGACCAATGAGCGGTGCGCATTTTGTATTTGTGTTCTGTTTTGTGAATGAGTGCAGGTTATATTGAAGTGTGCGCTTGTAGAGAAGTATTCGATTACTTGAATGGGCGGGCTTTAGAAAACAAGTGTGTGCTATGCGTGTTTACTTCGTCTCCCGCAAAAAGTGCCAGACTTTTTTCCATAGCAGCTCGGGCTAATACCACATCCGTTCTATATATAATCAAAGCTTTTAGCGATAAGGCCGCCCTTTGTGGCACTGGTTCGTAAGCTTTTTTTATATGTTTGTAATTTTCTCTGGTGTACACAATAGTGAGTAGAGAGTTTCTATCAGTATCACTACATTTCGTATCAAATGTAGCCTTTGTGGCAGTGGAAAGGTAGAATTTTAGGCCATACTTGGATCATAGGCCATACTATTCATGTGCGAGCTTTTTGTTTTCGTTGTTGTAAAAATCATCTGTGGTAAAAATGATCGTTTAAAAAAAGTTCTATCTCTAGTCTATGGATAAATAACCTCAAATTTTGCGTTTATTTTGTTTGACTTTTATATTTCATCGTAAATCAGTAGATTTTTCTCTGTTTACGTTTTGTTTTGTGTTATTTCGTTATGAAAGACGTGATAGATGTAATGGCTTTACAGAGCAGACGTGAGAGACGACTACCAGATTATCGTAGCGCTCCCAGTCACAGCTTGGCTACAAATTTCATATTCGAGTGTGGAATAAAATTAGGCCTACAACCGGCAACCGTCGCTACGGCTGCTGTATTCTACCACAAATTCTTTAAGGAAGCCGACAAGAACGACTACGATTGCTACGTGATATGTACAGCATGTTTGTGTGCAGCAGGAAAGTCAAGAGATGAGCCCGTGAGACTGAGAGATGCTGTAAACGTCGCTCATAACTCTATCAACCGTGGCGCTGGACCCTTGGAATTAGGGGAAGAATATTGGTCTTGGCGTGGAGCTGTTGCCCAGGCAGAGCTGCTCGTGCTTAGACTGCTGGGTTTCAACTTGGATACGCCGTCTCCACATCGATACTTGCTGCACTACCTGCGATCGTTGCAGGAATGGTTTCCGGCAGCGTCATGGCGCGCTGCTCCTGTCGCTCGCACAGCGATGGCTTTCCTGCAAGACTTCCACCATTCCCCTGCGGTGCTCGAGTTCAGAGCGCCACATATTGCCGTTGCTAGTCTAACACTGGCTCTGCATGTTTTGGGAGTGTCTGTTCCACTAGCGTCTACGTTAGATGATGATGCCGCCTGGTATTCTGTAAGTATTTTAACATCAAAGATGCAATTTTGAATGCATCGCAATGCGATGTAAGTTAAATATTACTATTTGAGTTGGGTATCACTGATCTATATATATATATGATCTCACTTGCAGCAGTAATTATGCATTATCCGTACATTTCCTAAGAACAGAGACGTGAGATTATCGTAGCTCCGAGTCACAGCTTCAAATTTAATTTTCAAGTGTAAAATTAGGCCTGCAACCGGCAACCGTCGCTACGGCTGCTATATTCTACCACAAATTCTTTAAGGAAGCCGACACAATAAAAGTTGAATGGTAATCCATGCACAACCGAACTTGTGCTTGGCACAATGACCAGCAACTGTTCTGGCATGAAGAAGCATTGCACCTTTGAGAGGATACCCAGCTTTTTGGCAGCTAATTGAGCCTTGTTTTCAATATAGAATTGAGGTCAGAGTAACAGAGTAAAAGCTCAAAATGAGACTCAGAGAGGCTGTTGTCGTGCATTTCCGCTTTTTGCGCAGTCTGATTAGGGAGACGCCAATGAGGGACGTCTTATTGCATAAGACTGGGGGTGATGATGATTGCTTGCCATCTCGCTCACACGCATGATGCGCGTAAATTGGTGCCTCAGATCGGACAAACAAGTGAGATATTATGGTAAGGTGGGGGGCGGGTGAGGAATGCATCTGGCCTAAATCAGGCTGTATCCATTTAGTGGAACTCACATTGCAGACGACCTTGTCGCTCTTTTTTTCGTATGTGGACTATTAGTTTATTGATTTCACTACAAGTTTCTTAGTGTGCTTGAAAAATTAGTTTCAAGTGTAGAGTAAATAAGTGAGCCGTACTTAAAGTTTTTAGGCCTCTCTGTTTATCTGATCTGAGGTTGGCGGGATCACCTGACTGACCAGGTAATAAGTTAGGGGTCTTAACTTCAAAACCACCAAAATTTAGGTCATTCTGACAGAGCAACCAACTTATCTTTAGATGGCGCCAAATATTCATTCATAGTTTTATGGATGGTGGTCAAAGGGAGCCATTTATACGGTTTATTCCCGCCATCTCGCCTACAGGCCTTGCAACAATCATGCATTGATGAACTCTCATTATATGTGTCTCGGCTTCACCCACCTTTTTTGCCTGCTGCAACAGTAAAAATCTGTAGCACGCTTTAGCTAATTATTGCCTTAATTTCAGGTCTTCACCAAAGATCTGCACAAAGAAAAGAACTGGGAGATTATGGAAAAAATGATGCAAGTTTATGGACGGGAACCAGAACCAATATAAGTTTATTTTAATAGTAATAATTAAGATTTTATGTAAGGAAATAAATGTGTGGAAATAAAATGTTTTTCTATTCACATATTTAATTATGTTTAAGAAGTACGCAAAGCGTGTCTCCGCACTTGTAACAGTATAGTCGTTTCCCTTTTATCGTCTCTTCCAGTAGGTAATTCGTGATCTACGGGATCACGAATCTTGAATTACTCAAAAAATATGGGTCGAATTGAGAACGTTCCTCCTTTTTTTGAAGTCTGTTAAAAAGCCGTATTTCACGTGCTTCCTCTAAAAATAGGTATGTTACACAGAATAATGAAAAACATCCTTTTTCTGAGGGATGCTTATTGTTTGTGACAGCTGGGGCCTTACGGACAACTGCTATTGTGGCACCAAACTAACGTTAAATCCGCTGTTGGAAAATCACGCGAAAGGTAAACCTTAACGCGCCCAGATACGGTTTGCGGTCGCGTGATTTTCCAACCGAGCGGATTTAACGTTAGTTTGGTGCCGCAATAGCAGTTGTCCGTAAGGCCCCTGATGTACCGTTTTGGCAGGCATGCCAAAACGGTACATCAGCTAACATAGCGGTATTTGCTAACATGGCCCGCATGCCGCAAAGAGATCCCAAGTGCCGCAAGGAGATTGGTTACTTTGTGCGCATCCATTCTATGTAGCTTCCTTGATCATAACTGTCAAAAACTTCAAAGAGATTAACTGTTATTTGGTGACAGATTTTTTTATCACCTATGTCTGAATCCCAGCATTTCTCAAGTTCGTTACATACACAAACCCAAGAGTCCATCATTGATGAAACTGTTTCCGATATGCATACCACTGGTGATAATGCTGGCGGTGTCGGCGATGTCTGTGATATTCCTTTACTGCAAGAACCAAGTCAACAGACGGAAGGGCTATATGGACGTGAACGAGAAACCTTCCTGCAGAGAAGATCCTTAGACTCCAACGAATCAGATGTAAATTTTGGAGAAGTATTTTTAATGTGCTGCTTGTTTGCTAGAGATATTTAGTTATTTGGGAATAAATGTTTTAATGTACCTACCTATAGATGTACCTATGACCGTTTATGTAGGTAACCTAGTCTTTATATCACAAAAGATATTTCTGTGCTACATATAAAAATCGATGTTAATGATAGAGCGTGGAGACGTACATACTTAATACTCCACTTACAAATCTGTGGTGGTAGGGCCTCCAGGGGCCTTACAAACAACTGCTATAGCGACACCTAATCCGCTCAGTTGGAAAATCACGCGACCGCAAGCCGTATCTGGGCGCGATAAGGTTCACGTTCGGGTGATTTTCCAACTGAGCGGATTAGGTGCCGCAATAGCAGTTGTCCGTAAGGCCACAGGCATCCAGTACCTACCTATATCCTCAATTTTGTTAGTCCCATCTCGGGCACATTTCCAGTAATATAGAAAGAAGCCCAAATTACGTCACTTCTTAAAAAACCCTATCTCGACTCGTTGGGGGAGGCGAGTTTCTTTACGTGACCAAAATGCTGGCCCTGTAAGTTTAGGCCACGCGCCCAGATTTTTGGGCACTTTGCCTGAAATTAGAGATCGTTTGAACTACATATTAGGCATCCGTTGCTTATAGATAGTATAAAAAATCTTCAGTTAGTTTAGTTTTTGGTATGGTTTAGTTTGACATTTTAGCTTGGCCACTAGGAACGTTTGGCCGTTTATTCCCGCTGTCTTGCGTTAATGACCCCACCTCGCGATCATTTTAACCAAAGACAAAACGCAACCCGATCACAGTTGGAACGTAGACGCTGTCAAACGAACGTTTGTGATAAAGTTAGAACATATCAACTTTTTCGCGCCGATACAAAATCGACCAAAAGTTGTGGAGCGTTTGCGTTTCGTCTGTAATTTTTTAGCTCGATTGCCCTGCAGACCGACGACTCGATTCGTATTACACGTACATAAAAACAACCCGATACATTCTCCGATTTCAGACTAATTTTTATCCTTCCCTTCCTTTCTAAAGTAAGTATTAGAATGGACTTAGAATGAACACCAATAACTATCCTTTTACCCATGACCATTGCAAGGTACGGGCAGGGGGGCATATTAGTGTGGGTAAGCGATCGTTTAAGAACATCCCAACATAAACCCTCTCCCCCAAGAAAATTATGGGCTCTTTTGACCTTATGGCGGGTTATACATTTTTTATTTAAGTTTTTTCTTAACTTTTTAACTTACCTTATCAGTATACAGATCAAAAGTATATTTATTATAATTATACTTGTCAAAAGTAAACCTCATCTAACATACTCGTAAGAAAAAATATAAGACAAACACAAAAGATTGGGTAACATTATTTATTCAAAAATATATTCTACTAAAAATCATAACATAGTATGTACATTTCGAACAGTACACCTCAACAATATTATAAGGCACCTATAAGGATTACATTGTAACATCAACGGTTTCACACCAATTAAATGTTTCTAACATTAACTTCGTCCGTAAATAACTTTCACCACAAAAACTGATCTATCACCAACCATTATAAATAACAATCAAGATTATATACATTGAGCATATTTTATTGAACGTAAAAGAATCAGTTTTGTTGTTCTCAAAACTTTATTTGCTAAACTGGTGTACCAAAAGAACGAAACGAACTTATAAAAACCCTAACAGATGTGACTGATATGGCTGACGGAACGCCACCAACGTGAGAGAATGAGAAAATTTTCCCTTTCTCTTCAGTTGGTTGGACGGCGGTCCGTCAACCAAATCCACATGTCTGTTAGCACTATAATAGTGCTAACAGACGCTCGACGCTCGAACGCGGCTGACCTCAACCGCCGTCTGACCAATGGGAGAGAAAGAGAGGGAAATATGATATTCTCACTCTTTCTCTCCCGTTTGTTGGACGGCGGTCCTTCAGCCGCGTTCGTGCGTCTGTTAGCATTATAAGATAACTCGCATTTGAATAGAGAAAGACTTTTGGCAAATCTAAACTTGATTCTTCATGTTCGTATATTATTAATCGAGACAAAATGCTAGGGCGATTATTTCACTCCTTTTCCAATATAAATGTGTCGGTACATAATTACCTAACTCATATCGTCACCCAATGAATTTAAATGTTACGTCATCTATATAACATATTATGGTAACATTGAAATATACTGGAAATTTACTAGTATACATAAATTTTTCTTTTTCTTAATAGTAACAACAATTTTTCACTTTTATCACGATATGTCAACAAAGATATTATAATTTGATTTAATGACACAGCCATTCCCTTAACTCGAGTGTCATAACTTACTTTTAGAATATATAAATGTATATAAATAGTATAACTCTTAGTTGGCAAAACATACACCTACCTACACCTATAGAAATATAAACTTTAAAATACAGGCACTATCTCATTAAACATAGTATAAAGTATCAAAACAATATATTCATTTTTATATAATAACTATTTAGTCGTTTACTTACTATACTAAGGCATCATGCGTAGTTTGACTTGATATAATAACATTTTACTAAGTTACTATAGCATTTACTACAAATTTTGTTCACATAATTATTTAAAAAAATACACTTTGTATACAGGGTTATTGGTAATTATCTAATAATCTCCCGCAGGCATCCCGCATCTACATCACCCTAAACAACTTTAGTTCCATAATTTATTACAAACAATACATTCCCTAAGAAAAGTTTTAAATTTTGTATGTAGATAGAAATAACGCCCTAAATTATCAAAAACTACTGCAGTCACCCAAATGAATTAGCATAGATGTTAATGTCAACAGGGCCTTCCAGGCAGGAGGAAAGAAGATACCCCAAAATTTAACAAATTAAGAAAAAATATGGATGCGTGAATAGTGCGCATTCCACACAATACGCGTCACTTGAAACAACAGTTCAATATGAAGCTTTATTGCCTTCAAAAGGCAGATTGCTTTACAAGGATATAATTTTTTTTAAATGGATTTTTAAGTTTTGTATTTTGTTGGTGCAAGTTAACTTAGTGTTCGTTCTCATCACAGACCGCGTAACGTTATTATTATTGAGTGCCCTATTTAAATATTTTAGTTTTTGTGCGGAAGTCGACTTATTGAAAGTCATGAACTAAAGTTGTTAGGCATGATGTACGGAAGCTGCCTGCGAGAGGTCATTAACTAATTATCAATAACCCTGTATTATTATAGCTATGTGTAGCAAAAACCTTACAAAAGTACAGAAGTATCTCCTACAAACTTACAAAAGGTTTGTAAGGACAGAGTAAAAAGGTATACAAAAAGGTATAGTAACTACAATACATTTACACGGTGTACGTATCAAAGATAGCAGCATACATATTTGGTATTTCACTATAACAAAGTTATGTCGACAGCCTTCGCCAATACCAAGTCGCGGTCAGGACTCCTACAAAAAACATTACAATCAGTATCCTTCTATTATGGTTTAGCTACCCATCACCGACAATGAAAATGCCAACATTATATTCTAGAACATGAAGTGCGAACAACACATCTGTAGAGTGTCATTTGAGAGAACTGGTCTCCACGGGAAGCTATCGGGCTCCGATTTTACTAAAGAAATTGTTTTTAAATTGTAATTGTTTCAATTACAGTTTTTTTTTATAAAGTTACTATCGGTCCGCCCCAGCTTCGCACGGGTATAGATAATAGCCTATGTCACCCGGGGATAGTGTAGCTTCCCGTCAGTGAAAGAATTTATCAAATCGGTTCAGTAGTTTCGGAGCCTATTCAATGCAAACAAACAAACAAACAATCAAATCTTTCCTCTTTATAATATTAGTATAGATAATATATTAGGTGGTGGTATTTATCTAGTATATATTATTTTTAAACTGTCAATTTTGAGGCAATTATTATAAAAATAAAATTGAAACAATTACAATTTAAAAATAATTTCTTCAGTAGAATCGGGGCCCAGTTGTTTGTTTGGGTTCCCATCACTCAACTATCCAGATATGTTGGTCAGCACTAAAGTAACGCGTAAACGCAACAATACTTTTTAGCTGGTAAAGAATGGTTTCCATTCTGTACCAGCTAATAAAGCTTACCCAGAACTACAATGACAAGGAAAGACGGTAACATTGCAGTAAGATTGCCCACAAGTCACTCTTGCTTTTATAAAAGTACCCACAAGAAAGTTAAACGAGAATAGACCATAACCTGCCGCAGTAAGGTTTACAAAGCACAAATGTTCACAAGGTATTTCAAGCTCTCATTTTCACCAATTTCCCACACACCATATGTTAGACGAAAATAGGCCATAAACCGATGCAGTTAGGAGCTCACATGTTAGGCTCCTGCTTGAAGGGCATGGGCTCGAGGAATGCGGTGTCGGGCAGGGGCAGCTGCGGTACGAGCGGGGGGGATGAGGCCGCCGAGAGGGGGGACGACACGTCGTTCGCCTCGGCCGGGGGGTCTTCTATCATGGTCTCGGCTGATGCACCTGGAATGTACATTGTTGATTAAAGTTTTGAATGTCACCAAATCATAAACCTACGATTCGCGATTTTACCCGCTGTTTCCACATTTTGTCGTATTTTTAACCGACTTCTAAAAGGAGAGTTTTTTCAATTCAGTTTTTTTTTAGTGTGTTACCTCAGTACTCCTATCATTTATAGATTAATAATGACCGCCATTTTACCAAATGTGAATGCGGTCTATCGAAGATGGCAAACAGACCTTTCACCATGGTCGCTTCTCTTAAAACAAAAAAACCTTATAACTAGGGAATAGAATACATTATGAACAACTTTTACTATAAATATCTGGGACATTTTTGCACACACAGTCATCTGACCCCAAACTAAGCAAAGCTTGTGATATGGCTGCCAGAGACTGATATACGTACATATATATTTTTAAATACATACTTAAATAGATATTAACACCCAGACATAGAACAAACACAAATGTTCATCACACAAATGTTTGTCCTAGATGGGAATCGAACCCACGCCCCCAAGCACAGAAGATAGGTTCACTACCAACTGAGCCACCGGGGCAGTCAAAACTATGGGACCAACTCTGAAATAGCGTAATAAATATCAGCTGTTCCATAGAAAAAGGTCATCGACACTCGACAAAATGTATGTAGCATGTAATGTATGTATGTGTTCGCGATTTCAGGGTTGGTCCCGCTATCCCTGGAGCCGGGGTCTTAGAATACTGCTTCGGTATCCCCTGCCTGTCGTAAAAGCCAACTAATAGGGGAGCTTTGGGTTTGTGGGTGGTCAGATTTGGGGAACTGACCTCCCATTCAGCAAGCCCAGGGAAGACAACGGCGCGGTGTGGCCCACGCTGTTGTAAAAGTAATAATGAACGGAAATGCCCTGAGCATTTCCCGGGAGCGTTGCCTCAGGCAGTGTGCTAGGAGGATACCGGTGCGTTCCTATGGAGATCCCGGTACCCTCCGTCTGGCACAGAGGTCGGCCACCGAGGGGGTTTTAGTGGGTGCAATCTCACATAACCCAGCTTCACCCCAATGAAGCTGGGTATCTTTTGAAGATTTCCACCCCGTCAACAAAAAAAAAAGGGATTGGTCCCGTAGTAAAAGTAGTTCATGATGATGAGTACAATGATATCCCCAAATATTTTCACTGTCTAACTAGTTACCCAGTAGAAGATCCCACTTCTGAATCTAGCACTCACCTCCAAGTAGCATCTCCTGAAGCAGGCTGTCTACATGTGCAACTCCGAACAGCTTAGCGAACTGTATCTGTTCGATCATCTGCCAGGTGATGCTCTGTAGCGGCGGCAAGCACAGTAACAGTTCGCCGAAGCGGCCGCGCCCGTCGTACTGTCGGTCGCTGATGTAGTCTTCTAGGTTTATTTGGATCTGGTAGCGGAGTTGCTTGATTTTTTGAGGCTGGGAGAGGCCTTTTGCGTCTGAGGATGAAACAGATGATAAGTCTAGGAAATAGAAAAATCGACATCGTTTTATGGTTAATATTCCGAGAACCGCTATGATTCCACATTTATTGTGCGAACTGCTAGTCTGTGGACTTCGCTGCCTGAATGGGTTTTCCCCGTTAGTTACAATCTGGGTGTCTTCAAGTCGAGAGTGAATCGGTTTCTTCTAGGCAAGCGTGCTCCATCGTAGACCGCATCGTCGCTTAACATCAGGCGAGATGGCGGAGAAGCGCAAGCCAATCTACTATAAAAAAAAAATATATAGTATACATTATGTTAGTAGATTTAATTGTCATGCCCGTTTTCGTTAACCACGAACAAGGCGACGCCTAATTAAGGAACTCCTAATCTAAGCAGAATCTTAAGCGTAATCTTCTGTTTCACCAATCCATGTTTAATAAGGTGTCTCCTAAGCTGAGAGTTGATTAAATTTTTGAGAGTTATCTACGGTTTTGATGTGAGTGAGCGAGCGCGGCGCGGGCTGTCAGTTTAAGAGTTGTCTATCATTAGGTACCCCTTGGGCACCCCCGAACCGATGTCGTTATTTAGGTGACGCCTAAGATCACTAGTTGTCATCTAAAGTTTGGTGGAAAAAATGTTTTTTTTGCCTAGACAGCTCCTAAAACTTTAGGCATCTGATTTAGGCGACTCAGTATTCATCAGTATTCAAATGACTTGACACGAAGTGAGAACTAAACGGGATAATAATTTTAGACACTGTTGGCGAATTGGCTCGGTCATATATTTAAGTATTTAGTTTACATATTCAGGTTCATAATTTTGCACTGAAACCCAAAGTACGTCCGTTGTCTAACCGAACACCCTTGTGGCGTTTGGTTTCGAGAGTCACTTTTCTTGTCTGTGGCAATCTGTCAGATCTGACAGGACGGTTTCGCGCGCTCACGGCAGATTGCAGGAAAAGTATAAATGTACGACCCACTGCTCAATATGAGGTCAATGGAGTGCTAAACAATGCGAGCGACCGCGTCGAGGGACGTGTGGGTCACTTGCATTATAACTACTTTTAGTCTCAGAGATTCTTGTTTTGACAACTAAAATGTCTGCTTGTATCGTATTTTCTCTTTGCCGCCACAACACATACGGGAAGGAGTTGCGAAACTTGACTGCGATACTAGCGCTACGGTAATTTGTAGAACCCTTTCGTACGCTATCTGACTGCAGCGCTTACGGAAGTTCGAGACAACCTATAGCACGCTCAAATTATGGTGCCATCTAAGTTTATACCGTTTTTAGGCAAATTTCCGAGCTACGCTCTAATGTTCCGCTATTGTCTTTCCTCTTAGTCTATCTTCCTGTATAACAGTAACTGGTATGATACTAACTGGGGTCAAAGAAGACGATGGCCTTGAGGCAGGCGAACTCTGTGTTGTCGATGTCGATCTCCTTGAGCGGCTTCACGATCTCGTCCATAACGCGCATGCCGATCATACTGATGTCGATGTCCATGCGCTGGTCTGCAAACAGTAAACAACATATTAAGTATAGACATAACAACTGCAACTCGCTATAGATTAGGACTATATTATCGTGGTGGGCGGTAAATGAGAGCGCACGAGTCGGGCAACCATGGCCCCTTTACTTTGCCACGTGGTTTGAGCCAATATTTTGCCCGCTTCGCACAATCCCTTTCTCGTGCATCGTGTGCTATCTCACTTGCACCATCTTATGGTGCACGTGGTGAGTTTGAGTCCGTACCGATGTTATGTTTAGCGATGATGCAGTTGTTCCCGAGTAGCAGCACATCCTTGAGGTGCAGCGAGCGGCGCGCGCATCCCAGCAGCAGGTGCTCGCCCGCATGCGCGCGCAACAGCGCCACCTACAAACAAACAACACATTATACTTACTCCAACCAAAACAAATCCCACTTCTGATCAAAATTAATCGCCGAGTTTCCACAGACCAATAAAGTTTCTATATCTGGAATGCCCTTAGTGTTTGTTACATGTATTCATAGGCGACGGTTACAGCTTACCATCAGGCGGCACGTTAGCTTGTTTGCCATCTATGGCATAAATAAACCGGCCAAGTGCGGGTCGGGCTCGCGCACTGAGAGTTCCGTACCACCACAAAACACAATAAGGTTGTCTAAGTAACCGAATAACCAGTTATCATAACGCCTTCCGATCGTCGGAGTAATTTGCTACGCAGTTTGCTACAGGCGCTCGAGTATAATAACTTGGTAATGAACAGAAATTTGTCACCGACTCGCACTTGGCCATTATTTGTTGTTATAGATAGATAGATAGAAACTCTTTATTGTGTACACCAGAAATAAAAATTACAACACGATAGAAAACACTTACGAGCTAGTGCCACAAGTGGCGGCCTTATCGCTAAAAGCGATCTCTTCCAGGCAACCATTATACTTTAGAGTGTGTACTACAATCGTGCCAAGTTTGACTATTGTACGTATTATCGTTTTTACATTAGAGCTAATACAAAAATACGTAAAAAATATGTTTGTTGTATGGGGACCCTTTCGTTTTTACTTTTTTATTATTTGTTAGTTAATCCGCCGTTACAACTGGCTATCTATAACAGTTCGAAAGATATAGCCGTTCAGAGTAGGACAGACAGACAGACCAGACATCGTAGGCTTAGTAATAGGGTCCCATTTTTACCCTTTGGGTACGGAACCGTAAAAAAGGATACTCACTTGATCGTCTAGATGCAGCTCCGTGAAGGCGGGTATGTACTTGGCCCACTCGACCAGTATGAGCAGCTGCTGCTTGATGGAGTCGCACACGTCGTTGATCTTCGCCAGCTTGCGGTTGTTTATCTCCGCGTCCGATGTGTTATTTGTCTGTGGATCGGAGGAGATTGGAGTCAAGGTGCAAACCTTAAGCATAGAATAGCTTTATTCAGATAAAATCATGGTGGCTCTCTTATTCAGCTCTACAAAGACGGTTGTTGAATAATTGGTTCGTTGGTTAGTGTAGTAAAAAAATCTTGGGTTTGACTGTCACCTCGCCTAATGCTGTCTAAGATGGAGCACGCTTGCCTATAAGCAACCGATTCACTAGCGATTTGAAGACACCCAGATTACTCGATTTGGTTAACGATATTTACGCCAACCATGAAGTACAGAACCGACCACTCCAGGCACACACCGATCTCCGGGGTCAAGGACTCCCCGGATCTGTCAGAAGATCGGGTAGATTCTCTCCAAATAGTCGACCAGTTCAATCTACTAGGGCCCCAGGGCATACCCCTTCTGAGGTGCCAGAGCAAGTCTGATTCCCAACTCCCGGCGAAGACTTAAGCCGAGGTTCGTACCTTTGAGGTGCCCTTGGGGTAGCCCAAGGCCTCTGTGTTTGCCCGGTCATGCTATCGAGGATATGGCATCACCAAACGGATTTAACGAAAGACCAGCGTTGGTTAACAGCCGGGATTATGCTGAATGGGGCCGATTTGTGACTTTATCGCCTATGTCTTTTAGTGATTTTTTAAACGTAGTTGATGGTCACAAATTAACTTTTTCTTTAAAGAGTTAGAAGGTCTCTCACCTCATCTATGACCTTCCTGCTGAGTAGCTCAGCGTTGAGTAGCGATGTCACCGAGAGTCCGTTAGCCTGCGCCGGCTCCTCGTAGGAAGGCCGCCGACAGTTGATGCGGTCGCGCTCGTTCTGGACGGCTGTTGACAATAATGCAATACCTGTGTTATATTTTTGGATTCTTTAACAGACTTCAAGGGCCTTACGGTTGTTTTAAGCGATTTTGTTTGGGTGATGCAAAAAGTTGCGCGACCGCAAACGTATCTCGGCGCGTTAAGGTTCGCGTGATTTTCCGCACTGCGCTGTTTCGAGCCTGCGTTAAGTGGTAACCGTAAGGCCCCAGGAAGTTCTCAATTTGGCCCGTATTTTGACGTGAACATCTATTGGCGCGCCTTGGCAGTAAAACCGACTCGTGTGCCGTGACGAACGTGACGTCATGTATGGCTCTCTTATGCCGACGTGTGTTACATCTGCCGGTCGTCCCGTGACGGCCCTTTTTTTTGTTATCTGCCATTTGTGATCCAATTTACCTATGTGATTTTTTTTTGTAGAAAAATTATTCGTTTGTCCTCACAAAAATTCATTATCTTTGACTTTGTTTTCAAGTTCCAATAATAATACATTAATAATTTTGTTCGAGCGCTTAGTCAGTTTTTTTAATTGGACATTATTTTCTATTCATTATGGCTGATGGAATTGGCTGATGCGTAAAGTCTGAGTTTTTTATAGTGTTGTGTGTAGAGTTATAGTGTTAAAGATTACTTTATATATTTAATACTTTTTAATATTTACCGAGTTGCTTACTTGTATACAAAAATATTTAATTGTATGTCGAAAAAAGCTGTATGTGACAAAATGTGACCCCACTGCTGAACATAGGCCTCCCCCTCTATAACCTCCACACTGAACGAAAGCCTGCCATCTACATCCACTGGATGCCCGCGACTCTCACAATGTCGTCGGTCCATCTAGTGGGAGGCCTACCTACGCTGCGTCTTCCGGTTCGTGGTTTCCACTAAAGAACCTTTCTTCCCCATCGGTTATCGGTTCTTCGAGCGATGTGGCCTGCGCATTGCCACTTCAACTTGCAAATTTAAACAGCTATGTCGGTGACTCTGGTTCTTTGGCGAATATCCACGTTTCGGATTCGATCGCGCAATGAAACTCCGAGCATAACTCTCTCCATTGCTCGCTGTGTGACTCTGAGTTTTTCCAAAAGGCCAGTCATCACTGGCAACACACACTGGTCTAAGATCCTTGTATTTAGGCACTGTATAGAGAATAATTCTTAATAGTACAAATGACATCCTACTGTTTTGTATTAATAAAGTTTTAATCATAATTTTGGTTTCCCTGAAATGTTATGAATGGTAAATCTAAAATAAATATAAACATGGGAAATACCTCGGCTCAATAAGTGGTTATTATTTCCTATTGTGTTTATTTTTTATAATATATAATAAATATTAAATACGTTCTTATTGGATTAATAGTTTACGTAATATTTACTCAGAAATCTTTCAGGAAAACAAAACACGTAAATTCCGTACTAAGTAAAATACTTGGTTCCAGAAAGTAATGACAAGCAAGTAATTTTAGTAAAGTTCGATTTTATAATATTAGTGTGAACTTGTTCACACACGTAAACTTATTGAACCGAAGTCTGATCTAGTAATTCATGGATTAAAATGATTCTTATATAGAGTGGGTGAGCACTAAGACTTATTGTTTGAAAATTATATCTACTGTCAAGCCCTGCGTATATAAAGTCGGAGGCATTTAGCTAGTAATTAAGAAATTAACAAGCACTGTTTACAAGCAACCAATTAAAGTATCAATAGGATGTATATTTACTCGAGATTTAAATGAACACAACAAAATAGATAAGTACCAGGAACTAATTACGGATTTAATGAATAAACACATAATGTAAAGATTTGCTATCGTTCGCGTTATCTGTTATACGAGGTCACTCAGAGTGAGCATAAAAAAGGGTATCCCGAAAAAAATAAAAAAATTTAAGCGTTACTTATTTTTATTAAAATAGAATAAGTGGCAAACAAGCTACGGGCCACCTGACCAGTTTCCCCTTTAGCACTTACAACCCCTTCTTCGGTTGTCCATTTGATTATATTTTGAGTATATCGTTTACAGTTGTGTGCCGTTGTTATGCGTGCGATTACCTCGCCCTCTTTAGTTTTTGGTAGACTTTTTTCGGTCTCTACTGATTCAATAACTCAAGAAGACTTCCAAGTCCTCCACAATTCGATTATAGTCTCATAACCTTTTACGTTAATTTATACGCGGCACAGAATATATCCTTTTTAAGGTTCCGTACCTCAAAAGAAAAAAAAACGGAACCCAGACTGGCAACAAAGTGATCCTATAAGGATCACTTTGTTGCCAGTCTGTCAAGACCCTTTTTCTCAAGAACACGTAGAGCTATCAAGTTAAAATGTATATCAAATATTCGGGTCTATGGTTTCTTTCAGCTGTAAAAAAATCAAACTTGTAAGTCAACGCGATCAAAAGATATTACCATTTATGTCGCATATTTTCGCATATTTTGCGATTTCACAAGAGAATCAAAACCTATAGGGTACTTCCCGTAGAGCTAGAATCATGAAATGTGGCAAGAGGAAAGGTTTATAGCAAAAAAACTGAAAGTTGTTAATTTGAACTTATATCATAATTATATTAAAAAATTATTGTTTTGCAATTACAAACTTACATTTTGTAGTTGGTATGTATGCAAGAACCTTATTGTCGACTACAAAGTTAAGTTTGTCTTTCAATATTTCAACTTTTTTGTCTCGCGCTCTGAGGGTTCCGAGAGTACGAGACCTACTGGTACTTGTCCGGTTTTTAATCGAGAATTACGCAAATAGCGATGATTGAACGTTTTTCAATAATTGACAGAAAATTATGACATCAAAGCATAACAACTACGGATGTGCTAATAGAAACAACACCGGTTAACAGTTTTTGTTGAACCATGATGAAACAAGGATAAAATATGATTTGTCAACAAAGTGGACTATAACAACATGTAAATCTATACTAATATTTTATTTATATTACACGGGAATTACTCACGTAAGATAAAGCCGGTTACTCCGACTATAGTTTCAACCGCGTTAGACGGCCTTTTTCAAGGTGAATGCGCGCGCGCGGCTGCGTCTCGCTTTATACTAATATTATAAAGAGGAAAGATTTGAATGTTTGTTTGTTTGCATTGAATAGGCTTCGAAACTACTGAACCGATTTGAAAAATTCTTTCACTGTTGGGAAGCTGCACCATCCCCGGGAAATATAGGCTATATTATATTTAAAAAAAAGTATAGGGATGCTTACTAAAACTCCAATAATGTAACCCAAGGTGTAAAAAAATAAGATTTTCAATTTTAACTTTGCCTGTTTGACAATTCTAAGACAGGACAACGTCTGTCAGGTCAGCTAGTATATAATAATTATACTAGCTGTTGCTTTGTACGTTTTTTTTATATAAACTTTAAATCCCATTTTGCCCTCCTTCATCGTTTCAGCCATAAGACGTCCACTGCTATGCATAGGCCTCCCTCATCGATATCCAAAAGGGCCGGTTGGAAGCGGCCTGCATCAGATCATCCATCCATCTTGTGGGTGGACGTCCTACGCTGCGCTTACCACTCCGTGATCTCTATTCCAGAACCATTCGGCCCCATCGGCTATCTGTTCTGTGTGATATGTGCCCTGCCCACTGCCACTTCAACTTGCTATTCCGGTGGGCTATGCCGGTGACTTTCGTTCGTCTACGGATCTCATTTCCGATTCGATCTCGTAGAGAAACCCCGAGCCCTCCTTAATTTGACCCTTTCGCAAAATTCTTTCTTAGCGGACCTCTACACCCCGCAAGGAATCTACCGGCCAGATTTCAGCTTCGTAGGTCAAATACACATAAGGAGGAGCATACCACAGGATATTTTTTAATCCTGAGATTTGAGGATAATCTGTAAATTTGGACCGCAAGGAGCTAGTAGGTAAGTTCTAATGTAATTTCGTCTTACCTTCTTTCTTCATGCCGGCTTTGAAGCATTTTCTTAACCTACAATATCTGCATTGATTTCTCTTGTCTTTATCCACCACACAATTTCTGCTGAATCTGAAAAACAAAATATAAATTTTTCAGCATACATAAGACATATTTTATATCAGGGAGATTTTCTGCTACCATCAGACGGACAACAGGCTTGTTTGCCGCTCTTTAAAAATCGTACATCAAACTATAGGGATATACGGAGGATCCAGCAGAGCATTAAGATTCAAGATTCATTTATCGGAAACATTTCGGAAAGTGTGCATCGCATCTGCATGACTTCATCCCTCCTGCCCATTTCTCTTTCGGATGGCCATTTCATGGTTGATATTCCGAAAACCCGAACGAAGTGCTTTGAAGCCACTTTTATTCACTACGCGGGTGAAACCGCGGAGCGCAGCTAGTCTCATATAAACCTATAGAGAATGTACGGGGACCAGCTGTAGTGCTGCAGCATTACACTCCGAGGCTGCGGCTGCATTGCTGCGTAGCTTGGAGTGTATTCCCATATAAACCTATAGAGAATGTACGGGGCCAGTAGTGCTGCGGCAGCACTGCTGCGTGCTGCCGAGTTTGGACTCATACCTTTAGGGTATCGAGAGATGTGCTGTATTTTCACTGCTACTCACGGCGTTATGCCCTTTAACACTTCCAGCTCCAGACGGTCAGCAAAGCAAAAAAAAAATTAAGCCAGGGTCCCTGGGATTTTATTGTGCGAACCGTGGGGGGTGGACTATTAGTTAGTTCATTGGTGTCCCTGCAAGATTCTTAGTGTGCGTGAAATCTTAGTAAGTGATCCGGTATAGAGAAGTTTTTTTAAAATATAAATGGAGACTTTTGAACATAAACGATAATGGTGCCAAGGCATATCTCTTATGCTTGTCTGATCTGAGGAACTCAACCTTTTCATCTTTATAAGACTAACCGGCTAGGTGTTTGAAAATAGAACACCTGTCAGCGACGGTGTTGGCAAATATGCTAGACACGCCTTGCCAAGAATGGTAACTGGCTCAAGTAGTGCTGCCAGAACATCGTTAGCTGCTTACCGACAATTTTTAGACTCGAGGGTGCCAGCACTTAACACTGCCCTACCCAGTGCTCGAAACGGGCCGGAACGCACCGGGACGCCGTTCCGGTTCGTGAAATCACCGTTCCGTTTCGTAAAGAGGAATCCAACTACACCTCACTCGTCAAAATCGGTCAAGTTGTTTAGGCTACAGGACCTAATACAGGAACCCAGAAACATACTTACAGTACCAGGCATTAAGTAATGCTAAAGAGGGAGTTATCAACTAGTATCGCAGCGTCGGTAGTTTGTGGAGCGTGGTCTCTGTCACTCAGTACGTTATGTGACGTTTTTGATCGTGCGACAGAGACGACGCTCTACAAAGCCAACACTTAGCCTATTATCTCCCTCTTTAGCTCGATGTTCATTACTTAATGCCAGGTACTGTACATGCTTACATACAATCCAAAAACATTACCCTCCTTCTTGGACAGTCGGTTAAAAGTTCGCAAGGTTTGTGTTTTTGGTTTGAAGCTTTTATTATTATTATTGTAATAATTTTAAATTATTTTTATTATCATTTATTTTCTGTGACGTGTACCTGTAATTTGTAATCAATAAAGTACTATGATTATGAAGGGAAATACGTTCTGGTTCGTGAGTAAGTCCAATTCGACCACTGACCCTACCCTATGTCATGATTTCATAAGATGTTTTCCTTCACCGTTTTTGAGCGATGGCATAGAAACTGCACATAATTTAAGCATTCATCATCATCATTATCAGTCTATCATGTTCAAACTGTTGGGACACAGGCCTTCTCTCAGAGTGAGAGGATGGGCCATAATCTACCATGCTGGCCCAGTGCATGTTGGTGAATGTCATAAGACTGAACTTTTGAGGTTCTTGGGCATGGGTATAATGATGCGATTTGGAAAATTATTTAAAACTACCTGCACCCCGCGGTTTCACCCGCGTAGTGATGAAAAATGGCGATGATAATGATGAAAAGTAGCCTATGTCACTCTCCGGCACTTGAAATATACGCATGCAAAAAATCAGGTCGATCCGTTGCTCTGTTGCTGCGTGAAAGAGGAACGAACAAACAAAACCAACAAACTTTTCGCATTTATAATATGTATTAGTATGAAGTAGTATGTTTATTAGTCTCTGGCAGCCATATCACAATCTTTGCTTAGTTTGGGTGTCTATATTATGTCTTCTGTGGTTTGGGGCCTGATGACCGTGTGTGCAAAAAAAGTCCCCTGCGATTTTGATTCATCAAAATCGGTTTAGTATTTTGACTTTTAAATCATAATAACTGGAAAATTAGGTCATCTAAGCATCACCGAATTTGCTTATTTACTAATTCTGTGATTAATTAGTTAATTATTTCATCGTCGCTTTACATCAGGCGAGTTGGCGTTCAAAAGCAAGCTTATTATTAGATTTAAAAAAAAAACGGTTTTTAAATTGATAATTATGTTTTAGTTAAATTCTGTTCGCTGCCGTTCCAATTCCATTGCAGTTAGCTAACTACTCAGCCATTTTACTGTATTATCTATCAGATCCACCCTCCTTGACATTACGTTATCGACTCAAGCGCAGTCACTTACTACAGAGTTGCATTACTATGGGGCGAGCGAGGAAAAATCTGCTTTATGTTATATTAAATTTATTATGACTCAGATTTGCATAGGTATGTACTAAGTATTGATAGTCGATAGTTATGACAACTTACAATGTTTAACTTTGCATGGCGATAATTGGAGAACCGGAGTGATATACCTATGTAGTACTTTTTTATCCCTAACTTTCCTAAGGGAACGTCCACGTGGGTAAAGCCGCGGGGCGCAGATAGTTACCTAGGTATAACTTGGCACAGCGACAGATATTGAGCATTGGCTTCCGATATATACGATCTGTACCGTCGACCAAAACAAAATGAATGGACGGGCCGTAATAATTGAACTTGCTCAGTAAAAACGAGTCAAAACCGTCGGACATAATAATATACTTCAACACCTAATTATAACCATGTAAAGTATATTTGTTACAAAAATAGATTTTGTTGTGTATTTACACTTTGGGAAAGCACACGATGGCATAATTTTGTCAGATGTTTCGTTATCATGTAACAATAGTCTTGTGTCGCACTTCCTACGGGTAAAGACCGACTAAAACGAAGTGAGCTCCGGCGCTCATTCGGTAGGTAATCTACAAAAATGCGCACCTTCTGGGCCCGTTCATTAATTTTATTTTGGTCGAAGATTTGTACCCAAATGAACGTCACTTCTCTGCACCAGCATTATCTGGCCCCTGTCAACTCCGTATCCTAACAAAAAACCCAAAAGAACCTATGACCGGCAAATTACGTGTAATATTGAAAACCCTATGAAGACACACAGTAAAGTGGGTATGCCCCTCTGTGGTTTCTTGACGCATTGTTCACAAACGTGTAACACATTCATCAATAACTGAGTAAATTAAGGAAGGAACTGTACAGGGAAGCTAGTGCAGTCTGACGGAAAACCGCTGACATAACAATCAACAAGGCATTGACGTAATCTCAGGACGTGACAGAAGGTGAGTTGTACGCCTACAAGCGCACATTGGCTCAGGCGCGGCGCCAACATGAAAGTTCTTAGGAGGCGGGGCCATAACGAACCAATCGCAGATGCCGTGATATTGCCAAAATGTGTCCGAGAACTGGATTGAATAATGCACTTTTGATCGAAGTCACATAAGTAATTCAGTAAGATCATACAGGCTGAAAACAGCGCTAATAATGACTGGTTTAGCTCATTGGTAGCATGCGTGCCTCATGAACAGAAGGTCTCGAGTTCGGTTCCCGGTCGGGCAATATTTGCATGATGAATTTAAATATTTATTTTCATATGCTTAGTTTGGGGTCAGATGACAGATGGGGTCAGGTGTGCATAAATGTCCCGAATACCTATTTGTTAATTTATTTATGAACAATTTTACTATGGGACCAACACTGATATCGCGAAATGTATCAGCTGTTCCATACATTTTTTTGAGTGTGAATGCCAGTTTTTGTATGGAACAGCAGATTTTTTTTTCGCGATTTCAGATATGCACCCATAGTAAAAAAAATATTATAACGAGGGGTACTATGGACACCTTTTGGCTTAGTACACCCTTTCCGCGTAACCCAGTATAGATAGATAACTCTTTATTGTTCATACCAGAACTTACATAGGTACATAAGACATAAACAACTTAAAAACTAGTGAAACAATTGGCGGCTTTATCGCTATATTAAGCGGTCTCTTCTAGGCAACCTAGTACAGTATAATTACTAAGACAAGTGACAACCTACAAGTTATTATCTAAAATGCATTCTAAACACCGATCTAACTGAAATGACCGAAATACGGATTTAAGACGCTCTTTTCCGACTTTTAGCAATTATGGTCATTCTAGTTTAAGTGTGCATACCTCTATGATTAGCTTAAAATTATAAAAATGGTGTCATAACAAAATTGAATGTTTTATCTAGGAAACCCATGAGACCGAAACACGATTATGCACATTAAGCTCGATAGAAATTTTTTATCAAAGTAGCACTGATTTGCGGTTTTATCCCTGATTTTTTGGATTCATTCAATTACCTATTTATTAAATTATGTCTGCGATATCTTGATTATACATTTCATAATTATGAAGGAAACCGGTGAGGTACATTTTACATTACAGGTAGGTATACTTTTCGAAAAATATGAGAAAAACCCCAAAAATTGAAATAGCGAAACGCACGTCTGTGTGTAAGCGCCATGATTTTGCTCCGCTAAATGCGACTTTAACACAATAAACCAGGGATTATGGTCATCTGTAGTAATAAGCATTGCTTAAAAGTCGGAATACCTCGCCTTAGGTGAATAATTTATATTTTTGTTGACTTTGGGAGAGGGCATGGCCTTATCAGTAAATTATTCGTGTTAACGTGTCAGTAACTATCAGTTTTGGGTCAAGTTAGGTCAGTTTTTGACTGTTATTGTTGACATATTATCACATTTTTCTTTTGATAATAATATATCGGTTTATTTAAAAATTCCTTGGCTCTGATTCCGTTCACTACATTGTTAAATCTATTTCGAGCTCCAGTAACTTTGCAAGGTCATCATTTATTTGGTTCATGTTTACTAATTTACTTGCTCAGCCCTTTTATGGCACTGAATATTGATATTTGAAATGTATGTATTCGTCATCATCAGCCAAAAGACATCCACTGCTGAACTTAGGCCTGTCCCTTTAACCTCCACACCAAATCCAAACCAATGTTGAATGTATTTATCTACCTACTATTGGTTGTGAATTATATTTTACAATAGCTCTTTTTGCTTTTTTTGTGCTGTTGGTCTTGAATAAAGATTAAATAAAATAAAACTAACAACACAAAAAGGACATTAAAAATAATTAAATATAAGCACGAAGTGGTTCTATAGCTCGTTGGTCCAGTTGGTAGTGAATCTAATTTCAGAGCTTGGGTTGGGTTCGATTCCCACCTAGGACAAACGTTTAAGTGATGAACATTTAATTTTGTGTGTGTTGTATATCTGGTAGTTAATATCTATTTAAATATGTATTTAAAACTATATATGTATGTATGTATATCAGTCTCTGGCAGCCAAATCACAAGCTTTGCTTAGTAAAAAAAAAAAACCCGAATATAATCGCTAAAAGCTTCCAGACAACCTTCATCGATCTCTTCCAGGGTTGTTTATTAAACCACCAAAGTTTAAAACGGTAATGTAATTTACCTGCATGTGTAAAGATGGTTCTTCCGAACACTCCTCCTGAAGAAGCCCTTGCAGCCGTCGCAGGAGGATGCTCCGTAGTGTTTCCCCGTGGCGCGGTCTCCACATATGGCACAGTGTTGCGAGAGGGATGTGGAACTGGCAGCGCTGGCTTCGCTACTGCTGGTCTCTAGCTG
The DNA here is from genome assembly GCA_932305915.1 of Agriopis marginaria. Classification (NCBI taxonomy): domain Eukaryota; kingdom Metazoa; phylum Arthropoda; class Insecta; order Lepidoptera; family Geometridae; genus Agriopis; species Agriopis marginaria. The sequence continues at coordinate 6,082,046 of OW029932.1, forward strand.
CATATCGCTGTCTGTAACAAACAGATGCGTTTATTAGAATAAGCTTTTTACTTGCAACTACGCAGCGGATGAATGGGATATTGGGGCAAAAGAGCCAAGAGGCGCAGATCAACATACAGCGCCGGATCTCGGGGCAAGCCGGGCAATGCAAATTTTTTGATTGCCAAATCACTGGTATTTTTGTTTAGTTGAACCACATTAGCACGGTAGCAGAAGACATACGATTAAGGTCGAGACTCCTTGAAGAAACTTAACAACAAGTCTCCAATACCACAAGCTCTGGTGAAATAGGGGTAGAGCAGTTTAGTCAGCGACCCAAAGCCGTGCTTCGTTATTTTAGGGAGCTCAGCTGGTTTGTGTAGGCTGGCAGGGGCAAATGTACAATACACCCCAAGCGGGATGTCAGTGCAGGTCTTATCCCCCCACTTTGAATTAGAATTAGCACGGTTTGTTACGGAGTAATCCCTCAGATCAGACAAACAAGGGAGATATGGTAAGGTGGCGTAACGGGTGCGAACGCATCCAATCTAATTGAGTCTGGGTGCCTTTAGTCAAACTAACCCTGCAGACAACCTTGCCGCCCTTAAATGAGTCTGGATGCCTTTAGTCAAACTAACCCTGCAGACAACCTTGCCGCCCTTTTTTGCACCATACTTTATGACCGAGTTCGTAATACCGAAATCCGGCACAGAGCAAAGATTCCAGACATTGGAATCGCGGTACTTAATTAATCTTGAGTGGAGCAGGGCGAGCATGTGTACTACGTTGCAAGGCGCAGTGCTGAGAGGTGGAATATGGTTTTGACATACAGAGTGTAGGCCGAGACAAGGTTTGGTCGTTCAGGTCAGGTGTAAGACAGGTCCAGGTTTGACTTGTCACCTCAAGTCAAACCAGTGGGCTTACTCTTGACACGATTTCAATCGTAATTTGGGATTGGGATCGAAAACATGCCATTTGGTACTCTTCAATCGCGTCAAGAGTACCGAAAGCGTCTTGAGTCGATTTTATTTAGGTCCATAAAATTCCACCATTATCGGTTCCAATCGTGCGCTAGTTTAGAATTCAAGAGTACCAAAATTGCATGTTTTCGAACCCAATCCCAAATTCTATTGAAATCGAGTGTCAAGAGTAAGCCCGCTGGTCTCGTATCGATCCCGATCCCATGGTCGATTAGCACAAGACGGAGACAGGTGGCATAGCAAGAGAGAGGCCTATACCCAACCGTGGGATAAGGAAGGCTGTGGATGATAATGATGAAGTTGCGTGATGAATTCTGTAGAGGAAGGAAGTTGTTTTGAGTTCGTCATTGGTATTTACAAGAAGCCGGGTAAACAATTTAGTTTCATGCTTTGCAAAACATCATAAAATGTGCACATCATAGGTATATTAACTTGCGTAAGCAGCACTCATATTACAAAAACCCAATAGTAGGTACATAAAAACTGCCCGGTAATATCATATTTTTTGCATGATAATATTTATCTGACGTTTACTGAAATGGATTTAAAGTACAGTGTAGGTAAGTATTAGTATGATAACAAAGTATTTTAGTAACAGAGATAACATAGGTCACAGGTGGACATCAAAGGTCACCAATGTAGAATCGTGAGGGACCAACAAACCTTCATTTCCATAGGTCGTTTGGGCGTCACGATTCGGCTCCGTGGGACACCTTTGTACATATCCAGAGAAATGGTTGACTGGATGTTTGTCCCACACAGGGGGCGGGCCAGGGACCATGTACTGGGGAGGGGCACCGTAGCCCATGGAACAATACTCCTGTGAACTCATATCGTCGTAGCCGAGTACCGGCATCTTCCGATCACCCGCACTGTCACACTTCTGAATACCAACTGTATATCCGCACCGAACTGAATTCAACAGATAGCGCCGGCGATAACGTCCGATAGTCAACCAACAGGTGATTTAATACCACCAATTAAATATTGTCCCAACAGCTCTTATCGCCGAAGCAGCGCGATTTGTCAACAAATCATTTCGTAATGTACAGTCAATAGGATCGGCTATTGCGACGTTTCCGCGTAATGTTTTCGTTTTTATCACTTATAACGGTTGACAAACGAGCTACGATAGGGTTGTTTACAGAGAATCACGCCGGCTTCGGGTGACGATGACAAGGTCTACGAGACGGGACGCGACCTTCCGCGAGCGCGTTGTCGTGTCTACTGACAGTGACAGCCGTGTGCCGGCCACAACACCTAACATCCGCCACGATCACGATCCGCTGACCGCGCGATTACGACTGCCAATATGAATGACCCGCTCGGATATGTGAAGATCAGCAAACGTGCGCTACCACCGGTAGGGGGCCGCGGCTCCCGCTGACTCACAACTTATCGGAAGCGCAACGGATGTCGAATGCAAGTCGCTCGGTAGCATGCAGCTGACAAACAGAAGCTTTTGGCCTTAAACAGCACATACTAGTAAGTAAACAATATGACCGGATGACTAATTGATTGTGAGTGTTGTGACAGGCACTCGCTTTGTTCCTTTGTTGCCATGTGTTTCCATTGTGCGGGTCCGCCCGCTTCGGTTATCGACCAGGATTCCGATAGCGGAGCAGAGATAATTTGATAGATTCCAGGCCAGCGCTTCTCTCAGCTGTGGCGGTAGTGTGGAGCATTCCAGATAAACATCACTTACGTGTTTACGTATCAAAACTGGTTACATATGCATATTTTGCAGCTATACTTTATAAAGAAATGTGCATTATGCAAGTTTTACAAATTGTATAATGGATATCTTCACTAACAAAATAATCAAAGCAACAACTTAAGAACATCTCACCGTTTTCGTAATATCCTCATTTACTTACTTACAAGGTGGTACAGTGAAAGGCATTCTTGAGAAACAACAACGAAGCAATAAAACCATATTATTGTAGAACGTAGTGCGCTAACTAGTTAACTACAAATCAAGTAGTATACAGATCTGGCAAACAACTGCACAGCTAGCATGGCCCATTTTAAATGGATCATATTTGGCTAATATATGTTTTAATACGTTCAATACAATATTCATTCATTTAACATTTAAGAGCTTAGGGTGGATTAACTTCAAGGTCTTCTGCCAGCATTTTCACCTCCCTGTACGACATGACATTTGCCTTTTCTTTCAGAAGGAAAGAGTGAATCGGGAAGACCAAGAATAGTAATCTTAGACCAAATAAAAGAAAAGGCAATACAAACCACACAGATTTCCATAAACCTATCAATGGTAGTGGGTGTTTTAGTGGGCGACTGTATTTGTATCAGTGCACATATCAGAGGGCAGGTCTTGAGGTCGCACCTATCTAATTGTAATTAAGTAGATATTGCGACGCTAGCCACGATACCAGACGAGACGCTGCCTCGAGCCCAATGACAATAATTATCTTTACTCGAACCGATTCCTTACCTAATTATTGTAAATTATGGCCGTCTAAACTAATCACCTAATTACAAGTAAATCAAAGGAAAATATTAATTACTTTTGCGAGTTATATGCATACCGAGTGGATAATTAGTTTGTTTATGCCCTCGATATGGAACTAAAGTTTGGTCTAGACGTTGTCATAGTACATAAGAAGTACAGTGATTAATAATGCCTGATTTTTTTATGATTTATCGATGCCGCGAAGTATTATAGAATATGAAAGCGGTTGATTGTAATAGGTTTGTGTTGTAGGGTGCATCAATGGAAAAGTTTGGGAAACAGGACCTACTCCGGACAAAACGTTCCAGTAGTATTTTCTTCCAACAATATCGACAAAAATACGCAACTTTGATTAGTTTGTTTTAAAACGCAATTCTGTAAAAATGTTAGGAAAAATTCTTTAACATTTCTGTTTATTTGATTATTTCCGAGTCACGTTTTTGGCCCGTGCTACCTATTATTTGTATTTCGAAATAAAGCCGGTAAACAAGCGGAGTTAGCTAATATTACGTTAATAAAATTATTTGCATAGTAATTCGACCGACATGACCTGTTACAATTGAATTTTTACTTACTTTAACTAGGTTTCTACTTGATTACTATTTATAAACTAACGAAATACAACTGAAAGAACATAACTAAATACCTACCTAACCAAATAAGGTCTAAACTGACATTGCCACGTAGGCTAAACTCATCCTTTAGCCTAGGCGCCAGATGAGCTCTTCGGTCACTTAAGGCTGCGCTCAACGGCCATAGCTTTAGGACGTTTTCAACATTTTCGAAGACAATCAACAAATCAATGATATTAATATAATGGCCAATCGGTGTCCTCATTGGCAATCGGAAACCTAGTGAACGTATAACGTACGTAGTGAATAGTTTGCGTGCGTGCTTACTTTTCGATCGCTTACCAACAGGCGAGTTGGTGGTCAATCGCGGACTTTTACATGATAAAATAACCAACATAATTTCCCGTTTCGGTGTACGCACATTTCCCAACTCATGGTACAAAACAGATAAAATAACATAACCACAAAGATATGAGCAATAAGCATTATGATGAGCATGCTCGTGTAATCATACTTGAGAAAAACAAATATCATGTAACAACAAAGTATTTTTTGTTTATTTGTTTCTTTATGGAATATTTTAATGGTGTGTAATGACGGTAACCAGATTTAGCGGCGAATAACACGGAAGTAGTGGGGTTTGGTGAACGGCAATAAGTAATTACCAGTTATAACTAATTATGATCTCAAGGTGAGTGCAGATTTGCTGCGTTGCGTCGGCAACCAAGAATATGTACGATCTTTTGACATGTGAATAATTTGACGCTAATGTCAAAACCGTTGCCGACTTTTATTAAAGTTTTATCATTCAGCCAGAAGACGTTCACTGCTGAACAAAGGCCTCCCCCTTTAACCTCCACACTGAACGACAACGCCTTTTGCATCCACTGTATGCTAGCGACTCTCACAATGTCGTCGGTCCTACGTGGGAGGCCTACCTTACTGATCGCTTGGAAAATATGATTGTATAAAAAATTCTCGATACCAAAAATTTCTTAAGTAGCCTCTAACATTTCACATTTTTCGATACCATAACGTTCACGAGTTTGTCAATGGAAATTATTTTTAACAATAGACGATAAATGTACTGAGTTTAGATCGTTCCTGTTTCTTATTTCTGTTACAGTTTCAGCCTCGGAGACGCCAATTCCCATTAAAAAAAAATCTTTACGCGGATAACTCTGCGTTTGACCAAGAACTCGCCTGTTGGTAAGCGATGTGGTCGAAAATGAAGCACGCATACTTATATTTTCGCATTAGTCAATTAAGATGCTTTTGTTGCCTGCCGCAGGGATGTACTATAAAAACTATTGTTTTACGCTCAAACGTTAGTAAAAAAGTATATTGAATATTAGTATATTTTTGTAGGGACCGATGGTGGCCAACCGGTAGCATGTGCACTTAACAATCTAACGGCACCCGGTTCTATCCACGGCCCTGCACCAATGACTTCTCTTTTCTTCTTCTCTACATTGTATAAATAAAAGTCGCTTTTCGCGTCTGTCTGTCTGTATGGCCGCTAACTCCTCCTAAACTACGCAACTGATTTTGATGCGGTTCTCACCATTAGTTAGATACATTTTCACGGAAGGTTTATATACATAATTATATAACTAGCGATCCGCCCCGGCTTCGCACGTAAATTACACCAGTGCAAAGCCAGGCGGGCGAGTCGCTAGTATTACCTAAATAAATTATGTGCAGTTTCGATGCCATCGCTCATAAACGGTGAAGGAAAACATCGTGAGGAAACCGGTATGTCCAAGAACCTCAAAGCTCAAAGACATGCACAAACATGCAATGGGCCAGCATGGTGGATTAGGGCCCATCCTCTCTGAGAGAAGGCCAGTGTCCCAGCAGCGGGAACATGATAGGTTTGATTTTATATTTTTTACACCTGATTGACATCTAAGATTGATCACAAATTCATAAGGATGTAAATATCGTCATAAGATGACGTAGAAATTAACCTCATCGAAAGCATAATTATCATAATATCAAAGAGACGCGTGTAACTACGTCAACTACTTGTGAACAGGTAAGCGATGTTGGCGTTTAAACTTAATACAAACGTATGACGTCTTTTACTGCTCGAAGAGTCCTTGACACCTGCGGAATATAAAAAGAAAACTTACGTAATATGAGCCAATACTACCACACCATCACTCAAATCACACAACAGTAAGCGGCCCGTAGCTTTTTAAACAAATAAAAAAGTTAAAAAACCCAACAACTTTACAAAAGCAGTTTGTATTGTATTATGTTAATTTATGTTGGATATATCTATAGTTGGATTTTTTCTGGTTGGGCATTTCTATTCTTGATCAGTTCTCTAGTTGGCCTTTTCTATATTTGGTAATTATTCTAGTTGTACGTTTTTCCGATTGGACGTTTCATAGTTGTTATCCTATAAAATGTTTCCAACACGAAAATTGCTTTATACTATTTTACTAGCAATGATATTGTAAAGATAATGCGTAATCGCTTTTTTATTTATAGTCATACAGTGATTTATTTAATTCAAAAATGTTGCTATATTCAAAGGAGATAGCTCTGGGCGCCTAAAGAAAAAAAGAAACGACTCGAAAGAGATGACTCGCGGCCTTAAATGTATCATTCAAAATCACTGCCCGGCCGGGAATCGAACCCGAGACTTCCTACCCGCTCTAAACCATACCGGACGACGACGAACTACCCTGCACCCCTGCTCCATCGGCAACAAATCGATTTTGGATATTAATTTTCATTTATAGTTTACTAGTTGCTTCCCGCGATTTTACCCGCGTAACTTCTTATATCATCATCTACCAGTGAAGGTCATGTCAAAAATCGGTCCAGCCGTTTTGGAGTCCATAGGGAACATACATACATACACACATCGCCTTTCATATACAGTGTTCATATAAACTGTACTAAGCTGAAATGAGGTCATTGTACTCGACAACTTTTACAAGCAACCCTGAAATCGCGAAAAAATCAGCTGTTCCATACACTTTGTCGAGTGTCAATGACCCGTCCTATATGGAAATGCTGTTTTTTTCGCGATTTCAGGGTTGGTCACATAGTAAAAGTTGTTCATAATGATGAGGACAATGACCTCCTTTTGGCTTAGTACAGTATATGTGAAACCCTGTATCGGGAGCTCGTTCTACAACCTTACTACGGTAAATATCCCGTAAATAATCATATAACTTTAGAGAACAACCGTGATAGAAATGAAAAAAACAATGTCCTGTATAAGAAGTTTTATAAAGGGTATTGTCATATAGAATGAGTCAGTATCTGACAACGTTTTAAGGTTAGCAACAGGTTTGTGGTCCCCAGTAGGCAGTCTGCATGCTTTTACGTACGTCATAGTAACTGCAGGAACGGTCATAAATAAAATTACTATAATTTTATTTAAAATTCAATGTGTCGCCCTAGTTACAACACAAATCCATAAGCTGAGTAATAAACATGATTCATTGTATACTTACCTAACTATGTAACCTCTCTAGTATGTAGATAATGTTTGTTTTGCAAAAATACACGTTACAATCAACAGAGCGTCAGTAAACTTTTTCGCCTCGTCCTCTGTACTGACATCTATCATTATGAACTACTGAATCCCGCGGTGTTACCCGTGATATTCCAGTTTTTCCGCGGGAAAAGTATGCTATGTCCTTCCTTATGACGTACTCTATCATCCTGCCAAAGTTCGTTAAGCTTGGCCAAGCCGTTTAGTCGTGAAAAGCTTACAAACAGCCAGAGTTACTTTCGCTTTGATAATGTTAGGATTTACAAATCGTTACCTTTTGTTACCTTTGAGAAAAAAGTGCCGCTGCGGGCGGGGTACGTTCCCCCAGTGGAAAGTGCTTTTTGCAAATATATCAAAAACGGCTGGACATACAAATTTAAAAAAACAAACCATGAAATTCGACTTTTTTGCGCTGGAGTACGCACACCTATATTGTATTACAACTTCGATCAACATTCTTGATCGAAGCATTACAATCACAGAAAAAGGAAAAGAGAAGGGTTTTTTCTTTTCTGTGACTACAATAGTAACATTTTGGCAACGCTGTTTAGTACTTCAATGGTATCGAATCTGTACCAAAGCTAACTAACTGCACAGTACCAAAATTTGTGTCTCTTTTAATTTCAATGTGTGAGAAAAGGATTGCAACAGTATGAAAGCTGTAGGAAATGGCACAATAGATTCCACACTGTTTGTGAGCTAATAAAATTCATTACGCGCAATGCGGGCTGAGATAATGATACCAAAATATTTCATAGATTATGTATGTACATAGTAATAATTTGGGCACTCAGGTGGAGATATTATCAGCTAACGTGGGGCTTAACTTTATCAGAATGTTATCTAAATATCATAGATATCAAACATGCGTCACGGAGTATAAGGTCCCATCAACAAAATCTAACTAATTTCATAGTCCGTCCACATTGTAAACTTCAAATTTATTGCGAAATGAAGCGTTTCTGTATATTTAAATTGTCACCGCATATGCTTAATTTATAATACTAGGTGAGGACCTTATAAATTTTTGGACAATTAACACGACGAAGAAGAATACAAATGTTTTAAGATTACATGACTTGTGTCTTCAATTGGGTCGTTCCCGTTTGTTCTACGACTGTTGACGTAATTTATTTAGTTTAATTATAAAAGTGTGAGTTGCATACAGCGATAGCGATGGTGGCCGGGCGGTATCATGTGCGCTTTACAATCTGACGGCACCTGGTTCGATCCTCGGCCCCGCACCAATGACTTATTTAGTACTTAAATAAATTATGTGCAGTCTCGATGCCATCGCTTTAAAACGTTGAAGGAAAACATCGTGAGGAAACCAGTAGGGGAGACATCGTGAGGGAGTCGATTCTGTTATGTAAATTCTTTCCATCCAATGGTTGCCTGGAAGATATCGCTTTTAGCGATAAGGCCTCCACTTGTGGCACTAGCTCGTAAGTGTTTTCTATCTTGCTGAAATTTTATTTCTGGTGTACTTACACATTAAAGAGTTTCTATCTATCTATGTCGAAGAACCTCAAAATGTTCAAATACATGAGACATTTACCAACATGCACTGGGCCAGCATGGTGGATTAGTGCCCAACCTCTCTCTGAGAGACGGCCTGTCCCAGCAGTGGGAACATGATAGCTGATAATTTGCATACAGACATCAATATGTAAATATGTATAAATAACACGTGTATTTATGATCGAGGTAGATCCACATAAGGCTCAAGCGATAAACGTTGTAAGTCATTGATAATGTTACATCAATGTTTCACGACCATTAGTCGCTTTACATCCTTTTGCATAACCTATTCTGTGCTTTATCTTAGAGCCATGTAAATATTTGTCTTATACTGTAGGGTAAATACGGGCTGTATCTCTAGTCTAGACGACGGACATGTCCAAGGATATCATTGTACTAATACACAAAAGTTATATGATTATTTACGGGATATTTACCGTGGTTGTGGAATGAGCTCCCGATATTTCGGCGCAGTTACATGCACCATGTTCACGGGAAGACTGAAGAATGCGGGTGGTTGGTCGAACAGTTAAAAAGTTAGGTGCAGACATAACGATCTACCCTCTTTCTTAGTCTTTTGCTATGGTTACGAAGAATGCGGGTAGTCGGTGGAACAGTTAAACAATTTGGTGCAGACAAAACGATCTACCCTCTTTCTTAATCTTTTGCTACGGTTATCACTTGAACTCGAATCAAAGTCCCGACAAAACACACTCACTGTATCACTGCGTATAGTATTATGAACACATTTTGAACGCGAATTTTTAACTTTAGTGAACAGCCGTGATAGTTTAAAACAGTGAATTTTACACAACTTTTACTTTGGGACCATCCCTGATATCAAAAAATTTGTTGTCTCAAAGAAAAATGACAATGTGTATAATCAAAAACAACTAATTACTAACGTAATTTTTTCTTTAGATTTTTCTAACTCATGGCCCCTTGCGCATTATCCTCGCGTCATCATCATCTTTGCTTAGTTTGGGGTCAGATGAGTGTGTGTGCAAAAATGTCCCGAATATTTATTTATTTATCATCATTGAAAAAAAAACTTAACATGGTGCAACATTATTTGGTATTTATTTATGTGAAGTCAGTAAGTGTTACATAATATAGATAAGATTAAAATAATCTTCTAAATGTTTGTTTCCATACTTTATCAATAAACAGAAACCCATCTATTTTCCTTATCCTGGTTGATTGAGATAAAAAACAGTGGAACCACGTAAAGCCTGATGGTTGGCTGTAGATGAGCCATCACGATGACTTGCAGTATTTATAAATAACATATGAGGTGATCCAAACAAGTTCTTGCCACAAAATAGTATTCTTGCCTAATCATAATTGGACTTTGGACCCCGCAAATCTACTTTTATAACTGGGTCCAAAGTGCAAAATCATCAAATGGTAAAAGCGAGATCAGCAAAACCTCGGACGTAATTTTGTTTTTTTGTGGCAAAATGAACCGTATGTCCTAGCACTATAGTAAACGCATTATCGTGAGTCGTCGACCAATAAACGTCATACCATAAGACTTATAAGTGCGAGCGAGACAGACGGATAATGATTTATGATCCGACGACTCAGATGATAATGCGTTTACTTCAGTAATTTTGGTATACATTTGCTAGTTGTGTAGGTTATTTTGGAGTCAAAGTGCGTTCTGTTTCCATAATAATTATTAAGCGTTTTAAATTCAGATGCCTCTATAGTTTGTATGGGAAAATATTGCAGAACCGCGAGACTCAAGAAGATACGGAGTTCCTCGCAGACTGCGTTTGCAATTCAGAATTTTGCCTACAATTGTTATGGACACGCGGAGCGCTTATCAGCTAATGACCTGTCCTCTCGTACTCTGCACTTAGTTGTAATAAACCTCGTATAGAAATTTGCGAGGTTGAACTTTAGCAATGTATCACTTTCGCTGACTCAGCCATATCGACAACTAGGCAACGTGCAAAATGGTTCGATTTAAAAAAACATACATACTTGTAAATTTGTAAATAAATACGCAGTTTTGTTTTTTTGGATGACATATTGTTCCATTTATTATTTCAATTATAAACCAAACTGCTAAACCGATTATGATAAAATGACTATGGGACCAAGTATTTTCCAAATCAGTTTATAAATGACGGAGATCTGAGGTAACACACATAAAATGTAAGCAACATGTTTAGCATGATGCCAGTAAAGCGTAAGAATGAGATGGAATGAATGTTAATAAGTAGGTTAGAAAGAGTGCAAGGATAGAATGGAACGTAACGACAGTGTGAATGAGATGAATAGATGTGAGATAAGTATAAGTATGAAAGAGTAGATGAAGCTTAAAATGTATGAATGAGATAGTTAATTGAATATGTATCGTGTAAGAGAGAGATAGAAATAAATATAATTTATAAGGACGCCATTGCTTTCATTACACCTTCTTACATAAAAAAAACACCGAATTGACAATCCCCTCCTTTTTCGGTAAAAAATAAAAGTAGTAACTAAAGTGACCCGTCGAAGTGGACTGTGTTTGTTATACAATACGTGTATGTTCGTTATTTGTGACGTCATACTTAAGTACAAAGTCCAACTGATAGTTGTACTTGGTCAATTGAATGATTGCCGCGATTTATGTAACGCTCGCCGTTAGAAATTAGAATTGACTCTACCTAGTACCTTCCTACCAACTAGAATACAATGTTTCTAGAGCCATCAACATACAATGTATAACCACAAATTGATTTGCAGGCGCACTGGCAACAATATAAACTATTAGCTCTATTTTGGGAGTTTTGGCGCCAACGTGGAAAAAAACATGTCGGCTCGTTGAATTATTTTCCTAAACTTCTGTACTTTTCAATGGTAATTTTTATTTATTAAATGCTCGTGAACGTGCTCGAGTGTGGCCAAGTGATATAACGAAGTAAAATGCCTTTTCGTGTTGTTTCCAAAACTCATAGAAGCCTCATGTGAAGTCTCTACCACTTTTTAGGGGAATGAATTTGACTTAACTTGTATCGGTCAAAGTCTAAAATCATCGTTATTAATAATTTGAAAAGGATAGTTATGGTGCAGGTCGAATGCTAGTAAATATAAAAATCTCCATGAATCGGCAAATATAATTATGTAGAAGCTAGTTTTCCCTGGTTCTGATTTAATTGATAGAGATTTATCTGAATGACGTCGACAGTACAAAGTATAAGATATAAAAAAATCTGGAATTTTGGACTCAAACATAAATAAACTAGCTTACCCAAAAGACGTTGTTTTGTCTTAGAACTGTCAAACGTGCGCGAAGTTAAAATCGTAGTTAAGTTTTCTGAAATTTACCAACTTTCTTAATTTTTCTTTCCATTTTACAAAGTATTAGAATGCTTTAAAAAAAGGTGAATGAAATCAGTAAAGTCGTTCTGAAGTTATGGCGTGACCAAGGTAAATAAGGATTTATTTTTATGTATGTACTAGCTACGCCCCGCGGTTTCACCCGTGTAGTGATGAAAAATGGTGATGATGATGATGATGATGATGAAGAAAAGTAGCCTATGGCACTCTCCAGCCCTTGAACTATACCAATGCAAAAAATCAGGTCAATCCGTTGGTCTGTTGCTGCGTGAAAGAGAAACAAACAAACCGACAAACTTTTCACTTTTATAATAGGTATTATATTATAGTATGAAGTATGATATAGAATAGATGAACGTAAGACACTTTTTTTATAATGTATGATTTTCATACGGGTAGTAGAAACATTGTCCGTGGTTAGATCAATCTAACTAACCGATCTGACCACGGATACCTAACGCGATTCCGCGACTTAGCAAATAAAATTCCGTTCAGAACCGGAATAAATAAATTAAAAAAAAAACACTTAATTTTAAAACAATTATTACGTGTGTCGCTTTGCAGAGAAGGTACATCATTTTTTAAAGCGTTTTTTATTGGTGATTTTGTTTGAGCATCTCCCGTAGCTTGGCTAGTCGAATATTTCCTTCGAATTACGAACTACCTACTTGATATCGTGTTTGTTTTAAACAACAAAAAGTTTTGTGTATGATGAAAGATAATTTATTGCCATTAGTCGTGATATATCTTGATTTTTGGCAAAAAGGGAGCGTGCATCATGCGAACGAAATAATAATTTGTATTCCGGAAAATGCGATTAGTTACAATCTGTTAGATTTTATAACGTACTAAGGCATATACTACAGTTAGGTTCGACCAACCACTCGAATTCTTCAGTCTTCTCGTGAAAATGGTGCATGTAACTGCGCCGAAATATCGGAAGTTCCATTCACAACCTTATCACGGAAAATATCTCGATAATAATCATATTATAACTGTAAGAAACAACCATGATAGTATAAAACAGTGCTTTATGGCATATCTCCCTTGTTTGTCTTATCTGAGGGCCTTACCAGGGCTTACCGTATATTTACCTATTTATTAGTCTGGCATCGTCTGCAAGTTAAATTATGCAATTTAGCCAGCGTATCGCAATTACCTACAAAGTTTCTAAATAAACACAATCACAATGACGAAGCAACATAGCATATCATCTGACTTATACCTATTTAATCTGTTATTATACTGAGAAGCCACCTTAATATTATAGTCTTTGAGACAATTACTGCAAACAGGTTGCGCGGGTTTTCCAGCGATTTCTATCATGTTTTCCTGTTATTGAAAATTATTAGTTTGACGAAGGTTTGATTATAATGACTATATTGATAGATAATGGATTAACAGGTTTTTGGTACCATACATATCTTGTAAAGGTATTTAATCAAGTCAGCCAGCATCAAGTAAAATGTATAATTTTCAAGTAGTCGATAGTTTTGTTTCCTTCGTTACCCGTGTTACAGCCTTACTTCCAGTAGTGTAAATTACACGGGTAATTTTGCTACCCGTGTTAGAATATAATTTCAAATAAGTCAAAGCCAAGCAATGTTAGTCACGGTCACTAAGTCACGCCGCAGCAAAATGGAATTTAATATAGAATTCTATGGCGTTTTGGAAATTACACGAAGACATGTTTTAGATAGCCCGTTGGTCTAGTTGGTAGTGAACCTGCCTTCTGAGCTTGGGGGCGTGGGTTCGATTCCCACCTAGGACAAACATTTATGTGATGAATATTTGAGTATGTATTTAAAACTATATTATGTATGTATATTTTATTATACTGAGAAGCCACCTTAATATTATAGTCTTTGAGACAATTACTGCAAACAGGTTGCGCGGGTTTTCCAGCGATTTCTATCATGTTTTCCTGTTATTGAAAATTATTAGTTTGACGAAGGTTTGATTATAATGACTATATTGATAGATAATGGATTAACAGGTTTTTGGTACCATACATATCTTGTAAAGGTATTTAATCAAGTCAGCCAGCATCAAGTAAAATGTATAATTTTCAAGTAGTCGATAGTTTTGTTTCCTTCGTTACCCGTGTTACAGCCTTACTTCCAGTAGTGTAAATTACACGAATAATTTTGCTACCCGTGTTAGAATATAATTTCAAATAAGTCAAAGCCAAGCAATGTTAGTCACGGTCACTAAGTCACGCCGCAGCAAAATGGAATTTAATATAGAATTCTATGGCGTTTTGGAAATTACACGAAGACATGTTTTAGATAGCCCGTTGGTCTAGTTGGTAGTGAACCTGCCTTCTGAGCTTGGGGGCGTGGGTTCGATTCCCACCTAGGACAAACATTTATGTGATGAATATTTGAGTATGTATTTAAAACTATATTATGTATGTATATCAGTCTCTGGCAGCCATATCACAAGCTTTGCTTATTTTAGGGTCAAATGACCGTGTGTGCAAAAATGTCTTGAATATTTATTTTATTTATATTTTTACGTTTCACCAGGGTTGCCACCCGTCCTGATTTTGATGATATTGTCCCGCGTCCCGACCTATAATTTTGTACCGATTTTTTACAACGCTCAGAAATTGGTTAAAAAAGCGCGTCGACTAGAGGCCATTTTTGACACCCGCCTGCAATTTGTGAAAAGAGCAGTTTCTGCGGCATTTCAGAGTAACTATAACATTGGGTTTTTCAAAAGGGCTGATAATAGAGTCTAAGGGTCGCCAACATATCTGTGATGCCCCTGGTGTTACGGTATCCATCGGCATAAAAACAGCAAGCATTAATTTAAACATTAATAAAATAAAAAATTGGTAAAAAATAGGCGTCGGTGTTCGCTCGCTTACCACCAGGCGACCCGTTAGCTTGTTTGCCAAATATGGCATTTAAAAACGTAAAAAAACTTGTAAATATTATGTTGAGTCAATCCTTTCTTAGTCATATTATAACTATAGGCAGATATGTTTTAAAAGTAGGTAATAGCACAATTACGTTTCTAGCATTATTGTTTATTGGAGGAATAATAAAGCTTTTGAAGTATGTAATATTAGTCATTTCTTTGTGATAAATAACATAGAACACTGTTTTAAACTATCACAGTTGTTCACGGTGTTCCTTACCACGGTAAATATCCCGTAAATCATAGAACTTTAAATAATACAGAGTTCATATACAGAACGACGTTTTTTTAAATTGAATTAGACTTACGCTTAACCGCTACTTTGATGATGCGGTCTACGATGGAGCATGCTTGCCTAGAACAAACCGATTTATCAAATTTTACCGTTTTTGACCTAAAATCAGTTACTTCTTTGCTTCCAAAAATGCATGTGTAAACTCACCGATTTATTAAACGATAAGCACCTTATTGAGTCAAATAAAGCTCAAACAGCATTCTGATTAACAACAATTTTCTAATTTTTCTGTTGCTTTCAAGAATGATAAAACTTGTTAACAATATGTTAATTTTAGTCACACAGACTTGATTTTTTATCTTAATTTATTCTAAAAGATTATATTGTCCTTTGTTTTGTCAGTTTGTTTGTGAGAACGACAGATTTTATGTAACTACCTTTAAAACAATATGAAGATAGCTTAAACCCTGATTTTATAGAAAAATGAAATCAAAGCGCTACTTTGATTTTCCTTTTATTGTACGAAATGCGCTGCCTGCCTGCTGTTCTCCGAAAGTTACAATTTAGGAGCCTTCAAGTCGCGAGTGAATCGGTTTTTTCTATGTAAGCATGTTCCATCGTAGACCGCATCGTCGCCTAACATCGGGCGAGGTAACGAGGCATTCTAACCTAAACCTATTAAAAATACATAGGCTTGGATTCCTGAGCATTTCGGACAAAAATGTGGCGCACACCTTCGGCCAAAATAACATGAATGGACGGGCCCAGAAGAAGCGCATTTTTGAAGATTACAAAATGAGTGCCGGTTCTCACTTCGTTTCAGTCGGTCTCTAGCCGTAGGAAGACCATCTGACAAAATTATGTCTTCGTGTGCTTTCTCGAAGTGTAATAACACAACAAAAAACCGCTGTTTATTTTTTGTAACAAATATACTGTACATGGTTATGATTGGGTGTTGACGTATATGTCCGACGGTTTTGACTCGTTTTTACTGAGCAAGTTCAATGGTAATGGCCCGTCTATTCGTTTAATTTTGGTCGAAGGCGCACACAGAATGGAATAAACGACTTTTATTTGTGACAATGGGGAATTTTTCAAAAGATACCTAGCTACATTGGGGCGTAGTCGGGTTATGTTGGATACTTAAACCCTCAGTCGTCGGCGTCTGTGCTTAACGGAGCGCACCGGGATCTTCATAGGAACGCACTGATACCCCACTGCCTAACCCACTGGCAACACCCCCGGAATGCTTTAGCATTTCCCATCCCTGACGCGGGGCACGCCATTCTGTTATCTTTCCTGGGCTCGTTTGAACTAACCTCTTTGCCTTCATTTATTCGGCTCTTCTATTAGGCAAATGTAGAGCTCACCTAGTACTTTTATGAATACTGTCACCAAGTATGATAAGTAGGTGGCCTATCAACTGCAACTAGCTGCATGATATTGAACCTAATTGAGTCGTTAGGCTACAGCCCATTCATCTATTGTAAACAAACTAATATAAATAATGTCTAATGGTCTCAATAACATCTAAGTATTTCATGCTTCGGTGCAGGACTGGAAAGTATAGCAGAAACAGTGGGCTTACTCTTGACACTCGATTTCAATCGTAATTTGGGATTGGGATCGAAGACATGCCATTTCTTACTCTTCAATCGCGTCAAGAGTACCGAAAGCGTCGATTTGAGTCGATTTTATTTAGTTCCATAAAATTCCACCATTATCGGTTCCAATCGTGCGCTAGTTTAGAATTCAAGAGTACCAAAAGGCATGTTTTCGATCCCAATCCCAAATTACGATTGAAATCGAGTGTCAAGAGTAAGTCCACAGGTCTGTGTCTAGCATTTGATCTATAAGTGTTGAAATTATGATGATTTTAAGAATGGTTATATAAACCATGACCACTGCTTGACATAATATCTATCAGATTTTTTTTATGATGTCTACAATCGAGCATACTTGCCTAGAAGAAACATATTCACTCGAAACTTGAAGACACCCAGATTGTAACTATCAGGGAACATCCATCCAGGCAGCGCATTTAATAGTTTCACACAATGAAAGTGGACTCAAAGCGTTACGTACGGGTTTTCAGTGGCATATCATTGAATGGGTATTTTAAAATGCAAGTGAGGTTTGGTAAAAAATTTTTTTTGTTTGTTCTTTTATTTTGTTCATTATCAGCCTATAATTTTCTCACTGCTGCTCATAATCTGACAGCATCAGTTAATTAAATTATGTGCAGTTTCGACCATTGCTTAACAATGGTGAAGAAAAACATCATGAGGAAACCGGTATGTCCAAGAACCTCAAAAGTTCAGACATGGCATTCACATACACTGGGCTAGCATGGTGGATTAGGGCCCATTCTCCGAGAAAGGCCTGTCCCAGCAGTGGGAACATAGTAGGATAGGATAGAAATGATGATGATATCTTCCTTGTTAGTCTGATCTGAGGTTTCCGTAGTCTCTAAAATTTCTTCGCTTGATCAATTACTTGACACTGATTTTAAAAAAAGAGGTGTAAGTTTCCTTTGGAAGACGTGGATAATTCAAATTGCATTTATCTATTGAATAATAATTAACCAGAATAAGTAATGCATTGCATGTTTAAATATTGATAAGGTAAGATATCTATTCAAAAGAATGTTAATTAAGATTCATGTATTATGCATAGAGGTCACTGTATTTTGGTAAAGTACCAGCTACTAGGTACTTCTACTACTTTTGACTCTTATTTTAAAATGTCTTTATTTTCATTACACTAATTTAATAATATTATCAAAAAATGCTTTTAAGAGTTTATATGTCGTGAAGATGGCATTGCATCTATTTACGCGGTTATGACAAACAGTATCAAATGCATGTTTTGTTTATAAATACTTGAGGGTATAATTAAGTTTAATGTAATTTTAGACACAAACTTGGTGAAACCTTTCTTGCTAGAATAATTCAGCAAAAACAGGCCTTTTAAAACACGATTTTAGTGTTATCTTCAAATCTAGAAGTCGTTGACAATAATTTTTTCATATTCTAATATTAATTTATGTAGTGTAGTTTAATGTAATTTTATTTATTTATAAAGTTATAATAGTTCTTGAGTAATCTGGAGTTTTATCATTTGTCGCTTACGTTATTTAGTTCTGAGGCGGGCGCCGACTCGTGCGTATCTCTTCCTGCAGGCGTAGATCGCATAGATTTGTCACTGTTTCGCGCAGGGGCAAAACTCTGATTTGAGCTGACAACATATCGACTCTTAAAAACAAGCTTTTTCGTATTCTTCTCAGCAAACCCTTTCATTTGATACTCGTATCATGATGGTCAATAAGAACATATTTTTGTCTACCATCTTGGGGAGTCCGCCATATTGAATTCATCATCTCGGACCAAAGTGCATGAGAATGGGAAGACAAATCCAATAAAATAAAAGGGCGGCAAAATTCAGGGGATGGCAAATATTGGTAAGTTTTTTTTAACCTTCGCTGCTAGAAGCTTCCTGGCGTAAAAGACAATTTGTGAATAACAATTCATTATTAGTCACAAATAAAAATGGCAGGCAACAGTATCTAAAGACTCTCATTGGGATAATTTCATCATTTACAGACTTTGGTTGTTTTTTTATTTTTTTATTAAATTCAGTACAGGCGGAACCAATCTTTATGAAATTAAGGAAATGATATGCAACATGAGAGGGAACAAACTGAGGGTGTATTATGAATTTACACCAATGACATTCAATCAAACAAGAAAAAAAAAAAGGTTTGTGTAATGCCAATACTTTTCATGCTTTCAAAATGTGGGAAAACTAGATAATGATGTGTCAAACAGTGTAGCTGTGTAGTTACTAAAATTATACTTCTAAGATAATAGGTATATCGGTTCGCACCTCGGCCCAGCACCAATAACTTATTTAGTACCTGTTTAAATTATGTGCAGTTTCAATGCCACCGCACAAAAACGGTGAAGGCAAACATTGTGGAAACCAGTATGTCCAAGAACCTCAAAAGTTCAGACATGACATTCACCAACAAACACTGGGCCCGCATGGTGAATTAAGGCCCATCATCTGTCTCTGAGAGAAGGCCTGAGTCCCAGCAGTGGACAATGGGCATAGACTGAAATTATGATGATGAATAGGTTAATAGCTCGAGGTATAGTAAACGTCATCATCATTTCAGCCATAGGACGTCCACTGCTGGACATAGGCCTCCCCCTTCAATAACTAGTCATGGCTCGCAGGAAATTATGAAGATAGGTATCAGAATCTTCCATGATTCTGCTCTAATTATGTTTGATTAGTTTAATAAATGTATAAACAAGTAGCAGTCACTAATTGACCCATATAAACAAGAGATAACCCTTCGCCACATAAACATTGAGTAACATGTTTGGAGGTCAAACCTGTTGTCTAGTTCCGCGATAGAGCTTACACAGCGGTCGCTAAGAGGTACAGCAAACACATTTACGGAAAACACAAATCACACCATGCGACCACTTCGAGTGTATATTTCTCGAGAGGACAAACAAAGACGTAATACGGAAAATGTTGTTTTTACATATTATTGCTTCAATACCTACTCGAGGTATGAGGCGCGACCTTCCCCTGAGTAAAATATTAAGAAAAATAGGTACGAACAGTTTTGCTAGATGGGTGGTTAATTAACTTGTTTACCATTAACCACTATGTATGGTTAGTATGAATTTCTGTTACTTACCGTCGTCGCACAGCCCCATTTTTCTTTCCGCAGCAATCTTGCACTCTTTGCGTTCTATCAGTATGTGTTTAAGTAAAACAAATAAGTTTTAATAACGATAAAAAACAAGAAAAAGTAGAAAAACAAAAATTTGTAAGGACTCAATCAAGGAATGACATGACACTACATCCGATTTGTTTGACAGCTGACAGAGCTGTCAGTGTCACA
This sequence comes from Agriopis marginaria, assembly GCA_932305915.1. Lineage (NCBI taxonomy): Eukaryota > Metazoa > Arthropoda > Insecta > Lepidoptera > Geometridae > Agriopis > Agriopis marginaria. The sequence goes on from OW029932.1 coordinate 6,102,505, forward strand.
AATTTGACAGTATAAACCGGAAGAATGAACAGAACTTCTAAGTTGCTAGTAAGTAAAATGCCAAGCTTCTTGTAAGCGCCATCTAGTGATGAGTGGCGCATGCAACTTTATGGAAAAAGGCGCCATAATTTGAACAAGGCGGCAATGAGTTTGGTACGAGACAGAATTTCTATAATCTCGTCGTTGAATGAACTCATTGTTTTTTATAGAATATTAATAAAATTTTGAAGAGTTTCAAATGAATCGAGTGTAAGGGAAGACTCGAAGATTAAAGTCTTGCTCAAAGAGTCTTGCATAAAGCACAATAGGTACCTATTACCGTATATAGATGTCAGCATGTCATGTCCATCAAAACTATTATTTATGTACGTTGGTATTTATCATAGTATTTACTTATTAACAATTCTAATAATGCTAGGTCGTAATTGTGTTTGAACTCTGCTGTACTGTAATAGTCACAATCTGTCGTACATAATAGTGTATCATTGGCAGAATGAAATTAGAATCTATTCTCAAAGTCGAAAGCAGTGTTCCGTCCCCGCCCGTTACATAATAACTAAGTCAATAAATTAGAAAATAGAAACACAACAAACGATGGCGTTGGAATACGAAATATTTATAGATAGGAAAAGTATCTATGTCAAGGACATCTTCCAGACGTATTTTGATTGAATGCAGTCAAAATCATCACATACGTACGGAGCGGGAAAGTTTTGGCGCCAAAGATTTTGAAATACGTTGTTAAGTAAGAAAACTTTGTTTGGCGCCAATTAGAAATGGGGTTGAATGAAAATGATGGTCGGTTAATCAACATATAAGACTTATAAATATGTATCTATCTAGAGATGGTTTCTCGATTGGGTACGTTTTAGATAACGGTCATTGTAGAAGTTCATAATTTTATTTCATTTTCATATCAGCCAAGGCAGTTTTAGTGATTATACGTAGTAGTTATTCTTTAGATATGCACAAAGACTTTCTATAATATAGTTTTACCTAGTCTGTGATATAATTTCTCTCGACTTTTTTGATTACTAAAAAATTGTTTCAATTGTCACACAAAATATGCGAGTGCGCTGCATCTGCATCATTACTGTATTTAAGTATAACTAAAATCTCACCCCGCGGGACTACTGAGTTAGTTTGAGACCGCGTAAAGAGTTGGGCGTACGTAAGCCCTGTGTCGTAAGGAAAGAGCTGTAAGAGGGAAGCGCTCCGGCGGCCGGGTGCTGATTTGAAAAATTTGAGTTATTTCCACGGTAAGTCGCTAAACTTTTATAAAGATTACTCATACATTTTGCGTAATTCATAAAAGTGTAATTTTGATTTAATTGTCGTCCATATTTAATAAACGTATAGGAGCTGCAGCACGCGGTTTCATTCGGACCCCAGCCGAAGGCAGATAGGAAATGGATAGACATGGGCGCCGCCAGGATTACTTTCAGGGAGGTGCATCTGCATTTACATAATTATTATACTATTAACTAGTATAACATGTATACTTATTATGTAGAAAAAAATATTTTTTTGATGGTCAGTTTTTATTAAAACAGTATGTACCTAAACCTTACTCCTAAAAACGTTATTTTCTGTATTTTTTTAATGTAGGTACTTATTTCCTTTTCTGAGAGCGGGGTGCAAGTGACCCCCCCCCCCCCCCCCCGGGTGCCCCCTTGAACCTTCAATCTTCAACTAAACTAATATTTATCAGTGGATAAATTTACACCAAATTATGTAACCATTAAATCTATTTACATTTTGCATGAGTTATGGCTGACGTGGCGCATTGGCAGCGCCCGGTGCAGTTGGCAAGCGAAGCAGCGGCGATCAATGACACTCTATGAGCTATGTAATGAAGTGACGCGCTCCATTCATACCTCTGCCATTTTAAAGGTCGCTGGTTAGGTTTCCCTGCAAGCCTAGCATGCATTTTTTTTTAACTACGTAGTAAAAACCGATCACAAAGGATGTATTTTTTGCTTAGAACCAAAACAGTGCAGAAATGTTATATGAAATCTCATTGTTGCATTGAGCACTGTTTTTTTAGATATAATATGAATTTTCACGTAAATTTACCACAGAGGTTTAATATCTCCCATTAAGTTTAATATAAAAATGCATTAGATCAAAAAGATACTGGCTGCAAATAATGGCGATGTCAAAAGCCTGAAATGGGGGAAAAAGGCATAAAGAAAAATTACTGCAAAACTGCGAGATTATTTCAAGGGCTGGCGTCGTCGTGATGTCTAGGTAAGTAATTTAGGAACGAGACAGCTTGGTTAGGCAGGTAATATTATATTAGGTTTAATAAATACTAATGGCCAAACGCTTGGTGGAGGCGACATGTGACCGGAATACTGGCGCCTACTTTGACCAAAAAATTTGCTGCCAGCATTCTGGCCACTTTTCCCTCCGCCGAGGGGCTTTTAGATTAGTATTTTTAAATATTTTTTATTACTTTTTTATTTGTTTGTATATAATAATTATGTAGTAATAGTTTTAGTTTTTAAATACTGTGTTTTAAATATTTTTCGTGTAATTAAATAACTTCTCCCATAAATACTACCAAGATTAGATATTTACTGCACAAAATCGTATGACGTGTGTGAAAATTAACTGCTGTAAAAAAGTACTTACCTTAGTCAAGGTAAACCACACGAGTTCCTAGTTCTTCGGTTTTATTCGGGGTATGATAAAAACTACCGTAAAGTGTAAACATTTATCAATGCTAAATGAAGACCAAATTATTTCTGGTAGGTATAAGCACCGTATAAGAATAAAGTTATTAATAACTTTTATGAAACTTCACTATTTTTTACATTTTATGGTTGACAGACTCGGCGTAGGTAAGTAGGTACCTACTTATCTTATTATTTAGGGTGTGGTGTAGGTATGTGCTAATATGAGGTTAAGTGCTTCGACCAAAATAAAATGAATGGACGGGCCATAACCATTGAACTTCCTCAGTAAAAACGAGTCAAACAGTCGGACATACACTATGTACAGTACATTTGTTACAAAATATAGATAGCAGTTTTTGTTGTGTTTTTACATTTTGGGAAAACACACGAAGGCATAATATTGTCAGAAGTTTCGTTATCATCTAACAATAGTCTTGTGTCGCACTTCCTACGGCTAGAGACCAACTGAAACGAAGAAAGCGCCTGCGCTCATTTTATAATCTTCAAAAATGCGCTCCTTCTGGGCCCGTCCATTCGTTTTATTTTGGCCGAAGGTTAAGTGTTGTTATAGTGTTAACACACGAGACGTACATGGTTGACGAACCGCCGTCCAACCAACGGGTGGGAGAGAGAAAATTTTCTCTTTCTCTCCCGTTGGTTGGAGGGCGGTTCCTCAACCATGTACGTCTCGTGTGTTAACATAACACTATTACGTGTGTTCGGAGAACATCGTCCAGCAGCGAACTGATAATTGATAAGGATGACTGACCACACATATTTTTTATACAGTTATCTCTGTCTTATTATAATAAGACAGAGATCATCTAGGATTATAAGTTACAATTTTGAATTTATAAGTAAGTAGGTACATCAAATAAATATGAATCGAAATTTCGTAAGTATATAACTAAGTAAGATTCATGATTGGTAACAATTCGTCAACGGTAAAAACTTCCCGGTTTTAGGTAAGCATCTAAAACTCTTGTTGAAACAATTTAAAAACTTGACGAACGGCAGGATTGAACCTTTCTGCTTGCTTTTGGCATGTAACGGTTCTAGCACTTCTAGCTGAATTAATATTCAGCCAGGTAATCCTGGGGCATTACGCCAACCAGTTTGGGCGATGAAAAAATGTTGCGCGACCGCAAGCCGTATATGGGCGCATTAAGGTTCATGTTCGCGTGATTTTCCAAACTGCGCGATTTTAACGTTAGTTTGATATCGCGTAAGCAGTTGGCCGTAAGGCCCTGTACTGTACGCAAGAATTATACATGGCGTCACAAACGCTTAGATTACAGATCAAGAATTTGGAGGCCGATAGGGAAGCAAGCGACTGTATCATCATCATCACCATCAGCCAGAAGACGTCCACTGCTGAACATAGGCCTCCCTCTTACCGACTGTATAGCTCAGTCCAATAGGGGCGTTTACCCGAATAACGTAGCTTCTATTCCAGCCGGTCGTATTTTTTGTATTGTTTGTAACACTACTAAATACTACTAAATAAATAATAAATGTATACTAAATTCTAAAGTGAGTTTATTTACACAAGACAATCATACGAAACATTTTCAAATGAACTAAATAAATATATATATCCTAAATGAATCAAATAACTATACTAAAAGCCCTTTTGTAGAAGGAAAAGTGGCCAATGGAACACTTGTTTTAAATTCTTATCGGGACTTATAGAGCATTATTTTATTTATGTAAAAATCAAACTAATGTAAAAATAGTTACCTAAACCTAAACAAATAATGTGCGATAAGTCCCGATAAACATTTAAAACAAGTGTTCAAATCGCGAAAGTGTGTAACTCGTCTTGTATGAAATAAATGTTTTGTTGAGTTTTTAGTGACCATAACTATATGACCATACCTATTACCAACACAAACCTATGTGTTGTTAAGGTGGTATGTTTCACTTATGGCGGGAAATTCATTTTTTTTTTGTCTTTGTAGCTAGGCTGAGTAATTATTTAAAAATGACACAGTGTTTGCGCAAATCGTTGGTTGTTCTTTAATTATTATAATGTACACATCAGTGTCAGTCATGTGTTCAGTGTATTATCATGTGTCTGTCTATTTAACAGAAACGCACCATATTAACTTACATTTGTCAATAAACCGTTTGAAACAGCAAAAACTAGTTTACAGACAAATGTAAGTAATAATGTGCATTAGAGATAAATAGCTTTACATGATTTTGTTAAGATTAATAATCAATTTGCGCAAACATCATGATCGTTTACAATAATTACCCGGCCTAGCTACAAGGACAAGAAAACTGTTTGAAATTTGAATTTCCCGCCTTAAGTGAAACGTACCACCTTAATGCAAAACAATGCACAATGTGTATCGAAGCTATACTAAGTATTACACTTAGTATATTGCATATAGTTATCTGTTGTTCAATGCTCCCTGTAGCCAATAGCTATGTAATGAAGTAGTCGGTTCTCTATCAGGTAGATTAATAATAGATAACAAAGAAAACCGAATGTTTGCTGTGTAATGTATCTAAGTGCTATTGTAACTAGTTATAGCTTTTCAACACAATACATAATTACTTTCTTGGAGAGATAAAAATTTGTGATACTCCTCTTCTCTATCTCTCTAGGTAGTGTAATCGTAATCTCAAGCGGTATCAAACTAATGTTAAATCCGCTCAGTTGGAAAATCACGCGAACGTGAACTTTAACGCGCTATGCGGTCGGGTGATTTTCCAACTGACCGGATTTAACGTTAGTTTGATACCGAGTTAGCAGTTGGCCGTATGGCCCCTGTAGTGTACCTACATCAGCAAATAGAAGGAAAAGAGTAAAATTTTCAGACAACAGAAGAAAAGTCACACTATTGACTACTATTACCTATGATCTAACTAAACGTCCCATTGGCTACTGCACATTCATCTATGACAAGGGTTACCATCCACCAGCATTTGTCCGGACATGTCCGTACTATTAGACCTTTGTCCGGCTTTGTAATATGTCTGCCTTTTTAGCTTGGGCGATGTAATACGACATATCAAAATTTAGAAAAGTCCTGACATAAAGCCAGACATTTATATTAAAAGTTCGGACATTTTAGATATTGGATAAAAAAATATTTTTTTTATATGTATAAACTAAAAAATCTTCTTGTAAAAATTTACTCTAAATCTATGTATAAAAGTAAAAAAAAAATGACCTAACGGGAAACCGTTAAATTGGTTAAATTTATGATCTACGTACATTATGACCTAACTCAAAATGTGAAAATTTTCACGTTAATTTATGACCTAGTTGAAAACGTCACATCGGCTACATTATTCTATGACCTAACTGAAAACTTCACATTGGCTACAATTACCTACATTATGACCTAACTAAAAATGTCACATTGTTTACATTAATTTATGCCCTAGCTGAAAACGTCACATTGGTTATAATTATCTACATTATGACCTAATTGAAAACGTTACATTGGCTACATTCATCTATAATCTTTATTCCGAAAACCCGTACGAAGCGTTTTGATTCCACTTTTATTATGCGAACTGCTAGTCAGTGGAATGCGCTGCCTGAATGGGTGTTCCCCGATAGTTACAATCTGGGTGTCTTCAAATCACGAATGAATCGTTTTCTTCTAGGCAAGTGTGCTCCACCGTAGACCGCATCATCGCTTTACATCAGGCGCGTTGGCGGTCAAACGATTAATATATCTCTCGTATTTGATTCTTTGCCAGCCTGAGAAAGTGCTTCGATCTTATAACGAAGCAAGTGCCGACAAACGGTCCCAGTTGGCAATGTTGGCAGTATTAGTATTGCCATTAGACAGTACACACGGCAACCGCGTGCACGTTGGCATAGGTTAGGTAGGCGACTACTGGCAACAGAGATGCATGCTTGTATCGACCCGCGACAATTATAACTCAGGGTATTTTCCGATGACACAATTCATTCAACAGCTTTTTTGCGTTATGAGTCTTTTGAAATGACAAAACTGGCAATGTGAGAGTCGGACTCGCGTACTGAGGGTTCCGTACCACCATCCAAATAAATTGTCAATTAATAAAATACAAAAAACAAGTGCAAAAGACAACATCACCAGACGGTCACCCATCCAAGTAGGTACCTACCGAGCGCGTTCGACAGGTGAACAGAAATTTGTCACCGACTCGCACTGGGCCATATTTATTATTTGTTGTTTTACTTTATAGTGCGATAGTGCGTGCTATAATCATGCCAAGTTTACACTAGAGCAAATACAAAAATACGTAAAAAAAAAATTGTTGTATGGGGACACCCCTTTAGTTTTTACTTTTTATCTTTATTATTATTTGTTAGTTATCCGCCGTAACATTAGATTTACTGTGACAATTTTAACTGGCTATCTATTACGGTTCGAAAGATACCTACTGCCGTTAAAAGGTAGGACGGACAAATATACAGACAGACAGACGGACAGCGTAGGATTAGTAATAGGGTCCCGTTTTTACCCTTTGGGTAGGGAAGCCTAAAAATGGTGCATAAAAATAGTTATTTGGAATGAAGTAGGTACGCAACACCAATTTTACTTATTATAATTATATGGCTATGATTATACTTCACTCTACAATACGTTAGTCTTTATATTACATGACAGTGTAACAGTGCGTCCTACCTGTCATGACCTACGGCGCGGAAACGTGGACACTTTCCTGTTAAAGTAGTCCGTAAGTTCGAGGTCGCCCAGCGAGCTGTGGAAAGAGCTGATTCGGCATTTTTCTGAGGGATTGTATCCGGAATGAAGTTATTCGCCAGAGAACCAAAGTCACCGACATAGCACAGCGTATTAGCATGCTGAAGTGGCAGTGGGCCGGTAATATCTGTCGCAGTACCAATAACCGTTGAGGTAGCTGTTTTTTAGAGTAACCGCGAATCTACCACAAGTTTGTTTGCCGGGCACAACCTATATATACCTGCTTGATTAAAATGCTAGATAGGTATAGAAAATATTATAAAAATAGGTTATCACCAACGACGATATTTTATTGATATTGATATTTTGTTGTTGGTTGAAATAATCTAAACCATGGATTACAGAGAGGATTTCGATATCAGTCCGAATTTTTGATAAGGTACTGATAAAGAGCCCCCCACATAAATATAATTATATCTAATCCTGAAAACTTCACGTTCAAGATAATTCACGCATGGCTTCAATAAGTACACTTGACAACTGCAATTTGCTACTGTCAAGTGTCGCCACAGTGCCAGTATCAGCGCCCCAGCATACCACGATCTAAAAAACATTCTTATAATAATTTTACATTAAACTGTCTCGCTCTCTCGGCTAATGAGAGAGCAAGACAAAATTCAAAGTAAGGTTTTGATAGGAATGTTTTTGAGATTTTGGTGGGCTACCTAGGCATGATTTGACACCCAAAACTAAACTGCTTTCCTAAACTAAGATGTTTTGGCAAACTATTCGAACAGCTTGCCAATCTTTGTGAAACGCAATGCAGAGCCATTTCGTGTCAAGAGCAACTTTTCAGGAAATTTGACATAGCGCCCAATCTCACAAGGCCCTGAAAGAAAACATGCCCATTGCCCATGCACGCCATCTGTTTTGACCTTGGCCGGTCGCAAAGCTCATCCAGCCCTAACACCGACACTGTATCTCCACAGTAAAATTTTATCCGTACTCTATTTGCAGGCTGTCAAAGCACATTTTGTAGGAGCCTACCTATATTTTAGCAGGATATAGGATTTGTCATATCTTAAACAAATAGTTAAGTAAAACGCAATTACATCATCTCTTTGAATTGATAAGGAGAGATAGCAGGCTCAACGACCCGGATTCTTAACACAGCGAAGTAAATAAATAATAAAATAATTCACGTGGTAAATAATAACAATATTACTTGTCACAAAGGAATCGTGTGGAATTACAAAGTTATATATATATATCCTACCGACATATTGAGACATAGATATTTTTAAAGAAGATATTTGATGCTTGATGAAGAAGAGGAGAGATGGAATCAGGAAAAAATCTGAAAATTAATATACTCAAGTGTGAGGGACTGAGCCAATCATCAGTTGTCTAAGAAACTATACTGCCTCGGCTATGTAGAGGGGATTAGAAGATTTAGAGAGGATACACCTGTGGGGTTAGACAAGACCCACTTTCTGTTAGCGTTAGCGCCTGCGGAAAGATGAAATTGTATGAAAATGACATTGACAATGAAGCTTGTAATTTTCATACATTTTCATCTTTCCGCAGGCGTTAACGCTAACAGACAGTTGGGCCGGCCGATCAGACCAACCGCGACTGGTCAACGGTCGATATAACGTCCAAGCTAAAGTCAATATCAAAAGTATTTATGGTAATTTAATTGGTACAGTAACAAGGTGGGTGGATAAGGAGGACTGACGACATAAAAACAACTGGCGGAAACGATTGGATGCGACTAGCGAGAGACCGGGGAGAGTGGCATAAACAAAGGGAGGCCTATACCCAGCAGTTGGTCACTCAGAGCTGATGATGATGATGAATAAAAACGTGGTATATAAAAAAAAATGTGTAACGTAATTGTTTTGATTAGATTGTCAACTGTGTGATCATTGTAATAGATACTTAATTACTTTGCCTAATACCTCACTTAATTATTTTTCACCTAGCGAGCCGTATATTTTTATGATAAGGTAGGTAATAACTGAAAAAAGTAGGCGTATCTCAATAATAGGGAAGTTCCTACCTAAGTTCACAGTACGAAAATCACAACTTGTTTGATGGGAAATGTTAGATAATTTATTTGCAGATTATTTGTTACATAGCAGAAATTACGCGAAAAAATATCAGCGGTTCCATAGAACATGGGTCATTGACACTCAACAAAATGTATGGAATAGTATTTTTTTCGGGATTCAGGGTTGGTCCCATAGTAAAAGTTGTTCAGAATGATGAGTACAATGACCTCCTTTGGGCTTAGTACACTCTATATGCGTAACCCTGTATATTACATGTACCTATCTATACAGAGTTATTTTTACTTGCCTATCGGGATAATAATGCCTATGAACACAATTTCATATTTTCCTAGTGTTAAAAATATTTTTGAAAATGCTTATTGAACAAGGTATTGGGTACCTAAAGAAAGTTCATCTATTCTATCCAATTCTCGCGGCCATTGATTCAATTCTTCCAAATCCCCTCGATGATATGATGCTAGCGTCCGTTTATACCAGTGAGAATAAAATTGCTCGAACCCATCGCCTGCAGGCTACCCTACTAATAATAAATATAGGTGTTACCTACTGTCAAAGTAAATAAATAAGCATATTGGTTTACAACATGGATGTTGAGTCTATTACCAAGGATCATGGATAGAATTCCTTTTGTCTATGCTAGTACTAAATTCCCAAATAAATAACGTATTTGTAGAAATACCGACAAGTAATTTTAGGACAATTTTTTTTACTAGCTAACGCCTAAACGTAAAACGGTCATTCACACTCGGCAAAATGTATGGAACAGAACATATTTTTTTCGCGATTTCAGAGTTAGTTTTACAATAAACCAGCTTTATATAAAAAAAAAACTTGTTCATAATGATGGGGGGTCCCCATACAACAAACGTATTTTTTACGTATTTTTGTATTGGCTCTAATGGAAAAACGGTAATAATTTCTGTTTCGGTACATAGGTACGGTACGGTATCCAAGTTGTAACGTAATCAATTAATATTAAGGTTGTCAATTTTAGTTTACACAGTTGTTAAGTTTCATACAGGTCATAATAGTTTCCTTATGCTATTGTTATTAATTACCATATACGTGATATTATATGATAGCAATGAAACCCATTATCTGTCTCTGATTTTAATTTCATACTGCAGAAGTGTTACTAGACTAGAAATTAGTAGTTAAGAAGTGTTACTAGTACTAGTTAGTCACTAGACATTTTATAATAAAACACACTACGCACACTACACTATATGAATACACTATAAAAAACGCTACATTAAAAAACACACTAAAAATTTACTTAACACTAGAGATACACAAAAAATACACAAGCACACTAAACACACAAAAACACTACACAATAGAAACACTACACTAAATACACAAAAACACACTCGTCAAAAAGGTTTGACAAATATATTTTTTTAGGTTATATTTTCCGCAATGTGACGCCTGAAAATGTATAGTTGAGCAGCGGGTTATAATGAAATTCAGGACAACACCGGCGGATAATAATGAAATTCAGTCCAACATTACATTAACAACAACATTACAATAGTTTTAAGTTTTGTTTGTACTAACCCAATGGATTTTTTAGTTGTCCTAAATAAAATATATGGAATTTGAATTTGAATTAACATTATTGCCCGGCTAGAACGTAGGGCAATAATAATTTAGGCAGTGACGGTTTTAGCACTACCAGCGCCTTGGGCGAATTTTCTGCGGGGCACCCTCCCCCCTTCCCCCCAATCTCCCATTCAAACCGAAAAAGGCAAAGAAAAGTTTTTTTAATGTATGAGGTATATATAATATGGCTATAAAGGCTATGCGGCGCCCCTTTATATCTGGAGCCCTGGGCGGTCGCCTAGGTTTGGTTTGCGTGACGTATAATTAGCCATTGTCGAGCAGGTGGTGTGAAAATGTAATTAATTAGTAGTTACCTTGATAATGTATGGCAATTACTATTTTTCGTTTACTAATTCACGTAATCATTCGTTTCTTACCTACCGCGCGGAGTAGGTAGTAAATGCTCAAGCTAGGTTATGTAAGTAAGTAGGTATACGTTTAATAGTAGAGCATTTTTTTTGTAATAAGTATGTATATCTATAACCTTGCTATAACTACTTACAATGCAAATAAAAATTTATCTAATCTAAATACCTACCTAGTTATCATTATTCGTAAATCTTATCATCAAAATATAGAAACGTTGCGCACATTTTAGTCTCATATCAGAGGTACAAACAAAATATTTAGCAATTAGCATAAATCGTAATTTTAATGAGAAAACATGAGTTCTGTATTTGATCTTTCGTTCTATCCCTGACCTTTATTGTTCTACGACACAAACTCAATGCATCCCCTTGAACCTGGGGAATATACCTACCTACCTACTTACTTACTTACTTTAATAATTGCAGTAGGTATACCCAAAGAGTATGTACGTGGTGTTGGCTTTTTGGAAAAAGTCAGAGTCACACAGCGGGCAATGGAGAGAGCTATGCTGGAAGTTTCTTTGCGCGATAGAATCCGGAACGTGGATACCTATTCGCCAAAGAACCAGAGTCACCGACATAGCTGTTAAAATTTGCAAGTTGAAGTGGGAATGGGCAGGCCACATCGCTCGAAGAACCGACAACCGATGGGGAAGAAAGGTTCTGGAGTGGAGACCACGAACCGGAAGACGCAGCATAGGGAGGTCTCCCACTAGATGGACCGACGACATTGTGAGAGTCGCGGGCATCCAGTGGATGCAAAAGGCAGGCTGTCGTTCAGTGTGGAGGTTAAAGGGAGAGGCCTTTGTTCAGCAGTGGACATCTTCTGACTGATGATAATGATGATACCCAAAGATAATATAATCACTACGTTTAGGTATACCTAGATCGAGGCAATTTTACGTGTGAAGTGAAACTTACTTACTACTACGTAGTTTGTGAAATTAAACTTTATAATTTCGCACTCTCTTGGTTCTACGAATATAAATAACTGGCGATATCTAGATGTGATAAGTTCCTCTGGAGAACAAGGTATTCTAAAGCATGTATGTGCAATTGTGCATAGCAATAGAAACCAACAATAATATTTATTTGCGTCAGACCGAACTCAGATAAAACACTGTATTGCTCTACCCAGATCTATCTCTAACTGTAAAGGTCACCGATATATTTATGGCCACAATAGAGGATGGGATTTTATAAGCAGTTTTGTCCTTCAGGCACAGAAGACTTCAGGTTCAGTGCAACATTAAAGAGTAGAAAATAGTGAGGATGCTGGATGCCACTATCGCAAATAAATGCCCTACCAAATAGCTTGCGAGAAATATTGAAAATTCGGCAGTATAACAATATTTGAAGTGTTTAAATCGCGAAAAAGGATAACAATCTAAACAAAACCTAAAAAACTAAACTAATTAAAGATCGTTTATACTATCTATAGGCAACGACAGCCTATGGATAGTTCAAACTGTGGTTCAAACGATCTCTGATTTCAGGCAACGTGCCCAAAATGCATGCCGCGTATTACCTCGCTGGATTGCGAGGCGAACTTTCCCACCAAAATATAGGTCAAATAAGGCCAAATAATAATATGAATACCAAAATGTTATATTAGAGTAGGTAGTTTTGTTTCCGATGGATATTTAAAACATAAAATATCACCGCATTACAAATATTTTTGAACTTTACTCTGATGTTTGATAAAATTAAAAGTTTAGTTCCATGTCTCCTTTTATGTAGGTAGGGGTAGGTTTTAGTCCTTCTGAGGGCCTTATTCACAATTTTTGTCATAACAGATTTTAAGAACTTTAGTAAAGCTGCATTGTTAAAGATACGAACAATCTGAATGCCCTAGGCAGTGCATCAATAACTGGCAAGCGACTTTATCAACTAAACCAAATACAAGCAAACGTGTTAGCTTTTATTTTTGTTTCACTTGCCATTGTAAAAAAAGCATCAAACGAACACTAATCTGCTTAACCTTTATACAATAAACCGGCTAAGTGCGAGTCGGGCTCACGCACTGAGGGTTCCGTACAACAAAAACTTCAAATAACAAATTACCAGTTTTAACTTGGTAATGCACAGAAACTTGTCACCGACTCGCACTTGGCCATTATTTATTATTAGTTGTTATGCATTAAAGTGTGTACTAAATAATCATGCCAAGTTTGACGCTTTGACGTAGGTATTACCATTTTACATTAGAGCTAATATAAAAATACGTTTGTTGGACCCCCCCTTTCGTTTATTATTTATTATTATCCGCCGTAACATTATTATATTCTGTGAAAATTTCAACTAGTTATCTATTACGGTTCGAAAGATAGGTATAGCCGTTTATATAGGGTAGACTGACATACAGACAGACATTTTAGCCTTAGTAATGGGGTGCCATTTTTACCCTTTGGGTACGGAACCCTAAAAACTGTTGGATGCATAGATTGTTGAAGGTCTAACGATAAAAACATATATATAAAAACAAAAATAGTTTTTATACCTACCTCGTTTTAGTCAACTACATATTTTTTATTTGATTTTTATTATAATAATATTATACACTTGTTCGTTCCAAAGTTACCTACCAAATATAAAAATTATTTTGTGATACGCATGAGTTTTTAGTAAATTATATTTGATTGTTGAAAACATTGAGCTTGTGTTCATTTGATGTGATCATGAAGTGGCCAAGTCAAGGTCGCATGTGTTGTGTATTTTCTATCGCAGGTAATTTTTTTTAAATGTTTTTTTATTGACAAGGCGATGCCAGTTTTTCTGATTTTTATACTCTCTAAAGAGGATTTAGGTACTTACCTACTGCTTAGGGGTTAAAAGTAACAAAAGGTAGGTAGTACCGGTAATACGGTACCTATGAATAGAAATTACCGTTTATAATCGTTTTTTATAAGTAGGTATATAAGAAGAGAAAGATTCTATTAAAATTTTCCCCGTCAGTATTATTAACCGTTTTACGATACTAACCTACCTTTCCTACCTACTATTATCGAATGAAGAAAGAAGACAATTTTTTCCAGGCCCACCGAATTTATTGTATATTGATGGGTATAACACTATAAAATTCATTGTTTTTTTTTTGTACCATTCGGACGAAAGATAAGGTAAAAATGAAACCGGAATAATAATATAAAGAATAATATGTGTTGTTTTGATTTTTGCCACAATTCATTCATTTCCCTTATAAAATCACTTGACCGGAACGTTTTTAATACGAAAAAGGATGCATGCTTAGGAATTTTTATACAAAAATAAATAGACCATATTTTACAACAGTGGCCATAGTAATCGGCTTTTGTCAATATTCCGGTTTGATCGGATATAGCTAATATTACCACTAAATTTAGAGATTATGAGGAACAAATCGACATGAGTTTCATTACTATACGGTATTAGTTTGGGGTGGGCCTATTTTTCAAACAAAAGAAATTGTCTTATTTCCTAATCTAATTTAAAATAATTTTCAAACATATAATTTAACAAATTAAGTAACTACACTTCACAAATTTTGTTTGGCCTTTCCATTCACCAAGAGAACGGTGACCGCGAATCCAAAGAAGGAAAGTAACCAAACACGTTAATTTGCCTCAAACTAGATATTAATCTCGTTTCGCACAATGTGAACAACTGACAAGCTCTCGGTTTTCTTTGCCTTGCAAATTAACCGGCTAGAAAACATGAGGCAGGAAACACTATTTATCTTGTGACATAAATACATTATGTAGTTATTTGTATGTAAGGATATACCGTAGTACTTACTCAAATAACTACGGTATATCCTTACATACATATTATAATTATTTTGTAGTTATTTGTATGTGAGGTAAACCGTATAGTTCTTACTCTGAGAACTACGGTATATTCTTACATAATACATACATATAATATTTATTTTCATATAAAATTATTTTGTAGTTATTTGTATATAAAAAGAATATGACGTATTTCTTAGAGTAAGAATGATATTCAGAACAGATATAATGAACAGATTTTCTTAAATCATAGCTATCAATACTCTAGAACTCTAGAACAAGTCACCTTTCAAACAACAACAAAATATCGGTTCAGCCGTTTGGGAGCTAGAACGCCACTGACAGACACAGATACACAGGTTAAACTTAGAACACCCTCTTTTTGCGTCGTTGGTTAAAATTAGGTAATTTTCGTACGCTCATTGTCTAAAACATAAATGAACCTGAAATAAACCTGAAAATGAAATAAAGTAGGTATACATAGTATATATGAAACTGAAATGAAACATAAATTAAAAATGTATTTGTACAGACATGTAGTTTTAAGGACCTCATGTAATGTGTACTGGCAAAATAAATTTATTAAATAAATAAATACACGCAGTTACATTAACAGCGATTAAATGTCCACTGCTGCTGAACAAGGCCTCCCTCTTAGAGAGGGGTGTTGCCATAATCCCCACGCTTGGCAGGCGGCTTGGAGATCGCAGTACGTTCACCGTGTACTAACAGGACGCTGCTGCCCATCCTCCGGTGGTTCTGGTCGCAGTTTTAGGACATACCCCCGGGTATGCAGTTATTTCTATGTAAATATATACCGTAGTTCTTACTCTAAGAACTACGGTATATCTACTACATGTATTTATGTTTTTGACAATGAGCGTACGAAAATTCCCTAATTTTATTAACCAACGATGCAAAAAGAGAGGTGATGTAAGTTTAACGTGTGTATCTGTGTCTGTCAGTGGCGTTCTAGCTCCCAAACGGATGAATCGATATTTTTTGGTTGTTTGAAAGGTTACTTGATCGAGAGTATTCTTAGCTATGATTTAAGAAAATCTGTTCACCTGTTTGAATGTTATCAGCCTTTTTATTGGAGGTTTTCAAATTTCAATTTATACTTGTCTTGTTAACTGGCAGGCTTAGGTTGTGCAAAGTAAATTAAAAGGAGTGAATGAACTCATTTAAACCGTAATGTAAACAATCTTTTATTCAAAACTACTACTAAACAGGTATTTTAAACGGAATATTCTACCTACCAGGCTACATTGATTTCTGTTTTACTCGTTAGTGTTTATTCTTTTTTAATTTTTGTTGATAAAAAGGCTGTTTTTGGTAGTAGAAGCGTAACTATTTAACCTATACAGGGTTATTTAACCTATATATTTAACCTATAACAACTTTTACTAAGTGGAAAACCAACCCTAAAATCGGGAAAAAAATCAGCAAAATGGTCATTCACACTTGACAAAATGTATGGAAAAGCTGATATTTTTTCGCGATTTCAGTACTATGTATTGGGTACTATGGACACATTTCGGCTTAGTACACCCTTTTCACGTAACCCAGTATATCACTATCACTACATAGTATAAAACAAAGCCGCTTTCGCTGTCTGTCCGTCCCTATGTATGCTTAAATCTTTAAAACTACGCAACGGATTTTGAAGTGGTTTTTTTAAATAGAGTGATTCAAGAGGAAGGTTTATATGTATAACTAGCGACCCGCCCCGGCTTCGCACGTAAATTACACCCGTGCGAAGCCGGGCGGGCGGGTCGCTAGTAAAGTAATATTAGTACACCCTATCAGACAAAAAATGGAGATATGGAAAGGTGTCGTGGCGGCACTGGCGAGTGCGAACACATCTGGCCTAAAAAAGACTCGATCGGTTCGATGCTTTAAGCCGAACTCACCCAACAGACGACCTTGTCACCCTTTTTTGCATGTGGTCTATTAGTTCATTGGTGTCGCTACCAGTTTCTTGTGGGCGTGAAAAAATAGTAAGTACCCTTTACAGGTTGCGGTATAGTGAAAAAAAATAATGAAAATTTTAGACATTTGAACACGAACTATAATTGTATGCATATCTCCCTTGTTTGTCTAATCTGACCGAACACCTAAATAAGTATTTCAGTGAAGAATTCGAGGTCATCTGAGGGCATCTGAATATCACAGTGTACGACTGTACGTACACTTACCTAGTACAGACAAGACAAACATTAGCGACTTTAAATAAACTGATAAATCATGTCTCTTCTATGCTTCAGGTCATTTCATAAAAACATTATTTTTAGGGTTCCGTGTCTAAAGGGTGTAAACGGGACCCTATTACTAAGGCTACGATGTCTGTCAGTTTGTCCGTCCCCGTCCTATCTTCGAACCGTAATAGATGGCCAGTTGAAATTTTCACAGACTATGTAATGTTACGGCGAATTAACTAAGAAATAATAATAAAGTTAAAACTAAAGGGGGGGGGGGTGTCCCCATACTACAAACGTGTTTTTTAACGTATTTTTGTATTTGCTCTAATTTAATAACAGTAACACGTACAAGCGTCAAACTTGGCATGATTATAGTACACACTCTATAATGGCCAAGTTCGAGTCGGTGACAAATTTCTGTTCACCACCGGTTCACGTATGATCACCGAAGTTAAGTAACGTTGGCCGCAGTTGGTACTTGGATGGGTGGCCGGGCGTGATGCCTTTTTGCTCAACATTTTTGTACTTTAGTAGTTAGTGGTGGTGCGGAACCCTTAGTGCGCGACCCCGGCTCGTATTTGGCCGGTTTTATTTATAGGTAAGTGACTAACTGTCATAAAGGTTGTGCCGACCTTTTTCAGCCTATTTTTAGGGTTAATAGCTCTCGCATTTTTAAATAGGTATATGTAGGTACTACCTACCTATTGTGATTTTTGCTAGATCAATATAAAAATTCCGTATTGATGATTTATCACCTGATTTTGTTGCTAAATATTGAAAATGTTATTTCTTGCTTACAGACTCCTGCCACAGCTGCGATCGCACATAAATGATTAAAAAAATACTGTTTAGCTATTTAAAAACTCAGAAGATTCTTAAGAATAACATTGCAAATGTTTCAAAGCAGTTTTTTAAATGAAGCAGGTTTTTTTGGCGTAGGAGAACCAAAAAACTATTTTACAAGTTTTTCGATCTTTGCCAACTTTATAGTAGGTAGGTAGTTACCTATTTTTATATAAAATTCTCTACATGATGTATGGAACAGCTGATATTTTTTTCGCGATTTTAGGGCTGTCCCCCATACTAAAAGTTGTTCATAATGATAGGTATAACCTCAGATCAGACAAACATGGGAGATGTGGTAAGGCGGCGTGGCGAATGCGAACCACATCTGGGGCCTTACGGACAACAGCTAACTGCGGCACCTAATCCGCTCAGTTGGAAAATCACGCGACCGCAAACTGTATCTGGGCGCGATAAGGTTCACGTTCGCTTGATTTTCCAACTGAGCGGATTAGGTGCCGCAATTAGCTGTTGTCCGTAAGACTCCAGGCCTAATTGGTTATATTATCTTTGAACTGACCCCTTTCGGCACAGACTAGGTAAAGCTACTACGTAGCCTCGTTTGGTTTAGCAGGTACACCCTTACCACGTAGGTAACCCCATATAGTAGGTCTAGGTATATACCTACCTTATAGCCTTAAAACTAGGTAGAACTGTGCATTAGCATAAATACGATATAAAAAATATTATAGAAACAGCATTTAGCAGGACATCATCATCATCAGCCAGAAGACGTCCACTGCTGAACATAGCCTCCCCATTTAACCTCCACACTGAACGACAGCCTGCCATCTGCATCCACTGGATGCCCACGACTCACAATGTCGTCGTTTCATCTAGTGGGAGGCCTACTAGGTACGCTGCGTCTTCCGGTTCGTGGTATCCACTCAAGAACCTTTCTTCCCCATCGGTTATCGGTACACAGGTATCAAATAATTTTGATGTAGTAGGTTACTTACTACCTTAGAAGAACTACATTTGAATCTATAGGCATCGGCTTCGAAAATAATACTATACCAAAAACTTGGCTAACCATCAATTTCATTGGAATTCCTAACTAACAATCGTATATAATCATTTATCTACCTAGTTACATTGGTTCTTCAGTTACTTATTAGGTTCGCGCCATGTCATAAACCGCAGAGCGGAAGCCGGATGTCTCAATAAACGTCGACCTACCTGCAATTATTACTATAATGTATACCTACCTACTTTAGTGGATGACGTGTACCAGATAGGTACCAGTTGTGAATTATACACTTCTAAGTATCGATAAGCAAATTAGTAATGAGATGAGACCACTCACCGAGTATTTGCAGAAAGCTGTCCTCCAGTCTCATGGTGGAGGAGAGAAGGTAGTCTGTCCCCTCCAGCTCGCTCGGCACCAACACGTCGCTCCGCATTTTCAATTTATTCACTCACGCAATAACGTCCAAAATCCAACGTCTCCGTCTCTACAGAGACACCATAATATCTGCAAACTGATCACTGAGATATCACTGCAATTTTCCTTCTTGACTCGCTTCAATTGCGTAATTATGGGCAGTTAATTGCCGCAGTCTAATCACTGAGTGGAAAACGTATTAAAAAATAAATGTAGGCAAGATAGTCCGTAGTCAGTTCACTTTGGAGTCTCGTTGTTGTGTGAATCGGAGTAAACAAGCGCCGGGGCCGGTTTATTGGTGTTTCACGTGTATTATGCGAGACGATAACACGATAGTCGCCGCCGCTCGCTGTGGCGCGCAGTGTCTCCGCGGGGACGGACGCGGGGCTACTCGCGCGTTCGCTCCATCAGCTGATCCACTATAAATAATTATGGAATCGTACGAATGCAGTTAAACTGTGCCGATGTCCCTTGCTCTGCCGGCACGGCCCGCACGACTCGTCCCTTTCGACCTACGCTGCGCTGGGTTCCCAACAATGACGAATTATCTTTGGTTCCCGAGGTCCACTCAAACCAGTTATTTCGTAACTAGTTGCTAGAGGAGAACTTCTTTCGAAAACAGTTACAAACCATGAACAAAAACACGGATTTCATTGTGTGTATTTTACGTTATTTTAATCCCTGCAGGCATTCAGTGGATGCAGATGGCAGGCTTTCCTTCAGTGTGGAGGTTAAAGGGGGAGGCCTATGTTCAGCAGTGGAGGTCTTCTGGCTGATGATGAATCCCTGACATTTCGAACACTGCAGTGCTATTGTAGTCTTTGCTGTAGTTTCCGTGGTCACAGAAATGTTATGAAATTATTTACAAGTGCCGCCAAGTGTTTCATTTCAAGTAACCGCGTAAACCTAAGAAATCATAATATAAATTGGAATTATGAAATATAATTGCAATTCTCAAGTGAGATTTTTTTATAATAATTACTGTGAGAACCTGTCTTCCTTTAGATTTTTATTTTCGGTCCAAGCATTTATTTGCTTTGATAGCTACAATAAAATAAAAAAACTAAATTAAAAATACGATTTCTGATAACTTTAGCTAGGTTTTTGAATGTAAGATTTTTTTTATGCAGCTTTTTATAAGGCAGCTGTCACATCACAGCATATACCCGCTTGGACCGGGCATAAGAATTTAACGAATTTAACGATTTAAGTATTTTTGTCAGAAGACAAAATAATTATTTTATATCTTAACATTTCTCAAATGCCCAGCCCAACAACGCGCCCGTGCCGCAAATGTCGTGTAATCTTTAATTTATAACGCTATATTAGTGATAAAGTGTGATAACACAAGTAAAACACCTAAATATTATTTTCGGTTAGTAACTAATCACTTCAACAAGTCAGCCAGGTCAATAGGGGTCGAAGCGATCTAAGGATATTCTCTCCGCTGAAGGTTGTTAAACAACTTGTTTGATCTCTAAAAATTGGTAAATAAACGATATAGGTACCTACTTATGTAAAAACGTGGCGGAACTTGTTAGGTTGTGGTTTTAGAACTTTGAAAAAAAAAGTTTTTGGGCTCCGTACCCAAAGAATGAAAACGGGACCCTATTACTAATCTTACTGTCTGTCTGTCTGTTTGTCTGTCCTACCTATATCGAACTGTAATAGATAGCCAACTGAAATTTTCACGGAATATGTAATGTCGGATCGGGCGGATTGACTAAGAAATAATAAAAGTAAAAAAAGGGGGGAGGGCCATACAACAAACGTGTTTTTTACGTATTATTGTATGACCACATCGACGCTTACCAACAGGCGAGTTGGTGGTCAAACGCGGACTTATCAGCGTTAAAAAAAAACTCTAATGTAAAAACGGTAATACGAGTATGTACAAGTAAATAATGGCCAAGTGCAAGTCGGTGACAAGTTTATGTTCATTACCATGTTATAGCTGGTAATTTCGTTATCGAATTTTGTGGTGGTACGGAACCCTCAGTGCGCGAGCCTGACTCGCACTTAGCCGGTGTATTTTTTAACATTCGCGGTTTGAACCCTTGTTTTTAACGTAAGGTAACTAGGTACCTATTTTTACCTATATAAAATATTGCGTGATAAGTCCCGATAAACATTTATAACATGACATTCTTGTTAGTAATCTAAGTAGTTTCAACTAGCTACGCCCCGCGGTTTCACCCGCGTGGACATTTTCTCGGGAATCGAAGGTACTATTTTCCGGGATAAAGAGTATCCTACCTCCAACTATCTTTATGCAAAAAAATATATGGAATAAATGAACAATTGATTTTATTTGTTTATATTTGCAATATATAGTTTAATTATATTTAAACGATTTCATTTATGACCGAAGTAGGTATAGCCGCCATCTTAGTTTTTCTTCTGCCTGTCTGAACTAATATTATCGCTTCCAAATATCAAAATTAAAAAGATTTCAATACAATTACTATTTTTTTTATTATGTTTATTATTACGCCCATAAACCTCAAATCATCTACACAAACTTTCGCAATTATACATCCATTAAATTCGGTCCAAGCAGTTATTAGCTCTGATAGCTGCAATAACTTTCAAATAACAGAGCTAAAAAAAACGAATAACAGGGCTAAAAAATTTGGGTAGAAAATAGTAGTGCAAGAATATTTTATTTGCGCACGCAATACACTTTTATCTAAAAAAATGATATTGTTATTTTATTTGAGTGGATTATAGCATCTTATTGGATTGTGATAAGATTGGCTAATCTCCAGTCGTTTGACAATGCGGCTGGCTAGATAATTTAGATTATAATATATTTATTATCTACTAGCTGCGCCCCGCGGTTTCACCCGCGTAGTGATGAAATATGGTGATGATAAGTAGCCTATGTCACTCTCCGGCCCTTGAACTATACCCATGCAAACTATCAGGTCGATCCGTTGCTCTGTTGCTGCGTGAAAGAGTAACAAACAAACACACTTTCGCATTTATAATATCAAAGTATGATTAGCAGGCAACGATTTGATACGCGGACCCTCTTCTCACAATCTTAATTCGGCCCTTTCGAAAAATCCTTGGATTTATATAACAGCCCATTAACACCTTATAAATTTCAGCTTTGGGTCGATCGAGATAAAATACAATATAGAGTCACAATCGTACCTAAAAATGTCCGAACCAAAACTCGGCGCACGCTACGAATTGCGCAGACTTTTTGGTTAGTGTCAAGGTAACCACGATCCGACTACAACGCCGCGCGATGCCAGAGTGGACAACTGACGTTGAACACTATGCAAGCGACATAACGTCTAAGTTGGAGTGAATGTGGCATTGTGAAGTATATAATTGATACAATGTATGTACAATGAAAAACGAAATGTGGATATTCGCCAAAGAACCAGAGTCACCGACATAGCTGCTAAAATTTGCAAGTTGAAGTGGCAATGGGCAGGCCACATCGCTCGAAGAACCGATAACCGATGGGGAAGAAAGGTTCTTGAGTGGAGACCACGAACCGGAAGACGCAGCGTAGGTAGGCCTCCCACTAGATGGAAAGACGACATAGTGAGAGTCGCTGGCATCCAGTGGATGCAAAAGGCAGGCTGTCGTTCAGTGTGGAGGTTAAAGATAAGATAAGAAAAGATAAGATAAAGTTTATTTCTAAGCATAAGTTACATGGACATTAACACAGAATACAAAGAGAAGTAGAGAGTTACACAGTATTAAAAAGATAAATAAATAAAAAAGGAAGGTTAATAAAATACATTTCTAAATCAGATATTCTGTGCGGTACCAATGGGCCCCAAACTAGGCAAAGCCTGTATCTTGGTGGCCCAGGCTCATCGGGTTACAAAAAGAAATATGCGCGTGCTTACGTGATTTATTATATACTAGCTGTTGCCCGCGGCTTCGCTCACGTAGTATTGAAATCTACTTTACTACCTCCCGTCTTTTTAGTTTCAGTCTCGCATCCATCCTGTAATCCACTCTACTCCTAAACCACCCTTTCCGCTCCAATTCTGCATTCACCCCCTAAATCCACTCAACTCCCGTTCTTCTCTTTCCGCTCCAGGCCCGAATCCGTCCCGAAATCTACTCTTCTTCCGCCCCATCCTTACTGCACCAGTCCTGCATTTGTCCCATAATCTTCTCTCATAATACAGTCCCACCCTTTCCGATCCAAGTCGGCATCCGTCCCGTAATCCACTTTACTCCCTTTCCGCCTTTTTGCAATCCAGCCCCGCATCCGTTCCGTAATCCAATCTACTTCAGTCCCACTCTTTCCGATCTAGTCCCGCAGCCGTCCGCTTCACTCCACTCCCATACCGTAATCCAATATACACCTATTGCGCCCTTTTCGCTAATAGTCCCGCACAAAACTATAGTTTTTATCTATGTAAAACTAAAAACATTAGTGATTAGACCGACTTCAAAATTAGTAAAATACGCATTTCGAGTCAGGCTCACGCATTAAGGGTTCCTCACCACCACAAAATACAACCATCAGTTATTGTCTGAAATAGTCGAAGTAATTGCGACGCAGTCACATATTTAATTCTTTGCTACAGTGACGCTCGAGTATAACACAATTATAACTAACAAAAATTTGTCACCGACTCGCACTTGACCATTATTTATTATTTGTTGTTACGACTATATAGTGTGTAGTATAATCATGCCAAGTTTGACGCATTTTTACATTAGAGCTATTAAAAAAATTAGTAAATAATTGTATGGGGGTTGGAGACCCCCTTTCACTTATTGACTTGACTATTATTACATTTCCAAGTTGATCCACCGTAACGTTACATATTCTGTGAAAATTTTAACTGTCTATCTATAACAGTTCGAAAAATACAGTCCGTTAACAGGTACGACAGACAGATAGACAGAGTAGGCTTAGTAATTGGGTTCCGTTTAACACCCTTTGGGTACGGAACCCTAAAAACCACGTAACTGAGAACCTTTTTTAAAGTCGGTTAATAATACCTGTGACACCGCTCCACCGCAGCACACCATTGTTGAAGGTAGTCTGGAAGAGGTCGCTCATAGCGATAAGGCAGTTTTTTTTGTTCCCGTATTTAATGCAATCTTTTTGTAATATCTTTTTTATGGTGTTGATAATGATTATTTTATTATATTACCTACTAACCACATAATAATGTGCAGTATGAAGGCGCTGCGCGGATTATAATGGTCGCGTTATTTTAATTTTACATTATCTCATGAACTGTGCAACTAAACCACATACTGTAAACGGCAAAATTCATCTACATTAAGTACTCCTGATAATAAACTCATTTATTTTTGTAAAGATTCATAAATTAGATTACAAAACTGCGTCTAAACATGACCTTATAATTTTAATTTTTATTCTGAACACAATAACCGGTTATTATCATTATTGTGGTTTTCTTATAAGAGTTAGATATATACTACCGCGGACTTTTTTTTTAAACTACTTAAGAACTACATTTTTGTCAAACATAGTACTCACTTATCTCAAACCGTTAGATCAGCGTACGCCGAAAAAGATGCCAATCAGCTAATTTTTCTCCGACATGTTTTACTAATACGGTTATTTAGTGTAGAAAACTAAACTTTATCATTATAAAACATAGCCTATGGCACTCAGGAATAGTGTAGCTTTCTATTAGTGAAAGAATTTTTAAAATCGGATGAGTAGTTTCGGAGTTAAAACAGAACAAACAAACTTACAAACTTTACCTGTTTATAATATTAATAGTGTAGAAAACAAGTTGTTTTTTTTTTGACTAGTGCTGGAAGAGCTACCGTGTTTAAATTTAATTGTGTGATATTTGGATGGTGTATGATGAGGGTGTGTATGTATTTGTAATGTATGTATGAATGAGTACAGTTGAGCGTATGTATGTGTGAACTGGCTCGAGTGATGTATGAATGAATTGGCTCTAGTGAGTAAATGTTTGTGGAGATGCCTGATTTATGGTAGTTTGTATGGTGGGTTTAAATGACAAGAGGGAAAAGACTTAAACAGGATTACAACATATCAGAAGTGCTGGCTCAGCTTGTGGGATAGGTAAAGTAGTTTGGATGGGGATTATAATATTGAAGAGAGTCTTCACTGAGGATTGTATTGGACGTTTGAAAGGGGGAGGCCTATGTTCAGCAGTGGACGTCTTCTGGCTGATGATGATGATGTACAATGACGCTCGGACGTTTTTTGACTGAGAGATTGTGACTCTATAGGAATTGTATCTCGATGTTTTGGTTAAGAAATTTTTGATATTTTGTGTTGAAAGTCAGTCAGTGAATGAGTGACTGGTATTTTCCTTTTATATATACCTACAGGGTTGAGCGGAAAGGGTGTACTAAGCCGTCTATTTTAGTACCCTACACTATGAACAACTTTTACTATATACCAACCCTGAAATCACGAAAAAAAATTAAGCCGTTCCATACATTTTTATTATTGTTTTTATTTACTATAGAAGGAATTTCATGTAGTATTAGTTTTAGTTTCCGCAGATTTGATAATTTAGTTTAAAAATTAAAACTGTCTTGCTAACTATTTGTAATCAGGTATACGGGTTGCCTTGATACAGGCTTTGCCTAGTAAGGCAACCAACAGGAACTTTTATTTTAAGTAATTTCGTTGGAAATAAAAATATTTAGTTTTTTTTTTATTTTGAATTTGTCGAGTGTGAATGACCGTTCTCTATGTAACAGCTTTTGCTATTTTAGATTTGCTCCCATAGTAAAAGTTGTTCGTAATGAAAGGTACTATGGACTCCTCTCAACTTAGTACACCCTTTCCGCGTAACCCTGTATAGATTGTTGTTCAGTTATCGTCAGGTGTGGTATGTAAAGATATCGCTAAGATAATGCATCGCCGTATATTTAAGATAGGGAAGTAAATAAGAGTGCAGTACGATACGACCTACTTTTGTGTAGATTGGGCGGAAGAGCCACCATCGTATTTTCTGAAATTTTGGAAAATAAAATTTTTGTTTGTTAGTTTCCACCTTCAAAAAAGTATTCTAGATTTTAAGGATTATTGTATATTTTAGGACTCGGATTAAAAGGGTCTGAATTCGTTTTTTAATGTTTATTACCTCAGAACTCTGTCATTTATTATCAAAAGGTTTTTTTATTGAATGGATAATCTTTCAGATTGGTCCCATAGAAATTTCATGAAAATCGGTTTAGTATTTTGGCTTTTAAATCAAAATAACTGGAAAATTCGGTTACTTGGATGACAATATTATATCACCCAAGTAACTTAGGTCTCTCAGGTAAAAAAAAACCTTAGCAAAGATTTTTCATACTATACTACGAGTACGTACGTACGTACGTCTTAGAACGTTGTACCCATAGATAGATCTCATCTTTGATTGTACCCTTAGTGGTTGGGAGTTGGAGTGACTAGGTACTGGTCTCCCGTAAAAAATGTAATTTTTTTCATTTACTCACCTCTATGGATAAGTTTGGTAACATGTAAATAAAACCTATACTTTTACATCGTCATTAATGACATTGAAATTGTTTATATCTTGATTACAGACTTTTATGACCAGTTTCCTGTCACGCTTTCAATAATTTTTTATAACCGACTTCAAGAAAAGAAGTAATTTCTCATTTATTTGTTGTTATTTTAGGGTTCCGTATCCAAATAGTAAAAACGGGACCCTATTACTAAGCCTACGATGTCTGTCTGTCTGTCCTACCTTTAAAAGGCTGTATCTTTCGAACCGTAACAGATAGCCAGTTGAAATTTTTGCAGAATATAATATACTCGTATAGCACAAAAGTAAAAACTAAAGGATATTTTTTTATTACATACACATACATCATCAGCCATTAAATGTCCACTGCTGAACAAGGCCTCCCTCTTAGAGAGGGGTGTTGCCATAATCCCCACGCTTGGCAGGCGGCTTGGAGATCGCAGTACGTTCACCGTGTACTAACAGGACGCTGCTGCCCATCCTCCGGTGGTTCTGGTCGCAGTTTTAGGACATACCCGGGTCCAGGTATTTTTCTAGGTATTTTTTGTATTAGCTCGTATGTAAAAACGGTAATACGTACAAGTGTCAAACTTGGCATGATTATAGTACACACTCGACAGTATAATAAATAATGGCCAAGTGCAAGTCGGTGACAAGTTTCTTTTCATTACAAAGTTATAACTGGTAATTTTGTGGTGATACGGTACCCTCAGCGCGCGAGCCCGACTCAAACTTGGGCGGTTTTTTCTTATCCAATAAAGGTACAGAATCTGAATCCAGTAAAATTATTTTTGTGGTAGGTTTGTTATTCAAAAGTACGAGTAGGCATGGTATGAATGATACCTACATACATAATAACTTTTGTAATTCCGTCAGTTTGATACGAATCCCTACGTAAATGTAAATCCTTCATTTAAATTCAAATGTAATATAAATTATGTAAACGCCGATCATGACTTGAAGTTATACACTGCGCCAAGTTATAGTGCTAACAGACGCACGAACGCGACTGACGGACCGCCGTCCAACCAACGGGAAAGAATGAGTGAGAATATCATATTTCCCTCTCTTTCTCTCCCATTGGTCAGACGGCGGTTGAGGTCAGCCGCGTTCGAGCGTCTGTTAGCACTATTAAAATTAAATCCCTATGAAGTTAAAAAAAAGTTACCAACTCAAAATCTTATTTAAACAAGCAAAGGAGGCACTTATCGACGAAGCGTAGCCGAGGCCAGCATACGTGCATCCACAAATGCCCAGAAGCCGACAAGTCTTATGTTGTACTTTTCTCAGACATTGTGATGATATTCATGTAAAAAAATACATAAATAGTTTGTGGTAATTTCCATATTTCATTTTAAAATTGAAAACGTTATATTGCCATTTCCAGTTGACTATATGCCTGGAACTATGAGCCAATCACAGCACCCTAGCAATCTGGAAATCTTACATAATATACTTTTGTGCATTTGCCTTTTTTAGTGACAAAACGTAATTAAATATCTTTGCGCATTGAAATACGCAGTAAAACATATAAGAGGAGCAAAAATTCGGCGCCAATTAAAGTTTACGGCCTAGCTAGACCTTAGTCTAACAAAATTTTCCTCGAAGCGTGTTCTTGAAATAATATACATATTAATTGTCATGTTTGAGAAATAACAGGTAAGTGTTAAATTTTTTTGTAATTACCTCATAGAATAACTGAGCCATAGAGCCCAATTAGCCCACCTACAAAAACAAAATATGTTCAAAAATAAATAAGTTATAAGTATTTAAATTTCATGCTAGACAGAGACCGCGCTATAGTACGTTATGACGTCAAGCCGTGCGCGCGTCATACAAATGCTATGCTTTACACACGCTTTGCGAGAGAACAGCGAATCCGCTCTCTATCCCCACCAAAAACTTTAAACGTTTATATCTCAAAAAAAATTCAGCCAATAAAATTATTTGTTTCTGTATTCCTAATGTATTTAATTATATCATTCGCACAACCAATTCGCTAGTTTGTAATACATCAGGCGAGATGGTGGTAAACCGCAAGCCTATTTTTTTTTTTTTTTTTTTTTTTTTTTTTTTTTTTTTTTTAATATTAGGTCACAAGCTTATTATACAAGGATAACAATAATTTAGATCCAAAATACATTTATTTTTATTTCATTAAAATTTATACAAAAATTGTAGATATTCATAAAAAGCATTCATAAATCGCGTACAAAAATATACGGCAATAAAGTGTGATATAAAACATTTAGAACTGAAAACTCTCATATAAGTTCATTACAAATCTGCAATATTTGAATACTTATGACTAAATATTTAAATTATTAAAACTAATGGCATATTTTTGTACAAGCAACTTGATTTTGGCACTTGAGTTTACAAATCTCCAATTCCATACTTAAATATAAAACATTTTAGATTCTGGCTCTTTGCACATTACACTAGACAAATGTAATTTTTAAGCTTTTGTGAGATTTGGACACGCCTTTAACCCCATTTTCTTCTTATATATATATATATAAAGGCGATGTTTGTATGTTCGCTATGGACTCCAAAACGGCGGAACCGATTTTGACGGGACTTTTACTGGCATATAGCTAATGTTATAAGGAGTAATCTACGCAGCTAGTTATTAATAAACGTGGAGTAGCCTTGGAAGTTAGTCCATGTTGTGTCTTTATCTTTCTTTCCAATTTGGAACTCGACCGACAAAGACAAACGACGGATTAACTATTCTAAGCCTACTCTCAAGTTTATCAATTCTTTTTTTTTTCGGGGGTTTTTATTAAAATCGCGATTAAATTTCGTTTTTACATACAAATACATGTACCACCAACCACCACAGTTAGCAAGTGCGGTCGTTTTTGATTGTGTATCCATACCTATACATGTCCAATTTAATATATTAGGTTATTATTGAGAAACTATAAAGTTTTAATACACCCTTTGCTAATTTAATACCCTGATCTGACACGGTGTCCAAGCTGGCTTCTCCATCTAGCAAGCATAAAATCAGACGATAAGTAAACCAGCGACTTGCGTAGCATTGTTTAAGTTGGTCGTATTTTACGAGTAGTGTACAATACACTACATATTTATTACACACCGAAAATACAAATAAACATAAAAAACAAATATACGGCAGTATAATGGGCGGCCTCATCTCCCAAAGCAATTTCTTCCAGGCAACCTTTGGATGGACAGGACTGAAGAATGAAATGTGTAAAGACCCTTAAGTTATACTCGAAAGGCATAAACAGTATCGGATTAAATTAAATGGGGTTGGCAACTGTAAAAGCGGCGTTAGCACAGGACTGCGTTCTGAACATGTGGAGTTCGATTTTTCCGTCTATTTTCACACTAGCTCTGGGTACAGAAAGACCCGGTTGTTTTTATAACACACAATTTAGTATTGCTACTGCTTTAAAAATCATCACTCTAGTGAAAAAATAATGATTGCATTAAATATACCATTTTGCGACACCAAGAGTGTCACGACTTTCTATATACAAATGTCAGTATTTTTTAACCATTGATTTCGACGGTTGCAGCCGGGGTATTCGCTCGAACGTTCGGAACGACCATGTTGTGTTTCGGTTCTTTTAACACTGACTTTATTAACAACAAAGTTGCTGCACTCTGGGCACGACTAAACATACCACTTAAACGCAGCCCAGCTATTTTTGGGGAATTTTGACATCATGACATAATCTATATATATAAAAGCGATATTTTATATAGGTCAATACATTTGACATTTGCCAAATAAAATAAAACCTTATAAAATCTTTTATAAGGTTTTTACTAACTATGACAGCACCGCACCATCTGTTAAAAGTTTCTATGAGCCAACCCACCCAACTGAGACGCAAAATTTTGAGATACCATGAAATGAGGAATCAAAACATTATTTTCACAAAACAGAAGGTACATAAAATATTTGTCACGATTGTAAATTTATACAAAATCCCATATATTTTTACCATATTTTATTTTTTAGGCGTGTAGGTACATATTTCGAGATTACACTTAGCAACTAAATAAAGGACGGAATATAATAAATAAAGACGAGATACAAAATTAAAGCCAATATTTAAAGAATTGTCAAAGAAACTTAAATACTAGTTATATGGCAAAGCTTATTCGTACATAAACCTATTCTTACATTTAGTAAAGTGAATAATGTCTAAGGCACTGGATATAAAGGCACATTGATATTTAGCAAGTAACTAAATAAGTTATTATTACAGATTGTAATAAATGGATGTGACCCTTTCCTGAGGCATGCTTAGACGAGAACAAATCAAATATTTCTTGTCTAACGAGATATTTTGGCGTCCAAGCGTACCGAATACATTTTATTTATATTACACGGGAATTACTCACGTAAGATTAAGCCGGTTACTCCGACTATAGTTTCAACCGCATTAGAAAAAAAAATGTGTGAAAACCACGTCAGTTTCCGTACCGAATATGTATTTTGATAGTATGGGTTGGGTATATGTTACCTCCACATACTTTTATTATCCACATAAAAGGTCTGTGGTTAGTCCACATTTACACACATTGGCCGTGTTTGCCACGATACCGTTTTTAAGTAATCTCTTTGATATTCTCCCTATCTGGCTTACAACATACTGGAAATTGAACTTTTTTACGACTTTTTAAAATTAAATTCTAGTATTTCTGGTCATGAAAATTTTTGAGAACAAAAAAACCTTGAACACGTTACATATTGTACCCATGCGCAGCAGTCTGTGGTCCACTTTAAGCTTGAGTGTAAACGGGTTTCGCGCCAACGTGAAAAAAAAAAACATGTCGGCTCGTTGGATTATTTTCCTAAATTTGTGTATTTTCGAGTGTTCATGTGTAGTAAATGGTTAATTATTATTTATTAAGTGCCCGTAAACGTGCTCGAGTGTGGGAAAGTGATATAACGAGGTGAAGCATGTCTTTTCGTGTTGTTTCCAAAACTCCATAGGAGCCTCTTGTAAATCTCCACCACTTTACAGGGGCATGAGTTTGACTTGACTGTGACTTACTTTGCTTGACTCTGACTTGTTTGACGCTTTTAATACTATGTAAACATGTTTATCCCGTCGAATGTGTTACGCACTGCATGTCGGCGTAAGCGAAAAGTGCTCCGACGTGCGTATTGTGTGTAAGAAGATTTATACACAATACCAATGGTATATAATATTATGCACGTATTTTATACTTTTTGTTTTAAACTTTTTTATTTATTTATCTGAAATGTATGTGAAATTCCCCATTTTAGCCATAACAAAACCCTTCGCCCAAATTCGACGGGTTAATATTACGACTAAAGGACATTGAATCAACGGTCATGAAAATTTCAACAATTTTTTTTTTAAAGTTGTGAATGTTCTCACTATTACCCCTTATCTGCTCGGGCGCTCAAATATCTCGCGTGTATTGCCAAGCCGAACAAAGTCACAAAACAATACTAGCATAGTTTACTAAACAGTGATAGAATAAGACTTAAATAGGTACTTACTTATACTAAGTTATTAGTACACATAACAGTAGGTAGCTAATCAACCTAACACATTTATTGTTAAGCGAAATAATAAAGTTAATTCAGTGCACCATTTCTTAAAATTGTACACTATTGTGACAGTTTTATTGGCTGTGTTTGTGTCGTTCGGTGTGGAGGTTAAAGGGGGAGGCCTATGTTCAGCAGTGGACGTTTTCTGGCTGATGATGATGATGATTATGAATATCCAATCTACTTTTTTTAACAGAACAGAAGAGAAGTGGAACTTCTTACTTGTGTAAGTATGTCTTTCGAAACAGGAACGGTGCATGTAACAGCGCCGAAATATCGGGAGCTCATTCCACAACTTTACCACGGTAAATATCCCGTAAATAATCATATAACTTTAGTAAACAACCGTGATAGTTTAAAACAGTGTTCTATAATTGAAATTGTCAATTTGATATATTTTAATTTGACACAGTAAAATGGTAACAAGTGATTTTTATTTCTCGTGTCATGTTATTCCGTCAAATTACAAGATATCGAAAAAAACATTTCTATGTTTGTAATGTTACGATAGACACCAAGACATGATTTTGTTACTTTTTGGAAATTCACACTCATTGATTTTATATCTTCAATAATGTGAAAATGTGCGAGCGAGAGAGCTGCAGACGGGAACAGTCCTCTTAAGAATATGATGCACAGAATCTAGTAGGCAATAGTTAAATGTATTACACAGATTGCGCGTCCACATCTTCTCCGTAATCGAGGTCGTCGTAGCTCAGGTCTTCTTCCACAACATTCACTGCGGTCTCCTTGCTGCCGGGACATGCCAGGCACCTGCAAGTAAATAACAACGCATTATTACTTTATGGCTATTTTTAGGGTTCCGTACCTCAAAAGGAAAAAAACGGAACCCTTATAGGATCACTTTGTTGTCCGTCTGTCAAGCCCGTTTTCCCTTTTCCTCAAGAACGCGTTATTAACCAGTACATATTAGTGTACGAGCATGAGTATAAAAATTGAATAGTAAAAGGCCGTGCGACGTGACTTTTATTTCGAAAACGTCATACTGGCCACAGAAAATAATGTCACGGTTATAGTAATAGGAGTAATAGTCTTCACCACTAGGGCATGACTTGAACTTGACAGTGACATACTATGTTTGATTCTGACTATGATTTTGACAGTAATTTATAAACTTTCGCGATTTGAACACATGTTTTAAATGTTTATCGGGACTTATCACGTATTATTTAATATAGGTAATAAATATGTACATTTCGCTCGACGTTTCGACCATGTTACCTATATTAAATAATACGTGATAAGTCCCGATAAACATTTAAAACATATGATTTTGACGATATTTACTAATGAAAAGCATGACGTGTTCCAATCGCGAATGTTTGAAAGTTACATATTTTACAAGGACGGTGTATACCTCCCCTTTAGGGTATACAAAGTGCTTGATGTTTTACTACATAAAAATTTAATAAAGCTAAAATCGTGAGGAAAAAAAAAGGTTTTTTTTTTTTTTTTTTTTTTTGCCGTAGAATGAAGAGCGTTGTCATTCTAGTAGTTATCTGTGATTCTAATGGCACATGTAACATAATATGGAGCTTAATAAATATTAATTTGCATGTAAAATATAATTAATAGTGTCCACCTGTTCGTAACGCGATACCGTGCTGTATGGTAATTAGCGGCCTTGGTGTCACAGGTGTGCTTCTGCAATCTTGTTTGTTTCCTACTCTTGTAAAATGGTGTTCTAAGATTAATATACGATTCGGCAAACGTAGCCCTGAGACTTGATGTAGTGACAATATACAGGGTTACGCGGAAAGGTTGTACTTAGCCGAAGTGGGTCCATAGTACCCATCTTTATGAACAAACAAACAAACAAAGTAATTTATTTTGACATAAATTTAGTTTTACATAACGTGATTTTCCATAGGCTTCCGAACTAGTCTGGGACTGTGTGTCGGGTGCCAGTGGTTTCTCTTATTATAAGAGTACAATTATGCCAAAGCGAACACTGTTATATCATGCAAAATAAAAAATATAATTTAGAATTTAGTTTTTTTTTTTAGAAGATTTAGAATTATTATACAAATACAATGTCAAAATTTATAACGCCAAAAAGAGAAAAAGAACACAACATACAAAATAATAAAAATATTAATTAAAATTTAAAATTTATAACATGCGCGTTTGTTTTAGGAGGGTTTAGTGTTTCAATAGATTCCATTATATTTTATTAAATACGTAGACTGTCTAGCATATCTTCAATATCTTTATAATCAAATTTACAGTTTCTATTATTAGTAGGACCAATGACAATATAACCACATGATTGGTCATATTTTACCGCGCATAAGCCAAAGGTTCTAGCATGTTAACCCAAACTATTTCGATCGGGGCCAATCCTAGGCACGAATTGAATTAATGACTTGATTCTCCAATCACAAGCGTCGAGTCGCGTCGAGTCTCCAATCACAAGATGCCCCCCGCGATCGACGTTGCATCATTTTTCAAAATGGAATTTTGACTAAATGTGCGATCAAGTGGTTATATTATGTTTAACAGTATGTGAGATAAATGTTAGTGGAATTTGTCCGTTTTTATTCTCAGTAAATAATTTGAATTATCTTTGTATGAGACCAATCCTGAAATCGCGAAAAAAAAATGCTGTTTCATACATTTTGTTGCTGATAGCAGCTGATATTTTTTCGCGATTTCAGAGTTGCTCTCATAGTAAAAGTTGTTCATAATGATGGGTAACTATGGGCCCTTTTCGGCTTAGTACACCCTTTCCGCGTAACCCAGTATGTAAAGCAGCCAGCAGTAAAAGCTGAAGATCAGGGTTACCATAATCTCAAACACATCCTTATAATAACCATACATTGACTTTTGTTTCGTTCTCTCAGCTAATGAGAGAGCAAGACAAAAGTCAATGTAAGGTTATTATAAGAATGTTTTTGAGACTATGGTAACCCAGCAAGCCGATAGGAGTGCCTATGGGAAACGCTATGTCCAGCAGTGGACATATAGGCTGATTTTGATGATGGTGTCACAGACAAGACCCAAGTTCCAAGGAATAGTGGTGAAATTTGAAAGTATACTCTTCAAATGTACACCACCCAAGTTTAACGTCTGGAGGTTAAATCT
Source organism: Agriopis marginaria (assembly GCA_932305915.1). Lineage (NCBI taxonomy): Eukaryota > Metazoa > Arthropoda > Insecta > Lepidoptera > Geometridae > Agriopis > Agriopis marginaria. Next base: position 6,138,239 of record OW029932.1, read on the forward strand.
CCTCAAAAGTCACATACAGCTGCAATATAGGAAGAAAATCGTACAAATGCAACTGTGCCCTGTATCATCTTGTATGCTTGTTACCTGCTTTCGTTGATGCCGTAATAGACGCACTTATCGCCGACACACTCGCAGCATCCATCGTGGAACCACCTGCAATATACAGTTTAATTCATTGAGAAATAATGCCTAATTGTTACTTACATAGAGTCGGCAAGACGAATATTCGATATGTAAAATACTTACCGCATTTTGAAATTGAAATTTGTATGGAATTCGAAACGTATTTTACGTATAGACTTTTCGTCTTTCGTAAATACATATTAAGAACATTTTATTTTATTTTTTATAATACCTTTTTTTTACTAACCTATTCTGTCCCACTCCTGGGCAAAGGTCTCCCCCATTTCTTTCCAGACAGTGCGATAATACTTAACTTAACTAGTATAAATGGGAGAAACTCACTATCCAAGTAAGATAGCGTCTCGCCATATTCTAGCTTTAACAGATTACTCCAGATCAGGGATAGCGAAACAATGGCAAGCGACATAATATTTTGGGCACGCCACCGATCGAAACGGTTTGCATTTTTAACAGACTTGAAAAAAGGCGGAGGTTCTCAATTCGACTGTATGTTTGTTACGCGATTACTCCGCCAATTATGAAATGATTTTGATGATGATTTTTTGTTTGGTAGGTCATACACCAGAGGTGGTTCCATATGAATTTTAACGAAATCAATTCAGCGCTTTTTGAAATAATCAACAAATACAAAAGAAAAATACGATGGCGACGTTTTGGTTGGCGTTGGTTTGGTTTGGCAGATGACGTTATGGTTTGTGGTTCCCTTCGGCAAAAGTTTTGATGAGGAGTTTTAACCGTCATTTTATACTTTTTAGTTTAAGTTTGTACATGTAGGTATAGTCTAGAAGTCGGATTTCGTTTTTTTGTTGAAATGAAGAGTTTTGTGTTGATAGTATTTTCATTATTCAATATTAATATAATACCTATAATCATTAAGTCAAAATTATTTGTTGGCACGTCTAGGCCTTTTAATAATTTCTTTAGAAAAAATGGCATTGTGATTCATACACGTTCGCCATCCCTGCTTTAGACGTTTTGCTTACAATTCAGTGTCCGACACCGCGTAACGCTTCCCGCGTTGTAAGTTTCGACCAAAAGACAGGTTTATTTTTATTTTATTTAAATAGGCTTACGCTTGGCCGCTAACTCGCCTGATGTTAAGCGATGATGCGGCCTACGATGGAGCACGTTTGCCTAGAAGAAACCTACTCACTCTCGACTTGAAGACACCCAAATTGTAACTAACGGGGAACACTCAGTCAGACAGCGAATTCCACATAATAGCAGTTCGCACAATAAATGTGGAATCAAAGCGCTTTGTACGGGTTCTCGGAATATCAACCATAAAGCGGTGTCGATTCCTCGTGCCCACTCTGGCAGTCCGATAGAAAAATGGACAGGAGGGAATCAAATCATGCAGATGAAGCTGAAGCTTAGGCCTGTCATAGTTTTCAGGCAACTCGAAGGACCATATAGGACCACCATAATACGCGCCCACACCGAGATTCATACAACTTATGAATAGCATACTTTCTCAACAACCAGGGGCCTTACGGACAACTGTGCCCTTAGTCCCAGATTTGATAGTTTACGAAAACTTATTTCGTTTTCGTCTTGTTCTATACATTGCTGGGCTAAAAGGTATTCGAAAACTTTTTTCGTATTAGAGTGAAGCAATCTATACCGCCGATAACTGCCAAATTTAGTTCCTCCACGTTTCCGATAGAGGCGCTTTACTAAAATGTATGGAACAATACGTAAACGAAAAAAGTTTTCGTAAACTATAAAATCTGGGACTAAGGGCACTGCTATTGCGGCACCTAATCCGCTCAGTTGGAAAATCACGCGACCGCAAACCGTATCTGGGCGCGATAAGGTTCACGTTCGCGTGATTTTCCAACTGAGCGGATTAGGTGCCGCAATAGCTGTTGTCCGTAAGGCCCCTGATCTGGATATATTTTTTGATAAAATGGGCAAATTCAGTTTTGTCGTCCTTGCCCATTTAAGCTGCAGCATGTAATGTTTTGGATTATCTGTTTGTTATAATATGCTTATTCACTACATAGTATAAAACAAAGTCGCTGTCGCTGTCTGTCCGTCCCTATGTATGCTTAAATCTTTAAAACTACGCAACGGATTTTGAAGCGGTTTTTTAAATAGATAGAGTGATTCAAGAGGAAGGTTTATATGTATAACTAGCGACCCGCCCTGGCTTCGCACGGGTGTAATTTACGTGCGAAGCCGGGGCGGGTCGCTAGTTTGAAATAAAGAATAATAGGCATGTTACCGCAGGCTGTTGGCGCCCATGGAGCGGCACGACGCGCGGCACTTGTCGCACGACATACACTGCGACATATACGCCACGGTGCAGTTGAGCGTCACAACGTCCCGACTAACAGGCTCCGACTCTTGCTCCACGCTCTCTGGAAATATATCACATCAATACAATACAATGACTCGGCAGTAGTTACATATTTGAGGCGTTTGGGCTCGAGACATTGGGCCCTTGGGGACCGGGAGCTCACCTCAATTTCAAAAATCTTTCAGAGCGTCTGGTCGCGTGACCAAAATGCTGGCGTGTTTCTGGCTCAATGCATAAGCATTGCCATTCAACGTGGTAATGCCGCCAGCATGCTGAGTACGCTGCCAACTGGTAGTGGGCAGCATTTGGATTGTCTTTAGACCTTCAACGGTCTATGGGCAGTCTAACTGTATTTGTAGTGTTAGTTTTAGCTTGTATTTGTTTAGTTATTAAAGGCACTTGCCCAGTTAAAATGACTCTTTATTAAAATACCACAAATCAAGGATAACATAAACATTACAATAAAAATATTATCTAGGCTTTTAACGGGCGGCCTTATCGCTTAAAGCGATCTCTTCCAGGCAACTGTGCACGGAAAGGAATTACACATCACAAAATTTATGAACGAGTTGTGACCCACGTGGACATTCCCTCAGGAACCGTAAATTTTTAGGGTTCTGAACCCAAACCGCCTTATTACAAAAAAGTCCATCAGTCCAGGTTTAAACCAGGACTAAAAAGTCCGAGTTTGTTACGGTACTAAGGGATTAAAACTTGACCTTATTACAAATCTTCGACTAATCGAGGACCAGCTGATACCAAAGATAGTCCATGGTTTCAATATTAGCCACAGAAAAGAAACAAAAATTGAAATCATTCATTCGTTCCTGCAGGTTTAAAACACACTTCAAAAGCTTAAATAATTATTTATTAATGCAATTTAAGATATTTATCTATCTTAAATTGCTGTTTGTTTAGGTTTCAATCTATTAAACAAGCATAACTTATTATTTTGAGCACTTTTCAAATTCATGGCATAATACGATCACGTGCGACGCCAAAATCCTAGCGTAGAAAAAAGCTATGCGCCTGTCCCGCGTAATTCGAGGCGTTCAGATAAATATTAGTAATTATCCAAAGACATTAAGTAGTTCAATGAAATCTTTGTAATTACGGTGGGAAAATTAGCAATGTTCTTAAATTTTCTCATAGCTTCCTCCTGTTCATTTAATGTAGCTCGCAATTTTATAATTATCTATGAAATAAAACATCCCTTGCCATAATACCCGCTACATTTTTGCAAGTTTTACTGACTGGTTGAGATACACTATGCAAATCGGCTGTAATGTCTTGAATATACAAAGAAAACAATAATTTAATGCATCAGTGTATATTTTTTACTTTTTGCGTAAGTACCTACCTATAGCTATATTGTAATCTACCAAGGTTATAAACAAACACTTAATTCATGGCGAGCCCAGTTGCATAAAGCGCAAGCCACTTGAACTTCAGGGCTTAATGGGCTTCCTCTAGGATCGTGGACCAGATCCTCACGTAAAACATGCACTATTTTTGGGCCAAAGCGTTTTGTGAACCTATATTTATATCTTAATTCTTCGTCACTTAATTCGAAAGGATTCACACGATGACGAGGTCTATCAGATCGCCGCGATGCCTCCAGCATGTCCAAATCTTCTGAATTCATCATGTCAATCGTGTTTAAATCCATTTTAAACGATATGTAAATAATAAAAACACTAAATAAAATAATTATAACCAAATTCTGTTAGTACCGAAGTTAGTCCATAGTTAAACTAGGGGTCTCGGCGGTCTAACTTTAGTACCATAGACAATCCGTGTTTTACAGAAAAACTTCGTTTTATAATAACGTTTATTTTAGTCCATGGTTTAACCTGGTACTAATCCTAGTACTAAAGTTAAACCGTGTTTTGTAATAAGACGGAAAGGGTGTAAACGGGACCATATTATTAAGCCGACGCTGTCTGTCTGTCCGCCCGTCCTACCTTTCAACGGCTGGAGATTTCGAACCGTAATAGATAGCCAGTATTTACAGCCATTTTTTTTACAGAATATTAATCTTACGGCGGATTAACATGAAATAATAAAACAACAAGTACAAAACTAAAGAGGTGCCTGTACCCATACAAAAAACGTTTTTTTAAACATATTTTTGTATTTGCTCTGTTGTTAAAACGGTAATACTTATGGTAAGCGTCAAACTTGGCATGATTATAGTACACACTCTAAACTAAAGTAAAACAACAAATAATAAATAATGGCCATTTGGCCATTACGACTCGGTAACGAATTTCTGTTCACCACCAAGTTAAGCAACGTCGGGCGCGGTCGGTACTCGGATGGGTGACCGCCTGGGCGTGATGTTGTGATTTTGTACTCCTTTTTGTATTTTGTAGTGGTACAGAACCCTCAGTGCGCTAGCCCGAATCACACTTGACTGGTTTATTGTATTACAAAAAAGAAATATTAAAATCTAAAATATTACATGGTAACGTTTTACTAGATTAATAGTTAGGTTTTAATTTGTTGATTTTTATTTTTATTTTAACAGTCCAAATAAACATGAAATATCCCATCTTTGAATAAGTGAATTGTTTAAATAAGTGATCAAACATAGCTGGCACTCAGGTAGATCTCACATTCCATGCAGATGAGTCATTTATCTCCACAGGGTTTCTAATAATGGCAGTTTTTTTTGTCAAGGTATAATCCAGATGGCATTTCAAACTCTGTGTTCTTTAAGGTCTTGAATTTTATCAGGATTTAGTTTGTAACTAACTAGCTGTTGCCCGCGGCTTCGCTCACGTAGTATTGAAATCTACTTTTATCTTTTTCTTATAAAAGTGAGATGTAAGCTATAGCGGACTTTTTTGTAAAACTACTTAAGAACTACATTTTTGTCAAACATTGTATTTACTTATCTCAAACCGTTAGGTCAGCGTACGCCGATAAAGAAGCCAATCAGCTTATTTTTCTCCAACATGTTTTACTAATACGGTTATTTAGTGTAGAAAATTAACTTTTATCATTATAAAACATAGCCTATGACACTCAAGAATAGTGTAGCTTTCTAATAGTGAAATAATTGTTTAAATCGGTTCAGTAGTTTCGGAGTTAAAAGAGAACAAACAAACTTACAAACTAACAAACTTTACCTGTTTATAATATTAGTGTAGATGAATCATTCGTTAGTAATAATAATTATTCCTTAGTTACACTGATCTCGATTCATTTTATCTAGGTACCTAATTTTAAGTTTGTTTGAATGTAAATATACAGAATGTTTTGCTTGTGTATTACAAGTAAGTATGTCAGTACCTAATTATTGATAACTAGTAGGCCACCCCTGCTTCGCACGGGCGAAGCCGGGATATATAGCCTATGTCAACCGGGGATAGTGCAGCATTCCAATAGTGAAAGAATTGTTCAAATCGGTTCATTAGTTTCGGAGCCTATTCAGTGCAAACAAACAAACAAATCTTTCCTCTTTATAATATTAGTATAGATGTAATGTCAATTTTACTAAGCTAGATGTAAAATAAAACACAGAAATATTGCACGTCCGCGAGGATGAACTGTTGATTAAATTAATCCTCACTTAACTACTTTAAATTACTCTATGTACAATACACAGTTTTCTATATAATATTATAAAGAGGAAAGATTTGTATGTATGTTTGTAACAAATTGGCTCAAAAAGTACTAGACCGATTTTAAAAATTCTTTCACCATTTGCATGCTTCATTATCACTGATTAATATAGGCTATTTTAATAGGCTATATAACTATACCCATGCGGAGCGGGGGCGGACCGCTAGTCTATACTTCTATACTAATATTATAAAGAGGAAAGATTTGATTGTTTGTTTGCATTGAATAGGCTCCGAAACTACTGAACCGATTTGAAAAATTATTTCACTGTTGGGATGCTGCGCTATCCCCGGTTGACATAGGCTATATATTTATACCCGTGCGAAACTGGGGCGGACCGCTAGTACTTTATACAGCCTCTTGCCCGCGACTTTGAGTGCGTGGTAAAGTAGTCTATGCTACTCGGAGATAGTGTGATACCACAGAATCGATAATAGTTCCAAGTCATACTTTTGATTGAAATGACAGAATATCTAGGGGCATTTTTCATAATTATTGTCAAACGCATTTTGAAAACTTGGCTCCTGTGGCAAAACTTGTTGTTAAATTATTATAACGAAATATCTGTTTAAAGATTTCAGAGACTTCTAAAGTCAAAAATACATTATTTATTTACTTTATTAGTTTAGACTCTATACTATGGAGTTTATATGTAGGCAGACACAGACCACATGGCTGTTCTCAGAAATGTTAGAATCAACAATTCCAATATTAGAATTCATAGAAACAACAAGTTTGTTGCAATTTCCTGAACATAACAATATGCATTATTTGTACAAATCACAGCTCAGATATTAAAATAAATACACACTGAACTAAGTTCTTACTAAAGAAATAGCATAAAGCTGGAAACAAACTATCGGACGCGGCTGATGGACGCGATTCAGTCTTTCCAAAGACAACAACGGCTGACGAAAACATCCAGATTTCTGTCGGACGTCCGAACGCTCAAGGTCAGCCCAAGGTTACGTCCACGACTTACGTCCGATAGTTTGCACAGCTCAATGTACATTCATTATCTAGATATATTTATCTCGTGTCCGTCAGCCGCGTCCGATAATTTGTTTCCAGCTTAACGCAGCGCCTACTATAAATAAATGCAACTGCAGTTCGGCCGCTGAGAAACTTCGTCTTACAGCTGCAATAATATTGTAAAAATCTGAATGAAAACACTTTTAATATTTCACTGTAATACATTGGCTACCTGCTACAATCTTACGTTCAAAAAGCAAGTAAAGCGATCAGAATTTACTGTTTACATTAAGTTATTTTGCAATGTTATGGCAACTTGGCCACCAAAAAATATTTGTCAAGAAGGGCTTTTAATAGTTTTATTGTGCAATATATTCTGATAGGTCATTAAAAACGTGATGCCTAGATGTGTCCTGCACTAGATGTGTGTTTTTACCTGCAATAAAAACTAAACTTTTTTTTGGTCTTGGAGGTTTCTGAATCCATTAGGGTAAAACAGCTAGTGTTTACTTACGTAAATGATAAACCAGCTGTTTCTCCGGTGCAGGTCTGTAAGCAGACAGGTCAATATCCACTGGGTATGTGATGGACAGCCATCTCTGCTGAGGATCCGGGTCACTCGTCAGAGCTGAGAAGAGCCCGGGTACTCCATCAGCAAGCTCCTCTACATATGATGTCTTTGATAGCTCCGTTTGGGTGTCATTGGGCTTCGGGCACATGTCTGTTGAATAATTACCAGTTAAGTATAAGGTTAAACAGAATGGTGGTCTTAAGTCGAAAGAAGGTTATTAAACATGACCATGGCATAATAACATTGCATTGTGAATTGCACTTTAACTTTTTTTACCAACCCTAAAAATAGCAAAAACGGTATTTTATTATGATACCTGAAAAGGCACTCATAGATTCAGGTTCTACCGAAGTTCATATATACACATATTTCTATGTATCCCGTCCGTTCATAAAGTGCACAGGTCGCTTTTTTCGAGGCCAGTATGACAGTGATAACAAGGATCTTCCTGGAAATGCGTGCCTACCCCAGGCATTACGCATGTATCCTTCAGTTTGTACCCAGGGTATAAGGCAGTTTAGTCACCAACCCAATGCTGCCCTTCGTTACTTTAAGGAGCTTGGCTGGTTTGTGTAGGCTGGCAGGGGTAAATGCACAATACACCCCAAGCGGGACGTCAGTGCAGGACTTATCGCCCCCATCTCGAATAAGAATAAGAAGATCCAGTTCAGAGATATAGTGGTCACCGCAAAACATCTTTTTTGAGAGGAGCTCTCGGAGATCAGCTGTAGCTCCTTTCCAAATAAATATTTTTACTAATACTAAATTTTAAAATACAGTTAAAAGATACCATAATATGTGTACAAATTTTTAGATCAATAAATTTAAAAGTTTTCTCAGAAAAATTCTGGAAAATTCGCTTTTTTCGGCCTTCTAACTGTATATAACCCCCCTTAAACAAGAGCAAGCCAGTCGGACTTCAAATGAGGCCCAACCACCAGTTTAACTTTTAGTGGAGTTGCAATCCTAAAAACACATACTTAATTATATGTTATATATGGTACAGGAGCATGTGCGCTTTACAATCTGATGGCATCTGGTTCGATCCTCGGCCCTGAACTGAAACCAATTAGTACCTAAATAAATTATGTGCAGTTTCGATGCTATCGCTCAACAATGGTGGAGGTGAATGGTGGTCAATCATGATGAGACCGGTATGTACAAGAACCTCAAAAGTTAAAGACATGACATTCACCAACATGCATTGGGCCAGATTGGTTGATTAGGGCCCATCCTCTCGCTCTCTGAGAGAAGGCCTGTGTCCCAGCAGTGGGAACATGATAGGCTGATAATGATGATGATGAAAGTATGCTAACCGGACCAGCAAGGGTACAGGACTCCACGTTCCTTACAAAAATAAAGTGTCAGACTAAAAAGCAGATAGGTAGGATGTTTTACTTACCAACGCAACTGCAACATTCACTGTACAAAAAACTGAGACAGTTGAAGCAGTCTTTACAGCAGGAGCAGTCTTTCAGATCGCATTTACATGACTGAGTCAGCATACATTTCGACACAACACTGGCACAGATAGCTTCGTTACACGCGTAAACTATCGGCACTACGCAAATTAACGCCACTGCGAAATATAATTTTCCAGACATCGTGAAAACAAGAATTTGTAAACAGAAAAATAGGCCTATGCGATAAACAAAACACGCCTGATTTAGAAACGCATTGATTTTTTAGTTCTTAATAATTCGGACGCCCGTGCACACTTTAGATACTTTAGTTAATTGAGTTTGACCTAAGCTCGGAAATAATTGTAAACTTTATAAAGTTCACTTCATAGTTAGTGATTGTTTAAGAGTTTATAGTTAATATTCGTCCTGCACCTACATCTGCGTCAAGAACTCAAGACGTCTACCCAAAACCCAACACGTTCTTATATACGATATAAGTATATTCCACCGTTGAAGTTATAAAACTATCTTTTGTTTTGTTGTAAAATTAAGACAAGAAATTAAAAAGCAATAAACTCCTCTCCTCCTCAATCTGAGAACGAAATAGGGATGCCATAATATTTTACGAGATTTCCCATCCCAGTTCCCACCCTGTCTTTTGATCTTTGATTTTTCTACCAAAAAGAGTTTAAGGTGGTAAGATTCACCTATGGCGGGAAATTCAAATTTTAAACGGTTTTTTGGTCCTAGTAGCCAGGCCAGGTAATTATTTTAAAATAAAACAGTGTTTGCGCAAAATTTTGGCTGTTCATTACATTATCATGTACAATTAGTTAACAGTAACGCACCATGTTACTTACATTTGTGAGTAAACCGTTAGAAACGGCTAAAATTAGTTTATTCACAAATGTATATAACAATGTGCATTAGAGATAAATAGCTTTACATGATTTTGTAAAGAATAATAATTAATTTGCGCAAACACCATGGTTGCTTACAATAATTACCCGGCCTAGCTATAAGGACAAGAAAACTGTTTGAAATTTGAATTTCCCGCTATTTGTGAAACGTACCACCTTAAAATAAAATTTTTATGATTGACTGTCCAGGGTAATATATTTTCCGAATATCCCCATACATTTATTTTTACCCAAAATTTCAGACAGATACTTCTAGTCTGGCAGCACTAGAACGAACGAACCACAGATAATGTAACCGGAAGCTAGAAAGTGAATTGCCAGAAACAAAAAACCTAATCAAAACGGAGTCTGCCATCTTGCGGGGAGTAGTCAAACTAATCAAACCATGTACAAAATATATAATTATACCACATAAGTATGTATGTACAGAAATCTAGAAATATACAAAAATAATACTAAATTATTAGGAAATTTATTTAAAGGACCTATGTAATAAAGATATACATGAATATTTCCGGGATATTTACCGTGGTAAGGTTGTGGAATTTCAATCGAGGTGATGGTTTTCAGCTCGCCAGTGCGAGGAATAGGTACATTAGGTTGCTTTAAAAATAAAAGTCCGCGTTCAAAAAGTTTTGTCGGGACTTAGGTACGAGTTCGAGTTCCTGTGATAACCGTAGCAAAAGACTAAGAATGAGGGTAGATCGTTTTGTCTGCACCTAACTTTTTAACTGTTCGACCAACCAGCCGCATTTTTCAGTCTTCCCGTGAACATGGTGCATATAACTGCGCCGAAATATCGGGAGCTCATTCCAGAACTTACCACGGCAAATATCCCGTAAATAATCATATAACTTTAATGGGCAATCGTGAGTTTAAAACAGTGTTTTACCTATGTACATTAGGTACATCACGATTATATCACGAATTAAAAACAATATGAATTGTACAACTGCTTGCTTTGTCCAATGTAAGTACATGTATACCTACTACTTATTGTTAATTTTCTTCTCTCCATAATCATAATTGATGTGTTCTTTATATTTATAAGCAAAATACAACTTACTGACTGACTTAGGTCCTGATTGAATCTCGAAAACTATTTGATAATAACAAAACTATTTGATATTATCAACTAGTTATATCTGTTAAAAAGACGAAACAGACAGACAGACGCGGAGATTGTAGTAAAGTGTAATACCTACTATGTAGAGACTAGCGACCTGCCCCGGTTTCGCACGGGTGTAATTTACGTGCGAAACCGGGGCGGGTCCCTAGTTATATACTTATATGTAAATATAAATATTAAATAAATATAGGGGTCATTTTTGCACACACGGTCATCTGACCCCAAACTAAGCAAAGCTTGCGATATGGCTGCCAGATACTGATATACATACATTATATATTTTTAAATACATACCTACGTAAATAGATATTAACACCCAGATATAGTAGAAAACAAAAAAAAAATGTTCATCACATAAATGTTTGCCCTAGGTGGGAAACACCCCCCCAAGCGTAGAAGGCATGTTCACTGCCAACTGGACCAACGGGCTGTCAATAAAGAGGAAAGTGACCAAATATGGAATACCGTTTTGATTTTCAGGCATAACTTTCACAAATTTTATAAATAAAATACTTTTTGTGGTAATTATTAACAATCATATATTTGCACTTAAGTTTGTAACAATTTTAGATTATTTTGTTCAGTTTGAGGTAAGAAAAATTTTCAAAAACTAAATAACGATAAAGGTACCTATATATGGAATAGGTACCCCAAATATGGAATACTATAATCACTATGAAAAAATAACCTTAACTTAAAAAGAGACTCTTTGAAAACTTTGGTATAATAAAGAAATGAACACAAATTATTTACAAAAATCGCAAATACAGTTATCAAACTCTGGTCCAGCGCAATCATTATGTGCCCAGAGCCCACACATGAGGCACTTGATCCATGTTTCCCCATGAGTGTCATTCGAAAACAGCATACCACAGAAAATACACTCCGAATCTTCAGAGTCTGGAGCTGTACATCCTATCAAGGCATCGGGTTCGCTGTCTGTATCAAACAGCATTTTTTTTATTTCTTCTCATTCTGTTTTTTATTCTTGTTTTTTGCTATTTTCTTTTTCTTCTTTTTTCCTGTTTTTGTCTGTAAGGTCATTGTTATACGGTGACGACGTGAGATTCCTGAATTCCATTCTTTTCGCTTCGTTTTCCAATTGACGCCCACCATTCTGATAAAACCCGAAAAAAAATATATAATTAACAAAGTCATTAAGTCAGCTGATACGTCACAGTGTCCAATTATGGACTATTCCATAATTGGACACTGTGATCCGTCCATATTTGGATTTTCCAACTATTTCAAACTGATATTCACATATTTATATTTCAGAAAGTAATACTATCTAATACCGCTAAAATATACTAAAGAACATCTAAAGGGTCTCTAAAAGTTATAATAACAATACTGTGTGCACTTTCTGTACGAAAAATAATTATTTTTTACGTACCTTAGAAAGTTATGCGGCAGCGATAAAACAAAACACTGTCACTACGACGAAAGGGCTGGCTCGACTGACATGCTACAACTTGTACGCGTAAATGGGAATAGAAAGAGACAGAAAATCACTGTTTATTGCGTGTGTGAGTTTGCATTTGAGAAAAATGGGGGTATTCCATGTTATGGATACTATTCCATATTTGGTCACTTTCCTCTAATAAAAACATTCCGTGAAAAAATATTTAACTGATAATGAAAACCGCATCAAAATCTGTTGCGTGGTTTAGGAGGAGTTAACGGTCATCCAGACAGACAGACAGACGCGGAAAGCGACTTGAATTTATACTATCTATGTACCTACCTACCTAGAGATTCGTACCTTTTAACGATAACCTACGCAACAAAGGGGATGAAGCGAAAAAAATGTCATCCCCATTTCAATACCAGAGCCACCCCTAAAATATTAATTATTTTGTTATTTTTATACCTACTTTTAAAATTTAGATCTATACTTACTTAAGTATATGCTATCTTGATAAAGATAAAAGTTAGAAGGTTCTAAAAAAATTGGGACTGACGGATGGACAGACGGACGGTCAAAACAAACTCATAAGGGTTCCTTGTAGTACTACGAAACCCTAAAAAGAGAAAATTCAAGTCCACCAATAATTTGGCAATAATTTGCCGATTCTTGCGAAAAGTTGCAGTACCGCAAACCGTATCTCCGGGCGTTAAGGTTCACGTTCGCGTGATTTTCCGCAGTGCGCTGTTTCGAGCCTGCGTTAAGAGGTAGCCGTATGGTCCCAGATATCTAGGCACTACCTAGGTACCTTTAATTAGGTATAATCCCTGGAAGTGGAAACTACGTACGTGTGGTCTAAATAATCTATACTTAACTATCTGCTATAAGTACCTACCTAAATTTTAAATACTTTATCAGTGTGAAATTAAATTTATCATGGATTATCTTGATAATATTCTTAATTAACATTATAATGACATTCAAAACAGATAGGGCATTGTTTCTGTATCGTTTGCTCAATTGGTTTGGACTAAGTACATAAAAATTTAATACTGACATAATTTTCAAGGGACTTTGTGTGATGTCATAAATTTACCATGGTGAGTGGTTTAGATTTTTTTAATCATCATTTACACCCTCTCTCCTCATGTCGCCAGTTCTACTCTCATTGTCGGGGCTGCGGCCCAGCAGGCCCAACTAAAGAGTAAAGTAATATACCTACAGTAAACAAACACGGGATGTAGGCAGTGCCGGTTTTAGCACTACCAGCATTCTGGGCGAGATTTCTAAGACGCTTGCGGCCTGCGGCACCCCTTTATATCTGGCGCCCTGGGCGGTCGCCCAACCACGCACATTATTTTGAGTTTGTTGCGCTAGCTGTGGAGACGAAAGGCCCGTGACCGTCCGACACAAAAAAAATTGCAAGGATATTTCTACTAGGCTGGTCTTCGCTTCGGGGGATCCTAGAGCTGGCACATACTTTTATTGCTATACAGCGGGGCAATTCTGCCGGTGTTCTGGGAACCCTCCCACGGTGGTGATCTCACGGCGTTTTTGTTTTGTACTTAGTACATGTTTGTATATTTGATATACTTAATCATCTTTTTATGACATTTTGCGATTATTACATTCTCATTTACTTAGAAGTACAATACATAAATAATATTATGCCTATTGAAGTTAATAATTTCGAATTAAATGAAATCAAAGTCCTATACGCGGAAACACTGTATACCTAGCGCCCGTCTCATCCATTGGATGCATTGGATGACAGGAGGCATTTGGTGGATACAGTTTGGGCATGGAAGCCATGTCCTCCCCCAAAACACCTATAGGTATTCCATATATACATTCGACTCAACTTTTCGATTCGATTCAAGTGCAATTTTACACAACATACTCATAGGTATCGTACAATGGCGTCGATTCTGTCATACCGCTCACTAAACTAAACCAATCTGACAGGACTAAAATGATCTGCCTCTCTTTTGATTTTAATATGTGAGGTAAGGATGACAACAATTTTAGAGCTGTCAAATTTAGTTTAGTTTAGATTACATCAGACGCGATGCCAATATATCAGAAAACAGTTTTTTACCTTATCGCTAAAAGCGGCCTCTTCCAGGCAACCATTACACTTCCGCGCGTAACCCTGAGTCATATAGATGTTGCTTGTCCGTCAGAGGCCAGCCACAGCGTTACTCTGCCTCCTGGCTGTTGCAGCCGCCAACGCGTACAAGAACCCGTACTACGCGGCTGGGCGCTCCGTGAACGTGCACTTGTTCGAGTGGAAATGGGACGATATCGCTGATGAATGCGAGAGGTTCCTCGGCCCGAAGGGGTACGGAGGGATTCAGGTGTGTATCACTGTTCTGGTCTTTGGACTGTTAGGCGTTTATTTTCGCGACATCATTGTGACGGCTTGCCTGATGCAAGTTTTTTCAATTGAATTTATACGAAGTAAGAGCCATCTCCGTGGACGTGGCAGCCCATTTGGGAAACCGCTAGACTAGAAAGCGTGATTTATTTATTTATTTTATTTTATTTATTATATACACAACACAAATTACAAAACATTACAAAACATTACATTGATTCGCGGGTTCAAACCCCGGGCACGTACCAATAAGCCCTTTGGAGCTTATGTACGGATTTTCATAGCACTGGCTTTTCGGTGAAGGAAAACATCGGAAACGGTGAGGAAACCTGCATACGTAAGGAGAAGGAATTCAATGGCGTATGTGAATCCACCAACCCGCACTGGGCCAGCGTGGTGGATATGGCCCAATCACCCTTTCGGGGGTAGGCTTAAAGTTTAGCAGTGGACTGTTAAAAAAAAGGCTGACTATGATGAAGAGCCTATCTAGATGGTGCGGAGCTGCGCTGCTCGTATTTAATACAAATCGTAATCGACCGCACACTAAGCGAATGAAGCCGTTTCTTCTGGGCAAGCGTGCTCCATCGTCGGCCGCATCATTGTATATTATCTGCGCATAGAATAGCGCAGACTGTTTAATGGTTAAAAAATATTTTATCTTATTATTATTTTTCTTATGGCTACTTATTGGCATAGTAATCAATTTTTTTTATTACTTTTAAATATTTTTTACTTAAATTTTAAAATGTTTTATTCCTGTTTTGGATAGGTACATTAATAGGAGAAGCCATTGGCTCCCGTCACACAGTCTCTGACTAATTCCGGAGCCTCTGGGATCAATATGATATCCATGCTATAAATTATGCCCGTATAAATGATTTTGTATTTGTATTGTTTACTAGCTGTGATGATGATGAAAAGTAGCCTATGTCACTCTCTGGCTCTTGAACTATCCCATGAAAATCAGGTCGATCCGTAGTTCCGTTGCAGCGTCAAATAGGAACAAACATCCATACATCTATACATACAAACTTTCGCGTTTATAATATTAGTAAGAAGTAGGATCTAAGTACCTAGTAGGATCATTAGGCGATGTGGTGGTCAAGCGTAAGCCTATTAAAGCACTCCGTACATTAATGAAAGAAAATATCAACGAATCTGTGCATGCTAAATTTTGTAAGTCTAAGAGGTAGGTACCTACCTCTTGGGTATGGAAATGGTTAATGATGATGATGATTTGTAGATTTCGCCTCCGAACGAGAATGTGGTCCTGTGGACGTACAACCGGCCGTGGTGGGAGCGCTACCAGCCGCTCTCGTACGCACTCGTCACGCGCTCCGGTGACGAGCGACAGTTCGCAGACATGGTGCGCCGCTGCAATGCTGCAGGAGTCAGGTACACCTCGAGTTAGAAACCATCAGGGCAATCGCGCTAAAAAAATACAGACGAATCGTTGACGAAACGCAAACGCTCCACAGCTTTTGGTCGATTTCCTATCGGCGCGAAAAAGTTGATATTTTCTAACTTTATCACAAAGGTTCGTTTGACAGCGTCTACGTTCCAACTGTGATCGGGTTGCGTTTCGTCTTTGTTTAAAATCATTAGCGCGATACGAACTAGTGGAGCGGTTGCGATTCGTCAACGAGTCGTCTGTAATTTTTTAGCGCGATGGCCCTGCTAAATGGTATGGGCTTATGCTGCCAAGGTTCCAACATGGTTCGTTGGAACCTTGACGGCATCGTAAACTATTCGACCTTCTTTAGGGTTTCGTACCCAAAGGGTAAAAACGGGACCCTATTACTGAGCCTACGCTGTCTGTCTGTCCGTTTTTTAAGCCATAAGTGACAAACAAGCACACGGGCCGCCTGATGGCAAGCAGCTAAGCAGCCACCGTCGCCTATAGATACTTGTAAAACAAAATGCATCACAAATACGTTACCGACCCTTTGGGACTCTATTAGCTCGTCATTTCAAGAACCCCATGTTGTACTTCCTTCTAACTTGTTATATTTTAGAGTGTGTACTATAATCTAAAATATAAAAGTTTGGCGCTTGTACTTATTACTGTTTTTAAATTAGAGCTTATAGGTACAAAAATACGTTAAAAAATACATTTGTTGTATGGGGTTCTTCAAAAGGCTTACAAGTCAAATTTCTCCAGTACACTTTCTACATCGATGTATATAAACTTATGTAAACAGTATATGTTAATAATATTATATGTACATAATTCAAATTAAATAATCTTATTCAATTAAAAATATTATGAGCAAAAATTTATTACAATATATTATGTCAGTATTTCATATGTCAAATTAATTCATTAATAATTATTTATTAACGCAGCTGCCTGAAATATTTATGGACGAATCCATTAATATTTCAGGCAGTTTAACATAGTCATCAAAATTATAAAATCTTTTTTAACAAAATAATTATAGTGGCTGTTGTTTCGTCAATTTTGGAAGGCGTTATAATAACTGGTAATTCGGTCACTTGGACAACCTTATTGTATTTTGTGGTGGCACGGAACCCTCAGTGCGCAAGTCCGACTCGCACTTGGCTAGTTTATTTTTACTTATTGTTTTATTTTTCTTAGCTACCGCACTATTCGTTGCACTCAAGACAATATTCACCTTTTCAGGATCTACGTAGACGCAGTAATCAACCACATGACGGGTGAACCCCCAGAAAACGTCGGCACAGCTGGCAACACTGCCGTGTTCCCCGACTGGTACTACCCTGCGGTGCCCTTCACCAGGGAACACTTTAACTGGCCACACTGCGTTATCGACGGCATAGACTATGCCAATAACGCCTGGAGGGTAAGCGCCGGAGTTGGAGTGCCACCAGTGTACGGAATAAGAGGCGCGCGAGACAAGCACTACACGCTCAAAGCAAGTTCGGGGGTGTCAAGCTTTGCACGCTTCTTATTGCCACGAACGTATAGTAGCATCATCATCAGCCTTTAACTGTCCACTGCTGGTCATGGGCCTCTTTTAATGCACGCCACTGAGCTCGGTCGGCAGTTCTTTGCAGCCAGTTTTTACCCGCTGTTTTACGCAGGTCATATATCAGCAACCCAGGAAATAATCATTCCTCCCCAGAGAATCTCCCCAGTAAATTATTTACTTAATTATTTATTTATTAGTGTTACTAATGTTAGCGGCCCAAAGAGCGCGCTTGATATAATATATTTTCTAAAACAAAAGCGTGGTCTGGGGCCTTACCGTCACCTGTTTCAAGCGATTCTTTTATCAGTTTAGATGATTGAGGAAAATCACGCGTATGTGAACCTTAACACGCCGAGATACGGTTTGAGGTCGCGCAACTTTTCGCAATCACCCAAACAGACGGTACGGCCCCAGTTCTCTGTTTCCGACCGGCGTCCGACGACATCGTGAGAGTCGCGGGCTTCCGATGGTTGCAGATGGCAGTCTGTTGTTCAGTGTGGAGGTCTAAGGGGGAGGCCAATGTTCAGCAGTGGACGTCTTCTGGCTGATGATGATGATGATGATTAGCAACCAATCTTGAATAATGAAAGCCTTTAAATGTCTGGGTGCTGTCAATGATGATGAGGTTCCAAATTCAGGTGATGCTTTCTGCGAGTTTCAAATCTTTATCATCTATGATAAAGATTTCAAGATATGATGATGATAAAGATTCATTAGTGATTCAGATATCATTACAATCGGCTTATTTAGCCCATTGTAGTTCATACGCCTCCTTCTTCTTTCGCAAATCTTAGGCAATTATTTTTTTGCAGGTCCGTAACTGTGAGCTGGTGGGTTTAAAGGATTTGAATCAGGCCAACGAACACGTGCGGAACATGATAGTCGACTTTATGAACAAGCTGATCGACTATGGGGTTGCAGGGTTCAGGTAGGTCCTGAATCCTGATCATTGGATTACCTAGTAGACTGAACTTGTAATACGAAGTCAAGATGGCTTTCGAGTTTTAGAGAGGTACATTGACAATTATAAATTATAACATATACCTACCACAGAGAAGAATCAGATGAATGAGATGAATGACAAAACATTTGTGTGGAGCGAGAAAGCGAGACAATATTTTCGTTTTACTTTAACATACCTAAATCTACCTAATTTATACTCGTTCGAGACAGGATAATATAGCGAACTCGTATCAACAGGAGAAAAAAAGACTTTAGTAAAAATACTTTTTAAATTAACAAAAAGAAAAGCCCATGTACAATCCGGTTGGATTGAAGAAACACTGGGAAGAAAGAAAATTAGGAAGTAGAAACAGACAAGAAATACCTAACATTAAATGATTTTAACTATTGTATCTTCCAGAATCGATGCAGCAAAACACATGTGGCCCGAAGACCTGCGCATCATCTACGACCGTCTGAACAATCTCAACACAGCCCATGGCTTCCCATCCAACGCTCGTCCTTACATATACCAGGAAGTCATAGATTACGGCGGAGAGGCTATCAGCAGGGATGAATACACCCCCATAGGAGCTGTGACAGAGTTCAAAGCGGGCATGGAACTAAGTAACTGCTTTAGGGGAAACAACCAGCTCAGGTAAGATTAACAGCTGAACAAAGTGGAAAGCATCGTTATGAGATAGGTACAAATAAATCAACACAAAAATAAAATGTTGTCTCCGAATAACTTTAGATTTGACAAGTTAAGCGAATGTCTGACTCTTAAACGAACTGGGTAGATTACCCGTATTATAGAAGTAATTTCTAATGCGACTGTAAACGGGAGAGGGGCGTCGTTCATACCCCACACTACCCCCTTTGCCGTCATGATCGAGGGTCATGTCATGACCCGCACACTGTAACGTTGCGGGTGAATCCACGGGCCGTACTGTCACCTTTAATTATTTTTAGGTGATAGTGAAAAGTTGCGGGACCGCAAGCCGTATTTCGGTGTGCATATGCGTGATTTTCCGCAATCACCTAAACTAAATCGCTTGAAACAAGTGATGGCAAAGGCGTACGGCGTACGACCCCTGAGCCGTGCAACCAGCCTATATTTGCGGCGCGTATTTAGAATGAACAATTCAACAGAAGTATTTTTCCTCAAAATTATTCCTCTAATTTTTCAGTACCTACTTCAAAAATATTTATCAGATCCTCACTCCTATCACGAATAATAATGGCTCCATCGTAAATGACGTGAACATGACGTAGTAGAATAACAAAATCAATACTTACATTATATTCACCAGCTTTGTCAGGCTTGCATTAGGCAATGACGACATTATCTTTGGACATAGGTCTGCTTCCTTTGTTTTTGCCACTTGTCTCAAGACATTTTTTTTAGCCTTTCACCTCTTGATTTAGTTAGATAATTGTTATGTTCAGATGGCTGGTCAGCTGGGGCCCACAATGGGGTCTACTGGCACACAGCGACGCTCTAACATTCATCGACAACCACGACAACGAGCGAGGCCACGGTGGCGGCGGCGGCATCCTCACATACAAGGAGTCTCGCCCTTACAAGGCCGCTATCGCCTTCCTTCTCGCACATCCGTACGGAGAACCGCAGATCATGAGCAGTTTCGACTTCTGGGACTCGGAAGTGGGACCTCCAATGGATAGAGATGGGAATATCATTTCACCGGCAATCAATTCGGTAAGTTTCAGCGAGACCGCGGACTGTCCCGATGCTAAAATCATGACTATATCATTAGCGTTATACATGTACATTTTCGCCGGGATACCAAGCAACATAGGTACGACGAGAACGACAGTGTATGAGAGGCTTCTGTTGTGTCTCGCTTGGTCTAGTTCGAATCACGACCGACCTCGGCTGCGTGACTCTCCGGGCTCTCTACTGCTGGCTTGTTACTCTTGATAATGTGAGGTACCTTGTATTTCAGGACGATACTTGCGGTAACGGCTGGATATGCCAGCACCGCTGGCGGCAGATATACGCCATGGTCGGGTTTAGGAACGCAGCTGGCTCCACCACCCTTAACGACTGGTGGGACAATGGCAGCAACCAGATCGCTTTCTGCAGGGGAGGGAACGCTTTCATCGCGTTTAACAACGATATGTGGAACCTGAACCAGAGTCTCCAGGTTTGTTATGTCACACTATACCAAATCCATGGCAGCGGGGATACTTTCTAGTATGCTCGGCTGGCTAGCTGCCACCTTCAAGATGAATGTGTGTTTAACATCTTCGACCAGTGTGGTCGAAGATGGTAAACAGCAGTGTGACAGTAGAGGTTAGGAATAAAACTATACGGGGTACTACCAAAGATAATATAAATAAACTAGCGACCCGCCCGCCCGGCTTCGCACGGGTGTAATTTACGTGCGAAGCCGGGGCGGGTCGCTAGTTATATAATTATTTAAACTATCCTATATCTCAAGTTGGATCGAACTGCACATGGTGTGCGAATTTTATTATAATCGGTTAAGTGGTTTAGGAGTCCATTGAGGACAAACATTGTGACACGAGATTTATATATATTAAGAAGATTGTCATTGGGTACTACACATTTTCGTACACTGAAAAAACATCCTGGCTTTCCTGCTAAGTCTTGCCTTTCAAAACAGATTCCTTACAAGATATGACGTTTTGCTTCCTCAGTTTAGGAAGGAAGAAGTCTTATTTTGGAACGAATCGGTTTTGGAAGGTTAGACTCGGCTGGAAAGTCAGGTTTTTTTGTGTATGCGGCCGAAAGTTTATGTGTAGTGCCTTTATATCACTTTGGCCGATTTTCAACCGATTTGGCCTAGGAAGGCCCGTCCTTTGCTGATACCATTTTTCCTTTTGTAGACTTGTCTCCCAGCCGGCACGTACTGCGACGTGATATCCGGCAACAAAGTGGGTGGCTCGTGCCAGGGCAAGTCCGTCACCGTGGGCAATGATGGCCGCGCGCAGATCTCCGTAGGAGCCAACGAGTACGACCTCATGCTGGCCATACACGTCGGACCAGAGGTAATGTTGCCCGTTCATACGAAATAATAACTAAACACAGAATTTACATGATATCTAGGAGTGGAAAGTATACACAGTAACTCAGCTTGTTTCCTTTTACTAACTGAACAGCTAAACTGATTTTGATGAAATATGACGAAGTAGTGTGCGTTATGACATTGAAGTAGACTTTATTGTCATTATACTATGACTCACGGTTTTATTGCCTTCACTTGTGACGAACTATGTAAAAAACATGGAAGTCAATTTTAACGTAGCGTAACGTTAGGTTTTACTTGTATAAATTTGAAACTTTGCAAGTACCTACATTATATGTAATTCGGATGACAATACAATAACTTGGTATCATCGAAGTGACCTGATGATGGAGCCATAGAATGTCCACTGGTTCCCTCGAGATAGTTTTAATTAGTTTTCTTTAACGAGTCATACAAGCGTGTTTTAAACTAAAATTATTATAATAATTATTAATATAGGAAAAATTGCGAAAAACTAGTACCTAACGGATACAGCCACGCAACTAGTGACACTGCGAAGTTATCATAAATTATCTACAGGGTGTAAGGGGAACACTCTCGAAGCCAAAAGATGGTAATTGTACTAATCATTATGAACCACTTTAGTATGGGACCAACCCTAAAATCACGAAAAAAAAATCTGCTGTTCCATACATTTTGTCGAGTGTCAATGACCGTTTTCTATAGAACAGCTGATATTTTTTTCGCGATGTCAGGGCTGGTCCCATAGTAAAAGTTGTTCACAATGATGAGTACAATTACCTTCTTTTGGCTTCGAGAGTGTTCCCCTTCATCATCATCATCATCATCATCAGCCAGAAGACGTCCACTGCTGAACATAGGCCTCCCCCTTTAACCTCCACACTGAACGACAGCCTGCCTTTTGCATCCACTGGATGCCCGCGACTCTCACAATGTCGTCGGTCCATCTAGTGGGAGGCCTCCCCACCTAGTGGTCCTAGTGGTGGTAGTGGTAGTGGTAGTAGTCGCTTAGTGGGTGTTCCCCTTACACCCCGTATATCACGATACAAAACCACAACCCTTTTGAGTTTTATTAATTATTTTTAGCTATTAAGGTAGGATACCTAAATATCTTTAGAATTTAATCGGTAAGTAGATACACATCCACAATATATTATTTTCTTTTTGCAGAGCCGCCTGTAAACAACTTTGGGAAGACCTTCGATAAATAAAACTCTGGAATAACTTGAACCTAATAAACACAATAAACAGATTTAACATTGGAATTTTTTGATGTGTCGCATTATTTTGTTGCTAATTCCTTTATTTTCTAATCTTCATCATCAGGTCTTTTCCATTTCAGGGCAAAGCCACCTAAGGGTGGGTTGCACCATCTTACTTTAGCCTTAACCAACATTGACATTTCAGTTAGAGTACCGGTTAGGCAAAAAAAATATTGCACCAACTGACAATTGTTAAATGACGTCATAACTGTTAACCGTAACTGCCCACGCTTCGCTATTGTTTATGTTAAATATCTGTCAGATGCATAAAAAAAAATAGTGCGTGGAGTCCCTCCGCGCGGAAGTGAAACTCTCGCTCTGTCTCTTTCTATTCCCCCTCCATAGTAGCGTTAAACTTTTAACGCAACCTTGTTGGAAGTCGCATAAGATAAGAAGTATCACTTCAAAAACAGTGCGTGGAGTCCCTCCGCGCGGAAGAAGTGAAACTCTCGCTCTGTCTCATTCTATTCCCCCTCCATGGTAGCGTTAAACGTTAAAGCCAACCTTGTTGGAAGTCGCATAAGAAGTATCACTTCAATAATTCCAGCTATGCATCTGGGGTAAATAAGGTCTAATTTAACTTGTCAACCCTGGTAATTTTAATTATGCTAGTGAATACGCTGGTGCAACGAATTTCGCAGTAACTGCTAAAGTCAGCGTTACTGTTATTGTAAAATTTGTCATAAACCACTATGGTGCAACCAAGCCTCACTCTACTCTAGTATTTTCGGTTCTGAGCAAATTTTGGGTTATCTTTCCTAGGTAGTTTTCTACGTTTTTATCCCTTTCTTGCCAGTCTGTACGATACAAATATTAAAATTGGTTTTACAATTCACTGATTGATTGAGTGACTCAACACAAAATCTCAAAAATTACTTGATCTGCGAAGCTGAAATTTAGATGGTAGATAGCTACCACGAGATGTAGAGTATTGTAGAATGTAGAGGTCCACTAAGAAAGAATTTGAAAATTGGTGGAGGGTCAAAAGGGGGTTGAATTTTTATGTAAAATTCTACTAGGACGTATTCTTGGGCACCCAACAACTAGTAGCTATTAAATAACATAGCATGTTCTAAATTATGTAATTTTTTTCTTAGTTTTTTTTTTTAAATTGCTGAGTGATAATACATATTTCGAGCTATTTCGTTAGTAGAGTTTTTTTACGTATGGTTATAGTTAGATAAAGTCATTGTAGTTCGCACCGCACCTAAGCAATTTACATAAAAGCACTTATGTAGTTTTATTCACTCATATTATCATATCGTGTAGGTAGGTACTTAGGTATAATTTAATTTCCCAGTAGGTACTATGGATTATAGTAGTCCCAAGTTGAATGAAGTAATGATTCTAGTAAACAACGAGGTAGGTAAGTAATTAGTACATACCTACTAAACTAATTAATTTACAATTGTAGGTTACACAGAACTAAGACGAAAGGAGGTCATTGTACCTAGACCTACTTATCACACCTATTGTGATAAGTAGGTCTAGGTACAATGAAGCCCTGAAATCGTGTCAAAAATATCAGCTGTTTCAAACATTTCGTTGAGTGTTAATTACGTAGCTATTTCTAAAAGGCAGGTAATATTTTTCGCGAATTCGTGGTTGTTCCCTCAGTAAAAGTTGATCAAAATAGTTTTAGGTTTAGTATAGGTAGGTAACAATTGTAAAATGGTGGCAATGCTGCCAGTATTTTGGGAATGCAGCCCAGCGGTAGCGGATTATTAGATTAGTTTTAGTTATAAATTTAGATTTAAGATAGTTTTTATTTTACTTGTAATTTTTATTGACTAAAAAGGTAGGTAACTAGGTACCCGTTCCGTATAACCTACCAACCACTCCATCTATCACGCGAATTTCACTCATCTATTTAGTTCCTAGCTACATTACATAAATTTTAGTAGATAATTAACTCATATTTATTATTAGTTGATTATAGCACTCGAATTTCGCTCATGTAGGTAAGTATTTGGTTATATTTCTATAGCTCCCTTGGGAACTTAAAATGGAAAAATAATTCGAGTGGCAATGTATGTAACCTGGAAGGGCTTAAAGTGTAGGTCAGTTCAGAGCTTCCATCGCAGTGATAAACACATATTTTTTTATCCAATGTACTTTTTTATGACCTATGGAGGTAGTAGGAGAATAACAGGTTATGCAGGTCGGATATTAAGTTTGGTGAAGTCATGCCAATTTAAGATGCCATAGTTAGACACACACGTTGTTTGGCCTTTGTAGGGCAAGTTTAGTTCATATAGTGAAATATTCGTTCGAAATAAAATACGAATACATATATTTAATTTGGACACTATTTATACTTTGTGCCCTCACTCATTACCTACTCTATCAGGACCGCAATGGCAGACGACTTCAGGTATGTTTTAAATACAAGTACATATTTTTGTTTTAACTCCCGACGCAAAAAGAGGTATGTTATAAGTGTAATGGGTTTTTTTAGAACTATTTTAACAATGCAGAGAATGGTCCTACAGGTTTGGTCCCACAGTAACAAATAAATATAATAATGTATAGGTACTAATGACAAATAAAATTATTTTTGTTTTGTCGGCACTTTTAGATTTAGCCCAATAATTTATGAACTCTGAATTATGTCCTTTCGTACCTAATTCACAAATGAATAGCTGTAAATTTTTTTTGACGAGTCCATGCAGTAGTGCTATTAATATTGAATACTAGCTGGGCCTGCGGTTTCACCCGCGTTACATACTTCTTTGAAAGAACCTCCCTGGTAGCGACAGCAACCACAGAAAACAAAAAAAAAAATACTTCTCTTTTTTGTGACTTAGATGACAATTTCTTATTTTTTTTTGTCAATGTCATATGGTGAATGTGACCTATTATATTCTCTTTGAATGTGACTTCAATTCATGCAGTTCCATATAAAATATATGAGAAAATGAATTTTCTTCATAATTTATTTTTTCGTGAATTTTACCGATATTTCCATACTTATTCTGCTATTCGGGGCTGGTAGGAATCCAACAAATCAAAGATCATGGAAACATCACAGTGCTTTTCGACCTGTGGGTGGCGACCCTCAGGGGGGTCGCAAAAGCTTACACCGGGTCACGGGTAACAGAAAAAGGCAAGTGTAGGCCTTATTCTACTATTAAAAAAATTCAGTGTGAAATTTTTCGGTCGATATTAATGTCTCAAGGGAAATATAATTAAATAGGTAGTTTTTAAAATCACTGACATATATTTTAAGGACCCTGGAGGGTTGCCAGATTTTTTTTTATTTGAAAAGGGGGTCGCGTTCTCAAGATGTTTGAAAAACACTGGTGTAACATACACGACTTTGTTTTATATACTTAGGTCTAAGAACTAAGTCTTCTATATAGATTTGTAAAATATATGTTACCATTGTTGTATATGATAATAAATATTATTTTATTCTTAAATAACCGTGTTCCCATAGCCACATGTCTCCGAAAAGCTATGAACTGAACAACCACGCCCTCCACCTGCAAGGGGGCCAACTGCCCCGCAAGCGTAAGAAGCCCCGCCCGTGCACCGACAACATCCGCGACTTCATGTCGAATACTACTCTTCATGGCTTCCGGTACATACTGGACAAAGATCTCAACTGGGTTGAAAGGTAGGTACGGTTGACATAAACATTCAGAAATCTCTGTGTCAAGTATAGGTATACTGCGGTCACTTGTGGGACGGCTCTGCTAAATACCAGCTCGAAGCATTGATGGACTCGGTAGAGAGACGCGCCATTGCATTTCGTCTAATTAATAATGAAGCGCTGGTTAAAAGGAAGTTGTCGCATAGCCTCCAGCACAGGCGGAAGGTGGTTGTCTGCCCATTTTTTTATCGCGTTCATTTTGGAGAATGTGCACAAGATCTGTTTAAGCTGATCCCGTCAACCAATTTCCGCCATAGGTCATCGAGGCATTCCATCCTTACGTCGTGAACTTTGGTAAAGTCCTCACGCAGCGTTTCCAAATTCCTTTTTTATCTATTCTAATACGAACTGCACAGGAATGGAATGCGCTTCCTGCCTCGGTGTTCCACAAGGTACAACCTGGGACTCTTCAAGACAAGAGTGAATAGGCACCTCATGGGCAAGCATGCCCCATCTTAGAGGGGCCATTTAAAAGTTTCTACTTATAAAAAACAGAGTACATTATATGAACGCTAAATCATGTGAATAAAAAATAGAGAAGTAGAATATTGCTAGAACAAAAAAAAAGCAACAGACTCTAAATAAACTAAAATGAAAAGAAAGAAAAAAAAAAAAAAACTAAAAACAAACTAAAAATAAATGTGCACTTAAAAAAATAAAGTTTTTTTTTAAAGACAGAATGGTACTTAAATTTAGGAGGAGTTAGCGGTCATACAGACAGACAGACGTGGAAAGCGACTTTAAATACTATATAGAGATAGAGAAGAGATAGAGAAGAGATAGAGAAGAGATAGAGAAGAGATAGAGAAGAAATAGAGAAGAGATAGAGAAGATAATAGAGATGTAAGTAGGTACCTGGGGCCTTACACCCAACTCCTTACGCGGTCTCAAACTAAAGTTAAAACAGTGCAGTTCTGAAAATCATGCGAACGTGAACCTTAAAGCGCCCAGATAAGGTTTGCGGCCGAGCAACTTTTTTCATCACCTAAACTGGATTGCTTAAAACAGCTAGGCGTAAGGCCACTGAAGTTAAATTTATTTTAACAAACACTTTAAAGAACTAATAACAAAACTTACAAAAAAAATTAAGTCGTATATAAAACTAATGCATAATATACAAAAAACTAAACTTAACAACTTATTTAAAATCCCTTTGGTGGAAGGAAAAGTGGTCGGAATGTTGGTAGCATTGCCACGTTGAATGGCAATGCTAATATTTAGGCAAAGTAGGCGCCAGAATTCTGCTAACCAGTTCCATACGTAGTTTAATAATATGGAATTCCAAACAAACCTTAATGTTTGTTTTTATATAGGACTACCTGGCCTAATCTTACGGAATTCTCGTATAAATATAACAAAATGTATAAAAACCAGAATAACAAACATACCTACATACGCAAATATGCTAACCTCGGCAGTGGTTACCATATTTGAGGCGTTTGGGGTCGGATACTGGGACCTTTGGGGACCGGGAGCTCACCTCATTTTCAGAAATCTTTCAAGGCGCCTGGTAATCGAAACGCTATACGCTGGGTGTTTTTGGCTCAACGTAAGTATATAATATAATAATTGAAACTCATCGTGGTAATTCCGCCAGCATGCTGGGTGAACGCTGCCAACTGATAGTGGGCTTGAGCATTTGGATTGTCTTTAGACCTTCAATGGTCTATAGGCATTCTAACTGTTTTTGTACTGTTAGTGTTAGCTTGTATTTTGTTTAGTTATTAAAGGCACTTGCCTTATTAAAAAAATAAACGTACATAATATCGCCGAAAAACATCACCAGCACTTTCTGAGGAGTCGGCAATAAAGAAATCGCATTACTGAGGAACTTGTCCTATACCTCATCATCATCATCATTTCAGCCATAGGACGTCCACTGCTGGACATAGGCCTCAGGCATCGATCTCCAAAAGGGCCGGTTGGAAGCGGCCTGCATCCAGCGTTTCCCTGCGGTCTCTTTTAGGTCGTCTGTCCATCTTGTGGGTGGACGTCCTACGCTGCGCTTACCAGTCCGTGTGGTCTCCATTCCAGAACCTTTCGGCTCCATCGGCCATCTGTTCTGCGTGATATGTGCCCTGCCCACTGCCATTTCAACTTGCTAATCTGGTGGGCTATGTTGGTGACTTTCGTTCGTCTACGGATCTCCTTATTTCTGATTCGATCTCGTAGAGTATCTAGCATAGCCCTCTCCATAGTCTATACCTACCTAAATAGTACGAAAACTATTCTACCATTAGCCTGCATGTAGCCTTATTCTAACCTGATCTGTTTCATGATGTGTGGCCAGGTTGTGGTGGTTTCTGATGGTGATCTGCAGCATCCTGGTCTGTGCGTTCTTCATTCGTCAAGTGTATATCAAGTGGGACGAGACTCCGGTCATCGTCAGTTTTGCTGAAACTTCCAATTCAGTTTGGCACGTAAGTACCAGTTAAAAAAATACTTAGTCACTAACAAAACACTAAAATAATTTTTTAAGGCTTCCTACCCTTCCGGTCGGACATATTGGTTAAAAATAAAGGATTTGAGGTACCTTACCTCACTTACTTATACTTGGTTTAGTAAAATCGGGGCCCTGGGGCCTTACGGACAACAGCTATTGCGCCACCTAATCCGCTCAGTTGGAAAATCACGCGAACGTGAACCTTATCGCGCCCAGATACGGATTGCGGTCGCGTGATTTTCCAACTGAGCGGATTAAGTGCCGCAATAGCAGTTGTCCTGGTCTTCCTCTATTTTAATTTTGTGGTTGCAGGACCTGACTGGACATTTCCGGGGTTGTTCCGAGTTTCCTTCTTTTCTGTATACCTACAGACTTTGACATACCTGGGGCCTTACGGACAACAGCTAATTGCGGCAACTAATCCGCTCAGTTGGAAAATCACACGACCGCAAACCGTATCTGGGCGCGATAAGGTTTACGTTCGCGTGATTGCCAACTGAGCGGATTAGGTGCCGTAATTAGCTGTTGTCCGTAAGACCCCATGCCTAGTTGGTTATATTATCTTTGAACTGACCCCTTTCGGCACAGACTAGGTAAAGCTACTACGTAGCCCCTGATCTAAGTCTACAGACTTATTTTATTTAGTGCCTGTATTTTATGCCGTAGATTCCCTTCCCTGCAGTGACGCTATGCAGTGAAATTAAACCTCGGCAGAGGGTCTTCAACTTCACAAAGGCTTCCTTCGCGCGATGGAGTGACCCACCCACTATTAGTCCGGAAGAGTAAGAAACCATTACAATTTTATCATTTGGACCACTTCTTTTAAATATTGATCATAACTTTTAAAATATATTCGTTTCTTGGTTTTCAGTCTTAAAATCTACCATGACATGCTTCTTCTCTGCAATAACGACGCGAGTGATGGACCTGACTTCGCTGACATGAGCTCTATAGAAACTTTGCAAAGGGTAAGATCTAAAGCATTGATTTCTATTTTTTCTTAAGTATTCAACTTCCGAAATAAATTTAAGTTAAATAAACATTAGGTCAGTCAAGGGTATAGCTAAATAAATTTTAAAATAGGCAATTAAACCTGTCGAACGACTTATTTAGGACAATGACTCGATTTAGGTATAGGTAGGTACCTATTTTTTTATATTGGCACTCATCAAATTATTCTGCAGACCTGCCATTATAACCCTGTTCAAGGTCCATAAGCCCACAATGACAACGTTATGACAATTTAAGTTAATAGGGCAATTACTTTAATTAACTAAACAAAATACAAGCCAACACTAACACTACAAAAACAGTTAGACTGTCCATAGACCGTTGAAGGTCTAAAAATACAACTTATACAACCTATAAAACTCCCCTTTTTGCGTTCGGGTTAAATGCACAGGTACCCTCGCTCGACGTTTCGATTTGACCATGTACCGTAAGTGATGAGTGTACCTATGTGTTGTGTGTAGTGCTATTTTACCTTGTGATTTTACCTATATTAGAAGGTATTTTAATTTAAACTTCCTTGTTTCAGTTAGCCCCGAGTCACGAGGAGCTCTTCAAGGAATGCCTCTGGGAGAACCTCACCTGCAGCCAGATGTTCTACCACACGCTGACGAAGGACGGATACTGCTTCACGTTCAACATGCTGTCTGATGAGGAGATGTTCAGGATGGAGAAGTAGGAACGAGAACACTTTTATGTATTGTACCAGAGTTGCAGTCGCAAAGTTACCCGATCTGTAGAGAATAAACCGGCCAAGTGCGAGTCGGGTTCGCGCACCGAGGGTTTCGTACCACCACAAAATACAATATTACCAGTTATATCTTGGTAATTAACAGAAACTTGTCACCGCCTCGCAATTGGCCTATATTTATTATTTGTTGTTACTTAAAAGTGTGTACTATAATCATGCCAATTTTGACGCTTGTACGTATTACCGTTTTTACATAAGAACTAATACAAAAACACGTAAAAAAATACCTACGTTTGTTGTATGGGGACCCCCATTCGTATTATCTTTTTGACTTTTTTATTATTTCTTAGTTAATCCACCTTAACATTACATATTCTGTGAAAAATTTCTTAAAACGGGTGGTTTAAACATTTTCAATTTATACTTGTGTTTGGTGGCCTGATATGGGGATCTGACTTCCAATTCAGCAAGCTCAGGGAAGTAACGGCGCGGTGTGGCCCACGCCTTTGTAAAGGAATGGAACGGAAATGCCCTTAGCATTTCCTGGGAGTGTTGCTTCAAGCAGTGTGCTAGGAGGGTACCGGTCTGTTCCTATATCGAGATCTCGGTGCCCTCCGTCTTGCACAGAGGTCGGCCACCGAGGGGGTTTTAGTGAGTGCAATTCACATAACCCGGAAACACCCCATTGCAGCTGGGTATATTTTGACGATTTCCCCCGCGCAAACAAAAAAAAAACAGTAAAAAAAGGTACTGGCTTAGCGCTACTGATGCTTAATATCAAAAGTTTAATTTTTCAGCATGCACAAAGACTATTTCCATGTAGCAGGACGAAATCGCAGCGCTTGGACTTTAGGACACGGATACCCACATGCAGAAACGATCAAAACCTATCCTTTGAGAGGACCCGTACGTACAATTTTATCACTTACTAGCGACCCGCCCGCCCGGCTTCGCACGGGTGTAATTTACGTGCGAAGCCGGGGCGGGTCGCTAGTTATATATATAAACCTTCCTTGAAAATGTATCTAACTGATAGTGAAAACCACATCGAAATCCGTTGCGTGGTTTAGGAGGAGTTAGCGGCCATACAGACAGACAGACAGACAGACAGACAGACGCGGAAAGCGACTTTAATTTATACTATGTAGAGATGTAGAGATAGAGAAGAGATAGAGAAGAGAAGACCAATATACGAAGAAGTATACATTTATGTAGTACGTATAGTAGGGATTACCAAGTCTCTTCAAAATAAATCAAAACACTTTTTAACCGACTTTGAGCGAGTGAGTTTCTCGACAGTTTTTTATATGTTTTTTGCGCGATTACTCCGCTAATTATGAATTGATTTTGATGATTATTTTTTGTTTGGTAGTCATACCTCAGAGGTCCCGTATATTGATTCAGCGCTTTTTGAAAAAATAAACTAAAGCAAAAAAAATTACACAGATGACGTTTTGGTTTGTGGTTCGATAAAGACTTTCAATCTCTTTCAATTTTTTTACCGACTTCAAAAAGAAGGAGGTTATCAATTCGATTGTTTTTTTTTTAGTTTAAGTTTGTACATGAAAGGTCATTGTAGGTATAGTCTTGCAGTATTTTTTTTCTAACAATATTCTTTTTATTTTACAGAGTTACGGGGGAGTTGAGTTTGAAGTGATCCTACTAACGGATATACGGGATTTGGACCAAGTCTGTCGGGGACCTGTTCAAGGATTCAAGGTATGTGCTTTGTCATGGTTGGCAATTGTCTGTGGCATCGTATCCGGAACGAAGTTATTCGCCAGAGAACCAAACTCACCGACATAGCTCAGCGTATTAGCAAGCAGAAGTAGCAGTCATATACTGTCGCAAAGAGCTACTAATTTAGTTCTTTACTGTTTGCCTTGAACCTCCGCAAGGCAAATAGCAAACTTGAAGAGTTGCTATTGTTACTTGAAAGAGCCGCATGTGACTCGTGTTTGTGCTGCGGTTTGTCGTCTCATATGAGTCATAGGGGCGTACCACAATCTCAAAAACATTCTAATTTTAATCTTACATTGAACTTGGTCTTACTCTCTCAACAGCAAAGAGGGCAACAAAGTTCGAAGGCTTTGAAGTAACATTAGAATATTGTTCGTTAAAATAAACGAAGTAATATTGGTAATATTCGAAAAGCTGCTATACAAAAAATAAGCAAAAAAAGCTGTAAAAGCGCTGTGCTGTGTGTGTGTGTAAGCTGTTATGTAAAATTTACCTATGCGATTTCCTCCATAATTACGAAATCGATGTCGTAGACATCATTTAATAAATAGGTATTTGAAAAGCGCATATTTGTGTTATTGTCATATTTATTTTCTATCGAGCGACATGTCCTGGTCTTTGCGGTTTCCTAGATAAAGATTGATATTTGTATTTTTTATAATTTTAAGCTAACCGTGATAGTAGACACACTTAAACTAGAATGTCTAAAATTCCTATAAGTCGGAAAAGAGGGCCTTAAGCAATTCTGTTAAGGTGATGCAAAAAATTGCGCGACTGATCATATCTCGGCGCGTTAATTTAAGGTTCAGGTTCCCGTGATTTTCCGCACTGCACTGTCTGGTTATTTTCATATTGTCGGTTCTAGATCTGGCTCCACAACCCCGCTGAGCTTCCGAATATGGGCCAGAACTTTTTCCGACTGCCGATTAAGTTCCAGTCAGCTGCCGCTATCACGCCTCGCGTCATGGACACATCAGAAGGGCTGAGGCATTATCCACCTGATAAGTAGGTATATTTTGGTTCGTACAGCAAATAAAAAATCTGATCAAAACTTATAATCAAATCCAAGGGAAGAAAGAAGCAAATGGGTGTGTGTTCCCCGATAGTAACAACATGGATGTCTCAAAGTCGCGAGTGAATTGATTTCTTCTAGGCAAGCGAGCTCTATCGTAGACAACATTAGGTAGCGGACAAACCTCAGAATAGACAAACAAGGAAGATATGCCTTAGTACAATTAAAGTTCGTTTTCAAATGCATCCGTTTTTACCCACATTTTTCATTATACCGCACGGCATTACTATTTATTCATGTACACTAAGAAACTTGCAGCTACACCACAGAAGACAATAGACAGCTACACCATGAACTAATAGTCCACCAGACCACCACCACCACACGAAATGCAATAAGGGCGCTGAAATTATGAAATTTCTATGTAAATTTAATCAGGGTACTTTGCGAATGATGATGATGGTGAGCTAGGCCCATCCTCTCTCTGAGAGAAGCCCGGTGTTCCATCAGGTGTGGGAACATGATAGGCTGAAATGATGAAATTTTTGATTCGAACCTTTTTTAGGGTTCCGTACCTCAAAAGGAAAAAACGGAACCCTTATAGGATCAATTTGTTGTCCGTCTGTCAAGACCCGTTTTCTCAGGAACGTGAAAAGATATCAAGTCGAAATTTATATCAAACTAGCGACCCGCCCGCCGGCTTCGCACGGGTGTAATTTACATGCGAAGCCGGGGTGGGTCGCTAGTTATATATATATAAACCTTCCGTTAAAATGTATCTAACTGATGGTGAAAACCGCATCAAAATCCGTTGTGTGGTTTAGGAGGAGTTAGCAGCCATACAGACATACAGACAGACAGATGCGGAAAGCGACTTTTATTTATACTATAGATAGAGAAGAGATACTCAAATCTACGGTTTCTTTCAGCTATGAAAAAATCAAACTTGTAAGTCTACGCGATAAAATGATATGATCGTTTATGTCATATATTTTCGCATATTTTGCAATTTCATAAGGG
Organism: Agriopis marginaria; assembly: GCA_932305915.1. Classification (NCBI taxonomy): domain Eukaryota; kingdom Metazoa; phylum Arthropoda; class Insecta; order Lepidoptera; family Geometridae; genus Agriopis; species Agriopis marginaria. The sequence continues at coordinate 6,172,857 of OW029932.1, forward strand.
AATCATAACCTATAGGGTACTTCCCGTAGAGCTAGAATCATGAAATTTGGCATGAAGCAAGGTTTCACAGCACATGTAAAGGAATAAATCCGAAAGTTATAAATTTGAAGTTATATCATTTAAAAATAATTGCTTTGTTATTACAAACTTACTTTTTCTAGTTGAAATGTATAGAAGAACCTTATTGTCCACTACAAATTTAAGTTTGTCTTTCAATATTTCAACTTTTTGGTGTTTTTTTTGTTTGGACTTACGCTCTGAGGGTTTCATCCAACGGAACCCTCAAAGCGCGAGTCCTACTCGTACTTGTCCAGGTTTTATATTCACAGGTGGTCAAATTATACCAAAATAATAATTTGAATCGAGTCGCCTATGCTCACTTAGGTGCAGGTGATCAAATGATACTCAAATAATAATTTAGGTAAATGGAGTCGCCTATGGTCACCCAGGTGATTATATTACCAGGGGCCTTACGGACAACAGCTATTGCGGCACCTAATCCGCTCAGTTGGAAAATCACACGAACGTGAACCTTATCGCGCCCAGATACGGTTTGCGGTCGTGCGATTTTCCAACTGAGCGGATTAGGTGCCGCAATTAGCTGTTGTCCGTAAGGCTCCTGATCTAAGTCTACAGACTTATTTTATTTAGTGCCTGGGTCGTAGTGTAACTACGACTGGTGATCAAAGTGGAATAGACCGCAAGGTCGCCTGCAAGGTGAGATCTACTAAAGGCATCAAGCCTGATTTAGGTCACCCGCCACGCCACCATATTATTTCTCCCTTTTTTGTCTGATATGAGTTGCAAACGCAATCTGATAAAAAAAAAACTTTTGACCCCTGACATACTCACCGACTCAGTATTAGTCAAAGTTCGGTTTGGAGGTAGCTTAGATTCCTACCTAGATACTTTTTATCCCGACAAAAATAACGATTCCTCAACGGCCAGAGCTATATTTTTGCGCATTTTCAACATTTACAAAGATACATTATCGTTGGTAACTCGCTCATAACATTATGGGATAATACAGGCGCCAATGCTACTTTCCTGAGGAGCGATACCTGCGCTTCTTCCGCACCTACACTCAAAGAAATTGCGATCTGGAGTGTTCCTCGAACCACACTGCGGTGCGATGCGGGTGTGTTCCTCTCTACATGCCACGTAAGTTATTTATTTACCATTGACTGGTAAATGAGCGATGGTGGCCGACAGTGGCGGCCCCAGCCCATATTCATGTTACAACGAGATTGTCTTTCGACGGCCTTTTTTTGGTCGACACTTTCTCAACTTAAATTGTATTTCAGTGTTAAGTAAATAAAAATTACCTACCAAATTTAAAAAAACAAATAAAATTATTTCATAATCAAGAAATGTGGGCGCCGTGCAGCTATCTATGCTTATCGTAAACGTATTTAATTTTATTTTCATGAATTAAATTTTCATTTGCTTTCGGGGCAGCACCCGCGCCTCTAAAGGCGTCAAAAATTATTTTTGGATCGAAATTATTTTTCGCATTTGGCATTTTGGCGCCCCTTGCTACCTGGGGCCTAGAGCGACCGCTCCTCGCTCTAGGGCCGCCACTGGTCGCCGAGCGGTAGCATGTGCACTTTACAATCTGACAGCACCCGGTTCGAGCACCAGTGACTTATTTAGTACTTTAATAAATTATGTGCGGTTTCGATGCCACTGCATAAAAACAGGTGAAGGAAAACATTGTGAGGAAGCCGGTATGTCTAAGAACCACAAAAATTCAAAGACATAATAAAATGTCATATCACCAACATGCACTGGGCTAGAACTCCGACAGAGCTGTTAAAATTTGCAAGTTGAAGTGGCAATGGTCAGGCCACATCGCTTGAAGAACCGATAACCGATGGGGAAGAAAGGTTCTTGAGTGGAGACCACGAACCGGAAGACGCAGCGTAGGTAGGCCTCCTACTAGATGGACCGACGACATAGTGAGAGTCGCTGGCATCCAGTGGATGCAAAAGGCAGGCTGTCGTTCAGTGTGGAGGTTAAAGGGGGAGGCCTATGTTCAGCAGTGGACGTCTTCTGGCTGATGATGATGACTGGGCTAGGATGGTGGACTTATCTTCTCTCGCTGAGAGAAGGCCTGTGTCCCAGCAGTAGGAACATGATAGGCTAAAATGATGGTGACGATGATGATGAATGGTAAATCTAGACGGATTATAAGTGCCTCTCAGTCGCATCTCAGAGTCGCACAGTTCATATTTTTATTATAAATTAAACTAGGTGTCGTAATGCCCGTGACATTTTCATTAAATTTTTGATCTCCATTTGCCCCCCTTAATTTGGCCCTTGCATAATCTTTTCTTAGCGGACCTCTCTACCCCTTTGTCCTTGTACGACGACGTGATGCCAACAAGCTGTAGGCATTATGATACCGACTCAGTTGTCCCTTGATCTTTTCTCATAAATATAATTATGTACCTACCTATATTTTATATCCAGATGGTCCCGAGACAAAAGTATGCGGCGGTGGAAAAAAGAAATGCATTCAAAGTGCTTTGGGTAAGTTTTATCAAATAGAAAGTATTTTCAACAAAACCATTTTTTCTAATTAACAAAATATATCTGTAATTTCCAGAGGAGCTTTCCATCTCCAAGTCCTCGCTGAAGCGCGACTCAAAAGAAAAAGTTCATAAGTGCGACTGTCTACAAGCCTGTACGGAACTCAAATATGACGCTGAAGTGTCTCAGGCGGTTTACGATCTCACCATTTATAGAAGGAACCCTAATCCGGAAATCGCAAACGGATCGTAAGTATAGCTCATCCTAATTTTTTACATCTTCGGTAGTATATCTAGTGGTAAGTGGCCTGTCACGCGGGAGACTGGGGTTCGATTTCCCGCCGGAGAGCACAAAATATGTTACCGCAAACGCTAGTGGATTGTAAAATCGTGAAGAAGCCTATATAGACGCAAGATCAATAAAATTAGTTGGAAACAATATTGTACCTATTATGTACCAATTTTACTGTAGGACCAACAGTGAAATATACATTTTATTTCGCTGAACACTGACCCCCAAAATCGAAAACAATATCAGCAGTTAAAATACAATACATGTCATTTCTTTGATTTGAGTAATAACGATATAATTATCTTTGAGTGTGTGTTAAATTTTTCTTTAGCATCAACACAACGGCTTTTTTATGCGATTTCAGGTTTAGTGACATAGTAAAAGTTGTTCTCAATAAAATTATGACTTTACGATTACTTCTTTTCGGCTTATTTACACCCCAAGTTTATATCCCTGTGTATTGTTACCTTGATGACAATCTGACTGATTTTTTGATGACAATATAATCGTCAGGTTAATTTATATAATGGATAATCTTCTTCATATAATTCTAATTGTTTCAGGAGCTTAGTTTTATTCATTTCAATGCTAAAAAGCACAGTGATCTATTAGTTTGTTTCCGTTCCAGGCGTCTCCCCTCAGGCTTGGTGGTGTATTTCGCCGAAGAGCTGTTCACCTCATTACGAAGATCGGAACTGTACGGAGGCACGGATTTCCTTGCCAACTGCGGCGGCATCATGGGACTCTTCATGGGATTCTCTTTCTTGAGTATCATCGAGATTATTTACTATTTTACCATTAGGTGAGCGATCTTATTAAAATACTGAATTTTGTTGGTTGATAAAAACATAATGGTAGTTTGTCAAGATGGTATAGTTAGATTCTAGCCCCCTTACTAATAAACGTGGAGTAGGTAGCCTTGGAATTGTTAACCAGTTTATTGGCTTTTTCGATCGAGTTCAAAATTTTAAAGAGAAAAAAAGACAAAACACCGCGTAACTATACCAAGACTACTTAGTACTCAGGCCTTACTTAGAAACGTAATTCAAGTTATTCTATGCTCCTTCAACTTCTCGCCCACGGCAATGGTCACACGCGAAAACGAGAATGAGCAATACAATTTTAAGAATAGATTAACTTAAATTACGTTTTTAAGTAGGAGAGGCCCCAGTCTAAATATAACTTATATAACTATAAGGCCGTAGGGAAGTACCTTTTTATTGTGATTGGTGATAATAGTAGACTACTTACGACTACCTAAAACCTAGTATAGGTACTAAGTTTTTGCCATTGAATAGGTACGTATAGTCTACTAGGTACTAATTATTTATTTGGGAATATTTTGCAGGCTATGGTGTCGGATACGGAAGTCCTCAACGGTGGTGGCAGAATAGTCAATGTTAAAGAAATAGAAGAATTATCAACACTATCTGAAGAATAATTGGATGCCTGTGAGAAACGGGAAACGTTTTACAGCATTCACTATATTTTGGAAAAAATATATTTTCTTAGCATCAGTCGTCTAAGAAGTTGTAATCGCGAATTTTAATCTCATTAAAATAGTGATAGGATAATAGGAGGTTGTTTTTATTTCCCTAACTCAGCCAGGCTTTCTTGTCTTGTCCTTTACCTTTAGAGATATACATGCATGTCATGCCAGCCTTCCATTTTAAGTTTGAATTATAATTCGAACAAGGTAGGTAGACTAGGTAGGTATTTACACTATTTACAGAATTGAAGTGCACATAATATTGTTGAGTAAAGTCGGTATTATATTCGTCTATCTACGTAGTTTAGGTTAGGTTTGTCAGATTGCCTGTAGCTATAACTTCGAATAAATATGTAAGCACAAATAAATAGAGCAGAAAACTAGCAAAAAAACTATCTAGGTAGTCTAGGTACCTAGTAAAAGTAATAGTAATAAGACACGGTAGGTACTTATATTTCCCAATAACAGTAAAAAGCTGGAGCCAACTGGAGTTCCGCAAGGCTCGATTCTAGGCTCACGTTTATACATTAACCACAAAAACCACTAGCATCGACTAGTCTCAGGCGACTCAGGCGTCTCACCGTTCAATAACAAGTGTGGACTGTGTGGTGTGTTGAATAAATACAAAATTATGTACGAATCTATAGAGTTGCGTGACCGGTCTGCTAAAGAGTCGGCAGGCCGCCTGCGCCCGCGCCGGCGCCGCGCCGCCGCGCCGCGCCGCGCCCCCATTCGGCGACATGGCACTGCGCTCGCAACTCCTGCGCATCGGTAAGTTACCATAAAAAATGAGACCAGTGTACTCAAAAGGGTCTGTGCAGTGTTTTTGGAATGTGATGTGATATAGTGCAGTGTTTTTGTCTCAGGTATGGTTGCTGGTGATTATATTGCTACGTAGTATTGTTATGAGAATTTAAAGATAATGCGAGCCAGTCGGCCTTTTTTTTATACAAGAACGTGTCTTTTTGTTCATATTTGGTTTGTATTAGTGATGATATTTTTTGCATGAATACGTGAATGTTCTCGTTGAATATTCTATAAATAGAATATATATAACAATGAGAATACATTTACATGAAGTGGTTACGCCCATATCGTGAACGGAGTACGGAATCACATAAAGAATTTTGTTGCACTTTATCGAAGTTTTGAATAATATAATATACTAGCTGTTGCCCGCGACTTCGTACGCGTAGACTTTCATATAAACTTTCAACCCCCTTTTGTCATCCTTAATTCGGCCCTTTCGTAAAATCCTTCTTAGCGGACCTCTACACCTCATAAGGACCACCTGCCAAATTTTAGCTTCGTAGGTCAAGTATTTTTCGAGATTTCGTGTTTAATGAGTGAGTGAGTAGATGAATTTCGCTTTAATATATTTATATATAGATTATATTTCTAGATTATATTTTCTATGAATAGTTAGGGAATGTTTATGGATAGGGAGTTTTTTTTGTCAGCTAGTCTCTGAAACGGTATTTGCTACCTATTATGCTTGTAGCTTCGGAATAACAAGAGGTAGTTACTTTTGTAGGTAGGTTATAAGCAATTTTCTTCCGAATTCAATATTGTTTTTTGCTAAGCATTGCTATAATATACTTAAATACCTACTAATTATAGAGTAGGTACATATTATAAGTACATGTCCTAATCGTAAATAAAAAGTATCTGTGAACACAAAATCATTCTAAACTTATATTTAAAATCTAGGCCAGAATTATCGCATCTTACATTGTGTAAATGCAAGTGCATCAACAAAATGAAAGTCTGATGCTCGAACATTTTCCTCATAACATACCTACCTACCTACCTATCTACTTTTATGTATGCGCAGCGACTCCTACCTACCTAACGCTATTTATAGTGTTTTTAATTAACTAATTTTATACGAAAGATCTGAATAATAACTAGTTAATAGTCACCACAAAAATATGATTAGATCAATGTATAATAAAACTCATTGAATGAAGAAATATATTATAATACCTATAACAAGAATTGTTTACAGTTACAGTAATCTGAAACTTTATACCTAATTAACATACCTAACTAAAGATGTAATAATAGGTATAGGTACATAACTATGTAACTTTTTAACGAGTTTAGCAACAATTTTTCCTGAAGCCATTGTGTTTACCTACATATGTATGTACATGTCAATACAGTGATAACGTCTCGGCTATCGGTACTAAATCGAAACCAGAAACTTTTCCTGTTTTACACAAACATTTGACCAAACCTGCATAAATTTACACATACCTAACACAACCAAGAGTAATTCAAATCACCGACAGAGTACCTATCAACAACATTCGACGATCACTGGGAATCACAACTCGATAGCCGTAACAGATTTAACGGATGATTTGATAAGTAACTTCCTTTCTACATGGTTCGTCTTCCAGTTTTCAACGGACAAAATGTGCGTCACTTGCATGAGCTAAAACGGAAAGAGAGAGCTGGAGTGACCAAGCTTCGCGAGGTGCTGGAAGATAGACTGCAGGAGATCAAACGCGCGAAAACCTGGAAGCATGAGCGAGTGCTCACATCACCGCAAGATACCAAGGTAACCTGTCTTAAATTGGTAATAAATCAATCTGGTAGTAGCCGACAATGTCTTCAGAAGTGGCATGCATGTATGACAACGTAGGTAAAGAGATTTTGATGTCATGTTATCATATAAAAATTTGAAAAGTCCTGACAGCCGGATATTTCAATAAAAGTTGGTCGGTTTAGTCACATAATTCAAACACTGCGCAAATCGTTACAGTGGTTATAGAGCAGTGGTATTCCATCGCCCAAGCTAAAAAGCCGGACAAAGATCTAAAAGTCAGGACAAATCCGGACGTATGGTAACCCTACGTGCAGTAGATAATGATGACCATGTAGGTACAGCACGAAACACAGAGCAACTGCGCAATATAGCCTATGGTACTATAGCTGCATTAGATTTGCTCCTTATCGCGATAGAATGCTTATCACCATCTCAGAGCAAATACAAATAGCATCACCATGAGGCAATGACCCAGTTCTTTTAATGCATTCGTAAACTCTACAGCATCATGCATTTCCATTGAAAAAAAAAAAACGTTTTGATGTAACAAAGTAATTTACCGCCGTGGTAAACCATTTGGGAGACCGCTAGACTTGAAAGCGTGAGGTCGCGGCTTCAAACCCCGGGCCCGTACCAATGAGCTCTTTGGAGCTTATGTACGGATTTTCATACCACTGGCTTTTCAGTGAAGGAAAACATCGTGAGGAAAACATCGTGAGGATACGTACGAAGAAGGAATTCAATGGCGTATGTGAATCCACCAATCTGCACTGAGCCAGCGTGGTGGATATGGCCCAATCACCCATTCGGGGGTAGGCTAAAAGTCTAGCAGTGGACTATTAAAAGGTTGATTATGAAAGTAATTTACCATTGAGCATCACGTTTGCATTAGGATCAGCATGGACTTGCCTTTAAGTAATACATACCTATCTATTTTAAAATAATATAGTTTGGATTGGAACTGTCGTTATACCAAACATGCATTACCTGTCTCGTGTTTCAACTATTAAAAAGTTAAAGAAAACGGTGATGGTGTTAAAAAAGAGTAAGAAAAGATTACACATTAGAAAATTGGCTGATGATGATGATGTTTGATTCTTATGACCACAAATTAAGATCGAAATGGTTCTGGTACCAATCCCTTCATGGTGGTGGAAACGCGGAAGACATTATGCAGTCGTAGTCAGCATAGAAAAATTGCAATCCAGTATTCCTCGACTCTCTAAGCTAAGCTGTCTACGTGCCTATCGTTCTACCTCAGCTAGTATATAAGTACCTAGGTATGTCATAATTTCACGAGCAACGTCCTCAGAACACAAAGGGTCATTGGTTACAAATAGTCCATTCAAGGATGTTTGATACCGTACTGGCAATCAGTAGGTAGTTATTTTTGCTCGGCTATCGCACTCCCCGTACATTCTAGCGAGCTTATTATGAATGTCCGTTCGTGATTCAGATTGCGATAGCGATCGCGTGCCATCTCACACGCGGTTTGCGAGTAAGTAAATATGGTAGAACGAGATGGCACGCGCATCCATAATAAGCTTACATGTGGTGTGGCTAGCTTCGGGCTGTAGGCGATGAATGCCAATTACTGTAAACATTCGCGAGTACCTGCATGGCCCTTGTGCGCAAATTTTGTCATGAATATTTTTACCAGCTTTACCGCAAATGTGTCAAAATTCGTAATTTGGATGTTAAGGCCACGCTCACCAGCCAAAGCTAAGAGATAAATAGCTATGGCACTCAGTTATAATTATCTTAAAATAAATTGAAATTGTGCGAAAGAAACAGATCCAATCTTCTATCAGATAAGTGCGGCGCGGCCTTATAATGTCTTTTGACGAAAGATTCGAAATGGTGCCCCATATCTGTAGTAGGTACGTTTACCTATGCAATAGGTATACGGCTAACAAATCAATACAAAACAATTGCTTTGGCTCAATGCTTTTGTTTTTTCAGGTGAAAGTGCAAGGCGCTGAAGGAGAATTCCTCAACTTTTGTGCTAACAACTACTTGGGACTATCTGTAAGTGTTACAATTCGTACCCTATAGTTTATTGTTGTTGAGATAGTAACTTTTAATGATAATTTATTGACCTTTAATTTAACTACAACGGATTTAATTGCGTGTATTTTACATTATTTTAATTCCTGAAGGTTCAAAAATAAATATTTTTTCGGGACATTTTTCACACACGGTCTACTGACCCCAAACTAAGCAAAGCTTGTGATAGACTTTGCATTGTCTTGGTCACAGATAAACTAGATGACCATAGATGGACACTGCAAAGAGTGTTCGAAAGTAAAATACACGCGATAAAATCCGATGAAAGAGATTAATTTCAATGTGTAATAATCGTGAAAAGAAAACCTAAGAATTTATTAATTGACTTTCTTTTACAGAACCATCCAGAAGTGGTGGAAGCAGCTAGAGAAGGTCTCAAGCAATATGGGGCTGGCCTCAGCTCTGTTAGGTTTATATGCGGAACGCAAACTATTCACAAGGTAACGTTCTTCTCATATTTTCCATTCTCTCTTTCTGAGAGTAGGCCTGTGTCCCAGCAGTGGGAACATGAAATTCTGATAAAGATGATGATGATGATGACAATACTTGGATGGTTGGTTGTGGTACAGTAGGTAGGTACACCATCTTCGCTTCCATTCAGGTAAGATGAGGTAAAAAATAACGCCGACCGTCCTTTGTAATAGCGACCACTTTCGCAAAACGAATTAAAAAAAATATTCATTAATTTTAATGCATAGATAATTTTGAAGCACAATATATTCAATGGCAATGCCAACAAGAAAAACAAATAACTTAGAGACTTAGACAATACTCATTAGATCGTTTAGGTAGGTACATACATACGCTCCTATAGTAGAGAAATGCTGCGCAAATAAAACCTCTTTTTATAATATTTTCAACGAGCAAAACATAATGGTAATAGCCAATCACAAAAACCAATCAATGGACAGATTGATGTAAGTATAAACACACTATAAAAACCGATTTCAAAATTAGTAAGCGCTCGGACAAAGTTATTTATATTGCAAAATACTTTTCATCCCATCTATTCGAAAAGGACGACTTGGTTCGCCTTTAAGTGCACCCAAAGGTGGTGTTTTCTATAAGAAACTATTAGCGGGTAGTAATGTCCTCTTTATAAGTGCGCCGCAATTATCTCTGCCGCGCACTTATTTATAAGTGCGCCGCAATTAACTTTGCGTTTGAATTTGGAATTTCTTAGTGTTCAGCGCCAAAAAAATCGAACGCAAATATTGTTTGAATAAAGAATTAAAGACTGGCTGGTACTACGGCCCATAGTCGCGCCGCCAGCTTGTTATAGTGTTAGGCATTGATCGCGCATCATACGTAATTCAATCTAGCTACCTATTTACCCGCTAAATAAAACTGAATTTATTTGTCGTTAGTATTATTTATCTCGTTTCTGTATTAGGAATTGGAGCGGCGGTTAGCGGCGTTCCATGGCCGCGAAGACGCCATCCTCTACGGGTCGTGTTTTGATGCCAACGCAGGCCTCTTCGAGTCAATGCTCACTCCTGAGGACGCAGTGTTCTCCGATGCTCTCAATCATGCGTCGATCATCGACGGAGTCAGACTGTGCAAGGCTCAGAAGTTCCGGTATCCTCATAGAGATCTCAATGGTAAGACTTCTTAAATTTTATTTTTACAAGCAGTAGCTCGTTGTTGCAACTAGATATCAAGTTTTTCTATTAATTATGTTTGTAATTTTTATTTCTGGTGTGCACAATATACAAGTTTTCATCTTTTTCTTACATGTCACAGCCTGGGTGTTCTTCTTGATATCCTAATTTTATTGTGTTAAGCCGACTTAAGCCCTACTAATATACAGCAAAGCGGTATCTACATAATATATATATTATTTAAATAAGGTTTTATAATGTTATGGCTTCCCAGCACAAAAAAAAATCCTCAGTCACTAGACTCAAACCTAATTCAGAAATATCATCCAGTTCAAATGATATCATTTCAGAATTAGAGCACCTACTGGCGCATAGCGAAGCTAGAATCAAACTGATAGTGACTGATGGCGTATTTTCGATGGACGGTACCGTTGCTCCTCTGAAGGGTCTTCGAGACTTGGCTGACAAATATCGCGCTTTGCTCGCTGTGGATGACAGCCATGCTACAGGGTTCTTTGGAGAGACTGGCAGGTATGAAAAATCAAACCTAAGAATGGTTATTATGATCATAAGTATTAACTCAAAAATAGCTTGTATAAGACAAAACATTTTTGTTAAAAAGGATGGAAATAGACCTCTTGCTAGACAGCCGCGAGCTGATTATAAATGCCCATTCGCAACCGCGAGAGGCTCATTATGCGTTGCGTTTTGATATTTCACTCAGTATCCAGAATTTTACCTATATTCGGCAAGACTTTCAGAGGACCAAACAAACTGGTAATGTAAAACTAGAAGTATGGTAGATAGATACATAGATTAGGTACAAGCAGTGCGTGGGTAGGTATATGAGTTAGTTAGACAAGTCTTCGATATGAGGATACAGTGTCACAGATTCCTTATCGTTATCAGGGGCACAGAAGAATACTGCGGCGTGTCAGGAGCCGCCGATATAATCTGCTCGACCCTCGGCAAAGCAGTAAGCGGTGCTGCAGGCGGCTACACTACTGGACCCAAAGAACTCGTCACTTTGCTGAGAAACGTCTCTAGACCTTATTTGTTTTCGAACGCGCCACCACCGCCTGTGGTCGCAGCTTCTTTGAAGGTAAGACCTTTGTCTCACACAAAACTAGAGTTCTTTACATTATTATTCTATTTGAGGGCAAAGAGTCTTGCACCTTATTTGTTTGTAAGCATCTATATTACTCGATGGAATATCATTGGTCTTGAACTGCTGGCACAATTTTTTCAGTGGCACAGAGACCTATATACGATGAGCGAAAAATTATGCAAATAGGGTTTATATTACCCTAGGTGATATCGACTTCTATAATCGATATCTCTACAATAGTAGAGCTGTCCCATTACTAAAGTGAGGCAACCAGCATTTTTGATTCTCTTCCTCCAGGCTGAACACCGACAGGAGTGAGCCGAGGGAATGGAAAAGGGCCTTACGACCAATTGCTAACGCAGTATCAAACTAACGTTAAATCCGCTCAGTTGGAAAATCATGCGAACGTAAACCTTAACGCGCCCAAATACGTTTTGCGGTGCAGTTTGAATGGATTTAACGTTAGTTTGATACCGCGTTAGCAGTTGGCTGTAAGGCCCCAGGTGTCCACTACCTGATGATTCGAAGCCACAATATTGAGCGTCTCAGCATTTCTTCACTATTACTGTATTCTTATTTCCAGTCCTTAGATCTAGTAGAGAACAGCAGCACGCTTCGACAGCAGCTGAGCAAGAACACGCGTCAGTTCCGCGACGGTCTGACAGCGGCCGGACTGACGGTGGCAGGTGACGACCATCCCATCTGCCCCGTGATGGTGGGCGAGGCGCCATTGGCAGTCGAACTGGCTTCGGGGATGTTGGGTGAGTAATGGATTCTTGATATCAAGTTTGTCCGCTTGAGATAGTTTAGATAGTACGAAGCCCACACAAAAGATATTTTTTTTGTGCAAATTAGAACGGCTTATTTTTGTAAGAAATTTGTTGTAGCCAGTTGCACCCATATAAACGAAACGTCAGTCATTCGAAATCACTTAGCAAATGTGATGCGGAGTTCGATACTTTGGTCTAAATAAGAATGTTCAATCAAGGTTCACTCATAATGCCTGGTAACAGATTTTCCTTCTCATTTCCGTTCTATTTACTTCTGATGAAGCCCATGCTATAAAACGATTGAACTCTTCACTTCCTCTCTGATTAATATTTATTTGTAACTTATGCACGAGGTCCAAAATGTTATACCTAGTTCAAAGCCAGGAGAATTTTCAGTCAGGATTGTGTCCACTAGGACCACACCTCAATAGTCAAAAATTTATTGAAAATTATGAAATTCACATACAGATCTTAGATAGCATGTTTATGGCTTTGACAAATATACATGGTTTAAAGTACCTATCACATAAGCGTTATTGGGTATTTGGATCCTCAGACTCACATAGTAAATTCACAGTTGTCACATAAGTTTAAGTTTTTTGGTCTTATTATGTAATTTATGGAGTGAACAATAAAGAGTTATCACATCACTAACTTCCTCACGGAGCCGCGCATGGTTGACGTGCTTTGGTGGTGGTATTTCCAGAGTATCATAGGCTACATTTTCCAGTAGGATATTTTGTTTTTATTTTAACAATAGTTGTTACAGTAGGGTTTGGCGGGAAGGGAAGATTTATCCATGGATTCTTTTCTTCCCTTTTAGATCATAACACTAACTTGTTTGTTTCCAGAGCGTGGTATCTACGTAGTGGCGTTCAGTTACCCAGTAGTACCGAAGGGCGCGGCTAGAGTTCGCGTGCAGCTGAGTGCGGCGCACACGTCGGATGACGTCACGCGCGCTGTCGACGCGTTCGCGCACGTCGCTAGGAACATCGGCCTTGTCAAGAAATAGAAGAAAAAACTTAGATCATTTATGCAAAACGCTGATAAAAGGTTGCTTCCCACCACAGCTGTCTTGATCGCGCATTTTTTATTTTATTGAATAATATGCTTGCACTTGACTGCCACGCGATGATACAGTCTACGATGGAGCACGCTTGCCAAAAAGAACCGATTTACTCACGAACTGGGAACACCCATTCGGACAATTCATTATCTTTAGAATAACATTGCAGATGCAAACTTTCAAAGCAATTTTCCGTTTATTCCATTCTGTCCGACTATTTGTCCGATGATCGGACTGTTTGGACAAAAATATTCCAATCTGTCCGACTGGCCAGTCGGACAGATTGGACACGCAAATTTTGTTCCTTCATGTTTAGCACGAGCACTATAGCGATCTCTCCTTACAGATAGTTCAGTAAAACCCATCACCCCTAGACTGCATCATCGCTTAACATCAGGCGAGATGGTGGTCAAACGCAAGCGCGTTTGATCACCATTTCTATTATATTATATTAATAAAATAAATAAATAAAAACTACTTACGACGCGTCAACGTTCCGTCGCGCGTCGCCGTCCACGCCCGGTGTATTTAAGCTTTTAGATACTAAGATTTTTTTGTCTCTTATATTTTTGTTACAATCCTATTAAGTTTCAAATTTGAAAAAAAAATACAAATACAGACGCGTGATTTTGTTCGAAAGCCAACTTTCATATATAATTTTACAAACAAACAACGCATAAATCCAGGATTGCACTTTCAGAACTAAGTTTTTTTGTAAATATCCGCTTGAATATTTTGTGTGTTACGACTGAATAAAACTTTATTTGTTAGTAAGAGTGTTTAATTTTCACCTTAATTCCATGAGAGAAACACTACAAAATAATTATATCACTATGCTGTACGTGACGTGAAAATATTAGTCATCATGTCTATTGACATAATAAATAAAACGATCACATGTGTAATAATTGATCTATTAACAATAATTTATTACAAGTAATAAAACTCACGCGCACACATCTCACGCAGTGCAGTGCGACACGTGTTTATACACTTCAATTTGTTATAACTATACATATAATATTTACAATTTTTATCATAATGAGTTCTCACTCGTCCATTTATTGCAAAGGATATTTTACATAATAATATGGTTAGTGCTGGAGCCAGCTAATAGGCACAACACAACGTTGTGTCGTGTTACGATACGACCATCGAGATACAATACATATAGAATCACAAACGTGCAAAAAAAAAACGAACCAAAACTCGGCCTAACAGACGTATGGATTTGGTTGATGGATTGCCGTCCAACCGGAGAGAAAGAGTGAGAATAAAATATTTCCCTCTCTTTCTCTCCCGTTGGTTAGACGGCGGTTAAAGTTAACCGAATCTACACTTCTATTAGCTACTTTAGGCAACCGCGATCCGACTATAACGCCGCGCGATGCCAGTGCTACGATGCAATAGCGGATATGCGACGAACACTATGCAAGCGACATAACGTCTAAATTGGATAAATGTTGAATTGCGAACTATATAATTGATGTCTTGGTATGTACAATGACGCTCGGACGATTTTTGGCTGTTTTCACTTGGAGATTGTGACTCTATAGGTATTGTATCTCGATGGATTCGACAGCTATATGCACTTGAATGTATAGACAATTTCAAATAACGGCCAGATATAAAAATTTTGCATGTAGCAAGAATTAGAGTTAGCGCCACCAGCGCTTAGATTGGTCGCAAAAACAGCTCAAGAATTCGGAGGTCGGCAGGAAAGCGACAGAACAGTTATTGGCCACAACCGATTTAATTTAAACCGTTTGCACACAAAGGCGACTTAAGACTAGAAAAACGGGATGAAAAGCGACCAAACTTAAAAAAAAAAGTGACACATTTTCCGGACCTACGAAATGCAAATTGTACCACATTTTTGTTAACTTAAATAACAAGAATTTGATACATTTCGCATTTCGTTGGTCTTAAAAATGTGTTTTATTTGTTTTTAAAGTTTTGTCGCTTTTCACCCCGTTTTTTATACTTTGGTAACATTAGTGTGTCAACGGTTTAAATGAAATCTGTATAGCCATTTCGCCACGCATGGACCTTGTTACGCCCAATTAAACTGAGCTCAGCACTGGATCCCGATTAGGTCTGTACCTAATGAAGAACACCCACAAAGTGTAAATACAATTTTCCACTCGACATAAATTTTGCGAGAAGAAATAATAAAGGTAAAATACACTGGGCCTGGAAGGGCCAATGAAATATGTCTTGTACGGAACAGCAGAATTTTCAATCGTCCGCCCGGGCCCAGTGATATCAATAATCTATAATAAATAAACAAGTGCGTCTACAATATGCCTCTTACCAGGTAAATTAAATTAACCCTTTCTAACTCGCTCGCTACTTCGTTACCACATTTGTATTGCGTCGTTGTATCGATGCAAAAAATAAATATCCAAGTCACATAAAGTTTACTACATTACACTTTCGCCTTACAAAATGCTTATTACTAAATGCTTTTCTTTATTCAGAATGTTGATAAAGTTAAAATAATTTTATAAATGCAGAATTTGGTAGGTGCTGTAACCCTGTATTGGTAAGTACCTTAGATCATTAAAACAACGGAGGCATGGTAGGTGGCGGGTGTGAACGAAATAAAGCCTCCCTATTGCGGTTATTCGCTAAACTACAAGGCGAAAGTATAAAACTTTAACAAATAGTTACAAATTTTGGGCCATATTAGCCATTATTTTGTGGAGCAATTTTAAGGACGGCGAACTTACCAATGAAAGCACTAGGAATCCTTAACTACCGACTAACACTTTCAAAAGTGATCAAGGACTTTTCTCTAAACATTTCTAGGGGGTTAGACAAGACCCACTCTCTGTTAGCGTTAACGCCTGCGGAAAGATGAAATTGTATGAAAATGACATTAGCTTGAGATAACATCTCTCAAGCTAATGTCATTGTCAATGTAATTTTCACACAATTTCATCTTTCCGTAGGCGTTAACGCTAACAAAAAGTGGGTCTTGTCTAACCCCCCTGATGATCAATAATTAAGCAAAGGAAAATTGTTCAAGCCTTTGGCACCTACTGCGATTGAATCCAGTGGCATTCCTTATCCTTTACACAACCACCATCATTGTAAACTAAAAAATATGTTTAAAGACATTTTGGGCATGGTGAAACTAGGATGAAGGATATATGAACTTGACGTTTGCACACATATGCGGGACAGCCATATCATATGCGACAAATTGAAGCTGTTGTACAAAATGACCGCTTGAACTTTAAATAAGATAATCAGAGAAACAATTTTTTTTGTTTACTTAGAACGGCTGTCAAGGCATTTTTGTAAGAAATTTGTTGTAGCCAGTTGCACCCATATAAACGAAACGTCAGTCATTCGAAATCAGTTAGCAAATGTGATGCTGAGTTCGACGCGTTGATCTAAATAATAATGTTCAATCAAGGTTCACTCATATGCCTGGTAACAGATTATCCTTCTCACTTCTTTTTTTCTGTGAAGATAATAATGACTTTTGCATTTAGACGGGTAATACTACAATGATAGCTTATATTCATTCTTAATTTTCGTCCGCTTCGGCTATTCCTGCCAGATAAAACAGAAATGCACCATGTCTAGTGTTCAATCACTTTTAGAGTTGTAAACGCATGAAAACTGTACCTAAAAACGTTTCTGGGCCCAGCAAAAACAACCCGATATTCTTACAAACTTCTGCCATAAATATTGTCTCTGTCTTTGTCTTCCTACACAAATTTTTTATAAGTTTATTTCGCTCATTCCTGATATTGAAATTCATAGTCAAATCATATTCTTCATCGTAGTTCTGAGACAATGATTATGCCATTTTGGACCTTTAAGTCAGGCTATACAGTTCATTTTCCAACGCTACTTTTCTTAACATATTTGGAGGGTATCCGTGAATCAGGACCGCCTACTCGCGACTCGTATTTGTCTTAGCGGACGCAACTTGCCTTGACTCCAAGACGTTGTGAGCATTTCTCTAGACCAAAGAGAACAGTTCAGTTTTTGGGTAGGTGGTGCGTCTCTCATTGTAGGACGTTCGGTTTGGCTGGAGGACCTGGAATTAATATAAAAGTCTATCAATTACAGTAAAAAATATCATCAATTAAAAAAACCGACTTCACAAAATTTGTAAGATAGATACGCAATTTCAGTTACTTGGTGGTCATAATATTGTCATCCTAGTAGTGTTAAAAAATGCGCGTCATGCGGAATTACTATGTGGCCCCTACAAAAAAGTAGGCTGGAACGGGAATTACTACGTGGCCCGTAGCGAAAAGTAACTTTAACGGAAATAACTATCTAGCGCTTAGCGAAAAGTAGGTATTAACGGAAATAACTATCTAGCTCTTGGGGAAAAGTAGGCATTAACGGAAATAACTATCTGGCTCTTAGGGAAAAGTAGGCATTAACGGAAATAACTATCTAGCTCTCAGGGAAAAGTAGGCATTAACGGAAATAACTATCTAGCTCTTAGGGAAAAGTAGGCATTAACGGAAATAACTACCTGGCTCTTAGGGAAAAGTAGGCTTAAACTGAAATAATTATGTGGCCCTCAGTGAAAAGTGGGCTTTAACGGGAATTACTATGAGGCTACTAGGAGGCGAAAAGTAGACTTGAACGGGAATCACTAAGCGAAAAGTAGGCTTGAACGGGAATCACTATGTGGCCTCTAGTGTAAAGTAGGCTTAAAAGGGAATTACTATGTGGCCTCTAGTGAAAAGTAGGCTTTAACGGAAATAACTATCTGACCCTTAGCGAAAAGAAGACTTGAACAGGAATCATTATGAGGCCTCTAGTGAAAAGTAGGCTTGAACGGGATGACAAGAATCGTTTAATGACAATGATGGTAATAATAATGAGGTATTTACCTGAAGGCAGTGTAGTGGTGGGCAAGGGAGTGCCAGTGTCCACCGGCGGCAGGACAGTGCTGGTCGGCACTACCGGCGACACGGGCACGGCTGGACTCACTGGCTTCTGGGAAAGAAAACAACACCATCACATTAAAAACAATTTTTTAAACAACCTTTTTACTAATCATCACAAACTTTTTTTTGTCGCGGCTAAGTCCGCGTTTGCCACCAACTCGCCTGTTTGTGACGATTTGGTCGAAGATGAAGCACGCAGACTTAGACGATACCTATTCACTCTGGCCTTGGAAAGGCCCTGATTTTATCTCTCAGGAAACAAGGAAGCAGGTTGTTCCAATTGTTGGCTGTACGGGTTAGAAACTTATGGTTCGTATCCAAGGAAAATCCACAATGTATGGGTGGTAGTGGGACGTTTTTCTACTTGTCCTGTAGTAGAAAGGGGGTTGTAGGATAAGGACATGTAGCTCTGATGCACATTTCCGAAATGAACCCTGTAGAAAATTTACAGACTCGCTAGTTTGCGGCGGTGTTCTAGACTGAGAAGTTTCTTAGCCACTAACTTCTCATCGCCTATAAGTCGAGAAGAGCGCCGTTCTACCGATTCAGAAGCTTCGAGCTTCATGTATTGTGTATTTGCCCCTGCCAGCCTACCTAAACCAGCACTACATAAATTCTTCATATTCAATGAGTATACATATTCAACCGTTTACTCATCGTACTAATACTTAACACGGAATAGGCTATCGGACAGGTAATTGATTTCTCAAAAATAAAAGGTTTAGAGAAATTTTTTACACTTACTGAAGAAATTATTTTAGTCGGCTATTATAGTTCTGAGATATTTATAAGCGTTTAAAGTTAACGGGCGGTTATCCGAGTCGCGTAGGCAACAAAACGCTCCCTCAGCCCCCGCCAAGTTATAGCGACGCCATGCTAGAGTCAGGACGCCCGCGGGGGGAGTGTAACGACAAAAACGAGCATAGGTCCGACCTCGATGACGCCTGGCGCGGCACTGAACGCAGCGAGCCAAAATTCTCGCGTCCTTTTTACGCTTTTAATTTCACTAAAAAACGACACTATTCCCTATCAAAAATCTATCCAAATAAAAGAATGATGAATAAAATTGCCTTTCAGTACATGTAATTTCCAGGTTGATACGAGCTTTCATTAGAGCATAAAATGAAAAAAAATAAACTAAGTCGACTTTGTTTCATTTTTTTTTTTGATCAAGGAAAGTTTATTCCATCGTGTTTTGAACCAAATCATAAACTCAAACACAGATGTATCTGTGACATGTATTTTTTTCCAGCTCAAATATTGTAATTTAAATGAATAAAATTGATTTAAAACCGTCAAATTTGGGATAAGAGGCTCTTAAAGGTCGGATTAGGAAAGGATGCTTTGTCCCTTTCTTGCAAGGTGAGTGACAGTATGGAGTTTGTATGGCGTACTTGAAAGTGACGTCATTAGTAAGTATAGTGCGTTTCTCTGTCTAGCAAAACTTTAAAATGTTTTATCTACACATTTATTTTGAACACATTTTAATTATGTTTAGTGCTAAAGAAAGAAAGAAAGAAAAAGATAATATTCCAAAATAATAAGCACAAATTACTGTTGTTATATTTTTTATTATTACTATAAATAATTGGATAAACAGTTTATCCCATTTATTCTGGTCATTATAAAGAATATATATTTTTTAATATTTTGAAACAAACGTAAAATTACCGAATAATATTTTGACAAAAGCAGAAACGCGGTCTTCTGTCTCTAAAAAAAAAAAGCAGCGTGAGAGATCGCTGCTTACAGTACCTCCTAAAACCATTGGCATTCATTTGTCGTTTGAGGATAAAGCAAAACATAATGCTCTTAAAAGCACACCATTGCAACTGCATTACATTGACGTGAACATTTTATAAAGGATTTCCTCTTCAATGATCAGAGGCAATCAATGAAGGTAATAATAAATTAGCTGTGCAACATATTTTCCTTTTAGTATATTTCATTTTAACTGCCTTGTCTTGTATGCACATAGTCTATATTTATTTGCAACTAGCGGGCATTTTCTTTTTATATTGAGAATTATTTAGAGGTTTTCTATCTGCCGCCATTCTACAAAATATCCATACGATAATTGCTTTATATTCGATTAGCTTCGGTTTTTTTAAATGTTTAAATATGCGCGATATAGATAGCTCTGGCAAGTAAGCCAGGACCCAGGGCTGGGATTAGTCGGGCCTTAACAATCTGTAACACTTATTTTGATAAATTCGTTAGCAGAAAATGCGATAAAATCTGACATTCGTTCGTGGGCTTTAATCGGAATTACTCACGACCGTCGATGGTATCTAAACTAGCGAGGCCTAAGTTATGCAGCTCTACGCGGATTTGAGGTCTGCATTGCAGTATTTGTAAGCAATATGCGACAGAATTAAATGCAGATAATCAATTAATCATTTGCAGTTCATTACTGTCGTCTTTCAACCCCACCCACCCATAAGATGATGAGTGGATGTCGTACACTGTGTGCAAACGAGACCCATTTAGCCTACGCTGTCTGTCTGTCCGTCCGTCCTACCTTTTAACGGCTATATCTTTCGAACCACAATAGATAGCCAGTTGAACGGCAGATTAACTAAGAAACAATAATAAAGTAAAAATATTAATTTCCCCAAACAACAAACGTTTTTTTTAAACGTATTTTATCAGGTAAAAATCGTATATATCAGTCAAGCAGTCAGTAAAGTAACCTAGTGTTCTGAGTCACAATGAAGACGTTTATTGTACCCTTAAAGAATCTATGATAAGCAAGTTAACATTCTGGATAAGCTGATACTATTACGATTTATCAATGACGACAATTAAAACAGTTGTGCAAGTTATGACTAAGCGGCACAGACAATAATGTAGTAACAATATGTTAGGCGATTTTCATGAGTATCACTATTAATTTCTATCTTTGTGAAGATTCCCAACAAAAAAATTAATATAAGTAAATTATGATTATCATTGAAAAACAAATGAATGCCTACCTTACTACCACGTTACTTTTCAAGGTGAAGGTTCAAAGCTCATACAATATTTAAACAAAGTGTCAAGGAACCAGAAAAACAAACATACCTAAATTAATTATACAAGCATTCCGCGCTTTATTATGCGCGAGCGGTGACCAGAGCGCCTATCCTTAAAATTGAAATTAGCATTCAAGAAAGCAATAGGTAAAAATATCCTTAAAATGGAATTATCATTCGCGAGACCAATAGGTAAAATCACAGACCTGTATCCAAGTAGACGCCACAAGTCGACCTACCTTGCATGTCATATTTGCAATACAATTATGAAAAATAGTCGTAATTGAGTTCGGCTAAAATCAGTCTGCTCAATCGGTGCAGCAACAACACGTGTCAGTTTGATTGAACCGAAAATGGGTAATTGTGAAATACTGAGTTCTGAGTACCGAGACCTCAAATAGAGTTGGCCGACAGAATAAAAACAAGACGAAAAACTTGACACGCTTAGTTTTCATACAGTTTGGACCGCTTGTGAAGTCTACTTAGATATAGGTCTGTGGGTAAAATGCTTACATTTTTTAGGGTGATTTCCTCTATCCTCGCTCTCAAGGCTTCAACTTTGGAGATGAGCGTCGTGTTGAGAGCTAAGAGCGTGCCCTTCATCTCTTCCTCTTGCTTCACTGTAGCCGTGATGTTGACTATAGTTTCGTTGGTCCGCGCGTCCAGTTCCCGCAGCAACGTTCGGACCTCTTCAACTCCTGCCGTCGCCGTGACAGCCTGCTTCTTCGCGGATGTTAGCTCACCATTAAATCCGCTTATCTGTCAAGGAAGATAGAATTCTTTCATTATCATTATCAGCTTATCATGTTCCTACTACTGGGACACAGGCGTTCTCACAGAAATAGAGGATGAGCCCTAATCCACCATGCTGGCCCAATGCATGGTGGGGAATGCCATATGAACTTTTAAGTTTCTTGGATATACCGGGTTCCTCACGATTTTTTCCTTCATCGTTGTTGAGCGATGGCATCCAATCTGCACATCGTTTATTTAAGTACTAAACAAGTCATTGGTAAACAAACTAAACAAGTCAGATCGTAAAGGGCACAAGCTACTGCCCGGCCACCATCGTTCCTTGAAAGACGAATTCTTGCATGATATTCGTGAAAGTAATCCAACACGCGATTGTTGAATCTAAAAATACCTGCTCGAGAAAGGGCCTATAAATACAAAATTAGTGAGAATACTAAGATTACCAGGGGGTCTAGACAAAAATTTCATTAGCATGAGAGAAATTATCACAAGCTAAATGTCATTTTCATACAAATTTATCTTTCCGCAGGCGTGAACGCTAACAGTGTGTGGCTCTTGTCTAGTCCCCCAGTAACGCATAATTTGCGAGCCTAAAGCTCTCTGCGGGCCCACACTTCTCTAATATGCATAGACTCATCTCCTCTATGATACAAGTAATTTACAACATACATACAAACTTGACCTCTTTCAAATATTAGTGTAGTCTACAATGTAGACTAATCAAATCAAGTATCAAATTAAGATGCATAGCAATATGTAGACTGTCTACATATTGCTATGCATCTTAATTTGAAAGGACCTCTGGAGCTCTAAACCGAAATCAAAGATGCAGTGTACCAAGTTTTGTTGTGGTATATTTTCAATAAAACCTTTTATTCTAATATTTATTCTTGCAAAACAATTCGTTCGGGTCGGAGTAAATCTCTACGAGGTAGCTCCTTGTAGAGATGAGGCTACTATTTTTCGAAATTCTCTTTCCGACTGTACGCGCAACAATGAGCCTTGGCATTCAGTTCTTTCGGCGGAACGAGGCGTTCTATGTGGAGACTCGACGTAGAGAGAATTCGAGTAATGTATAGTTAACGCGTAAGAAAAAGGGTCGACCGGTCGACGTGCTGAGACTCGCTTTAAAGTGGCTCGACGTAGTGAGATTCGATGTTGCCGGAAGTCTGTAATACCGGGAACCATTCAAGTATTTTTGTGTACAAAAAAGTTGTTGACCTATAACCTTTTAAAAACAAAGTGTGGACATTCGGATGCGTATCAGAATTCCGTCTTCCGTGGTACTTTGATCTATAAATGTCGAATATTAAGTTCAAAAAACTTATTACTGTTAAATTGGTTCGTATTTCCTTTTCATTAAAGAATTAAACTTTTATTTACTAAGACACTGAGTATGTAAAAATATAGACTTAGTATACTGGGTTACGCATATAGACTGTGTTAAGCCGAAAGGGGGTCATTGTATTCATAATTATGAACAACTTTTACGATGTGACCAACCCTGAAATCACGTAAAATATATCAGCTGTTCCATACATTTTGTCGAGTTTCAATTACCGTTTTCTATGGAACAGCTGATATTTTCGCGATTTCAGTGTTGGTCCCATAGTAAAAGTTGTTCATAATGATGAGTACAATGTCCGCCTTTCAGCTTAGTACAGTCTATATGCGTAACCCTGTATATAATGTGGATACAACATTGCTCTTAGTAATATCAATTTTATTTGTCAACTGCCTCACGTTACGTGATCTGTTAATAGCATTATACATCATCAACCCACCGCAATGGATACGTGAATATCCTTACTATTGTTCTCTAACGAAATATTCGTCAGATCAGTGGGCTTACTCTTGACACTCGATTTCAATCGTAATTTGGGATTGGGATCGAAAACATGCCATTTTGGTACTCTTGAATTCTAAACTAGCGCACGATTGGAACCGATAATGGTGGAAATATATGGAACTAAATAAATTCGACTCAACTCGACGCTTTCGGTACTCTTGACGCGATTGAAGAGTACCAAATGGCATGTTTTCGATCCCAATCCCAAATTACGATTGAAATCGAGTGTCAAGAGTAAGCCCACAGGTCGTGCCAGATCACTTTGGGTTCTTACAAACAATAGACAATATCACGATGCATACTCAGGTACCTAGATTACCTTCCTACGCAGTCTGTCTATGTTAATCTATGACATCATCAGAGTCACTTAAAAAAATCTGTCTGATTAATGTTTAATACCTCAGAACTCCGCCATTTATAAACCATTTTTTTTTAAGAATATATATTCAGACCAGTAGTTATTTTGATTTAAAAACCAAATTACTGGTCTGAATATATATAGAAAAAAATATGTCATCTAATCCAAGTAAACGAATTGCGTATTTACTAATTTTGTAGTCTGCTTTTAAATTGATGATTATGTTCTAACACCCCAATTCCTACTATTGAGAAAATGCAACATCCCGAAAAGCCCGAATTCTGTCAAAATTAGCATAGAGAAGACAATATCCTGCTCTCAGTTTTCAGTGCATTTAGTCAATAAAATTTAAAATTCATATCAATTAATTTGCTTTGACTATCGGGACAAGGTATTGTTTAACGTCACAAGCCCATTGCCAAGTTGAAAATGCAATCTGGGGCTGTTTAATTCACAAAGTTTATTGTAGCCAGTGGCTCTACGTAGGCATTCATACCAACTTTACTTTAGCTATGACGCAGACTTTGTCATTGAATACTCAGGGTCGACCCCAGCAAAATATAGACTTACGGCTCTAAAATAATAACTAATCAAGATAATAGCGACTTATTACTTGGTTATTTTCATTCAGTAGATACGTATACCTTGTTAGACGCTTGTTTGATTGTGGCTCACAAACAAATAATAGCGGCTGTGGAGCAAAAAGTTTAATGCGAAGGAAAAAAATGCGTAGGACGGCACCAGCCTAATACGGATGGCACAGTATATATTCGCAAAAGCAGTAGTTCGACTCGGACGTTTAGTTAAATTCAATGCGTACTGTCGGTCACAGGGCTAGGGTTGCTACGCTAGTTTTAAGAAAATTTTCATTATTTATACGCTACTTCTACGCTGACAACACACACAGTCGGCGAATATCAATGACGCGGTGTGCGCGTTTATCGCTCAGAGCCTTAGATAATATATAGTTGAATTTGTCTTAAACACGAACTAGTACCGAAAATAGTCTGCCAAAAACTGAAGGGAGCGAGGTAAACACGTATTGCACACACTGACATATTTTTACTAGTTCTACAAACGCACACTTTAATATTGAGCGGCACACAACTGCAAAAGAGATGACAAAATGTCATCACGACCAAGGGAAGGTGTAAGTGCTAAAGGGGAAACTGTAGGTTCCACATATCTTTTATGAGTTCTGCATTTCCACATATCTTTTCTGAGTTCTGAGCGTAACGGAGTGAAGTAACGGAGCGGGCGGGGAAAGTGGCGCTCGTTTGATGAAGTCAGTCGATTCGGGCGTTTGTTTAAAGTCAACCTACTGCTTTAGCTTATATGTCTACTGTTCGGATGATCTTTGATTGGAGGCCGTTTATAATTTGCATTTCATTATAATAGCGTTTTTAGTTTGCTTACATAATGGTATTTAAATACAATCGTAATCATCGTTGAGTTAATAGCATCAATGCAGTCTCAAGACTTTTTATGCAGATATCATAGTAATAATTAGAAATGTAGCGATCATTAGGAGGCCTACATCCAGTAGTGGGCGAACATCAAATAAGTTATTAAGTTATTACAAACGGCTTACACTTACGATTATGGACATCAAATAGGCTGATTATGATGATGATGATTATAGCCAGTGTATTTGTTTGTTCCTCTTTTATTGTTCAGAGCAATAGATCGCGGTTTTTTTGCTAGTTGGAGGGCCGGGGCGTCACAGGATTTTATCCCGAAAAAATTAACGGATCTACGGTTCCAGGCTTTTTTTTAATAATTAATAGGCTTGCGTTTGACCACCATCACGCCTGATGTTAGGCGATGATGCGGTCTACGTTGGAGCACACTTGTCTAGAAGAAACCGATTCACTCGTGATTTTAAGACACCCAGATTGTAACCATCGGGGAACACCCACGAATAAAGAAAATGTCCACGCGAGTAAAGCTGCAGGGTGCAGCTAGTAGAAAATAAATATGCGATGAAAAGCTTTGGCATAGCAGGAAGTCGGGCAGTGAGTATTTAATGGAGCTTAATTTGCTAGGATAAATGCATCCTTATGAGTAAAATTACGCTTGTATCAATCTATCTAATAAACCTGTCTCTCCGCCCACTGCTGGGTATATCTCATCCACATCATCCTTTCCAGTCTTGTACGAGCCTCATCATTTACCTGCCAATGTTATTGACAAAGTCATCTGATCATCGGGCTGGTGGTCTTTCTCTATATTTGCAGTAGCTTGTATTTTCGCATGCTGGTTCAATTCTGGTCTTAGTGAACTTCTGTTTCAATGTCGTACCCAAACATTAACTAACCTGCGATCCAAAGTCAGCGACGGTCCGTTGCAGCTCCGCCAACCTTCTCGGCGTGTCGGCGAGCTTGGGTGCTGCCGACAGCTGTTCTGACACTTCTGAGAGCGCCTTCGCAGCCTTGTCTACCCTGTGTAACAAGTCTTGGTGATCTAACTCTAATTTTTCTATTCTGCTCTTGAGGTACGTTGCATTTGAATGCAAATCTTTAGCCGTCGAGTGGCAGATTTGTAGTGCATCGGCAACGCCGGCACTGCCAGTGGAAACTGTGGACAATGAGAGGTAAAATTAGAGAAATTATAAACAGTAAGGACGATGAAGTATCGTCCAAAGATGGGCTGAGAGAGCGTTGAGATGTTAAGTACAAAAATTGCGCAAAATAGCTCTACTGTTTGGCTCAATTCAACTTTGTTAGATATTTTTTTTATTTTATTTTTATTTTTATTATCTTAGAGAAACTAACGGTCTTAATTAACAGAGTTAATAATTAGCTAGAGACAAAGGGGCCATTTAAAAGTTTCTACTTATAAAAAACAAAGTACATTATATGAACGCTAAAACATGTGAATAAAAATATAGATATAGATGTATAATATTACTAGAACAAAGAAAAAAGCAATAGACTCTAAATAAACAAAGACAAACTAAGATGTGCACTTAACAAGTTAAGAAATACATTTATAAAATAATAAATTAATATTTAAGACAGAATGGTACCTACATATTCTCACAAATAATTTTTGAAAAAGTTGTCACTTAACCACTTCCTTATGGATGAAATACTAGAGACAAATATATCCATACCTAGACTATATTTACGTAACCTATTATACGTTCCACACGCACGAACGATAAAGCTATTTTGCCGATAGTTAGTTGATGAGACAGATGGTCTGAAGAGTGGTTTGTATTTCCGAAATAATCCAGTTGGGACATAAAGATTAATTTTACCAAGAAGATCAGGGCAGTCAATGCTAGATGTGACAATCTTTTTAAGGAAAATCACATCAGATATTTCCCGGCGATTGATTAATGGAAGAAAATGATGTTTAGCACAAGAATTAAAATGATTATCAGTTCCAGTATTAGTTTTGTAATTTAAATAACGGATGAATTTCTTTTGAATACTTTCCAATCGGTTAATATAAACATCATACCTAGGGTTCCAAATCTGAGACGCATATTCCAAGTGGCAGCGCACATAGGTACTATAGAGAATTTTTATAGATTTAGCGGATTTAAAATCCTTTGTTGATCTGATAATGAAACCAAGGGCTTTAGAGGCTTTATTCACTATAGCTGAAATGTGCTTATCAAAGACCAATTTGGAATCGTGAATAACTCCTAAGTCTCTCATAACCGACACACGTGTTAAAGCTTGATTTTTAATAGAATAGTTGAAGGATAATGGTAACAATTTACGCGAAAACGTCATTACTGAGCATTTCGAGACATTCAAATCTAGTTTATTGACAAGACAGTAATTGTCAAGTCTAGCAAGGTCATGTTGAAGTGATAGGGCATCAACTTCACTATTGATTACTTTGAAAATCTTCATGTCATCAGCAAAACTGAGTAAAGTAGAATTTTGGAAACAGATGTCAATGTCGGCTACAAAGATTAAAAAAAGGAGAGGGCCTAATAGTGATCCTTGAGGAACTCCACTTGGAACAGTCATCCATTTAGATGTGTAATTTCCCAGCACTACCGCCTGAGAGCGATTATTGATATAAGACGCGAACCATCTCAATAAGTCACCTCTTATTCCTGCATTTTTCAATTTCGATATTAGCAAGAAGTGATCAATTTTATCAAAGGCTTTGCTATAGTCTGTGTATATTACATCGACCTGTGAGCCTTTGTCCATAGAATCGGTTATAAAATCATTAAGCAAGACTAAGTTTGACACTGTAGACCTCCCCTTAAGAAACCCATGTTGAGATGAGGGAAACGAACTTATTACAGCTGAATACAGCTGTTCATAAACAACTTTTTCGAATACCTTCGCTATAACACACAGTTTGGAGATCGGTCTGTAATTGATAACATTAGTTTTAGAACTTTTTTTATGTACGGGTGTTATAAACGCCTTTTTCCACAATAAGGGAACATAACCTTCGTTGATAGATCTTTTAAAGAGTAAGTATAAAGGAAAACATAATTGATCTGCACACTTAATAAGTAGAATAGGGGGAACGGAGTCAGGCCCAGCCGATTTAGAAATATCCAACTTTAGTAGCTTTGATTTAATTAATCCTGAATTTAGGTGAACAGTGGAGATGTTACCATCAAGCAATCCCGATGAAGTAGCTGTTGATTGACTACAATTCACACTTGCATCGGGGACCAAAAAGGTAGAATGGAAATAGTCGGCAAAAAGGTCACAGATTTCCTTACCGGAGTTAGAATTTATATTTTCATAGGTCATTGAGTTAGGAAGCGAACTAGATATGGCAGAATGAAACGCAATATTTTTCTTTTTTGAGTTTCTCTGTTTAGTTCTAGAGTATCAGATTTTAAGCCGCGCAGAAGGAAATCCGTACTCTTTTTATCACTTAGCAAAAAAAGATCAACAAATACGGTTGAAGCCTGTTTACATCCATTTACACGTTTTGTAAGTTAACAAAAACATCGTCCAAGTAAAACTTACAAAAGGCCACAGAACAGGTAAATATAATACTAATATACTTGATATAAAATGATATGAGTACTTGATGAAAAGAAGTACCCACAACCAGTGGTCATCTTATTTTGATAAGCAATTAAAATCAAATAAGTAATACGTGTATTACGTGCAACTAGTACGAAATTCATAGAAACAGGTAGAGCATTCTAGTAGGACAATCTCTAATTGTTGATACGGTGGTAAGAAACGTTGTTTACTTATTTGTATGAATATTAGCACAACGTGAAAACATCACGACTTCTGACGATATAGATACTACGTAACTGCTGTTTATGTCTTTGCATTATATTACCATCTTTAGTGTTTACGCCGTGAACACCCGCGTAGGCGTCTTTACTCCATTGTTAACAGTAAATTACCATGAAACGAAACTCAAATTATGCAGCACACTCATAGATAAACTTTGCGAAAGGAGATAAATCCAACCTACGCAACGATACGAACATTCATGCTAGAAACTCCTTGAAAGCCTATCGAGCGTGCTCACAGAATGGACTTTATCAATGACTGTAACAAATCTTTGAGCCTTCCTTGAATTTTATTTCGAAAGGCATTGGTGATCAGTTGGGTTACCATAATCTCAAAAACATTCTTATAATAACCTTACATTGAATTTTGTCTCTCTATCTTGGCTAATAAGAGAGCAAAACAAAAGTCAATGTAAGGTTTATTATAAGAATGTTTTTGAGATTAGTTACCCACCAGGTCAATGTTACGGTGCTGTAACGAATCCACATGAAGATTTTATGACATAACAGTGTTGAAAGTAGTATGATCGAACCTCTGTCCATCTCCATCCGAAGCGAGACGATCTGTCTCCGTACATCGACGAAGAGCCACAGCACGGTGGCAGCTGATACCACGCACACGCATAGAGCAAGAGCGGCAGCGAGGCGGACGAAGGGACGGGAGCGGCGGCGGCGCGTGGTGCGGCGGCCCCAGGGCTCGCCCTCGTCGCTGGAGGCCGACAGGAGCCGGCCCCCGCGGGACCCCGGCCCGCTCACGAGAGCGTCCAGCTCCCGTCGCTTTCGCATCTTCTTGCCGACCCGCAGCGGCACTGCCGCGTGCACTGCACTCTCCATAACTGCTACGATGCTACGGCAGACACATCCGCGCCCTCTTGTCAATAACACACCACTTTCACTCAAGTTGGACACGTGCGCACGGCGCCGACCCACTGTGACGAATGACCGTCGCGTACGATATGATACGCGGTATATTACTTCTCGCACTTAAAAGCTATTAAAACCAGGTTAAAGGTAATATCGGGAGATATACGCGTCAAGTGCAGTCTGTTTGTGCTTTATTGTTATAGAATCGATATATTCGATGCGGTTACACCGGTAATTTGTGATTATCTGGCTTATCGCTGACGTCTTATCGTTATCACGAATTTGAATTAGTTTGAAACATCAGTACCATAAATAATCAGTAGGGGCGTTTAAACGATTCTGATAGGCTGTTATCCTTGGAAGCCATAATTGCCTCCATTCAAACTAAAATGAACTCTGATATTTCACACAATACAGCAATTGTGGCCAAGAAAAGAAATCATGTACTTAGCAAATCCACACATTTTACACAGGGTTACGCGGAAAAGGTTTACTTTGCCGAATGGGGATAATCATGCCCATCACCATGAACAACTTTTACAATGGAACCAACCCTGAAATCGAGAAAAACAATATCAGCTGTTCCGGTCATTCACACTCGATAAAATGTATGACGAGTAGCTTTTTATTTTATCGCGATTTCTGAGTTGGTTCCATAGTAAAAGTTCTTCATAATAATGAGTATAACGGACTTTTTTCGTCTTTCTGCGTAACCCCGTAGAAGCAAGAAATTTACATGTGATAATATTACAAAGACTGACCAAGGTGCTAACATTGAACCATGAAATATTCAAGTTCATACATTACATTTACTAAGTAACAATCCTAGTGCCTACATAAATAATAGGGCACGTAATGTCGAGCTCGTTTATGAGTGGTCTAGCTCATTGATTGTTACAAGGTCGAAAATAGGTCTTGGCACCGGTTAAATGATAGAGGAAATAGGTTCTAACTTTAATGAAGGAAAATCATTATTCATACTTTACATTCATCAGGATGTTTGCAGAAGTGATGGGTGATCTATTATAGACTGATTAAGGCCGGCAAAAGAGCGATGGTGGCCGAGTGGTAACATGTGCGCTTTACAATCTAACGGCACCCGATTCGAACCTTGGCTCAAAAAACCCACCCTTTGACAAATTATTTATTCAGTACCTAAAAGAATATGTGTAGTTTCGACGCCATCTATACTAATATTATAAAGAGGAAAGATTTGATTGTTTGTTTGTTTGTTTGCATTGAATAGCCTCCGAAACTACTGAACCGATTTGAAAAATTCTTCCATTGTTGGGAAGCTACACTATCCCCGGGTGACATAGGAAATATTATATTTAAAAAAAAGGATTCTTACTAAAACTCCAATAATACCCGTGCGCCGGGGCGGAGCGCTAGTCGGTTATAAAACGGTGAAGGAAAACATCGTGAGGAAACAGGTATGTCCTAGAACCTCAAAAGTTCAGTCATACGAAATTCACCAACATGCATTGGGCCAGCATGGTGGATTAGGGCATTCTCTCTCTCTGAGAGAAGGCCTGTATCCTAGTAGTGGGAACATAGAGGGCTGATGAAGGTCAGCAAAATCGAAATGTAGAAGAATATTAGCCAATAAAATCTGCCGCAATTTTATATTTTCTTTCAAGTTTATCAATTAAACGTACAAGTACGAGTAGGTGAGAAATTTTATATGAAAATTAACGATTTCAAAGTATCTGCGACGTATTTTTGTATAATAAAGTGCGTAAGTCATAAATTCTTACACAGCTTTTGAATTAGTAATACATAGATCATTCTAGAAATCTTAACGCCAAAAACGTTATAAAATTCTGACCAATTTAAATTTAAGTTCATGACTAAAATATAGTTTACAACCAAACTTCGATAGATATAGCAGCACCTTGTACAACAATTTCCATGCTGACATTGAAGTAGCGTATAAAACTATCGGTTATTTGGTTCAATCAACCTTGATCTTGTCTATACTCTTTATATTCGCATTCAAAGTAGGTATTTAGCGAAGTAGAATATTAAATGGTTCTCAAGCTAATACTGATAATAATGATGTTCCCAAACTAGTTTAACTAGAAATGAATAGCTAATGTTGGTTAGTGGGCAGGAAGTCTGGATATGATGATTTAGAAGTTCAAACTAAACGTTATAATATTTTCAACTCTTGGTTAAAGGACTAGTGCTTGTGGATATTCGGATTTGGGGATTTGACCTCTCATTCAAGCAGACCCAGGGAAGATAACAGCGCGGCGTGGTCAGCGCCGTTGTAAGAAGGAAGGAGGGGAAATGCTACTAGCATTTCTCAGGAATGTTACTTCAGACTACGTACTAGCAGCGCGTTCCTAAAAGACAAGGTACTCGTCATGACTGCCAGTCATGGAGGAGTAGATCTATATCTCTATACGAATGGGTAATCTTGTTGGTGACATCTTGTTTTGTCCTAAAGTTTTTTTTTTAAAACATATACAGTCCCACTGCTGAGCAAAGGTCTCTCCCATTTCCTTCCATAAATTCCGATCCTCCGCCTTTTTGTTGACCTCACGAGTCAAGATCGTCACGCCAGTGTTTCTTAGGCCTTGCTTGACATCATCGTCCATCAGGCACCACCCAGGTGTGGCGATCCTGGCCCATCGGTCGGGATGCATACGCGCCACATGTCCCGCTCAAACCCATTTTAATTTGGCGACTTGTTGGCCAACGTCGAACACACCAGTTATGGGACGCAGAGCGCTGTTGCGGACTCTGTCCATTCTTTTGTTAGCAAGCACGCTGCGTTCCATGCGCTCCTAAGACTATACAAAGGTAAAACTGGGTCTAGAATGATGTGTTCCATCTATCCCCCTAAGCTTCTCTCCTGGAGATAAAATATTATGTAACTGCGTGTCTGAGAGTAACATTAGCTCTGTGATAGCGCGTCTGCTTCAGCAGGGTTCCCGAGTTTGATTCGGGGTTGACGTTTGGATGATCAACTTAAATATCTGCTTTGGTTGTAAGTTGTCTTTGAATAAGTTCCAAGAAATCAAGAAATCATTCGTTAATCCAATAGTGAGTTTACACATTTGTTACCATTGCCACTCGAAAACATTTTAGATTCATCGATAACAGTGAATAAAATATTTTTAATTTTGAAGAAGCCTAGAACGTACTGTCTGGTTGAATGGAGCTATCCCATTTAAATTAAGAAAAAAATATCCCGCCAGTCTTAGCTAGTTTCTTTTTATGCTATCGTGGTTGTTTTATGTCATCTATACTATATATAATATTATAAAGAGGAAAGATTTAATTGTTTGTTTGTTTGCATTGAATAAACTACTGAACCGATTTGAAAAATTCTGTTGGGAAGCTACACTATCCCCGGGTATAGGCTATATTATATTTTCAAAAAAATTGGGATCCTTACTATAGCTCCAATAATGTAATTCAAGGTGTAAAAAAATAAGATTTACAATTTTAACTTTGCGCGTTTGACAGTTCTAAGACAGGACACCGTCTGTCAGGTCAGCTAGTCTATACTTCTATACTAATATTATAAAGACGAAAGATTTGATTGTTTGTTTGTTTGTTTGTTTGCATTGAATAGGCTCCGAAACTACTGAACCGATTTGAAAAATTCTTTCACTGTTGGGATGCTGCACTATCCCCCGGTTGACATAGGCTATATATCCCGGCTTCGCCCGTGCGAAGCAGGGGCGGCCTACTAGTTGGAAATATAAATACTATAATAATATTTATTTTCTCACAGTCAAAGGTAAAAAGTAGAATACATAACTCATAAAAAACATTTCGGTCCTTGTATCCCTCGCTCCGCTCAGGATTCCTCTAGAATCCTTCGCTGCTCTGGGGATCCAACTTAGTCCCTCGAATTAAATTCCCTTTTGTTCACATGTTATATAATCTACTATTATCCTACATACTATCCTACACTGGCTTCAGACATAAAGCACCTTGTTTACGCTATAGGTAATTTGAAATAAAATTATGTACTCGAGACAATTTCAATGCTACATTGTTTAAATACTTTTGATTTGAAATAAACCAGTGTAGGTACTCGAGACAATTTCAACGCTACATTGTTTAGATACTTTAATTAATACATGGCATTGAAAACACGCTTGAATATTTTATTTGAAAGCCCTAATTAGTACAAATGACCTTGTAGATTTTACCGTATCGGTACTACGATCAAAATATTATTGAAATTACGTACGTACGAGTAATTTATAAAGGTTCTATGTAGGTATGTGTCGTCTTGGCTGAAAATATTTATGTTATTTTACATCTTACTGTGGAATTTCTGCCGTAACAAATAGGAACATAATACATAATTACCGCAATAAAGCGTGTAGACCAGTTCTGTTATAATGGTTTTATTTTCAGGTTTGAACTAATATTATGGTCTCTAGTGTCTCTACCATTGATTTACAACTACAAAGTGGATACAAAAGGGAAGATTTGTTGTATAATTATTAATAACCATGTAAAAAGCTCTAATTTTTTGGCTTCCGTACCCAAAGGGTAAAAACGGGAGCCTATTACTAAGCCTACGATGTCTGTCTGTCCGTCTGTACTACCTTTAAACGGCTGTATCTTTCGAACCGTCATAGATAGCCAGTTGAAATTTTCGCAGAATATTTCAAAGTCAAAAAATAAAAATGAAAGGGGTGTTCCCCATACAACAAACGTATTTTTTACGTATTTTTGTAATAGTTCTAATGAAAAAACGGTAATATGTACAAGCGTCAAACTTGGCATGACTATGGTACACACTTTAAAGTATAACAACAAATAATAAATAATGGCCAAGTGCGAGTCGGTGACAAATTTCTGTTTATTACCAAGTTATAACTGGTAATTGGGTTATTTGGATGACCTCATTTTCTTTCACCGAATCGTAATGCCATATTTTACTAATTTGGAAGTCGGTTTTTTTAAATTGAGAATTATTGTATTTTGTTGTGGTACGAAACCCTCAGTGCCGGCTTGGCCGGTTTATGAATAATTGGTCGAGTAGCGAGTTTCGTTAAGACGACAGATTTCTAATCATGTACTATTTTGATTAGACAGTACAAGCTGTATTTCTTTAACAATATCTGATATAGAACCATCATTGTACAAAACAAATTATAACTTCGTAAGTTGGTCTGCTCAGCGTAAATGAAAGGACTTATCATTTTGTTTTTGTATCACATAGAAAGCCCAAAGAATATAGAGTCTATAGTATATATCTACTACTCCCTTGTTTTGTCGTCTTATCGACCTCGTAAGCGGAGTAAGGGTGAATGAATACCGCGCGTGCGCCCTAGGGGATGCGACACGGCACCTTTGATAATACTTTAGTAATAGCAAAAAGGAAACAAAATCATTAATTGCTTAGCGAATTACGAGTATCGTGTGTGAAGCTTTCAAACAAAGGATTCGAAAGTGAGACTTTGAATATAAACAAAACAATACAAGACAAACAGACGCCGCGATCGGTTATTTCAACACGAGGTTTCACACACTAATTTCACCATTTATCTTACACTCAAAGTCGCACACTGTCACATCAGATATTAATTTCTATTTGCATGATAATATTGTCTGAAGCACAAGGGTCCTAGAGGAGGTTGGGGCGATAACTGGGTGTGACGTCACGAAGGCGCGCCGACGCATGCGCGAATCAATCCTACTCCGCTTTAGAGATGCTAGAAAGGCTATGAGATGAAGAACACCAAAGGACGTAAGGACATCACCCTTTCGAAATGAGAGCACTCTGTAACGGTAATAAAATGGTTGATAAAAGTGCTCGTAAATAAAACTGAAAACGAAATCTTTACGCTCTGTCTATTATATTTATGGAGAAACTTAACTGGTCCAATGTTCTACCAAGCCCAATGACAGTTAACTAATCCAAACAAGAAAAATAAAACGAATATTTTTTTTAAAATTGTGCTCATAGCTTGTTACACGTTTGTTTCGCGGCGTTCGTTCGTTTGGTTTTCAATACTTTAGCAACAAAAGTACCCACTCGCATCGTAGTTCATTTATTTGAAGGCACGCGCGAGCACTTCACAGCTTTCCGACTCATTGTGATTATTTTAAACGGAAATTATGCAATGTAAATGTGCTCCTAAATAAAAAAATTGCAAGCCTCTGATCCTTAATATAATAGGCTGTTGTAGATACAGACCGAGCCACGGCAGAATCAGAATCAGAATATATTTATTGCAGGGGGGACATTATGAGGAGAGAGGCACTTCAATGACAACTTGAAACGATATATCCCTCAGGAAGTCCAATATCCATGCAATGAAACCGGCAGTCAAGCCAAACGAAGAGTTTCCTAATAAGGCCGTCATGCCAAACTCTGTCGAACGAAAGCCGCAGAAACTCTTCGTTTGGAAGGAGAAAACTGCGGAGCTCTCGAAGCTCCGCAGTTTTCTCCTTTCTCCGCTATACCCATAATTCTCCTCACCGAAGAGAATGATGAGTGTGTGTGGGAAGAAAGTATTGAGAAAATAGACATTAATAAAAGGGAACATGATCTTAGATATTGTGACGTGATGATTTTCTTACAAAAAATAGGCTCGCTAGCGTTTGACCGCTCGTGACAGCAGACGTGACTTGTCTGATGTTGAGTGTGAAAATCGTAAATTCGGGTCACTTTAGTAGGTTTTTGAACGTAACATTTAAGCTGGTAGCCAAAAAAGCAGGGAAATATAAAAAAAAAAAACATTCAGTTTTCAACATTATTGCAGCTGTCAGAGCTAAAAGAACTTGAACGGAGTATAAGGGGGAAAAAAGATAATAGGGATGAGTGGAAACAACATCTGCTGTCGCGACCCCATGAAAGTGGGAGAAGGGTAAATCGGGGTTATCGTTTTTAGTTCAACCTAGCTCATTGTTGAATTATTACGATGGGCCTTTTAATTTGTAATTTGTTACACCTTAATTGTTGGAGCCTCGACGCCTCGGTTCGAAGATTATTTAATTTGCTCTTCGTGTTCTAGAAAAATTACAAGGAAATTGGGTTGGATTAGGTAATAAAATACCTGCGCGGTAATTTATTGCTTCCGCGGGAATGTTTACCCTTACAGTGGGTTTCGTTAAGTTCGATTTTCTGCGGATATTTTTTTTGCACTTTTTACTTACATAAATGCTAACTATAAAAAAATATCCTGCAAATATAAATATCCTTTTTCTTAACAACGTATGTATTGTTTTTATCAACGCAGAGCGAATGTAGAGTACATTAGGTTAAAGAAAACAGTAACCTGTGTTAACATTCAATAAGATTTTTTTATATGATCCACGATGTAAACATTCAAGGCATTGTTTCAAACGTTCACGGCCATTTTATGACTTTTAAATTTTATTATAATTTACGGTATATATTATATACCGCACAATAATAAGTGCATATCCCGAGCCCCATCAGTCGTCTTATCTTTTTTTTTAACGCTGATTAGTCTGCGTTTCACCACCAACTCGCCTGTTGGTAAGCGACGATGTGGTCGAAGATGAATCTAATCAGGGTTTTGAATATTTTTTTACATCCACAAACATAGAAGTATATAAGCTACACTGCACACACATAAAGAGCACAGGGGCCTTATAGTGCTAGCAGACGTATGGATTTGGTTGACGGAAAGAAGGAAAGAGAAAATTTTCTCTTTCCCCCCGTTGGTTGGACGGCGGTCCGTCAACCAACTGCGTCTCGCCTGTTAGCACTATTACGGTTAGTAATTTTGTTTAGGTGATTGCGAAAAAATGCACAACCACAAACCGCGTTCTTGGCAAACTTGGCGCGTTTGACGCACTGCGCTTTTCAGCGCTGTTTCGAGTCCGCGTTGAGATGTAGCCGGACCGTAAGATGATCTTGACTCTCAAGTGCTTCGGGGAATTACGAGGATCGTGGTCTCACATAACCTATTATAGGCAGATCAAATTACAGACGAGAACGCGAAAAAAAATTAGAAATAGAATACAAAAACAATGTACTTTAATTGTCACAAAATCTGAAAAATGCCAAAAATTCAAAATATCTGTTGGTCCACTACCAATGATGTTACATTACAAACGTGTGTTGGTTAATTCTTTGGTCTACACGAAATTAAGGTCGCAAGTCCAGAGAAACTAGATTAGTGCGGCTTCTCTACTCGGGTAGGTAGTTAAGTGAATTATTTATGAGTATTCCCCGGACATGTTTGAATGTACCTACCTACTACGCAGCGAGGTCAACGCGTAAACAAATGTGTGGAGGTACCACCTGTGTTATGGTTCTGATGACGACTGCAGACCGCAGATGCTGGTGAATGGTGACCGCAAGCTACACAACTGGTTTGTATGCATCTACGAAATAATATTTCATGACTAGCTAAAGTAGCTTTTGCCCGATATTGTGACATTAGCTTTACCGACATTGTGAACAAAGGTAAGCCTATATATTACTCAGTGATAATGAAGCTTTCTATTAGTATTTTTTTTTATCGGTTCAGTATGTAGCCTGTTACCCGTTGTATACCGTTAAACGGTTAGCCCGTTGCAGACTATGCGTAGTAGCTTGCGCACGTACTTGCGCAAGTAGTCGCGCCGGTGTTCTAACATAAATAGCCTCTCGCGCGGCAACGCCTAAACTCGCGCGAGTAGTGTACTTGCACCAGTTCAAAGCCTTTCGAACGATGCGCAGTAGGCGCGCGAGTAGGTGCGGAAGGTGTAGAGCGGAAAAACGAAACGAAGCTTCACTTGCGCAAAAACCAGCGTGAGTACTACTATGCACTTCCAATGCCACTTGCACTAAGCAAAAAGTATTGTAGCTCATTGTATACGATGCGTAGTACACGCGCGAGTAAATAATACTCTAATTTACTACTACTAGTTTTTTGTGCATCGGGCACTATGTCTATTAGCCCTTACAAACAAAGGCACAAACTTCAACTCTATAATGTTAATGTAGATGAAATTAGTTCCGATTGTGATAAAAAATTTCTTACATCTACGCTGCGTCCGCACCAGTGTATACCGCGATTTTTCTAGCCATCCATTAACCCTCATTCAAAAAGGTAAGAAACAAGAAAGAGGTAGGAAGGAGGACATGAAATGTTATGGTTGGTTGAAATTTGGACAGTTAAAGGTGCAACGTTAAAAAAATGGCAGTCAGCCTTATGTTTATTATGTGCCTTGTATGTATCGCCGATCTCAAAGCTTTGCTATTGAAACGTAAGTAGAGCAACTGCAAATCACAAGTTGTGTTCAAATTTATACCGACCGCGAGTAGCGCTAGACTGCAATATCGCTGCCATCTGCAGTCTTCAGTTTGCAGCTGCCGTCAAAATTACCCCGAGGTACTGCTGCGCTGGTTAGAGCTTGTATGGGCTAGTGACACTTATATAGGTCAGGTAAAGTAAGATTGCGATAGAATTTTACTATCCCTGGTCTACAAATTTACGTGGAAGCGGATGATGTGGTTTTAATTTGATTGGTGCATGATCTATAGTTAGTTTTTTTCTTAATCTTCACTGTTTATTTATGAGTAAAGATCTTACTTACCAGATTGAAAATTGTCTTATGTTTTGCATTATTTTCATGAAGATCTGTAGGGCCAGTACACCACATATTGCATTTTTTCCTATGTATACTAGCGAGTTTCCACCTTATGGTAGATAGTGTTAGATACCAGAGCCTTAGGGCTATCTGTTTAGGTGATTGCAAAAAATTGCGCGATGGCATACCGTATTTCGGCGCGTTAAGGTTCACGTTC
Source organism: Agriopis marginaria (assembly GCA_932305915.1). Taxonomy (NCBI): domain Eukaryota; kingdom Metazoa; phylum Arthropoda; class Insecta; order Lepidoptera; family Geometridae; genus Agriopis; species Agriopis marginaria. Next base: position 6,213,091 of record OW029932.1, read on the forward strand.
GCGTAATTTTCCGCACTGCGCTGTTTCCAGCCCGCGTTAAGAGGTAGCCTGGCCTCTGGTCAAATGGTGTAGCATTGGTCCACCTCAGCATGATCAGCTACAGAGTCAGTGTGCCTAACACATCCTAGCTGAGCGTGCATTGCCCTTCTATTCTCATTACAGTTTAACGTCACAAATGTTATACATGCCGCCACCGCCTGAAGGCTCATCCACACATCATAGATCAGTGGAAATCGCACACTGTGCGATTCACACGATCCTTCTTGCCTCATACCTGCAAAATGTGGAATGAGCTACCTTCTACGGTGTTTCCGAGAAGCTACAACATGAGATTCTTCAAAAGGCGAGTTAATCGAATTCTAAGGGGTCGGCAACGTATTTGTGATGCCTCTGGTGTTACAAGTATCCATAGGCGACGGTGATTGCTTACCATCAGGCAGCCCGTCTGCTTGTTTACCACCTATGGCATAAAAAAAATATTTAAAAAAAACATACCTTTATCGACTTCCAGCCTCATATTGGACACTTGATCATACAACGTGGCACATATCCAAGTAAGCATTATAAGCCATAGCAGCAGGGTGCCTCGGACTGCCCAGCGCAGCGCACATTGCACTTCTGCAGCTATGTTAGGCTCAGGAGTGTGGGGTGCGGGGCCTCTGCTTCTTTCTCTCCTAGAGAATATACAATACATATATTACTGGAGACCACGAATAGACAAACGTAGCGTAGGACGACCTGAGACTCGTTTGAGTGACAATATAATAGATAATAGTTTTATTGTAATGTATATTTTATCCTTGTTTTTGTAGTCTTTTAATAAAGAGTTATCTTATCTTATACATAAGATAGCTGGCAGTGGCTGCAAAAGAAAAGCCGAAGATCTGGCTGAGTAGCATGCCTTGGGAGAGGCCTATGTCCAGCAGCGGACTAGTATAGGCTGAATATGATGATGTTATTATCTTTATTCCAGCCATGACTGTCTCAAGGAATGGAAGGCAACCCTTCCATCCTTCCATTCCTCGCGATGTGCTTTGGGGATCCAGCTGCTGCAGTGGAAGTCAAGCTCATCTCGCCACCTCTCGGCCTGCCGAGGGGCCTTATCAAACATACGTCAATAATGTATAACATTTACATCACAATATTATAATCATTGTCATCACCATTTGATCAATGTGATATTATTATCTCTGTCTCTGTTTGTCGGCATTTTCATGACCGAATGCTGATCTTAGCAAGGAAATAAATGGTACATCAATAGTCTAGCAGTAGTGAATGAATTTTACGTTAGAAATAAAATTAAGATAGTCAAAATGAGTTTAAAGTTTATGTTCAACTCTACACATACAAAGTACTGGGTATAGCTACTTGATACAATTTGTTTTTCAAGTTTTTCATAAAATGTTGTGGGCGTAAGTTTGTAAAATATGATAAGGATTAGTATCAGTGCATTGATAGTAATAATTATCTAGATTAACATACCTACAGTAATTAACTGAAAACATTTCACATTACTAACCATAATTATCGTAGCTGATAAGACCCATTAAAACTATGCCATTGCTATAAAAGTTGAAACTTTTGTAACAATTTTGTTTTGTTTCATAGTTTAAGTACAGGGGCCTTACGGACAACTGCTATTGCGGCACCAAACTAACGTTAAATCTGCTCAGTTGGAAAATCACACAACGTGAACCTTAATGCGCCCAGATACAGTTTGCGGTCGCATGATTTTCCAACAGAGCAGATTTAACGTTAGTTAAGTGCCGCAATTGCAGTTGTTCGTAAGGCTCCTGTAACTGCAACATAACACACTGTTTTAAATATATTATTGTTGTTCACTAAAGTTATATGATTATTACCACAATAAATATCCCGTAAATAATTATATAACTTTAGTGCAACATAATAACTTGGAAACAGATCATCACTGCCTCAACTCAAGTCGTTTAGTATTATTTGTATGTAATTTCCTACTACAATTCACACTAATTAGCATCGTAACAGCATCGCCTTACCTCAGGACAAGCTTGGAAGGTGGTGACAATATGTTTCCGAGTTGATGTGTGCTAGATTAACTTTTAGAACTAACTAATGCACCAACATACAACAACTTAGATATATGAAGCCATTAAATTTGTTTCATAGTTATGCTCAAATTGGCGTAAAACATATAACCAGGGAAACAATACGATTTCTATTACCCCAGGTTAACACTGTTGTAAATAATTAGCTCCACCCCGTGGTTTCACTTGCGTGGATACCATCGATAAAAATAGCCTAAGTTACTTCTTCATCAGCTATCTGCCAAGTCCTTTCAAAATTGATCCAGCCATTTTGCAGTCCATTGGGAACATATACACATCTATACTAATATTATAATGAGGAAAGATTTGATTGTTTGTTTGTTTGCATTGAATAGGCTCCGAAACGACTGAACCGATTAGAAAAATTCTTTCACTGTTGTGAAGGTACACTATCCCCGGGTGACATAGGCTATATATCTATACCCATGCGAAGCCGAGGCGGACCGCTAATATATTATAATATTATTAGCATGGAAGGCCGAGTCCCAAATAAGTAAAATCAATTTTACAAGTTTCAATGTTGTATTCAATGATAGCTTTGTAAATTAACTATTCCAGCCAATGTAAAAAGATATTCTAATAGGCACAAATTTTAGTCATGGGGTAACCTGCAGTTGTGAAGTGCGAGAATTACAAAGCAACCGATAAATTAATTAGTATTAAATGATTTACCTGGTCACTTTCTTTTTCCGACTAGGAATTATTTCAAGTTGCAAGTCCTCCGACTCCTCATCGCTAGATAAGTCTAGTAGACGAAAGTTTTCTTTGTTGACTCTGGATGGTGCAGACATTCTGGCTCATATAGAACATGCTATTCTACACTGTGACTGTCTTCTAACGCCACCCCGTTTCAATTCATAGCAGGTGTTCTTTTACACCGAAACAGTATCTTTCAAGGTTAGAAAAGTTTAGAATTTTCAGGCTTCACTTTATGTATAGGTTATGTTTACGTTTTCAGAATGTGTATACCACTTTATCAGTAATTGAAACTGTCTATTTAAATACTTTTGTATGCATACCGCAAAAAATAACACAACTAAATCGAGCATGCAGATAAATATTAGATTACAAACACACAAAATCGAGAAAACTTGAAATTGAAAACTCAAAACAGAAATACAGAAAAACAAATGAAATGAAATTCAGATCACAGATTAACTACGGGGAATGAATTATGAAATGGAATGAGAGTGAGTGAACTAACTACGGAATGCACACAGAATCAATAAGGGGCAGTAGTTCCATGTTTTTTTTACTTGGCTTTATTTATTTTTATTAATTTCATGACATAGATACATGTATTTTATGGAGTCCTTCGCTCGGAATAATAAACAAGTATTTTCGACTTTTTCTCAAAGATAACCACTTTGATTATATATAGATTATAATATATATATTTATTATTCTATATATAATCAAAGGCACCACTGTATTATGGCATAACTTTGACTTGACCGTGACTTCCTTTTCTTACAAGAGTGCGACGCCAAAATTCCCGAAAGCAAAAGAATTAAAAAAATTACAAAATGACGGCAGTGCTGTCATGTTGTGCTGTCACTGCTGTCAGTCGCTTGATGTGTTCCATTTCCAGTTTCCACTTCCACAAGGTTTTTTTAATTTTTGCGATGGGGCGTGCGTCTGTTTTTAAATTTATATTTTCCATTTAAATTATTTTAGGGTATTAAATTGTCAAAACAATTAATATCATGAAAGAAAAATGGAACTTTGTTTTGTATCTTCTTTGGTTTTCCTATTTGGTTTTGTCTGCGGTGTTGATGTTCGGTCATGGATTTCTCCTATCTCGTAAAACCCTGAGCGACGTGACGGAGTGCCTTCCTCTCGAGAAGTTCAATTGCGATGGGCACGAGAAGGGCAATTCCAGTTCGAAAGAATTGTGCGGAGAAGACGAGAAGATCCGGCGTATATTGTCCGTGCCCGGCGGTCCCTTGGGCTGCGTGCCTACTGCACACAGAGTGATGTTTGTGCTGGTAGACGCGCTGCGGTATGACTTTACTGAGTATGACGACACTAATGAACACCCTCTGCCATTCCAAAATCGTTTGCCAATCATGAGAAACACGTTAGATAAATGGCCGGAACGCACGCGGTTGTTTCGTTTCATGGCAGACCCTCCTACGACAACCCTACAGCGTGTAAAAGCTTTAGTGACCGGATCTTTACCTACTTTCATTGATGTGAGCTCCAACTTTGCTGCTATGGAGTTGCAAGAAGACAATGTTATTGACCAGGTTAGTAATGACAATAATTATGAAATACTAGCGGTCCGCCCCAGCTTCGCACGGGTATAGATTATAGCCTATGTCACCCGGGGATAGTTTAGCCACAGAAGACATAATAGACACAGAAGGTTCACTCTGCGAAGAAACTTAAATAAATAAGGACTCTATCTACGAGGCAATAAAGTAGCAATTCAACTCATACAGCGCTGGTCACCGCCCACTATATTCACCTAGAAGGCTGCTTTCTTTCTATCACGTAGCTCTATCTCTCCTGACGCGGCACGTGTAACGTTAGGGTTGTCTTCTTGCTATTTACAAAGAATCATCATCATCATCAGCCAGTAAACGTCCACTGCTGAACACATGCCTCCCTCTTCGAGAGGGGTGTTACACAGAATATTTATTAGTATTTACTTACCAGCTACGTAATTTATTATGTAGTACCTACCTATTACTTATATTCTCCTTTTATTGGAATGACATTTAATCTGCACAAAAAAACTAATGCTTATTCTGAATTTGGACCAATAACAATCATGCAAAATTATAAGTACCTACCTAAATTACAAGTACCTACCTAAGTACCTACTTATAAACAAACCATAACAAGTGAGTAACACCTACTCAAGCTATTGGCAAATTCTTAGGCAAGTAGGTATACAAGTACGAGTGTTTAGGTGTACCTACCTAAATACAAAATACCTACAACAAAATAGCCAGCTTACCTTTCAATATCTTTTGGAATATTAAAAAAAGATAATTCCGATTCCTTGTTCTTCTTTTTGTTTAAGCACCCGTAAACACAACAGTATCTTTTATAGCTCATTAAGAGATTGTTTAAAACTTTTAGAAGTCATTGTTCGAAGCAATAATCATAGAAAAGATGCTTGATTACGCGCGACGTGGCTAGCGCAGCGTGCGGGCCGGGCGCGAGACAAGCGGTCACTGATTGCCCTGCTATGACCCTCTCGGGAAGGGACACCGGCTGAACATACCTAAAGTCCGGAGTGCACCATGCCTGGTGTAGCTTTCCATCAGTGAAAGAATTTTTCAAATCGGTTCAGTAGTTTCGGAGCCTATTCAATGCAAACAAACAAACAAACAATCAAATCTTTCCTCTTTATAATATTAGTACAGAAAACATTTTATTAAAATTTAGGTTTAACACAATTTTCAGACCAAATACAGTAGTTGTAGTGAATCCTTAATGTATCTTTTCTATTTAGTTTTTCATGGAGTTGAATAAAAAGAATTAATTAAATATGTAACTTATTTTTTTTTTATTGTTTCATCAACACATTGTTCATATCATCATCATCAGCCAGAAGACGTCCACTGCTGAACATAGGCCTCCCCCTTTAACCTCCACACTGAACGACAGCCTGCCTTTTGCATCCACTGGATGCCAGCGACTCTCACTATGTCGTCGGTCCATCTAGTGGGAGGCCTACCTACGCTGCGTCTTCCGGTTCGTGGTCTCCACTCAAGAACCTTGAACATTGTTCATATATGATTTACAAAAATGTAGCACCAAAAAACCACAGAAGGTTTGTCTTGGCACACAGATTCACCCGCACTACAAACAATATGTAGGTACTTACGCAGAAATAAAGAATAAAATAAAAATAATTAATGCAGAACTTTTACTAAGTAAATCTATAAAAATTTCAAATCTACCCACATTAATCTTTTGACATGCACACTATTCATCAAAGGTAAATCCATTAGAAGCTATAACTTGATAGATAAAGATAATAAGATAAAGATAAATTTATTCACACAAAAAGGAAACTTACATAGAAAGAGCAACGAATTATTAGACAAATCTCTTACAATTAAGAGTAGTTTAGTAAGACATCTAGTGTTTGGTCGGTGAGCTCCAAACTAAGCACGCGGCTTGTGTCTTGGAGCTCGAGTGCGAAGTTACCTTAGGGGTTTTGTTACGTCTGTTGCTTCTGTTGTATTTGTTAATCATTAATTTTATTTTTGTGTATACAAGGATGGCAAAGTATGCTGTCCCAGAGATGCTGGGGGTGCAGTGTGTGTGTGTGTGTGTGTGTGTGTGTGTGTGTGTGTGTGTGTGTGTGTGTGTGTGTGTGTGTGTGTGTGTGTGTGTGTGAGCGCGCGCGGATGTGTGTGTATGTGTGTGTGTGTTGATACCATGTGTGGAGTTTTAATAGATGCAAGAAGGAAGAGTGTGTACGTAGGATCCTGCAGCTGTAAGTATACTCTACTCGTTGTATATGCTATGAATGAGGAATTCAGTTTCGTCACGAGACAACTTTAGAAGCCAATCTCTAATTTTCTTCTTGAAAGCAAATTTAACAAGATTAGGGGTTAGGCAAGCTCTTTTACAGATGCTATTATACACGCATGGAAGAGAGTAGGCAGGACTCCGCTTAGCCATCAGTGAAATAGCTCGAGGGATCGGTAATCTGTAAGCTCGCTTATTTATAATAGTATCGTAGTCAGGATGGGTTTTCAAACTTGAGTGAGTTTTTAGGGCTGCAAAGTAAATATAAAGCTGTCGTACTCGCAGTACTTTGAACTCATTGTAAAGGGAGTCGGTAGGGAAGCGAAATGGTTTGCGTAAAATGACTTTGATCAATGCCCGTTGTGCTCTTTCTAAGGTTAGGAAGATGGTCTTTCCAGCGCTGCCCCAGACAAGAATACAATATTGTATGATAGACTGGCACAACGCAAAGTAAATTTGCTTTAAAAGGGGTATTGGCAAACATACAAACAACATGATACAAACGTAAACAGTGAAGTTATATAGCTACCCATGACTTGAGCTCCATGCAATTCATAAATTTCAGTAATAGGGAATATGCATGTGGTTTAAATATCGTTGAAACAATTTTTTTCCGAATCTTTATTGTTCTGACTTTATATTCTACAAAATATTTTTTTATTTAGTTGCATTATAATTGCTTAAAATATTAAATAAAAAGTGCAAAATATAAGAGGGAAATTCAAATTTGCGAAACGCTTCACCATTGGTCGAAACGAAACGTGACGTCAAAAGCCACAACATCTTCTTTATCGGCGTCGATATTCATACAATTTTAGTAGTGTTTGATAGAAAAATTGTTTTATGTTGAGTTTCTGTAATTGTTTTCCATTAGATAGTGTAATTTTAGCATTCTCGTGAAACTAGGAATCTTTAGGACGATGACTGAGACTGGTTTTGTCAAAGTAGGCACCGTAGAAGTCTCGCCTAGGGCGCTGGTAGTGCTAAAACCGGCACTGGTACAGAGTGCATAATATTAAATAGGAACAAAACACACTTCTGACTAAATCACACCATGCTATCAAAATATAACATATTTACACTAAAATGAATTACACAACAATGCAAACATGATGTTGGAGATATCTCTTCTCATAACCTTACACCATTGCTTACGTATTTTCGCATCTCTTGGAATGGGGAAAAAAACTTATCGGGTGTATTTCTAGTAGTGTTTGTACACTTTGGCACAAGACAATACCAATAAAATTGTTTTAAGGGATCCGTACCTCAAAAGGAAACAAACGGAACCCTTATAGGATCACTTCGTTGTCCGTCTGTCTGTCCGTCTGTCTGTCCGTCTGTGTGTCTGTCCGTCTGCCAAGACCCTTTTTCTCAAGAACGCGTAAAGGTATCAAGTTAAAATTTATACTAAATACTTGGGCCTACGGTTTCTTTCGGCTGTAAAAAAATTAAAGTTGTAAGTCAACGCAATCAAAAGATATGAACGTTTATTTCGCATATTTTGCGATTTTACAGGGGAATCAAAACCTATAGGGTACTTCCCGTTGACCTAGAATCATTAATTTTGGCAAGAGGCAAGATCTTACAGCACATATAAAGTAATAAATCTGAAAGTTGTTAATTTGAAGTTATATCCTAAAAATAATATTGGTTTAGAATTACAAACTTACATTTTGTAGTTGTTATGTATGGAAGAACCTTAATGTCAACTACAAAGTTAAGTTTGTCTTTCAATATTTCAACTTCAGTTAGTTTTTTTTTTTGGACTCGTGCTCTCTAGACGTTTCCGTCCAACGGAACCCTCAGAGCACAAGTCCTAATCGTACTTTTCCGGTTTTTTTAGCTTCTTCCATGGTCTGAATATCTATAAAACTGAAAATCTGTGTGAAATAACTGTATTTTCTATAGTAAACAAACACAGAGCGTGGCTTATGACGTCATCCAAAGCCCGCGAAAAATTGCGGCGTTCATACAGCTCAAATTTATTCGACGTTTTTAATATTTTTTTAAAAAATAATTTGAGCATTTCCAACTGTAATTATATTTTTTACTATGATATAACGATGTTAACAGTTGATTAAAAATATAAAAAAAACACATGCATATTCCCTATTGGCTTAAACTGCGCATTACCGAATGTCATACCGAGTTTTATGTAACTGTTGTTTTTTCTTGTTATCGAGTCCGATGTTAATGAACCTGTCTGTTTATATTGAGTTTTCGGACTGAATTCGGCCTTAATGGGACTGCCTGGTGTCATTTAGGTCATCTAGAGTGCAAGTTTTAGGGCACGCTGCACAGTCCATCAAGTGCGACATTGAGGGCTAATAGCACATAGACATTCAGTATTGAAGCCTTTTATATAACTCACATTGCCGTGTTATCCCGACTTCGGACCCAAGTGGCCCAAGTCTTTAGGATTTCCCAAATGGAACATGATTATTAATGACCTAATTAAACTTTGGGAGCTCTTCGGCACGGACAATTTAGCTGTTGTTTATTTATACAGATAGACTTAAAAGCTAAGATATCTTTTTTTGCAGCTGGCTAAAAGTGGCGGGCGTGCTATCCTATTAGGAGATGACACATGGGGTCGGCTCATCCCGGGGCGGTGGCTACGTTCACATGCTATGTACTCTTTCCATACCTGGGATTTGGACACTGTTGATAAAGGTATGTATCAGTTTCTTTCTTATTCTATTCCACACTAACCGGAAAAAGATTTTATTTCATTGCGGTGTATGGAACTACTTATTTTTTACCAAAGAATCCAAGTCCTCGTCAATCGGTGACGGTGGCGTTTACGATGCATCAATCAATAGTGTTATCTTAAAACAAGGTGGGAATGCTGTGATCCGGTATTTTATTTTGATGACCCGGTACAGGGTTGCAACCCACCAAATGGGAAACGCTGTTCTAGAAAGTTTTAAATATAATGGCAGAGCTTTATCATGATAGACACTGCAAGATCATTTACTGGATCAATGCTCCAACTAGCATGGCGCAAAATTCAGGTTGGTTTCCGTTGTCTTGGCAGTAGCATGTCGGACATTGATACAAAAAAATTTACAAATTACACCATAGAAAAGGTAAAAACTTCTCGAAAATAGTTGGCTGTGGGAAAGAAATTAAACTGCAACTTAATTATAAATATATCAATACTAATATTATAAAGAGGAAAGACTTGATTGTTTGTTTGTTTGCATTGAATAGGCTCCGAAACTACTGAACCGATTTGAAAAATTCTTTCACTGTTGGGATGCTGCACTATCCCCGGTTGACATAGGCTATATATGCCGGCTTCGCCCTTGCGAAGGGGCGGCCTACTAGTTTTTTATAAAATATGCAGACAAAAATTCCCGATAAAAAATAAATAAATTGCATTTCTATACAGGTTGCCTTGCTCAAGTTGTTTTTATGCATGTGTCACGTTATTGATTGAAAAATAATTATTTCATAACAAAATTTTGTTTTTTTTTGCAGAAGTTGACAATAAGATATATGATGAAATTTTAAAAGATGACTGGGACCTTCTAGTAGCCCACTATTTGGGTGTAGACCATGCCGGTCATAGATATGGCCCAAACCATCCCGAGATGACAAGAAAACTGAATGAGACCAACTCTAGATTGGAGAAGATTATTGGCATGTTACCACCCGATGTCTTATTGTATGTTGTTGGAGACCATGGCATGACTGAAACAGGTATGCTTTATAACTTTTTGTTTACCGACTTGTTTTAATATTAATTTTACCTGTAGAAAAAACATAACCAATGTCCAATGTTAACTCTAAAAGGTCATGGGCTCATAAAAAAAATTGAGAGATTTTTCATACTGACACAGTCATCTGACTCCAAACTAAGCAAAGCTTGTACTATGGCTGCCAGACACTGGTATACATATATATATTTTTTTAAAATACATACTTAAATAGATATTAACACCCAGATATAGAACAAACACAAATGTTCATCATATGAATATTTGCCCTAAGTGGGAATCGAACTCACGCCCCCAAGCGTATAGTATGGCAGCCGATATTTACAGTGGAAACTAATGGAACCAATGGTAGCATTACAATGTCAGGATCTCACTTGATACTACTTCCTTTTCTATCCTTTTTTACTCAATACGCACTCCTACCACTATTCAAGCATTTCTTCTAAAATAGATAGAAATTATAAAAGAATCAATGCTTCATATCCTTACCATACCCATGGCACATACATGAAACATGGATTTCGGGTCAGCTCTCAAAAAATTTCAAACCAAAACAATTAAAATTATATAGATTAAAACAATAGTTACTAAACTCGGTTCAGGTATTTATTTGCTCTGACAGCTGCAACAACAGCTGTCCATTACCACAACACCTGGCAAAATAGGGGTAGAAAAGTTAGTTAGTGACCCAAAGCTGTGCACCATTATTTTAAGGAGCTAAGCTGGTTTATCTACCTAAACCAGCTTATCTACATGGTAAACTACATCATATTATGGTTTATCTACATATTTGCTAGCAGGGGCAAATGCAGGCAAATGCACAATACACCCCACGCAGGATATCAGTGCAGGTCTTATCACCCCCACTTTCAAATATAATTAGCTGCAATAACATTGTGAAAAGCTAAATGAAAACATTGAATTCTGATCACTTTCGCTAGGTTTTTAAACAAATGACTGTAGCAGGTTAGTATACTTTAAAGGAAATGTTATAAATCAGCTTTTTACAATGTTATTACAGCTATCAGAGCAAAGAAATGCTTGAACCAATCGTATTAAGGTAATTTGTGCAAAAAGACTAGACGCTCACGGATAGCTGTATTTTGTATTTTAACAAACTATTCGTTAACACAGTTTCTAGTAATTTTCTAACCTATTTTATTACTAAACAAAGTTAAATGATTATTTCTTAATGTCACCACGCCTATTATAATAATAATCACATTGTTGCACATTACAATATTAATTATTGCCCTTTAAATAGTGACTAAATAATTTTCACATTGTTTTAGACTCACAAGGAAACAAATCTGGTGGGTAAATGTAGTAATGCTAGAAACATTAGATTTTTTTTCTATTGTTTGTAAAGACTTGTTTGATTTCTTTTTGCTGTGGTGTGTGTGATTCTAAAGCATTAAATGGATTTGTAATGCATTTTTTTGTAGACAAAATTGTTTGTGTTGTTTTAAGGTGCATGACATACTAATAATGCGGGGTGCGGACGCAGGCGCTATCTTTCAAAGCAATTTCAACCTTTTTGTTTATATACTACTTATTGCGTAAGATTAAGTCAGTTACTCAGACTGCAAAGCCATACGAAGCCGCGCGCGCGCACTCTCAGTTGAAACTATTCGGAGTATTGCGATCGTGGCCGAGCGGTAGCATCGTCTGTTCTTTATAATCTTCCGGCCGGCTCCCGGTTCGATCCTCAGCCCTGCACCAGTGACTTATTTAGTACTTAAATAAATTATGTGCAGTATCGATGCCATCACTCAAAAACGGTATAGGTAAACATTGTGAGGCAATCAGTATGTCCAAGTACCTCAAAATTTCAAAGACATGAAATTCACCAACATACACTGGGCCAGCATGGTGGATTAGGGTCCATCCTATCTAAGAAAACGCATGTGTCCCAGCAGTAGGAGCATGATAGGTTTATATCGATATAAACAAAATGTGTGAAAACCAGGTCAGTTTTCCTTAATACAATTTTAACCTTCATCATCGTCACATTGACTTACTAACATCTACAAGTAGCGACCGATAGCTAAATAAGCCGATACGAAGTTACAGATGCGATCACAGTGTCAACCTTACGGTCCTTTTAATATGATACAAAATATAAAAGTTCTCGGCCGTGTCCCATGCTATCTTCCCCTACCGCAAAGTGTCTCCGTTTGTAAACACTAAGGTTTAAATTGCTTTGAAGGAGAGTTCTCGCGTCCGCACCATCTTAAGTGTGTCTTGCACTTTAGGACCAGTCTAACATTCCTATTTCACTAAATGCATCGTTATTCTTGGGGTTTTTGCTATCAACACATCTATGTGGTATCCATATAAGTTTTAGTGACTACTTAAGGACATTCTACTTCTTTTCTATGAGTATTCTTCATTGATCAAATGCCTTATTGATCTAACTGTTGTATGTGCATATTTATCCGTGCTATTTAAACCCAGTTGGAGTAGCAGCTTACTACAAACATCGCATGACTTGCATGCATTTTCTATTTAGGAATTTATTGAAATAAACTTCCCGATTTCTCTAGGTGATCACGGAGGCGAGAGTAAAGCGGAACGCACGGCTGCTTTGTTCGCGTACAGAGGGCTGGGCCTTGGTGGTGATTACGGAGATGTCTCCTTGGGTCGGGAGGTTCAGCAAACTGATTTGGCGCCGACCATGAGTGCTGCGTTAGGACGGCCGCCGCCCGCGCCTTCTCTAGGCAATCTGCTATTGCCAATACTGCCACAAACAACTATACCCCGGACCCTGTTACTATTAAGTAACAATTTGAAACAGGTTATTGTTAATTACTTATAGATTGGCGTCCAACTACCACGCCGCCTTTGCTTGGCGCCTTTACCACGTTGGGCGCCAATATTCAATATCTTTGATTTAGCTATGAAATCATAATACCTATCTTAAACTTATCAGTATCAGGCTAATATTTTGTACATATAAAAGTTTATGAGTGCATGTGTGTACGTTTATTCCCACTCAACAACCTAACGGCTGCACGGATTTGGATTAAAATTTAGTGTTGCCCTCATACTAAAATGTAATCCAAACCTTATAATGCTGGCTAGATTAACACTTGGGCTACTTCTTATCTTGTAAAATTAACGGTTTGAGAGCGGGTGAAACTGCGGGGAGCTGCTACCATATTTACATTGATATAAAATCGTACTAACAAAAAATTTGATATTATTTTAAGAAAATAGTCCATGAGTGTCGTATTATCGTTTGAGATTACGCAAAATTTAAAATCTGTTAAGTTTCATATCTGAATGACGCGTTGTTCTAATTTTAGATTTCGCCATAGTTTGCTAAACAAATACGTACAAATTTTTAATAATCTCTTTTCAGATAACACAATACCTCGTGCGATACGGAGAGGAGTCTCAGCAAGTGTCTCTCGACAGACTAGCTCACCTAATTAACGCCACTCGAGAGCAAATAGACAAAGCGGCCGGAGTTCAAACAAACGAGGATTTAACTAATTATGTTGCGGATGTTAGGTACGATAACCGACAACTGGCATTTTGTTTTGACCTTTATTACTGTGAGCTAAGAGTGTTTTTTGTTGCAGGGCTCTAGTTGATAACATCCGCGCCACTTTTAGAGAAGTCTGGGTAGAATTCGATTCGCTGTCAATGCTCAGAGCTCTACTGCTGCTTCTATTAGCAATATTCTCCAACTGGTTGATAACTGAAGGCATTCCTCTGGAGCGACTGCCTAATATCTTCGCGAGTTCATTTGTTCCGACTGGACTGAGCTCTTTGGCTGTGTGCGTAGGGCTATGCTACTCCGCGTATTATTTCAATATACTCGAAGACGTCGCACATGCAATATATCTGAGCACTGGGCTCGTTTCCGGTGCGATGACATGCGTTCTAATCATAATGCACTGGGACGGTATCACCCAGAGGTGGCACGATGGACGATCTCAATTTCACGAGCGATTCGCTCGAGCGGCGCTGGTCGCGTCCGCAGCAGTGCTAGTCTCAAACAGTTATATCATAGAAGAGGGAGCAAGCCTCTCCTATTTAGCTCTAACAGTTTTAGGTTTAATGGCGTGGAACGTGGGGACGTTAAAGGCGTTAGCTTTGTGGGCTAGTTGTGGGGTTGTACTCACAATTAGTAGGAACTACAGAGGGTGTCGTGAAGAGCAAGGGGATTGTTGGGTGGCGGGAGGGGGGACGCCGACGGGGCAAGCTTCTAGAGCGGCTCTGGTGTTAGCATTGGGGTCAGTGGCCGCTGTCGTGGCTGTAGCGAGAAGATACGTGGGGTGGCGCGGGCATGGTGTCGTAGTGGCGGGGCTACTGGCTTGCGCACATTGGGCTGTAGGCTGGGGTACGCTGGGCTCACCGAGCCGGTCGCGGCTGCTAGCTCGGCTGTCCTGGCTGGTTCTTGGCGCGATGTTCATCTTACTATGGCGGCGTGATGCGCGAGGCTCCACCGTACCCGTGACTGTTCTCTCTCTGCTTCTCTTCGTGGCGAACACTCTAGCGCTAGGCGCGTCGTTAGCGCCCTCGGCGGTGTTGGCAGTCTTGTCCGGATTCTTGGCGCTCAATATTGTCGCGATGCTCAAGAATGAAGGATCCAAGTTCTGTAAGTACGTAAGCCTCCACAGACAGATTTTTATCTGTGGAGTTTTCTAACTTGCTCTATTACGTTCCTCTAGTAAAAAAAATTATAAAAAAAAATATAAATTATATTAAGTTAAAAAAATTATGCCTATGGATTAAAACTAGTGTCGTCTACTTTTTTTTTTCAAAACACTTTTAGTCTAGATTTCTAATGAGGACTAGAGGTCCGCCATAGATAAATATACTATACTAGAGGGTCCGCTAATAAAAGTTTTTGAGAAAGGGCCGCATCAAAGGAGGTAAATAGGGACCAACATGTTCAAATCGCCCGCCAAACCGCGCGGCCTGAACGACCGCCCGCGCTTCTACCACCGAGTGAGTGACGGCGAAAATTAGAAACTGTCGAATAATGGCGGCTGAGATGGCACTCTCCGCGCTCCGCAATTAAATAACAAATGTTGATTGAAAACACTAAATATCACAACAAAACCATGTAAAAATAAGCAGTGACCAGATCTGGTAACAATAAGTGCGAGTGTCGTAATAGGGAATATGCATGTGTTTTTTTTATATTTTTAATCAACTGTTAACATCGTTATATCATAGTAAAAAATATAATTACAGTTGGAAATGCTCAAATTATTTTTTAAAAAAATATTAAAAACGTCGAAGCAATTTTTCGCGGGCTTTGGATGACGTCATAAGCCACGCTCTGTGTTTGTTTACTATAGAAAATACAGTTATTTCACACAGATTTTCAGTTTTATAGATATTCAGACCATGGAAGAAGCTAAAAAAACCGGAAAAGTACGATTAGGACTCGTGCTCTGAGGGTTCCGTTGGACGGAAACGTCTAGAGAGCACGAGTCCAAAAAAAAAAACTAACTGAAGTTGAAATATTGAAAGACAAACTTAACTTTGTAGTTGACATTAAGGTTCTTCCATACATAACAACTACAAAATGTAAGTTTGTAATTCTAAACCAATATTATTTTTAGGATATAACTTCAAATTAACAACTTTCAGATTTATTACTTTATATGTGCTGTAAGATCTTGCCTCTTGCCAAAATTAATGATTCTAGGTCAACGGGAAGTACCCTATAGGTTTTGATTCCCCTGTAAAATCGCAAAATATGCGAAATAAACGTTCATATCTTTTGATTGCGTTGACTTACAACTTTAATTTTCTTACAGCCGAAAGAAACCGTAGACCCAAGTATTTAGTATAAATTTTAACTTGATACCTTTACGCGTTCTTGAGAAAAAGGGTCTTGGCAGACGGACAGACAAACAGACGGACAGACAGACGGACAACGAAGTGATCCTATAAGGGTTCCGTTTGTTTCCTTTTGAGGTACGGATCCCTAAAAACAATTTTATTGGTATTGTCTTGTGCCAAAGTGTACAAACACTACTAGAAATACACCTGATAAGTGTTTTTTTCCCCATTCCAAGAGATGCGAAAACACGTAAACAATGGTGTAAGGTTATGAGAAGAGATATCTCCAACATCATGTTTGCATTGTTGTGTAATTCATTTTAATGTAAATATGTTATATTTTGATAGCATGGTGTGATTTAGTCAGAAGTGTGTTTTGTTCCTATTTAATATTATGCACTCTGTACCAGTGCCGGTTTTAGCACTACCAGCGCCCTAGGCGAGACTTCTACGGTGCCTACTTTGACAAAACCAGTCTCAGTCATCGTCCTAAAGATTCCTAGTTTCACGAGAATGCTAAAATTACACTATCTAATGGAAAACAATTACAGAAACTCAACATAAAACTATTTTTCTATCAAACACTACTAAAATTGTATGAATATCGACGCCGATAAAGAAGATGTTGTGGCTTTTGACGTCACGTTTCGTTTCGACCAATGGTGAAGCGTTTCGCAAATTTGAATTTCCCTCTTATATTTTGCACTTTTTATTTAATATTTTAAGCAATTATAATGCAACTAAATAAAAAAATATTTTGTAGAATATAAAGTCAGAACAATAAAGATTCGGAAAAAAATTGTTTCAACGATATTTAAACCACATGCATATTCCCTATTATGCAAAAATTGGACAAAATACATGATTGCCGGTTCGGCGGCGGGTGAGCCTATTTGTACTTTTGGGGAATATAATCGCACAATGCGACAATAGGGTTGAAATATTAATAAAAAATCTACACGTCCGAAGTCATGGGCAAGTAGCAAATAAATTTATGTATGGGCTAGTGACAAATAAATTTATGCGGTAGGTATTCATATTTCGTTTATTGTGTACGAGTATTTATGGGTATACAAGATTAAGATGGAAAAATTACAGTAATAAGGGCGCCATAAACTATAAGCGACCATTCGGCATGCAAAAAACTTAAGAACCTAAGGAAAAAAGGAAAGGAAAATTAACACATTGCAAATTTATATAAGTCAACTATTATTTATATTATCTATACTATACACATGGCGTTGAAGAAAAAGGAGCATGTACGCGTTGGAGAAAATGTTGGGACTGGTGTCGGATGAGCTGTGGGCTAGAATCACTACCGAATGGCAGCCTCATGCCATACCACCTCTTGGAAGGTCCAGAAGAAGATGGCGGGACGAGCTTGACTTCCAAGCAAAAGACTGGTTCACCATAGCACAAAACAGAGAATTGTAGAAGAAAGGATGGGAGGTCTTTGCCCTACAATGGGAAGGCGACGGCTAAAATAATAATAATATAGTACTTTATTATACACCAAATAAAAATACAAAAAGTCACTTAAAAATAATAGAAGACCGGCAGTATAATAGGCGGCCTTATCGTCTTAAGCGATTTCTTCCAGGCAACCTTTGGATGTACATAACGGAGACAGGAGTGGGGTCGGCAGTGTAGACAATACATATATAATATACATACATACAAATAAATACTGAATATGCAAATAATACTATTTACTTACCAATACATACTATAAATAATACATATATACATACATATGTATGTAATTATACATGTGGCACAACCATGAAAGTTTAAAACCGTGTTTAACACGTGTTTCCAGCACTCTCAAGTCGCTGCAACTCGAGCGTGGCTTGTCTGTGGGCGCTGCTAGCCTCGTATCAGTTCTACGGCACGGAGCACCACGCGACCATAGGCCACGTGCGGTGGGGCCCC
The DNA here is from genome assembly GCA_932305915.1 of Agriopis marginaria. Classification (NCBI taxonomy): domain Eukaryota; kingdom Metazoa; phylum Arthropoda; class Insecta; order Lepidoptera; family Geometridae; genus Agriopis; species Agriopis marginaria. Next base: position 6,231,137 of record OW029932.1, read on the forward strand.
GCCTTCCACGCGGGGGACCCGCACCACGCCGTGCTGCCTGTGGGCCACTACATCATCGGGGGCCTTATATCACTTGAACTATTCGGTACGTTGCTGGCATGCATGTTTTTTATCTATCTCAAAACAGGTCCTATGGTGTCGGGAACCTACACACCATGCAGCAAATCGTTTGAGCTCTTTTGCAACAACAGACCTGCTACAGCACTAAAACTTGACATCTTAATCCAGGTCCACTGCTGAACAGGCTTGTTCCCAAAGGGGTCCAAAACATTTTCCCACTAGCTCCAAAAATATTTTTAATTTATGTAATTTAACAATGTATATTGAAGATGCTTATTGCACCGCTGCTTAGACCAGATCACCAGAATGCTCAGCCTCGCTACAACGCTACAACCCGTCAAGGCGTTTCCCTTTCTCCTATCCGTCATAGCGACAGTTGGAAACAATGAATTTCAAATAAAATACAAGGAAAGTCAAATTAAGTACTCGCGAATTAAAGAACCATATTTGAAACCTTACAGTATGGTATAATAATTATCACGCACACACACAAATCATCAGCCATTAAACGTCCACTGCTGAACAAAGGTTTCCTCATAGAGGGGTGTTGCCATAATCCCCACGCTTGGCACGCGGCTTGGGGATCGCAGTACGTTCACCGTGTCATCCGTTCACGTGTAATTATTATCATATATGTATCACAGGCATGCCGCTGTTGTTCGGGTGCGTGGTGCCACTACTGGCGCTGTGGACGCGCGGCGGCGCGGCGCCACCGCAGGCCGTGGGCCCGCGCACGCAGCTTGCCGCCGTCTTCTCACTCTGCCTCAAGTTCGCGCTGTGCTTCGCTATCAGGGTAAGTTTAAAGACATTTAAAAAAAACTTTAAAAAAAGAAAGCTATAGTAACTTTATATAACTTGAATAACTTTAAGGTGAACATCATAAACTACTATCGGCCCAGAGTCAATATGACTATTAAGCATGGTTTGCGTTTTGTCTATGTTAATGCCGAGGCCAATTAGTCAAGAAGAGTCAGCTAGGTTAGACAGTACTCCTTGCAGGTCCTGCAGTGACTCAGCCATTAGGGCAATTTCGTTCGTTGATCAGCAGGATACGATATACCACGGGTAGGTGAAGTTAGCTTGAAGCGAGAGGTTGTGTGTGCTCCCTTCATCATCATAATCAGCCTTTTAACAGTCCACTGCTGGACTTTTAGCCTACCCCCGAAAGGGTGATTGGGCCGTATCCACCACGCTGGCCCAGTGCGGATTCACATACGCCATTTAATTTCTTCTCCGTACGTATGCAGGTTTCATCACGATGTTTTCCTTCACCGAAAAGCCAGTGGTATGAAAATCCGTACATAAGCTCCAAAGAGCTCATTGGTACGGGCCCGGGGTTTGAACCTGCGACCTCACGCTTTCAAGTCTAGCGGTCTTCCAAATAGGCTACCACTGCTAACTGGGGGTGATAAAAAAAGAAGCACTAACCCATAGTTTTACTCGAGCCACTACTAATTTTGAAGCGGTTTTGTAAATAGACAATTGTTAGTATAAATATCAATATATCTCAGTGGGGTCTATAAACAGTGGGGCAATGAAGAGAGCTATGGCTCAGTGTTTCTTTGAGCGATAGCATCCGGAACGTGGATATTCGCTATTAAAATTTGCCAGTTGGGATAGCAATGGGCAGGCCACATTGAAGAACCGATAACAGATGGAGGGGGAAGGTTCTTGAGTGGTGACCACGAACCGGAACACGCAGCGTAGGTAGGCCTCCCACTAGATGTACCGACGACGTCGTGAGAGTCGCGGGCATCCAGTGGATGCATATGGCAGGCTGTGTTCAGTGTGGAAGGGGCCTATGTTCAGTTCAGCAGTAGACGTCTTCTGCCTCATGATGATGATGATGAGTCTTATCTCTACATAGTATAAATTGTAGTCGCTTTCCGCGTCTGTCTGTATGTCTGTATGGCCGCTAACTCCTACACCACGCAACGGATTTTGATGCGGTTTTCACCATCAGTTAGATACATTTTCAAGGAAGGTTTATATAATTATATAACTAGCGACCCGCCCGCCCGGCTTCGCACGGGTGTAATTTACGTGCGAAGCCGGGCGGGCGGGTCGCTAGTATAAAAATATAATATAAAAATATTTGTGTTGAAACCTTTGTATTGTTGTTAGATATTCGCGTGCGCGCTGTCCGCAACGATTCACTGCCGGCACCTGATGATCTGGGGCGTGTTCACACCGAAGCTGTTATTCGAAGGCGGGGCATGTGCGGCGGCACTACTCGGTACTATCCTCGGCGCTACGCTTACTACGTGGCATGCGCCCACCAATCATCGCTCCAGTTGACACAAACGACAATAAGTAGGCTGGTTTTATGACGCTTCAGGTTCGCGATGATACTGTGCTCGCAAAAAGGGGCCGTCCATTAATTACGTGATGTTTATTTTTTGCATTTTTAAACCCCACCCCCTCCCCCTTGGTGAGGTTTAAGACTATTGTTTGTGTATTGATTGTGATCCTCAGTCCTTTCAAGTCTCACGTGATTAATGTACGGTCCCTAAACGTCACAATAAAAATAACTTCTATTAAGTACGACTGCGCTCGCGACACTGTTTTATCGTACGTGCGGTCATCAGCGGGTTATAAAACCAGCCATGAGCTAACTTCTATTAAGGTGGTTCGATTCACAAATGGCGGGAAATTCAAATTTCAAACAGTTTTCTTGTCCTTATAGCTAGGCCGGGTAATTATTGTAAGCAACCATGGTGTTTGCGCAAATTAATTATTATTCTTTACAAAATCATGTAAAGCTATTTATCTCTAATGCACATTATTACTCACATTTGTGAATAAACAAATTTTTGCTGATTCAAACGGTTTTTTCACAAATGTAAGCAATATGGTGCGTTACTGTTAAATAATTGTACATTATAATGTAAATAACAGCCAACATTATATAACCAAAAATAACTACCTGACCTGGCTACTAGCACCAAAAAACTGTTTAAAATTTGAATTTACCGCCATAGGTGAATCGTACCACCTTAAGGGTCCTGTATACCCTCTGCAGCTCTCTCGCTCGCACATTTTCACATTATTGAAGATATAAAATCAATGAGTGTGAATTTCCAAAAAGTAACAAAATCATGTCATGGTGGTTATCGTAACATTACAAACAAAGAAATGTTTGCTTCGATATCTTGTAATTTGAGGGAACAAAATGACACGAGAAATAAAAATCACTTGTTACCATTTTACTGTGTCAAATTAAAATATATCAAATTGACAATTTGTTTGTAATGTTACGATAGACACCATGACATGATTTTGTTACTTTTTGGAAATTCACACTCATTGATTTTATATCTTCAATAATGTGAAAATGTGCAAGAGAGAAAGCTGCAGAGGGTATACAGGCCCCTTAAGTACGATAGCGCTCGCGGCACTGTTTTATCGCAAGTGTGGTCCGCGCGCAAACAAAATTGAGCTAGACTGCATTGTCACCAGTTATGGGGAGGGCCTACCTTAATCTTTTAGCATTATTATTTCAATCTTTTATAGATCACTCTTTCAATTAAGTGGATAGTAAGACAAAATTCAATCTAAGATTGGAATAAGAATGCTCCAAAGTTCCGTAGAAGAGCTATATCTTCAGTACGCTTGAACGTTGGGGTAGATCTGTAGAAAAGGCATACAATTGAATGTATGTATGTTCGTAAGCGAATCAATATTATATTGATGTTATTCAAGCGCACTAGAAGAGTTGCTTAGAGGTAACTGCACAGTCATGTAACCGGCACGATCAATGACATGCAGTATATTTGAATAGGTCCATGTTTAGTAGAATTTTAGTAATTATACCTATGTTTACGTAAACATTGGTATATTTTTTTATTTGTGTTTATTGTTATTCATTATCTTTATGGGGAATTCCTGAACATGATTTCACTTTCGATCAAAGACAAGTAGAATTGCCATATTTGTTCAAATCTAAATCTACTTAATTTAGCTGAAAAATCAGAAAAAGTATATAAAGAAATATTGCTGACGTAATCACCATCCAGATCCCCCCATAACCCATGTCAGCAAATATAGGCAAACTAAATAACACCCCCCCTTTGGTGATTACGTAATACTTGAATGGACCCTTAGTTGCATTTAATAGCCGTTTTTGACGCGTCAGTCGTGATGGGTAGTGTGGGGTTAATGTCATACGACTTCTAGTTACTAAACTATATTTTATGACAGCGTGTTGGTGCGTGTGCACGTACCTAATACTTCTTTCGCCTCGTGTGCGAATGGCCTTAGCCGTTTTTGTAACGAATGCAGGACTAGAGTGGCTCTAAATCAATGTGGTTAACAAGCAAGTGCAGCTGCTATCTCAGTATGATTAGCGTTAAAGATAGAAAGATAACATAGCACCCTCATTATGTCACTCGCATTCATTTAGAGCCTTGTAGAACTGCATTATCCTTGTTGATGCATTTTGGTAAGGAGTTTTGAAACAAGTGAAGTATGTATTAGAGTCTGGCTAGTGAAAGTAGAGACTGAAAACACCGCCAAATTTAAAAAAATCCGCATTGTATCCCCACAATTTATATGAAATGCAAACATTACTGTGTTCTGACTGTGTTACAATAAAAATTAAAAACTAAAAAGTATCAAGTGAGATTATTCCAGGCATTTCATACTAATTTTTGGGGTTTCGATGCTGATGTTTTTAAATTTGCTGCGCTTTTTCAGTCTCTAGTTTCATTACTGACTTGACATTGAGTTATTCCTGGCTCCTCTTTCCTTTTTCTGGATTTGTATCCTTCGACACAACAGTTCGGCATCATCTTTCACTTGCTCTTTATTTGATATCAACTTTAACTGTTGTAAATTTTGCTGTTCTCTATCCAAATATTAAAATTTTTTTGTTTACTTATTTTTGACAAGAAACCTACTCCTTCGTACGGGTAACAAAATATGGAGTCACTCCGCAAGGCGTTCCCGACTGCCGCCAGCGCCAAATATTGCTATATATTGCTTGTTACCTCACTCTACCTATTACACGCATTTTCGAATTTGTTAAAAAGAGAAGAACTGATGTTTACTGTCTATATGTATAGAAATTTGCAACATAAGTATAACTATATTTTAGTGCCAGATCCAGATCTATGCACTAGTTACATTCGAAGTGATAATGGGCTAGTGCCGTATACTACTGATCTTGTACATAGGTATAAGATCATTGATTTTTTATACATTTTTCCTCCGATCTTTGTGTATCGTCCTCCTGGGACTTCGGCGTCGACGATTTTGATGTGCATGACCCTGGACGCCTCCATTTGCCATGCAGAAATCTGCTTTCGAGTCTGCGGCTGGTTCAATGCCAGCGAGGTCCTACTAAGCTGCGGCAGGTCAGCAGGCAGGATAGGCTGCGGGTAGGTAGGCTGCGACGTTGCGGTGTTGATGTCATCTACAGCTGCCTGGACAGTCCCGTGCTGTGCGCTGTTTTTTTCCCTCGTTCATTTTAGCGATTTCAGCCTGCAAGATTCTGTATCATGACAGCGCGCTCAGTCAGTTCAGTTGACGCTCAACTGCGACGATGCGCTCTTGATAATCTCGCGGTCCACGTCACGCTCCCTGTAATCACAGGAAACGCTCACGAACTCCGCTTCACGATCTATTCCTCCCAGCTTCGGCGCTGGCGCTCAATCAATCAATCGGCGACAAACGTTTGCGCGTTTTAACACCAGTCAGCGCCATCTAGTTTAGTTTAGATTAAACTTTCATAAACACCAGCATTTCATTGTTTTGAGCAGACAAAGCTAACGTATATATGTGAAGCTAACAAATTTTCCATTTCCTGTATACGAAGGGTGGCCGATTTAGCAATCTGTGTAATCTCGACCGTGTTAGCTGTCAACGCCGCGGTTTCCTTCGCGTAACGGGACATTGCCTGCTGCGCCCCTGCTCGTACCGCCGCCCTTGCGATCAACTCTTTTTTGAGGTCTGCATAAATAAGCTCTTGATTATTGAGCTGGTCCGCCATGTGCAGCAGCTTGTCTCTGAGTATTGCCTTTTTTTGTACGAGCGCGTTACAGCCACAGCACGCAGCGGCCGCGTTGCTCTGGCTACGCTGTCGCTTGCCGTCTGCGGTGGTTTGGGTGGCGCGCGAGTGCTCGTAAAAAACCGCCATCAGATGGGCGTTGTTCTCGCTGCTCTGCACCGCTAGTTCCCGGTGGTTTTTCAGGCTGTCGGCAGAGGCAACGGAGATGGCGACGCCAGCGCGCGTGTTCTCGCCCACGAGCGCGATTAGGGCGGCGGCGCTGCGCTGATTGGACGCTTGCATGCTTATCACGCGCTCCTCTACGGCGGTTACAAGGGATTTCTCTAGGCTCGCGCATCTGTTTATCATGGCGGTTTTGGTGCGATCCGCCTGCTCACAACTAAGATTGATGGACTTGTGCCCCTTCTTGAGCTGCGCCATCTCTTTTTTCAAAGCTTCAATGAACCAGTCGGTTGCGGCTCGCTCGCTGACCTTTAAGCTGGCCTATTTCTCCCGCATCTTCGCCCTTGAAAATCCTGCCGTAGATCCATTATAATTTTCTTGTTTAGATTGCCGAAATACACTTGAATTTTTGTTAATAATTTTGTTGTGTTATGAACTTTAAAAGAAAAATCAAATAAATATCAAAAAATTCCTAGTTTTTGAAAGTTAGCCGCTTGATTACGGGACACTTGTTACACAGGCACATTGCTTGATGTTATGGTCATCTCGAAAAATCCGTGTAGAGTACAGTGATTTGTTGCCACACCTACAAACCAAAAAAAAAAAAACTCAGCGGCCAGTTCTTTTCAATCGAACCGAACCTTACCTACATATTTTTTCAATTTTCCTCTTTCAATTTGGCCACTACGGCTTACGTATGTATTGTGCCAATATTTTAGCTATAATTACTTACCTACCTACCTTATATTTTCTTTTTTTTATAAATATTAGGCTTGCGTTTGACTACCATCACGCCTGATGTTAAGCGATGATGCGGTCTACGTTGGTATTGATACTATTGTGAGGTATTATAACAAATACCTAATAATGTTTGATTTATATATTCTCACTTCATTATATCAATTCAGTTATTTCTCTAAGTACAAAAATGTATTAGTAGTTTTTATTAATTTTGCCTAATTAAAAGAGGATTTAATGATTTCAATGACAACTTAATGTACGAAGGCCAATCAGAGTTCACCGTGGTCTGGTGATCGGGCGAGGCTGAGCAGCCAAAGAGAAAGGAAGTGAAAGATGGATTTACGGATAAGAGTTAATTATGGAATGTAATAGAAAAGTATAATCAATATGAAATTGCTGAAAATTTTGTGACTAATAGAACATAGGTAATTTAAAGTTGTTACCTTTGACAGACTACTACAAATAGAATAAGTATTTGAGATTGTTTAGATATTTAAAGACATTGTTTGTTTCAAATGGAATGTTATGTGTGCAAGTACCATTAGAATGCTATATTTACACTTCTATTATGATAGTAAAAAACCTAGTGAAGATTTGTTGATAAGTATGGTCAGACTTAGACACGAAGTGAGATTATTGGCCAAAGCTATTATTATGTAAATAGTTGTACCTATTGAAGACTATCACGTTACTTACACGGTTGTTTTAGTTGCTGCATTATGCATGCATAAGAATTTCATAGAAAGGATAAAGGCCGTCCCAAGTTGATGGCAATCTATTCCGAGTTGATATGTGTGCTGTGACCTCAGATCGAACAAAAAAGGGAGATATGGTAAGGCAGCCTGGCGATCGAATCTAAATCAGGCTTGATGCCTGTCACCCTCACCCTGCAGACCACTTTGCCGCCCTTTTCTTTGCATGTGTACTATTATATTAGTTCATTGCGGTGCGTCGCTACAGGTTAATTGGAGTGCGTGAAAAATTAGTAAGTGAGCCGTGCGCGTTAAGAGGTTTAGTGTTTTTTTTTTTATTGAAAATTTTGACATTTGAACACGAACGATAATTGTACCAAGGCATATCTCTTTTGTTTGTCTGATCTGAGGCTGTGACCAAAAATGCCCAGCAATAATCAATAAGTCAATGGTCGAACGATTTTCGACCGGCACTACGACCTTAGGATTCTTATCACTGCCATTGTGAAATTGTGTAAAATAATGTGTGGTAAAAGTGTACTGTTTGTTACATTGTTTTTTTAGTAGCTTTGATTCTTATTTTAGATGTTTCATGTCAAACTTCGGCATTTTTGTTTTGTTGTACAGAGGTTGTTGGTAGAGGGTTCTCCATGATCCAAAAAACAAGGTCTGGCATTCCGGGAGTTGACACCTATCTACGTCACTGTACATTGCCACTTTATTGCAACAAACACAGAAATTGGGAAACTGTTAGTAATCTATTGGATTTATTCCCCAGAGATACACTTTCCCCGTAGACATACTTTTAATAAAACTACGCTTTTTTTCCTGTAAGATACACTTTTTAAAAATCCTTTGCATAAAATACAAAAAGCATTTCAATTGCCCTTTTTGTCCGCTTAAGCAAAGCAATTCAAGTACGAATTTAATATATTAAACATTATTTAAATCAAAACCACATTTAAGTGCTCGTGAACGTGCTAGAGTGTGGTAAAGTGATATAACAAAGTGAAATGTGTCTTATCGTGTTGTTAATCAATAAACAACAAATGTTAATCGCGTTGTTATGTGTTAAGCCTCCACCACTTTACTTGGACATGACTTTGACTAGACCGTGACTTACTAGGCTTAACTCTGACTTGTTTAACGTTATTTAATACTATGTTAACTTGTTTAATATTACGACTGAAGGACTTTGTATGCATGGTCATGAAAAAAAATATACAGAAACAATGACGTAGGTGGTGTCCACGTTGCCTTTGTGTCTCGGAATGTCATACCTGGCGAAGTACATTATTATACCTTGGGGTTATCCACTACTTTTCAATTGTTCATTCCTGTTTGGTTTTCTCTGTAATGAACAAATAGCATATTAATTGAATAGCCTGCTAAATAGCGGACCTTCCAATCCATGGTATAATAATATACTCCGCCAGGTATGGCGCTCCAAGAAAAAGTGTCACGTGGATGACACCCACTGACGTCTCATCAATGTTTATGTACACGTGCATAAGCAAGAGCAGAACAACTAATTTACAACAAGTTCGAGATAGATGACGATACAGCTGAATTTCTGTATTACCAATAACGTGAAATTTTATCTACCCAATATTCGTATACCTGTGGAAATCCAATAAATCAATGTGGTTTTGATATATATAATCTAAATTCGTGCTTAACTTGAATTGCTTTGCTTGAGCGGACAAAGCAAATGACAATTGAAATGCTTTAAGTATTTTATTTAATAGATTATTAGCTAATTTGTTTCCTAATATCTGTTTGTTGCAATAAAGTGGCAACTGGACAGTGACGTAATTGAGTGTCAACTCCCAGAGCGCTAGACCTTGTTTTCTTGGCTCATGTTCCAATCCATACATATTATACATTTTGGCAGGAATTAACGTTAATGGCTGACCTGCTGTTATGTACTTACAATTTTCTGCACAAAAGGCTGATGAAACAGTTCTTATTAATATTTTAGAGAAGATGTATCAGTATTTTGTTCTAGTTTACGCTTAAATTTACAATTATTGCTTGTTGTATTTAAATTAGATTATAGTTGAGTATTGAACAAAAGCATAAGTAGGCATTTGTTAATTGAGAGTGAAAAATAATATTAAAATTTGTTTTTAATGAATTTTTTATTAATAAAGATTTATAAAATTATGGGTTAATGTTTCGTTAAAATAAAAATGAATTGAAATAATTTGTAAAACGTTTAATTACTTTGGAATAGTATAATATATATAAATACCTCACTGTCACCTTATATTAACAACAATTTTACTGTAGATAAATGAATATAACAATTAAAGAATAACAACTGCAAACAATGGGATAAATATTTCTATGAACAAACTAACCTAATCTATGTAATGTATTTAACCACAGGAGATGCTATCGCGATTATCCATTGTCTTGTTTTTCTGCCACTTTTGTGGGACAACTATAGCACACAATAGAAGATAAACGCAAACTCTCAAAATCAAATGAGTAACACTGACTTCTCACAGTTATAAAATACAGCGTACCTACACAATGTTGTGTGGTATAAGATCAAATAAAAATTTATATATTTTTTGCGACCACTGTTGGAGGCCCATGGTTAAATGCTCAAAGTTTGCAGTGCACCTACAGTGCAGTTCTACTAGTTCTAGCTTTATACTAGACAAAAAAAAAGAATAATTAGTGCTACAGCATCTGATTGAATCTTGGAAATATTCTCTATCCGACTCTGTGTAGAAAAAGCAATTTTCTTAATGCGTTTCTTTCATACTATGAGAAGATTACTGTAGTAAAAGGATGGCTGGCACTTCAGATTTTAGCATTACAAGAAAAGTGGAACACACTTTACAATGAGCTCTTATATACCTATTAACCCTGTACTGAAGTTTTATTGAGGAAGTACTACAAACGAAAAGCCACCCTTCATAGCACTGGTATAAAACTAGCCTCAAGTATGCTATAATAGGCCTGTGTCCTAATATTTTTTTATTACCTCTTATAAAAGCCGATCATAAATAGAACCCATTATCGAAAACAAAATAGCGCACTAGAGCACGTTATCACGTCAAGCCGTGCGCGCGCCATACAAATAATATACTAACACACGCTTTGCGGGAGAGGGACAGCGCAACCGCTCTCTGTCCCCACCAAAATGTTTAAAACGCTTATATCTCAGAAATTTATCAGACAATTTAAATATTTTTTCCAGTATATGTAATGTATTTATATATCTATCGATAAGCCTGTTATCTCTACATAGTATAAATTGAAGTCGCTTTCCGCGTCTGTCTGTATGGCCACTAACTCCTCCTAAACCACGCAACGGATTTTGATGCGGTTTTCACCATCAGTTAGATACATTTTCAAGGAAGGTTTATATATATAACTAGCAACCCGCCCGATTCACACATATATTACACCCGTGCGAAGCCGGGCGGGCGGGTCGCTAGTTTGTAATAAATGAAACATTAGGACACAAGCCACCACTGAATATTAAGTCAATATTATACAAGGGCAAGAACATTTAGTAAAGAATATTTCAAAAAGTCTTGCGACGCCGAAAGCTAACAATTGCTAGTGTATAGCTCCGTTGCTAGGTGATATTTCCCTAAAGATGTTTGAACACAAGCCGGATTATAAAGATTTAGGTCGAAGTCGAAGGCGTCGGCTGATTGTAAGGGGCTACCAGATGTTCGGAGAAGGCTTTGACGGCCGGCGCTCCTCTAACTTCTTTGTCTAAAAGCGGCAGTTTTGTCACATGGAAGTCTTCGTATAAGTCGGCTATCTGTTCTAGATATTTCTCTTGGACTTTGTGTCTCGCCGCGCATAGCTCGCAGGGCGCCGACGTGTGTAGCAAGAGCTGATTGACGATGATATTATGCGTGTCTATGCCGCAGCGAGTTAGCTCTTGGACTAAGCGCTCTGTCTCGTACAGTGAAAGGAATTCTGCGATACAAACACAAACAAATGTGGTTTGGTTGGGATCTTTGAACTGTGCGTTGACTTGTCTGATCACTGACAGCATTTCATCCATTTTGTTGCTGAACATATCGGAATTGAACTCTGTGAGGCCGAAGAGTGATGCTGCCTGATTGATGAATGGAGCAACCTGTAACCAAAATTGAAAATAAGTGTTTATAGTACAGTGATATAGTAGATAGCCCATTGGTCCAGTTGGTAGTGAACCTGCCTTCTGAGCTTGGGAGCGTGGGTTCGATTCCCACCTAGGAAAAACATTCATTTGATGTACATTTGTGTTTGTTCTATATCTGGTTGTTAATATCTATTTAAGTATGTATTTAAAACTATATATGTATGTATATCAGTCTCTGGCAGCCATATCACAAGCTTTGCTTTTTTTTTTTCTGGGCAAGTGCCTTTATTAACTAAACATAATACAAGCTATAACTAAAACTACAAATACAGTTAGACTGCCCATAGACCGTTGAAGGTCTAAAGACAATCTAAATGCTCAAGCCCACTACCAGTTGGCAGCGTACCCAGCATGCTGGCGGCATTACCACGTTGAATGGCAATGCTTATGCGTTGAGCTTTGCTTAGTTTGGGGTCAGATGACCATGTGTGCAAAAATGTCCCGAATATTTATTTATTTTTATTTAACTCTTTACAATGTCATTCGTTGATATATCGATATATGCTAAGCTTAAGGTGGTTCGATTCACAAATGGCGGGAAATTCAAATTTCGAACAGTTTTCTTGTCCTTGTAGCTAGGCCGGGTAATTATTGCAAACGATCATAATGTTTGCGCAAATTGATTATTATTCTTTACAAAATTATGTAAAGCTATTTATCACTTATATTTACATTACTTACATTTGTGAATAAACAAATTTTTGCTCATTCAAACGGTTTATTCACAAATGTAAGTAATATGGTGCGTTACTGTTAAATAATTGTACATTATAATGTAAAAAACAGCCAATATTTTGCGCAAACACTGTGTTATTTAAAAATAATTACCTAGCCTGGCTTCTAGGACCAAAAAACTGCTTAAAATTTAAATTTCCCGCCATAGGTGAATCGTACCACCTTAACCTGACTAAACAAACAAAAAAAACAAAGCCTCCCCTAAAAGCTAAAAGTAAGTATTTTGCATATGTATTGCCTTTATAGTGAGAAAAGACAAGTTGTTGATTAGTGTGGGGAACACCCAAAAATGTATCAGCCAAGGAAGCCAGTGAAGTCCTGTGTGCTGGCACCTTGCCTCATTCTCGGTAATAAGAGCGTCTAGTACATTTGCACTCTTGCCCTGTCTCAGAATACAACCGGCTTGAATGCTATGTAGTAGTACCTTAGACTTCAAGCGCATCAGTTTCCCGAGTCCCTTCTCGACGACCTGCGGGAAGGAGAGAAGCCGTAGCGTGTGTCCCGTCGGCGCCGTGTCGAACACCACCGCGCTGAAGTTCATGCCTTTCACTAGCTTCATCACCTGCATATACAATTGAATATGTAACTGTGTTTAGTTACACTTTGTTTTTCAAGAGTTGCTTTACAACACAACAGATAGCACAACAGTGACAACAATCGGGTTCTTGCAACACAAATCTGCACTAGATGTGGATGGAGTTTTGGCGCCAATGTGGAAATAACATGTCGGCTCGTTGGATTATTTTCCTAAACTTGTGTATTTTCGAGTGTTAATGAGTAGTAAGTGGTGAATTATTATTTATTAAGTGCATGTAAACGTGCTTGAGTGTGAAAGTGATATAACGAGGTGAAACATGTCTTTTCGTGTTGTTTCCAAAACTCCATAGGAGCCTTTTGTAAATCTCCACCACTTTACAGGGGCTCATGCCCCTGTAGACCCTGTTAGACTTGACTGTGACTTACTTAGCTTGACTCTGACTGTGACTTGTTTGACGCTTTTAATACTATGTAAATATATTTATTATTACAATTAAAGGACATTGAATCCATGGTCATGAAAATTTTAACAAATTAAAAAAAAGAGGCATGCGTTCAACAGTGAAAGTTTATTGGCTGATGATAATAATGATTATGTGAATTAAAAGTAAAAAAAAAAACAGGCATGCGCTCAACAGTGAAAGTTTATTGGCTGATGATAATGAAGATTATGTTAATTAAAAGTAAAAAAAAAAAACATGTTTTTTTCTTTGTAATGGAAAGATAGACAGCAAAACATGATGGTGTCACTTTTCTGAAAATTCTCTGACTGTCAGTGAATTTATTATCTTCAATGTGATAATGTGCAAGCAAAAAGACTGGAAAGGATCAGCCCCCTCAACAGGCAGATGCAGATTGACAAATTCAACAAGCATTTTGACCAATGCTAAGCTGGCGTATGAACAGCTCTCTTACCTCAGCATAGCTCATAGCCTCATCAATACCAGGGAAAGCCCCAACAAGCTCCTGCATCACTCCTTTTCCAAGACGCATAGCCTCTGTTTCACCCTCAAAGTACTCCTCTGGGAGCTCAGTAAGACCCACATTAGGGTCTATCTCCATCGCAAAAAGATTATCAAAGCCCTTCACTTTGGTAGGCACCTGTAAAAATTATAGTTTTTAATGCAACATCATCATGACTTCTATTCATTATCACTATCACTACCAAACCATCCATTAATGTCAAAATGTTACCCTCCCAAGGCATTAACCGGTGTGAAATTAGCTTCAAATCATTAATTTTATCTGCTTTTCTGTTACCTAAATGCCATGAAACATACAGTAAAAAGATGATGCAATATCATAGGTATACATAACCAAATTGCCACTTTATCAGACCTCATGTGAGCATTTATTTATTGACTATAAAAGAAACAGATGGTTTCTTATTCTTCTTATTCTTATTCGAGATGGGGGCGATAAGTCCTGCACTGACGTCCCGCTTGGGGTGTATTGTGCATTACTTGGGGTGTATTGTGCATAACAGATGGTTTATACTTATGTATTACTAGCGACCCGAACGCCGTAAAAAATTATCTAACTGATGGTGAAAACTGCATCAAAATCCGTTGCGTGGTTTAGGAAGAGTTAGCGGCCATACATACATACAGACGCCGAAAGCAACTTTAATTTATACTATGTAGAGATGTTCATGTTTCATGTCAGTCATAGTTAATCACATCTCATCACGCACATCTACCCCCTTATTAGTAGATATAAATTGTCTTTTACTGGACACGATGTGTCTTACCTAACTTCAAAATATTTGTGTACTAAATTGAAGAGTCCATAATAAAAGTATTTGTGGTCCATATTTTCAAAAATTGATAAAAGGGTGACTTAAGACAATAAATTATATTCAGTCCATTACCTTTGAAAACTTTTGATCAAAAGCATCAGATATATTGTGAGCAGGATCTGTTGATATAATCAGCACCGATTCTCGTACCTTGGCGAGCTGGATTGAAAGACTGCAGCTGTAATCAAGACATTTATTTTACATATAATATTAATAGTCACGCGTTTCGATACAATTTCGATGCAGTTTCATACAGTACTTTCGAGAAAAATTAGGCTAGAATGACTCATAGAAAAATTATACTAAAGAACTAAGCGTACCTACTTTAATATCAGTTAATAGTATTATTGTTAGGGAAATCATTATAACATGGGCAGAAAACACGGTTAGTAATTAAACGCTAGAGTAAACCTGCAAGTTGTTTTGCCAACACCGCCTTTTCCACCGACGAAGATCCATCGTAGGGACTTCTGTTCGATGACGTTTCTCAGTGAGGGTTCCAGGGGTTCAAAATCGAGGTCTTTATTTTCATCCATATTTATTTATCGATGATGGAAATAAAATTGGCTGGCGCAATATAAAAGAATTTTCCAAAATCAAGAAACGGGAACGACACGAGCGATTTTGTTGACAAAAAATATAATGACATTTATGACTTTGACATTACTTTTCAGTATGACTTCACATTTTTAATTTCTACTTGTTTTGGCATCGCACTCGCATCTGTCACTGAGGCTACTATTGTAACCTTAGATTATATACCCATTGTAACAGTAGAGACCAAGTAGAGACGGACTTGGCTGACGGACCGCCGTCAGGGGTGCGTTTACGTAGTCAGCAAATTTTTCACCAGCCAAAAATTAAATTAACGGAGGTTCGCTGAACGGTGTCTAGATTTATGTCAATACTAGTTGTCAAATTCGAATAAAACAAACAAAAATAATGTCAACCACAGATCAACCTGCTCAACAGCTGTCAATCTGACAGCAGACGAAAATTTAGCGACCTCAAAAGGTCGATAAAATTTAATCTAGTCAGGCGAAAACTTATACAAGTGAACGCCCGTAAACGGAGCAGTTTAAATTTTAACCGGTTAAGTTTTACACCTCGTGGAGTCTCTAAACGGGTGTTTTGACGTTTATCTAGATAAGTTTTGGTCTGGATAAGTGCCGTACGCACCCCTGACCAACCATCCAACTGTCGGTTGGACGGCAGCCCAATCCACACGTCTGTTAGTACTTTAAAAAGTAAAGTCTGTTGACGGACCACCGTCTGACCAAAACGGGAGAGAAAGAGAAAATATTATCTTTCTGTCCCATTCAATTTAGGTGGACGGCGGTCCATCTACCAAATCCGTTTTTACATTCCGTATCTATAGTGCTAACAGACGTATGGATATGGTTGACCTCAACTGCTGTCTGGCCAATGGAAGAGACAGAAGGAAATATGTTAATCTCACTCTTTCTCTCCCGTAGGTTGGATGGCGGTCCGTCAACCAAGTTCGTCTAGTCTGTGTTAACACCATAAAGAACAAAGTTCGTTAGATATGGCAGAATGGCCTAAATGACTTTAAACTGCCCATGGGCAACATGGATACAAAAATAAAATCAAGAAAAAAAATTAAGCTGTCAAAATTATTATAAATGTCATTATCAATTTATTGATCAATCGATCGATCGAATCTCGAGCGAGCGAAACAAAAATAGTTTTATAATAGATTACGATTACGCTACGTTTTATTACCAATACCAAGGGAATGGACTTGTAATGACTGAAATGTGTAATTTTGTGAGTGAAAATAATGCTCTATCGTCTCACCCGCGGTCGTTTGAAGTTCAAAGTGTATCTAATATTCGCTATTATTGCAATTATTTCGATTAGCGGTTATTTGTTCCCGCAGTTTCGAATTTATCCCAATCCTGTGAGTACTCCTGGGTCGCAGCCGGCGAAGACTTCCCGGCACTTGTCGAAGCTAGTGACCATAGTATTCCGACAGTTCGAGGAGTCCGAGAACGATGTCGCAGACAGCGTTCAGTCGTTTGTGTCAGCGTACCCGAACATGCCTGTGGTCGTGGTGTGCGAGAGTCCGCCTTACCCGCCGTTCCCGTTCTCCGCCACCAATGAAACTTTACGAAACGTGAAGGTGCTATCCCTCGAGCTACGGCTCACCGCTGCCCCGCAAGATCTAGACCCGATGACACACATATTTACAGACTACATATTGTTTGTGCCGGATTCCACTCGCGTTCTGCGCCGCACTCTGCAGCAAGCCATGACTGCAGCAATAGCAAACCCATCACAAGCTATAGCAATTGGAGTTGGAAGTTCTCGATTGACCTGTCAACAAGTTAAATGGAATTATGCAGACTGGACTCTACAATATAATAAAGATACATTAGGGAAGATTTGTGATGCTATTCATGGGCAACATGCATTGTTGGTTAGGACGTCATTGGTTCGATCGCTGCCCCAACCTTTTGCTTTTCCTTTTCCGGAGTCATTGTATTTGCAAACTACAGCCAAAGGTGTCAAGGTGGGTTTAGAAAAATATTTGTTGTACATATTCACATATAAGTGTCAGAAAATAAATCTAGATTTGTCAAATCCATCATCATCGACATCATTTGGTTTAAAGTCAAAGTCAAAGTCATTTATTCATAATTATAAATTTACACGTCAATGGTATTAAAAAATTCTATACATTTACATTATGTATTATTATTATTTATTTATTAATTGTTTAAATAAGATTGGAGAAAATTATCTTAACAGATAAACACCAGTGGCGGCCCTTGCCCATAATCAAAGTAGAGCAAGATTCTATTTTGGCGCCCTTCTTTTAGTCCACGCTTTCTCACTGTGAATTGTATTTCAGTTTATATAATGTTAAACAAAAAAAAAAACTTTTTAAAACAGTTACTATTATTCCAATAAAAAAGAAATGTGGGTGCCTTGCAGTTTATATCAACTTTTTTTTAATGATTTAAATTTTCGTTTGCTTTTGGGGCAGCCGCGCAGCTTCAAAAGGCGCCTAAAAATATTTTTCGTTCATAATTATTTTTCGCATTTGTTATTTTGGCGCCCTAGCTACCTGGCACCTGGAGCGACCTCTCCTCTCGCTATACCACCACTGACAAACACTAAATTTTGACCCTGTGGAATAATATGCACATCAGCCATGAATATGCAGTAACATATTTAATACTTTGATACAGTGATGCTCGAGTATAACACAATTATACTAGGTATTGAACAGAAATTTGTCACCGACTCGCACTTGGCCATTATTTATTATTTGTTGTAATATTTTAGAGTGTGTACTATAATTATACCAAGTTTGACGCTTGTACGTACAACCGTTGTTAAATTAGAGCTAATACAAAAATATGTAAAAAAAAACGTTTTTTATATGGGGTTCGTTTCGGTTTTACTTTTTGTCTTTTTTATTATTTCTTAGTTAATCCGTAACATTACAAATTCTGTGAAAATTTCAACTGGCTATGTGCATTTGGGATGTCAGTGCAGGTCTTATCACTCCCACTTTGAATTAGAATTAGATGCACATTAGGTTAATTATGCTGCATGCTTATCAATAAATGAATAAATTTATTCTCATATCCATTTCAGATTCAGATGCTTGATAGTAAATTGGGCCCAGGGCGAGCTGTGCTAAAGAGCCCAGTAGCAAAACAGAAGGCTTCTCGCCGCTCAAGAGATTATAGGGTTGCATTGTACAAACAGCTTGGAGTAAAGGCTATGACACGGGAAGACGGCAGGGTGCAGTGGTTTGGCTGCAAAAAGGAAACTCAGGTAAGTATTTATAATAGAATCCACCTTACATACACTGTAAAAGTGTTTCGCCAGATAGATAAGTTGTAACTAAGTTAAAAAAAAAATATAAAAGCGTTTTCCCAGATAGATAAGCTGTAAGTAGTTTTTATTGATTTAAATCTGTCTTACATACACTGTAAAAGCATATTGCCAAATAGATAGTTGTACAATTTTTTTAAATTGTTATCTGCCTTACATACACTGAAAGCATATTGCCAAATATATAAGTAGTAAGTTTTTTTTTATTTGTTATTGTTACATACTCTGTAAACGCGTATTGCCAAGTAGATACGTAGTAAGTTTAAAAAAAAATACCTTTAATACGCTGACGACTGCCTACTTTTTAGTTAGTTGTAAGGCAACGGGCTTTCGACTACAATGCCGAGCCATGCAGTGCTATAATGACAGCGAACGAGCGACGTTAATAAACACTATGCAAGCGACATAACGTCGAAATTAGAGTAAATGTGGCATTGCGAACTATATAATTGATGTCTAGAATGCTCAGACGGATGATTTTGACTGTTTTCACTTAGAGATTGTGACTGTATAGGTGTTGTATCTCGATAGTAATACCACATTCGCATGAGTGATGTGATCGGTGCGCTTGCACGCTATTTGAATATAAACCATATGAAGATTTGTTTAAGTTTATGTTGTAAGATAAACAGCGAGCATGCATGTGTAAATGCGTCGTAAGACAGTACGCCTCACACAGTATTTTTATCAATTCTAGAGGTGCTTCCCCTCGGTGCAAGGGACACCGTCATACATCCTAGCGGGTCGCAACACGCCGCCATGCTGTCGGCGCAACATGCGGCGCGCGGCGTCGCACGTGCTACACGCGCTGCTGCAGGCCGGCGCTCGCTGCTGGCTTGAGACCACCTCGCTGCTGGCCGCTGTCGTGCGGTAAATTCATCATACATTTTAGTGACATGCACCACGCCGCCATTCTGCCGGCGCACTACAGTCGGACAGACAATCGGGCACTATTTATTTTCTGAGTAAATAACTAGCAGTTCATATGTTCGGTTGTTTTAGTGATGTTTAGTATTTTAATATTATATTTATACTAGCGACCCGCCCGCTCGGCTTCGCACGGGTGTAATTTACGTGCGAAGCCGGGGTGGGTCGCTAGTTATATATATAAACCTTCCTTAAAAATGTATCTAACTGATGGTGAAAATCGGATCAAAATCCGTTGTGTGGTTTAGGAGGAGTTAGCGGCCATACAGACATACAGACAGACAGACAGACAGACAGACGCGGAAAGCGACTTCAATTAATATGTAGAGATTAATATGTTCAGAAAAACTTTTAGTGATTTTTGTTTATTATTTTTATGCCAATGAAGTTTATTCTATAGCGGACGTAAATTTTTTGATAAAATTAGGACAATCAGGAACTTATATTTTCTGAGTAAATAACTAGCAGTTCATATGTTGTAAAAACTTTTAGTGATTTTGGTTGATTCTGTTTATGCCAATGAAACTTATTCTATAGCAGATATACATTTTTGTTGAAATTAGGACAATCATTCACTTTTTATTTTCTGAGTAAATACCTCTAGCAGTTCATATGTTCGGAAAAACTTTTAGTGATATTTGCTTATTCTTTTTATGTCAATGAAGCTTATTCTATAGCAGAAGATAATTTTTGCTAAAATTACAACAATCGGGCACTTTTTATTTTCTGAGTAAATAACTAGCAGTTATGTTAGGTAAAAGTTTTAGTGATTTTTGATAATTATTTTTATATCAATGTAGCTCATTCTAAAAGTCAAAGTCAAATCATTTATTGCACATTATGTTAAATAGGTTCTATTATAGCGGACGTTATAGCGGACCCGGGTATGTCCTAAAACTGCGACCAGAACCACCGGAAGATGGGCAGCAGCATCCTATTAGTACACGGTGAACTTACTGCGATCCCCAAGCCGCCTGCCAAGCGTGGGGATTATGGCAACACCCCTCTTAAGAGGGAGGCCTTTGTCCAGTAGTGGACGTTTGATGGCTGCTGATGATGATAGCGGACGTAAATTTTTGCTAAAATAAGGAAAATCGGACACTTTTTATTTTCTGAGTAAATAACTCTAGCAGTTATGTTTGGGAAAAGTTTGGGAATGTTTGGGAAAGCAGTTTTGAGCCACCCAAAAAGCAATGTGCCCATGTGCCCAAAAGCAAACTTTATGACTAAACGGTTTCTTCTCAAACGCAAGCCTATTAAGAATAATAAAAAAACAATGTAAAACTTCAACTAAAGGCATACCCAAGTTTTTGCACACATTTGAGTTGCATTGACCCGTTAGCTATTTTAATTAGGTGTGTTAGACATACAGTCTAACCTACCATAACAAGGATCGAACCAGGTGCCATCAGATTGTAACACACACATGCTACCGCTCGGCCACCATCGCTCTTAAATTATTAGGGTATATTCACACGCGGACGAGCAGTGACGTCATTCACTTACCGGAATTACACTTGCTAACTAACTTTCCAGTAATGATCTCCTGCCGTGGGCCGAGTATGTCGAAATTGGTATCCATGCAGACGACGTATCCCGAGTATCCTGGTTATCCCGCGGCGGCGCTGACGCAGATGGCTTTGTCTGGGAACGCGCTACTAAAGGCCACTACTACAGGGTCAGTATGAGAAAGTACATTCTAATTCTAATTCAAAGTGGGGTGATAAGACCTCCACTGACGTCCTGCTTGTGGTGTATTTGCCCCTGCCAGCCTACACAAACCAGCCGAGCTCCCTAAAATAACGAAGCACGGCTTTAGGCCTCACGTATGTTTCCGCTCCGGGAGCCCGTACGGGCGACCCGCGCGGATCTCCCGAACAGCTGTGAAACCAGCTTTACACTCATAGCTCTCCACTAGGATTCTCTGTATCGCGGATGCTATACACACACAAAGCCAGACAACTTACACCCAGACCCAGAGTAGCTATTTAAGTTCATCATTCAAACATCAACCGGAAATCGAATCCGGGACCTAACTTACTAGGATGATGCTTTGCTAGATGATGATGTCTTTTATTTATAATTTACCACTGGTGCAACCATTGAACCAAACCAGTCTGCAATTATAAATAAAAATTCAGTTATATCCCTCAGGTAGCTCGGTCAGTAACCGAGCTTATGTACTGATACCGCCATGGAGCTAAACTAGTTGTCAATTATAAATAGAAAGTCAATAATTATCTTCCAGGTGGCGTACTCGGCCAGTAACCGAGCGTATGTACTGATATTGCCTTTCACCGCGAGAAACGGGACCATGTGGCCGGCTGACTGGGTGCTGGCACATCAGAGGGACTTCCCCGAGAGGCACCTGCATCCATTGGCTCAGGTGGGAAACTAACTGAAGCTGTCAAAATGTATAGTCTTTATTTTCTTAAACCAGACGCTAATTGTCCCAAAGTGGAGGTAAAAATTTAATGAAAGGACCTTATAACAAATTATTCGCAGCGCCTTGCCATCCTACAGGTATGTTTATTGTTCAGCCGTTGCGTTTCAGTACCAACAAAAATACACTCTTACACACAAACTTTCTATTTGTGACACATCTATTGGCGCGCCTTTGCAGTATGCTGTGACGACAAACGGCATGACGCTCTCTTATGCTGTCATGTTTCACATCTGCCAAGCGCCCGTAACGGCCAATTTTATTATTATTATTTTATTTCACAAGTTTCTCGGGTCTAGCCCGGTCCTTTGAACGACATCAATGGGCCCTGGCTTTGGGTCCATTGATGAGTTACAAACTTACACTCGCCTTTTTGTGTTAAAATAAACTATGCGGATTGTGATGATGTTGGTAAATGGACTATAATGCTATGGGGTCATAAATAAACTGGGCTATTGAGGTGAACAACTTGTGTATGGGATAATAGATCTATAGGATGAGAAACGGCACCTTTCTTATCCTGTCTCATATCAATTATTATCCCTACTTCGCGTCCTCGTCACTCGAAACAGTATCAAACCTTAAACATTATTTGCTTATCCATCTTGCATTCTCAATACCGTAATACAAGTAAAAAAAATTATATGTTTTAAATGTTACCAACCACCAAGACCACCAGGACTTATCAAGTATTATTTAATTTAGGTAAAAATATGTACCTTTCGCTTGACGTTTCGACCATGTTACAACGGCCGTGGTCACGAGCTGACTGAACACTGCGGGTGAGTCCGGCGAGAAGAGCGGGTGTTTTGTTCTCCTATCCTCACTTGATCTTGAAAAATCGCAGGGTTGTCACTACGATACACAACACTGACTGTATCGGTAACAATTTAATAATTTTCCAGATACAATTCGCGGGTCGGCAAGCCCCTGCGCCGAATGACGCTCGAGCATTCCTTGACCTCAAGTTGGGGCCCTTCGCTGTCGAAAGATGTGAAAAAATCGGACCCAAGCTTCTCTACCCATAATCAAATTGAAAATGAATGAAATGATGGAACTTTTCAGTAGTGGTGGATGAGAATGGAGTGATCACACTTATCGACGCGGAATCTTCTCCAATCAACGATCCGACGATACGCGGTATGAATGGCCAATCGGTAGCGTCAACGGACGATCAGTTTAATGCGACAAGTTTGTGTGGTGATCAGCTCAAGGCGATTCCGCGTCAATAAGTGGTCACACCCTATATCTAGAACCTAAAAAAAGTACTGTCTGTTAGATTTATTTAAAAAATGTGATAGCGTCTCTTTCAATTCTACAAATAAGTTTGTCGCACTGGCGATATGTCTCAGGCCAAACCTTGCTGACTCAAGGTAAAGTCGCGGCGTACAAGTGGTCGTTAGAGAAAAGTCGACTCTTTTCGGTTTACCTAATTAGAGTTTTCACACAGACTTTTATCGGGTTAGATGCCGCAAGTTCCCCCACTTTGCGTGTCTACGACCTGTCTTAAGTTCAATGCTCCAACTTAATTCAGTTCGATATCCGTCGTCTGGGCACCACGTCAAACGTCAATACAAAAATGTCAAATTGTGACATAGTGAACTATAAAAACTTCAAAAGCAGTTGACCGTGCGAATACTCAAAACCTCTAAATTACTCTCATATCAACAAAAATACACCGCAACCTGGGTTTTCATAAAATTTGTCGTGCTACTCTAAAGGCAGCTGTACCAAGGTATCTGTTGAAAAGTATAACTTAAAAACTGTCTTTAAGCACTCTGTAAAAGCTCTGTAATCAGAATTGGTTAGATATTGGTTGTAAGTAGACGAGCGATAGAATAGGTAAAGTTATCATAAAAAAGCTATAATTATTTTAGGTGGACTCCGTACAAATATTTGACATAATCACAAACATGTATTGAAAAAACTAAAAAAGGTCACATTAGGTCACATTACAATCGATTGTTATGTATGTTGTTGATAAAAAATCGATAAGATAAGAAATCTTCATATTATAGCACATACATCACACATATTGTTTAGACATTTAGATGAATAGCAATAAGTTTATTATAGCAATATTTCTCGACAAATAAGAAGTTGGCACATTTTTTTGTCAAGTCACATTTATGTATTAACCAACAATATCTTCATCTATGAAGCTCTCTTGAGCTTGAAGACTCTATGAGCTTTTTTGACTTGCATTTATAAAGCATTTGAATCTGTAATCTAAGTTAAATTGTAAGTAAATTCTAGTCACAATTAGAATTTAAGAAAGTTCGAATATAGCTTCAATTTTGTAAAAACAAAAAAGGAAATTCTTAGGCTACGTTTAGATGGTTTGCCCGTGTCCTCAAAGCGTTTATAAACATTTTATATTTCATGTACCGCGACGCTGTGCGGGTTGCCTTGCGTACACCGCGTACCGCTCGTCACCTGAACGCACCGACACGCGTTACCGCGCGGCAAAGGGGCGACCATCTGAACGTAGCCTTATTTGTTCTAGTCTAATAAATCTTAGGTTTTCTTGGGGGCAAATTTTTCTATATCAATAGTGTGTTATTTCCCAATTTTTAATTTTGAGAATTAGGCATTTGTTACATATGCCATTTTGAGTAATTTAGTTTGTAGAGAATTTTGCATTTTGAGAATTGGGTAATTGTATCGTTTGACTTTGTACCATATTAACATATACACAACAACATAACATATTAGAATTAGATATTTGTTACATATTATGCCAAATTGAGAATTAGGCATCTGAAGAATTTTTGAGATTTATGCATTTGTAACATTTTCCTTTTTAATAACTAGGCGTTTGTAACACTTGCCTTTTTAAGAATTAGGCATATGTAACATTTGCCATTTTGAGTAATATAATTTGTAGAATTTTCCTATTGGAGAATTAGGCAATTGTAATATTTGCCATTTTCAGAATTGGACAATCTTATTAAATACATAAATTCTTAATTTGGAGTCGAAGTGGCCTCACGAGATAGATTTCATTTGGCTCATTAGATATAGATTGTGATTTTTTAAACCACATGAACAATTTGAATTTAACTAAAAGTATTAGATTAGGGCAAAGCACATGACTATGCGTTTTTGTATTAGGCAGCAGTAATTTTTTGGCAATTAGTTTGTGTGTGGTGGATTTTTTTTATAATCGCACGAATCGTGTGTCATATGCCTAAATATCTTGTTATTGTTTTGTTTTTAGAGTTTATTGTCAATTCTAAAGAGATTTCTTGTGATAAGTAGCCCGGAATTGTTAAATAACGCCTGATGATAGAACTGTTTGGACAAAACCATTCCAAAATTGATGTATTCGTATAAAATTATTTCATTTAATAAATTCTGTGTTTTACACGTAACTTTCAACCACCCACGATTTCACGTTTCACGATTGACCAGAAGGCCTGGTTTTGTATAGAAGCTGACTCGCTATCTTGTCCATCTCGCTCGCACGTATGGTCTGAGTAAGTTTGAAAAAGCGGGATGACAAGATAGCGAGTGTTTGCTTGTGTATTAAACTGGAACTAAAAACAAATATGGCGGAGTTTTGGCGCTAACATGAAAAAATTATGTTTTTTTTAAATTTATTTTGAGTGTTGTATTAATGAACGTGCTCGAGTGTAGGCAAGTGATATAACAAAGTGTATATAACTTGTATTTTCGTGTTGTTACCAAAACTCTATAATCTTTGTAGTATCTACTTTACTACGGTATGGCTTGGACTTGACCGTGATTTACTTTGACTCTGACTGTGGTGACCACGGAACACTATAACTCCTGTGGTCAAATCGAAAAATTGAGTCGAATGTATGGAATTGCTAGGTGTTTTGGGCATGGCCACCATGCCCCCCCCCTGGATCCGCCAATGCATGTATGACGATATTTAATAAAACTTTAAAATATTTCAATACTTTACACTGGCAAGTGCACAATAGGTGCGACGCCAAAATTCTCTCCAGAGGAAAGAAAGAAAAAAGTCTACACAACTTTACTCTTGATGTGACTCTTGAGCTTGACCGTGACTGACTTGTTTGACGAAAAAAATATTTCAATAGGTACTTGACACTGGCAAATGCAAAAAGGTGTGAAGCCAAAAAAAAACAAGGCACTGGAAAACGACATTTAAAACTAAACAATAAACAACACGTAACAAATTGAATGAGTTTTATTGCTACGTTACAACTAGCATACACTAAGTAAAAATATCACAAAAATATTAAATAAGTAGCTAATAAACTAGTCTTCTTCGAATTTCTCGTCCACGACTCCCGTCTTGTATGGAGGGTCGCGGACCAAACTCAACAGTTTATCAAGTTTCATGATCTGAAAAAAAGAAAGTTTTGTTTTCCATGCCAGTTTTTTTTTTATTTGGTACCTTTACATGGTTACGCATATAGACTGTACTAAGCCGAAAGGAGGTCATTGTACTCATAATTATGAACAACTTTTACTATGGGACCAATCCTACCATCACCAAAAAAACTCCTTTTCCACACATTTTGTTGAGCGTCATCAGTGACTGTTTTCTATGGAACAGTGATTTTTCTAATCTTAAGGATTTAATCAAAGAATGTATGCAAAATTTCAGCAAAATATAGTGTCAACTACCGTTTTCTATGAAACGGCAGATATGTTTTTCGCGATTGTAAAGTTAATTTCGTTAATAGTAAAAGTTGTTCATAATGATGGGTACCATAGAACCCTTTCGGCTTAGTACGCTCTTTCCGCGTAACCTAGTATAAGCTACTTACCATGTACCTACTGTCAAAATACTACGGTACGGTAATAGTTTATCCAATTAGTAAAAAAAAGTCTCCTAGTAAATCGCCACGCATGATTTAATTCAATAACTATAAGTGGTGTGATTTTTATCTCCCAAAATTTAATTGGTTATTCATAGAAGTGAATCACGGCATCGTGATAAGTATTTATCTATCACTTCAGCGAGTGATGTCACTATTCAAGGACATGTGACACCGAATACGGGTCATCGTACAATACGGCCATTTACGCACCTCGTACCACTACGATGCCACAGACAGACACAAATACCTACAAAGATAAACACATTAAACTTATAACAAACTTCTTTTTGCGTCGGCAGTTAAAAAGTGGGTGAAACATGTAGACATTTGAACACCATTTCCGCGGAACCCTGTAGTATAGGTACTTTGTAATTTTTTTTATATTCAAAACCTCTATCTTTTGGAAGTTGGACAGATTTACGTTTATTTTTTTATACAACTTTATTTTGAAACTAAAAAAAACGAATATCAATTCTAAAACAAACTCGGGCTGCTGTATGAATCCAAATATTATTTTAATGCCATGTGACTTAGTAAGACATGATGCGTTGCCTTTCTCATCTGAATATTTTTGTCTACCGGTTTTCCAGTTTTAAAAATAAATGGTGGTATAATTATTGTGTAACACCGTATTTTTCCGTTTCGGAAAAAAGTTATACGATATACCTACCTACCAAGGACGTCTAGTGTTATGGATTTTTGATATAGTTACCTACATAAGGACTGCAGCTAAATACGAACCTGTAGTGTCCTTTGATCGATTCCCGTGGCTTTTTTTGGCGGTTTGCACATCACCCGCAAGTTGGGAGACAATTTCAGCACATGGCATGTCCCTCTGAAAAATAAACCAAAATTAGACATTGTTATCGGTTTTCTCATGACGTCATTTGTTGATGACAATTTAGAAACGTATCTTCTAATTAGTGGATAGCCTAAGTTACTAAGGCATAGCTTATCTAAACGTGCGTCAGGCTCGCGTATTATGTCTTGTGGTGTAGGATTCTTACTGAATAAATTTTAGACCAAGGAGACTGCTGAGAATCTTGTAGACAGAACGGTTCATTTAACGATTCGCGTAAGAATATTTTCGTCAGGAACAAAACTGGAAGTAAAAAATGTAACTTCCAATGCCCCCAGAGAGATTTGAACTCTCGACCCCTGGTTTACAAGACCAGTGCTCTAACCCCTGAGCTATGGAGGCGATGCGAGCGAGCTCGAAATTACGACTTGCTTGCTGGAATGATAATGGAGGTCGCTATTGTTTATGTATAAGTAAGTAGGTATGCAGGTACTTGCTTTCGTCACTAAATGAACAAAGACGCTATTGACAGGAAAATACAATAAAATATAAAAATTCCATTTAGAATGGGTATGAATTATGACATTGCAATAATGCCATTGTAGAGGTCTTAAAAGCTCTTTAACACTAAAAATTGCCTTTAGAAAATTAAATACCGTTTATTATGTGCTTCTGATTTATACGTTTTTTTGGGAAGTACCTACCTACCTAAATATGTACTTACATAAGACATATATTTATCGCTATCAGTTCTCTTTGGATTCGGAAATTAAATTGGAAGTAGGTACCTATTTAGGGACCGTCCATTAATCACGTGAGGCTTAAAAGGACTGAGGATCACAATCAATACACAAACAATAGTCTTAAACCTCACTAAGGGGTGGGGGGGGGTTAATAAATGCAAAAAATAAATATCACGTGATTAATGGATGGCCCCTTACAAGAAAGTACAAGTACGATTTGTAGTCACAGTAAAATAAACAAAAGATGGCTAACTTAGTATCCCCGCAGACAATGACCGGCAGCCTGGCGTTGAAGTCTATCCTGGTGAGTTTCTTCGTCTTCTTGGACACGACGGCCTGCACGCAGATCGGTCTGTACTTGTTCACATTCAGGTCGTATATGTGCACCTGCAATTCAATGTGATCTGAAGAAATTGCTGTTGTTCGAGTGAAAAATCGTGCGTAGCTTATTTCGATGTGCGTAGCCTACCTAGCTTTTTAGGGTTCCGTACCTAAAGGGTGTAAACGGGACCCTACTCCGCTACGCCTACGCTGTCTGTCCGTCCGCCTGTCCTACCTTTAGACGGCTGCTGTAGGTAGGTAAGCTTAAGAACCGCAATAGATGGAGTACTGCTCTCACCTTTGGGATGGATCAGCTAAGTATCAGCTTGGGGCGTTAGAGTCTATTGAGAAGCGCACCAAGAGGCTTATCGGCAACGAATCCCTGGTTAGTCTTGAGCATCGGCGCAAAAATGGTAGTCTGTCGGTCTTTTATCGGATACATTTCGGAGAGTGTGCATCGGATCTTCTTCCCTCCTGTCCATTTTTCTATCGGACTGCCAGAGCGGGCATAAAAAATCGACACCGCTTTATGGTAGGTATTCCGAAAACCCGGAGGAAGCGCTTTGATTCCACTTTTATTATGCGAACTGCTAGTCTGTGGAATGCGCTGCCTGAATGGGTTTTCCCCGATAGTTACAATCTGGGTGTCTTCAAATCACGAGTGAATCGGTTTCTTCTAGGTAAGCGTGCTCTACCGTAGATCGCATCATCGCTTAACATCAGGCGAGTTGGCGGTCAAACGCAAGCCTATTATTGAATTTAAAAAAACAGCCAGTTGAAATTTTACAACAGAATATGTAATGTTACGGCGGATAACTAAAAATAATAATAGTCGAAAACTAAAGGGGGATCTCCATACAACAAACGTTTTTTTAACGTTCTTACCTATTTTCTCTGTGATTTGCTCTAAAGTAAAATTGTCAGGGTTCTTCTCATTCACTACAACGGTGCGTTGGGTCACACTGGGTCTTTTTTGACTCGCTTGAATGGGAATGGCTTGTTGGTCCAATCCTCAAATCTAAGGTGACGAGCCTAACGGTTTAATCCGCTATTATGACAGGAAAGGGATACCGAAGCCGTATCCTAAGATACTCCAGGGCCAGCGTAAGTTAGGTACCTAGTCTATCTAGATTTTAGCCACGAGTGATAGGTAAAACCGAGTTAATCAAGCCAGCTCGCGGTTGCGCTAGGATTGCGATCTCCGAAACGGCCAATATGCTACGGATACCGTAATAACTCGTTAGTGAAAATGGAAGCGAGGGTAGAGCGAGATTGTCTTTCAGCGCGTTTAATTTCTGAAAACTATCGTATAGGAATCGTTTCCGGGATAATAAGTAGATACTTAGGTACCTATTCCATGTGTTAATCTAGGTCTAGGATATAAGTCAACTATTTACACATCAATATTGTATTCTGTCTACAAACAAGTGTGCTCTGCCGCTTACCACGCCGCGCCTCCGCCACGAGGAGCGAGGCGCCATTATTTTTTTCCCAAAAAATAAATAAAGTGCTTTGGCATTTTGGCGCCTCATGCCATTTAGTGCCTAGAGCGACCGCTCCTCTTGCTCTACCCTAGGGCCTGTGCTGGGTCTGATGGTAAGCGACGGTGTAAATATATTCGCTCCAGCGTTGAGGATGTCTAGATTGTAGATGCGGAGTTCTTAGGAGACAAGGAAGACGGGAGTTACCTACATCCTTTGGCAGTACCAAGGGCAGATCCACCTTTGGTGCCAGGGGGGTGTCACGCATAGTCGTGGTCAAGTCACAAAAAGATATAATTTAATTTTTATATTTATTAGTGGTCCACCTAGGTCCTGGACCCAGCCCAGAGGGGGAGGGGGGTCATGACCCTCATGACCGCCCTTGATGGATCCGCCCTTGGGCAGTACGATACCTGAATGTGGAGCCAAATCATTGCATACCTAGGTAGGTACTTCTAGGTACAAGTCTGGAATTTCCATGAAGATCGGGCGGTAGATGTGCTTTCTCTATTTAATTTTGTCCTGTAGTAAAACTGGGAGAGTGGGACAAGATCATGAAACTATTGCATACACGTTCAATGTTTCACTACGTCATTATCGTAAATTATTACCTACATTACAAAGATAAAGAATGAATGAACGGTGCCAACTGATACCTTTCCATCAGCAGTGCATGCCGCGAAAACAGTGCTGGAGTAGGGGGCCCATTTCACGTCGCCTACTGGAGATCCAAGCTCGAACATGAACAGTGGCTCACTGGCAATGAGAAAAAGACATGTTGGGAAAGCCTAACTCGCTATAGAAAGGTATAAAACTCGGAACATCGGGATGAGGTGCGTAATGAGCAAAGATAAAACAAGCATGTTTTGAACTGTCAAAAAAACATGGAGCAAGCTAGCGCGTTACGTGCGCGTTTGTCAAGTTATTATACCTATCCAATCGGCAGATGCGTTTGATAAGTTATATTTATGGTCACCGTGGTACTATTGTAACCATAGCTAGGAACCTACCTTGTTTACGGCGTGTTATGTGGTTTCACACAGAATTAGGGCCCAGCAAAGATAATATTATGCCTAACCACTTAATCAAAATGTAGTCAACCCTTTTGCACGAGTAAGCCACGACGGTCGCTGGGAGGCAATCGAATGGCGCTTGTGATTGGAGACTCGAAAGTCACTCATTCAATTCGCGCCCAAGATTGGCCCGCTCGAAAAGATAATGCTGAAAATTTTGTACCATTTCATAGCGCGGGGGAAACGAGGATCAGTCAATTGGTTAAATCGCAATTGGGGCCCAGTTTCATACCAATGTCAAAAGTCTACTTACTCTCGACCATCCTCCCATATCTTGACCCTCCAGTCGCCGGAGCAGGAAGCGTATATGCTGTTATTGTAGAAGTTGTAGCTGATCCGGTATACTGGCATATGATGGCCCTGCACTGAGCTCACGTAGTTTCTGTTGTATTTGAGAGAGCACGTGTGGATCATTCCGTCTTCCGTGCCCACCATAAAGATTTCTGTCTTCTCTGGGTGGAAGCAGATGCAGCTGCCGCAACCTAGAGTGTATTGAGACACTGTAGCAGGTAACTAGAACTACCCGATATAAGATGATTTTATTCAACTTTTTTACGATTGCGGCTGTCACTGCTGTCAAAGCAAATCAAGCTTACACCGTTTAGGTTAGTTTAGGTGTAGGTACTGAAGAAAATTTGAGCGTTGACTGTTCTTTTCATTGAAATTGCTATGATGACATGACTCAACACAATCAAAGTAGAGATTATAAAAAAATTAATATGCTTACTAGGTACTTAAATTATCGGAGGAAGCAATACCTTTACATAAGATAATGCCTTTACCTACTTAAAGGCGTCTCGTTTTCCAGAGCAGTCATAACTCTCGAGCCACCGACTTAACAAGAATATCCAAGTCCCAAAATTAGTCGTTGATTTGCCTTAATATACCTACTTTCCGGCTTTAATAGGGTCTTTAACTTTTATGAGAGCGTATTTTGACGGATACCTACTATGTACTCTACTAAAGGAGATATTCGTTTATGGGACGATCTAGGATGCTGATCATTTTTAGGTACCTACCTACGTACCTACTGTTATTTTGGAATTTTTTTATAAATACACAGGGTTACGCGGAAAGGATACCCTTTCCCCTTTCAGCTTAATATACATTAAGCTGAAAGGGGTCCATAGTACCAATCATTATGAACAACTTTTACTATGGGACCAATATTGAAATCGTGAAGAAAAATCTGCTGTCTCACCATCTCAGCATTAATGCTGAAAGTCTAAAATGTTGTTCATAACTACGGACCCCTTTTAGCTTAATAAATTTTCCGCATAACCCAGTATAGGTAAGGAAGACATCGTTCATATTCCCATGGTCACAGGAAAAAGCAGGCAAGTCGAGAGGGCATTGCTGCGGGTACTCTTTTGTCAACAGGCTCGAGTGTCTATTATCCAGTTAGAGACAGGAGTGCGGAGAACTCAACGACCTACAAACTTGAACATAATGCGACTATGAGAATAAGGTCATGCAAACACAGTGAGTTAAGAACGCGCTCACCGGCCAGACCGTCCAAGACAAATAGTGGAGGAGATTGAAAGAAAACACGAATATTTTTTTTCGATCACTTCTGCCACAATAATACATACCTACCTCATGTCTGCAATTAAAAATAAAATAAAAACGAAGAAAAAAAAAGCGAAACGTTGTTCTACTCAGCGAATTTTTACATTTACAGCAAATTTTTATTTTTAATATGTGCGCAAGAGTCAGTTAGAGGCAATTATTTAAAAAAATAAAATTAAAACAATTACAATTTAACAACAATTTCTTTAGTAGAATCGGCCTGGCCTGGTCGGTGAGCGCGGCCTTAAGTCTGTAGAGTATGCCTATGTTTATTGTTTACCTACCTCTCTGTAACGTTTTCTCTTGTGTTCTGGTTGATAGTGTTGAGTTTAAAATTTTCAGGGTGAGTGAGACTTTGAATCCTTTTTAATTAATGTACAAAGGACACACCTGCGCCAATTAAGAGTGCAGCAAGATTTTATGATATTTCTGATCAAATTAGAACACTAAATTAAAGCATCCATAATAGCAACGGCTCGAATGACGGGACAAATAAAGACATTTAACATTTCGGGTCGTGTTTGCCTTCGGCAAGGCCTGCTACGAGTATATTCGCAAGACGTCGAGTGATATTTTTTTATTTTTTTTATTTTATTGAGATGCCACCCAGTCTGAACTGCTGAAATTATCTAAACGGTGATGATGATGATGATGGTGATGATGTGATAGTGACGGTGCTTACTGTTGACAGAGATCATGGTGCCGTCAGGGCCCGGTATGGGCGGCACGTTGGACGTGAGAGTGATGATGATGATGATGTGATAGTGGCGTTGCTTACTGTTGATAAAGATCATGGTGCCGTCAGGGCCCGGTATGGGCGGCACGTCGGACGTGAGAGTGATGATGATGATGATGATGTGATAGTGGCGTTGCTTACTGTTGACAGAGATCATGGTGCCGTCAGGGCCCGGTATGGGCGGCACGTCGGACGTGAGAGTGATGATGATGTGATAGTGGCGTTGCTTACTGTTGACAGAGATCATGGTGCCGTCAGGGCCCGGTATGGGCGGCACGTCGGACGTGAGAGTGATGATGATGTGATAGTGGCGTTGCTTACTGTTGACAGAGATCATGGTGCCGTCAGGGCCCGGTATGGGCGGCACGTCGGACGTGAGAGTGATGATGATGTGATAGTGGCGTTGCTTACTGTTGACAGAGATCATGGTGCCGTCAGGGCCCGGTATGGGCGGCACGTCGGACGTGAGAGTGATGATGATGTGATAGTGGCGTTGCTTACTGTTGACAGAGATCATGGTGCCGTCAGGGCCCAGTATGGGCGGCACGTCAGATGTGAGAGTGATGATGATGATGTGATAGTGGCGTTGCTTACTGTTGACAGAGATCATGGTGCCGTCAGGGCCTGGTATGGGCGGCACGTCGGACGTGAGAGTGATGATGGTGGTGGCCTGCAGCTCTCCCGGCATCACCGCCCACTGCACCACGCGACCGTCGCCAGAGATCGAGAAGAATGACGCCTCGCCATCAATTAGCCGCGGACCCCACCGGACCTTCGGGAAACAGAAACCCCATGATTATGCTGAGTTGGGGCCGATTTGTGACCTCATATTATAACTTGTCTATAAGCTATTTTTTTTAAACGTAATTTGGTCACAAATAAACTTTCTTTCTTTCTTTCTTTCTTTCTTTCTTTCTTTCATGATCTCCAGAGAACAAAAGAATCCCCTTAACACTGCCTTTTTCGGCCTCGTTTTGGTGAATTTTCAGATCCGCATCTCCAACAATTTTTTACCGACTTCAAAATTGGGGGAAGATTCTCAATTAGATCTCTATTTTTAAGTCCAGGGGACCCCCTTTAAAAATGTATGCTTTTAAAAGGAATACCGATGCGAACCCCGTTACCCGTTACCCCGTCAACAGTCTAGTCCGTGATTTCGGCCTTTGTGAACATACCTCCCAAACAATATTGCTGTGTTTATCCCTCACGGAGTCCGATTTGTATTGATACGAAGACTCCAGAGTCAGTTGAGCGTTGTATACACATACATTGCCATCGTATAGACCTGTAACCAAACAAAAGAAATTTACTGTACTTAAGGATTAAATACAAATGTCTCAGGGGGTCTAGACAAGAGCCACTTTCTGTTAGCGTTCACGCCTGCGATGAATTGAAATTTTATGAAAATGACATGAGCTTGAGATAATTTCTCTCCAGCTAATGTCATTGTCAATGTCATTTTCATACAATTTCATCTTTCCGCTGGCGTTAACGCTAACAGATAGTGGCTCTTGTCTAGACCCCCAGGTTGACGAGCGCAGTGCACTGCCGAGCAGGAATGAAAAAAAATTGTTTTAAATTCTGGGACTGAAATGCTCTGGGCAAGCGTGACGCTTACCATCAGGCCACTCGCCTACTTGTTTCATCCTTAGTTGCGTAAAAAACGAGTTTGGCCCACAATGGCTTCAACTTAGCAGTATCAAACCACATAATTAGTTTTGGTCAAAATTGGGTTCAATGTCAGGTCATAACAAGGGATGTTACG
This sequence comes from Agriopis marginaria, assembly GCA_932305915.1. Classification (NCBI taxonomy): domain Eukaryota; kingdom Metazoa; phylum Arthropoda; class Insecta; order Lepidoptera; family Geometridae; genus Agriopis; species Agriopis marginaria. Next base: position 6,266,575 of record OW029932.1, read on the forward strand.
GAGGTTCGATTCCGATTCCGAAAAGTCGGAACTTCCGATTGATATTACAACTCCGATTCAGACTTCCGCTTCGACATTTTTTTATCGGAAGATACACGGAGGTGCAAATAAATTGGTAGTAGATAAAACTGCCAAGATTTTATCTACACTTCTATATCTATACTAATATTATAAAGAGGAAAGATTTGATTGTTTGTTTGTATGTTTGCATTGAATAGGCTCCGAAACTACTGAACTGATTTGAAAAATTCTTTCACTGACGGGAAGCTATACTATCCCCGGGTGATATAGGCTATAAGCTATACCCGTGCGAAGCTGGGGCGGACCGCTAGTTTACTATAAATACAATTTGCTACTTTTGGAGTCACTTACTTTTGAAGTAGTTTTGGATTTCATTTACTAAGTAGGTCCATTTACTAGTAAATGAACCTACATTAAATTATCATACATAATACATTAAATGTTCATTAATTTTAAATAAATAAAAAAAACTCTTATTTCTTTCATCTTTTTGAAGCCACTCTATACAATAAAGAGGTGAGGTTCACGAAATCGCGATACGTTATTTCGCTCACCAACGCAAATCAAGAAAGGCACTTCTTTGTAGACGTCAAGGGCGATAATCGGCGACTCCGTCATGACAGAGTATTCAGGGTACGCTGGATTCTTGATGCTGTACATGCAGAGGCATCCGTCCTTCTGTTGGTTTGTGAAATCCACTGCACAAAAAATAAAAATAGATCAATCAAAATCTTAACATATACGTACCTCTTTTTAGCCTTTTAGGGTCGAAACCATGGGGCCGTGGGGACCGGGAGACGATTTTTTTTAAAGATTTGTCATCTCGTCTGGTCGATGCAATTCGTGACCAAAATGTCGTCATCTACTTTCCTCAAAGGGTGAGCATTGCTATACAACGTGGTTATGGGGCCAGCATTTTAGGATCAATTCCCACTGGTAGCGGATTAATAGGTAGATAAGTTTAGTATTTAGGTTCTAATTTTTTTTTTTTCTGTACGGTATGTTAGATAGCCCGTTGGTCCAGTTGGTAGTGAACCTACCTTATGAGCCTGAGGGCGTGGGTTCGATTCCCACCTAGGACAAACATTTATGTGATGAACATTTGTGTTTGTTCTATATCTGGGTGTTACTATCTATTTAAGTATGTATTTAAAACTATATATGTATGTATATCAGTCTCTGGCAGCCATATCACAAGCTTTGCTTAGTTTGGGGTCAGATGACCGTGTGTACAAAAATGTCCCAAATTATTATTTATTATTATTATTTTTATTATTTTTATGTAAGATCCTTATGATCAATAAATAAATACCCTCTTCACTATAAAATAAGGATATACAAAATAATATTTTATCTCTAGTAAAATTTGTATTAGCAAGTTCCACTGGCAATGGGCAGGCCACATCGCTTGAAGAATGGATTAACTTAGAAATAATTAAAAAAAAAAAAAAATTTAAGCGAAATGGGGGTTTCGAATCGAAACGAAATTTTCCCCATATACAACAAACGTATTTTTGTATTAGCTTTTATGTAAAAACGGTACTTAATACGTACAAGCGTCAAACTTGGCATGATTATTAGTACACACTCTAAAATCTACTCTAAAATACACCCTAAAATAAACTTTTATGTGAAATAGACTATGACCTATTGCTGCCATACCATAACTAAAACGTAAGATAATTTTCAACGAATTCTTAAGATTATGGTGGAACAAAGTTTTCTTATCTTTATGTATTAGATAGTAGGTATACTGACTTTACATGTTAATAGATATGTAAATTTAAGCGGTTTGCATTAACTTCGTGCACCTAACTAGGTCAGAATTCCTTACAAACCAGAACTGTCTTGTAAACTTCCTTTTAAATCGGTCAAGGCTCTTCCCAATGCCACTATCAGAGGTTACACAAACAATCCTTTCAACTATCTATTGTCACGTAATCGGGATGAATAACATCTATTCGGTGCTGGTAAACTGACATACATGTTGTGATATCTTTGATGCAGTAAATTTGTCGTAAAACGTTTCCAACACTCAACTTCTGTTACCCCATTCACATGGCTGCTTTGGCTGTTTACCCCTTGTATGAAAACCGACTTATCTTTACAGTCGAATATATGGGTTACCATCGTATTTTCTGAACAAATTGTCAGTTAACTGTAGTAAATGTTTAGTTCTATTATTTGGACAACTCTAGAGATACGTTTGTCGTCTGTACGAGTTAGAAAAACGACAATTTCATACTACATTCGGTAAAAATTGGCCGACGGCACGTACGTGTGACATTGTGCGGGTACTTGTGAAACGTTGTGGGAATGTAACGATGTTTTCCTTTTTCTTTTACGACTGGTTAATGCTGCCGGAATGTGTTCGGAAGTCACGTGATTGGTACCGTCTTTCACATGATTTTTCATATCACAACGCTAAAAGTCACGTTTTTTTTGTCTTATTCTCGGTCAAAGTTTTTATAATTCCGTTAACTGGAGTAGATTGTAAAATAAAACTAAGTAAATTCTGAATTATTCTAAGTAACTTAGAACTAGTTACTTAGCAACAGTCCCACTTAGAACTAGGAATTAGAACTACGAGTTATTCTATACAAGAAGGTGATTTATCTATAGTTTTACTTTGTCAAACGTTCTCGTTGTTTGGTATTCTCACATGTAGCATTTGTTTCCGAACTTTTACTGGCATAATTCGTTATATCAGCCATGTGAGGACGCACCACATGTGCAATGTTAGGATATTCGCCAAAGAACCAGAGTCACCGACATAGCTGTTAAAATTTGCAAGTTGAAGTGGCAATGGGCAGGCCACATCGCTCGAAGAACCGATAACCGATGGGGAAGAAAGGTTCTTGAGTGGAGACCACGAACCGGAAGACGCAGCGTAGGTAGGCCTCCCACTAGATGGACCGATGACATTGTGAGAGTCGCGGGCATCCAGTGGACGCAAAAGGCAGGCTGTCGTTCAGTGTGGAGGTTAAAGGGGGAGGCCTATGTTCAACAGTGGACGTCTTCTGGCTGATGATGATGAGGACGAACCAAGTAACATAATTTAATTTATTAGACGCAGTCACCGTGGCCAAAATGGGGCTGGAGTAGGTACATCATCATCTTATACTATAGTATTCGAGTGGACTAAAAACTCACAAGATCCGTACGCAACCGCGAAGAGGTCCTGATAGTGCGGGTTCCACTGAATGTCGCAGGCGGCGTGGACTCGCATCGGCTCGTACTGGAACTTCCAGAGCGGCAGCAGAGAGCCCATACCCTCGCGAAACTCGTCCGACGGGTCATCCCAGTAACGGTAGTCTTGAGCTGGGGAATGATCCAAATTACAACTGATTATGGATTTAACGGGGCAACTAAAAGCGCGTAGCTATCTCACTCTTAAATTTCAACGTTTTTGAATATATTAATAATAATATAATCATACTAATATTATAAATGCGAAAGTGTGTTTGTTTGTTCCTCTTTCACGCTGCAACGGAACAACGGATCGACCTGATTTTTTGCGTTCAAGAACCAGAGAGTGACATAGGCTACTTTTCATCACTACGCGGGTAAACCGCGGGGCGTAACTAATTATTAATATATTATTGTCAGGAGGTTCCTCACTCTGCAGCCCTAACCACCGGTAGCTTGGGCCCTGCCCCGCTGCCGGCGGCACTCTAGGTTTAGGTTTTTTATAAAAAATATAAAAATATATTATAAAAAAACGTAAATTTAAAAATGAAAATAAATAGTGTGTATATAATTATATTAATAACCAAGTAAAAAAAAATGGGCTTTTGGAATAGCAATGCAATAATATTATTGGAGTGGCTGCTTTCACAAACACCGTTGTTGTAGGTACTGAAAGGTATTAGTTACTCACAATTTTCCTCAAAATATTGATTAGCACTTACCGATGTCATCGTATATGTTTTGGTTGACGAGTCTCTCGAGGATAGACCACGCCTCCCGGATCCTTTGCGCCAGTTGTTCGTCGTGGATTTGCTGGGCTGACTTCACGTGCTTCGTAGTCTTCTTCTTCATCTGTATACAACATAACAAAAATTTAAGTTTAAGATAATTTATTTACACAAAACATGAGTAAATCATACACACATTTAAAAACGCATGCACACTTTCATTGAGAGCTAGATTCACTTTGCAACTGATTTAGCAATCTATTGGTAGACTGGATTGATGTGACTTCGTAGTTCTATTATTTTAGAGTAGCAGCGATCGGCTATTTCACCCGCAATCCATCAGGATATTTAAGGTTAGGTAAGCTTCCTCCATTCCAAATTATAACTAAATATAATCAGTAACAAAAATACAACACTCGCATGCGAGTGTTGTATTTTTGTTATTATTATATTAATTTAAGGTAATGGAGAGACCTTAAGGTGGTTCGATTCACCTATGGCGGGAAATTTAAATTTTAAACAGTTTTTTGGTCCTAGTAGCCAGGTCAGGTAATTATTTTTAAATAACACAGTGTTTGCGCAAAATGTTGGCTGTTCTTTACATTATAATGTACAATTATTTAACAGTAACGCACCATATTACTTACATTTGTGAATAAACCGTGTGAAACAGCAAAAATTTGATTATGCACAAATGTAAGTAATAATGGGCATTAGAGATAAATAGCTTTACATGATTTTGTAAAGAATAATAATCAATCTGCGCAAACATCATGGTTGTTTACAATAATTACCCGGCCTAGCTACAAGGACAAGAAAACTGTTTGAAATTTGAATTTCCCGCCATTTGTGAATCGAACCACCTTAATGGTGTGATCGCTGTATTTTAAATTGTTTAATAATTATTCGAACCTTTACCAGTTTGGCTGGTAAGAATAATGAGTGCACGTTTGTACCATGCTGAACTTCGTCTTTCTCTTTTGGATTTATCAGCGGTCTGTAGACACCGTGATACTAATTAATACTCATACTTGACTCGTAGACAAAATAAGGAAACCTTAGAGACAGTATCACCTAGAGTTAGTTATATGATTATTTACGGGATATTTACCGTGGTAAGGTTGTGGAATGAGGCTGTGGTCTTCCCGTGAACATGGTGCATGTAACTGCGCCGAAATATCGGGACCTCGTTCCACATCCTTACTACGGTAAATATCCCGTAAATAATCATATAACTTTAGTGAACAACCGTGATTGTTTAAAACAAAAAAAAGTTGTTTAAACCTATCACCTAGTAATAACCTTAGCAATAACACGGCCTTTTCTGTATATATAATATGTTTAATGTATTTTTCTCGGCCTTTCTGTGGTATCCATAAAGCGTTGCTGTATTGTATAAAAAATATTAGTTTCACAGATACTTTTTCAAAATATTTCAGAGGTATCTAATAAATTAATGGCTAGAAGCGTACTTGCTACAAGGTTTGTGACTACAGATTCTTTTATTTAGAATTTCATTGGTCTATTTCTACTAGGTAGATACATATTGCATACCCTTTTAGGTTTCTCATCTTCTTTTTCCTTCATCTTCTTGGCGTAGTCTTCTTGATAGAAGTCAAATATGATGCATTGCAGCGCTGTCATGCCGAAGTTGGCGCGAGGTGGCGGCACTGTCTGGGTATCCACAGACTAAAACCAAGTTTCTTTCTTGAAAAAAAGAACCTCTTTTTTAGCAAATCATAATTTTAGCATACGGTATACCTGGGGCCTTACGGACAACAGCTAATTGCGGCACCTAATCAGCTCAGTTGGAAAATCACGCGACCGCAAACCTTATCTGGGCGCGATAAGGTTCACGGTCGCGTGATTTTCCAACTGAACGGATTAGGTGCCGCAATTAGCTGTTGTCCGTAAGGCCCCTGAACAAAAAATTATGGATCACACGTTTCAATGATACAACACATGAAGCGATACAATCAACATAAATTTTTCACTGTCGGAATAAAATCAATAGTTGTGTTCCAAAACTTATTATGTCGAGGATATTGAGTTTTGGTCTTAGAATAACTACTCAGAGAATGTAGATTTCCAAACAACGCCTTCTCAAAACGTAAGCTACAAATTCGCTTTGTAGCTTACGTTTCGATTGGTATTTTAAACGATTTAAGCAAGAAAATTAATGGATTACGTCCTGTGGAATGTCACACCATAACTCTTATGCTGCTTTTCTGATTTTTTGTGGTACGATTTCACCGCGCAAATTGTCATAGTAAAATTTTAATATTTTTTTGGAGCCATATATGACACCATTTGAATGGGTTAAATTTTGCGAATGTACTTGGTTTCTTTGTGTAGTTATTTTAAGGTTTTGGTTTTGTTTTTTGGTAGACATAGTGGATTGAATCAGGCGTTATTTTGCGGAAGTACATCTTCAAAACTGTTTTTGTACTTGAAGCGAAGTAGAAGCGGAATTATACTAGAGATTCGTCACAAAACAGGTTTTTTTTGGTAGAAGACAAATTGCTTGAAATTTTTGCATAGCATATAAAATAAAGTATTTTTTTTCATTGTAAGTGTTATTCTAAATCAAAAGTTGGAATTGTATATAACATAGGTATAAATGATAAGAAAAACATTAAAATTAGGAGATTTTTTTTTTCGGTGTCGGCTTATTGCGAAAACTTCTTGATTTATCATTTGCCTATAAAATAGTTATATGCAGGCATTGGCATGGCATTTGCATGGTTGCATCGAAACCAATGTCTGTTTTTTAGGGTTCCGTACCCAAAGGGTAAAAACGGGACCCTATTACTAAGCCTACGATGTCTGTTCGTCTGTCTGTCTGTCTGTCCTACCTATTAACAGATGTATCTTTCGAACCGTAATAGATAGCTAATTGAAATTTTCACAGAATATGTAATATTCATATTCATTCGTATTCATATTCATTTATTTGATAAAGCCAATTTATAAGTCAATAATTAGTAAAACAATGAATTACCTGTAGTATAAATTACAATTAAAATTAAATAATTTCAGTAAAATTAAAATCGGATAATGTCAATACAAATTTTTATAATATTACGGCGGATTGACTAACAAATAATTAAAAAGTCAAAAGTAGAAACGAAAGTGGGGTCCCCATAAAACAAACGTATTTTTTAACGTATTTTTGTATTAGCTCTAATGCATAAACGGTAATACATACAAGCGTCAAACTTAACATGTTTATAGTACACACTCTAAAGTATAGCAACAAATAATAAAAAATGCCCAAGTGTGAGTCGGTGACAAGTTTATGTTCATTACCAAGTTATAGCTGGTAATTTTGTAATTGAATTTTGTGGTGGTACGGAACCCTCAGAGCGCGAGCCCGACTCCCACTTTGCCGGTTTATTTCTACTTCTCAGGTTGAGACATATTAACCTTCTTTGAAACTCACCCTCCTTGGGAAGACGTAAGTGAGCGCCGCACGTTCGCAAAAGTTAAACTGATTGGCAAGTTTCTTGACCTTTGGCTTGATATTCAATATTTCTTCATCTCCGATTACAGGAACAGCTTCCTCTTCTATACGAAATAATTATAATTTAATTTAGCTTACTTCGTTTGGAAACATTGGATAGATATAATAGGTTTTTTTTTACAATTAACACTGGTTATAGCTGCCAAAAAATTTCATAATTTATATTTAAAGTTATACAAAGCGTGTATTATACAACAATATGTTTAGAAATTCAAATAAAGGAATAATAATAGTAATTTATTCCATGCTCATGTACAAAGCGCACCTATTTAAAAAAAAGTTAGGCTATATACATACCCCCCCTGTTAGGGCGTTGCAAGTAGTAAGAATATTAGATCAGTACAAAATTTAAAAACAGAAACTGGTTAATATCGTTACGTTACAACATATTTATTAATACCCAGAAATTCTTTTACACTGTAGTTACATTAATTTATATGTATTTTTTTAACTTTATTGTGGAATATTTTTACTTTACGTTTATCTTTTATATTCATTGGATTATGCATGAATTTTTTTTGGTTAGCATATTATTATACTCAGGCCGAGTCGGGCCTTTTCCTGATTATTTCATGTTTCCGTTTGGGTACTACGATTTTTTGTGTCGTCGGAATTTACTAATAAACGGATAAATTTCTTCTGCGTAGTAAAAAGGTTTAGCATCAGTCTGTACTATTGCCCCATAAAATAATACTGTACCTCAAACAAGCATAAGTAAAGGTTTAATAGGCTCTCATTATATTACTATTATGCCGTTTTTTTACAGTTTCATGTATGATTTCAAACTAAGAAAGAGTAAACAAACTGGGATAAATTCGATTTAATGTGGAATAAATTCGATTTAATTTTTCTAATGTGACATTTCATGTTGAAATATGAATTGATATTATGATATCAACACCTAAAAGAGTATAATATGTATTTCTTATAGATTTATTGAATTAGAGATGGCTGAGAGATTTAATATTTTTTAATCAGGGTAAATAGTATTTTTTTAACTTTTTTGTGTTCAATTCAAGGTTAGGAACTGCCATCTATGTATAGTGTAAAGATTAAAGAAGAAAAAAAAAATAGTCTTTCATCGCAATTCGCATTTAATCTCCGATGAACATTTAAAAATTAAAGTTACGTCATCAGCTAACAGCATAAAGGAGATATCAAGTAATTTTGACAGGTTGTTTATATAAATTAGGAAAAAGACGCATCCTGATACACTGCCTTGCGGAATAGACTAGTTCAAAGGTTTCTTCGATCATAATATGTTACTCGAAACAACGCAAACGCTTTTTTCATATCCAGTAGAAGACCAACTATATGCATAATTTTTGGCTATGATTATATTGCTAGACTGGTGGATGTTTTTTTTGAAGCCATATTGATTCTTGGCTACCAATTTATATTTTTCCATATATTCGATTGGACATTATATACTTTTGACATACTTTCGAATAGGTACGTTTGAAATCGAGGATAGTACCTAACTAATACTCACTTAGGTACTATATAATATGTACAATACAAACCTACAATTTACAATTATTTACTTTTATGTACAATACTAAATATCTAGCGAAAGAAAAATAGAAGCAGGACCAGTCCAACCAGCCTATCCTGGGCTGGCATGGCTCTCACCTTCTTCACCTTCACCTTCAAACGAATGTTTGCTCATTGATCATCATTAAAGGAAAAAGAAATTAAATTAATAAACTTTCTGTTGAGTGAAATTATGTTACAATATTATTAACAAGTATTTGTGCCCTGCGGTTTCACCCGTTGTCCTACAGCAACCACACAATTTAACGGGATGAAAAGTTATTCCAAAATTTATTCCATATTACGGAGTTGAGTTGCAACAAATTTAAACTTTCACATCTATAATATTAGTATGAAATTATGAGATGTAGAATCGGAAGATGAACATCCGCATGGCAACATCAGATTCAAATTATGAACTTACTTTCTTCCCCTTCTGCTTCTTCTCCCCCTTCCCCAGCTACCTTTTCAGCACCTTCACCCGTTGCTTCCTTCTGATCGCCTTCAGCCACTTCAGGGCCTTCTTCTTCTTTCTTTTCGTCTTCAACGGCATCCTCTGTTCACGATAACGCTTATTAAAACATTAGGCGCTGAAAAATAACTGTCTTTTTTAAAGTAATTTTGTATGAATCATTTAAAAAACCTTGAATTTCATTATCATCATCATAATTATCCGCAGCTTCCCTATTCTAGCATTTCTTTTGTTCTGACTGTGCTCATTGAGTCCAGGTTCGACCCGTGATGGTGACAATATCGTTGACCCATCTTGCAGCAGATTAAACAACGATCCGCTTACCTTACCTCAGCCACACCACACCACACTATTGAGTATAATTCTTGGGTATTATTCTTGCGTAAAAAAGAGTTTTCTACGCGTTTATACCATGCTTCAGCAGTCAGTTCAAGTTATTTATCACATTACTTAAGGGGTTGGATACATTAATATGTAAAAAAAATCGCCTTGGTTTTAAATCGATGACACCATCCCCACCAACACGGTCTACAATGAAAGGGGAAAGTTGATGTACCTTCAGCCCTAGCTTCTTCCGCGGCAGCTGGTTCAGGTTCTGGTTCCTCTTCCTCTTCTTCTTCGGCTGCTGATTTCTTCACCTTTGCACGCTTGGGACCAGCGTCGTCGAACCCAACCATACCTGGTATTTACAAAATATCAAACGGTATTGTGGTTTGGATTAACGTTAAGTACGAATTAAGATATGATTGTGATCATGATAGCTTAATAGTATCTTGCCTGGAGTGAAGCACTTAAGATATTGGCTGTTTATTTACATATGTAGGTACTATTTATTTATGTTTTTTCAATGAAATTTTTAAACTTTTTATACAAAATATACTAGTAAAATATTTTGTAAGCTCGTCTGATTTTGACGAAACTTGGGTAAGTATAGTTAATAAATTGAAAACATAAATTTTAAAAAATAGTAACGTATTTAACAAAAAAATAAAACTTTTTTCTTTCGTTTATATAAAGTAAATTATGGACATATTGCTAAATTAAATGTAGGTACTTACCAAGCTTCATATAAATCTGAAAATCAGTTTAAGAAAAAAAAAATGGCCGTCATGGGACGCCTGGCAGATGTAACATGATGTCACGTCTGTCACGGCATACTTCGGTTTTACTGCCAATGCAATAGATGTTTAAGGCCCTCTTTTCCGACTTTTAGCAATTTTGGTCATTCTAGTTTGAGTGTGTCTACTTTCACGGTTAGTTTGAAATTATAATAATGGTGTCATGTCAAAATTAAATATTTTACTTAGGAAACCTCTAAAGACCGAAACACGATTAAGGACATTTAGCTCAAAAGAAAAATATATATGAAAGTAACACTGATTTGAGCTTTGCTCCGTGTTTTTTTTATTCATTCACATACCTATTTATTAAATGATATCTGGGATATCTTAATATACAGATTTCATAATTATAGAAGAAACAGCAAAGGTAAATTTTACATGACAGCTATACTTTTCGAAAAATATGAGATAATCAAAAATAGAATTAGCGAAACGCACGACTGTGTGTAAGCGCCACGGTTTTGCTCCACTAAATGCGACTTTAATCTATATTTATACTAATATTATAAATAGGAAAGATTTGATTGTTTGTTTGTTTGTTTGCATTGAATAGGCTCCAAAACTACTGAACCGACTTGAAAAATTCTTTCACTGACGGGAAGCTATACTATCCCCGGGTGACATAGGCTATAATCTATACCCGTGCGAAGCTGGGGCGGACCGCTAGTACAATATATAAAGCCTTATGATCTTTTATAGTAATAAGGGTTGCTTAAAAGTGGGAAAACTTCGCCTTAACATAAAAATTTATTAGACTATTCGTATAAGTGTAAAAATTACCCAAGTACGGGCGCCGTTAAGTGTAAAAGCGTAACTATTCCTCCTCAACTGAATAAAACTTAATTGAACACAAAATTCAGCTGAAGTAAAAATCATTATTTAATCTATTTTAAACGAAGACTCCGTCATACTTGCGTATCGCTACCCTGAAGGTATTCAATGTCGATGGTAGATTACGTGCCTTACTTACTCAATCATAACTAAAGGGCACGCTAAACATTTCCTCGGAAAACTTTAACCCGCGGCGAATAAATCTAATATTTAAATGTTGCTATACCATTTATTAGAAAACTTCTGCTAGAATGTTCTATATAATTATTATAGAACTAGTTGATTGAATCAGGCGTTACTTTGCGGAAGTAATTTTTTAATTTATATATGACGAATTTCTAGTGTAATTCCGCTTCTACGTCGTTTCGAGTACAATAAGGATTTTGCAAACAAATTTTTTAGATTTTTGGATTTTAGATTTTGTCTTTTTTTTCGAAACGACGTAGAAGCCGAATTACAATAGAAATGCGTCATATACAAATTCTATAGAGGTGCCTGAAAAGCACTTCTGTTCCACATTGGACTATAAACTTATAAACACGTTGTTTACTTGCTATAGTTTTATATATTGACTACTAGCTTGGGCCTACGGCTTATTGCTCCCTTGATCAATTTTGTAGTTAAATAAAGTCAAGTGGAGTTAACTTGACTGCTCACCTTTACCCTGCCGTAAGCCAAAGGTTCTAAATTTCACCCAAAGCTATTTCGAGCGTGCCAATCCTAGGTGCGAATTGAATGAATGACTTTTGAGTCTCCAATCACAAGTTGCCCCCCGCGACCGACGTGGCTGCATTTTACCAAAGGAAATTTTCACTACATGCGCGATCAAGTAGTTATGGGTTGATGTACAGGAAAAAAAAAAAAACATAATTTTTAGTTTACGGTGTTACGCGGAAAGGGTGTACTAAGTGCAAAGGAATGCATAATACCTCCCCATCATTGTGTTTTTTTACTATGGGACCAACCCTGAAATTACGAAAAATATATCAGCTCTTCCATAAAAAAAGGTCATTCATACTCAACAAAATAAATGAAACAGCTGAAATTTTCGTGATTACAGGGTTGGTCTCATACTAAAACTTGTTTATATTGACGAGTATAGCGGACGTCTTTCGGCTAAATAAACCCTTTCTGCATAACTCAGTATTCACAAAGTTTCATCGCGATAAAAAGAAAGAAAACACAACAGAATTCAGAACCCCCTTCTTTTTTGAAGTCGATTAAAAAGAGCGCCAAATAGACATGCGGTCAGCTTAATTGTAAAAAGTTGAATGAAAACGAATGAACTGAATTCTGAGTAAGTTTGAAGTTTTTGAACGTTATATAGTAGCTGGTAGCCGAACTACTTTAATAAAATATTTTCTGCCTGTTATTTTAACGATATTACAGCTATCAGAATTAAAATTTTGGACGGAGTATAGTATTATATCACTTACCATAGCCAGCAGCAATCTGAGCTTTGGCTTCATCCGAGTCCTTCCTAATTGCCGTTCCCTGGTAGATATATAGAGGGTACGCCTTCCCAAACGTAGGTCTGGGCTTCACAACAAACTTCCCTTGTCCGTAGTGGTAGGCGACTTCGTCAGCAACCCACCGAGGGTTGTGGGTGGTCAGCAGCCTTCCTACCTCCTCATCAAGATCCTATAAGAACCCAAAAGATTGAACTAGCGGTAAATTAATAGTTCTTTTAAAGTACCTTTATTTACAATGAAATGCCTAGTATACAACATTGGACCCGGGTATGTCCTAAAACTGTCCAGAACCACCGGAGGATGGGCAGCAGCATCTTATTAGTATACAGTGAACCTACTGCGATCCCCAAGCCACCTGCCAAGCGAGGGGATTATGGAAACACCCCTCTCTAAGAGGGCGGCCTTTGTTCAGCAGTAGATGTTTACTGGCTGTTGATGTGTATATAACATTTCGTGTTTGTGCTGTTAACCGTTGAGGAGTTCCCCCGTTAGGAGCCAACCTTGAGTGCAGTGGTCATGTCATGGTAAAACCTAAAACCAGCTCATCATCATCATCATCCACAGCCTTCCTTATCCCACTGCTGGGTATAGGCCTCTCTCTTGCTATGCCATCTGCCTCGGTCCTGTGCTAATCTAGTCCAGGTTCGACCCGCGATAGTAATAATATCGTCGACCCATCTTGCAGCTGGACGACCAACGCTCCGCCTACCTTGCCTGGGCCACCACTATCATAATAAAATGCGTACACAAAATTTCGTGTCTGTGCTGTTGACCGTTGAATAGCTCCTTTATCTGGAGCTAATCCTGGATGTCGACTCAGGTCATGCTTACATTGTTATCGGAACTGAACCAACATGTAAAAATTCAACTCCGTAGGATAAAAGGAAGTGGTTCTAATTCAGCTTGCAAGATTTGACCTAAACAAACTTACATACAAACATAGCAAATTAAATAAAAGCTTGTACAATGACTGGACACCTATAGAATGAAAGCCTTTGCAACTAAATATTTCTGCATTGTCATGTATTGCGTGAGTCTAGAAGCGATACCCCATAAAATCGTACAAATCAGAGCAACATTTAAAAACGTATATTATCTTATCAGAAAGCTTTGAAATAGCCTGGTAAATATTAGTGTTAATATTGATAACGGCTTGAGCTTGGTATCGATGTGTTTAGGTCTGCAAAAAATACTACGAGATAGAATTAAGGGAAAAAGATCAACGAATCACAAACTTCGAATAATGTATGTACTCAAATTTATGGATCAATAAATTAGAGCTAAATCGAAGTGTTACTTGTATCATGGTTCATAGCGTAAATTAAAAGTTTTGTTAATCTTCTTAATTATACCCATGAACATGTGTTGTAAAGCAAAGCAATTAGAAATAATTTGGTCCTCTAGCTATATAGTAAGCTCACTATATGCTATAAGTATCTGAAGTAAGAAAGTAACTTACAGCTTCCGGTACATCTTCTTGGTCATCTGGCTTGATTAGTGTTCTCGGCTTCAACCAATCCAATCCTTCATCTTCGACTAGCTTCGACTTGCTCGCTGCTTCCTTCTGCTGGACAATGACCAGAAATCACTCACTTATCATGACAAACATACCATACTAACACACGCTACCTACGTCCAAGCACTGCAGAGCTTTGGTAATAAGCACTTTCTCTTTTGCTTTACTTTCATCTATGTTTAGAGCACGTTTAATCATAGCCTTCAACATTTTGTCCAAATAAATAGATGTTCCTTCAGAAATAAAGAAATACGATAGCACGCAAGCACCGGCTGACAGCAAATGAAACACTGCTTAGTCTCTAAACGCTTGGAAACCGCCGAAGGGATTTACGAGTAAATATTCTAGAGATATTTGCATATTGTTTGATGGCTCTTTATTGGGCATGATCATGTAACTTGACTATAAATAATTTTAGGCACTTTAGCTAAGCAAAGCAAGCGTAAACAAAGGATTAGACCATTGCGTGTCCCAAACATGCTGACTTGTATATTTGTTTATGTATTTAATTTGAATTAACCCCCGTTTCAGGAGTCACGATATTAGAAGCGTTGATTGTACTTACGTCAGAATCGTCTTCATCAATTGCCGAATCACAGTCTGATTCAGAAGATGTTTTAATTGACATTTTATGAAATTAAAATAGTATAGATAACCCCACACTTAATTGGCGTTCTCTAGTAATTTTTTTCTGCTAAAAAGACAGCTCGACTGCAGCACGACTTGCAGACTGAATAAATTAATCCAGGTGTAAAACTGCAGTGCATTAGGCGCAGTACGTAGCCATTATCTGAACTAACGACGTAAAGGTCAGACGGCAAAGAAAATAATATTCCTCCGTTCTAAACATCGTTACAGCGAATGCAGATTTATCGCGATATATAAAATCTGGTAGAGAGATTTATTACGGCTATAATTATTTTAACGTTTCAGTTTCATTTATCTGCTTATCAACATGCTTATGGTCTTCCACCGCTTGTTTTAAGAATGATCAGGCCGTAAAAATTTAATAGCTCTAAACGGAGCGTGGATTTTAACTGTCAATACTAAACATCAATAGTATGAAGTAAATGCAAGTTTTTGTCTTCTGCGTACTCAATGGTCAACAAATGTTGTTTTTCCATAATAGCTAGTCAATTTTATAAACAGAGCATGGTTTTATTTAAATTATGCTTTTAATTTACCATCAGGCAGCCCGTCTGCTTGTTTGCCACATGGCATATAAAATAATGTTGGCGGCCATTTTGAAAATATTACAATATTGGGTATTGCATATTGTATTGTCACCAGAAATAAGGGTGTATGCAAAATTTCAGCAAAATCTATGCTATGGCATCTGTAAGTTCAGTCAGAATGCAATGCTATGGTGCCTTCGAGCTGGTCTGATGATGGAGACAGAAGGTGGCCATAGGAACTCTTAAACGAAACGACGTAGCCCCGTTGAGTTTGGGTTCATTGAATTTGTCTTCCCAAGCACTTTGGTCCTAGATGATAAATTCAATATCATCTACGGCGGACGCCTCAAGATGGCAGACAAAATGTTCACATCATGATATGGGCGTCAAATGAAAGGGTTTGCTGAGAAGAATACGAAAAAGCTTGTGTATTAAAAGATTTTTTTAAATCAATAATGCTTATTAAACAATAAAATCAAATCAATTTTATGTCTTTGATATTACATTTAGTATATTATTCAATGATTATGTTAAATTTTATGTTTCAATATCTTTATTTTGTTAATCTTTAGTTTTTAATCAAAATATGTTTATTTCAAAAAATTCTTGATTTCTATCGTTATTAGTGTTATATTATTTGTAGCATGCTGTGTTTACCTTTAGAAGTTTGTGCGTTCATCGCAATAAATATCGCAAATGTATTCTCAAGACAAGAGTGTATGACCGTTGATGAACTTTTTTTTTATGAGAAATATTCTTGTGTTTGCGATCAGTACAAAGTTATAAAATTACTTCCTCCGGCGGGGCGTGTCACCAAATTCTAATTAGTATCCGTGTCTGGCATAAGGTAGCACAGAGCTTCGTAATCACGAACTCTAGCGACAATAGCAGAGCTACTTGTCACGGGACCCGCTGGAGGGAGCCAACACGTTGGGGGAACATTCAAACCATCATCATCATCCACAGCCTTCCTTATCCCACAGCTGGGTATAGGCCTCTCTCTTGCTATGCCATCTGCCTCGGTCCTGTGCTAATCTAGTCCATACAAAATAATAAACGACGAACTCTTTGTTTAAAAAAAAATTGGAGTTTGTTTCAAACTATTCAAACCATACAAAATAATAAACGATGAACACTTTTTGAAAATTTTAAGGATTGTTCCAAAGGTTAGATCTGATATATAAAAGTCTTGTGTCACGGTGTATGTGGAGCACTCCTCCGAAACGGTTCGACTGATTTTTTGAAATATTTCATGTATAATTGGTAGGTAATAGTTCGTAAAGTATATTTCATACCGCTAGGTGATTAGGGTGCCATAGTAGCGAGGCCGAAGGTCGAGCTCTACGCGTACGAAGTAGCGGGTATCACATAGTAATAAACGACTGGATCTATTTGGCAATTTTGGATTCTCAATATTTTTGTAATAATGTCCTCTACCCAGGTTTTTATTAGGCAAGAAATATTGGAAAGCTTGCCGGAAAATTTTCAAATTCGGGAAAAACTAAACGTCCTTTTTCTATGGGATTTTCATATGAACCATAACTCTAATCAGCTAGTAATAAATAATTTTCTTCAGTTTTATCGTTTATTTTTACTTATTTTAATGTAATATTTTATTATCTATTGTTTTACAAAATAAATTGTTATAATTTTTTGAATTTAAATTGAATAAATTTAATTGAATAAATTGAATATAAATTTTTGATCAAGTTTAATATATTCTTCTTCTTCTATTTGAATGTAACCAATGTGACATATAATTTCTGTCTGCCTGTGTCTCAACATTTTGTAATTTTTTTACTGGCAAGCTCGTCTTTATTAACTAAACAAAATACCAAGTAACTAACAGTAACCAGTTAAACAAAAACAATCGTACTGCCCATAGACCGTTGACGATCTAAAGACAATGACTTGTCTTCTTGCCATTGACTCTTAAATATGCATAGAATGCTACATATTGTCCAGACATTAACTGATCGGGATCATTACAATGCTCAGCAGTAAGCCAGATAAAGGATGACATAGTTTACTTTCAGGTTGAAGCAAGCACAGAATCCGTCTTATAAACAGTAAAGAGAAGCAAGATTTTCGTCTACATAAATAATATTACGTTTCTTTCCTCATCACGTGGGCAATCTTTTCAAGTATAGGTAAATTGTGTGGAGAAGAAACAACTATATAATAAGAAAGAGCTATCATGAAAGCCGTTGAGGCGTTGACTCAGGTTTATGTGATTATGGGATCACATGAAAGTCAATAAACGATTCAGAGGGAGCGGCTGCGAGAGATAGCGAGAGGCCTCTACAAACCAATCACGAAACACTTTGAGCAAGTCGGACAAAAGAACGCTGAATATACGAAGGCAGAGGTGGCTTGAGGACTGCCACTGATGTAAAACCTGGCACATCAAGAGGTATATACTGAGTAACGCGGAAAGAGACTAAGACGACAGGGCCCAAAGTACCCGAACAACTTTTACTATGGGGTAACGTTCTAAAATCGCGAAAAACGAAAATCAGCTGTTCTATAGAAAACGGTCGTTGACACTCGACAAAATGTATGGAACAGCTGTTTTTTTTGCAATTTCAGTGTTGGTCCCATAGTAAAAAAAAACATAATGATGAGTATAACGGATCTCTATCGGTTTAATACACCTTTACCGCGTAACCCATAATAAGTACCCGTAATAAGTCTTTTTGAAATGTATTGAAAGTCTAATCTGCCCTCTGATTTTTAATTAAAGGGCTACCGGACTGAGTATTTTTTTTTGTACCGTAAATACAGCCTATAAATAAGGAAGATTTAAGCATTTTAATGTCCTGCTAGACAGAGAGCGCACTAGACTTATAAATGACGTCTTTTGTAAGTACGCCATAGAAACGCCATATTGACACTCACTATGCGGGAAAGGGATAGAGCGATCTCTTCCTAATCCGACCAAAAACTTTAGTCGCCTATACCTTAGAACTTTGTAAGTCGATTTAAAGAATTTCTTACTTACATTACATTAAAATATACAATATAGAATTACATTAAAGTATATATTTTTTAATTGAACCTGTTCAACTTCAACTCTTAGTTTGTGGCTCCCGTGAAGAATGAAGATTCTTCAACTCCGCAAATGTCCATTTTTAACTAAACAAATACCTGTCCGATAGCCTAATAGCTTTTTTAAATAAGGTGCTGTCAAACCTTAGTGTCGCTGATGTTTCATTGACAGTTTTGCAGCTCTAATATATTAATTCTAAACTGTCGTATTTCTGTTAAAGCCTGTGGTTTAAAGCCATCTGTGTTTCAGACGGTAAGTCCTTTCTAAAAATTGATAAGTATAGACACCGAATCAAAATCACCTGGCATTATGGCTAGTTGCCATAATTTAAAACGGTCCAAGGCCGTATCCAAATTGAAGAACATTAACTTCATGCTAGTTGGTTTGTAGAAGTAGCAAACGATAGTTGTGTATGTCTATTAGTGATTTTAGTTCTCTCGGTTCGTAAACGCGCCCTTGCTCTGCCGCCGACTCTGTTGGTATACATTAGCCGTGCGTCTTTGTAATCACAGAACTATTTGCCATTTGACCCGGGTTGGCAGCAAACGTTCGCTAGTGGGTTTGCATCACAATCTTCTAAAAATATTTTATTTCACGAGCTCGGCGTAGAAGTTTACACATATTCAGTCCGTGGTGTGCAATGTGATTTAACGCCGCGCCATGAGATGTTTCAAGGTGTTTCATCAAATATGGATACGAAACCGGTAAGCGCATGTTTTTTTTGACAGTAATTTTGGAAAAGTTCTCATTTTGTTTCCATTGTCTTTGGTTTATATGCGGAAGTGTCAGGACTTTATGGAAAACCTTCGTCATTTTGGCATATTTTTTTCAGTAAACAGATTTTTTATGGTTTTGCTGACTTTATCGTAATCTATTAGTAAACCTACAATACACACATAAGCATAGAATTGACACTAAAATTTTCTTTGTTCTAGGAGTCAATAGTTATAATACATTGCTTTGTATCGCACTAGTGCGTACTTATTTTCATGAAGAGAGCGTGAAGGGCAGGTGAATCTATTTTTGAACTTTATTGCGCGTGAAATACGTACTTTGCGTATTTACTACGTAAGTGTGGAATAACATAATAACCATTGTACTAGATATACGCCTCAGCTTTCCAAATATATTACCGCAAAATAAGTAGGTACAGAAGGTCGGCTCCATACAACGAGCGTTAACAGGCGTACGCAAACAAAGACGCGTACGTACTCGGATCAAGTCAGTTGAACGCCAGTCGCGATTGCCCTTGCTTTGGTAATACACGAAATTATCGTTTCGTGTAACAATCGTCATAATTTACAATGATTTTTCCATTATCATATTGAAAAAAAAAACTTATTTAAGAATGAGGCTTTATTATACTTAAGTTCCTTTTTAGGGTTCCGTACCCAAAGGGTAAAACCGGGACCCTATTACTAAGCCTACGATGTCTGTCTGTCTGTCCTACCTATTACCGGCTGTATCTTTCGAACCGTAATATATATCCAGTTGAAATTTTCACAGAATGTTTTTTTCGTTTTCCGTATTTTTGTATTAGCTCTAATGTAAAAATGGTAATACATACAAGCGTCAAACTTAACATGTTTATAGTAAACACTCTAAAGTATAGCAACAAATAATAAAAAATGGCCAAGTGCGAATCGGTGACAAGTTTATGTTTATTACCTGGTAATTTCGTTTTTGCATTTTGTGGTGGTACGGAACCCTCAGTGCGCGAGCCCGACCTTGGCCGAACTTGGCCGGTTTTTTTAAAGACGAAATTACTTTTCAGTAAGGAATTTATAGTTTTATTTGGTTACCCTTTTCTATTAGAAATAAATGTGATTTAAAGTAATAAACCTAATAAGTTGTTTTTTTAATTGAAACTCCCAAATCATTCACAGAATATTATAGTTGCTTTCTAAACCCTAGTCCCTAGGGTTACGGTTGTGCGTTGGTTATTAAAATCAAGGTCACGCCAAACCGGCCTTCTGTTCCTGTATATTTTGTGATAATTCCCAGTAACCACATACTTGCAATTCCTCTTGAATCTTTTATCAAATCATAAGCAAAATTGATGCAATACAATAACACTATAATGACACCACATAAAGGAGTACACTAGTCTAGAGATCGATACAAAAGGCGGTCTTATCGCTGATGCGATCATTTCCAGACAAACCTTAGACGTTTAAAGACGAAAGAGAAGTATTGACAATTTTATTTAAAAAATCGACATTTTATGTAGATCGAGTACGGTATTGCTAAAATAATTTTTGAGATATAGTAGAGAACTTCGTTTTGAGTCTCAATTTTAGTTTTGTTTCAGTTTCATTTTTGTACAAAAATGTAAATGTTTTGTTCTTTACAATCTGTGACAGAAAGGGGCTATTGAAGACTCCAAAAAAGTTTCCTGAAATTTAAAAAAAAAGTGTCCTGATACAAAATGTATCACGTGATCGGTCATTTTGTACGAGGGCAATTTATTTTTTCTCTAATTTGGCATACATGTGTTTTACAAGTACTTTGATGGACAGATCAACACCCTGTATTACTGCACCTTTCTGTTACAGCCCGTATTTATAAAGGTTTGGATACATAAAAAATGGGAAACACCAAAACATAAACATTTTATGGTTTGTATCTC
This sequence comes from Agriopis marginaria, assembly GCA_932305915.1. Lineage (NCBI taxonomy): Eukaryota > Metazoa > Arthropoda > Insecta > Lepidoptera > Geometridae > Agriopis > Agriopis marginaria. The sequence goes on from OW029932.1 coordinate 6,287,834, forward strand.
TTGCGTCAAAGTTGCATGATAGTTATTGAAATCGGTGGTCGATCGATAGGACATTTATATAGCGAAGTTGATAACGTTATTTATCGTGATAATAAACAGTTTAATAGCCGATTTCCGTATCCTAATCCCCGTTTGCGGGTACCATTATGTGTTTGAATTTCGATGTGATAGGACTGCGATAGCCAAGATATATTGACCTGGAGCTTCGCGATCGCGTTTCTTAAAGACGTTAGGTAAGGGCCGTTTTAATTTGCTGTATTCACGGCAAATAGCTATTAAACTTTAGAAAAATTCATATTAATCACAAGTAACTTCATTTCTAGGGATTTATATTTCAGTTTGTAATTTTAAAATAGTAGCAATTCACGTTACATCTATAGTATATCACGAATTAAGCTTTTACTTGCTCTTGAATTACTTAATTATCAGGACTTATCGCGTATTAATACATCCGCACATTAATGCACGATAAGTTCCGATAAGCATTTAAAACATGTGTTCAAATCGCGAAAGTTTGAAAGTTAATTGAGTTTCTTGTTCATGAAATAAGTAAAGGTTGACAACCTAATGGTAATATTTCATGTGACAAGATAAATATTTGCTTTTATGATTTAGGAAAATCAATCACAACTTCAAAGGTTAGAGAAATTTGACTCGGTTTATAATTAGGATTATATTATGTCTATATCAATGGCGACTATAACAACGATAATCTCTACATAATTATTACAGTGACCAGAGGCACAGCGCGAATTTCTGCCACCCGTTGCCTTATACAATTTTGCAGCCCGTATTTTAGGAATAAAAAATGAAAACAGAATCTTAGATATAGACACAGACATAATTTATTTGTGGCAAAAATATGCTATAATAATAATAAAAAAGATTATTTATTTGCACAAAACACGAGTAAATTATACACACATTTAAAAACGCATGCACAAGAGGTGGGTTAAAATATAAGTCACTCAATTTAATCTTTATCTTTATAATAATAACAGTAATTCTTGCATACATTTAAAGTATTTACTTTAAATGTATGCAAGAATCATGAATCTTGATGCAAGAGCTCATGGAGTCATCTCAAGCACAGCATAATCAACTCGTATAATATGCGCGAGCGAAGCAAGCGCGTTTTTTAGCAATTTAGACCAAATTATGAGCCATAAAATAACGAAATGCGAAATTTTTGAACAATTTTTTGTACAATGGAGACAGATTTTTGACGGTGGCGGCCAGTTACATCGAACGAACCTTTCTTCTAGCTCAGGACCATTGCACTAGCCGCGAGTCACGCTGTCCATACAGGCTTACCATACGCTCTACCCTACCTAAAACGTCCAATGTCATCAACATAGTTTTAAACGATGTCGGTGACTTGTCTATTTGACAGTCGTTGTTCGTGCTTACTGCCGCATACTTGTAAAATATAACAATAATGATGTACTTAGTTTGGTTACACGCACTTTAAATGGACGAACTTAGGTAGCTAATAAATAAGGCTAAGGTTTGACAGGCAGCATGATAGTGAAGCCTGCATGGGTTCTAACGCAATGGGGAATCTGCAATACCACAGGGTCACAGGGCGTGCATTGACGTACACTTTTGAAACATATTGACACACAAATATTTGAGATGTGCTCACATCTGTACAAGTGATTTGGTGATTGGACACACACAATATGTACAGATATGCTAAATGAGGGTTATTGGCTCCTACAATTAAAACTAAGGCAAGGCTAGCAGTTAAGAAACTTGTTAGAGAGAGGTTTATAGTCAGGCCAATATTCGTAGACGTGACAACCAATTATTTGGTGGCTGTTTAGGATAGTTCGTACCGTTGGAGCCAATAACCAACATTTGGACAGAGGTTGGACGGACACAAACGGCAGCCAACATTGGCTAAGACGCACACAAACACAGATCAGCAAGGACGTATGTACAATGCGTCGCACGTTAAGCAGGTCTGAAAGACCGTGCGTGGGTCTGATAGACCGTGCGTCATGGGTCTGGTAGACCGTGCGTCATACCGTACTCACGCGTAGCCGCTTCAGAAGTACCCCTATACTCTTCTCCTGGGATTTTTTGCGCCATATGTCTGGCAATCTAGGCTTACTCATTTGCGGGCTAGGTATCTAGATTAAGTGGTAAAAGTATATTAGTATTTTAGGTTGTCCAATATTTTTTGAAAAAATGGTTTTGAAATAAAAATTGTTAATGACAAAGTGTATGAAAAGAGTATCATAGCCAGTAACAGGCGTTTGCTAACTGATTAAAAGCGAGTAAAGTGTGTAAAACGAAGTATTGTTTGAGTACTTATCGTAACGCAATGGCAGACCATGTTTGTGTCTGACTAAAAGTGCTATTGATTTAACTCAGTAACTAATGAATGTAGTAGTTAGGTACTTTAATATACTTGGTCGTTCTAATCGATGGTATTTAGAAAGAGATATACCTATTTCTTCTGCGTATGTCACTAAAGTTAGCACTTACCCCCGAAACAGATTCAACTTATGGAAGGTCACGTCCTACGTCCGATCTTTTTGCTGAGAAGCTTTTAACACAATTACCAATCGAGAAATCTGCTCAATAATTCACGTTAGGATGACTGTGTCAAGATTTACCTAAGATGTACCTAGCGACTTTGTTTACACTGATTCCTACAGAATGTTTGATCGATGTCTCCGAGTGGATAGACTTGATGTTACGTAACATTGTTTAATAACTTATGAATATTTAAATATGTAAATACTTGTGTTGTTTTGGAACCCAGTCGGCTGAAAAAGAATTCTCTAACAATTTTCCGATTCATCGAAACATGTAAATTGGTGACGTGATAATGGCGTGTAGTAAAATCCGCCGAAAAGTTTAGTTTTGTAAGATGTAATACACTTTGAATGCTTACCTTCTTTGGAGGCATACTTCTACAAATCTATTTTCATATCAAACGACTTTTACAAAATGCTCCTAAAAATGTTTTTTCAACAAAATTTTCTTTTGCAAAACTTTTGACAATGTTGTAAATAAAGCTGACATTTGAAAAGTCTGGATTGGCGTGCGCGCGCAGGTTCCTGTAGCCATGACAACGGGGGAGGGTAGAGAGCGGGGTTCGCCAGTTCTTCAGCCCAGCTGAAACACTGTGCATACGTGCTCGATAAATTTGTGATTATAAATCCTAACTAAAACACATATTTGTTGATTTCCTACAGTACCTATCGAGTAGGTAAGTATCAATTTCAAGTTTGCTCTTTTTTATTTAGTGGTTTTCTATGTTACGTTTGTACACTTAATTTTAAGGACCAACATGTCCAGTATGTTTCGCATCACAGTTTTAGTATTGACAGTATGTTATCCATTTTTTGGTTGTAATGTGAAAATACCAAGAAAATACGCCTACGATGTGTTTGATATGGACACTTCACATTATCTTAGCTTCCGGTATTTCTGGTAGAGTAAAATTTTGTGGCAGGTACGACATTATTGGTATCCTTGCTCTACAGGCTATCTCTTTTAAATGCAGATTAGATACGTTTTTACGTTAATTAATTTTAACGTTTATAGATATTATTTAACAATTACAGAAATGATTGGCTTTGTTCCCCTACTACCTACCTTTTGTTACACCTACTGTTACTATGAAGGTTGTCTCATATTCCATGATTTCGACAACAATACATAAGGGCCTTACTTAAAACGTTACTCAAGTTAATCTCTCTCTCTCTTTCTCTTTCTCTCTCTCAACTTCTCGCTGACGGCAATAGTCACATGCCAAAATTAGACAAAGCAATTTTAAGCATTGTTAGTAAGGCAATCAAAGGCAATAAATAATTTATTTACCTACTGACTTTTTTATGGGTTATCTACTTACCAGCGTAGTGTGTTTTACTTTTACCTGTCATTAAAATAATTATATTGAGTTAAATGGGTAAAATAACTTTTTTGCTCACCCATGTCTGTGTCTAGCCAACGTCAAATTACAGGCCTCCTGTAATTTTTTTGTGAACATAGATAATTATTGAGCACTAATTTCTGTTTATTTGATCGAAGAATAAGTACTTTACAAAACACGAATGCACTATTTTTATTTTAGTGAATACTAAAATAAAAATAGTTTTCTAATAACGTGAGGAATTCCCATTGGTAGTTAACATCTCTCAGAGAAAGAGAGAGAGAGAGAGAGAGAGAGAGAGAGATGGGTAGGATGATATAATTTTCGAATATGTAATAAAAACAAATTACTGTAACATTATACTTTGTCACAACTGTTGGACTATGAGGAAATTAGAACGAGTGCGTTGGTGGATTGCAGATTAGCAAGAAAGGATCTTTTCATAGGTTTGACTTCGGTCTGTGTCCTCTTCTGTGTTCAAATTCCTCAGTTCTTTTTCTAATTGCCCATTATAAAAATAAAAATAAACTTTCGGGACATTTTTGCACACACGATCATCTGATCTCAAACTAAGCAAAGCATGTATTATTATTTACTGTGATGAATAAACGATGGGGAAGAAAGGTTCTTGAGTGCAGACCAAGAACTGGAAGACGCAGCGTAGGTAGGTCTCCCACTAGATGGACCGACGACATTGTAAGAGTCGCGGGAATCCAGTGGATGCAAAAGGCAGACTGTCGTTCAGTGTGGAGGTTAAAGGGGGATACCTATGTTTAGCAGTGGACGACTGATGATGATGAAACTACGGCGACCACGTTCTGATAGGCATTTAAAACATGTGTTCAAATGGCGAAAGTGTAAATGTTAAATTTCACAGTTTGCCTGTCTTTTGAACAAATACCTATATAGTAGGTACAACCATCCCAGCATACTTTAATTTTTCATTTTTTGCCTCACACCGGCAAAATTTGGAATGATATCGGATCCTGTGGCATTTCTGAGTAACTATAAATAGGGTTCTTCAAAAGGGCTTTTAAAAGTCTTCAAAGGTCGACAATCAATGTATCTGTGGTGTTACAAGTGTCTATAGGCGACGTCGCTTACCATTAGGCAGCCCGTTAGCTTGTTTGCCACCTATGGCATAAAAAAGTAAACTTTTTCATTTATTAACGTAGAAGTCTCAAAAAACCGAAACGCGCCGAAATATCGGGAGCTCATTCCACAACCTTACCACGGTAAATATCCCGTAAATAATCATATAGCTTTAGAAGTCTCAAATCGTTTCGATCGTAGTTTTTTTGAATTATCTAAAAATTTTAGTCTAAAGTATAAGTTACATTTTGCTGAGTTTCTCAATTTGTACTTTTCTCACCTATATAGTAAAAATAATCCTCGGTCAGGGTTCCACCGATAGTCTCGGCCACCATAAATAAGAATTAGAATTACAGTGTTTTAACTGTGTGTCCCGGTGGTTTTCAGGAGGGCGCAGCAGTGACGGCGGCGCAGAAGGCGGCACAGCCGGCGGCAATGTACCTTCGGACCCTGGCCTCTGAGCCCTGGGACAGCGGCTTCGATAGCGACGAGCCGACTCCCTTCCGACCTTCACTTGAGGTCAGTGCTTGTCACCCAGTCACCTGTAGAGTCCTGACCTTTACTTGAGATCCGTGGACACATCTGATCAGACTAAGAATATAGGTATGCCTTAGTACAATTAGATGTCTCCGTGTTTAATTTTTTTTTTGAGTCAAACGGCATATGGAGCTTATAAGTATCTACCCGAAAGGTTCTCGAATGGAGACCACGGACCGGTAAGCGCAGCATAGGACGTCCCCCCACAAGATGGACAGACGACCTAAAAGAGACAGTAGGGAAACGCTGGTTGCAGACCGCTTCCAACCGGCCCTTTTCGAGATGGATGGAAGAGACCTATGTCCAGCAGTGGACGTCCTATGGCTGAAATGATAATGATGATGAAGTATCTACCCAGCAGTTTAGAATCTGTTTATTTCCCATTTACTTATAGCCTTGTTACGCTAAATCAATCTTGATTAATTTTGACATGGGAGAACCAGAAATAAATAAATTATGCATTAAAATTCGAACCCTCGACAAAAAGGTGATAATCTTAAAACGGCTGAACAGATTTCTTTTAATCATGGCTAAGAACACTCTCGATCAAGTCACATTTCAAACAAAAATTACTAAATCTAAATTAGTTTAGCCGTTTGGGAGCTACGATGTCACAGACAGAGACACTAATGCACACGTAAAATTTATAACAGCCTTTGCGTCGGGGGTTGAGAAAAGTTCAATCACAGGCAAAGATCATTGGTCATAGGCAAAACCGCTGGGCTCTGATAGCTAACACAATGTTTTTTTTCATTGCAGAGTGATGAGAGCAGTGATGAAGATTTTTTAGACAACATGATAAATAAAAAGGACCCAGAAGCCGAGCCATTGGTGAGTAAACTTTATTAGGCACGGCACAACAATTGAAAATGGTTTTAGATGACAGAACTTACTTCTGCTCTCATCTTAATAGACTGCAATTAAAAATACGATAAAGAGAGCTTTTCAGTAAGACGATTAAAAATAAGTTACTGCTGATTTGTTCTCAGATCAGACACACAAGGGAGATATGGTAAGGTGGCAACATAACCGCGGTAGCTATTAAACGCGATTCAATTTAGGTGACTGCGATAAGTTATGGGACCGCAAACCGTATGTCAGCGCGTTTACGTAATTGGTCATAGTCGCCTAAATTGAATCGCTTTTAAGAGCTCACGGCACGAGCTCAGAACTGCATGGTAGAGCTGAAGCAATGACAATATAAATAATTTTTGAGCTGAAGTATACATTGTGAAGTACAATCTATATAGCGCATTCCACAGTCTAGCGGTTACAACAATAAAAGTTAAGTCAAAGCGCTTCGTATGTGTTTTCGGAATATCAACCATGAAACTATATTGCCTTTTCGGGCCAGCCCTGGCCGTCCGATAGAAAAATGAGCAAGAGGGAATTAAATCATGCAAATCTGAAGCACACTCTTCGAAATGTATCCATTAATCCAGTAATCTATTCCGCATTACAGAAAGACATGGGCGAAGGACAGCAAGAATCTCTAGACATCCTGATTAAATGGCGGCAGAATGGCAACATTCGAGAGTCCTCAATCTCTGAGAACGACCGATCTTCTCCTCCACTCTACGAGGTGGAACTGACAGCCTCTGATGAAGATGATGACGCCTCAGTGCTAGAGCTGGTCATCCCGATGCAGTCGCGGTACCAAAGAGTTCCGACGTCATCACCGAAGAAAGCTAAGCCAAAGAACACAACCCTCTTGTCTTTGTTTTGCTGTGTGCGCAAGTAAAGAAGGCACTAATTATTATTAAGCGTTTATATTTTCTGTGGCCGGAATTGTAGTAATACAAGGTTACGCGGGAAGAGTGTACTAAGCCAAAAAGAGTCTGTTATCTTTATCTTTATGAATGACTTTTACTATGGGACTAACCTTAAAATTGCGAAAAAAATATCAGCTGTTCCATACATTTTGTCGAGTGTGAATGACTGGTTCATATGGAACAGCTGATATTATTTACGCAATTTTAGGGTAAGTCCTATAGTAATAGTTGTAATGATAAGTATTATGAACCTCATTCAGCTTAGTACACCCTTTCTGAGTAACCCTGTATATTCACGTGTATTTTTATAATTTTTAATTTTTTATTAAATAATGGATTTGCTGGCCAGCCTGATGCCACCTCGCCTGATGTTAAGTGATGATGCGATTAACGATGGAGCACGCTTGCCTAGAAGAAACCAATTCACTCGTGCTTTGAAGACACCCAGGTTGTAACTATCGGGGAACACGCATTCGGGCAGCGCATTCCACAGAATAACAGTTATAAGTGGCATAATAAAGTGGAATCAAAGCGCTTCGTACGGGTTTTCAGAATATCAACCATGAAGCGGTGTATAGCGGTAGCGTTGTGTTATATAACAACGTGACGACGTGGTAAAACAACCGCGTTTTACGGTCATATAACACAGACTTAAAATTAATAGGAGCCGTTTTAGTTAACATGTATTAATTTGTCTCGTTTTCGCGTGCTACGTCTCTCATCAGCAAGAAGTAAACAGAATACTTTATGGCATAGGTCTATCGAACGTTTGATTAAAACAGGGGTGGTGGAAAAATGTTACGCATTTTTGACATTTCGTTGTCATTCATCATCATCATCAGCCAGAAGACGTCCACTACTGAACATAGGCCCTTTAACCTCCACACTGAACGACAGTCTGCCTTTTGCATCCGCTGGATGCCAGCGATTTTCACAATGTCGTCGGTCCATCTAGTGGGAGGCCTTCCTACGCTGCGTCTTCCGGTTCGTGGTCTCCACTTAAGAACCTTTCTTCCCCATCGGTTATCGATTCTTCGAGCGATGTTGCCTGCCCATTGCCACTTCAACTTGCAATTTTTTACAGATATTTAGGTGACTCAGGTTCTTTGGCGAATATCCACGTTTCGGAGTCTACGCTATTCATTATCCTATATTTTTTACTCGACTACGACAAATCCAAAAGAAAGGATTGTGTTCTTAGCAGTCTATGTATATATGTTTGTTTTTACGTATGTTCCACCGTAGCACACCTACTCCGCCCACCAAACTCATTCAATTTTGATGATTAAGGTGTCCAATCGATTTGTTATTATGGTCCGGGCTAAATTTTACATGCAACAAAAATAAATACAGTGAGTACAAATTTATTTCCAAATTCTAAAAGTCCAAATTTTTGTTGAATTTATGGTTGCAAGTAGCAAAAAAATATTTTTGCTTATTATTAAATTACTAACTAAGCAAATGCAAATTTCGCACGTTAGGTATCCTTAGTCAGATCGGTTAGTTAGATTGGCAAACGTTGGAAATGTTGTGTATTGACGTTTTTGGATCATTGGTGTTTATTTTTTCTAGTCGGTTAGCATAACAAATGTTTTTTTTTATTTCACAAGACGACCAAAAGCTTTGACAGCACAAATAAGGTTCCATAACAAAAGTTTTGAAATACTTTTACATACTTTTATAGAAACGTTCGAAAAGCTAACGCTATGATTTAAATTTTATTTTCTCGATATTTTTCTTGCTGATGCAAAGTACCGCACGTGAATATAAGTAAATAAAATTTTGATAATGTTTTTCAATAAGACTATTAATATTATCAATGTCCAATTGTCCATCGTTTTCTAAGGTTACACATATTGGCTGGTCAAAGATATAGTTATTGTCCCCCCCCGTGATCTTTACCGCTTTTATGGTATAAAATCTGCTATTTTCTCGTTCCCATGTTGTTCACTTCTTTTCCGTCAAGTTCTGTTCAGCCGTTTAATTGGATATTTTTACAGATAAAGAACAGACAAAGATAGAAAGAGAGGGGGCGAAAGATATACTTTCACATTTTTTGGACAAATTAATTTTACCTACTTATTAAAATAACTATTTGCCGAATTTTAGCAAAAAGTATTACCTGTTTTAAGCCAAACTTTATTTTAATAGGGTTTGTATTTAATATTTAATTAAATACGAATAAAACAAACAAATATTTTTTTTTTATAAAATGTATTTCATTGTGGAAAGTAACGTGGTTTTAACACTATATACATGCACAAACTATACGGGGTGTAAGGGGAACACTCTCGAAGCCAAAAAAAGAAGGTAATTGTACTCATCATTTTGATCAATTTTTACTATGGGACCAGCCCTGAAATCGCGAAAAAAATATCAGATGTTCTATGGAAAACGGTCATTGACACTCGACAAAATGTATGGAACAGCTGTTTTTTTTTTCGCGATTTCAGTGTTGGTCCCATACTAAGAGTGGTTTATAATGATGAGTACAATTACCTTCTTTTGGCTTCGAGAGTGTTGTTCCCCTTACACCCTGTATGTATACACACTTATACAAGAATTGCTCACATAATTTTGTTTTTATTGGGTTTTTTGTCTGGCTACGGAGGCCTTTGGACCAAGCTCACATAAGATTAAGCCGGTTAACACGGACTATAGTTTCAACCGCATTTAGATTTTTTTTAATGTGGCAGACTGGCTTAATGTTACCTAATAGTAGATTATACAACAAATAAAAAAAAAACGAGGGTGTAACTTGGATCTCGAGAGCAGCAAAGGATCCTACAGGAGAATCCTGAGCGGGGCGAAGGATACAAGGAACGAGACGATTTTTTATCACAAGTTTTGTACTCTACTTTTTACCACTGACTGCAAGAAAATAAATAGAATATTTTTCTAACGAAATAACACAACCACGATAAAAGAAAAGAATCTAACTAAAATTGGCGGGATATTCTTTTCTCAATTTAAATTTGATAGTCAATGGAATCGCTCCATTCAGTCAGCCAGTGGGTGGTACGTTCAGCACTTTTTATTTATTTTTTGTGCCCGTGCTTGTTCCATATTCAAAATGTTTTTCATTATTCAGAGAGGTTTAATCACTAGTATCAATCAGATGAATCAAATGCCCTTTTTCGAGTGGCAAGTCCTTATTCTGTGGACAATGGTAAAAAAATATTTTATGTCAATTTTAAACTAGGCATTGTTTCAACCATGTGTCAATTAAATTATTCACGCTGTATTCGATACCAACAGTAGAATAATTAATTTTAATACTTTATACGTGTATTTTTGTAATTCATCTATACTTACTAATGTAAATCTACAGAATGTTACTCATAGCTATTTCCATAATCATTTGTATAAGAAAGTCTAGAACTTGTAAAGTACCTAAACCTGTTTTGATGACATTTTGTGTTATTCCCATTAGTTTCTGACAAAGATAATTTAAATCATTGGTTTCTGTCTATGGTTTCTCCTAATCGCACATCGCATGTGTGCAATGTTCTGGTAGTGTGTAAACATGTCATAAATAAGGACACACTGGGACACACCTAAATAAAAAAAGTGGACAAAAAGAAATTGCAGAAAATATTCTTATTTTTTCTATTTAGCAAGGTATGACCTCTTAGGTCTGTTGTTGTACTATTCGTTTCACAATATCAACGAAATGTAAACTAACTTAAAATGAATAAAGCAGTCACATAAATTGAAAAAAGTACACGCTAAGTAAGAATTTCTTTTAATTTTTTTTCAGTTGGCAGCATGCCCTTGATTACGTTTAAGTTATAGCTTAAGTACCTACAAGGTATATTATATTCCTTTTTCGGCCTAACTCATTTGACGAATCCCGTATTTACCTATGTAGTTGGCCAAATGTTGAAACTTAAATTTTCCAAGGATAACAGTTTGGTTACGAAAATGCGATAATAATGCCCTCTTGCGTATTGTATCAAAAGTTATGTCATGAAATTCTTGTATACATTTTTATGCGCCTAGTTTATAATATTCGTTTACCTCTATACCTATGAATACATATTATTTTTATAAGTAGTATATTTATTATGTATATTTAGGAGTTAAGTACGGTCTAAGTTAAGATTTTTTTAAATTTGTGATAATTATATGTCTAATTAACAAGTATATAACTTACTTTATGGTCACAATATACATTATATTGTAATGTTGTATCAGATAGTTTAACTATCTTGGTTATCATTTATCTATAATTACTTCTATCTTGAATAAACGATGTTATAAGCAAGAAAACAATTATTTATTTTATAATAATGAATTGTGCAAGAGTATCAATTAGGTCATAATGATTTTGATTCCCAAAAATCCCTGTACTAATTCCACTCCGACCAAATGAAACTGATCAACTCAACCTGAGCATACCATAAACAAAATAAAATAAATAAACACAAAACAATGCCCATTGACTAACATCCCTAAAAATAATTCTAACAAAGGCCTAAGATCGAAGTCATACTGAAAACGAAAACATTAATTTTATTCATGAATTTCACGTAAATTTTTCTTAGTTCTGCTACTCGACGCTAGATGGAGGTAAAATTAAATAGCAAAATGGTATTTCGTATTTTGAGAGGTAGGCTACTATAATATTGTATTAGAGAATAGAGATAATGATTTCAAAAAAATAATCATAAAATAATTACATTGTTAAGCTACACTTAACAATTTTTGATAAAAGATCATTGGTTTTTAATGTTTGGTATTGAGGTAGTTAATGCTGGCTTTGCTCGGCCAAATATAATTATATTATGTTGAACATTGGTTGAAGTAGGTAGTGCGTATATTCCTAAAATGCGGGTCAAATTGAGAACCTTCATCCTTTTTTGAAGTCGTTTTATAAAGAGGTACGCAGTGTTACCATGCACCTATTTTTTTTTTTGTAAATTAAGTAGTAAACTTGCCTTTGACCACCACCTCGCCTCTACATTCAAAACACAAGCATGACGCGAGTGCAATATAAGTAAATATGTATCATAATCAAATGTATTGCAATAAAAGTTGTAAGCTATACCTACCTTATTGTCATCTTTATGAGTATTTGTTTTTGGATTAGTTTATTTATTATTATTTTGTAGTGGTGTACTGTATGTGTGCTTGTACCGAGGCATCACCAAACGGCTCCAACGGAAGACCTGGGACCATACGGACAACTACTATTGCGGCACCAAACTAACGTTAAATCCGCTCAGTTGGAAAATCACGCGACTGCAAACCGTTTCTGGGCGCCTTAAGGTTCACGTTTGCGTGATTTTCCAACTGAGCGGATTTAACGTTAGTTTGGTGCCGCAATAGCAGTTGTCCGTAAGGCCCCAGCGCTGGTTAACAGTTATGCTGAGTTGGGGCCGATTTGTGGTCGTATAACTTGTCTTTTGGGTAATAAAAGAATTTACGTAATTTAGTCACATTTTTTTACCAAATACGTAAATGATAAATAAACAAAACACACACATATTTATAATTAAAATAAGCTTTTGCCTTTAATTAATACTACTATAAGTCATCATCATCATGTTCCCACTATTGGGACACAGGCATTCTCTCAGAGTGAGATAGAGAGAGGATGGCCCCTTATCCACCATGCTGGCCCAGTGCATGTTGGTGAATGACATTTATGTCTTTCCACTGTTGAGGTTCTTGGACAGGACATACCGGTTTCCTTACGATGTTTTCCTTCACGGTTGTTGAGCGATGGCTTTGAAACTGGACATGGTTTATTTAAGTATTAAATAAGGCATTAGGGCAGAGCCGAGGATTGAACCGGGTGCCGTCAGATTATCAGCGCACATGCTACCGTTGGGCCATCATTGCTCTAATACCATATAAGTAAGTCCACGTGTGAATATCTTCTAAGAGAACTGTCTAGCAATAATACCTATAATATAATGGTGAAGCAAGATGTAGGTAATTCTGCTGTCTGCAGCTAACTGACCTACAATTTTATGGGTCAAACAACAACGTATCAAATACGTAGCTATTTGTACTTCGTAGGTAGGTACCTATACAGGGTGTAAGGGGAACACTCTCGAAGCCAAAAGAAGGTAATTTTAATCATCATTATGAACCACTTTTAGTATGGGTCCACCCTGAAATCGCGAAAATAAAAAACAGCTGTTCCATACATTTTGTCGAGTGTCAATGACCGTTCTCTATAGAAAAGCTGATATTTTTTTCGCGATTTCAGGGCTGGTCCCATAGTAAAAGTTGTTCATAATGATGAGTACAATTAACTTCTTTTGGCTTCGAGAGTGTTCCCTTTACCCCGTATACCTACTTTTACAGAATAGAGCATGCTTTATCCAAATATATATTTTGTATTATACCCGCTCGGAAATAGGTTTAATAAATCTTCGAAAAGTGAGAACAACTCATGATTTGGCAGGAAGAATACAATTCAGCTTAAAGTTTTTTTTTATTTTTCGACTTTTTTACATAAAATGTCTAAAAATCATGAATAACATAATTTTTCATGAGATTTATTCTCTCGTAGGTATGGTATGGAAGGAATTCAATGGCGTAAGTGAATCCACCAATCCGCACTGGGCCAGCGTGGTGGATAAGGCCCAATCACCCTTTCGGGGGTAGGCTAAAAGTCCAGCAGTGGACTGTTAAAAGATGAATGATGATGATGTATGGTAATAAGCTCTATACATCACTTGGGGAAAACTAGAGATTACGGCCCTCGCTACGCCCGTGCTGCAAGCTTGTTTAGTCTCAGTAAGAATCTGTTATTTACCCCGCTTAAAGTAATGTACTATTCGAAGAATTGGTATACTATTTCAATGTCTTGTACTGGCTGGGTATAACCATAGCTTACAAATATTTTTTAATCACAATATTAATTTTCTAGTTTTCAATGGGCCTCATAAGCAAGCTCAAAGTCGCGCAACGAGCTATGAAGAGGGCTATGCTCGGGGTTTCTCTGTGAAATCAAATCAGAAATGAGAAGATCCGTAGACGGAAGAAAGTTACCAACATAGCTCATCGAATTAGCAAGTTGAAGTGGCAATAGGCAGGGCACATAGCACGCAGAACAGATGGCCGATGGGGCCGATGGGGCTGGAAGGTTATCCAATAGAGACCACGGACCGGTAAGCGCAGCGTAGGACGACCACCCACAAGATGGACAGACGATAGACGACCTAAAACAGACCGCAGGGAAACGCTGGGTGCAAGCCGCGACCAACCAGTACTTTTGGAGATCGATGCGGAGGCCTATGTCCAGCAGTGGACGTCCTATGGCTGAAATTTTGATGATGAGATTCTCCTGATTTGTTTTTAACAGATTCGAATTATTGCTTAATTTGATGGCCTAATGTGTTGTATTTTTTAATTGGTTATCAGTTAAGTTCTCTATTTTATCATCCCACAAAGTAGGAATGGACCGTTGACGAAAGAGTCAACGCAAGGTAAGTTTACTTTTCTTGAGCTAACCTTAGCAGGAAATGATTTAATAAGCATATAAAAAACGCTTTTTGTCAAAAATATACTTAATTTTTTTGGTTCGAAATCATGATTTTTCACAATTATTCGTCGTTCATGTAAAATAGCTGCAAATATTTTCGCCGCGAGTTGATTTGGGCTGTTTGGGCACAAATAAATAACGACTCCCCTAGCTGACGGGATAATGAATGAGCAATTGTACGTAATCCGAGCGCGTGTAATCTCTAAAATCGAGTATAGAGACGAGGTTTATTAGCCCCGCGTTTAAGGCGAGTCGCACACGTGAAGGCTGTTTAATCGCGTCTGGGAGGCAGGCGGCGCCCCGCGAGCTCAATGGGCGCGGGGCGGCGCCCGAGCCGCCGTCAGTCGCGCCTAGAGCCCCGGAGGGGTTGCACGTGTCCTCGCCTCCGCCTCGCGACTTATGTAACCATCCGCACGGTGAGTCCGCAGCCTCCAACCCCATCCCCCACGGCCCACCGGCGCGCCGCACCGCTCGCGACCCACCACGCGCCGTATCGACTGATAACCGGAGCGAGCCCGCTAACTCGCACGCGTGCATTTACCGTCAGCTGAGAGGTGACATAATCGATGCAGTAAGTAAGTGTGTTCGAGTGCGAATATTCGCGGAATGCTGCAGGTGCGTTATGTAACGGGACTCGTCCCGCCGGCCGACTCGCCGCCGCCAGAGAGCGCGGAAGGCACCGTTTACAGCGCACGGCAGGATGTCGCTTCGTTAAGGCTTCTCGGAAGAATGTCGCGTGCTCTCCACGATAATGACCATCGTTTCCACGCGAAACTCTGCTTTAACATTTATTTTCTGTCTGTACGACCATAACCATAAATTCATACCTTGATAGCTGCCGAAATAAAGCTCGCGATATAAAAGTACGCACCGTGAAAAGAAGTTAGCCATTTCAAATAATTACGCTCTCGTACATAAGTGAAGGAAAAAGATTTCAATACAGCCCGCCTCCTAATTGGAAGGTCGGATCCACACAAAAACCATTCGTTCGAGGGAAGCAAAGTCGCGGTTTGGGAAATTGGGTTTTTTATAGCATACATTCCTTCTAATTTTCTTCTAAACTCTGTAAGAGATTTTAAGGTTTTTTTTAAACCTTTATAAAACATTACAAAAGAAAAACGTCCAATTCCATTTGTCTGTCTGTGTTAATATAAAGTACTACTAAACATTTCCGTGTGGTTTTTACTATTAAGTTATTCAAAGGTATTGTGGAACACGTGCGAAGCCAAAGCGGGCTTTCAGTAGGTGAACTATACAAAGTAACCATAATCGATTTGTAGTGTTTAAGGCAAATTTTCCTAACCGTTCGTAGACTGCCTCCGTTGATTGTTTTGAAACCCAGTCACGTCTTAAAAGCTCGCTGGTAGGTACACTTAATAACGTTTATACCGACCTAGATATTGAAGTTTTCTACGTGATCATCGTTTATTATAATGCCATTTATATAATTAAAAACATTGGTGTGAAAAGTAAAGCTTATACGTAGGCGTAGATATTCAGCAAAAGATTACCTATAATTTTCATAATATTATACGCATATTGGTAGGTTTTACATGACTTGTTAAGTAATTTGTTCACTTGTTTCCCTATTTCACTGGGAGTGACACGTTGGGAACGTTCAAGAAACAATAGTTTGTGACGAGCAAGTGTTTCAGACTAACGCTGAATAGTTTGGTGTGACTCTTTGGAAACTCACCATGCAGTGAGCAAAGTTATGAAATTTCTGTTTTTTTTCTCTTCAAATAAACTTATTATCCCAAATATTAACACTGTGACTCGTTTGGTGTAACTTGTTGGAACCTCACAAGTATACCCATGCAATGGTGTCTTTTTTTAAGTGACTTAATATCAGTGTATTAGTATTTCAAGTTGTGGCCCCGCGTCGAACCAATTAATTTACGTTTAAATCATCTAATTCCTCGCACCATCTTAGTTCAATTTTATTTCTTTAGCAAGATTAAGTAACTCCCAAGTGAATGAAAGCTAATCGAAAAAGAAGCAAGATAACGATCGTCCATAAGCCATGAGACAATGTCGTTTGAGACGGAAAAAAACCAGCCAAGTAGATGTCCATTTATCATGATACTGGTGCCGACATCCAGCGTTTATCTACAGGGACTTGGCCTTTTACTGAGATAGCTTTTAGAGACGTTTATATTAGATGTACCTAATAGAAGCGACAACAAAAATAGATGTGTTTTATTTCAAGGCCAGGAGAATTGAAATTACTTTTTGAGTAAAATTTTGAATAACGCTACAATCAAAAGCTGCTATGAATGAAATGTTACGACATTTTCCATTGATTTTATGTCCACTTGTAGCCTAATTGTTTTCACCTTGCCGTAACAATCTAAATGACAAACAAACCATTACATTACCTACAGGTATAATGACGTAATTTTATTTGTAAACAAGCCTTTTGTACTGTAGCTTTTAATGTTTCTATTTACTTGATTAAAAATAAAGAAGTTATGAACTAGTATAATATATAATAGAGACACTCATAACATGCGTAGCGTAGATAATTAATATTAGTAGATTACCTAGGTGGCATATCAAAAGAAATAATTCGGAAAAAAAAATACTACCTATGTATAGGTCGATAATAATAGAATTCAACACTAAATATTAACTAAATAAAATAAAAAAAGTTACCAAATTAAATTTTACATTACAAACTTTTAATAATTTAATCGACTTATAAAATAACTTATGTAACAGAAAATTTACGAAAACTTAAATTAATAACTAAAAACTAAAACTTAAATCTAAGCAAATTAATTACTAACAAAAATTTAAATTACTAACGAAATATATATATAAAACATATTTTTAATCAAATAACCCGCCCCTAACTGTACCTTGTGCGAAGGTGCCCATAGCACTAGCACCATTACCGCGCTGAATGGCTATGGCCAACTTTTGCACAAGGTACGAGCCGGAGCCAGGGTATTTTGATCCCGCAACTCGCCAATGAAGCTTCTGGCTTCAGTGGTCCAACTGCCCATGGTCTCCACGGCAATCGGTACAAAAATGTACTGTGGCACCAGAGCTGCATAATTCAGCCGCTTCATGCAAGCGGAATTCTCTGCTGCAGCTGTTGGGTAGTGAACCGTACGGCCTAGGTGGGTGGCAGCTACCGTGCTGACGCAAGTAGCGTCCCACACCAAGCACTGTATAGGTACAATTATTATAATTATCAACTACTTGTTTGCAATACTAAGTTAATATGTATAAATAAAAATAAGAATTTGAATATTTACTGAGATAGCTTAATTGAGTTTAAGAAGCTGAGATAACTTAAAAAGTATTTTAAACAATAAAAGGCAGCCGAATGTTGCACTAGTTTTTAAGCTGTTTTATCGTGTGTATGAATTTTGTGGTCTGAACAATGAAGAATTTATCTATAAATTTTTTTAAATTAATATATCAATTAATTCGACTGTATGTTTTTTTTTGTATGTTTGTTACGCGATTACTCCGCTAATTATAATTATATTGATTTTGATGGTTCTTTTTTTTATTTGGTAGATTATCAAAAGTCTCTGTCTATTTCTTATATTACAAGGAAACACATATTTAGCCGTGGTGAACAAATCAAAATGATTACGAGCAAATACTGCTATTTCTAAAATGCAAGTCTGGGTCAAGATTCCAAGAACTTTAAAGAAAGGTTTGCAGGACTTGTATGGGCGAATATACCTACCATCGCGCATATACACTTTTTTGCGATAAGAAAGCTTTTTCTATATCTGTCGAGTTACCCCAGAGAAGGAGGCCATACTGTAGCTTACGTAGCTATGGTATGCCATTTGGTTAAATTAACAAAGCTTATTACTTGTGACTTAGCAATCGTAGCGGATGGATAATTTAAAAAGGATAAACCTTTTTAAATAATTCATCCGTAAAAATGCTCTCATAATTTTTCCGGAGTTGAAATTAATTGCCGATCATAAAGTAAAATAGATATTTCAGTTGGTTTTCGTTTTAACTGTAATTGATACTCGGAGACGAGATTTGCTTTAGACCGTTTTCAGTTTTCTGCTTTATCCGCTTTGTTTGAAATACCGAATGGATAAAGTAAATGAAATCACAATGAAATAACAGATAAATAAACAATTTGACAGTTTACTCTGATGGTAAATACTTCATCAAAACTTGTGATTTTTTGATTAAATAGATAAATTTTTATTTTTACTTTTTATAATAACTTATCAATGTACAATCTGCTATCTGATTATCTGGGCCCGATTCCACTAAACCAATTGTTTTTAAATTGTTATTGTTTTTTTTTTATGAAATGCTTTAAAATTGACAGTTTGTAGAATGTTTTTGTTGTCAATTTTGGGGCAATTGCTCCAATATTTACACTTATGACGCTTAAAGTATAAAAAAAAATTATAACGGTAAATTTTGAGGCAATTCTTAAAAAAAAAAATATTAAAACAATTACAATTTTAAAACAATTGTTTTAGTAGAATCGGGGCCCTGCTGTCTTGTAATTATTGTGACATTTAGTTATTTATTTCTTTAAATTGTATTGATGTACACAGTGTAGGTGGAATTAAATAAATAAATAAATTATAGTTATATATTATGATTATTATACGGATATTCATCTAGGAAATTCATTGATAAATAAAAATTCAGCCAAGTGCAAGTCGGGCTCTCGCACTGAGGGTTCCGTACCACTACAAAACACAAAAAGTAGTTCAAAAAGATAATATCACGCCCAGGCACACATCCAAGTACCGACCGCGCCCTACGTTGCTTAACTTGGTAATGAACATAAATTTGTTACCGACTCAGACTTTACTATTTTGATTATAATTATGTTGTTACACTTTAAGTGTGTGCTATAATCATACCAAGTTTGACGCTTGCACGTATTACCGTTTTTACATTAGAGCAAATACAAACATGTTAGTGGTCAAACGGGGGAAAAAATATGATTTTTATATGGGTTCAATCCTTGGGCCCTTTAGTTTTTCTTTTTTTACATTATTATTATTTTTTAGTTAATCCACTGTAAAATTAAAAAAAATATGAAAATTTAATTTTTCTATCTGTTAATACGGTTCGAAATATACAATACATACATCCGTTAAAAGGTAGGACGGACAAACAGACAGACAACGTAGGCTTTTAATAATAGGGAACCCTAAAAAAAGATAATTATGCCATCCATGTGCACCAACATAACTAAGAAATAGCTTTGAGTTGATGTGAACTGAATACTTTGGACCCGGGTATGTCCTAAAACTACAACCAGAACCACCGGAAAATGGGCAGCAGCGTCCTGTTAGTACACGGTGAACATACTGCGATCTCCAAGCCGCCTGCCAAGCGTGGGGATTATGGCAACACCCCTCTCTTAGAGGGAGGCCTTGTTCAGCAGTGGACATTTAATGGCTGATGGTGTGGTGTGGTGTGAACTGAATACGAATATTGACGTTCATAAATAATACCGAGGACCACAGAAAAGAAAAAAGTCTTTTCTGTGTATGGTATGGTACGTTTTCCCGAACTCAACATAACGTATTTTAAATATCCGGGTCAATCGCACGTGACACTTGTAATTTAAACAAAATCTGCTATCATCTGTCTCCGCATAATGATACCGTTCAATCAGTCAAAAGAGCCGTGAATATTTGCCTCAGCCGTCAACCATGAATGGTTGTAATATCGCCTCCGAGTAGGCTTTTGTTGGCGGTCTTTGTACCAAATGCTCGCTGTATGCTGTACGTCTCGCCGGCGACATATTTAGAATTGCCATGATTTATTGCTCGTACTGGAAGACGTCAAACTTTCAATAGTAAGCGTCGTTAAGTATTAATTTTACCAAAAAATTGTGTAGGTAATTTAAATTAATTTAATTTACTTACTTTTAATTTTAAATTATTTTAGCTGTATTTGTCACTACTAAGCGCGTGCGTTAAATTAAATATAGGCAAATTCTATCCGAGTCACCAAAAGCCCTGTTTTTTTGACGGGGGGAAATCTTTAAAAAATACCCAGCTGCATTGGGGTGTAGCCAGGCTATGTGAGATTGCACTCACTAAACACCCTCGGTGGCCTACCTCTGTGCCAGACGGAGGGCACCGGGATCTCCGTAGAAAAACACCGCCGCACCGGTTCCCTCCTAGCACACTGCCCGAAGCAACACTCCCGGTGTCTAAAATAGGTTACATTGGCGTCGATTCTGTCATACCACTCACTAAACTAAACCAATCTGACAGGACTACAATTATCTGCCTCTCTTTTCATTTTAATATGTGAGAGAAGGATGGCAACAATTTTAGCTGTCAAATTTAGTTTAGTTTAGAGTATATCAGAATCGATGCCATTGACTTATTGACTAGCCAAACTCGGCTATAAGAGCCCGGTCTAGCTGAGTTTGGCTAGCTGCTAAATCAATGTAACCTATTTTAGAGTTTACGCGTAAGTTTTGGTTTAAAAGATAGACACGCTACTGCTGAGCCGACTGAGCTGAGCTGATTTTTGTGGTTTATCGGAAACCATAAAATAATAATTCAAATAGGCTCACAATTTTATCGTTATTTATTAAATGAAAATCTTGTCTTAGAGTCAGATAAAAATACGAAAAAAATTAGTTTCTAAGAGCTTGGAATAGGTAATTGCTAAAACAAGAACTTAGGTATGTAAGCTATTTTAGGTAGGCTATCAAAATGTAGGTTTTGGAATTATTTTTTTTCGCTCATAATATGTTATTTATTTACACGATAAATATTTAAAACTTTTACTACCAAACATTAAAATTAATAACAACAAATCAAAACCTATCATTCTATTAAACCGTAAAAAATCAAATTCAAATCTATAATTAAAACGATAGGTTGTATGTACAAAAGACATCAACGCGTTAAAAATTACATATATAAAAATACATACAAATAAATCAATGTGAATTCAAGAACTCAAAAGTGTACTGGTACTTTACTACACGGATAACACGGATAACACCTTGTTTTTTTTTTTGTATTTTTTTAAAATATATAATTATAGTAATATTTTAGGCTTTTTTATGTTTGCTTCGTATTATAAAATGAATAAATCTCCTATTTTGAAAAAAATTATTATACATATTCAAAAGTTATTTTTATATTAAAATGTTGCTCCATACTAGGATTTTACTACATGCTATCTTGACAATTTAACATTTTGACGACCGGCACAAGTTGAACCTGCGCAGGTTGAAATCCGGGTGAACGACCCTAGCGATCTAACCGCTAAGCAAATATTTTAACTGTCTATAATATTTAAATAAGCGTTTACAACTAAAATGAACTACGTAATTATTTCTTGTATTAATGATTCAAAGCTATGACATTGCGAGGCGCAAAGATTACGTGGGTGACACAAGACTACGTCATCGATGTTTAATATATTAAATTCGTGCTTCGCTTGAGCGGACAAACGAAATGACCACTGAAGTGCTTTTTGCTTTTTATTTCAGAATAGCGGTCCGCCCCAGCTTCGCACGGGTATAGATTATAGCCTATGTCACCCGGGGATAGTGTAGCTTCCCGTCAGTGAAAGAATTTTTCAAATCGGTTCAGTAGTTTTGGAGCCTATTCAATGCAAACAAACAAACAAACAATCAAATCTTTCCTCTTTATAATATTATTGTATAGATAATAATAATTATAATGTTTCCGAATTTCTGTTTGTTGCGATGAAGTGGTAACTGGATAGTGACGTAAGCACGTGTCATTCCGGAATATCAAACTTTGTTATTCACCCTGACGCATTAAAACAGTCATTGCCCTGACGTAATTTGTTTGAGCGAAGATACAGAGTCAAATCTATCGCGTGAATTATTTTGAACACCAATTTGGCAAACTTTATGTTATTAGGTATTGCGTGCGTGATATTAAAATTCATAGGAAATCTCATTATCATCATGCCCCTGCAAAAATCAGCAAAAACTAATTAATGGCCTTAAGGCTAATACTACCTCTAATCGTACAAAAGATAATTTACTACACGAAATATACCTACCTACATTGAATCGGCCTGACTTTTAAACGTTACTTAAGTTAGGCAATGCTTAAAATTGCTTTGTCTGGTTTTCAGGTGTGACAATTTCCGTCAGTGTGAAATTAACAGAGCAATTTTTAGCATTGCTTACGTTTATAAGTAAGGCCTGATGTGTGTAGAGTTGACATTAAATTGACGTAATGTTATCAAATATTTATTTTGTCGTTGTTTCTCTCTGATTTTTTTAAGTTGTTACTTTGTGTTTCTAAACTGCTAGTCTGTGGAATGCGCTGGCTGAATGGGTAGTGGTTTAGAATGGTAGTAGTTCCCCGGTAGTTACAATCTGGGTGTCATCAAATAACGAGTGAATCAGTTTCTTCTAGGCAAGCGTGTCCCATCGTAGACCTCATCATCGCTTAACATCAGAGGAGCTGGCAGTGAAACGCAAGCTAATTATTAAATTAAAATAATTTAAACTAGTAGTTTGCTCCGAACTGAGACCTCACATGTCCGTTTTTACAAACTTTTACTTCACCTACATTTAGGTACACCCGCTCCATAGTTTTACTACCTACCATGATCTTGATTGAAAAATATGACAGTTGACGGCTTCACAACTAAAACGACAACTTCCTTTAACCAACGCTATTTTATATATTTTTTTAAAGTTTTAAATAGGCTTGCGTTTGGCCACCAACTCGCCTGATGTTAAGCGATGATGCGGCCTACGATGCAGCACGCTTGCCTAGAAGAAACCTATTCACTCTCGACTTGAAGACACCCAGATTGTAACTATCGGGGAACACCCACTTAGGCAGCGAATTCCACAGACTAGCAGTTCGCACAATAAATGTGGAATCAAAGCGCTTCGTACGGGTTCTCGGAATATCAACCATAAAGCGGTGTCGATTATAATATATTTATAACCCCTGCATCGTATTAACTCATATTCGAACTTAAAAATTATATTTACTTGAATTACTTGGTCGATCGAATGAACTGTACTCAAGTTATCGTTGAACTATGTTAGTTCAACGATAAATTTAAAACGTAACATAAATTTGTTTAAACGCTGATTTGTCCTACTGTAAACTCTTAGACCTCACTTCGCTCGGTCAAAAAAGCCCCGTCTCTGCATAGTTAAGGAACATAGGTATATTACAAAAAGGCTCCAAGCAACAACGGGCAAATATATCAAGAATGTTGAGCGTTCCATATAGGCAGATGTAGACCTAATTTACATCCTTGGGGCAAAAAAGGTTGTTTGGCAGGCGAGGGGAATTAAGGCACTTAGTGGCCGTCGGACCTCGCCTCGACATGGATTGATTCTGCCCACTTTGTTTGTGTACTCTGCCTACTCTACCTTCACATACGCATTGTAGTATAAACATACATTCCTTGGACTTGGTACCAACATAAAAGCTAATTTCTTGGCAAAAAGCATGGTACTATTTAGCAAATGCAACTTATTTTGTTTTTATTAATATCTGTGTAAAAAATTGCTAGTAATGATAATGAATATGTTAATTACTAGAAAGCTCAATAATCAACTGCTTTTTGACTTTTGTGCATGCTACTTAAGGTGCGGGTGTAAGGGGGTGTTCTACCAGCATTTTTATGGTAAGTATGACTTGAATCTACATCCAGGATTAGCACCAAATAAAGGACCTCTTTAACAGTCAACAGCACAGACACGCAAAATTATGTACGCATTTTATTATGATAGCTGGTTTAAGTTTTACCGTGACATGGCTACTGCACTCAGGGTTGGGTCCTGACTAGGGAACTGCTCAATGGTTAGCAGCACAGACATAAAATGTTATAAACCTGCTCATTTAATTATGATAACCCATTCTAAGGGTCAGTTTAGAGCAAATCAAATAAAAGCTTGTTTAAACAAAAATCTTTCGTATTAATAATGTATTTAAATTTAAAATTGAGTTTTTTTTATGATTTTCTAGTTCCAGGTGGTCCCAAGTAAATTTCGTAGTCTATGTGCCAACTGGCTTATACTTAGCTGCGTTGATTTATAATTATGCAGAGTATGTATACCTGCTCCAAATAATTTCAACTTTGGGAAAGCTCTGTTGAAATAGGCTGGCTTGCTTCAGAAGAAATGCCCTGAAGGGTTTTAAACTATTAACAACTTTCTTAAATTTTGAACATAAAGTTGGAAGACACAGAACTTTCCCTTTTACCTATTGACCTATAAGCCAAGAGCAGATTTTTTTATATGTTACATAAGTGTTTACTGTGTTACATAGTACGATTAAAATAAAGTTTAAGCCAACCAATTTGGGTCAGACATTTAATAGTTAATCTGAATCAGCGGTCACACGCGTTTTACAGGCCCCATTATAGGTCTGTAAGCGCCATCATAAATTCAAACGTGTTGGTGAAAGCTTGGGGTCACTTCCAGAACCTTCTCTGCCAATTTGTGCCCCGCTCGTTACAGGAGTCCGGTGTTCTGTTGTTGTCGGCTTTTAGGGTTACGTAGGTATAAACAAAAACGGTGAACCGGAAACCACCTCTTTTTATTTGCATGGTGTTTAGCAAGTTAACATGGATGTTTAAAACATCCTATTAAATTGCTTCATTACAGGTTAAGTACCATTTGTTTTTTACCCAACAACGTAAATCCAAAATGAGGGTGTTGAAATTAGTGCTTATGAACATTGTGTGTGGATATTTCCACCTACCGGCCATCGAGATACAATTCCTATAGAGTCACAATCTCTCAGTGAAAACAGTGAAAAAAATTCCGAGTGTCATTGTACATGCATTGTTTCAATTATATTTATGTAATTAACTTGATTGACAATTGAGAGATCTAAAAAGTATTCAATCTATCAATTCTGTTCAAAATACGTTTGTGGCGCCATCGCACAACCCCACAGACTATCTAGCTCTGCTATTATGAATTTGCATAATGTACGGAACCCAGAGTTACTAATTACAGTCAATGTTTTGTTTTACTGAGTCGTTTTTCATTCCCACCGGACCGGCTGCACAAAAATAATTACGTTTGAATCGGTATCCAGTTAATTAAAATCCAATTATATTAGCATAGTCACTTTGTATTCAATGATTGATGACTCTCTATGACTCTATGTGCTCTTTTTGTGATGTCACGAGTTATTTTCTGCTTTAATAAGTACTCAGAAAAAAACTGGAAGGCATATTTTATGAACTATAATTACCATTTTGAAGGTTAGGATATCATATGTAGTATATAGATTACTAGCTGGTGCCCGCGACTTCGTACGCGTATAGATTATCAGATAAAGTTTCAACGTTTGCCCCCCTTAATTTGGTTGTTTCACAAAATCCTTGCGAAGCGGATCTCCATATCCCATAAATAATTTATCTGCCAAATTTCAGCTTCGTAGGTCAAGTCTTTTCGAGATGTGATGAGTCATTGAGTGAGTGAATGAGTGTGTGCATGAGTGATCGAATGAGTGAGTGGTATTTCGCTTGTGTATACCGGGTGTTAGGCAAACGCTCCCGAAGCCAAAACGCTACTGTTACACTATCTAAACACAGTCGAATACCAATAACCATTTGCCTACTTGTTGTTTTAGTGGCTTAGAATTTTGCAAACCAGCAATGTAAAGTGTACAAGTGGTATCCTATCAGCAATCACTAGCACTATCGCCAGTCTTCAGACGTTTCTTTTATACCCTGTATATAGATATCAGAAATATAGATAGAAAAATTTATAAGAAGTTATTTTGATAATTTCTATTTGACAATTAACTTTGACGCACTTTTTAAAGGTATTGCACATTTGCACTAAATTATAAACAAAGATGTAGGTCCCGCCTTAGCAGTTTTTCTATGTAAATAAATAACTTATATAGGGCTACACGAAACGGTGGACCAAAGTCGAAAGGAGGTCATTGTATCAATAATTATAAACAACTTTTACTTTGGGACCAAAGCTGAAATAACAATTAAAATCAGTTCATTCCATTTCGCTTAATGTGTCTGTGAAACAGCTGATGTGTTTATCTCGATTTCAGGTTTGGGCTCATAGCAAAATAGTTCTTAAAGGCTAGTACCATGACCTTCTCTCGACTGAGTGCCACCGTTCCGCGTAAACCGTTTATGGTTGATATTCCGAGAACCCGTACGAAGCGATTTGATTCCACATTTATTGTGCGAACTGCTAGTCTGTGGAATTCGCTGCCTGAGTGGGTGTTCCCCGATAGTTACAATCTGGGTGTCTTCAAGTCGAGAGTGAATAGGTTTCTTCTAGGCAAGCGTGCTCCATCGTAGGCCGCATTATCGCTTAACATCAGGCGAGTTGGCGGCCAAGCGCAAGCCTATTTATAATTTAAAAAAAACTTTATACCCAAGGTGTAGTTCTTTACATTATGGCCATAAATAAACAATGTAAATAAAAAAGTTGTGGTGATAAATTAGCAAACTTGCCGGTTTATAAAAATAAAGGAAGCTTTAGCGGCCACGTTCACATTATCGATGCAGGTAGATGCGTTCTACTTATTGAGTTAATTTTTATCCAACTTCGAAAAAAGGGTAAGGGTCTCAATTCGGCCAATATTTTAAATTATTATTATCTATACTTATATTATAAAGAGGTAAACTTTGTAAGTTTATTTGTTTTTACTCCATTGATCCGAGTTAAAAAATATATTTTACTAATAGAAAGCTACACTACAAAATAAATTAAAAAAAAAAAACCTACTTTGATAATAAAATATAGTTCCCGCCGACTGCAAAATCCGTGTAAAAGTATTATTTTGTTCGGTGTATTGGCATATTAACATAGAATATTTTGTGTTTTGTGGTTTTTTGAAGTCGGTTTTTTATATATAATTTATAATTGCTTCAATTGCCATTTAGTGTTATCGTGATAAGGTCGAGAATGGAAACAACTCAGGGTGTTTTTTTACTATTGAAATTAGGCTTGCAGTCAAGCGACTGAGTTCTCCTTAGCTGATGTTAATTAATGATACAGTCTACGATGGAGCACGATTACCTAGAAGAAACCAATTGCTCCCAGGAAGACAGAAGTCACCCAAACTTTACATCATCCATCCAGACAGCGCATTCCACAGTCTAGCGATTTCCGCGTGGAACGCGTGCTACGTCTGTAATGTGAATAACGCGCAAAACAGGTACTTTTCAAAGGCGGTCTTTAACCTCCTTCTGTATTAGCACTCTTGTAACTTGAAACCATAAAAGCTAACGGACTCAAAAAAGTAAAACACCGAAAACAATTTTATAGCACATCCAGGTGAGCTTATATTAAATAGAAGCAGTGAGCAGGCTGCAATTCATTAAGTTTATGGGACAGATGATCATAAAGACCAATTACTTACACGGCTGTTGCCGGACTACTGAATTCTTATGACTATTCGGTCAGTCATTAACGGACAAAACGTTTAATCTCCGTAAACGACTCTGCCTACTTTGTTCGTATGTTTAATCTTGTAAATGCGGAAAAGAGCGGAATATGCGGGTTTCTTCTAGGTAAGCGTGCTCCACCTTTGACCGCATCATCGCTTTACATCAGGCGAGTTGGCGGTCAAACGCAAGCCTATTTTTACAGAAAAAAACAACGATTACTGAATTAATAATTATTTAAAACTAATAAACGGCTAGCACTCACGGGTATTGATGTCGAAAAACTCGTCCGGTGTCATTGCCACAAAAAATTCATTAGCTTTGGTTCAGAAGTTTTTGAGCCAGCTCTAATAATACGAATGATGTTGTTTGAGCGCCTATTAATCACACATCATCTGCCATTAAAATTTCCACTGCCTTCCTGTTATTGATGGGTGTTGCCATAATCACCACGCTTGGCAGGTGGCTTGGTGATCGCAGTACGTTCACCATGTACTAATGGGACGCTGCTGCCCATCCTCCAGTGGTTCTGGTCGCAGTTTTAGGACATACCCGGGTCCATAACATAATATTAAATAGGGTTTACTGTTTACTTTACTGTTTATTAACTATAGGGTTTAGTTTACCCATCATCATCAGCCAGAAGACGTCCACTGCTGAACATAGGCCTCCCCCTTTAACCTCCACACTGAACGACAGCCTGCCTTTTGCATCCACTGGATGCCCGCGACTCTCACAATGTCGTCGGTTCATCTAGTGGGAGGCCTCCCTACGCTGCGTCTTCCGGTTCGTGGTCTCCACTCAAGAACCTTTCTTCCCCATCGGTTATCGGTTCTTCGAGCGATGTGGCCTGCCCATTGCCACTTCAACTTGCAAATTTTAACAGCTATGTCGGTGACTCTGGTTCTTTGTTTAGTTTACTGATTACTGTTAATCTGGCAAAATCAATAATTTTGTTTGAAGGCTTACTAATTTTGAAATGATTATTTATATTAATAAAATATTATTTACATTATGGATACATAACAGACATACGCCATCTGAACTCCGCAAACCGCATATTTCCATTGTATAGGATAATTGCTGCCGTGTCTCTGTTTCTTGTGATTTACCTACCTATTGTGGGAATATTGTTATTAATGGGTTTCTCGAATGGAGCTATTATATATTGTGGAAGTTCAAGTTCAATATGCAATGGGTACTTTAGTAGCTGTTCGTTGTATTAGGTACCTATGCGATCTCCTGCCAGGGATACTTCTTTTTTTATGCCATAGCTGGCAAACATGCAGACGGGCTGCCTGATAGTAAGCAGTCACCGTCGCTTACGGATAATTGTAACACCAGAGGCATCACACAGACGTTGCTAACCCTTTAAGACTCTGCTTAATTCATCTTTTGAAGAACCCCATGGTGTAGCTTCTCGGAAACATCACTGAAGGTAGCTTATTCTTCATTTTGCAGGTATGAGGCAAGAAATATCGTGTGAATAGCAGTGTGCGATTTCCACTGATCTATGATATGTGGATGATATTTCAAGCGGTGACGGCTAGAACCGCGACGCCGGCATCAGATCAAACAGTTCTTTAGAGCACTCCCCGTTGTAAATGCGATAAAATATACAGAGAGATCCAACGTCTCTGCATATGTTGAGCGGCTCTAGGTGTTTGGTGAGCTTATGGGATTGTCGACAATTCTTACTGCTCTACTGCGGCTGTAATTTTTTATTTCGCTTTTCTACGTAATTTAGCTTACTTGTAAATCCAGACAAAGAATCAGATATAGGTTTTTGAACTACATTTTGCTGTAGCTCCTTGTTACCAGGATCGTAATCAGAACGCAGTGGAAGCAGACTCTTAATGTGCTAATAAATTATACTTATGGTGCTCCGACTGTCGAGAGCCGGAGGCGGAAGGTACAGCATTAAAAGGTCATCAGGAGATAATATTCTGTACTTATCTACCTAAGTACGTATAAGTAGGTATACCTAATACTATGTAGGATCTGCATTATATTCCGCCTTGTGCATTTGTGTGGAGATGCATTGAAAAGTCGGCGAAAAAAATCAATTGATCTATAGGAAACAGATTCACAAGTATGTGGGTAGTATAGTAGTAGTATATATTTTTATTATTATCAATAGTAAATATTTTTTCAATTCTTTTGAATTGGTCCCAATGTTAAAGTTATTTTTTGACGGGCAAGTGCCTTTATTAACTAAACAAAATACGAGCTAAAACTAAAACTACAAATACAGTTAGACTGCCCATAGACCGTTGAAGGTCTAAAGACAATCCAAATGCTCAAGCCCACTACCAGTTGGCAGCGTACCCAGCATGCTGGCGGCATTACCACGTTTAATGGCAATGCTTATGCGTTGAGCCAGAAATAAAGTTATTCATAAATACTTACAATTATTGGCTTAGGAGCGATGGTGGCGGAGCGGTATATAGCATGTGCGCTTTACAATCTGACTGCACCAGGATTGATCCTTAGCCCAGCACCAATGACTTATTTAGTATCTAAATAAATTATGTGCAGTTTCGATGCCATCGCTCAAAAACGGTGAAGGAAAGAAATATAAAAATATATATTTTATTTCCTGTCCATTCGCACAATTTGCATTGTGCGGAACTCAAAATATAAACTTGGACCAAGTATATATTTTGAGTTATTTCCAATAGTAATAAATGCAAAAGTGTGTTTAGATGTGTTTGTAACCGCTCAAGTAACGTAACTACATCAACGTAACTCCCTTCCGAAGAATATCTGGTAAAGCCTCGAGGCGTAGGTTATAGATAAACAAACCAATTAAATTATGAACAAGTCTGAAGGAATTTCTTTCGATGTCGAGACATCGCTGCTCAAGTTTGCATGTTGTTCAAGTTTGTATGTTGTTTTTATAGGTACATTGCGTGTAGTGCGAGGGTTTTCCCTCGGATGCCATAATTGTAAGGCGTGACTTTGAAATAGTAATCAGCATGCAGCAGCCGTGACATTGTACGCCTTCAAGGCTAAGGTTGTTGTCCTCAATCTACCTATATTTATTACTAGCGACCCGCCCGCCCGGCTTCGCACGGGTGTAATTTACGTGCAACACCGGGGCGGGTAGCTAGTTATATATATAAACCTTCCTTGAAAATGTATCTAACTGATGGTGAAAACCGCATCTAAATCCGTTGCGTGGTTGAGGAGGAGTTAGCGGCCATACAGACATACAGACAGACATACAGACAGACGCAGATAGCGCCTTCAATTTATACTATGTAGAGATAGAGATTCTTCAATGCCGCCAAGAAACCTAAATTTTATCACATGGTTTTCTCGTACCTACTTTTGATGTGAAACATCTATTGTCGCGCCTTGGCAGTAAAACCGACTCGTGTGCCGTGACGGCAAGTGACATGACGCTCTCTTATGCCGTTACGTTTCACATCTGCTGCAAATGTCCGTGGTCGCAGGACTCACAGGTAGACAAGATGACGGATGGCTATAGAAATGTCATTAAAAAAAAAAATGTATCTATGAAGATGTGTATAAATTATCTTTAAAAAAAAACACAATACCCAAACATTCTAAGTTAATATGCCACTATAATGAATCCTGGTGCCGTCAGATTGTGCAGCGCACATGTTACCGCTCGAATACCATCGCTCCTAAGCCAATAACTGTAAGTAATTATGAATAAATTTAACAATGGGACCAATACTGAAAAATTACAAAAAAAATTGCTGTTCCATACTTACTTGTGAATCTGTTATCCTATAGATCAGCTGATTTTTTTCGCCGATACTAACAATCTTTTCAACGCATCTCCACACAAATACACAAGCCGGAATATAATGCAGATCCTACATAGCATTAGATACGCACTTAGGAAGATAAGTACAAAATAATACAAAATAACATTTTTCCATGGATTTTGAAGACGGGCGGGAAATATATTTTATTATCAAACTAAGATTTAAAATTTTCTAAATTTATTTTGTATTTGCAGTTTGCTGCAATTTTTATTTACTTTACGAATGTTAAGCGACGTCATTTAATTGTAGTTTTTAGAGCAAAACAGACACTTGGAAAAAGTATCCACGGATTCTACGGCAAACAAAACAAACGCTTAATTCGACGGAACAATAGACTAAGCATTGGTTAGCCCACAAACCCGACACTGATTGTCGATAAGCAGAGCGCTTCGTTCTCATAGCAGGCGGCTACATTCATCAAATATTTAAAGCCTAGGTATACTTATATATAGTCTATAGAACATACAAATGTCGTACGTATAATGGTAACTTTAGGGACTAAGAAGCGCTTTTATTCTACTTGTTTTGATGCGAACTGCTCGTAGAGAGTAGCGGGCAGTCGCGGGTGAAACCGCGGGGCACAGCTAGCCCTAAAACTGCCCCCAGAACCACCGGAAGATGGACAGCAGCGTCATATTATAGTATACACGGTGAACGCACTGCGATCCCCAAGGCGCCTGCCAAGCGTGGGGATTATGGCAAACACCACGGTTTCTTCTAGGCAAGCGTGCTCCATCGTAGACCGCATCGTCTCTTAACATCAGGCGAGATGGCGGCCAAGCGCAAGTGTATATACTATTAAAAAAAAAAAAAAAACCTCTAAGAGGGAGGCCTTTGTCCTTTTAATGGCTGCTGATATGTAGGTATCTATTATCTAATCTGTCAAGGATAAATCAAGATAAGGCAGTTATTATATGAGTTATTAAGCCGGTCTATTGTCGGCTCTACACGGCGTGGCGCTTCCATATTATTTATGCCAAGTGCCTCGCATGCACGGGAGCAAATAAAATAAAGCGCATGGTCACAAAATGTGGCAAAGTGTTGACACCGGCGAGTTGATGTGGGAGATTGGGTGTAAAATTATTACACCTAATGCGTTGTTTTGATGCGTTGTCTGAACGGGTGTTCCCCGATGGTTACAATCTGGGTGTCTTCAAATCACGTGAAAATCGGTTTCTTCTAGACAAGCGTGCTCCAACGTAGATTGAATCATTGCTTGACATCAGGCGTGATGGCGGTCAAACGCAAGCCTATTATTTATAAAAAAATGCGGTTTTTTATGTCGCTCAGTGACGAGACGAGAAAGTCGCTCGGCTGATGGTAAGCGTCACAGTCCAAATGACCGATCTCGCGATCCATTATGTATGAGGACAGATCTTTTTTTCTCGGCTATAGCAACGTTGTAACAGAGTGGTAGAAGTTCTGGGTGGCACTGAACTGAGTAAAGCGTGACGCATACCATCAGACGAGTGATTTTCTCGTCCCGTCACTCAATTGCTTAAAAAACCGCAGGACGCAGCGTATTATAACTTTACACATTATCATTAATTTTTCTCGAATTTTGCATTTTTGTTTTACTTGTTGTTCACTTTGATTAGTAATCTACTAAACTGACTGACTGACTCATCACGAACTCTCGAAAACTACTTCACTACAACGTTGACATTTTTTTCAGGTAGAATCCTTATCCCCATAAGATGTAGAGGTTCGCAAAAAATATCTTTTTGAAAAAGCCGAAAAATATATGCTTCTAAGCTGACCCGTTCTCCTGTTCTGCGCAATTTTCTTAATTTTTCTTCTCGTAAGAACCTTCTACAAAGTTAGGAGAACTTAAAAAAATATCATAAAATCGGCTTAAGTCGTTCTTAAGTTATAGCGTGACTAAGGTAAATAGGGATTAATTTTTTTATATGTACATATAATACCTATAGATAAAGCTCGACTCGTTGCGAGAGGTTTCAGTCAACGGCAAGGCGTTGATTACTTTGATACATTTTCACCAGTGATCAGACACAGTTCTTTGAGAGCACTGATAGCTTTTCCAGCTAGAGAGGGATTGAATATTGATCAAATAGATGTAAAGACGGCGTTCCTATAAATGGAGATTTAAGTGAAGTCGTCTATATGAAACTACCGGAAGAGTTTCAGGTAAAAGGTAAAGAAGATTACGTCTGCCTTTTACAAAAATCATTATACTGCGTAAGTCGAAAGTTAACATGAAAGTCTACGCGTACGAAGTCTCGGGCAACAGCCAGTCAGCGCCAGCCCTAGCCTTTGATCAGGGTAGAGCAAGATTGTCTTTCGGCGCGTTTCGGCGGAATCGATTCCGAGATAAAAAGTATTCCATGTGCTAATCCAGGATATAAACTATTTTCATATCAAAACTTTATGCTGTCTACGTACAATACAAGTGTGCACCGACCCCACCGCTTGCCACACCGCGCCCCTGGGCCAAGGCGAGAAGCTCCATAATTTTTTCAGCTAGATTTTTTTTGCTTTGCGCATTTTCGTGCCTCATACTTACTGGTGCCTAGAGCGACCGCTCCTCTCTCACTACCCCAGGGCTGGCATTGCAGCCAGTACACCTATATACCTACAAGTGACAAAACCAGTGACATACCACTGAACGAGACTGGACTCGACGAGAATCTTTTTTAACCATTTTGCGGCAAATGTCATTCACATGTAAGAGTTCATTTACTTTCATGGCTTATGAGCGTTTGCTCAAATTGGTTTTATTTATGAGCAATGACTTTACGACTGTTTTATTAGAAGAGCGTGTCGAAAAATAATGTGTCTGGTATATCAATAGAAATTGGACTATATCATATCTATCATAAACCGGAACGCATTTCCCTTCAAACCTTGCGAAATTTTAACCGACTTTCCAAGAAGTAGGGTAATGTTTTTCGGTTGTGTGTAAGCATGATGTATGTTTCTGGGTTCCTGTAGTATCTTCTGTAGCCTAAAAGGCTTGACCAATTTTGACGAGTGAGGTGTCGTTGGATCCCTTTCAGAAAAGGAACAGTGATTTTACGAACCAGAATGGCGTTCCGGTGCGTCCCGGTTCATTTTGAGCACTGTATACAAACGCACTCACAAAGTGCTTGAATTTTTGTGTGTCTGTGTAAAAATGCTTTCGAAAATTCTGATTTAGAATGGGTTGTCTAAATTATCTTTCAATAATTACATGATATTTGGTGGACCTCAATGTGTGTAATTTTTAATCTTTCGCGATTTAAACACCATGTTTTAAATGTTTATCGACACTTGGAAGGAAATTAGGGAGATCTTTGCCCAGTAGTATGGTATGGGTTAAAAAAACGGGACTTATCGCGCATTATTTTATTTAGGCAAAAAATGTTTGCTTTTTCGTATTCTTCTACCCTTTCATTTGATTCTCATATAATGATGGTAGATAAAAAAAATGTCGCTTTCATGAATATGATATGAATATATTGAATTAAGTGTGACGACATATATTTTTTTTATAAAGCTTTGTCATAGAGCTTAAAAACAAAAAATATACGATTTTAAAGTATGTGTAGCGTAGTTCCTTTCCTTTTTTTCTATATGTCAAAACGAAGCTTATAAAAATAGATGATAATGAATACAATTTAAACCAGAAATCATTAATGCAACATAAAAACAGAATTTAATTAGCCTGTGTCAGTCGCGCCCTGATTTATTACCTCCTACGACAATTCAATGCCATTTTTTCGCATTGTATCATAGTCTTCATGCTTGTAGGTACCTAAAAATAATCTCTTTAACAATTGTTATGCCTATTCCACACAAACTACGGTATGCTAAGCTATGTTAAGTAACAACTGGAAAACCCTAAGATGCAAATCGATGCAATAGGCCTGTGTCCTAATGTTTTTATTACCTCATTAAAAACTGATCATAAATAGAGAAAAACGAAAACAAAAAAGAAATATATTCAATAATAAATAAGTTATAAGAAATATTAATGTCATGATAATATGATCAGAGCACATTTTTCAAAAGCAGACAGCCATATCATATTTTTTTTTTTAATGTGCGAGCGACACGCTACACATGGTATTCTGGCCCTTAACACACTGTCATCAGGACAGGGATTACATCTCTTGCGATAAAAAAAAATACAATTACTGAAATATAAAAAAAAATAAGATCCGTCTTTCTTGAAAGTTCAGTAAACGGGATTTATCCCCTAATTTTCTACCCTTAGAGTTGGACTACTTTGTAAGGTACCTAATCAATTTAAATAGGACCACAATCGAAACCTTTTTCAATCAAAAAAATATTACTGAAATCGGTTTACAATCGGCAAAGTACACAAATACACAAATAATACAGTCGAATAGAAAACATCCTCTTTTGAAGTCGGTTGAAATATAATATTTGATCGAACCTTTAATTTCTTTGGACCGAATGAAGTGACGTCTAAGAGTTTACAGTGGGACAAATCGTTTAAACTAATTTATGTTTGTTAAACGATAACTTGAGTATCATTTGATCTTGAAATTTTGTAGGCAAGTAAAAAGTAAAAATTATATTTATCTACTAGAACGTAAATATAATTTTTAAGTTCATATATGCGTTAATCCGAAGCAGGGTTTATAAAGATATTAAAATAACAAAGTTATAAAATACCGTTGGTTAAAGGAAAGAGTTCCTAATGAATCCGAAATGACTTATTTTGAAGATTGTCAGTTGATTGTTGTAGCCGTTAACTGTCATATTTTTCAATCAAGATCATGGTAGGTAGGAAACCTATGGAGTGGGTGTACCCCCTTTAGGGTATATATAAAATCCTTGGTGTACCCACAGATCCTGTGGGGTGTACCTAAGTGTAGGGCACAGAATTATTTTTTTGTTTACATTTAGAACGGCTGTCAAGGCATTTTTGTAAAAAAAAAATTTAGGCAGTTGCCCCATATATTATAAACGAAACGTCAGTCATTCGAAATCAGTTAGCAACTGTGATGCGGAGTTCGCCGCGTTGATCTAAATAAGAATATAATATGTTCATTCAAATTATCTTTATTCATATCAATGCCTGTTAACAGATTTTTATTCTCATATCCGTTCTATTTACTTCTCTTTTCTGTGGTGTAGGCAAAGTACAAGCTTGAATATTGTGAGGTATCAGTTCGGGGTGAACTACTA
Source organism: Agriopis marginaria (assembly GCA_932305915.1). Lineage (NCBI taxonomy): Eukaryota > Metazoa > Arthropoda > Insecta > Lepidoptera > Geometridae > Agriopis > Agriopis marginaria. The sequence goes on from OW029932.1 coordinate 6,324,953, forward strand.
GTTATTTCCTAAATGAAATAGGTTCGCAAGTCTGTGACGCATGCTTACATCTAACAAGCCTGACGTAATCTATTCAAGCTGCATTTCGCTATAAACCAGTGTTTTGGGATTTCAGGAATTTCGTACGCTTAGCCTCGTAAACCTGGGAATCCGGTTACACTCACAAAGAAAATAGGGTCTAATGTAATACATGCGATATTGTTTTACAAATTGTACTCGTATTTTGAGTATAGTTTGGGGTTTGTAGAGAAAGCTGGCTTTTATGCCGTACGTAACAATAGATTGAAATAATGGTGCAAGTACTTTTAGTTTTACTTTTTTAGGGTTCCGTTACCAAAGGGTAAAAACTGGACCCTATTTAAGCCTACGGTGTCTGCCTGTCTGTCTGTCTGTCCTACCTTTAAACAGCTTTATCTTTAGAACCGTTATAAACAGTCAGTTGAAATTTTCACAGAATATGTAATGTTACGGTGGTTTAACTAAGAAAGAATAAAAAAATTATAAAGTAAAAACAAAAGTCCTTATATTGAATTAAATTACCAGTTATAACTTGGTAATTAACAGAAATCACCGACCCGCACTTGGCCATTATTTATCATTTGTTTTACTTTAGAGTGTGTACTATATAATCATGCCAAGTTTGATGCTTGTACGTATTACCCATTTTTACATTAGAGCCTATACAAAAATACGTTTGTTGTATGGGGACATTCCTTTCTTTTTGACTTTTTTATTATTTATTACATATTCTGTGAAAATTTCAACTGGCTATCTATTATGGTTCTAAAGATACAGCCGTTTAAAGGTAGGACGGACGAATAGACAGACGGACAGACACCGTAGCCTTAGTCCTATATTTAAAGGCAAGGGAAAGCGAGAAGATATCGACGCGTATAGACCAGTGTCCATAATACCGGCTATAGCTAAGGTGTTCGAGAACGGTTTAAGTTCCAGGATCGTAGCTTATTTAACGGAAACCAACGCCCTCTCAGAGCGTCAATACGCGTATCGTGAAGGGCGATCTACAACATCCTTAACTCGCGAGGTGGTCCGGCGCGTGTTGGCTGCTCGCGAGCGCAAACAGCAAGTGTCCTGTGCTGCGACTTATCCAAGGCCTTTGACGTCGCGGACCACGAAACACTCAGTTTGAAACTCGAACACTACGGCATAGTCGGTAAATCATTTAAAGTACTTACGGACATGATGCGGGGGCGCTCTCAGGTAGTCGACGCTGGGGATGGCTGTAATAAGTCGGACCCGCTGTCGGCAACCATGGGTGTCGCACAGGGATCGTCGGTCTCGAACATAATGTTCTCCCTCCTGTTGAACGACTTGCCTGATGCCGTCACGGGCGCTGACATTTTTATGTACGCGGACGACGTGGCGGCCATCATTACGGCACCTAACATGGACCAGTTAGAGGAGAACATAAATAAGGTAATGTCTAGCCTCGGCGGGTGGTTTCGTGGCAATGGCCTGGCGTTAAACTTAAAAAAAACACATTTTATTCACTTCTGTCTCTCAGGTCATGCCACGAAACCACTAAAAGTCATGTTAAATGGCGTCAGGGTTGGACAGGTAGAAAGCACTACATTTCTCGGGTTCGAAATAGACCGGTGCATGACGTGGGAGCGCCATATCGACAAGGTGTGCGGCAAAGTAAATAGTGCGTCCTTCGCACTCAGGCGGGTGTCCCGAGTGGTGTCCGCGGAGGTGTCTCGCGCGTGTTACTTCGCCACGGTGCACTCGAGGTTGCAGTACGGTGCCGAGCTGTATGCGCGCGCTGCCGACTGGGAGCGCGCCTTCCGAGCGCAGAAACGGGCTGTTCGTACCATCGTGGGCGTGTCGCGATCCACTTCTGCGAGACCCTATTTTAAAGAGCTCGGTATACTCACATTACCTGCCATTCTGATTTTCCAGGTGGCAGTGTATGTGAGGAATAACCTGGACCTGTATAGCAAACGAGGAGAGAAGCACTCTTGCTGCATCCGGAACGCCAACAAGCTGGTCGGTATCCCACGCTCCCTCACGAAATCCAGTAAACTGACCCACGTTATGGGCCCGGAGGTATACAACATGTTGCCGGATTCAGTAACAACTGCTCCAAGTGCGAGCTGTTTTAAAAGCAGACTCAAGCGCTGGCTTATCGAGCAAACATTCTATGACTTCAATGAGTTCATAGCTAAATAAAATAATATTATAATAAATAAAATAATTAATATAATTAATAATAATACATAATGTATAGAATTTTTTAATACCATTGACGTGTAAATTTATAATTATGAATAAATGACTTTGACTTTGACTTTGACTTAGTAATAGGGTCCCGTATTTACCCTTTGGGTACGGAACCCTAAAAATCATAAATACTAAAGCTGCCTTTTCCTTTGTCTATGTTTGTTAACTTCCATAACTAAACGGCTTAAATGATCCTGATAATATAAAATGATAATATTTCCATGAAAGTAGTATGCATTATGAAGAGGAATTAGAAATACTTTTTATCCCGGAAAATGTGAAAAAGCTGTTGAACTCAGCTAGTATAAAAAAGTTAAAACTCAGTTAGTGTAAACAGTACTAGAGTGCTTAATTTACTAAAAAAATACAATTTTAACTGAGAGCACTTCGTTCCAGTTTGTTGAATGTAACATTTAATTTATGTTTATGAACCCGGCCGACATGCATAACAACTTTTGTGAAATAAGTATTGGTTTCGTTGCCATTTTTTACGCGTTATAAATTGAACCAGCATATTGCATGTGCTGCCATTTATCTAGCTCAACGTACAAGCCGCGCATGCTGTTGGCATGCTGGGTACGCTACTGGTACTGGTTGATAATTTCGATTGTCTCTGGACCTTCAACGGTCTATGGGAAATTCAACCTTTATTGTAATAGTTTATATATTTTAGTGTTAGTTTGTTATTATCGTTTAGTAAATTTATTGTTCATTTAAAAAATATTATATTTATATAATTTATTTCGTTAAATCATTAAATCGGTATAGCCCTTTTGGAGTAAAATGGTTAAACAAATGGGAACCTACTTCTAACCTCAAACGCATAGGTATACAATACACAACAGAAAACATTTTTTTTTATTTTTATTTAATTAGAACAGCTGTCAAGGCTTTTTTGTTTTTTCCTTCTTATTTCCGTTCTATTTACTTCTCTTTTCTGTGCAATACACCACAGAAAAGAAAAAAAATCGTTCAACGGATCGGAGAAACCTTCTCCGTTCTGTCGTGAATGACAATAATAACTTACATTACCTCCGTGTGTTGTTTCTTTTTTCCTCGTGAAAGATTTTTGGCATCGCACGTCTTGTGCGCATTTGCCAGTGTTAAGTATCAAAATATTTTCAAGTTTTACAAAATATAGTCAAACAAGTCATAGTCACAGTCCTGCAAAGTATATCACGGTCAAGTCCAAGTCATGCGTTAGTAAAACGGTGGTCACTTTACTAGAGGCGTCTATGGAGTTTTGGAAACATCACGAAAAGACATGTCATGTTTTACCTATTTAGAAATTATAACCTAAACGTAGTAATAACAGCTCAATAGTTTCATCTCGATAAATAATTTCCCCAACCACTTCAATAACACTTCATCAAAGAATAATTCAACCACTATTACACATTAGCACTAGAAATAACAAGGTTAGTAAAAAATAATTCACCCGTTACACAAAGAGGCTTTATGTTTTTTCACGTTGGCGCCAAAAATCCCTCGTTGAGCTTGCTTTTGGAGTATTCTCCCGCAGCACGGGCAGTAGAAAAAAAATCCACGGGGGAAGATAAAAATCCTTTCCCGTTGTAATTTTTGTCTACCTTACAATCCGAGCACCTTATAGTAGGTAATGTGTGACCATCATCATAGGTACTTTTATTATAACAGTGTAAAAAGTACGTTTGTTGGTTTGTTTGTTCTTCTTTCATGCAGCAACTGAGCAACGAATCGACTTGATTTTTTGTTTACTTATTATAGTTGAAGGATCAGAGATTAAAATCGGATAATTTATACCGAAAAAAAACGAGATTTTACGCAGATAAACGGCAGGCCTGAGATAGAAGATACTCACACAAAAATTAAACAATAAAAACATCACGTGTTCACTTTTCTCCACCAAATCCAAAGCTTTCTCCAAAGGTGGTAATAAAGTGTGTATATTCACTTCTAAATGTACATACATTTCATCATTACATAATTATATTATGAGTGCAGAGTGGTCGCATCCTACGTCTGTCAAAATCGATTAATTAATTAGAATCGAGACGTCGTCGTTGCGGCGTTAATCGAGATCGAGTCGGGCGCTATCGGTATAATTCGGTTAAGATCGTTAAGTTATTGGAGACGGGTTCAATATACTCTGTGACGGAGGAACAGTGCAGTAAAGGAATACTTCTCTTCATATTCTACGTATTTTGCAAATAACTCGTATTGAAATGAAAGCATTGGCTCCCGTCACACTATCTACTCTCTAATTCGGGAGCTTCTGGGATTTAATTAGGGCTTATTATTTAGTATCCTTTTCGAAAGTAAGGGGGCGTCCATTAATTACGTGAGGTGATTTTGGCTATGTTTCGACCCCCTCCCCCCTTGGTGAGATGTTGTGAGATTTGGCTTGACAAAATGCGTTTTTTTGTGTAAATGCGTTAATCTGTAATACGTTGTGTAAGATTTAGCAATATTTTAGTGGAGAAACATGTTTTACTTTATTTAATCCAGCTTCCCGAAACTGTACACTCTTTCTTGCGAAAAAAATACGTGATATTTGTCAAGACCCCCTCCTCACCCGCACGTGAGATTAGGCTCCCCCCCCCCTCCCCCCAAACACCTGACATAATTAATGGACGCCCCCTAATTCGAAAGTAATATGTTTGTTATAAGCTTTTATGTTTGTATGGGTCAAATCTTCCAACTGAATTTTAAAACAGTTATCCCTAACCGATTGTGCTGAAATTTTGCACACACGTTTAGTTTGGTCCGGCAATGCATGGTTAGCTAAGTTCCATTATTCTAAATCCAACATGGCAGAATATGGCAGACCAGGGGCCTTGTTATGGATCTTTGATCGGTATTACAATTGGTAAAATTTTGACATTTGAAAGGGGTTATGGAAAGAAAAAGGATCAGTTATTGATGTCACACTACATTCAATGTGGAGGATACCTAAAAGCTTGACTTATTTTTTATTAATAAGTTTATTTGTTTTTTATGGCGCGCTCTAACTCCAAACCCCAGTGTGTGGGATCAAATCCCAATAATGAACTTGCCGGTAAAGAAAAAATCATGTGGAAACCATAGCATTGTGGTAGGGTACTTTCTAGTAGGTACCCCCCTCACCACCCTCAAGCGGCTCGTATGGAACAGCTGATTTTATTCCACGATTTCTCATAGTAAAAGTGGTTCATAACGATGAGTACAATGACCTCCTTTCGGCTTAGTACAGTCTATATGCGTAACCCTGTAAGGCCTCTATCGAATATTACGATTATGTATAAATGTTTCTGCTGCTGCATGCATACAGTTGAGATTAGAAGTGCAAATTGTCGCACAATGGTCATCACCACCATACTGGCTCGAGCGCACAACAATGCCCCATATGCTCGCGGACAATAGGCCAATAAAAACATACTGCCGAGAATATTGCTCTTACAAACATAGCCGTTTTAAAGCTACGCTAAATGTAACCATGGATTATTACAATTTAAACTAATATTATAAATGCTAAAGTGTATTTGTTCCATGGTTTGTTGGGTTGTTTGTTCCTATTTCACGCAGCAACATTGCATCAGATCGAAATTTTTTGCACGTTTGCACAGAGATAGTGGGATGTGATATAGTGGATAGAGATAGTGGGACGTTGGCCGTAAACTGATTCAGGGTACTTTTTATCCAGGATTAAAAAAATACTGAATCAAGATTTTTTTTAATGTACGATTCCCGAGTGTGTTTTCATGCGGGTGAAATCGCGGGGCGCAGCGAAAGCCGTAAATGTGTTAGAGGAAGCGGTTATGTCTCATCATCATCATTTCAGCCATAGGACGTCCACTGCTGGACAATGGACTTAAGCCTCCCTCGTCGATCTCCACAAAGCCTGCATCCGGTTTTAATTCAATTCTTTATTTGCTAGTATAAGGGTAACATTGTCTTATATTAGGATTGTACAGCCAAAACAACCTGAAATCAGGCATGCAAATAATATATATCTAATAATGCAGGCATGTAATTATATCTATTATGTAAAAAAAAACGACTGCACTAACTGAAAGCTTTTTATTTTATTTTAAACAACATACGAGATACGATACGACAGACGTCCTGGCCAAATAAAAAAAAATACATGTGTGAACGTTCTGTGAATTGTTTTCTTTGTTATGCTCTGAGATGGTAATAACTCAAACTGATTCAAACATCTTTTCTTCTTGTACTTTTTTTTTTCGATCTTCAGATGTTTATATTATTGTGATTATGTTTTTAGTTCATACAAAAATCACATAGAAAAAAGGACGATCACTTTTTCCCGAATTTGAGAGTTTTATGGGAAACTTTAATTTTTTTTCTCTACAACAAAAACTTAAATTTGACTATTAATCACAAATATTTTAAAAACAAAAATTGGTAAATCATCCCAGCAGTGCTCAAGTGATGCGACTACTAATATAAGCATTAATTCGTTTTTGTTTATAATATACTTAGAAGACGATTGTTTCGGGATATAATGGATAGATCTTGAATCAGTATTATAGCTATGTGTAACTATTTTAATTTATACTTGTAGTCATGTGAGCTGCCTTTGAGCAATCAAAAAAATTCTAGGCACTACGGCTGTCTACTCATTTTACCGATATACAAACTTACTTACCTACCCTTTTCATATGAATTACATTAGATACATTCTCTCAAAATAAAATCGGCACTTATTTTTGCAGTCGTAGTCGCTCAGAACCCAAATATAATATTTAGCGGTTCTTACAATAGAACCGCTTTATTTATATCACGTTCTGTATTCAATACTGTTGATATATCAAACCTATCTTCGCGTATAACAGCCATCCAACCATCCGTGGCGGGGTGAATCGCACAATTCTTGGCACCCGCGACTGCCCCCGACCGTACAATGCCTCGATTTGGGCCGAGAGCTACCAACGAAAATAGACTTAGCGAAAAATCGATACTAAGGTGCCGAAGTCGCGTACTCAGCGGCTCTTTAAAATTGTGTCAAGTTCTGTCACTTTAAGCGTGCACGGTTTAAGGTTACCTACTCCTATAATGAGCGGCGGAGGCTGCTCGAGTTCGTTTAGGTTGGCAATGATCACTGTCGTGATCAATTTATTCTTTCCAATAACAAAGTAACTTAAAAAATAAAATAATATATAGATAATTATATATAAGGATAAGCCAGGATTCTTGGCTTACTGTATTCCATAATTATATAAGAGGATAAGCCAGAATTCTTGGCTTACTGTATTCAATCTTAAATAATGCTAAATTACTTTCCTATATTAAATACTAAGTAGGTGCTTACCTACTTCTCAGACGTACGCATCAATCCCTCTAGAGCTAGTAGTGCCCTGCTTCTCAAAAACCCTAGTCACAGCACTTCGTTTGTAGGCGACTCTTTTAGAGTTAAAGCAGTGTGACTATGGAATGAAATCCCTCTAATTATTCGGCAAGCGCCATCAAAAGCTGTTTTTAAGCGACTTTTACGTGAACTCTATTTAAAAGCATCAGTGTCTAGTGTCTAACTACGTATTTATAATCACTCATATATAATATACTAGCTCTTGCCCCTCGACTTCGTACGCGTAGACTTTCATATGATATTTCAACCCTCTTTTGCCCCCCTTAATTCATTCCTTTCGCAAAATCCTTTCATATCAGAAGTAATTTATACTTGCCAAATTTCAGCTTCGTAATTACAAATATGTCAATAAAAAATTTTAACCCCCATTTTCCCTCTTTAATCCGTTTTTTCGGGAAAAAAATATCCAGTATTTATTTTATTTTAAACCATTAATCTGAATACCAAATTTTATGTCCCTAACTTCAAAAACAAAGGACTTTCATACAAACTTTCAACCTCCATTTGCCCCCCTTAATTCGGCCCTTTCGCAAAATCCTTTCTTAGCGGACCTCTACACTCCATAAGGAATCTACCTGCCAAATTTCAGCTTCGTAGGTCAAGTAGTTTTCGAGATTTCCTGTTTAATGAGTGAGTGAATGAGTAGATGAATTTCGCTTTTAAATATATATAGACTAGTTTTTTGGGCGCGGCTTCGCTCGCGACGTACAAGCATTTTTTTATTTAAGAAAAAACCCACACTCACACCCACACTAACACGCGCACCCACACATGCACCCGCACTCGCATCCCGCACTCACCCTCGCGCTTACACCCGCGCTCACACCGCGTTCACACCCGCGCTCACACCCGCACCCACACTCACTTTGTTCGTTGGTTTACTAGTTTTTTGCCTTTTCAAATACCTATTCAATATATTTTTATTTTTCTTGTAGTTTTTTTTTATGTATTTTATTTTTCTATACGTGCACCCAATTTCAGCATAATAGACCTTAAGTCTCTAAAATGAAAGACCTTTACATCGAGATAAACAGACAAACGAATACAGCATAACTATGAAAATTCCGTTTTGCCACCTAAAAAACATAATAATATAATAGATAGATACATAGAAACTCTTTATTGTGTACACCAGAAATAAAAATTACAACACGATAGAAAACACTTACGAGCTAGTGCCATAAGTGGCGGCCTTATCGCTAAAAGCGATCTCTTCCAGGCAACCATTGGATGGAAAGAATTTACGTAACAGAATCGACGGGCATAATTTTAATGCTGTCAGAATGGAGGGAAATCAAACCATCAAAATTATCAGTGTCACTCTAGAATCCTAATCTTCGGAGTCCGATTGGCTAATTATCCTGGGAGTTCGTCCCGATAGCGAGTGAATTTTGAGGTTCAATGGAAGTTTGTCAAAGGCGGGCCGATCATTAATCAGGGGGATGGCCGATCGATCATACTTTACACTGATTCACACCTTCCTGTGGGACATATTTGCTTAATTTATGTAGAGAATCGCGATCAAAGAGCACCGTAAAGAAATAACATCCATTTCGAAATGTATAATTTTTACCTTATTTTGTATCTGCTGAAGATTCGAAGGTAAACATTTTATGATTATAAGCCTCCTTCCTCCGAGAAGGTATCAGAGTCTATGGGAACATAAACATCTGAACAGACTAGACGTGGGTCAGTTTGATAGCCTACTGGCTGAACCCGATTCGGACGCACCCAAGGAGCTGTTCGGATATGTGAGTCACCTAAAATGAACATCGACCTTTTTTATCGGCAAGTGCATTTATCATCATTATGAACAATTATTACTATGGGACCAACCCTGAAAACGCGAAAAAATATCTGCTGTTCAATAAATTTTGTCAAGTGACCTTTTATATGGAACAGCTGATCGCTATTTCAGGGTTGGTCCCATAGTAATAATTGTTCATAATGATGACATAACAGACCCATTTCGACTTAATACACTCTTTCCGCGTTACCATGTGTGTTTATTTGTGAGTTTGTATATTTGTTCAAATGCAAAATTTATGCAAAAGTTGTTCATAATGATGGGTATTATGGACCCCTTTCGAATTAGTACATCCTTTCCGCGTAACCCAGTATGAACGCCGATGTTCCCGTGCATTCTGAGAACTTCGCTTTGCGTGGTCATTTAGTGATATGCTGTGATTCACAAAGTTCTGGAACCATATTTTCAAGAAAAATGAGCGGTAACGAACACCCAAAGCAAACATGTTCGAAAACCCTGACCTACCTCTCACCTTAACCACGCGCAGTGAATAGGCGTAGTTTGCAATTATAATGATCTCACGAGAAGCATGGCTAATGCAGCAGAAACTCAATTAAGTGAAGCAGCGAGCTTATGAATAGTTTAGCTCTGGCACTGAATTTTTGGTACGGATATCAAATAGTTACCAATTCCAATACCTAAACCAATAACTCAACATCTTCTCGTCCAAGATACCGCAGTGCCTAAAGACAAGGGTCTTTGAACAGTGTGTGTTACCAGTGATGACATATGGTACTGAGACGTGGTCCCTAACTGTTGGCCTTTTGGAAAAACTTAGAGTCACACAGCGGGCAATGGAGAGAGCTATGCTCGGAGTTTCTTTGCGCGATAAGATCCGAAAAGTGGATATGCGCCAAAGAACCAAAGTCACCGACATAGCTGTTAAAATCTGCAAGTTGAAGTGGCAATGGGCAGCCCACATCGCTCGAAGAACCGATAACCGATGGGGAAGAAAGGTTCTTGAATGGAGACCACGAACTGGAAGACGCAGCGTAGGTAGGCCTCCCACTAGATGGACCGACGACATAGTGAGAGTCGCTGGCATCCAGTGGATGTAAAAGGCAGGCTGTCGTTCATTGTGGAGGTTAAAGGGGGAGGCCTATGTTCAGCAGTGGACGTCTTCTGGCTGATGATGAAACCAATAGCTAATAGAACTTAGGTTTTTATTTATTTAAGAACTAGCGGTCCGCTCCGGCTCCGCACGGGTATATTTATATAGCCTATATTAATCAGTGATAATGTAGCATTCAAATGGTTAAAGAATTTTTAAAATCGGTCCAGTTCTTTTTGAGCCAATTCGTTACAAACATACATACAAATCTTTCCTCTTTATACTATTGTATGTATGTATAGATGTATAGATAGCCTTGCGTTTGACATGTGCATATCACGCAGAACAGATGGCCGATTGGGCCGAAAGGTCCTCGGATGGAGACCACGGACCAGTAAGCTCAGCGTAGGACGTCAACCCACAAGATGGAGAGACGACCTAAAAGAGAGCGTAAGAAAACGGTGGATGCAGGCAGCTTCCAACCGGCCCTTTTAGAGATCGATGGGGGAGGTATCTTCTAAGTTTGAGTGCTTCATCATCGACCACATCGTCGTTTACCGACAGGCGAGTTGTCAAACACGGACATATCCGCGTTAAAAAAAACTATGTCCAGCGGTGGACATCCTATGGCTGAAATGATGATAATTCAATTGATGTATTAAAAACAGTACAGGCCTCAGTACGTAAGTACTAGTAAAATTTTGCAGCTTTGTTTTGATGCTTAATCAAGTATATACATGATGTAGTGTCTTTAAGTGCCTCATTCATTCAAATTAATTTTATTAATTTATGCAAATTTTTGCGCCGCGCAATCAGTCTATGGCGTTACGCGTAAGCTTTCACATTTATATTATTAAAACCGCATGGAATTCTGAGTTCCAAGCCAACATTAATAAGCCTAATGCAATAACACTGGCGTGAATTACTGTTTCCAGTATTTCCCAGGGTTGCCAGTTTAGAACATTTGTTGTGGCGTTGCTGTCGGCCTCGTTACGAACTTTGAATGTGACACGGTACAGTGCAAGGACCCAATACTGGCGCTTTTACCCTATTGTTCCGAACAAGAACGGCTTTAAAACTCGTTCGAAAGTAATATCTATAAATGTTCAGATTTGGGGTTGTATAATTTTACTGTAGACACAGAATACATATAAGTGCAAGTACAGAACAATAATTCCGCAAAATCATTTAGATAAGTAGCGACTCTTGCTACTTCACAATAAAGTGCAATTCAGGACGTGCGATCGCTAACTACTTTTAGCTATATTAACCTAGAAGGTGCCTCTCTGCGCGTAGTCTCCTATAGTCGCGTAACTCTTGTCACGTTATCTCTGTCAGGTACTTGTAGCTTCATACCTAAAGTGCGATTTGCAAAAGATTCTGAACTACTTTAATTACCATTCGCTTTCCAAATGCCAACCAGATTTGACTTGTTACACATCATTATGACCAACTTTTCCCATGGGACCAACGCGGAAATAACGAATAAAAAATTAGCTATTCCTAAGCTATTCCATAGAAAATTCCATTCACACTCAACGAAATGTATACGATTTCAGGGTTGGTCCCGTCAAAAACTTCTTCGGAATGATGAGAACGATGACCTCCTTTCGGTTTAGTGTCACCGATCCGTGCAACCCTCTAATAATTTTCTTTAGACGAAAGATTTGAAACTACCTAAATGACAAAATGTGGACCAGATTTTGGCTTATTTTCTGGGCATTTCTGTTAGCATCATCATAATCATGAGCCTTTAATTGTGTAATGGTGGACAAGGCCCCTCCTATAGCACTCTACTGAGCACAGTCGAAAGTTGGGGCACATCCAAATTTTTACTACCATTTTAGGAAGGTCATCGCTCCACCTGGCCGCAGGGTGTTCTTGCACTATGTTTACCGTAACGTGGTATCCTCTCTAAAAACCCGTCTACCTCAATCATTTATCGGCAATTTGTGTTAGCGTATATATTTATATACGCATATAGTTAAATGTTCAGTAGCATAATTATAATTTATCATACAACCTCTATTTAGAACGTGCTTGACTTTAGAAATAAATTCCATAAAAAAGCAGACACAATTATAGACAATAGACAAATTTTTATTTATGGAAAAAAACACATTTTTGAAAGTTATAATTGTTTTTCTCCAGAAACTGGTTCCAACTCAGCATAATGCTGGTTGCGAACAACCAGCACTGATCTTCCGTTGGAGCCGCCGGTGATATCACCCATGGCCAACATCGAACAGTACACGAGAAATTAAATAATAACAATAAAACAATTAAAAAAAGTTCAGGCACAAAATATTTGTGCATGCCGTTCAAATGACTTGGACTATATATCTTGTCTAAAAGCATTGCTCATATTACCTATCTAGAAACCTCTCTACGTATAAAACAAAATGAAAACCAGGTTTCCAACGTAACGGTCTGTGTGCCAGAGCCATTTGCCTGTAGGATAGGTCCTCAGGGACCAATTTGAATAAAGTTATTTGACTGAACGTAGAGTATACCAAGCTAGTTAGGTTCTTGAGAAAATGTAACATGTTTGAGAACTATAATCTAAAGAAAACGTTTGTTATTACGTAAGTACAAATGAGTGATCCAAGCAAAGTAAATTTTTCTGATTTTCAGCGTAGTTTTGTTATGATAGAAATTATAGATCTAAAGAATCAACATCTTCAATTGAAAACTCAATTGAAAAGTTCGAGTGCATGTATTGAAGGAAGTCTGGAACTGGCACAATAAAAGTTCTACCGCAACCCGCTGCCCGCAGCTTAAGGCCAGATATGGCAAAAAACGCCAATAGTACACGTCCCGCAAGTAAACTTCCTCGGATCAAGTTTAATGAAAATATCGACTTAATCGCTAATCTCGTCAGCTGTCCCCGACACTCGTTAAAATGTCTTGATGTTTTTTCTGTCCCTTCCATTTTGTCGCCCAGTCTACTGGAAGATATCCTGTTAACTTCTAGCCATCAGAACCATTAACTTCGTTTGTTGTCCTAATTTGTGTCGTACTATTTTCCGACAGTGAAAAAGCAAGGCACGGAGGCTGTAATGTGATCTCCCGCCTGCTTCAATGAGCACGTTAACCCTCGGCTACCGCTCGACGGCACCTCGCACGGGCCTTCGATAAAAAAGGAAAATTAGAACACGACCTATGCCGGTAACGGTCATCATAACCCGACCCTGCCACGCTTCTTTGATAATGACCGCCGACCCCTGTAATGGGAAAAAGTCAAGGCGGCCGATAATGACATGTGACATTTGAATTTAGATATTTTCGTACCCCTGTTTTGTACGACTTCGTGACAACGTGACCTACTGCCATGGAAAGGAATGTAAAAAGTATTTTAAATGCGCGCATTTCATATATGTATAGCTACGTCCAAGCGCGTGGATTAGAAGCTTTCAAAGGATTAACTGGGGCGGACCTCCGCATGGCCGTTTCATTAAAACTTCCTCCGCGCCCGTAACCGCTCTAATTACATTCAACAACAAAATCATTTTCGTGACTCAATTATATTATGAACGTGTAATTTGTGAGTCATCCGTATTTGGGCAGGTAGTCCCGACCGTGACGACGAATTTTCCGGTCTTCCGTTCTCTCAGCCGACAAATTAGCCGCATTGCCGCCGCGCGTCGCGAAACGTTCGTTCGTTTACGTTACAAATTAATTTTGACGCGCGCCGATTCGATTACCGTGGGGTCGATCAAACCCAATTTCCCTCCGATTCATCGAGCCGTAGATCTCATTACGAATTTTAATTTGTTTCAGATTCTTCAACCCGAGCGGAGGAGGCTAGAGCAGATTTCCCAAAATCATTAACATAAACAAATCAAACGAACGACGAAGCGCCTTCAATCGATACAATTAGTAGTTAGCTTATATTTTATAAGTTGCGTATAAGAAAATAAGAAAGTGTTTGAGAGTGTAGGCGAGGAGTGCGAGTGTAGGGTGCATAAGGCGCGCTAATTCTCTCGGTCGGCGTGACAAGTCCAGATGGTGTGGTGGCGGGCCTGAGCACGCGGTCGAGTCGGGAACGCGCGGAGTCGCGCGGCGCGCGCGCCGGCAAGATTGAGGTGGTGGCCGGGTGCGGGTGGGGCAGGCGCGCGCGCGTGCGACCGCTGCACGCGCTGGGCCGCGCGGCCGGCATGTTGGCCTCGCAGCGGTCGCAGTCGTGCAACGAGGAGGGCGCGTTCTTCGGCGCGCGCGCGTTGCGCCGGCCGCGCGGGAAGGGCAGCGGCAGTCCGCCCTGCTAGGGGTACGCCATGTCGCTGCGCAGCCTGCACCGGCGGCTCTCCTCCGCTAATAACACGTGAGTACTCATCTACAGACTTATTTATCTTAGATCACAGATACTGGAATAAACGTTAGCCAGTCAGATGTAAAAAAAAAACGTTCACGAATGTTCAAAAAGTAATTCCTACTTCCTATGGAATGACAAATCACGGATGAAATGTGATTGGTGAAACTTTAACTAAAATTGGGGAAAAGTCACAAAAATTGTTGTTTGAGAATTCAAAGACAATTCCCGTCTGATTTTAAGAAGGTATAAATACTGTTTACATAAGAAAATATTACGTAAGAAGCAGGCCAGCGCACAAACACTATAATTCTATATACCTACAAATACTATATAAGTAACTTAGAGCCAAATCAGCGTCGTGTGCCACTGATCTATCGGGCGTATGTGTTTCAAGTTTTTATTACAAAGACCCCATCATCGTAAACACTTCCTCGATCCCGAGTAGTAAGAGTAAATTGTTAAGCAAAGGTTACGATCACGGTCGTTTTGAAGACGATAGAGACCCACTGGCGACAAGTCATCAAAACGGCGAATGGCGGCCGTCGGGATGTGAATATTCCATTACCGAACCTAAATCCAAAATGTACCGCCGCAAGCTTCTTAAAAATAGAAGAAAAATGGACTTTATGTCGTTGCTTCACAGTACATTGTATCTTGACATTTAGATGTCAAACTGGTGGTTACTCTGACGAATACTATTAGAGATCGTTAATCGTCGTTTGATGGATGTAAATTGGTGTTAGTGTTGCCATTCCGAACGCTGCATGCATTAGGCCATTGAAGCCGTAATGTTATTGCTCTGCATTAGTAAGTATAGGGTTATTTTCTCTATGCGCAGTGGTTTCTGCACAAGTAATTTAATTTTTACAAGCTTTTATTTCCCTGTGGTCTCTTTTAGGTCATCTGTCTATCTCGTCGTCCTACGCTGCGCTTATCGGTCCGTGGTCTCAATTCGAGACCGCAGGGAAACGCAGGATGCAGTCCGCTTCCAACCGGCCCTTCTGGAGATCGATGGGGAAGCCCTATGTCCAGCAGTGGCCGTCCTATGGCTGAAATGATGATGATGATGAAGCTTTTATTTAACTTGCAATGTTTATTTATATGATGATGAATTATTGATCAAAATGGTCAAATGGTTACTGATCTGAAATATTGAAAATCTATAACTAAATAGCTTCTGTGATACTAAACTCCGAATCAAAAACGTGGCTGCTTTCTACATGTTATGTTTTCTAAGCTTTCTTCGGCAGCACTCAGAAACTATAGCTCTAACCTTACCTCACAAAAGGTTGGTGATCAATCACATAAAATGACAGTTCAGACAAGTACAGAAGGGTTGCTGTTTGCCAAGGTCGTGTTTGAACAATGGGCAGTGTCATCAATGTGACGTCACTGCCGAAATATGTCATAATGACGTAAATTATCATGAATTTGATGTTTTTAGAAAAATATATGATTGTTTTGTGGTATATGATTAGGAACATTTTGCATCATCATCATCATTATCAGCCTATCATGTTCCCACTGCTGGGACACAGGCCTTCTCTCAGAAAGACAGAATGGGCCCTAGTCCACCATGCTGGCCCAGTGCGTGTTGGGGAATGTCATATGTCTTTGAACTTTTCTTGGACATACCGGTTTCCCCACGATATTTTTCTTTCACCGTTGTTGAGCGATATCATTGAAACTGTACATTTAAGTAATAAATAAGTCATTGGTGCAGGGCCGTGAATCGAACCGGTTGCCGACAGATTAATTGCCGTCAGATTGTTAAGCGCTCATGCTAACATTGCCAACGCCGCCCACATTTCGCATCGCTTACCCACAAATATAATTTTTGTTACTATAAATACACAAAATTTAAATGTATTTACTTATCATAATATTTATTTAGACATTTTTGACCACGTTAAGAGCTTTACATGGAAATAGGTTTGTTAGTTTGTTTGTTCCTCTTTCACACAAAAACAGAGCAATTGATGGACCTGGTTTTTTTGCATGGGTATAGTTCAAGGGCCGCAGAGTGAAATAAGCTACTTTCATCATCACCATTTTTCATCACTACGCGGGTGCAACCGCGGGGCGCAGCTAGTCACATATAAATTCAATAAATGGCCAAATATGTGATGTACTATTGATTTATGGCATAGGTATATAATTATCACAATCGTATTACGGCCTGTCATCGATGTTCAAGCCTTGTCAAGGATGTCAGTCAGCACGGCGTAATGGAACGATTGGCTTCCATTCCTCGTGAACGCACCGGCGATGAAGGTATGGACCCCGCATTCATCGGACCCGCTGGAGTGAACAATGCATATGTGATCGCTACCAAGTTATTGTACTACAAATTGGGATTAAATTAACAATCGTGAATTGACACATTTTTGTACTGCATTGACGTCAACGATACTGTAAGCTTATTATGTATTATTAACAGACTTCGAAAAAGGAGGAAGGTTCTCAATTTGGGCTGTATTTTTTTAAAATGTGAGGTTGAAGACCGTGGAATGCCGTGGACAATTGAACTCTTTTCGGTTTGCTCTCAACTCCGTAACGACTCAACAGAATGCTTTGTATCATGGATAAACTCTTACTAAAGGGTAGCGGGAAACAGCAGAGCGCAGCTAGTAAATAAAGGTTTTTTTTATTCAACTAAAACCTCTCGTAGGCTTCTTCCCTACATCATACCAGATAGTTTTTGATCCAGGTTTTTTTTGCTCCCAAAATACTGGCCCATCACCACGTTGTACTAATAAGCACTGCTCATTTTTTACCGACGAAAGGAGGAGGTTATCAATTCAACTGTATTTTTTTGTACCTATGTTTTTCACAAGGATTTTATATATAACTAGCGGTCCGCCCCAGCTTCGCTCGGGTATAGATTATAGGCTATATCACCCGGGGATAGTGTAGCTTCCCGTCAGTGAAATAATTTTTCTAATCGGTTCAGTAGTTTCGGAGCCTATTCAATGCAAACAAACAAACAATCAAATCTTTCCTCTTTATAATATTAGTATAGATAGGTAAAACGTCCTTGGTTTGTCACCCGATTACTCTTTCAATTTATATTTATGAATAAATTACTTAGACTTTCAATTATGAATTGATTTTGATGATTATTTTTTTGTTTGGTTGGTCACCTCAGAAGTGGTCCTACATAAATTTAATGGAAATTGATTTAATTCTTTTTGAAAAACACAACAAAAACCCAAATATATTTACTCAGATTACATTTTGGTTTGTGTTCTGCAAAAAGTTTGATGAGGACTTTCAATTTCTGTTTTAACTGTCATTTTATGCTTATTAACCGACTTCGAAAAAGGTGGAAGGTTCTCAATTCAGCTTGTATTTTTTTTGTTTAAGTTTTTACATGTAGATATAGTCTTGAAGTCGGTTTTTTTTCTAGTAAATTATGAGTAAATTAAAAAACAACATTTTGATCACGTGTTGAATCGACCACGCGATTTTTTTTGTGTTATGATAACTATGTTGGCAATAATTTGTCAAAAAAAGTTTCTACCATCCAAAAATATTACAAGATATTTTTACCGTGATAAGTAAATATTATATAAATCATAAACATAAATATTCGAATCATTTTTGCACATACGGTCATCTGACCCCAAACTTAGCAAATCTTGTAATATGGCTGTCATATATATCTTTAAATACATTCTTAAATAGATATTAACACCCAGATATAGAACAAAAAAAATGGTAATCACAATAATGTTGTTCTTAGGTGGGAATCGAACCCACGCCTCCAAGCGCAGAAGGCAGGTTCACTACCAACTGGACCAACGTGGCTGAATATCAGAGGAAATTGTTTGCATACTATGTTGCTCTTTCATGTAAGTACATGAAGGTCTTGAAATTTAATATCCCGCCTTGTAAGTGCACCATTCATTTCTCTTTATGGGTAATCCGAGGAGCAGTGATGGGGCTTCACTTTTATGGCGGTTCTCCAAGTAATGTACGGCTCTGGATTTACATACGAGACTGGACTTGTTGTAAAATAACAAAGAAAATATCGAAGGAAGTAGAGGTGATGTTAATAATAATGTAAAACTAGATAGTATTGGGACAAAACACAAATGAGATGAGAGCACAGAAATCAAGGCATTTTTATAAGAAATTTGTTGTAACCAGTTGCACCCATATAAACGAAACGAAATAACTAATCCAAAAAGGTAAAGGTTCTTTGGATGCGAAGTTCGAAGAATGTTCTGTCATAATGCCCTGGCGACAGATTTTCCTTCTCATTTCCGTTCTTCTCTTTTCTGAGGATGAGAGAATGAGAAACTTTTTGGTATTTCAGAAGTTAAAAACTGACTATACAAACATGTACGACATGTATGTCGTACATGTTTGTATAGTCAAGTTTGTAAACGTACATGTACGTTTACAAACCTTGGTACAAACTTACACTAAAAAGTAGAAAAATGACAGTTTAAACAGAGATTGAAAGTCCTCATATTTTTTTTTGCTGAAACCATCACAAACCTAGTCATCCTACCTAGGTATGTGTACCTACCATTGACCTATATGTACTCATACTACGTGTACCTAGAATTTTTTGTTTTTGTTGAATTTTTCAAAAAGCGCTGAATCAATTTTAATAAAATTATATGGGTATCATCTCTGAAGTATTTACATGAGTGGGAATTTTTAAAAATCAATTGGGTTTAAAATGAATATCTAAATCTATTTACCCGATTTTTTTCGATCTGCTTCGACAAAATATAAAATATTAACATGAAAATTCCTTTAAAACGTTGGAATGTTATTCTAAAAATAATGCCCAATAATATTGTTTATCACAAAAAATTGCAAACAACATCATACAGGCAAAATCTACCTTCCGATACCGTCCCTATGTAATCATTATATTTTATGATCTAATGGATATTCTTTTGACAAAGGCAAAGCAACTTTGTGAACGTAGACTTTGCTTTCAAAGCTCATCACATCGTATATAATATTCTGTGGCATTTTACGGCGTTGTGCAGTCTACGGATAGAAATATTCTGTACTACACTTTGATCATAGCTTGAATTTGCTTTAAACTCGAGCTAGTACCGAAAAAAGGTCACCATGAACTGAAAGGGGCAAGCAAGGGAAACACGTATTGCACACGCTGACATATTCTTACTAGTTCTACAAGCGATTCAAGCGCACACTTCAATATTGAGTTGCACGCAACTAAAACGAGATGACCAAACGAACGACCAAGGGAAGAGCTAGAGGGCAAATTGTAGGTATAACTTCCATTCCACTTTTCACTTCCATTTTTTTTTCTGCTGACGTGCTACTCGAAGCTGTTACTGGGAGGTAAGTCTTAGTTTATCGCATGTCCATACATTTTGAGATCTGAATTCTTAAAGTCCATACATGTAGTCCTGTGTCCCGCAAAGAGAGCGCTTTTAAATCTGAGCTAATGAGTGTGATATGAAAGGGACAGCGATTCTGTAACTGTCAGAGAAAATATGAGAGACAAAAGTTTGTACGCGCGCGATTCGAGCTTCTTATTAGTATTATGAAGTGTGTATAAAGTATAGTATATATCACAGATTTTATTTTCTTTTCTGTGGTATTTATGAAGTTTAGAAACGCTTCGCTATGCGTGCTGAAATTAACTTTATTTCGACGTAGTGAAAGTCTATTTATTTGAATATCATTTCGGAGCCAACCTTCTGTACTTTTAGTACATGCAAAAAATGTCCGAAATATTTATTTATTTTTATTATTTATTCTGGGGTTCTAATTTTGAAAATACTTACGTGCTAGATTTTGAAAATACAAAAAAACATAGCTTTTTGAATGATGTTTTCACCATCCAAACGCTTCGTCTGCATAACCCAAAATCAAAATTATACATTTTTCATGTTTTATGTCGTATTTGTGAAATTTTAAAAGTGTTTTGTTTTCGCGGCGCATCCTACATCATAGGTATCATAACCATAATAGATAGGTACCTACACTCGTAGGTATTATGGTTATTGTATTGTTTATCCCAGCCGAAGGTTAATGATAGCCCAAAGTCGTTTAAACGGCACTCTCCATTGTTTTAATGGTGATTGTGTTTACTTTTATAATGAGTACGAACATTACAAATGATTAAGTTCTTCCAAATTTATTTAAAGACATAAAAAGTATTAAAATTTTCATGAAAAAAACTGGCATATCAAACAGATTCAAGATTTTGAAACCGACATGACAACCGATAAAATTGGCACTGTTTTTACACTTTTTATTGTCTTTGTAAATTATTATAGTTGAGGGAACTAAAAAACACCCTATTTAATATGGTGATAATATTTGTTATTTAACACAATACAATTATACATATACTAGCTGCGCCCCGTGGTTTCACCCGCGTAGTGATGAAAATTAGCTTACGTCACTTTCCGGCCCTTGAACTATACCCATGCAAAAAATCAGGTCGATCCGTAGCTCTGTTGCTGCGTGAAAGAGGAACATACAAACCAACAAACAAACATTTATAATTTTTGAAATTACTTTCGTGTTTGTATGTGTATTATATACCTACTCATCTATACTTATAATAAAACTGTAACAGGTCCATTACAATTATAAATTTAGTCAAGTAGTTAATAACTGTTCTTGACTGACTTATAATTATTCACACTGTTATCAATAAAATTGTTTATCTGTTTATCTGTAATAATACATGCATTAAATTAGAAAGAAAGAAATATTAAAATATTTAATAATAAAATATAATTAGTTTATTTATAATATAAAGTATGATTTGGAATCATAACTAACTTACCTAAACTATAATAACAATAAAAAAAAAACATAAGTTTTTTTTTTAAACCCCCGATAAAATAGCTTCATAAAGTTATACAGTTATAGTCTTCATACAGTTGAACTTTCTTGATCATAGCTAAGAACACTCTTGATCAAGTTACCTTTCAAACAAATAAAAAAACTAAATCAGTTTTTTTTTTTTAATTTACAATTCAACTCCACGTACTCCAGGGTCCATGACTTTTATTATACTTGACTACAATTTTGTTAACTTAAACGAATTTACTTAGTTATTCACAATACAGGGAGAGGAAAGTTAGATAAACCTATCTTAATCTAAGGTTAAAACAATTCGGTACTAGTGTTGTGTATATACCGCGAGCAGACCAGCGACCCGCAAGCAGCACCCGATCACGAGTATGAGATTCAGTTTGTTTGGGAGCTACGATATGCCAGACAGTACACAAAGACACGTTAAACTTATAATTTATTGCTTTGCTTATTTTGACATCGGGGGCTTTAATTACTTTTTCAGATTTTCCTACAAAGTTTGTAGGAATAATAAAAATTACTAAAACTTCCTACGTAATACATGAATGGCCCCTAACACCCCTTGTTTTGCTTCAGGGGTAAAAAGCACAAGAGTTGTCTAAATCCGGCTTAAGATCGCTACAAATATAGCGGAATTTCGTCCAACATGAAAGAGGCTAACAACGTCAAAAGCTGTAAACGTGAGAGGAATGGGACCAAAAGAAAGCCTCCGAGCCTCTGAGCCCCTGAACCTTGCTCCAATTTGACACACTTTAATTTCTACGAGGAGGTTCGTCGGCACACGTGGAATAACAGAATCCTTGTTAAATGGAGTGAAAAGGAAACGGTTGACTTAATACAACCTCATTTATAAATGGCAATAAGTATGTGAAAATCGTTGTGAAAAAATACTTGGTGAATTTTCTTGCCAAAATTTCGCGCGAACGTTTGTCTGTCTGAAGATAACAATGTTAGGTAAGTAGCTTAGGTCTATATTGTGTTCGATGGCAAATAACTACGAAAGATGTCATCCTTGTTTGTAAGAAAAGCATAATAATATGTCGAATCAGTACTTATGTCCAAGCATTGTTTACTCAAGACTGGCTAACTGGGCTGCATTGCAGCGGTCGGCAACGGAATAATTTATGGACAAACGTGAAAATGTGTGAACGAGAAGCGTAGCCGAGGCATACGATACATGAGTCTATAAATGCACAGTTGCCAGCCGCTGCATTGCAGCTTGGTCGGCTTGAATGGTACTTTTCTCAAACATTGCGTGCATATTCCCGTAAAATATACATAGGTATGAAGATATTTTGAGGGAATTTTTGCATTTCATTGAAACGTTTCCTAGTTGGTTACTAGGCAAGTTTAAATAAAATGCAAATATCTCTGAAGAAAAAAACATTTCGAGACGGTCATGGCTTGTGTAATAAAAGCCAATCATGGACACCGTCAGTCAGATATTTGAAAATGTCAGATTTTTTTTTGGCATTTCTCCCAACTGACCCCCTCTTCTCCCCAAAGAAATCCTGGCTAATCCCTTGACAACAATTCTCGATAAAAAAACTACACCCTGTAAAAAAATGACTCAGTGGTCAACAGTGTTTCACATTAATCTTTATTTTTTTAAATAATGTCATTTGACAAATTCGCGATCGTTTAGATATGATTTCAAAAACAGTGAAAAATTAGAGACAACTTCAGCTTTTTTTATATCGAGACAATTACATGCAATCATGTTTCCCAGGTGGTAAATTCCATTATTATAGAACCAAAAAACACATATCCAAAAACAAGATCCTTGCCTTACTTATCTAATGAGATACACGAAAAAGAAAACCTACATTTCGACCAACATATCCTCTTAAATACCCTGTTTGAGAAAATACTTTACTTTACTTTATAAAACGAGATTTTACCGTGGGTCTGGTATGAGTGGAACTCCTTTTTTCCTTGGGATATCGTAGAAACAGTTGACTTCAAAAGAAGTCTTCAACTTCGAAATACCACAGGAAGCCCATGTCATCGAAGAGCTCTATGTCAAATTCCAGCTCAGCTATACCAGTAGTGAAACTAGTCTTAAAATTGTAGGTACTATTTTTTTTACATATTAATAAATACACGTAGTAGATTTAAATTTGAACAAGGAATTTGGAGCTGCCGGTGAAGGGAAACATCGTGATGAAACCGTAGCATCGTGGTAGAGAACTTTCTGAGGCCCGGCTAGCTACCACCAATACCAATTGAAAATCTGATTGTCGTTACCAGCTGTTCTAGTGTTTGTTCTACCAATAGAATAAGTAGGAAAAATAATTACCAGTTGTTCTACCAAGTGTGATCTGGCAGCTTCATTTGAGAGCCAGTTCCTATTCTAGGGTAGGCGTGTTTCTATCTAGCTATCTTCGACCATGCCGTAACTTATTATCCAGCTTTTGACCAAAACGCTTAGCCTATCAACTATAAAAAACCTTTTTTAGTAAATTAACTAAGTTTAATTAGCTATACTTCGCGGTTTCACCCACGTGGTCATTCTCTCAGGAACCATAATAATTATTATATTTTTACAGGATAATGTCCCAAGTATCCCATGTCACTCTTTGGCTTGCTCCAACTATCATTATGCAAAAAAACACGCCAATCTGTTGTTTTGTTACTTCTTGAAAGAGGGTTTTTTAATGCCATAAGTTGCTAACACTAACAGGCTAACTGGCTGCCTGATGGTAAGCGATCATCATCACCTATGGATACCTGTAACACCATGGTTACCGACCTTTGAAAACTCTATTAACAGACATTTTGACTTTTACTAGGAAATGCCACAAGAGGAGCTCATTCCACATAAACAAATCACAACAAACAAACACACTTTCGCATTTATAATATTAGTATGTATGTTCTAGTACATAATCCTGAAAAAAAGCTCTGATAATATCTCAGACTGCTTTCCATTTTCCAATTAGTCTACTGGAGCATCTTGATTTGTTATTAACGTTTGGCTTAACTTCCGTCTTCGGATCGATTTTACTCAAGTAGATTTGAGAGATAACTAAGGACTTGCATACGATAAGCTCCTTCAACTCGAGTTTGCATAACTTTCATCGAGCTTAGGCCGTTTGTACACATGGTGACGTTAGACATCAATAAAATGTCAATTGCGAGGTTAACTACCATTCAGTTGCTCTTGTGACGTCATAGTACGCTGGTTCAGACAAATTGACGTGGAGATCAAACCTAATACAAATTAGTGGCTGTGACTTTCACGATGCTCGGGACTACCTCTTTAGTTTTTAAAGGATATTAAAAACTGTATTATTGATAATTTTATCTTTTACGAAATAAATATAATCAAAGCTCTTAGATATTTGCAATGTTATTCTAAAGCCCAGTCGGTTTTTTTGTTCTACTCGTTGGTTTTTTCTTCAACAGTGTTAAAATTATGCGAGCTAGATAGGTGTGGCGAGATCCGGGCTCTCAAATAAAGTTTCTACATAAAGCGATAAAATGTCGATGACACGACGCGACGCGTGCGCCAATTCAGACGCATGATTTTTGCGACGCTATTCGTGTTGCTGGGTGTCGGATACCCAGCAACACGAATTTACCATACTTTTTACCATACTTATTTACCATATTTACCATACTTTTTTAGCACCTAAGAAACATTGTGGAATGCTAAATAAAAGGAATACGAATATGAATACCCAGCAATATGAATACATACTAACGTTGCCTTGTATACGAACGGCTGGAGATAATCTAGTTATTTAATTGAAACATATATAAACTTAACAGTTGTATTTTACCTAACTCATCTATTCTAATATTATAAAGAGGAAAGATTTTACTGTTTGTTTGTTTGCATTGAATAGGCTCCGAAACTACTGAACCGATTTGAAAAAATTATTTCACTGACGGGAAGCTACACTATCCCCGGGTGACATAGGCTATAATCTATACCCGTGCGAAGCTGAGGCGGACCGCTAGTAATTAAATAACCATGAAACCTGACAATTATTAAAACTTGTGCAATTACCTTCATATATTTTATTCAGTTCTACAGTTCAATCGATCAACTTCAATCCATTCCTTTCATTCCATCATCATCATCATCATCAGCCAGAAGGCGTCCACTGCTGAACATAGGCCTCCCTCTTTAACCTCCACACTGAACGACAGCCTGCCTTTTGCATCCACTGGATGCCCGCGACTCTCACAATGTCGTCGGCCACAAAACCGAATAGTATCACAATACTATCTAGATATACAAAGCAATTCCATTTAAAATCATTGTTAAACTTATTAATTTTTAAACTTATTCTTCGATTTATTTGATATCGTCTGTACTCTGAAAAATATTATTTTTGTGCATCTCTCTTTAAACTGAAAGAAAGAAAAGAAATTTTATTCGACACCTTTACAAACTGGCACCAGAACAATCCAAACCCAATCCACTATTTTAATTCTCCATTTTGTGTTGCCTGTCTATCAAATTTGATTCCAACTATTAAGAAATATAACACGTGTTTGGATATATCACGTGTACTCTTTGTTTTCGTTTTTCTTATGTTCTTTAAAGAACTACGTCATCTTCAAGTTCAAGAAAACAATCGTACAATAGATTTAAAAAAAAACTAGTGAGGTGACAAAGTGTCGAGATGTGCTCTTTAACAATCTATAACAAACGGCTTAACCCTCTCTAACTTCGAGTGTTCTTCAATTAACAAAATCTCTCAATACATAATTAATTAACGGCACTATAGAGCCGTTAATTAATTATGTATCGAACACCGTTAAATACGTAGACTTGTCAAAACACCGTTAATACCATATCCCTAAGGGCACGTTCCACTTTCCTTTTGACATTACAAGTAAGTACGTAAGTACATTGATGAAATAAGTAGGTTAAGACTGCGCTCACTGGTCAGACATAATTCTTTCGCACATTTTCAACATTTTAAAAAGCTAAAAATAAAAATTCGCTGAGCAGCTATAAAATAAGCACATTATAAACACATACACAACACATGACATTAAATTACATGCATGACACTATTTCAAAATAATATCGCGTTGATGACGATGATGATGAACATTGCGTTTCTGAATTTTTCTTAACGGCCTCTTATACCAAATTTGACGGTTTTAAATCAATTTTATTCAGTTAAATTACAATATTTGAGCTGGGAAAAAATACATGTCACAGATACATCTGTGTTTGAGTTTATGATTTGGATCAAAACACGATAGAATAAACTTTCCAAGATAAAAAAAAAACTGAAACAAAATGGATTTAGTTTATTTTTTTCGTTTTATGCTCTAATGAAAGCTCGTAACAACCTGGAAATTGCATGTATTGAAAGGCAATCCTATTCGACATTTTTTGATTTGGATAGATTTTTGATAGTGAATAGTTTCGTTTTTAGGTCGCGAGAATTTGCGCACGCCGCGTTTAGTACCGCGCCAGGCGTCATCGAAGTCGGACCTATCTTCGTTTTTATCGTTTCACTCCCCCCGCGGGCGTCCTGACTCTTGCGTGGCAAAATACATCGTCGCTATAACTTGGCGGGGGCTGAGGGAGCGTTTTGTTGCCTACGCGACTTGGATAATAGGCCGTTAATTTAATTTAATCACAATTTCAGTGATTTTTGTTACTATTGTAGGTAGGTATAGCTTTAGGAAAGCTTTCTGTAGTCTTATTGACAAGGTATACTTTGCATCCAGATTTAGAACGAAAGACATTTCCAAAATTACATTGTATCACAGTAGAGCCGATATTAAACTAATTATATTTTTCAGAGAGGTGATTTCCTAAGCTGATAAAATATAATGACCTCATAGGTTGACTGTAACCATACTGTTTTCCCAATTCTTGACAGGAAGATCACTAACAATTAATTGAAGTTGCAACGACAGGACCTTCGTCTGCTAGTAGGCCTTATAATCGGTCATTGCAACTTGAATAGTCACTTGTATAATCTAGAAGCTACGGACAGTCCACTGTTTCGTGACTGCATGAAGGAAAACGAAACTGTAGAGCATGTGCTGTGGCATTGTAAAGCAACAAAAGAAACTAGAATCTTTACCGAGTTGCATGAGGCATGAGGCCTTTTTCATCCACGTCACCACAACAACTAGACTGCTTTTCATCTTCATCATGCATACTGCCATCTGCGCCACTGGATCAACTGTGCCAGCGGCCTAGAGCCTCACTCCGATATTTCAAGGAGTGGCGTTGTCTCGGGTAGCTTGCTAGTACGGGGGAAAACGCACAATACACCCCAAACGAGACGTCAGAACAGGACTTATCGCCCCCTCCTCGAATAAGAATAAGACGTCAAAGGTTTGCAAGAAAGTGTTGACGTCATTTTAGTGATGCCACTCGCTAGCCTTGACTTTGGCAAAAGTATCGAGCTTTGAATGATTGAAAGCTAGGAAATTATTCAGCGGAAAATGTATTCCGGGCTTTTTCAATTTAGCGCTCCTCACAATAGCTCCCATTCATGAGTTGTAAGAATAGACTTGAGTTGGTTGGTTGCAAGGATTATACTCGTAGGCCGAGAAACCTTCAAGTCTGTCTGAACGTTTATAATATATTTTACCCGACGATGTAAAGCCAAAAAGAGAATTTTGACGCCGACGTGGAAAAACATGTCGGCTTAGTGTATTATTTTCCAAAACTTGTGTATTTTCGAGTTTTAATGTGTAATAACATCATCAGCCAGTAAATGTTCACTGCTGAACAAGGCCTCCTAGAGAGAGGTGTTGCTATAAACCCCACGCTTGGCGGGCCACTAGGGAAACATTCTTTGGTAATATCATTTTACGAAAAGGGACATTTGAGCTACAATTTTATCGCTATAACTCAATAAGTCATAATCAGATAATGTTCCAAAAAAAATTGAAAAGTTTTAAATATAACCTATAAGTATTGCAAGTTCCTGTGTCTAAACTACTCCTGGGGGAGGGGGGCAACATTTTAACAACTGATAAAAAGTGATGTAATTCAACGAGAGTGTGCAGCGAATAAAAATTGCACATACATTATAGACAGACATACGGATGGACAGAACGAACTTATAAGGGTTGTGGGACTACGGAACCCTAAAACGGACCGAATTGAGAACCTTTTTACTACAGTGAGTTAAAAATTAGCACATTTTTCACGAAGGTGCCAGAAGTCATTCTACAGTACGACTGAATAGTGACCGTACATTAGTCATTATACAAAACCCAGAGTAAAAGTATGCCGCGGCGATCTTCGACTAAAATAAAATGAATGGACGGGCCCTAACCATTGAAATTGCTCAGTAAAAACGAGTCAAAACCGTCGGACATATACTTCAACACCTAATTATAAAAATGTACAGTATATTTGTTACAAAAAATAGATGCCGGTATTATTTGTGTATTTACACTTCGGGAAAGCATATGAATGCATAATTTTGTCAGATGTTTCGTTATCACGTTACAATAGACGTGTTGCACTTCCTACGGCTAGAGACAGACTGAAACGAAATGAGAGCCGGCGCTCATTTTGTTATCTTCAAAAATGCGCTTCTACTGGGCCTGTCCATTCATTTTATTTTGGTCGATGGCGGCGATAATGTTTATATACTCATTAACATAACATACAAAATGTATGAGCGTCAATTAGCCAAGAAACAATCTCCCTTATGAATATAGAAAAGAAAAACATTATCATTAAGCACGTGTAGGAAACATCTCTACGGTATATATACGTGCCCAAATATACATTACGCTCAGCCTTCGCCAAGAAGCAAATATTGTGAGAACAAGATAGGTATACAGCAGATCGTGCGTGTAACAGAGATGTGAGATGTTATTTGGCATCGCTCGGAGGACATCTTGAGGTGAACCTTCGACTTAGCCTCCACTTAGCCGCAGTTATTAAACACGCGGGAGCAACATTGTTAAAATTTGTTTTAATTAAAAGATAAGACTACGTTGAACCATAAAAGAGCAAGCCATAAGATAAAAATGTTACAGTTGTTACTTTGTGTCATTAATATAATATAATTAAACCTAACATACCTGCATGGTTGATATTCTGAAAACGCGAACGAAGCGCTTAAGTTCCACTTTTATTTTGTGAACCGTCGTCTTCAATAAAATACGTTGCTTGATAGTTATCCTATACTGAGTTACAATTTAGGCATTTCGCGAGTGAATCGATTTCTTCTAGGCAAGCGTGCTCCATCGTCAACATTATCATCGCGAACGGTCAGGCGCAAGTCCATAAATAAATAAAAACTTTAGTATCTCGGTTCAAGTTCTTTTTAGCTCTGACAGCTGCAAGAACATTGTAAAAAGCTCAGTAAAAACATTGTTCCCTATACTGAATGCTGTCCAATGTAAGTTGACTGCTTCAGTTACTTAGTGCATAATCTAGACAGGGGTCAACTTACATCGGGCCTCTTGGTGGTGAACTGCTTTCTACCTTGCGCACGGTAGTGTAGCATGCGCTACCAGCTACAATGTTATGTTCAAAAACCTAATCAGAATCTTCTGCAGCTGTAAGAACCACATACGTATAAGGATTTTATAAATATGAGTATACGACTGGTACGTCACCGTGCAGCAGAGTCACCGACATGGCTGTTAAAATTTTGAGTTGAAGTGGCAATGGGAGGCTACATCGATCGAAGAACCGATAACCGATGGGGAAGAAAGGTTCTTGAGTGGGGACCACAAACCGGAAGACGCAACGTAGGTAGGCCAACTAGATTAACCGGTGACATCGTGAGAGTCGCGGGCATTCAGTGGATGCAGATGGCAGGCTATCTGTCAGTGTTGTGGAGTTCTAAGGGGAAGGCCTATGTTTACATCCAGCAGTGGACGTCTTCTAGCTGATGAGATGATGAAACGACTGGTAATGCCATTTTGATTACGCAGACACCCTTCAAAAACTTTGATCGATTTTTTTTGGTCTGTGGCGAGTTAATATATAACTATCCAACCCTATACAAGTCAAAAGTTTAATATACTAAGTGACGAACTGACTTCAAGAAGGTTAATTTGGTCCGTATTTTTTGTATACACCAATTACTACATTTGTGAACCAATTTACGTAATTAATTTTTTTATCATGTTGAGAAAGCTGTCGAGGTGATCCCACAAAAATTTCATTAACTTTAGCTGAGCAATTTTTGAACTAATTTTGTTAGAGCGCTTACTAATTTTGAAGTCGATTTTTACCCACTATTAAACGGAGAAAGGTGCATAAATTGAATGTTCCCATTTATCTCCAAACCGGCTGGACCGATTTTAATATATTTTTTATTTGTTTTAAAGGTTACTTGCTCGAAAGTGTTCTTAGATATGATTCAAGAAATGAGCTACCTTCTTCGGTGTTTCCGAGAAGCTACAACATGGGGCTCAAAAGGCGAGTTAATCGAGTTCTAAAGGGTCGGCAACGTATTTGTGATGCCTCGGGTGTTACAAGTATCCATAGGCGACGGTGACTGCTTTCCATCAGGCAGCCCGTCTGCTTGTTTGCCACCTATGGCATTAAAAAAAATGAAATATTTAAGCTGCGTGAAGAAACGAGCAAGCCATTTTTATAGTCCATAAGTAAGCTAATAATATAATTCCGGTTGTAAAACACTGTTTTAAACTGTCAAGGTTGTTCCATCGACAACCTTATCACGATAAATATCGCGTGTAGTGTAACTCTGATAATATTTACTAAGCAATTTAAATATTTTCTTATATACACAACAACATACCAAATAGATCTAGGTGAAATTGTAATTTGGTTTGCCAAAAGAGAAATATAACTCCTCTCGGATTCGGATTGCTGGAGTCCAAGTGAAGACAAATACTCAAGCACCAAAGAAAAAAGGAAAGGATAAAACACAGACTAAGTAAAGAAGTCTTTCAGCCGCACTCAGAGACGTTACTTAAGTTAAGGAATACTTAAAATTGCTGTCTCGTTTTCATGTGTGACAAGTTCCGTCAACGAGAAGTTGATAGAGCAATTTTAAGTATTCTTTAACTTAAGTAACGTCTCTGAGTGCGGGTGTTAGGGATAAAACTTTAAAAAAAAAAATATGAATGTCGTAAAAACAAATGATAGTCAAGTAAAACAAAATATGTTGGTAGTGTCTTGGAGAATGAAAATAAATCTCCACGACACTCCCGGTCAGTAGTGCAGAAAGAGGAACATACCCATAGAACTTCTAGCTTGGTAATGTCGCCGTAGAGAAAGTGCAGAAGTCACGCATAAGTATGGCATTGAATAACTTAAGAAACCTCATTAGAAAGATTCAATACCTAATACTTAAATATGTGTAATTATGTCATACAAATAAACGCATTAAAGGAATTCTATAAATACTATTGTTCCAATCGAATATACGAAACATTTAATTAAATCATGCTAGTTGTTTTGGATTCCCACCAATGTCAAGGCCAGCGTTGGCATTTACCTACTTATTTTAATTACATAGTTTTTTACCTTCACATACATCGTGCATGACCCAGACTTGACTTTGATGAGAAGCCGAATTAAACAGTTTAAAATTATTCTTGCGTGTTTTAGTAAAATTATGTAGGTAGTAGGTAAAATATTTTGGCAGTTCGCTCATATGTGAATAACTCCGCCAACTTTTAGTTTCTGTTGAACCGTCCACTTTATTGCGTACCGTCCGCAACTCCCGTAACTGGGTTTAATTTGGCTTTTTTGAATGAATTCAATGAGAACACTCGGCAACATATAGGTAGCTTCTAAATATTCATTGCTCCGGCGAATGAAAGCGATAAATTTATTAAAGTGCACGGTCACTCGCGGCTCGCAAAAGTTAACTGTTTCGCTTTATGTGCTCTAATTTTGGATGTTTTGACACTGTGGACGTGAAAATCGATAAGGGACTGGTCGTGTGACGTTTGTTTCGGCTTAAACAATGTGAGTGATAAGTCCTGTTTGTGGCGGACTTTCGGAGAATAGGAAATTGGACTTTGATTACACTTGAGTATCCTTGCTTAAGTTTCATTAAAATATGAGTCGTAGCAATTCGTAAAATGTTCTCAATTTTAATTGTTGTAGCTTAAAACCGACTTTACAGACAACCCCTTTTTATTCTCAAGATAATTAAACAATAAGACTATGGCTCGTGTTACAGTAGACTTTTCTGGAGAAGATGGTGACGTGGATCCAAGTATCGGGAACTTTTTCTGGTGCTTGCCTCTTGCTTTCGCGTTTGGATTTGTTATGTATCTATTTATTCTGTTCTTCAAATTTTATCCAAGTTAAATGTCATAAATAGTTGCGTAAAATGCAAGCAAAATACCATCAAGTGACCTCGGAGGTGGATGAAGACGGACATGACGACGAGTCCAAAGTGTTTGCAATTAAAAGGTGGACGAAATTGAGCATCGCTTTTCGTTTTATATCAATAAGGTAAACATATATCCATTACTTTACTAAATACGTAGTTTTCCAGCTAAACCCGTATTTTGTTTATTTATTTTATCACGAATGATATTTATCCTTTAACCTCCCTACAAGGTATAGAGTATGATCTAATAAAACAAGATCTGCTATTCCCGGAGTGACACAAGCCTGCGTCACTATCCAGTTGCCACTTCATTGCAACAAACACAGAAATTGGGAAACAAAGTTATTTATCTTATAAATATATTAGAAAAAGCATTTCAATTGTGATTTTGTTTGTCCGTTCAAGTGAAGCAATTTAAATAAAACACGAATTTAATAAGAGCGAACATTAATCATAAATCAAAACCACATAGCTTTATCGGATTCCCACGGATTTTTGGGAGTTACGGCTTTATGCTACTGGTAACACAACATCGATGGCGTAGGCTTCTGTCGCCCATGTGACATTTGTATCTCGGAATAGCATACTTGGCGGAGAATATTATTATACCATGGTAAGACCTTGACTAACTTCTCCAACTTACTCCCTCTTGCACTTTCCTCCTTTGTGTTTATTCTTAGTAAATTTATTAAAATTAATAATACCATTAGACTCTAATAGGTGTGGTGTATTTACCTATATACGGGGTGTAAGGGGAACACTCTCGAAGCCAAAAGAAAGTAATTGTACTCATCATTATGAACAACTATTACTATGGGACCAGCCCTAAAATTGCGAAAAAAATATCAGCTGTTCCATACATTTTGTCGAGTGTCAATGACCGTTTTCTATAGAACAGCTGATATTTTTTTCGCGATTTCAGGGCTGGTCCCATAGTAAAAGTTGTTCATAATGATGAGTACAATTACCTTCTTTTGGTTTCGAGAGTGTTCCCCTTACACCCCGTATATAAATATTTGTATTCATTATATAACTAATTTTATGTTTATTTATGTTGTGTTTTATTTATTTATTTATTTATTCATTAACAGAATGCTTACAGTTAAACCAAAGTGCAAACTATTTAAATAACAAATATTATGTATTATACTTAATTACCTACTAAGAAATAACCCTAAATATGAGGAAATTATATTAATATTGTCATAAAAAAATGTCAACATGCTGGAATTCACGCGCAAATGCGTTGAGTAGCGCCACAGCCCGCCGCGTGGGCGCGTTGTTGGCGTGGTGCGTCCGCGGCACGGAGCACGCGAGCATCTGATGCCGGCGGCGGGTTCCGCAGCGCAGATAGTTGTCAGGCACAAACAACCCAATACTGCTCAAAGTTTGTGGACTGTTCACTTTACTGCGCAGTATTAGTATGTAGTGAGTGACCAGCTGCTGCTTCCGCCTATGCTCCAATGTATCGAGCCCTATCATCGCAGATACAAATAACGATGTGATGTGTTGTCATGTGTTTGTCCCTTTAAGCGGGTGATAGTCATCAATAAGATTAAATCACTATCAGAAGATCTTCAAGACTCAGACTTCACTGATTATCTTCGCAAATTGGGATCCCGCCAGCAATAAACCGGACAATCTCCAGAATATTTGCCTACCCGACTCTACCATCTCTACCACCATACAAGACATTGGCAAGTTGTTGCAATACCGCACGAAGCCACGAAGAAGAAATTGAATTAGATCTTGATACAATTCATAATGACATATGGTACTGAGACGTGGTTCTTAACTGTTGGCCTTTTGGAAAAAATCAGTCACACAGCGGGCAATGGAGAGCTATGCTCGGAGTTTCTTTGCGCGATAAAATCAGAAACGTGGATATTCGCCAAAGAACCAGAGTCACCGACATAGCTGTTAAAATTTGCAAGTTGAAGTGGCAATGGGCAGGCCACATCGCTTGAAGAACCGATAACCGATGGGGAAGAAAGGTTCTGAAGTGGAGACCACGAACCGCAAGACGCAGCGTAGGGAGGCCGCCCACTAGATGGACCGACGACATTGTGAGAGTCGCGGGCATTCAGTGGATGCAAAAGGCAGGCTGTCGTTCAGTGTGGAGGTTAAAGGGGGAGGCCTATGTTCAGCAGTGGACGTCTTCTGGCTGATGATGATGATGATGACAATTCATAAATAATGGCATGATTTATGGTACCTTAATCCTTCTTGAGTCTTCATGTAGAAATAAAATACACACATTCACAAAATACAATACATTCAGGAACATTTAAAAAATAGAAAACATTCAAAATGCGGGCGCCTTATGGAATGACCCAAATGCTGGATAGTTGGTTACCTGGCGCCTTGCCAAACATGTTATCTACTTTGGATACCACCCGCTCCCAATTTTCACTTTTTAATTATCGAGTTCTTGAGTTTGATGTTTGACAACGCTGCATCGTTTTTATTAAAAAATTGCTGCAGCGGTTGTGTCACTTGACCTAATTTTTGAGACTTTGTCATCGAGGTTTGTTGAAAAATTCAGTTGCAACATTAGACAGAGGTAGACAGAGAAGATATAGTAACGTGTGTGAAGAGAAAAACCGATGATCAGGTTCATTGGGAACACAGGCGCGTGCACTGGGAGAGGCCGACGTCCAATATTGTGGACTAGGACTGATTTTGAGTCTAGGACATTTTCCACGAATGACTCGATACATTTTAGAAGCATACCTATCGATATCTCTGAAATGAAAGTACTATATCAATAGTCATACTTATGACAATTTTTTTTAAATGTATAGTCATTAAAACCACATTTCTTGAAAGTAATTTTAGCACCACTGACCCAGTCTGGAAACTGTTCCTTGTCCGACGGCATGACGTAATTGTTACAATCCAAGTTTGCGTTTTCATCGTAGTTGCAACTAGTTCTCCTAAACAACAAGGCTAGTAGTTGTACAGGGTTATTGATAAAATGCTTAACAAGCACTTAAGAGCTATTTCACTTCTTCAGACTATACCATTATAGTGCAATGACTCTTAATTATAAAAAAAAAACATACAAAAACAGAAAATTATAAATATACAATACAATACTTTATTAATAACTCCATAATTACAAGTCAAACTTCTCCAGTACACTTTTCTACAACGATGTATATAAATATGATATTTTAACAACATCAGGTCTACATCTAATTAAATCATAAACTATTCAATTGCTGTAAATAGCAATAAGTTTACGTGGTTTCGAATGAAAAGATTGCTAGGGCCCAAGAAAACTGAGGAGCCTACTATAGCATCTACAAAAAACAAAATACTAAGAACTGTTTTTCTGACGAATTTCTATTGTAATTATTATTGCGCTTTTACTACTACTACAACATAACTTCATCACAGAGATTCATCAGAAAAACAGTTTTGAAGATGGATTTACAAAGTAACGCCCGATTCTTTTAACTAATAACTAACTTTTTTTTGTAGATATATTACTAAAGTCTGTCATTTAAAGTCAAGAACTTGAAATGTCACAGAGCAAAGCTTGTGAAAAAGCTTGCTAGAGGTTGTTATCACATTGCCAATAACCCTGTATCTAATATCGATTTACGCTTATGTAAAGCCAGATGTGGTCCGGGCTAACTACCCTATGCCAATGTTGAGTGGCAGAGATAGTTATGTTGTTCCGTTTGTAGGTCGCAATAAAATCGCACACGCCTTGTCTTGTCCCAGTTAAGTTGTTTTTATTATTGTCCTTAACTAGATGGGAGAT
This sequence comes from Agriopis marginaria, assembly GCA_932305915.1. Taxonomy (NCBI): domain Eukaryota; kingdom Metazoa; phylum Arthropoda; class Insecta; order Lepidoptera; family Geometridae; genus Agriopis; species Agriopis marginaria. The sequence continues at coordinate 6,361,590 of OW029932.1, forward strand.
CAAATGCGCTATTTGTACTGAAACGATTGACATAATACTAAATCAGACTTAAATAAATGAGGTGAAGCAAAGTGTCTGTTTTACCCGACAACTGCAAAGGATACCAACCCAACAAGCGATTTGCTTACTAATAAGCGATTTGGTTCCAAGTTAGTTACTGTCATCTATTCTTATAGATTTGATGTTATTAACGTCAAACCTCTGTACACAAGTTTAAATACAAATTATTTTTTCCTATTGTATTTAATACCTATTTTCCGCCAAACTTTTGGCATATAACAAACGTTTGGGATATAATAAATAGAGCGACGAGGAAACATTCAACTCAAGTAGTCGTGTCGTCAAATCAAATCAACTAAGATATCACATGGCAATCAATCCTTAAACTCAATCTCTCAAGTCGTTACTAGATATAAAACGTCGATCGATTTCCGCAGACAAGACTCGTGGCGGGAAAAAAGTTGCAGTAAACAAGTTTTCAACTTGCCGTGTTTGAAGTGCACGGGTTTTGCCGGATGCCGGATGACTGATAGAACATAACTGCAGTAAATACCCTGTAAATAATCATATACCTTTAGTGAACAACCGTGATAGTTTAAAACAGTGTATAACTGCAGCGTCCGGCAAAGGAGGCACTTATGGATGAACGTGTAAATGTTAATGAAATGGGAGCATATCTGAATCTATAATTGCCCAGTACTCGCTAAGGCTTGTTTAGGACTTTTATCAAACTTTGCGAACATATTATATACCTGAAAATGTTTACCTATAAATATTTCGGGCAATTTTTTATACTTCAAGCGGAACAGAAAACGTTGCCTATTGCCATTATATTATAGATAGCTATGGCTGATACTATGAGCCAATCACGAGACACCAGCCGAAGGCCATCTGGAAATTCACTCGCATAAATAACATGCACTTGTGACTGTTTTAGTTTTAAAAGCAGATATCTATGCACCTATTTTTACAGCGCCTATGTTATTTTCAGTAGATAATGTTATCGTAATTTTTTTTTAATTGGCATTTTGAACTTTATACCTATTGCATGCAAAGACGCACACATAATAGGTATCACAATTTTTTATTCTCTAACAAATCTATTCATAATATCGTCAAAGAGTAGCTTGCCGGATTATTACCAGCTTTTCACATTTCTAACTTTCCGTATAAAAAAATAGGCTGGAGTGGACCTCTTTGAGTGATGGGAACGATTGGATTGTAAAGATATAAAATGTGGGTCGAACTCTACGAGAAGTTGGATTCGAAACTAAGTGGTTTATGGCAATCGATGTTGCTTACTAGATAGTTTCAAAGCCCATCAAAATAAAAGGTATTTTTTTAGTTTAATTATAATTTCTAGCGTAGCCACACTTTTGTCTGTTATATACTTTTCGAACCATTTCAGAGTTCGTCAATGTAATCACATGTTTGTTGGGTACAGCTTGGCAAAAAAGACTAGAAATTAATGGTATCGCAAATACCTAGTTAGAAAAACTAGCAACTCTGTAGTACATCTGAGGAAGATGATTGGACGAAATTCTTCCACTGAAGTGTTTTCCACGGATTTCCACGTATTGTCAGAAGAAAATAAAGTTTTCGTTTTAAATCTTTATTGCCAAGCTGTAGGTATCAAATCAATCTATGATGATAGATAATATTTTACGGTATGGGGTTAAACCAAACGGTGGTACTAAGCCGAAAAGAGGTATTTGTACTTAAGATGATACATTTTTTTACTATGAGACAAAACTTAATGGAAGTGTTATACCTACAGTTCCCCTTTAGCACTTGGTCGTCCATTTGATCATGTCGTTTGGAGTTGTGTGCCGCTCAATATTGAAGTATGTGTTTGTAACTAGAAGAATATGTCAGTGTGTGCAATACATGTTTACCTCACCGCCTTCAGTTTTTGGCAGACTTTCGGTACTAGCTCGAGTTTAAGGCACAGCCAAACTATATATTATCAAGATAACAAACGATCAGTTTTCCAAATGAATTTTAAATTTGTTTGTACCAAGTACATATGGTAGAGCGTAATATTTCAAAAATTTCTATTTCGATTTTTTTCTCGGTTATTTTCCTCTCTCGCACGCATAGCATAGTTTCTGTGAAAGCCTAAGAATTATGCCCCAGGAGGTCTAGTAACCAGGAAAATATAATTGGAGCAATTAAGAAACGCTCAAAGGCGTTCCATTTACAAGAAAAACGTTTCTAAGACCACTTAACTATGTATTTATATCGTAAGTAAGTAAAGTATGGATATAATGGTGTTTCTTTGAGCGTTCTGGTGAAACAGGGACGATGGAACGTCAAACCGTTGGATCAAAGCAATGAAATCAAATAAAGCCATTCTCTCAGTTGTATTTTATCCAGACTCGGGTGTTGTAATAGAAAAACGTCCTTACACTAACGGTTCATCGTAAATAGCGCGAAATTGTCTTGTTTTATTTCCTGGCGGGGTTGCCAGTTATACCTATACTAGCGGTCCGCCCCTGCTTTGCCAGGTATAGATTATAGTCTATGTCACCCGGGGATAGTGTAGCTTCCCAACAGTGAAAGAATTTTTCAAATCGGGTCAGTAGTTTCGGAGTCTATTCAATGCAAACAAACAAATAATCAAATCTTTCCTCTTTATAATATTAGTATAGATAATATCTATATACTCCTTTATTCGTACAGGAAGGAAACATATTTACCAACTTGTGTATATAATTGTAAGTTTTTCTCGATTCTCTTAGTGGCATTAGTTAATCCGCCGTAACATCACATATTCTGTGAAAATTTCAACTGGCTATCTGTTACGGTTCGAAAGTTTCGGCGGTTTAAAGTTAGGACAGACGGACAGAAGGACAGCGTAGGTTTAGTAATAGGGTCCCGTTTTGTGAAATATTCCCCAACACAATGTACCTACATAGTATGTTAGGGGGCGTCCATAAATTACGTGAGGTGTTTAAGGGGGGAGGGGGTCGAGTCAAATCTCATCTAATCTTACGTTGGAGAGAGGGGGGGGTCTCGGCAAATATCACGCAATTTTTTTTCTGATTGAAACAAAAAAAAAAAAAACTATTTTGGTCCATTTAATCCAGATTGTACATGCTATAATAGCTATTTCTCTATGATAATAGGGTCCCATTTTTACCCTTTGTTTTTCCCATTTTTTTATTTATTACACTTATAATTAAACTCTCAGCAATATTGATTACTAGTCTTAACTAGTCGTAAATAAAAGCACGAAGCAAATTTCTTTTTTTCTTTTTACAATAACAATCCAACGCGTTTACGTAAGAAACTCACATTTTGAAAAATCTCACGTGAGATTGGGGGATGGGGGAGGGGGTTGAATAAAATCTCACGACATCTCACCAGGGGGGGAGGGAGGGGCAGAAAATTAAAAAAAATACCTCACGTAATTTCTGGACGCCCCCTTATTGAGTATTTTTTCGCTCACTTGAGTATTTTAAAACTGTCTCTATTATCACGCTTAAGTTTTGTGTTTTGCAATCTGATGATTAGTACTTTTATTTAGACCTTTAGAATTAAAGTACCTAAACAATAAAGTTGTTAAAATAACATAATTATTTAGATGCGTTCCGGGTACGGCTCCGAAGCTTCAAAAGTTTTGTATAATTCTGAGATGAACGAGTATCTGTGCCAGTGAGTAATTCATGTAAAAGGGCTCTGAAATGTTTGAATTTCCGTATAAGTTCACAAAACTCACGAACACATTGAAAGTTTTAATTGAAATTAATTAACAAAATATTAAGCAAATCAATTGAACTTTTTAATAGGCAATCTCAGGTACTGACAGACATGCTCATTTCTGGCCCAAAAGCATGGCACTAAACTCGGTCCTAGCTTTTTTTTGCTCTGACAGCTGCAATATAAAAAGCATTGTAAAAAGTTGAATGAAAACCACGAATACTGTCGCTAGGTTTTATAACGTAAGACAAGGTACCCGATTTATTTCAGTAAAAAAATCAACAACCGTTTGGAAGTGGGTGTAACACAAAGCTATATCTAGGTCTGTGGGGTGTAAATATCAACGATTGTCAGTCATCATCATAATCAGCCTTTTAACAGTCCACTGCTGGACTTCTAGCCTACCCCCGAAAGGGTGATTGGCATTTGCCAGTGCTTATCGGTTATTTGACCTAGAAGCATGCTTTAACTGAAAACCGGCGCTGATAGTCCTTGACTTTCAGCATGAAGGCTGAGACAGACCCATTCGACACTGATTGTATCATTTCATCGTCATCATTTCAGCCGTAGGACGTCCACTGCTGGACATAGGCCTCCCCCATCGATATCCAAAAGGGCTGGTTGGAAGCAGCCTGCATCCAGCGTTTCCCTGCGGTCTCTTTTTGGTCGTCTGTCCATCTTGTGGGTGGACGTCCTACGCTGCGCTTACCGGTCCGTGGTCTCCATTCCAGATTGTATCCTATAGATATAAGTTTTTGTAAAGGTGTTTTATAAAATTTACTTTCTTTCTTTCTTCTTTCTAAAAATGGCATGTTCTAAATCAAAGCAAATGTGAACAGTTGAAGAGCATGCTAGGCATGCTATTTTTTACAAACTGTTGTTGCTCCTTGATTGTTTCAGCACACAGTCATGATGATCATTACCAGAAAGCAATGAATTTACCGTTGCCAATTTCATAGCTATTAGGTAGGTATGCTCGGTTATGAACATGTCAGGTGTTAGCCATTATTAGTCACCGGGAATCGCTGACGGGCTATTAATCAATTTGTTCACTTTATTACTCCAGTCTGCTTCAGTGAATAACATGTTTATTGAAACGGTGAACGGATGTTGCTGGGATGTTGCCATAAATGAAATAAATATGATTTTTTGGCAGGAATATACATTTTCTCGGACATAGTTAAATTTTCCAAAGTTTATCATCTTATTCCCACTGTTGGGACACAGGCTTTCTTTTAGAGAGAGTGAAAGAGAGAGAGAGAGAGAGAGAGGACGGGCACTAATCCACCATGAAGGCCCAGTATATGTGGGTGAATGTCATGTCTTTGAACTTTTGCCAGCAGAGCAGTTTTTGTCGTTTTTGGGTTAGTACCTAAAATAGTAACAGTTAAAAATAATAATAATAATAATTTCTCATCCCATAGATCAGTTCAACTACCCACAAATTGTTCACCTCAATAGCCCTGTTTTTTTAAATCCTATACTGTACAATAGTTTTATATTCCATTTTATACACATTCCATAGTAATTGTATTTTGTATTCAACAGGGCCTCTTGGTGTTGGTTTCGGCCCCACCAATGCCTATCAAAGGTCCGGGCTAGACCCGTGAATAAAATTAAATAATAATAATAATAGGCTTGCGTTTGGCTGCTAACTCGCCTGACGTTAAGCGATGATGCAGTCTATGATGTAGCACGCTTGCTTAGAAGAAACTAATTCACTCTTAGTTTGAAGACACCCAGATTGTAACTATCGGGGAACATAATCAGGTAGCGCATTCCACAGACTAGCATTTGTTCATTATCTTCCCATACTTAAGAGCAAGAGTAAGAGTAAGGCTAAGAGTACCACCGTGTCGCCGTGTTGTTTAATTGTGATGTTTCCATTTCAATTACAAGTTCTAATGTAGTTAGATACCATAATTAATCAAATCAACTCAAAACTAAAATAGTTTATTGAATCAGGCGATTTTTCTTTGCGGAAATCCGTTTCCGCAAAGAAACCGCAAGTGCGCGCGCGCAAGTTTTTTTTTTGGGTAGAATTGAAATTACACTAGAAATTAGACATATACAAATTCTAAACTAAGATATTTTTACCTGTAGATATTTTTACGGTTGTGCCCGCCACCATATTGACTATGCAAGGCTGGCTGCCCGACTTCGTTTAGCCGTCTCTCAGTCACGCACTCCAAGTGTCCACAATTTTTTTTATTTTTGTCTCTTATTAAAAAAGATATAGCGTAATAAGTCTTTCATATACTCTCCCTTATTTCACAAAATGCACATATACATGTGTAGGTAAGTAGACATATGCTGCGTTTAGTCACTTTTAAAAGCCGTTTTGTTCGCCTATATATAACGTCTTTATAATTACACCTCACTGGCTCTAAGTATGTAAAATGAATTACTGGAACGCAATGGACCGACACCTCGCTTGTCATAACAAGCGTTCATTATTAGTTTCTGCTACGGAGACAGGTAATTAATCAATTATTTCAGTTCATTACCCTAATGACGAGTTTGCGACCTTATTCTCTGACTTTACTGATTGAGGTTGGTTTCTATTAGAATGTTTGGAATTTGAAAACTATTTAAAATCTGAATTTTGTTAGATTAGACGTCAACGTGATATGCTAACTAAGCGCTTAACTTTCCTAACGTTGTCCCGTCAAATCTTGGAAAATATTTAGTTTTTATGGTTCCTTTCCCAAAGGGTGAAAACGGGACCCTATTACTAAGACTACGCCGTCTGTCTGTTGATTCGTCCGTGTATTTGTCTGTCCTACCTTTTAATGGCTGTATATATCGAACCGTAATAGATTCACAGAATATGCACTGTTACGGTGTATTAAATAATAACAATAATAAAATCAATAAGTAATAACTAAAGGGTAAAAACTAAGCCCCCGTTCAACAAACGTTATTTTTAAACGTTTTTTTGTTGTATTAGCCCTAATGTAAAAACGGCAATACGAACAAGCGTCAAACTTGGCATGATTCACACACACATTCTAAAGTAAAACAACAAATAATAAATAATCACCAAGTGCGAGTCGGTGATAAATTTCTGTTCACCACCAAGTTAAGCAACGTCAGGCGCGGTCGGTACTTGGATGGGTGACCGCCTGGGCATGATGTTGTCTTTTGCACTACTTTTTTTATTTTGTGGTGGTAGGTTGGTAGGCCCTTAGTGCGCGAGCCTGACTCGCACTTGGCCGGTTTATTTGTATCCGTCTCTGTTCATCGTTGGTATAGTGGGCGTAAATACGCTAGAATCCAGGCGCAAGTTTTCGTTATTAATGCACAACTATCAGCAGCACAATGGCCGCTAAGTGAAGCCCTTAATATGCATTGTCATTCTGTTACTACGCATGGATACCATTTGAGTAACTATAAGTACAAGAAGTCAAGAGTCTATTCTTCAAGTCGAGAGTGAATAGGTTTCTTCTAGGCAAGCGTGCTCCATCGTAGGCCGCATCATCGCTTAACATCAGGCGAGTTGGCGGCCAAGCGCAAGCCTATTTATAATAATAATAAAAAAAAAAAAATGTACTGTATAATCGATAAATTGAGGCCAAAACTGGCGATGACGACTTGTACCTATCCAATAAATATGACACTTGCTCATAACTTGTACGTTTCCAGTATTCCCGATATCAATCAAATTCTGAGTATGACTTATATTTCATCCAAACAACCATTTGGAGGAAATAACTGCGTTAAATAACCGTTACATTACTCATAGTACGCTCGATAAACCCCCGAGTAACACCCACTAAATAAAGAGAAAAGGATAGCGACCGAAACAATTACAACTTCCACTTATCACGTAATTGCGGAGGATGTCATATCCAGAACTCGGTGGCATACTGTAGGTTGCAGGGAGGGCGGAAAAAGCTATAAACAGAATGTCAAATTCATACGGACAGCTGCTGTAGGTACTTCAGCACATTCTACACAGATCTTATTTTACAAGCTTTCATTTAACTTGCAATGTATGTATGTACCCTATGTATGTAACTATGTTTGTTCGGGTCGAATCTTGCAGCTCAATTTTAAAGCAGATATCTTCAACCGATTGAGCTGAAATTTGAAACGCATACACGTTTAGTTTGGATGACAATGCATGGTTAGCTAAATGACGTCATTCTAAATCCAATATGGCGGACTCCCAAAGATGGCGGACCAGTTATTTTTTATGCACCCCCATTATATGGGTATCAAATGAAAGGTTTTGCTGAGAAGAATACGAAAAAGCTTGCATAAAATTTTTATTTTTTTATTAATAAAGCTTATTCATGGTTTATTTCCTTTGCCACTACCAAGTTGCACTAGAAAATTGCAGCAAAAGTTATAATACTTAATAAAATATTTCATGAAGAGGATTTCTTTGGAGTGCGTACTGTTAACGCAAGTTATCATTGAACAAGTTTACAAACAAACAAATAAATATACAACCACGGAAACATACATACAAACGCTGATTTGTTCCTGTAAACTCTGAGAACTACTGCACTCGGATAATCATTAATCATCGTTAAACACTGTTTATAAATATATGTTATATGATAATTAACGGGATATTTACCGTGGTAAGGTTGTGGATGTTGTGTGGTCCCCATATTCCGGCGCAGTTACATGCACCATGTTCACTGGAAGACTGAAAGAACGCGGGTTGGTCGAACAAGTCAAAGTTAGGTGTAGACAAAACGTCCAACCCTCTTTCTTTGTCTTTTGCTACGGTACACTGGAACTCGAAATAGAACCTTATCATAATCATCATTTCAGCCATAAGGCGTCCACAGCTGGGCATAGGCCTCCCTCATCGATATGCAAAAAGGCCGGTTTGAAGCGGCCTGCATCCAGCGTTTCCCTGCGGTCTCTTTTAGGTCGTCTGTCCATCTTATGGGTGGACATCCTACGCTGCGCTTACAGGTCCGTGGTCTCCATTCCAAAACCTTTCGGCCCCATCGGCTATCTGTTCTACGAGATATGTGCCCTGCCCATTGCCACTCAACTTGCTAATCCGGTGGGCTATGTCAATGATTCGGTCATCTACGGATCTCCTCATTTCTGATTCGATCTCGTAGAGAAATAAAACCTAAAACCGACAAACGGGACCACGGATGGACAGGATGGGACCGGAGGATCGGGAGCTCCATCCACAACTTTATCACATAAATATCCCGTTAATAATCATAATATAACGGTAGTTATCAATCATCGTTTTGTGTAGATCTGAGTTACTTAGTATTTTTTATTCTATAATGGAGGGCTTCATATGTAGGCCAACCTCCCCCTATGTTTTACAAGACTTACCTAAACTTCTGCGGAAGAATGTTCAACATCCTCATTCTCGGTCCAAGTTTTTAGCTCTGACATTTGCAGTAGATTTTAAAAAGCAGAATGAAAATTGCGTTTCTGTCACTTTGCTAGATAGATTTTTAACCGACTCCAAAAAGGAGGAAGATTCTTAATTCAGCCCGTATGTTTTTTTAGCTGTTAGCCGATATATTACAATCAAACGTAATTTTGTCCATTGTTTAGGATTTACTATAATTATAATTGTTATAGACATATTAGAAAAAATACGACCGGTAGGATTCGAAATTGTGCCATCCGCAACCTGCTTGTGCGCGTGATGTAAACCGGATGGCTCAGGTTCGAATCCAAACCGTCTTCAAATTTTTGAATTGTCTATAAATTTAAATGTTTAACACTATTGCGTTCGTAAATCAATGTCTCCCATGAATATTAAAAGAAAGTGTTTTATTTACCTTTTTTTACATAAATTATTACAGCTATCACAACTAAAAAACTTTAGACCGAGTATTATACGATTGTAGAGGTTGTACCGACAAACTAAATCTTAATATTTAGATGCCATTTAGTTAATGTGATCTCGTGTAACATAGAAAGCATTGGTTTTTCTTTTAAATGTAGGTTATACAAAAAAATGTTGTTCTCACAGAAAAATAAATAAATTTTCTTTTCTCTGGTTGTTCTACTAATTGATCTTTCAATTTGGACAGAACATTTTCACAATTGGAAAATAGTGGCGACCTTTTGCAAATAAAATTTTCACCCTTGTTGAGTGATGGCATCGAAACTGCACATAATTTATTTAGGTACTAAATAAGTCATTGGTGCAGGGCCGTGGATCGAACCGGATACCATCAGATTATAAAGCGCACATGTTACCGGTTATCGCCCGGCCACCATCGCTTAAGAGAAATGATGATGATGAAGAATTTTTGCATAATATGTATAAATATGTAATTGGGGATCGCTTGAAGTACCTATGGGCCGTCGTGGCCTATAGATGAACTATAGATGCTTTAAGCGATCCCAAGTAATTAGTTAGTTATAGTATGTAATTTAAAAATATGTGTATTCAATCATGTTATAAGACTTACGGGAGTGGCATAGTCGAATATCGACAAAACTCCTTCAAATAAAATAAAGAATAAAAAATAAAAAAAAGAATTTTTGCATTATAATATTATAAATATAATGCAGAAAATTAATGTAAAGAATATCAATGTTGCTTAGAGATTAATAAACATTTCATACCATAACTTAGCTTAGCTTATCTTAGCTATTAACATAATTGAGTGCAAATATGACAACAAGTTTTCTTTGTCTCACATTTCCCTGCCTTCGAGGCAAAGGTGAAGGTGTAAGCAGAAACAAACATATTTGTTTCTAGAGCAAACAAACTAATAGGCAAGAGAGGGCAAACTTGTGTGACATGTTGTATAACTTTATTAGAGACGCCCCGTTCTGGTGCTGTGCCGTCTCTAGGCCGTCTCAATTGTAACTTTAGGTAGAATTGTAGGTATTTTCACGTCTAGATCTTTTCTAGAATAGATAATAAATTATTGCAGCGGCCGGAAATAAGAAGTTTTTATGGATGAACGTGAAAATGTGATTCGCCACGTAGAAAAAACCAACACACGTGTGTCCAATAATACTCAGTTCCCGCCATGGCTTGTATAGTACTTTTCTTAAACATTTCGTGAATATTAAAGTAATAATTTTGGGATGTTTTTGTCGATTTCGCTATAGCTTGTAATATGAGCCAATCACAGGAAGCCATCGGGAAATTGCAATAATTTTTTGTGTTTAAATTTTAACTTAATCTTTATATCAGGTGTAAAGGAAACTCTCCCAAAGCCAAAACGTTACTATTATCATACTAATATTATAAATGCAAAAGTGTGTTTGTTTATTGGTTTGTTTGTTCCTCTTTCAGGCAGCAATCTTATAATTTTTATCATCATCATCACCATTTTTCATCACTACGCGGGTGAAACCGCGGGTCGCAGCTAGTACTATCTAAATACAATCGACTACCAATATTTATTTGCCTTCTACTTGTTGTTTTTATGATTTACAATTTTGCAAACCAGCAATGTAAAGCGTACCAGTGTGCGTGCCACCCACGCTGGTACGCTTTACACTATAACCACCGCATTTTTCTGTCTGCCCGTGAAGTGCATGTAGCTTCGCCGAAATATCGGGAGCGAGTTTTATAGTAGGTACAAAAATCGCGGAACGATGGGCTTTCATACAAGTTGATGTGCATTTAGGATATATCCATATAAAGATTCAGCAGTGCAAGTACCGTTCTTTATCGATCGTCAAATTTGACGGTTGAGATCGTCAAATTCGATATAATGATATTTCATCAGTACTCGCTATGATCGATTCATTGGCATTTTATCGAATTTGACGATCGTTAAAGAACGGTACTTGCACTGCAGATCTTTATGAAAGATAGATAGATCCACGGTAAAACAGACAACTTTACCAAAAAGATTTCCAAACATTAAAATGATTATACAATGAGCACAGTGTTAAGAGATTAAAAAAAACTATAGTGAGTGTGTATTATATGACACGTCCCGTGGCGAAAGTCTCAAGTTCCCAACACTATTCTTGGCTCCAACGTTGAAGTGGTGTAGCTTCCATGTTGTAACCAATATATTGTCCCTGACACAATAACTTCCCCGTTGTAACCAACGTGTTGGCCCCGACGACGTGACGCTGTAGCTCTCGTCGGCAATATGTCAGCCACATCATTGCGCAGGGTAATTAAAACCTTGGAAGTGATGAAGCATGGAACTGGCATTTTGCTACTTCATTAGCAACGGAAATGGGCATTTGATGGTGGCAACTCGGAGCTCAATTTCCACACAATTTTGACGTTCTATAACTTGAAAAGTTGAAAACTTGAAATGTTTGTTCCTCTTTCACGCTGCAACGGAACAACAGATCGACCTGATTTTTTGCATGGGTATAGTTCAAGAGCCAGAAAGCATGACGTAGGCTACTTTTCATCATCATCACCATTTTTCATCACTACGCGGGTGAAACCGCAGGGCGCAGCTAGTACTTTTATATTTTATTTTGTTATCACTCTAGTTTTACATAAATAAAGGACCAATATTTTTACACAATGCCGTACCACCACCATCAGCGAAAATAACTTTGCAATTTTTCTTCAGCTAACAGTACCTAAGTCCTAGTAGTCTTCTTTTGTGTTAAGTATAATTGAAAAAAAAAATACGACCCGTCAGTTGATTTTCATTGATTTAGAAACAATATTACTGTCTAAAATATTCCTAGTATATATATGCGTGAATCTAATGAATTATACTAAAGCGCTTGTTCTATTTATGGTAAATAAAGTGGGTGGTTTAATGATAATGTTTTATAGAAATGTAGGAAAATCTTGCCATATAACAATAAGCATTGCCATACAACGTGGCAATGCTGCCAGAATTTTGGGAACGCTGCCCACCGGTAGCGGATTGTTAGATTAGTTTTAGTTTTAGATTAATTGTATAATTGTGTCATTTTAATTTTAAATTGTGATTTTTATCCTGTAAATGACGTCGTCAAGTGTATATTAGTTACACCTAAGACCCGAAATAAACCTAAGTCCTTAATAATATGAAATTAGCCGGATGATACAATAATGACCAAGAGCGTGTCGAAACACGCATATGGTAGAGTTCCGCAAACAAAGCCATATAATTCTGGTTACATTTATGGTTCAGCAACCAGCGGTTACAGAAAAAAATTACCTAACGAAAATCGGTGGAATTCTTCGAGCCAAAGAAGACAATTTTTTCTAGGCCCACCGAATTTACCGTATATTGATGGGTATAACACTATAAAATTCATCGTTTTTTTTTTGTACCATTCGGATGAAAGATAAGGTAAAAATGAAACCGGAATAATAATATGAAGAATAATATGTGTTGTTTTGATTTTTGCCACAATTCATTCATTTCCCTTATAAAGTCACTTGACCGGAACGTTTTTAATACGAAAAAGGATGCATGCTTAGGAATTTTTATACTAAAATAAATAGACCATATTTTACAACATTGGCCATAGTAATCGGCTTTTGTCAATATTCCGGTTTGATCAGATATAGCTAATATTACCACTAAATCTAAAGATTATGAGGAACAAATCGACATGAGTTTCATTACTATACGGTATTAGTTTGTGGTGGGCCTATTTTTCAAACAAAAGAAATTGTCTCATTTCAGGGATGTATCATCACGACATAACATAACTACTTTTTATGACTATATTTCGCAATGGATACAATTGATAAAAAAGTGACGTATGCACCAAAACTAACCTGCATTTCAAAAGACCTATTTAAAAATAAAAACAACGAGGGGGAGCCGCGATTTTTTTTCTCAACCTCATGGACCAGAGCCACCCTTCATTTATAAAAATATATTTTTTGTACTTTTACATTGAGATCTAGGTTTTTCTAGATGAAGTAAATGCACATTACACGTCTTAGTTGCTTACTTATAAGCACAATTTGTCACTGATGGTCTAATTCAATCTTATTTGACGGTGTTTGATACACGTCAGCAATTTTCGTTCATTCCCCGGACCCGTTCGTTACGTTAACCTCTAAAAGTTGGTGTTTATTCCCTAGGGAATAGAGGCCACCGAAGCGGTGAGGAACCGTGGTAGCCTATTTGGGAGACCGCTAGACTTGAAAGCGTGAGGTCGCGGATTCAAACCCTGGGCCCGTATCAATGAGCTCTTTGGAGTTTATGTACGGATTTTCATACCACTGGATTTTCGGTGAAGGAAAACATCGTGAGGAAACCTGCATACGTACGGAGAAGAAATTCAATGCCGTATGTAAATCCACCAACCCGTAACTGGGCCAGCGTGGTGGATATGGCCCAATCACCCTTTCGGGGGTAGGCTAAAAGTCCAGCAGTGGACTGTTAAAAGGCTGATTATGAGGATGATGATGATGAATAGAGGCCAATTTTTTAGAGGTTAACTTAACGCACCGCGTTATGTGCGTATTTTAGTTAGTGAATCAGGGACCTGCATTACCTACTACCAGTAGTAACACGGGGTTTTCATTTACCTAGCTTACCTTATTTTTAGGTAAACAGTTCGTTTCGTCAAAGGACATTCGTATTTCCCAACGTATTGCCGGTAGTCAGCAGTTTGTCAGGTATTGTTCGAGTAATTAAAGCATCGGCCGAGCGCCCACGTTATGGAACCGCATTGACACGGTGAACGCTGTTCTGGAGCAACACGTATATTTTCTGTTACCTGTCTCTCTTATTGAAACGGACGTAAGAGTAACAAGGACAGAATAAGTCGAGCTCGTCAGAATTGCTACCGGTGTCGGCCACATCGTAAACTTAATTTTTATGACCGAGGGCGAAATGTGCTAACCCTAGCAGAGTTTAAGCTTGCTTTTTGTTGACGGGGCGTTTTTATTCCTAGTTTATGTGGTACAGTTTTGCTGAGGAATTGTAATTTTGGCGTCAATATAAATCGCACTTACCTACACTAACAGCTCCTACGTTACATATTTATTTTCATTACTCATACTCGGAAAGTAGGTCTGGAGCTGCCTTGAAGAGCGGGTTGAAAGTAATACATTTCAGCCTTAGGGAGAATCATTTTCAACTGACAGTGACAGTTGACAACTGACAGACACTCATATTAAAAAAAAAACTAGTTCTATTTTCATATTTGTATTGAACTATGTTCCAACTTTTTTTCTCTCTTGGCTTTGGGATAACTGGTCTAAAATTCAGTTGCAAGATTTGGCCCATACATACATACTAACAGAGCAAGCTATATAAAAGCTTGAAACTTTTTAAATTAGAAACAATGTATAAATAATAATCGTCATCAGAATTCTATACATGCATGCGACATAGTTAATCGTCAAAAGTGGTCAAAGCGATGCAAGGCAAATTAGCTCATTGGCCTCTCGTAACTGACCGTTTCTGACTGACAGCTGCTTGGGTCGGCAAATCTGCCAGTAGATCTGTCAGCAGATTGGCAACAGCTGATTGGGTCTACAAATCTGCCAGTAGATCTGTCAGCAGATTGGCAACAGCTGATTGGGTCGGCAAATCTGCCAGTAGATCTGTTAACAGATTGGTAACAGCTGATTGGGTCTGCAAATCTGCCAGTAGATCTGTCAGCAGATTGGCAATAGCTGATTGGGTTGGCAAATCTGCCAGTAGGTAGATCTGTCAGCAGATCAGCATTGTCAAAAATTAAGGTCATATTTTTCACTTATTTGCGTTCCAAATCGTGTACTAAATACCATCCAAAGTTAGTCCGTTGTCTAACCAAACACCCTGAATAAGCCTGTAATCGGCTTAGTGTGCGTTATTGTGGGTACTGTTAGGTACACTGAAATTTAAATAGACTTTAAGTACTATTACGTAATTGAGTACTCCAACTATAATATAGATACGTATCTACGTACTATATACGTACAGTATAACGTGGGTAATAAGATTTTATACATCGCTTTCGGTTTGTTTATACCAGGATTTACCCGTTTAAATGATTTCTATGACTGAGTTACATATTTTCTTTTCCAAACCCGTTTTATACCACCTTGGGTTTAGAAAGGATAGAGACTTTTCCATTGTGTGGTAAAGTTAGATACCAGAAACTGTATATCTATATACTTACTAAAGACAAAACGACTCAATAATACTAATGGAACAACTGAAACCCTAAAAACTAGTATTTTCCAGACAGCCTGTTCTAGACAAGAGTTCAAAGTAAGAAAATGTAGGTCAGAGAGAAACACATAATGACTTTTTTGCGCTTAAAACTTCCAACTTCATAACCGTTGTTAAACGTGATTTTCCGTTTCAACCGGAAATACTGGAGTGCGGATTTACATACACAATTATGTATAGATATACGAACACATCCCTTGCAAAAAATCTCAGATGTTGAACTCTATTGCTCAAGCATATGGCTTAAAATGCTACTGTTTTTGCGAGAGAACATAAGGAGGGGTTGCTAACAGGCAGTCCGCAGAAGGATAAGCGTCCTTAATTACCGCAGGGTCTTCAAGAAATAGATGGCGGTCGGACCTCTAACTTTGGTCATTCCAGTTAGGGTCCAATGGGAACTCAGCTGAGGTTAATCTTGGATCGGAATATTGGGACGAGAACTGACAGAAATTAACTGTGTTCCTTACCTACCTAACTGTAAGAACAGTTACTGTTGCCAGGACTTAAATCATTGTATGATGCTTAAATTTTCACTAATGGTAGACTTGCGCCTGTCCACATCATGGCATAAACATAGACTAAGACGGCGTGTAAGCACATTTAGTAACCCGTTTAATCTCGATTTAAAGACCACCGACACCCAAGACTTTCTACTTTTCCTAACATAACGTTATGAAAAAATATTCTAGTTTAAATGATTATTATACGTTAATACTAATCATAGTAATGATAACCAATGGGGAAGAAAGGTTCTGGAGTGGATACCACGAACCGGAAGACGCAGCATAGGGACGCCTCCCACTAGATGGACCGACGACATTGTGAGAGTCGCGGGCATCCAGTGGATGCAAAAGGCAGGGTGTCGTTCAGTGTGGAGGTTAAAGGGGGAGGCCTATGTTCAGCAGTGGACGTCTTCTGACTGATGATGATGATGAATCATATCTTACTAATATTATAAAGTTTGTTGGATTGTTAGTTTGTTGGTTTGTTTGTTCAACTTTCACGCAGCAACAGAGCAACGAACCGACCTAATTTTTTGCATAGTTATAGTTCAATGGTTGGAAAATTACAGGCTACTTATTATCATCATCACTATTTTTCATCACTACGCGAATGAAATCGCTGGGCGCAGCTAGTAATATTATAAATGCGAAAGTGTGTTTGTTTATTTGTTGGTTTGTTTGTTCCTCGTACCCATGTAGTGATGAAAAATGATGATGATGATGAAAAGTAGCCTATAATACTTTCCGGCCCTTGAACTATACCCACGTAAAAAAGGTTGATCCGTTGCTCTGTTGCTGCGTGAAAGAGGAACAAAAAAACAATCTTTTGCATTTATAATATTATTATGATTAAGATGGAATTAGGTATATTCATTAAAAAAAATTATTTGACATAATTTGTTTACTAATTGACTTGACGTAAAATAACATAAAAAATAATACACTGAATTATACGATATCACTAAGACTTAAAATAACTCCCACGACCATAACTCTCCAAACATTTTTCAGGAGGAATAAATTCACTTTGTGACATAATTATTTTACAACAATGGCCTCTAGCATTTAATTACAAGTGTCTCTCCGAAATTGTTTCGCTAACAAAATAATAACAGTCTCTATTCAGTCGCTGTTTTATAAGTTTCTGAAGTGACTTTAGGGAATGCCTACGTACACTTCTGTGGCTATAAAAGTTACTCTGCTAAAAGCTCTGTTATAAAAAGTACAAAACGAAAGCCACAAAAAAGAATTCTGGTTTAAAAAGACTTCACTTATAACTCTTCATTGTCACATGAACTAAGACGTCTGAAGTAGGTACCTGTAAGTGATTTATTTGTGTTTTATTGTGTTTCTCATGTAATGGATAATATATTAGAAGAAAAAGAAGTAATGAATAACAGTTAAGTACATATAAGGTTATTAAGGGGATATTTACCGTGATAAAGTTGTGATGGAGCTCCCGATAACTGTAATGAACAACCATGATAAAAATTAATATAGTTTAAAAAAACTGTGTTTTAGATGATAAATAAATCCAAGTGATAAAATTATTCACTTCCATTTGCGTCTTGTAAAGAATAATTTAAATTTATAAAACTAAAATACACGCTTTAGGTATTCGCGCCCACGCGCACTGTAAAGTGAAGAGACTCAAAAACAAAAATTATTATTACAAGAAATGTACATCCATTTCGTTACTGGCTGTAACTGCCATAACTGGGTGTTGGAAACCCGTGTCTTGGTAGTTCCTTCTAATTGTCATAATTATGCTAAGGTCATGGTTATTGAAATATATCATTATTATGTTTATCGATATTTGTAACATTAGTTTACTTAATATTTACTTCGGTTTCTTCTAGGCAAGCGTGTTTCATCATATACCGCATCATCGCTAAACATCAAGCAAGTTGGCGGCCAAACGCAAAACTATTTATTAAATTAAAAAAGGAAAAAAAAAACTAGGCTAATCAGTATTATGCAATTATCATATTATTATAGATGTCATAATAAATGCATGAAGTGGTTATGAGCACTTACATAATAATGATGTATAAACAAAACGTAAAATTTGAAACGTAACATGAAATGCAACACGCTTGGTAACACATTTAATGTGCTCCAACTTAATGCAATGCAACGATAATTACTACTCATAGTTCTCCTAGTCTGGAGGTGTCGCACACACGGATTTCTCTTGGACACAACAGCATTTCAAGCCGTGCGCGCATCTATCCATCAGTTTTGAGACAAACGTAAAGGGGTGTGCAGTTGAGGCAATAATGCGCGGTTAGTGCACGCGATGCATAATGACAAGATCATGACTGATGCAATGTAAACCCACGCCAGAAGTCGCGCAACGCGGTAGCTTGCATTATTTAGCACTCCTTATAAATTTATACTGAGCAGTGGGTAGCGCGATGCTGTCGCTGCCGCCGGTCGCGCTCGTCGGTCGTGGTCGCTGGTCGCGGTCGCCAAGATTGGAATACTACCTCAACATAAAACATATTGGAATTTCACCAGTAACGTAGCGTGGATTTTTGTCACCCGGATCATAGGCACCGCTATTTCACTATCTACGAGGCATACAACTCGTCAACTATCAATATCGCAGTTTCAATGACTCGCAAAATACACACCGCGCAGTTCTGTTTTTTCGTAGTTGGGTTTTCGTCGTAAGATGCGTCGAAAATTCGCAATAATATAACGCCGACGGTTTGTTAATTCATGATTGGGAAGAACCGCATTATCGATACAGCCATTTAACAAGAAACATAAAGATTTTAGGTGGAGGGCTGGTAAAACCAATACCTATAAGCACAACAAATGCAGTCAGCAAAAAAGCGAGCAAAAAGAGCAAAAAAAATTAAGCATTTTTAGCAATGTCATCAGACTAGATCAGATTATAAACAAGGTAATTAATATAGTTTAGTACAGTGAGCACCATTTATGTTCCATTTAGATCATATTATTACGTGATAGGTTATAAAAGAATAAATGATAACAAGCAAAAAGAAAGCAAGCGAAATATGTTTGGTATTTTTATTTATCACGTGATGGGTTTTCATAGCATAAAATACAATAAGTAGATATTTTTTTTAGCTATTTTTGTTCGATGTATCAGATTTTTTTAGGCGTCACTAAAAGATAGGCTAAAGGTGACCGTTTTCATCGGAGGCCCACCGTTTCGCCCTTAATACCTGCCGCCTGGGGCAATAGCCCCCATGCCCCCACGATACACCACTGCGTTTAACAACACCTCACCGGGGATTATACAACGTGAAAAAAAGGCAAAACGAAATATACATAAATGATGTAGCCGTTTCTACAGACAGATAAATGAATAATGAATTAATTGGACGCATGAGCAGACATTTAGAGGTGTTTTTATTCTATTATGCGTTCGTTTAGCGAAGTGACTCGGGTTTTAATAATGAAAGGTGAAGTTTGACATGAAGTTAGAACTCGCCGTCGTTGCATGTAGATTGTAGACGCTGAGAGTGCTTGACATATTTATGGGAGAAGTTGCGGGAAGAGGGAGTTTGTCGTCCACGTCAAGAGTACAAAGTATTTTGAGACATTCTGGCACTGAAAGCAAAGACGGAAGTATTTAAACTTGTAGACTTGTCCCAACATTAAAATACCAAGTAAA
This sequence comes from Agriopis marginaria, assembly GCA_932305915.1. NCBI lineage: Eukaryota > Metazoa > Arthropoda > Insecta > Lepidoptera > Geometridae > Agriopis > Agriopis marginaria. Next base: position 6,381,503 of record OW029932.1, read on the forward strand.
TGATCGCTTAGAAGCAGAAAGAATACTTAAAGCTTGCAATTACAAGAACCCATACATGAAATTAACTTTAATGTATTTTTATAGGGTTCCGTAACTCAAAAGGAAAAAAAAGGAATCTTTATAGGATCACTTCCTTGTCCGTCCGTCTATCTGTCTGAGAGAAAATACTACAATACGTATAACAAAAGGTTGTAGTATGGGGCCCCCTTTAGTTTTTAATTTCTGACTTTATTACTTCTTAATCCGCCGTAACATTACATATTCTGTGAAAATTTCAACTTGATATATCTGTATTACGGTTCAAATGACAAAGCTGTTAAAAAGTAGGACACACGGACAGACAACGTACGCTTAATAATTATGGCCCGTTTGCACCCTTTGTGTACGGAACCCTAAAAACTCTGAAGATTGACCTGGTTATTTAATAGCCGAATGGAAGGATAAAGCTGTGGTATGTCTATGGTTTATCCACAGCTCTAGGGAGTTCCGCCCGCAAGACGAAACATCTCCATTTACGAGTAATCTCGGTGACTTTCGCTGAGCCTCAATTTTCAAACTTTCCTCACCATTTCGCAGTTTTATAAGATCGCGCAAGCGGGCGAGATGGAGGGACCGTTTTAAATGACGTACATAAAGTAAGCAGCATGAGCACTTGGTCACGCAAACGATGTTAAAGTTATGCGATGTAGGCAGGTGGCGTTAACGGCGTGTTCTAGACTCCTAGAAGTTAATAAGCTGACGGACGACCGGTATATCTTAGTGATAGCACGTCTGGGTCGAGCAGAATGTCCTAGATTCGATTTTCAGCTGGGTAGATGTTTTAATGATGAATTTTAGGCTGCGACCACCGACAATTCATATATCTTTCGCGTGGTTTCAAAAAATTTGGTGATAAATAACGACTAAGACAGAATTATAAAAACATTAAAACGATATTGCCCAATCGTTTTTTTTTTCATGTTAATTCTCACTCTGTGATTTTTAGGATTCCGTACCCAAAGGATGTAAACGGTATCCTATTACCTACGGACTACGGAGCCTACACTGTCTGTATGTCTGTCCGTCTGACCGTCCTACTTTTTAACTGCTGTGTCTTTCGTACCGTAATAGATAGCCAGTTGAATTTTTCACACAATATGTAATGTAAAGGCGGATTAACTAAGAAATAATAAAGTAAACACTATATTTTTGTATTTGCTGTAATCACAGAAAAATGTTTGTCTTTTCTGTGGCTGTAATGTTAAAACGTTAATACGCACAAGCGTCCAACTTGGTATGATTATAGTACATACTCTAAAGTAAAACAACAATATTGTTCTTCAAAATCTGTCTAGCCGTTTAGACTATAGGAGGTAACATGAAAACAGACAAACATGTATAAATACAAATTCACACCAACAAAATACCCTATCCATACTGCTTTCTGCTTTTGTATATGACAGGGGTTTTTATATAGAGCGACAGAGATGGTACATATAAGCAACTGTGAATAAAATGCAGTAGAATGAAGAAAAATTACTTTCGGGACAATTCTCGGATGTTTTGTTCAGCTACATGACATAGCTAAGCGATTTGTGTCGGAGTAAATTGAAAATGTAATGTTATATACTGTTATTATGGTAGGCAACGTGATAGTATTTATTACACTGTGTACATATTGTGTATTTATTATCGGAGTTGCTATAGAAAAGACGCTGACACTGATTATTATGCACCTTACAAATCTATTGAAACTAAACTTTCGAACCTTTTCCAGTGTCCGTCGCAGGCTAAGATATTTTTACCTATAGATAGGTTGTGCCCGCCACCATATTGACTTGACGAATGCAAGGCTGGCTGCCTAACTTCGTTCAGCTGTCTCTCAGTCACGCACTCTGAGTGTCCACAACAAATTGTATTTTTATCTCTTTATATCAACAGATATAGTGTAAAAAACCTTTCATATCCTTTCCCTTATTTCACAAAATGCACAAATACATACGTAGGTAAGTATATATATCCTGCGTTAAGTCAGTTTTTAAAGTCGTGTTGTTCGCATATAACGTTCCACTATTACACCTCACTGTTTGCAGTTAGATCAGAAGACGGACGTCTTTAGAAATGTTATTAAAATATTTACATGTAACGCCAATGATTTTTAATTAAAACGTTTAAATTTTAATTTGTAGTTTGTGTAGATTTAAGTTTTAGTTTTTAGTTATTAATTTAAGTTTTCGTTAATTTACTGTTTTATAAGTCATTTTATAAGTCGATTAAAATAGAAATAAATATATAGACATCTATACTTAATATTATAAAGAGGAAAGATTTATTCCATTAAAACGTTCCCTAAGTAAATAAATAACAAAAAACTAAAAATAATTTATCTATATTATAAATCGATGTCTGTTCCCTGGACTCCAAAATAGCTGGACCGATTTTAACGAGACTATCACTGGCAGATAGCTGATGTTATAAGGAGTAACTTTGGCCATTTTTATCCCGGATGTAACGCGGGTGTGACCGCAGGGCGCAGCTAGTATATGAATAAATTGTAAAAATACTAGCAATCCGCCCCAGCTTCGCATTGGTATAAGTTTTATTGTAAACTAGTTGACCCGACAGACGTTGTTCTGTCTTAGAACTGTCAAACGCGCGAAGTTTAAATTATCGTTAAGTTTCCGATTTTTTCCAATTTTCTGCGCAATTTTCTATATTTTTGTTCCGTAAGAACCTTCTACAAAGTATTGGAAATCATAAAAAAAAGTTGAATGAAATCGGTAGAGTCGTTCTCAAGTTATGGCGTGACCAAGGTAAATAGGGATGAATTTTTATGGATATGTGAAAAATTATCTAACTGATGGTGAAATCCGCACCAAAATCCGTTGCGTGGTTTACGAGGAGTTAGGGGATATATAGACAGACAGTCAGACAGACAGACAGACGCGAACAGCGACTTTATTTTATACTATGTAGAGATGTTCATATAAATCTATCCTATAGTCTGTCTGTTTTATACCTGTTTATTTCGTGACCGAGAACGCAGTTGTACCAGCTGTCCATAAATTTTTGGGGAGAAAAGATTTTTTTTTAATAATAGGCTTGTATTTGACCGCCATGACACCTGCATTGCTTAAGCATATTCATCATCATCATCATCAGCCAGAACACGTCCACTGCTAAACATAGGCCTCCCCCTTTAACCTCCACACTGAACGATAGCCTGCCTTTTGCACCCACAGGATGCCCGCGACTCTCACAATGTCGCCGGTCCATCTAGTGGGAGGCCTCCCTACGCTGCGTCTTACGGTTCGCGGTCTCCACTCAAGAACCTTTCTTCCCCATCGGTTATCGGTTCTTCGAGCGATGAGGCCTGCCCATTAATTACCTCTTCAACTTGCAAATTTTAACAGCTATGTCGGTGACTCTGGTTCTATGGCGAATATACACGTTTCGGATTCTATCGCGCAAAGAAACTCAGAGCATAGCATTGCCATAGACACTATGTGGCATAGCTGTGTTTAAGCATATTGCATCATGCTAACTAATATCTATTTTGAAATATATCTACGTTTAGCCATCAACTCGCGTGATGGAAAGCGAGGGGTTACAATATATAAAAGGAGACAAAAATTGGCCGCCAATTATTTCAGTAATGGTTAAGACCTCAAAATTCAATTTTCGTCGAAATGTGTCGTATGTAAATATGGATGCATCAAACCATGTTTAAGAAGTAATATAAAAAGCTAAATCAAAATTTTGACTACTTTATGTCCTCCAAAAATGTATCGACAGCAGTAACAACTGCGGGGCATTCTCAGACACAAAACAAACAGAATATAGGATAGATTTATTAGAGAATTTCTCTACATAGTATAAAATAAAGTCACTGTCCGCGTCTGTCTTCTATGAAGTGAAACGACGGAGCTATATGAATAAATTGCATTCCTTCCTTTTCTGAAGCACATATTACGGCCTCTGAAGGAGTTTCACGAGGCACGATCAGTCAACGTCGGCGGTGCTGAATACTTGATGCCGGCTACCCACCTGTATTAGCCACCTGGATAACACTTTTCTAGAAGTGTCAAAAATTATATTTTAGTGTCCAAATCAAAACAAATATCTTAATGGTTTTTTTTTCCTTTATTAACTAAACAAAATACAAGCTAATACTAACACTACAAATAAAGTTAGACTGGCCATAGACCGCTGAAGGTCTAAAGACAATCCAAATGCTCAAGTCCACTATCAGTTGGCAGCGTACTCAGCATGCTGGCGGCATTACCACGCTGAATGGTTATGCGTTGAGCCAGAAACACGCGAGCATTTTGGTCACGCGTCGCATTAACCAGATGCTCTGAAAGATTATTGAAAATGAGGTGAGCTGCATACTGGTTTCTTAGGTTTTAGCCATTTTTGCACATTGCAATTAAATATACCTGTCAACACAGCCACTGCAAAGTGTTTGAAATGTTAGGAATTAAAATAATGTTCAATACACGCGGCAAAGTCCGTTAAAAGTGTAATACACTTTGACCAAATGTAAGCATTGCCACCCAGCGTGTTAGGCAATACTGTCAAAATTCTGGCCACTCTTCTCTCTACTCTTTGAAGTTTAAATTTCATTAGCATTATCTTAAGTACATAGTTTCTTTCTTTGTACATGAAATTGTATTCTAAATAAAATTATATTGAGAGAACTACTAACAAAACGAAAACAGGCCATGTTGCCTCAAAAATTCCACCCTAAACACCGCCTGCTGTTTAAAGTAGGCGGTGAATATAAACACTAATGAGGTAGCAAATACTTTTTACCCCAATAAGCTTACTTCCGCTTTGACGCTAAAATTACCCTAATCCCTGATAGGGTATAAAGGGATTTCTAATTAAAGACGCAGGGCTGCAACAATAGAGTCTAAATACCAAGCAAAGGTCGACTCTCTCGGGAACGGCGGCCTTTTTATGCCGTAGGCCGTAATATAATATTACGCCGTGTATGCAGAACTTAATAACTGGGTTTTCATATGAAAAGGATAAGAGATATATTTTTCAACCGACATCAAGAGGAGGAAATTATCAATTTAATTATATTTTTACGTGAGTTTTATATGTTATTCTATACGAGTCAATAGTAAACAAATATATTTTTTAGGAAGGTATAACTTGAAAGAGAATAATTTTACGTGTCAGTCATAAAAATCCTGACCATCTGAATTCCAGACCTTCACGATCAGGTCATTTTATTTCGCCACCAAATTAATTTTATCAAAATATGATTATGAGTTTTCAGTTTTTTAACGGTAATCTTTAGAGGGTAGACGGTGGGTTTAGGGGTCTTAACCATCATTTTATCATCAGTCCAAAATACATCGATTTGCCCAAGGTTTGCAACATTGCACCGTCGTGTCGGTTTTTTTTATCTCAAGCCTAAATCCACACTTGTTTTCTTATATTATCTTAGAAACAGTTATAACACTTTAAGGCTATTTTCGGAACAGTCGTTAATAACATAACATAGTCTTATGATTGACCTAGGTTTGGTCTTGTGCTAGGACAAAATTTCTTAACCCCTTTAAGCTAAATATTGTAAATAATATTTTTCAAACGCTGGTAAATTTTTACTTATACGACTTACATAATAATAATGAACAGAATAAAAAGTTCGACACGTAGTCTTCTTTATTTAGGGCTTTTTTTCATTTATTCACTAAACAAAACACAAGCTAGCATTACCACTATAAAATACGTTTAAACTGCCCAGTGCCCATAGACCGTTAAAAATCTAAAGGTAACCTTATAATTTTTTCTACTTCTCATATACACTATTGTCATAAAGTAGACAGTTAAAACAAATCTCTTACTATTCAAGCCCTTTCATGTTTTTCTAGAATAACTAAGTAATAAAAATCTTATCCTCGTAAAAGGAAGGTTTATGTTTGTAAAACGACACCAGCTTAATACAGTTTTGTGGACCGCACATCTGGGGCTTTAGCTGGGAACTTGTAAGATAGTGTGCATGTTTGAAAATTGAAGTTTCGTCTTTGTTTCGAAGCCGTAAAAGTTAGCTTGCTTTCAAGACTATACTTATAATATGTAAAATAAACTGGTGTTATATTGGCTCCATCGGGTAGAAAAAATAGCATTACTATTGCAAATGCAATAAATTGTGAGTGCGTAAATATGTTTGATTCCACGCTGTAACCGTAAGTTGCAGCAGGCAACGTTGGCATAAAATTTCATGGGATAAAAGGGTAATTTTTAATGCACCAAAAACTTCTCGCATAGTAAATCCTTTCATAGTACTTTTGTTCCATGATTGATCATTCAACTTTGTTTTCTTTCAAACGAAAACAAAAGTATTAAAACTAAGGCCTAAATGACAATAACTTTATGCGGTCTCAAATGGAAAGAACGCGGCCCGTGTGACGCCAACTTTTGCACCAACAAAACATACAGCAAAAAATAAGCATACAAAACTTTTTTGGTGAATTTTTGAAAATTCCTGAACAAAAACTGGTTATTATGATGTAAGGAACCTGTCTGCGAGATATTTTTGGAACAATAAAAATTACCCTGTTCCTCGATATATTTAAATTTCATAAAATTTTACACTACACACACTACAATATAAATACACATATTTATATTGTAGTGTACTAGCTGCACCCCGCGGTTTCACCCACGTAGTGATAAAAAATGGTGATGATTTTGATGATGAAAAGTAGCGTATGTCACTCTCCGGCACTTGAACTATACTCGTGCATAAAATCAAGTCGATAAAGCGCCGGCAACGTCGCACAGTGCGGTTTGGCCCGCGTCCGCATCCTGCCTAACTCTCAGCACGAAGTGGCAACATCGCATTGTGAAACGCAACTTACCTCGACTACTACGTTCTATTTCTGTGAGCGCCCAAAATGTCCTATTATTATGGTTTATTATCCAGAATTTCATAAAATAATAAAAAATCGTCAAAAAAGAATTCTATGTCCATCTCTGTGATATACAGCAATACTTTATCAAATTTTACTAAGATCCGTTCAGCCGTTTAGCCGCGAAAACGCGACAAACATTCAGACAGAGAGACAGAGTTACTTTCGCTTTTATAATTATTAGTAAGGATTAGAGTATTTTATTGTGAACTTTAGTTAAATGCTCTTCTGATTTTGATAGCGTTTGCAGTCTGCGGTGAAGTTCAAAATAGCGCCTATAAATCCTAGAAAGGTTAATTGGACACCATTTTACGTACGTTGACACTGCTGGTTCTAAGAGAAACTAAACGAGTGTACTAAACTAACTGAGTGTTTGTCCCTTGGGGTAAACAGCATTTTATTTTCTCGTTATTAAAATGTAAATCAAGTTAATTTTGAGTGAACCTTCTTTATAATGTTACAAAGTAATTTTCACGCGTACTTTTGTTTTGATAAAAACTTTTTTTTCACATGTCATACGTGTTCATACTCATTTTCACTTTCTTTTCATACGTAAAAATAAAATCCAATTCATTGTATCTCTCTCGCGATCTTACCCGTCACTTCCCACAATCTTCCTTTTAACCCCCTTGCAAAATTCCATCAAAATTTGTTCAAATTGCTTAGTCGTCAAAATAACAAACAAACCGAGACAATGACGAGAGTTACTATCACATTTGAAGGGTAAGTGATTCACAGGCGAGGAGAAACGTTTTCAATTCTCTAAAAACGGCAATTTGAGGGTCCATTCACACTATATCAAACTTTTAAAATACATTTATACATTTTAACCGCAAACTTTCAAAGTGCAAAATTGAAAGTTTACGCGCGCAGGTGTCGTCCGCAAACTGACTGTCAACTAGCGCAAATACGACGGTAATTGGCTACGCCGTAGCCGTAGCTGTATCGTAGCACGTAGGCTACGTCAGCTACGAGCTGATCAAACGTATTGCCAGTAAACAGGACGTACAGTAAACAGGTGTTCAGTTGACCAATGACTATGACTGGGAGGAAAGTATTTTGGCAATGGAGAGAGCTATGCTCGGAGTATCTTTGCGCGATATAATCTGAAACGTGGATATTCGCCAAAGAACCAGAGTCACCGACATAGCTGTTAAAATTTGAAAGTTGAAGCGGAAATATAATAAACTAGCGACCCGCCCGCCCGGCTTCGCACGGGTGTAATTTACGTGCGAAGCCGGGGCGGGTCGCTAGTTAGACATATAAACCATCCTCTTGAATCACTCTATCTATTAAAAAAACCGCTTCAAAATCCGTTGCGTAGTTTTAATGATTTAAGCATACATAGGGACGGACAGACAGCGACAGCGACTTTGTTTTATACTATGTAGTGATATGAAATATAATATACGCTAGAGATTCATCACAGAAGCAGATTAAATTTTATCATTCAGACATTTATTTGCCTGGCCGGAAATCTAACCCAGGAACCGCTAAAGTGACGATACCTAATATGCGTGCTTCATCTTCGACCACATCGTCGCTTACCAACAGGCGAGTTGGTGGACAAACGCGGACTTATCAAAGAAAAAAAAAATATAGGCTTCTGTTTGGACAGCAGATAACACTCATCTAATAATATATTGGCTTCGCAGTAAGCATAGTAAGTATTTAAATTTAAAAAAAAAACGGAATAAAACAGCAAAAAGTTAAATACTATAATTTTTTTCCATTTTCCGTTCCAACTCGCAAAGTAATTTCTTGCAATTACGACACATCCTCTGTGACACACTAAGTGATTTAAGGCAGTAGCTAAGATATTTATCACTTAGTAAGTTTTGAGAGAGAAAAAAATATAGACATATTCTGTGAAAATTTTAACTGACTAAGTATCTATTAGGGTTCGAAAGATACGGACGATAGGTAGAACAGACAGACAGACTGGGTCCCGTTTAGTAATAGGGTTCCGTTTACATTCTTTGGGTACGGAACCAAATAATGTAGTTGAATTGAGAACCTCATTTTTCAAAGTCGGCTAAAAACAATTGCGCATATTGCTCTTACACTTTATTGCCGTCGAGATTTGAACAACTCCTGGAACTGAATTAAATAAATCGATGTGTAGCTAGCACGTTCCTTCATGGCCTTTTTACTGCCTTAAATAACAAATTACAAGAAAAGTAGCCTATACACACATTTTATTCACAAAACTGTAGGTAATCTTCTCAACCAACTGCCGTTTTCCGGCATCTCAAATTAACTTTTTAATCGCAGCGGGAAAAAATCTTTCGACGAATTTAATAAACTTGCCAGCTCAATGCGAGATAATGTAGGCATCAGTGTTAGACTTTATGAAATATTATCTGCAGTACGGCGCGTTGGCCTTTTTAATGAGGTCGTAAGGCATCGTTAGCTTCAACTAGTGCACATGTATATATACTATATTATACAGTGTGATTCTCGGCAACGAGCAAACTTCAAACTACTCATCATTAGACATAAACATAACTATAACTATGGGATCAAACCAGTAATCATATTATTTTCTTGCCAAAGATCGTTTAAAAGAACATAACGTAACAGTATTGAAGCAGTGGTACCCAAAATTATGCCGGCCACATCCTTTTATTTTATCGAAAATTCGTCTTTGGTTGCATACTTTACCATCCAAAAACGTTGGCAATCTTTTACATAGCAACATTTTCGTTTAGCCGTATCCCTACGAATAGGTGCCGGGCTTGCCAAGTTTCTTCACCACTGTTCATGTGGTGCAATGGCGAATCGACTTAGTTACCATGCACGTACTGTCATACGCTAGGAGTGCGGGGGCGCCTACCACGGCACGGCAGCTTGAATGATATCATCCGTCGGGTCTTTCTCAGTGCATCCCGTCAGTTTTAGACCCCAACGGACTGATGCGGGACGATGGTAAAAGACTCGACGTCATGACCACTATCTCACTATCACTAATCTATGCTAAATGTATCGACACATTAGTGACGTCTCATCTTCCTCCAACAATGGCTCGGACTGGCGCTGCCGCGACTTAAGCTGAAAACCTCAAATGGCTCAAATATGGATATTTAGATAGGATGTACATATTTGTGCCGTTTGGGGTTGAGACTTAAGGACCGTAGGAACCGGCTGCTCTCGAACTGTATAAGTACATGGCCAAACGTTTGGTGGCTACTAAAAATTAGCCTACTTTGGCCAAAAAATTACCATTACCATTCAACGTGGCAATGCTGCCAGCATACTAACCACATTTTCTTACACCAAAGGGCTTTTAAATTAGTTTTTAGTTTTGATTAGGATATATTTAGATATATGTAAGTAATTTCAGGTTATTTTCTTTTCCTTTCAAGTGTAATTTTCTCGTTTTAATAAAACGTCATCTTTCAAATGTGTCTTCAATAAGCTGATCCGTCAGGATAGACCCGTTTCCAAATTACGGCTGTGCAAGTTTAGAGTTGACGTTTCGCATTAGAAGATTACCGAGAATCACCCTGTATACAGGTACCTCGATATCGATGACTCTTTTAAAGCTCGACGTTTCTGTGCTCATTATTCTTCTTTTTTTTTCGAGTTCCCTGAGGAAATAGCGAAAGGAAAATCTGTTATGGAGCTATGAATATTTATCTCGATAGCGTGTTTGTTTATTCTTTAGTGAAGTATTCCGTAAATGTGTATTATGTTTATTTGTTTCAGGTAAGTCCTTTCTTCAGCGTTTTGGGCCAAACTGTGAGTAAATTATTCATTAGCTTCTAATACAGTTTTAAGAGCTGGTGTATATATAAATATTTTATTTACCAAAGCTGAAATGGAACATGGTAGGGAAACAATATGATGATTATTATGTTCTGTCCGTCTGTCTGTCTTTCTGTCTGTCTGTACATCAGTCCATCTGTCATTATTCTCCAGAACCTTCTAAATCCTATAGTTATTAATATAAGTACATAAAACTCTGCACAATTAAAATTTTGGTATAGATCTCAATTTTAAAAGTAAAAATATAATTTTGCATGTTAGAAAGAATCAAATTAAACGAAGCTATGTGGATAGCTTCGTTCGTTAAATTTTTTATATAACTACAAATTTTTGAACTATGAATGTGACCACAATTATATGAATTAGGTTACGGAACCCTACGATATACCCTCGACACGCTCTTTGGCAGTTATTATGTTTTAAACTGATTTCAAAATAGCAAATAGCAAATTTTCAATTCTCCTGTATTTCTTTTTTGTGTGTAAGTAACGTGATATCTTTGCCGACTTGATTCTTTTTGTTTTTGATTTTAATTTCGAAAAAAGTATTCCTCCTTTCAATAAGGGGATAAATTCTGAGTATTTAACTTACCGTGCCGTTTTTTTTGTGTTATTTTTTTTTTTATTATGTTATGATAAGACATTTTTAGCGTGTTTAGTAACTACCTATAGTTTTACTTTTTCAATATTTTTTTTCAATTATTGTTGTACTTACTTACGTGGTGATACTTTTCTTCGACTACAATCCGAAGATCACCAAAGACAATATTCCAAATTACTCGGAAAGTGAAACCTGCTTGTTTACCAGGCGATTTCGCTATATGCCGTGGGTAGAACAATTATGTACTCCATACACCCACACAAGCTGAGGGTAGGCCAATTTGGCACGGAGCCAATGGGAACACGCTCTCGATAACTGAATATGCAAGTGGACACAGCTAGCGACCAGGAAAGTCCGCAACCGCAAAGAATTTGATCATCAGCCTTATTAATATTACAATTATAAAGGTTGCCTGAAAGGAATCGCTTAAGGCAATAAGGCCGCCCATTATACTGCCGTATTATGTTAGTCAACACCCCACTCTAAGAGGGAGGCCTTGTTCAGCAGTGGACATTTAATGGCTGATGATGTGTGTGATGTGATTATGTTAGTTTAGGTTTCATTTGTATTTTCGGTCTGTAATAAAAAAATATTTGTATTGTATTAACCATGTTTTCACCGATGGGACGAAAAAAATTCAGAGGAAATTAGAGATCACTTCGTAGTATTTAGTTCACTTCGTAGCTTAGATAGATGAAGGTGGGAATATTCTTTTTTTGACTTAGGAATAAGGGCAAGTGCCTTTATTAACTAAACAAAATACAAGCTATAACTAAAACTACAAATAAAGTTAGACTGCCCATAGACCGTTGAAGGTCTAAAGACAATCCAAATGCTCAAGCCCACTACCAGTTGGCAGCGCACCCAGCATGCTGGCGGCATTACCACGTTGAATGGCAATGCTTATGCGTTGAGCCAGAAACACGCCAGCATTTTGGTCATGCGTCGCATTAACCAGGCGCTCTGAAAGATTTTTGAAAATCAGTTGAGCTCCCAGTCCCCAAGGGCCCAATATTATTTAATGTAAGCAGTTGAGCAATAATAAATAACATATCTAATCAATATTATATGTCACAGAAATGGCCTCAACTTAACATAATACTGTTTACCAAACAGCGCCACGCTCACGCTATCCTTACGCCACGGTCACGCCTCGTTTACTACACCACGCTCACGTCCCACTCATATCTTGCCTAAAACTCGCACGCCACGCTTTCGTCACGCCCACGCTGTTTTTATATACTAAACTTTATTTTTACAAATAATTATTCATCTAAAAACAGGCTTAAAAAGAATGAAACTAATTTAAAAAAGTCCTCCTTGTTTTGACCCCATCAAGGCACTCGAACAAAACTATTGAAGCTATTCGCTATGCCAAATTAGTAAATTCGAGTATAATTATTCATATTATTGGAGCTGGTTTAAAAACTACTGAGCCCAAATTAGTGAAATTTAGTGAAAAAACCTCTAGAGTGCACTACACCTCTACATAATATAAAAAAGAAACACGTAAATTGGTTATCAGATGTAGTCGTAATCGATGCACATACATAAAAAATAAAAGTCGAATTATTATTGAGAACCTTCTTCTTTTTTGCAGTCAGTTAAAAAGAAACAAACTAACAATCCGATAACTTTGATAATCGGTATGACTCAGAAGCGCGTCTACCGTATGAGTATTAAATTTTTGTCCGCGGGCTGATGTTTCGCTAATTAATTTAGATTTCTGCTTTGCGTCTGGGTGTTAGTTGTGCGTATTTTTTGTGTGTTCCATTGCCTCCCTGACAGGGAATTCAAGCTAGCAATGAGTGTGAAGAGTTATTTATTACCAACTATAAAATATTTGGTTCTTAAGAACAGTGCCGTAACAAGCCTTTTTTGCACCCGATGCGAGCTTATATAACTGCGCCCTAAAACAAAACTTTGTTCTGGGGCCTTACGGCCAACGGCTAACGGCTAACTGGGTATCAAACTAACGTTAAATCCGCTCAGTTGGAAAATCACGTGACCGCAAACCGTATCTGGGCGCGTTAAGGTTCATGTTCGCGTGATTTTCCAACTGAGCGCATTTAACGTTAGTTTGATCCCGAGTTAGGCATTGGCGGTAAGGCCCCTGGTCTGGTCATTTCTGTGCCCCTCTAGGGTCTGCGCTTTGTGCCTGGGTACAAACAGCACATCCCTATTTAAGGCACTGCTCAAGAATATGTTATATCTCGAACAAAAATAATATAATCCAATAGTGGTTTTATGTTTTATAACTTTTACTAAACAATTCAGTTACTAAAACTACAAAAAAAACTTAAAGATCTATGTGGTATCTCAGTCCACACATACATGTTATATCCACTGATCCCGATGGTGGACCCATTTGAATTTAAAGAAAATATTCCACCTGTGTGGAAAGTTAAGAAATGAGTCCAATTAATAAAATTCAATTTCTATCACTCCCTGGTAAGTCAGTTTTAATTATTTGGTACACAAATTTAATGTTTTCTCTTTCACATTCATACATTTTGGGTGATAGGGATGTCATTATTGGTTTCATAAGCTTAACATCCCAAAATATACAGCTTCCTCTATAGAATCCTTACCAACATAAACTTAAGACATTTCACTACCTGATTGCTTCAATTTCCTTGTAAAAATATTTGTTAAATATCCTGCCACTTATCTCTAATCTTATTGCGCCGTACAAACTAATGCACTTCCGTGTTGGTCGATTCCATGCAGCCATTCATCTAAGAATCGCCACCATATCTCACGAATGTAGACTGTAAGTTAGAGGAACAAGGTTTATATTTCCCTGTTGTTGTATCGCAGGTGTCACAGGTTCGAGATTACAATTAGCTCATGTATTTGCCCTGCGAACTGCCGACTGTTGATTCTTGATTTAAACTGGAGTGAACTCCGAACTCGGTCCCTGTTGTGTGTTCAGTTGAACTATACGGGTTGAGTTCGCGATCGAAGTTATGATATGAATTGGCGTAATTAGAAATCTTGCTTGTACAGAGTTACGCATATAGACTGTACTAAGCCGAAAAGAGGTCATTGTACTCATCATTATGAACAACTTTTACTATGGGACAACCCCTGAAATAGCAAAAAAGTATCAGCTGTTCCATAAATCGGCCAAATACGAGTCGGGCTCCCGCGTTGAGGGTTCTGTACCACCACGATATAGAAATAGTAGTGCAAAAAGATAACATCACGCCCAGGCGGTCACCCATCCGAGTATATACTGATCGCGCCCGACGTTGCTTAACTTTGGTGAACAGAAATTTGTTGCACTCGCACTTGGCAATTATTTATTATTTGTTGTTTTACTTTAGAGTGTGTACTATAATCATGCCTAGTTTGACGCTTTGACGTATTGTCGTTTTTACACAAGAGTAAATACAAAAATACTTTTAAAAAACGTTTGTTGTATGAGAATTTAGTTATTACTTTTTGACTATAATATATTAGTAATAGAGTCCCGTTTCCACCCTTTGGGTACGGAACCCTAAAAAGAATCACGTGAATCGGTTCACAAATGGCGGAGTAATTGGTGTACATAAATAAAATTAATAAAAAAAAAAAAAAACATAAAAGATGGCAGAATTGAGAACCTCCCTAATGTTGGTGAAAATTTAAAGAATATGAACCAAGTGTAGTGGATAATGTGTATAAATTATGTGCGATAGCGTATAGCCTCGCCACAGTCGGACGCATCTGTGGCTACGAATCTATTCAGGTATTAAATTGGCCGACCGCATCATTCGCTACTTATCATAGTAGAATGATTCTATTTGCCTGTTTTTAACCCAATGCACAAACTAATTAGCCAATTTAGCTTTTTAATTTGTTTTTGTTCAAAAGGTGATTTGATCGAGCGTGTTCTTAGCTGTTTTAATTTGAGAAATTCTGCTCAGATTTTTTTTATTCTTAATTATACATAATAGTTTGGGTAGGAAGTATCGAAAAGCTAAGATATTTCAGCAATAGAGGAAATTTAAAAATTTCAAAACAAATTGAACTTCACACGAAGTACATACCATCATTATCAGCCAGACGAAAGAAAGAAAGAGAAAGAAAGAAAAATATTTATTTATGACAGAAACAAGATATACAGACATTATGAATAAAATTAAAACAACAAAGTAATAGTTTCTGTCACAAGCCGATCCCAACTCAGCGTATTGCTGGTTGTAAACAACCAGCGCTGGTCTTCCGTGGGAATCGACAAGTTATTGACGTCACGCACGTCAACAGCAGGTGTGCGTCTGTGTGTGTGTGTGTGTGTGTGTGTGTGTGTGTGTGTGTGTGTGTGTGTGTGTGTGAAGACGTCCACTGCTGAACATAGGCCTCCCATTTTAACCTCCATACTGACGACAGCCTGCCTTTTGCATCCACTGGATGCCCGCGACTCTCACAATGTCGTCGTTCCATCTAGTGGGAGGCCTACCTACGCTGTGTCTTCCGGTTTTTGGTCTCCACTCAAGAACCTTTCTTCCCCATAGCATTTCATCATTAATCATTCATTTACCTTTACAAATATGTAACTACCTACGAGTAAGATTTTTTTTGAAAATTTTTTGTTTTGTATTTTGTATGTGTATAAGGAAGAGGCATTAATAAATTTATACTTGATAGTTAAATTAGCAAGTTAGCTCTACTTTTTCACAGAAATCACACTCATATTATAAGCGCGAAAGTGTGTTTGTTCCTCTTTCACGCAGCAACAGAGTAACGGATCGACGTGATTTTTTGCACAGACATAGTTGGAAGGCCAGCGATAATATTATGATAATGTTGATCCCTGAAAATTGTACAGTTCCTGTGGAAACGTAAACGCGGGTGAAACCACAGTTCATAAATAAAAAAAAACGTTATGGGACCAACCCTGAAATCGCGAAAATAAAATCTGCCGTTCCATACATTTTGTCGAGTGTCAATGACAGTTTTCTATAGAACAGCTGATATTTTATTCGCGATTTCAGGGCTGGTCCCATAGTAAAAGTTGTTCATAATGATGAGTACAATTACCTTCTCTTGGCTTCGAGAGTGTTCCCCTTACACTCCATATTAAAATAATTAGTCAACATGCCTATTCTACCACCATATATAATAGGTATAACGCTTGCTATCGCCATTCTGCTAGCATTCTGCGACGATATAACGGTTGCTACCACCACATTATTCACCACTGCTGGTCCATTACACGGGACGGTTTCATTCTATCTCACAGTTGAAAATCCTCCATTTAAGTGCAATTGTCGGTTGAGAGCTTGAGCTAGATTCATTTCATGTTATGATATTTAATTCCACAATTTCGAACGAAATGTTATCTTTTTTCTTATAGTTATTCCATTCCGTGCACGGTTGCCTGGAAGACATCGCTTTAAGCGATAAGACAGCCTGTTAAAAGTCTATTTTTTTTGTAATACATCTTTTATCCTTGTTCTTGTGATATTTTAACAAAGAAGTATCTTATCTTATTATGTGATACAAAACATGATATTTTATGTGGCATTTTTTTAACACACTACGATAATTGGACTTAAATTTCTCGTCCGTCACTACAGCAATTAGTGGCCAATTGTTATATTCTCTGATTATCTTGTACATGACATATCTGCAGGCAAAAAATTATTGGCATTTCCAGATGGCCATATGGCTTGCCGCTCTGTGATTGGTACATAGTACAAGGTCATCTGCAAAAGTTTTTTAAGTTAGGTTGCTAGGCAATTTTTTTTATCTTCTTTTAATGATATGTGAAAATTACGTCAAGTGTTTATTTAATTTTTTTTACAAAAAATGTCCCTACATTGTAGATAAGTACTATACAAGTCTTGGTGGTAAAGGTGAACTTTTATATTTTTCTATATAATCAAAGACTCAAATAGTCTGTCCAAAAAAATCCCTTAAATCGTTTAACGAAAATGCCGGAGAAATCGATGTGCATGTACCCACTTACATATAAAACAAGCTTAAAACAGACATAAATTAAAAAAACTGTTCAGCCGTTTGGGATCTACGATGGCACAGACAGACACATACACAAATAAACATAATACTCACGTTAAACGTATAACAAATGTTTGCCTGGAAGAGATCGCTTTTAGCGATAAGGCCGCCACTTGTGGCACTAGCTCGTAAGTGTTTTCTATCGGTTTGCAATTTTTGAAGTGAAACTTCTTATGCGACTTCCAACACGGTTGCGTTAAACGTTTAACGCTACCATGGAGGGGGGAATAGAAAGAGACAGACCGTGAGTTTTAGATGTCATCTATGAGGAAACTTTGAAACTTGTACATCCTTCTCATAGTTTATTAGTTCACTAATATTTGCATAGATGGCAGAACATGCGACTTACAACAAGGTTGCGTTAAACAGTTAACGCTACCATGGAGGGGGAATAGAAAGGGTCAGAGCGAGAGTTTCACTTATTCCGCGCGGAGGGACTCCACGCACTATTTTTATTTCTGGTGTACACAATAAAGAGTTTCTATCTATCTATCTAAAACCCATCTATTTGCGTCGGAGGCTAAAAAGGTCTCGCATTCCCATTAAAAGTTCATGAAAGTCTAATAAATGCCTCTACAAAACTATTTCAGGAAAACACTTAATAGCTCCCCGAAGACGTCACATTATTTCTTGCGTAAAAAGTAATTTCTCTACAAAAAAAGCCCTAAATACTTCACCACATTACGAAGTCTTTTTTATTAGGTACGGTAAAAAAATACTACTATTTTTAATTAGGTAGTGGACACATAATAAAGTAGCGCTAGCATAGCACCTTGTGTTATAGAAATTTGGTCATTTTGACATAATAGAAATAGCCGAATGTCACATTATTACATTTGGCTGAATTGAATCATATAGCTAAGAACATCCTCGATCAAGTCACCTTTCAAACAAAAATAACAATCAAAATCGGTTCAGCCGTTCGAAAGATACGATGCCACAGACAGACATATAGATACACACGTTAAACTTATAACATCCCTCTGTTTGCGCCGATAGCTAAAAAACATAGAAACTAATTGAAAACTTCCCTATTTTGAAAAAGATGATTGAAAAACAGTTGTCAAGCATTTTATACAGGATACTTTAAATATAAAATTCAGTTAATATAAGGATTTTCCTTGAGAATAAGCAATCCAACACGTGCTGTTACTGCATAATCTGGGTTCTAATCAGGCTGTTTTAAAGTAATGAACTACCTGTAGCTGTCATGAATGAGCTCAGCGCTGAGAGCCGAAATGCCATTGCGGATACCTAAATTCTCCAGGAATTCACAGTTTGTTTGAAGATTAGTCTGAAGATTCGTTGGCTTTGTTTCAAATTTTTGCACCTATTCAGCTGCGATAGTTTGAATCAAAGCCTTTGGAAATCGAAAACTCGCTCGTTGAGGTTTCCGTATCAGCCGTATACATAAAAAAAACATAGAACTCTAAAACACTTTAGATATAAAACTCTTATAAAACTCCGATATTTTCACAACTCATTGACCGATTTTTCTCATACTCAAACGTAAATAATTGTATTTTTATGAACTACTTACTCACAAAATGTTATGAAAATCGGATCAACGGTTCGCAGGTTATCGTTAAACATACAAATAAACGTTGATTTGTTGAGATCATTTCGCTCGGTCTGGAAACTGAATCGAAATCATTACGTCACTTTTGACACTGTTTTGCTCGAAGTGTTCGATTATTCAATCAATTTAGCAGATGCGTCAGTGACAAGGCGGGCGTTTAAAACTGAGTGCTACCATGGTTCGGTTGTTCCCAGTTGTTTGTCTAGTCTAGAACAACAATCGTCAAGCTGTCGAATGCATTCGGGTAGCCTGAAAACATTTACTCTAATGTTAGCTCTATTTGAGCATTACGCACGTAGGCAATAAGCTACTGGTGCAGAAAACCAATCCTAGACAATGTTTATAATTAGGGATGTATGAATCTTATATCCCTAAGTACCTGTGCGCTATTTTCATCTCGATTCTAAAACCTTTCGATTGTGGATCGGTAACGGGCTGAGAGGTGATCGGCGATCGCGTAAATTCGTAAAAGGTTCCCCACTGCGTCGTTATACTCGGCCAATTTGGTCGAATGCTCGATATTACTGCTTGTCCGATCCGATCCGATATTGCACGCTAGGCAGAGCTGATTGCAAGGCTGTTGCAACGTATATAAATTGTCATTGTAGACATCGGTACCGATAACCCTATTTTGGGAAGAATAAGCGGATCACTCCCACAATTTTCTCCATGTTTTTATGATAGCCTCATCATAATAAATACGTAGAACGGAAAATGGAAACTGGTTTTCAAACGAGACTGTCAGAATACACCGTTAGGTTTTATTTATTTTACAAAAATTGTTTTTTTTTTTTTTTGTAAAAATATTTGTATTGATAATATTTGTCATTTGGCATACTGGTTCTGACTTCGCCGGTAAACTCTTTCTCCGCTGGCGATAATGATATCTGATCTTCTTTAAAATGATCATTAGTAAAAAACATCTTCAATCGCTTCGTTCTCAATTACCTATCCATATATTTAATTACAAAAATACCAACATTCGTTGACAGAAATTGTGATCGTTATTCGAGAATTTATCAACAAAAATATATCTTCTTGTAATGGGTGTTTGGAAAAACAACAGATATGTTGGAGGATATGATATTGTAGGGCTTACATAGTACAAAACATAAATTAACTGCAAATATTTTTAAAAAATCGCTACCGCATTGTTCTGTGACATTGTAAAACGCGAGCGCGCGCTCTAAAATGGCAATAAAAATGCAAACGTGCTAGGTCATTGACTTCTCACAACTGTCTTCTGCTTCTGTCAGCTGATTGGGACGGCACATCATCCATCATGATCTGTTATTTACTTACTGCAGTATATTCCTGACAAATATAAAATGTATAGCGCGATAACAAAGTAAGGTAGTGAAGACGGACTCTTATAATGAGTGTTTTCTAATCGAATTTACTGCAATAGCATGCTCAATTACTCAGTATCACAGTAGTACGCTACAATATTGCAAATCAGTAGCGTGCAGCATGCAGATACATCAATAACTTGGAATTATAGCATTGCACTGCGGTTATGTATAAATGCATGAGATGAAGCGATCTGTGGGGTAGAAATGGCTCATATGATGCAAGTAATGTTATCGAATGGATAAATAAGTACAGATTGTAACATCGACCATTGTTTTAACCATTAAGTAATCTTAGATCAGGTACATGTGTATTGTAAAAGTAGGTAATATATTTTTTTGCCATGATAGTCATAGTTTGATGACTAATAAGAAAATTAATGTCGTTTACAATTAATATCTTTTCTGGGAATAAGATAAGCAATAGTTACTTCGCTAAATGTATAGATACGTAGATTTTAATTTGAAGAATGCATTCGTGTTAGGCGTCTGTTAATGTTTCTTCTAGGCAAGCGTGCTCCGTCGTAGACCGTATCATCACTAAACATCAGATTCAGAAGAGTCGGCGGCAAAAGGCAAGCCTTTTGCCGCCCAAGCAAAAACAGGAACAAGTTTTTTTTAATAATACAAAAAACTTGTGCTTTTATTTAGACCTTGAAAATGGTGCTCGAATTAGTTACAAGACAGTTGGTAGGACTCCTAGCAGTGTTCACCTGGGGAAGTCCACCAATTATTAAACCGTCAAGCTATGTGTGTAAGCATTACTGTGTTCCAAATTAAAGAGCAATATTTACTAGAGAACTTACAAGGAATAAAGAGTAACTTCTAATATCTCAGAGTCGCGAGTACAATACCGCGCAGAATTTTAAACTGTTGGAATTCATAGTTCTGGGTGGTACCCTTTCCATTTTTCTCTTTTTCTTTTTTATTGTTTATTATAGCGAAGCGTAATACTGACAATGCACGCCCATAATTGCCACGAGAAGTACGTACTGGCTCAGTGTAGCGATCTAGCCACACCCAGCTGGCTGACCTACGCTACGGCGCCGTGAGAGAGAGCGGGGAACGAGTAGGCGGAAGCAGTAAGCGTGGCCACAAAATTCCCTCAACCAGCATATCCACCACCCTGTGCCTCTGACGTCACATATCCAAATAGCTGTGCATAGCGTGCGCGTCGCCTGCTATGTGTTGATATGTGTGGTAGCCAGTGTTTAACAAAACTAAAGACACGTGTCACACGTAGCCGTTCGCAGCTATCTGTGGCCGACATTAACACAAAACGAGTGAATTACTCGTCAATCATTTGCATAAAAAAAAACTCACCTGTCATGAGCATCTGTAAATATACCGCGTAATAATATTTTGATTTTTCCTTACTTTCTACCCTAACCTATGGATAGATTTTACAACAAATCATCTATACTAATATTATAAAGAGGAAAGATTTGATTGATTGTTTGTTTGTTTGTTTGTTTGCATTGAATAGGCTCCGAAACTACTAAACCGATTTGAAAAATTCTTCCACTGTTGGAAAGCTACACTATCCCCGGGTGACATAGAGGCTATATTATATTTTCAAAAAAATTAGGCTCCATACTAATACTCCAATAATGTAACCCTAGGTGTAAAAAAAATACCTTATTTTTTTGTTTGATACCCGTACGAAGCCAGGGCGGGCCGCTCGTATTATATAAGAATTCTTGTAACTTTTTTATACTTACCGACTAAGTGCTGTAAAAGCATTTTACAAAGTCTACCTTCTTACGCCGTTATCAAAAAACAACGTAATAATACGCTAAATAAAACCCTAGTTTAAATTACATTTTCAGCCCACAGCTACTAGTTCAAAAATTTTCTGATTCCCTACCACATCTTAGTGTAACTTCACTAAATTTTCTTTGTAGTTTTATTTAGTTGCATTGAACTTTTCAGTTCGTCGGTCCAAGTTTTTAAACTTTTTAGAAAAAGAGAGTTCGCATAAACCTCCAAGGTCCCCTTTTTCCTCTCTGTGGTTTTAATAATTGCTTGCATTTGAGTGGGCGTTAAGGTTCTGTTTACACCATGCGATATCGAGAGTAGATAAGTTTTCATATTATATAAAAAACCTGAAAAAAATATAATGTATAGAAACTAACAATTCACGTCATATTCTGAATTACTTGTAGGCTTAGCGACGTACTTAAGTAGGTACTTTTTGTTTTAGGGCAAATAATCATGTCTGATCAAAAGTAGGTATCTAGAGCAAATAGTTGCGCTTACCATCTGTTGCATGGGTGCCAGCTATTAAACAATGCAATTTAGAACACTATTTTAGTGCTGCAATTTACTTAAACTGAATTACTCTAACTGCTATTACATGAAACCAAAAAAAATATTAAATTACATCGCATAGTGCGTTTATTCTATTTTGTCCTACTAGTTGTTCGATGATCTAATTGTTCTGACAAAAATATTCCGATTTGTTAGCGTGCTCTTTTTTACTGACAAAAAAGGAAGTTCTTAATTCGAAAGATTTTTTTTGTGTACGTTTCCCGATGTTCTCGTTTTTTTTAATAGCTTAATTCTTGAGAGTAGTTCCATTCAAACATAAAATAAAAATCTTCCTATATAGGTGGAAAATTTGGGGATGAATCGCGTTTACTAAATTTCACTCACAAAAATAGTTTATCTTTTGTTTTGGTTTGTTTTGGAATGATATTCCTATTTACGTAGTTGTGATGTTCATGTTCACCATCAAAACACTTTAACTTCTTATTTTAGAGGATATAAAGATAGTAAAATGTCGCATCGTGCGAACAAACCATTAGAATAAAAATAGAAGTCACGCCATGCGCCAGGCTGTCTCTGATAGCGGCGTAACGCGTGGGCGAAGTTATTTATTCGGGACGTGTTATAGATACAGACGAATACAATATAAACATTTGCTTTGGTGGTTAAGCTGGTGAAAAATAACAGCGCAAAATCAGCAAATACGAGAAAACGTGGACTCTGTACACGGCTAGGGAATGGCAAATAAATAATTCTGGTGATATCCTAGGACTTATCTGCCATAATAATAAATTGAATATACTGGTTTTCAATTATACCTGTCTTAAGTTGGTAACACAGTAAATAATTTTATGGGAATATTATTGCGCAAAGAAATATTACTGCTCGTATAGGAAGAGAGACCAGAATTCAAACTGGCTCTTTAGAATATTACTTCCAAGAAGTAAACTATTTAATTCTCACTGAATTTTGACCCATTAAATGGAGTCGCCTATGGTCACCTAGGTGATCAAAGTGGAATAGACCATCAAAACGGCAGAAAAGAGGCAGAGAGCTCTACAGGGTAACGCATTTACCGTGTACTAACCCGAAAGGAGGTCATTGTACCTACTCATCACGATGAATAACTTTTACTATGGGACCAAAACTGAAATCGTGAAAAAAATGCTGTTACTTTTTGTCGAGTGTCAATGGCCATTTCCTATAAAACAGCTGATATTTTTTTGCGATTTCAGGGTTGGTCATATTGTAAAAGTTGTGCATAGTGGTGAGTAGGTACAATGACTTCCTTTCGGCTTAGTAAAGGGTAAATGCGTAACCCTGTATATGTGTTTGATCAAGCACTCATATTGACTCCACCTGACGTTATGATTATTATTCCCTGTAGCAACCACGAAAAGGATGTTATATTGGTTGCCTCTAGACACATTTTGGCCCCGTCATCATTTCGTAACATCACTTAAAATATTTAAGTTGTTTCTGAGCATGCCCTACATTGCCCACATGTTTACGGGTCACACATTTTACGGAGTTCCTGTTGCCCCATAAAACGCGATCCGTCCCCAAAGGGCCATGCATTGAGAACTGTTGATTTTGGACTCCCACGTGGCTGAAAGGTGCTTAGCTGGTGCGTAATGAGAGCCCGTTGACGGTGTGTAAACCTTGAACAATGTTAAAGTGACACGCGACCGACTACATTCTGCAAACAATGGTTGAGGTATGCCTGCAAGGACAGGAGGAGCGACGAGCGGAAGCGTTTTTACATTACGCTGTCGGACAGATGTTCGATTTGGTAAAAAAACAGGCTCAGTAAAAAAAAAATGATACGTATAACAATGAAATTATTTAAATCGGCTAATAAAGTTCCGAGTTATAAGTATTAAGCGTTTATAGTTTTTGGTCAGATTAGGTAAGGATGTCTCTTTCCCTTAAAGTGAGTGACAATAATGGAGTTTGTATGGCGTAATTACAAGTGATATCAATTTTTTATATTTTTTTGTATTTGGAAAACATACAGTGATAAATAACTAAATTACTAATACATTGAATAATTAAACACCATTTAGCAGTTTTCGCATATTGAAAAAATTTTTGCGCATGGAGATGAAAGAAAGATATTAATATTATGATAGAATAAAAACAAAATAGGTATATTATACTTTTTTATGCTATGAAACACAAGATAGTCCGGGAGACACACCAAACCAGCTTTTACTAATATGTTGCCTAATTGAATTCAAGGATGTATTGAACAAGTCAAAGTCGGGAAAGTATTCCAGTGTGTTTACGGAGTTAGATGCTCGTAAGAAGAAAGAGTTTTGCCTGTAATTAGTCGCACTAAAAGGGATATTTAAACATTTAGGATGTCTTGCAGATATTCTGGGGACTTTTAAATTAATGTTAGAGAGGAGATGTGGAGAGTCAACATGACTTTGCGCTATTTTAGTTAAAAATAGAATATCAGCTATTTTGCGTCTCTCACGAAATGGTAGCATGTGATGTCTCCTGCATCTCGTCTCATAATCATTGTCGTATTTTTTGCACTTGTACTGAAGATACCTAACAAATCTACGCTGGATTGATTCTAGTCTGTTGATATATATATGTCATATTGAGGGTTCCAAATATGTGAACAATACTCGAGTATGCTACGCACATACGTACAATATAGCGTTTTGATAACTTTGATACTAGAGAATTGGGAACAGGATCTTTTGATAAATCCCATTGTTGGCCCTATTAGCGATATCATCAATGTGTTTGTCGTATGTGAGCTTAGAATCGTGAATTACACCTAGATCGCGAATCTCATTTTTACGATTTTAAGTGGATGACTTTTAAGTAAGTATTTAAATTCGATGGCTTTAGCTTTACGAGTAAAAGTGATAGCATAACATTTCGCAACATTCAAGTCTAGTTTATTGAGGTGACAGTAATTTTCAAATCTACATAGATCCTACTGTAACAGATCACCTGCTGTGACAATCACCAATATCACAAATTTGTTTGAAGATTTTCATATCATCTGGGTACAGCAAGAATTCCGAATGTTGGAAACAGGTAGCTATATCGTTAATAAATAAATTAAACAACAAAGGAGCTAACAAGAAGCCTTGGGGTACCCCAGAAAGTACATAATTCTATTCTGAAGAGTATCCGTTAAGAACTACAGCTTGAGATCTATTTTCAATGTACGAGGTAAACCACCTATACAAGTCGCCATGGATTCCGGCCGAGAAAAGCTTTTGGAGTAATAATGTGTGATCAATTCGATCGAATGCTTTGCTGTAATCTGTAAAAATGGAATCCACTTGACCTCCCGAATCCATGCTAGAAGTTGTGTAATTGACGAATGATAATAGATTAGACGTAGTGGAGCGATTTCTAATGAATCCATGCTGTTGGGGGATAAA
The DNA here is from genome assembly GCA_932305915.1 of Agriopis marginaria. Classification (NCBI taxonomy): domain Eukaryota; kingdom Metazoa; phylum Arthropoda; class Insecta; order Lepidoptera; family Geometridae; genus Agriopis; species Agriopis marginaria. Next base: position 6,407,394 of record OW029932.1, read on the forward strand.
TGAGGCTGACAAACAGAGAATAGTGCGCTCTCTATCTAGCAACACATGAAAAATATTATAACTTTCTTAATTTTGAACACATTTTAATTTGCTTGCTTTGCTTTATTTGTAGACAGATTTTTTATCACACAATTAAAAATAATTTGTTTAGTAGCCTATTAAATCTCAATTTTACAAATATGATTATATCTTAATTATTTATTTTGAAAATTAAATGTTAAGGCTTTCAAAAGACCTAAAACTCTGACTTTAGGAATCAGCCAACCAACTTATACGAACTATTAATTTATTTGGATAAATAATTCGTCTCGTCTAAATAATTAAATATTTTTTGGTAAAAACTTTTTATTGTGGTGGCCATTTGTCATCCATCGTATTGAGTTACCATGGACCACCAGGGCTGCGCAGGCCACATGTTAAAAGCCCATGCTATAAGGCAATAATATTTTTTTAGAAATGACACAAAAACCGACTTCAAGACTAGGTATAATGACTACATGAAAAATCTAAAAAAGTAGAAAATACAGTCAAAAGACAGTTAAAACAGAGATTGAAAGACCTCAAAACTTTTTCTGTTGTGAACCACAAACCAAAACGTCATAATATGTGTATGTATTTTTGTTTTTAATTGATTTTTTCATTAAGTGCTGAATCAATTTCGATAAAATTTATAAGGGACCTCTGAAGTATGGCCTACCAAACAAAAAGAATCCTCAAAATCAATGCAACATTGGCGGAGTAGTCGCGTTACAAACACAAACAAAAGACGAATTGATAACCTCCTTTCGCCGATTAAAAAAACTTTTAATAGCTTAAAAGGATCACGCTAATCGCTTCTCTTCTCACGTTATACTCAACCGTTATTAATTCAGTTACAAACAAAATGCAGTAGGTACTACAAGTAAAATAGTACAATAGTGCTTAAATTATGCTTGTTATTTGCATGTTATGTTTTTGGGACAGAACATAAATGTTTGCTTGTGAAGTTTACAATGTTGTAGCCGAGCCGTGTTATTTAAAATTTTATTTTTATTTATATTATTATAAAATTTTATTTATTTTGTGTAAGTTAATTTTCTATTAGAAAACTTGTATGTAACTCCAGAATACACGCACAATTGAAATGTATTGGAGTAGATACAGCAATATCAAAATATATATTTTTCCAACCATTTCGGAAAGACTTCCTTTATCGTGCGCAAATTTTATACGTTAGCGCGGAAAGAGAATTCAAACGTGGCGTACTCTTTTCCAACTTTCACATTTATCATTTATTTTTATATTTTATAATAGGCTTGCGTTTGATGTTACCGCCAACCCGCTTGATGTTAAGCGATGATACGTCTACTATGGAGCACGCTTGTGTATGGATGAAACCGATTAACTTGTGATTTGAAGACACCCAGATTGTAACTACTAGGGTACACACATTCAGGCAGCGCATTCCATAGACTGACAGTAACAGTTCGCACGTAAAATCAAAGCACTTCGTACGGGTTTTCGGAATATTATATTATCAACCATAAAGCGGTGTCGATTTCTCGTGCCCACTTTGGCAGTCCGATAGAAAAATAGGCAGGAGGGAATTAGATATCGCAGAGCCGATACACACTCCGAAATGCATTTCAACTCCAATTCCAACCTCTTTGAATAGCATCTCAAATAGTTTGATTCAAGGAGGTTCCTATCTTATAACGTAAAATAAATACAATATTTTCCTCGCTTAGGTAAAAAGAAAAGTTGTAGTTCCAAGCAGCTTCTAAATTTATTTACGTCAGGATTTAATACCAGTCACTTGCGCCAAATAATAAATTTGCAGCCTAATACCTACAAGAAAAATAACAAATACTACTAATGAGGTAAAATTGCTAAAATTAGAGCTATCTAGTGAAGCTTACCGAAGGCCTTAAAAATTCGCATAACACATATGAGTACTTTGAATTAAAAAACAAAATGTCAAAACCTCATCAGTTTTCCGTAATAAAATAAAAAACCTATATTTACTTACGTACTGCTACTACTATCCCAAAGAGCGGATTTACCTAGTCCGAGTTTGTATTAGCAATGTAAATCAGATTCTACCTGCTTATCTATCAGGCATTTAGGACAAGGTTATCGGATCCGCACCCAATGAGGGTAAAATGGGCAGAAGTGTCACCCACAACGGTAGCGTTGGTCGAAGGGATGACAGCTTTAGAAAATATTTGGAATGAACATGGATGGCGAGAAAAGTCGCCATAAGTATGAGCAAATCCTATCAAAAAGATTCAATTACGAGCTTACACGAAATAAAAAATAAACCGGCCAAGTGCGAGTCAGGCTCGCGCACTGAGGGTTCCGTAACACCACAAAATACAATAAGTTCGTCCAAGTAACCGAATTGCCAGTTATTGTAACGCCATCCAAAATAGTCGAACCAGAAGTTCAAGTAGTTTTAACTGCCGTCGTTTTCTTTTCAGTTTCCATTTTCACAAACTTTTTGTCACCCGCTTGGTGTACCATACATAGACTGCAGTGCTTCTAGGTGTTGCCAACAGCAGTTACATGAAGCGGTGACAATAAGACGAAATAATGTCATTGTACTCATCATTATGAACTGTTTAATAAAGAAACAATCTCAAAAAAACAAAAAAAAAAACTTCCATAGAACATTGCAGAAGCATCTGATTTATTTTGGGATTTAAGGGTTGATCGCATAGAAAACATTGTTGTGTGTTGTTGACGTTGTTGTCGCTGTTGTTTATGTTGATAATGATGAGGTGACGATGGTACTAAGCCGGAAAGTGATCATTAGAACTCCTTTAGGCTAAGTACAACCTGTGTTTACAAGCGGTTTATCTCATAGAACGTAATTTTGTCCTCTCCATTTACTTATAATAATCCGTGCCCACTACAGGAAGGGTGAAAACGAATAGAGGCTTCTATTTCAACTGCCTATATTTCGAGTATATTTGTTTGGCAATTGATTTATTCGAGGGTCGCTACTCATTAGGCATAGGCATGGTTAAGTAAGGCTTAGCGCGCATGGGCGACTTTTGTCTTCGGGAGACTTAGTCGCTCTGTTGGTCTAGCATGCGCACTGCGGGAAAAAATAGTCGAATCTGTGTCAATTAGAAAGGCTACGATTGTGTATTCGTCTGTCTCGTTACCGTGCGACAAAAAGTCTTAACAAACTTAGTCGCGACGCGCATGGTTGTTTTCAAGGTCAGAGTGAATAGGTAGCTTCTAAGTCTGCGTGCTTCATCTTCGACCACATCGCTGCTTACTAACAGGCGAGTTAGTGGCAATAAGTAAATAAAACGTATACTGGACCAGTATGAAATGTTTAAACGTGGAGGCACGGTGTAATGCGCATCTCTATGGAAATAAAAACAGTGCTACAAAACTATCGCGGAGACAAAAGTCGCTCGTGCGCGCTTGACCTTAAAAGCGTTTGATTTTATCGAGCGTATATCACCGACCTATTTGTTTACCTACTAACTATCCTTCTAGTGGGGATTTGTTGCCTTTTTTTGCATTTATTTTTGTAACTTTTTCTTTAAAATCAAAAACACCTTTTAACTGATATATTAAATAATATAAGTTAAAACGGTCACACTCATACTTTCATCTAGTAATAATACCTTTTTTAGATATTTTGAAACTATACCTACTGGTATAATTATCTAAATAAATAATTAATAATTTTATAAAATAAAAGGTCGATTAATAAAAATAATTAAACTCGGAAGGATCTTTTTGTTTTCTTTAATGTTTTTTTTTTATTTTACTATTTGAACCATGATACCTACTACCCAAAGGGACGGAACGCTTCAAACAGAAAAAACGAGCACAGCGAGAGGTACCACGTTTAGCCATTTGTCCCATTCTAGTGTTGACATAATCACTGTTACTAATTCCTCATTACTTTTCATACTTTTTTATATTTTTATACAGAATAGATCTACGTTTGGCCACTAACTTGCCTAATGGTAAGCAACGGTGTGGCCGAGGATGGAACAAGTTGATCTAGAAGAAATCTATTCATTCTAGCTTTGAAGATGCCTAGATTGTAATTCTCAGGAAACAAGGAGGACAGCAGGGAGTTCCATTCTTGGACAATACGTATCATAAAAGACAACCCAAATCGTTGTGGACGAATTTTTGGAATTTCCACGAGGAAGGGGTGATAGTGTGCTGTCCTTCTACTTGTCCTGTATTAAAAGGGGGAGGGTGGAATAAGGTCATGAAGCTTTTGCTCACACTCACCAAAATATATCCGGTAGAAAATAGACAGACAAGCTACTTTACGGCAGTGCTCAAGGCTTTGTAATTTATTGGCGACTAGCTTGCTGTCACCAATCAGCCTCATAGCACGCCGGTCTACGGAATCTAAAGCTTCCAGTTGGTACTTGGCTGCTCCGTCGAATAGGTGGAAGCAGTACTCAACACACGTACATACTAATTTATTCCTTATATATATCACTACAATAATAAACGGATGCACACTAAATAACCATGAGAGTTTTCTTTAAGATATTATGTTTCACAAATAAAATATATAAATAATTAAAAATGATGCTGATAAAATCATGTACGGACTACCCAAATTAATACCAAATTTACGGTTATAATATTTTTCCAAAAGTGGCAACACCACACACTAATATGTGTTCATGAATTCAATTCAATTCAATTCAATTCATTTATTCCAATATTTATAATTATACATTTTTTAACCTAACATTTTTAACAACATGTAGTGTGAAAGGGACAAATGGCTAAACGTGGTTCCTCTCGCTCTGTTCGTTTTTTCTGTTTGAAGCGTTCCGTCTCTTTGGGTAGTAGGTATCATGATTTGAACCCATGTTTTTTTTTCTAATGTGTTTTTTTTCTAGGAAATATTATGTCTAGAACTACGTCTGTGTCTTTGACCACATGTTTACAAAATAAGATCATTAAGTCTCAATGAATTTAAAGACCTGCTAATATTAAATTATCAATGAAGATTCGCGATGATTAAATACCAATTTATTCTAATAATTGTAGCTACATACTGTACCTATTTATATATGAATATATTACTCCAAAATTCCCAATGTTTTTCAAACCACACAAGGTAGCCTGCTTTAGCGTATCGTCGAACCATAGAGGAAACCCAACGGAGCAGAAACACGAAACGTCAAAGATAACCCGGTAACCTGCACCTGGTCCCGTAGATCCTTTGTGAGGGCTTTTAACCCTGCACCGCCCTACTAAGCCTAAATAATTGAGATCAGAGACTTTTGACACTCTCACATCAAATGACAAATAACAGTCTGTTGTATTTCTAAAGTACCTACAGTGAAAATAACTTTATCTATATAAGTATAAATAATATAGATAATCCAAGTGCGGAACAACTCTTCAAACATTAAAAAAATACATTTAAATTAACTAGTCCAACAACGGCAATAATTTAAACATCATGTTATTAATCTAATTATTTACAGATATACGTTTATATAATTGCAAAATAAACAATAGCTTATTGACACTATACCTTGTAAAATCACATCTCTACATAGTATAAATTAAAGTCGCTTTCCGCGTCTGTATGTCTGTATGGCCGCTAACTCCTCCTAAGCCATGCAACGGATTTTGATGTGGTTTGCACCATCAGTTAGATACATTTTCACGGAAGGTTTATATATTGGGGCGATCCGCCCCGGCTTCGCACGTAAATTACACCCGTGCGAAGCCAGGCGGGCGGGTCGCTAGTAATATTATAATAGACTACAAGTGTTTTTTTTTTTTTTTATAAATGTTACAAATATCAATTTCAAATTTATTTAATGTCAATTCATTATGTATTGATCAGTTTATATCTAAGACCTTTTATCCATTAAGAATTTCATAATGGTGTAGCATGCTTTTTAGTAGATGAGTAAGCTATTACTGATGATGATTTGCATCGTTCAAAAAGTCACAGAAGCCGCATTGAATAGATGTATGCAAATTAAGCAAAATGGGGTCTGCGAGCCGCGTAGTGTCGCAAAGGGAGTCCGTGAGTCTCTCACACCGAGGGCCCTCCAGTGAGAGGCTGACTAATTAGTGCCTCCGGGCCTAGAGGCAAAAATAACATTTAGCATTTTTCAATTCATGCAGTATTCTAGTGTGTTTACTGTATTTGTTGCTGTTAAGTATAAATCTTTCAAATAACATTCAGAGAGAAATAAAAATGCTAACAGACAAAACATACGTTCATTTGCTTACTTCTTTTATAAAGGAAATCACATCAGAAATATTAAATACGCATGAAAATTTCTCCTACAGTCAGATACATATTACAGTAAAGGTGTTCAAAAATTTATTCAAAAAAGGTTCGGAAGGCGATTAAGAAGGCGAAGCTTCTCTTCGCTCACACACACAAGAATAGTGAAATTTGCTATTAATATAAGAATCTAAAAACTTAGCTCGATAAATAGTTTAGAAATTACCTGCTGTAAACAAAGTCACAATAAAATTATTCTTATAATAAGTACGTAACAGTATAGGAAAATAACACTGACTGCAAAATGTAGCCAATTACGAGAAAAAAATTATACATGAAAAAAAAAATTACAACGCCTCGCATTTCAAAATCTGTCAAATCGTTTAGACCACAGGTTTTAAGATAACATATAAACAAAAAAACATATAAACTTTTTTTTAATAGCAGATAGGTTTGCGCTTGGCCACCATTTCGCCTGATGTTAAGCGACTTATATACACCTGAAAAAAATTAAGCAACTGGGCAAGCGGGTAAAACTCTGATTAAAATGCGACTTACACAGTTTAAGTGTTTTTGTCTAAAAGTAGACAAACAAACGACGGGCAAGTGGTCACCGCCACTTACGACCGTCGAGGACTCTATTCACCCTTTCTATTTAGTTATTAAAGTCAAACGTTGCTCTACAGTCTTAACTCTATCAAAGTTAACAGAACTAATAAATGTAGGAAAATAAACAAGAAAACTAATTATTGCATCTTCGCTCTGATTCCGATGTTAATCCACCGAGTCAATACACAGCGAAACTACCAACTCAGCGATAAGTAGTTAAGTATCAGATAGGTTTAGCTGTTTGTAGATATTATGATTAGTTCTTCTGATTTAAGTAGGTCAATAAGAGCCACGGTGGCTGTGCGGTAACATGTGCGCTTTACAATCTGACGGTAAGTAGTTAACGCCCGGTTCGATCCTCGACCAATGACTTATTTAGTACTTAAATAATTATGAGCCTAATTAACACAAAATTATTAATATTAAAAATAACTATTTACCTCATTAATGGTTGCCTGGAAGAGATTGCTTCTAGCGATAAGGCCGCCACTTGTGGCACTAGCTCGTAAGTGTTTTATATTGGTTTATGATTTATATTTCTGGTTTACACAATAAAGAGTTTCTATCTATCTATCTTTATAAATAACTAGTAGACCGCCCCTGCTTTGCACGGGCGTAGCCGGGATATATAGCCTATGTCAACCAGGGATAGTGCAGCATCCCAACAGTAAAAGAATTTTTCAAATCGGTTCATTAGTTTCGGAGCCTATTCAATGCAAACAAACAAACAATCAAATCTTTCTTCTTTATAATATTAGTATAGATGCCGTGCAGTTTTAATGCCATCGCTCAAAAACGGTGAAGAAAAACATTCCAAAAAACCGTTATGTCCAAGGATCTCAAAAATTCGAAGATATGACATTCAGTGACATACACTGGAGCAGCATAGTGGATTAGGGCCCATACTCTCTCTCTGAGAGGCCTGTGTCCCAGCAGTGGGAACATGATAAGCTGATACTGGATACTGTACAAATATCAATTTAGCAAATAAATAAAACATGACTCAGTTCATGGTATTAATTTACAAGCAACTCGTATAATCTTTGAGAAGGGTTTAAAATAATCTCATATTAATTCCCGTAGTGAGGCGTTATTTTATTATTTATTCAGGATGGTCTGGCGCGGCGGGCGCCTGCTTGGCCGGCTCACCCAACACCCTGTATAGATCCGTAATACCAGCCGACGATATTATAATAATCTTCGTATAGTTTTATTATGGTAAGAGCTTTGTCTTGGACCCTAGATAGAAGAATACACGTTCAAAGAGGTCAAATCATCAATTGTCTATTGATAGATGAATTAGGATTTATTGTACAAAAAGTATTACTGTTGCCACCACTACTAGGACCACCTTCCAGCGGACTGCCAGAGTGGGCTCGGAAAATCGACAATGCTTTATGGTTGATATTCCGAAAACCCGTACTAAGCGCTTAAGGGGCCTGTATACCCTCTGCAGCTCTCTCGCTCGCACATTTTTACATTAAGATGTAAAATCAATGAGTGTGAATTTTCAAAAGTAACAAAATCATATCTTGGTGTCTATCGTAACATTACAAACAAAGAAATTGTCAATTTAATATATATTTATTTGGCACAGTAAAATGTTAACAATAGATTTTTATTTCTCGTGTCATGTTATTCCGTCAAATTACAAGATATCGAAACAAACATTTCTATGTTTGTAATGTTACGATAGACACCAAGATATGATTTTGTTACTTTTGAAAATTCACACTCATTGATTTTATATCTTCAATAATGTTAAAATGTGCGAGCGAGAGAGCTGCAGAAGGTATACAGGCCCCTTAAATTCCACTTTTATTGTGCGAACTGCTAGTCTGTGGAATGCGCTGCCTGAATGGATGTTCCCCGTTAGTTACAATAGAATACAGAGTGAATCCGTTTCTTCTAGGCAAGCGCGCTCCATCATAGACCGCATCATCGCTTATCATACTTTACTCAAATAATTTACGGAAATTTAATCTAAGTAGTATGTACCTCTATCTATGCAGAATATTTTATTACCTGTATACAAAGATTTCATACTATACTACAGTTGATCGAAGGAAAATACAGTTGTTGAATCTATATTTTTTTTTTACTTAATGTGTATTTTCCGGGATTTTCACCATACTCACTTTCTTCGCTATATAGAACCTAATAATGTATAATTTTCAATAGCTAGAACTTAATTTACCAAATTAAATCAACAAGCAAATTCCAGAATTGGTGAGAGCAACAATATATAATTTTTCACGTACACATAATTAAGTTGATTTGTTTCTTTTTTTACTTCAAACAGCTTTCTATTTGCCTTTCATTATTAAAAGAAAATTTTTGAAGCCAGTTCAAAATTTAAATAAAAACTTGTAATAACACGGAATTTTTGAGCAGCTATGACTTTTTATAGTCATTTGTTCTGAACACGTCTGATATGGATTTTTATACTTAGCTGGCTGCTGCTTGCGTGTATTTTTTTTATTTGCCCAGACTTCGGTTTATATCGAAGAAGATAGTCAAATGAATGATCGAATTTCCAAGCATATTTGAGAAAATGAAGCACATCTTTCACATTAAATTACATATTTTTTGGTTTTCAATAATTATCTATTAAATGCTACCCCTTTCCCAAACATGATTATTTATTACGTCCCAATGACATTACAACTCGTCACCCGGAATACCAAGCAGGGTCGGAGGTCGGAGTACAACGCCCTCGAAATAACGGGTATATTTAAAGTATGCATACTATGCTAATAAAAATAATCCTTTATAGCCTTGTAAAAGAGCCTGTCGTTTTTCGATTTCCACACAGTAGCAATAAGCACACGTAGCACACGTAGCAATAATTTCGAGTTTCCATATGTGGCAATATATTTTATTAATTATTCTCGCGTGGACACAGTTTTTATACATATAAAAAAACTGCAAACAAGCATGCGGTCCGTCTGATGGTAAGCGGTAACTGCTGCATATGGACAGCTTGCTAGTATTGCACTAGCGAACCCGAAGTAGTTGTGACCTTTTTTGAAACGCTCCATGTTAAAAGTTCTGTGGGAAGATTTTCGAGGAAGAACATTCCACGCCATGCAAGTCCGCGGAAGAAGGCAAAGGAAAACCTGGACAGTGTGATAATTCCAGCTTTGATGGTGTCCTTTTTGACATTGTCGAGATACCTATGCCGATTTCTTTTTAACCAATAGTAGCATAATGTACCTAATACTTTTATCCTATCTATTACACATTATTTAAATATCCTGTCCAAACAAATCCTTTTCACAAAAACAATATTTTTGTCCGATAAAAGGCCATCATTTCTAATGCGGTAATTTCCCGAGATAATAACAAAGGCTACCCTTTCTTTAGTACGGGTAAACGCCATCAATTTAGTCTGTTCCTCAAAACAATGGCGGAAAAAAGCCGGCGCTCAGGAGATGAAATGATTGACGAGCAAGGAGGGGTCGGTTTACCTTTTTGACGACGAAATGAGAATGTATCTGGGACCGGACTAGTTCGACTGATACAAAAGTTTGTTTGTTGCGAGTTACTTTAGTTTACAAGTACCTACCTAATTGTTGTGGACGGCTCTTGCATTTATATCAGAAATCTCAAGAAATAAGTTGGTATTTCAAGTTCTTTAGAGCCCTTTCACATTTTTGACGGAATAGCAACAAAAACTAGACTTTTGGCGTTCTTATTCTATCAATCGATATCGATATATAGAAAATACAGTTTCTGCGATGTATAGATCTGTATTTTAATTAAAAATAACAGCTTAAATTTTTTGAAAAATAATATATTATCAAAACAACATACCTCCAATTTTAAAAAGTAGTTTTTCGTAAAACTCTAGGAGTAACGGCTGACTGAACGCCGTTTGAAGATTATTAGCTCTTTTATCGGAGGTTTAAAAAAAGTGTGTGCTTAAGACCACACGACAGAACTGAAAACTTCAAGGTTGACTATAACTCTCTCGCTCCCTTAGTCGACTCGAGCTGACTTTAACCGAAGAGCGTCACAGTCACCCGAGTACAGTGCCTTTTCCCCATCCCAAAAAGTGCCCCACGTGCCTAAAGAAGTTTTAACTTCAAAAACTGTTTATAATTGTTTCCGCAAATTCTGTATAAAAACTCTTGTCAACAAACTTAATTGAAAACATTCACAAAGGACTGCACACGCCACTTTTCAATTTTAATATTCGGATGTTCAGCATAATATCCAATGGAGCTATGTATATTTTTTTCAATTTGCTACAAAAAAACGTCAAACGTCAAACGTTGAGAACGTCATTTAAATTATGAAAAATTTAAAAATAATATAAATCATTGTGAAATCTTTATAATTTGCGGCCCTGCGTCTCGTTTTTACTAAATAGATTGAAAATAAAGATCATTTCAAGTTTATCAATTACCAATGGCCCCAAGTCGCGGGTTCTCCAGGGCGCAGCCCACCGCGCAGTGTCAATAGTGAGTGACACTGTCATGGTTTTTATATTTGTTTATTTTTTGTAATGAATACAATGAATGAATAAGATTTGTTGGCTTAATGGATTCTTCAAGAGAAGAGTATTCCACTCCCATAGGGAGTGATGAAGAATTTGATCCAGGGCCGCCTCCGCCGCCACAGTCCGTGCGGCGTAGCAGGCGGCCACCAGACAATCCTCCACGACTGTCGTCTCCGCTCCCACAACCAGCGGAGCGGCCCGACGTCATTTCTTCTTTAACGGCTAATTCTCAATGCAATAATAATTATTTTCATTGTAACCAATGTTCCGATGGTCGCCAGTTTAAAGGGCGTCGCGGCCTCAACATTCACATAGCCAAAATTCACAACCAAATTCCACTTTCTGACCAAATCATAATTTCAAGACATAACAGTTCTACTCCTATATCGACAAATTTGGATATCCCTTTTGAACAATTACTCAGTGACCTAAATTCAAAAGTTCGTGTAGTTAAAAGAATCCCGAGGGGAGCAAGATTATCTCTTGCAAAGTCGCTATCCATAGCCATCAACAAGTGTATTGACCATCAACACCATAGCCCGGAATCTTGGCAAGATCTTCTTACATTTGCTTACCGCCATTTCCATGCTCCATCCAACACTAAAAAATCATTAACCGCCGTTTTAAAATCTAACTGCATCTCTAACAATAGTAACTTTAATTTTGACATAATATCACGTGCCCCGGCAAAACCACACAACATTTATAAAATAGTAGAGAATAAAGCTATGGATGGCGATTTACGAAATGCCGCAAGGATTTTGTTCTCTGACGATACCCTTGCTCCCAACAATGCTCAGACACTGGATGCCTTGCGCGATAAGCACCCCTCGGCCAACTCAACATCCTTACTTCCAAATCCTCCAACACCAACCCTTTCGGTCTTTGAAATTAAAATTGAAGACACTTTGGATGCCATTATGTCATTTCCAAATGGATCTGCAGGCGGCATCGACGGAATAACGCCCCAACATCTAAAAGATTTGACCAGTTTATCCGTCGGGGACGCAGGCAGGACTTTGGCAAATGACATTACAAAATTCTGCAACTTTTTGTTTGATGGATCTATTTCTGATACCTTTAAACCTTTTCTATTCGGGGCCCGTCTCTGCGCTTTTAATAAAAAAGACGGTGGTGTCCGCCCTATCGCTATTGGATGTACTTTTCGCAGACTAGCTTCCAAACTAGCCTGTAGAAAAATGTCTCCAAAATTAACACCTTTATTTCAACCCATTCAGCTAGGATTTGGTAGTAGGGGAGGTTGCGAGGCAGCTGTACATTCAGTTCGTACTTTTCTTTCAACCGATGGCGAAGCGGATGTACTGCTCAAGGTTGATGTGAAAAATGCGTTTAACTGTATTAACCGGTCAACCCTCCTGAACGAAGTTTACATCCATACACCAGAAGTCTATAACTATATTTGGCAATGTTACAGTTCCCAATCAAAATTATTCTATAATGACAAACAAATATCTTCAGAAGCTGGCGTCCAGCAGGGTGACCCTTTGGGACCAGCACTCTTCGGTTTAGGAATTCACCCCATAATATCTAATTTAAATTCAAAATTAAATGTCTGGTACCTAGATGACGGAACTTTAGGAGGTAAAGTGGACACAGTAAAAAATGATTTTACAAGAATCATAAATAATTTTGGGAAAATAAATTTAGAGCTAAACTTAGGCAAGTGTGAGCTGTTTGTTTCGTCTAAATTCAATGACCATGACCGTGAAGATATCATTCAAAGCTTTAAGGACATTGCACCGGAAATTAAAATTTTAGAAAAGAACTCACTTTACCTCCTAGGGGCGCCTCTATTCGAGGAAAGTGTTGGACCTCTTTTAGAAAAAAAATCTAATATACTTTCGGTAAACATCAACAGATTGGGCTTTCTAAATTCTCATATCGCCTATACCATTTTAAAATATTGCCTTTTTGTTCCAAATTTCACCTATGTCTTAAGAGCATGCCCAATCTGGAAACATACGCAATTTTTAGAAAACCTCGATGCCACCCTCAAAACTTCTTTGGAAAAAATTCTAAATTTAAACCTCGAAAACAATTCCTGGATTCAAGCTTCCTTACCTATTCGATCTGGTGGTATCGGAATCAGAAAAATTTCCAGTGTAGCTCTTCCGGCCTTTCTTTCATCTGTACACAGTGTATCCAAACTGTGTTCTTTAATCTTGAAAACATCAAACGTTCGGATTCACTGTGCTGCTGATGCAATTGAGGCCTGGAAAACTGTCTGTCCCAATGGAGATATACCTAAGGAACCAAAACGTCAAAAACTATGGGATGCTCCATTGGTACAGAGAGTCCAACAAGATTTGACTCAAAATTCTTTCAGTGACCAAGATCGCGCAAGGCTTCTTGCTGTTTCCGAGCACGAGTCCGGGCAGTGGCTCCATGCCCTTCCTTCTGCCAACCTCGGAACTCTGTTCGACAATGGCAGCTTCCGTATCGCCATCGGTCTTCGATTAGGAGCTGCTATTGTCGAACGACATTTGTGTCCGTGTGGAAGCGGCGTCGATAAAAATGGACTTCATGGACTCTACTGCCAACGTAGTGCCGGTAGATTTTCCCGCCACGGCTCCATAAATGATATCATCAAACGGGCGCTTGCCACCAGCAACATCCCTGCTGTTCTCGAGCCGGTGGGGATAGTTCGGGATGATGGCAAGCGCCCTGATGGCTTAACTTTGATCCCCTGGGAGCGGGGAAGGGCTCTCGTTTGGGACGCTACATGCGTCGATACGTTAGCCCCTTCTCACCTCAGGGGGACAATTCAAAAAGCTGGAGCCGCGGCGGAGGCAGCAGAAGACGCCAAGCGGCGCAAGTATGCATCACTTTCAAGTGAGTATATATTTGTGCCGCTTGGCGTCGAAACTTTTGGTCCATGGGGTCCATGTACGAAAAAGTTTATTAAAAAAATTTCGCCACAATTAATTGACGCCGCTGGTGACAAGAGAGCTGGCTCATTCCTCGCGCAGAGAATTTCTTTAGCAATTCAACGCGGGAATGCAGCCAGCGTTCTTGGCACTTTACCACACGGGCAACATCTTGTTTTTGATTATATTAGTGTTAATTAGTAATAGTTAAGGCTTTTTTTTATTTTCTTTGTTTGTTATACCTACCTATGTACCTACAAAAATTGTTTTTAATTGTATCCAATCGTTGAGCCATATTAGAGGCCGTCAGATTTTGGAAACTCTGATACTAAAGACTCTTACTAAACAGCTTATACAAAGTTTTTTTTCCCTCTTGAGATAATTTTGGCGTCACACGTGTTGTGCATCTTTTTGACAGTGTGTATTGCAATTATTTTTTTATAACGTGGAACAACCCATGGTCACGGTCAAGTATAAGTCATGCCCTAGTAAAGTGGTGGAGTCTAAATAAATAACAGCTGAATGTAGGTATAATTAGACATACAAGAAAATATACTTTTTTGTTTGCAAACACAGGATTCATGTTTTTTTTTTATATTTATATTCCACCATTATACCTAGACACAAGTGTAACATAAAGTTTAGAAAAAAATGCCGCGTTTTCCCACGTTTTTTCGTAAGTACGGATTTACTCTTCTTAGTTACAAATTTTGACAGATTTTGTATGGTAAAGCTATCAAAAACCTTCATAACGAAATTTGTGAATAAGCACCCAGGCGCGAAAATGAACGCCAGAATTCTAAAAACACGAATATAAGGTAGATAAGATCCCTCGATAAATACCAGTGTCGATAATACATCTGCCTACTTTTTTTAATAAATCTGGGCTCTGTTATCGCGCGTTCACGCATATCATTCATAATATAGGCTTCGTCGTTTCGATTTTTCCAATAACACGCGCCGAGCTGTATTCTTAGAGCGCTCGATAAAGACATTCAATTCATGTATAACGATCGCTGGGATGAATAAGTTGCCGCTTACATTTACAGTATTGGACGAGAAAAGTTAGTTTTATATCGTGATATCTTTTTCTGCGTTTGGATCACTGAGATACATCATCATCATCATCAAATGCAAATTATTTATTTGTCAGAACATGGTAGGTACACATACATATTATAAAGTAGCATACATGGTCGCAAGAATGGAGACGTATCTCATGTCCTTGCCTGTTACAACGTACAAATGTTTAATATATTACATATCATCATCATCATCATTTAAGCCATAAGACGTCCACTGCTAGACATAGGCCTCCTCCATCGATCTCCATAAGGGCCGGTTGGAAGCGGCCTGCATCCAGTGTTACCCTGCGGTCATTGAGATGGTCACGGTTTTACTGAGATACGAAACCTATAAAAAAAAAATTTTTTCTTTCTGTCCAGTCCATATTGTCAATGACAAGAATTTTACTAGTTTTGGCGCCAACGTGAAAAAAACATGTGTTTCATTCTATAATTATCTTAAACTTGTGTATTTTTTTGTGTTATTGCGTAATAATGGTGGATTATTATTAATAAGTGTTTGTGGACATGCTCGAGTGTCATGACATGTAAAATATTATGTCTTTTCGTGTTGTTTCCAAAGCTCCATAGAAGCCTTTTGTAAAGTCTAAAGGTAAAGTCTCAACCACTTTACTTGACATGACTTTAACTTGACCGTGACCTACGTCGCTTGACTTTGATTGTGACTGACTTGTTTGACAACATTTCGTCAATCCTGAAAGTAATTTAATTACTTGACACTGGCAAATGCACAAGAGTGCGACGCCACAATCCTCACAGAGAAAGATAAAAAAAAACTGATTTCTCCATAGAGTGTATTTATCACATTAGTCAATTTAGTGACCTAAAGTGTAAAAAAGTATTTATTTTATTATTATAAACAAAACACAATATAAAATCTGGAGTCCGCAAATGCAAGAATGGTTTAAATATGATCTGTAATTTAAGTATTATTAAACAGAAAATTGCATTTTATTTTGTAATCCATCATTTTCTATTATTAGCTTGACACTTATACAAAACTATAGTTTTATCGGCAGGCCTAACAAGGAAATTGGCCACCTGTGTCTTCTTGAAATTCCATAACACTACAATATCTCTGCGTTCTTATGAACTTATCATAACGCTTTTCCTTCCGCTTTTCATGAAATTGTTTCTTAAAAATACCAGTTTTTGACTCATATTCTTAAAACACTCACTCACTCCTTCTTTTCTTTCTTCAATTTTTTTTATTTTCTTCTTTTTCTTTTTTCTTTTGTTTAATCTTTTTTTCTTTTTCTTTATATATGAAATAATAATATTTCATAATTATTTTATTAAGACTGATTTTTTTCGCGATTTCAGGGTTGGTTCCATAGTAAAAGTTGTTCATAATTATGAGTACAATGACCTATTTTCGGCTTATTAGGTACAGAGTATATGCGTAACCCAATATAAGTCAGTGCTGTGCATACCTATAGCTTTTAATATAATCATATTCGCTCAAAAGGACGGCTCACGTACAACTTAAAGGACGACAACTTATATGTACGACTTATATACTTAGTACCGCTTTGTGAATATTTCAAACAATAGTCTAATAGTTGTGAACACTGTTTCATGGCGGGATATTACATAACTCTATCCACTTCACAGTAGTAAATTCTCCCAGAATCGGACAAACAAATGGCCGTTGTCTGTAAACTAAGCGCGCAGTCAATTGTAATGTTTTGACAAATGAATGGTCCGTGGGTGTTGCATCTAAATTTAGACAGGAAATTACGATTACACTAAATAATATTATTTTCTGGCAGTGACGTGTAAATAGTACTACTTCTGAAGAACTGTTTGATCTGATGCCGCCCCCGCCTGAAAGCTCATCCACATTATCATAGACCAATGGTAATCGCACACTGTGCGATACACGATTTTTCTACTCTCACACCTGCAAAATTTGGAATGAGCTACCTTCCGCGGTGTTTCCGAGAAGCTACAACATGGGGTTTTTCAAGGGGCGAGTTAATAGATTCTTAAAGGGTTGTCAACGTAGTTGTGGTGTCTCTAGTGGTACAAGTATCCATAGGCAACGGTGACTTCTTACCATCAGGCAGCCCGTCTACTTGTTTGTCAAAGATGGAATAAAAAAACGTTTTTTTTTTGTTGAGATACAATAATAAGGAACAATCTCACCATAATCTCTTTAGGTAGAGCCCGGTAGAGATGAGTAGGTATGGCAAAACTTTGCCTTGCTTTTATAATATAGCTTAATATCCTCTTATTTACCCAGTAGAGGTAACTACCTAAGTCTTGTATAGCAAAATACAGCAAATATTTCTTCCTATTTTATTTCCCATTTTATTGCAACTAAAATCAACTTGGATCGCACGCTTTTGCTAGAATAAAACCTACATACAGCGCCATCTATTGTTGAGTAGCGCAAGCAGGAAAAAGCTCGCAAGAAGTTTTTCATTGGATTCTTAAAATAATTTTTTTTTTTTTTTTTTTTGTGTAAGTTATAGGTAAATAATACCATGATAGAAAAAAATACAATAGATAATACAAATAATTATGAAACAAATATAATGGATTCGTTTACATACACAAAAACAAAAATCGTCATACGGAGAAACTAACATAAACTGCGTCGTTACGCCCAACTCCTTACGCGGTCTCAAACTAACGTTAAAACAGGCGTAAGGCCCCTGTTCTCAAATGTATTTACGCTTCTACGTCGCTTTAAGTACAATAAGGAATTTGGGATAAATTATTGGACTATAATTATCTTATGTAATAATTTTTTTCAGGCTAGGGTAAATTATCATTATCAACAAATGGGTATCTATAGAGTAAAATAATTTATCCCAAATTCCTTAGCGACGTAGAAGAGGAAATACACTAGAGATTCGTTAGGAAAACAGTTTTGAAGATGAACTTCCGCAAAGTATCGCCTGACTCAATCAACTATCAAATTCAAATATATATAAAAAATCGGACATGTATTTTACAACGTTCAATAAAACCCCGAAATAGGACACTGCCATAAGAAAAATTTTGTAGTATGCCCTTATATTACAAAGCAGCTAAAGCATCGGTACGTAATTTTCCTCTAACAAAGTCCTTGCGTCGTTTAAAAGCCGACGTCCTCGACACACCTACACAGCTGAAACGGCTGAAACACAGGTCGTATTGTGCTACAAAGAAGGCTCTTTCTTTTGTCCCCGCCACAAAGGGCAGTGGCGAAGGTCAACCCGAAGGCTAAGTTTGTACAGCGATTGTAGATTAGCGAAACATGGGAATTAAGCTAGAAATATCACAGTAACACTGGTGGTGGCGACGTGGTGTTACAATGCTAGTTTTTTTAAAAATCCCTTTTTTAAAGAAATCTGCCTTTTGAAGACAATAAGCATTATTTAACTAAATATTGTCTTAAGTGACGCGTCTTGTGTGGAATACGCCCATTGACGCATCCATCCTCATATTTTTTCTTATTTTTTTAAGTCTTGGGGTATCTTCCTTTTTAGCCTCCTTGGAGGCCTTCTTGGCATCAAAATCTTTGCTAATTAATTGCTTGTGCAATCTGTGTGTGCAATGCTTGTGAATTTACATAGAGATTGACAAATTGATTGACAGGTCCCTAATGGCTGGCGTTATGAAAAAAATTTAGTCACACAGGCAATGGAAAGCGCTATGCTCGGAGTTTGTTTGCGTGATAGAATCTGGAACAAGGATTTGTTCGCCGAAGAACCACAGTCACCGACAATGCTGCCAAGAATTGCAAGTTGAAGTGGCAATGAGCAGGCCATATCGCTCGATGAACTGGTAACCGATGGGGAAGAAAGGTTCTTGAGTGGAGACCCTGAACCGGAAGACACAGCGTAGGTAGGCCTTCCGCTAGATGTATCGATAACATCGTGAGATTTGCGGGCACCCAGTGAATGCAGATGACAGGCTGTCGTTCAGTAGGCCTTTCTTCAGCAATAGACGTCTTATGGCCGATGATGATGATGGTGATGATGATAGTGGATGATAAATACTTATAACTAACTTATAATAATTGGTGATGACATGGCGTTGATCTACCCATACAAATATTTCACTAACTATGTCCTGTGGTTCACCCACGTGGATATTTCTTAACTTTTTTCGGGATAAAAATAATTATGTCAGATGAAATTGAAGATTAAACATAAAAGAATCAAGTTGCAATAGATATCCAGTCAAAATTGATGTTACCAATTCACCTGATGTGTTCGCTATTTATTTCATGAAACTCCTTTATTCCCGTCCAAGGAATCCGTGTACCATAAAAGTATAAAGAGTTTACGAGCACACGACTCAAAGATTGATGTACTTTTTATGCCAGTCATTTGCAGACGTCTGGGATCATTATCTGTAGGTCCTGAAGACTTGCCATTTTATGCACATATTTTATTTTGGACTTGATGATTTTGTGATGTTCTCATAGCTAGTCTGAGACTCGTGAGTATTTATGTGTTTTATCTTTTCTCTATCTCTACATAGGATAAAATAAAGTCGCTCTCCGCGTCTGTCTTTCTGTCTGTATATCCGTTAACTCCTCCTAAACCACGCAACCTATTTTGATGCCGTTTTCACTATCAGATAATTTTTCACGGAAGGTTTATCTATACTAATATTATAAAGAGGAAAGATTTGTTTGTCCGAAACTACTGAACCGATTTGAAAAATTCTTTCACTGACGGGAAGCTCCATTATCCCCGGATGACATAGGCTATAATCTATACTCATGCGAAGCTGGGCGGATCTCTAGTATATAATATAATAAAACTTACACCCGTGCAAAGCCGGGTCGGGTCGCTAGTAATGAATAAATGTTTAAATAGATCATCATCACTTCAGCCTATATCATGTACCCACTGCTGGGACACAGACCTTCTTTCAAAGAGAGAGAGAGAAAGAGAGAGCGCGCATAGGCCTTAATCTACCATGCTGGCCCAGTACATGTTGGTGAATGCGAACAGCGATGGCACATAATTTATTTAGGTAGGTACTAAATAAGTCATTGGTCTGAATCACAGGGCCGAGAATCGAACCGAGTGCCGTCAGATTGTACAGTGCACATGCTACCGGTTGGCTACCATCGCATATTTACCTATTCTTATTAACTTATAGGTACATATTTATTTCGGTTAATTCTCGTATTGAAAGCTCTTAGTCCGTAATTTTCTAAATATTTTATTTTTGTATTGACTATTTACTTGTAGCAGAAAAATTTATAGCATATGTATAGCGTTTTTTTATATTCATGACCATATTAAATGAATTGATTTAGTAAGAAACTACTAGCTGACTGCCAGCCAAGAATAGTATAAAGCGCAGTTGGTTGCCAACTCGGTCGCGAGAGTAAAAGCTACCGAAATCGTAAGCGGTGAGAATATTGAACGTAGAGCGAAACCAACAAGTCTTTAGGCCTTTAACGGATAACACCCTGAGGGATTAGCTTAATTAGAGCTTAGCCGGTAATGCACAAAATGTCAAGTGCGTCGTGTCGTGGGGCAGGCGGGCAAGGGGCGCGGGGGTCGGAGCGCGCGGCGGCGCGACCGGCGGCGACAGTGCTCGCCCGGCCCCTCTTCCGCGCGCATGTCCCTTGACAGGCCCTCACCTCCTACCTCCACACAGAACGCGGCTCCGTTACATAACCCCACGGGCACCCGAAACTAGTGTTAAGGCTTATTTCTGTGATCGATAACATTTTTGCACGTTTACAAGTAGATAAGTTAGCGTTACGTAAGGTCGCCGTCCACGAAGCTTCGCTTGCCACCGCTTTATTGTGATATTCGGTTGTGATATTGTCATTTAGGCTAGCTTTTGCTCGTAGTGTGATAATTAGTAAGGTTTTCGTATTGTTGTAACGGAGTCTGCTAAATCCGAGCCGCCGATATCGGGTCTGTGTGGTCGGTCGGGTCCCGTCCTGCACTTGTTGCTCCAGTCCCGTCCTCTGATCCTTGTCCCGGGTGCTGGGCGTGCGCGGTCGCGAGACTAGTTGATCGCGCGGAGAGGATGCGCGCGTAGCGCTCCCTAGAGTGGCTCGTCACGGGTTTGCGCGGCTGGTGGCGGCGCGCCACGCCATCTGGCGGCTGCGGCGCTCCGGCTCGCAGCCCGCGCAAGACAACAATGACCACGAACACTCCAACCATCTGTACGTCTCTTCTCTCTTCTCTGTCACTGTTTGTCTTGCAAGCTACTGTCTGCCCTGTATCATTCATAATCCATCGCCTTTTGTATCATCACATTTTCCCCACTGGTAGGCAATCCACTTTCGATTTCATAAACCATTCGTCTCCCGTCATATTGCAGACAAATAAGTTTGTTATTTGTTTGTAATTTGAATCATAAAGTTTCGTTTTTCATCAAGTAAAATGTCACAAAAGTTTATCAAACAAGAAACAAAACGAACGACTTAATAAAATGGCAAAATAAGCCGAGTCTCCGAGAGGAGCGTCCAGACAAATCTATTTTGGTGTCGCTCTTTCACATTAAGTTTGTTTGTCCGCTGTTTGCCAGCTGTTCACTTCCCGCTTTCATTTCTTTTCATATTTCCCTTTCACGTTGGAGCCGCCACCCGTGCTGTTTGCATCGTCGACCATTACGAATGCTTGCAATAAATGTTACCCCACAGCCGTTGTTTTATTTTACTTTGACGTCCACCTGATCAATGTTTTGATGACAGTACGCTTGTAGTTACTTGTGCAGTAAATTGATCACCCACCTTCGATTAATTTAATCACTGTCAAAAATCTTAGGCAGATCGATTTTTG
The DNA here is from genome assembly GCA_932305915.1 of Agriopis marginaria. NCBI lineage: Eukaryota > Metazoa > Arthropoda > Insecta > Lepidoptera > Geometridae > Agriopis > Agriopis marginaria. Next base: position 6,429,467 of record OW029932.1, read on the forward strand.
GTAGGTATTAAATTAAATAAAAGGTGTGTTAAGGACCCAAATCGATGTTTTAGAAGCCTAAGCCGCTATGCAGATGCTGTTTCGATGTAATAGATAATATTTACTAGGTAAGTATACAGGTGCTTAAGTAAACGAGCTTTATATGTTAATTAAGTACACAAACTCATTACATTAAAGCGAGCTCCGGCCCATCGTTCAATTACGTAATGGCGCCCAACGTGGGACTTTTCTGAGAATTGCCATTCCTCATAATATTGAAATGATTTAGGTTTTGCGTGGGTGTTGTTATTGCATGCTAAGCTAAACTATAAGCAGAGGTTGTTTAGTTGGTGGGTACAAAGCTGTACGGGGACGATAGCTTCATCATCATCATCCGTGCTGGACATAGGCCTGTAAGAGAGGCCGCCACTGACCTTAGTAGACTGGATTGAAGGTAATGCCCTAATCGCCGTGCCACGCAAACGTGTGTTAGCTAAAACTATTTAAAACATTTTCAGCCCTAACTTGTAAACTTGCGAATTCGGATTTTGCTGTTTTTCCTTGAATTTACTTAAAGTTGAAACAAAATAAAACAATTAACGACTGAAGATATTCATCTCTTCATAGTATTTTTTACACAATCACGTTTGACCCTGTTACGATCTATTAAAGAAGGCCCTTTAAAAACCTATTATACTGCTATCAACTCCTTGATCTATAACAAACCCATAATAGCTCTAATAATAGAAGGCTGATGACTCATTTCGCTCCATCATTATTATGTTGTCGTAAGCTTCCTCGGAGAAATATTTATTGCAAGATATGGAATATGAAAGCAGTAGCCAAGTTTACTAGAAATAACATTTTCAAAAACGATAAACATAACAAAGAATTATGGACTCTATTTCTGAGATTTTAAATCACTCGTAAAGATATACTTTTCGAGTGCTCTAAATTCTGTCTATATAAAATAATCTTGATAACTATACACTAATATTATAAAAAAGTAAACTTTGTAATTTTGTATGTTTGTAGGAGGTAGGATTACCTACCTCTGGAAATATGGAACCCATACTGAAAATTATTTCCTTGATAGAAAGCTATACTATTTTTGATGCTGATGAAACTTCTGGCAAAAGGTAGTGTAGAAGTGGTCATTTGTAGAAGTGGTAATTTGAAGAAGTGGTCATTAAAAGAAGATGTCATTTTTAATTGTGGTCTTAAGCCGCCGAAACGGACTAGAAAAGTACTCGAGTTGATCTCCGGTTAATACAGTCAAGTCAAAATTCAGTTTCCTGAATTCAAAGTTTCTGCTATATGTTTTGCATTTCAGAATATTAGTCATACGTTTGCGGCATAAGGTTGTGTTAACAAAATGGGTCAAGAGTGTGCCGGAATGTGTCAAGGGTTCTGAACAACATTTTGGAAGGACACATTCGTTTCACTTGTGCTAAAAATATAACAAGATCAACATTTTGACCCAATTTTTAAAGTGCTACTTTATTAATTCGGGCTCACTTTTAAAGGCTTTGCGATGATTATACTTATGCAACGTTTTTGCGTTGTAATCTGAATTATGAAGGCTATAAAAATTAACAAATTTTATACTCAAGTCAACAAATCTAAACTTTTATGAGGCAGTTATTTGAATAATTCTCCACTTCAGCTTGAATTAATAAAGGTAATGTAGTTAGGGTAATCAAATCCTTTGAAGACCTAGCCCTAATTTAATTCCAGGTTTTAAAGTTTGCCGAAGTTTTATATTGAATGAGAAACCTAAACCGCTATTTGCATAAGATATTTTAGTCTTAAGTATAGGTACCTGTCGTGTAAAAATATGTTTTGTAGGATACGTAAACTTATATCTGCATGTCAGCTATTTTATTTATGATTAAAAAAAATGCTTTGAAGCTATCGTGATATCAACGGGAAGCGGGACATCATCGCATCATGTCGCGCATTATTGTATTTAGGTAAAAATAGGTACCTTAAATCAAATTATGTGTGATAAGTCCTGATAAACGTTTAAAACCAAAATTCAATGTATTCTTATAGATCCTTACTGAACCCTTACCCTACAAGTTAAATTTTGTAGTCACAATTTTAAGAAAAAAAAAATCCCTTCAATTTATTAGGGTCTTCAGAACTAACGCATTGAACCCTAAAATGATTATAGACGGAGGCGAAGAAATTGCTAAGGCGGGACAGTAGACTTGGAATAGGGGGAAGGAAGGTTAAAATAAGGGGGTTAACGGAACGGGGGGAAGTTAATAGGTAACCAGCTCACGTAGAACACGAGCTTGGGTTTCTAGACTACGTCGTCGCTCCGTCTAGTTTGCAAAGAAACTTACTTTTTCAAACTTGTGTTACGTAATATAACGATTTTATTACAGCCATAGCTTTGCTTACAAACTTACATAGTTATTGAAACTGATATTTAGTAATGGTACACTGGTAATGGTGTAATCTCAGATCAGACAAACAAGGGAGATATGGTAAGGTGGCGAGGCGGTTGCGAACGCATCAGGCCTAAATCAGGCTTTACTCGAACTTACTCACCTTGCCACCTTTTTAGAGTTCCGTACCCAAAGGCTAAAAACGGAACCCTATTACTAAGTCTACGATGTCAGTCCGTCTATCCTACCCATTAACAGCTGTATCTTTCAAACCATAATAGATAGCGAGTTATTTTTTTTACATAATATGTAATTTTACGGCGGATTAATTAAGAAATAATAAAAAAAAGTAAAAACAAAATGGGTCCCCATACAACAAACGTGTTTTTTACGTATTTTTGTATGAGCTCTAATGTAAAAATGGTAATAGTTACAAGCGTCAATTTAGCATGTTTATAGTACACACTCTAAAGTCTAACAACAAATACTTAAAAATACGTTTGTTGCATGAGAACCCCCCATTCGTTTTTATTTTTTATCTTTTTTAGTATCTGTTAGTGACTCCGCCGTAACATTACATATTCTGTATTTCAACTGACTTTCTAATACGGTTCGAAAGATACTGCCGTTAATAGGTAGGACAGACGGACGGACGGACGGACAGACAAACATGGTAGTCTTATTAATAGGGTCCCGTTTTTACCCTTTGGGTAAGGAAAAACAAATTATTACAAATTAAACTTTATTTTTAGTTATTATCACTGTGACCTTAATTCCTCTTTTTCATCAAAAATATCTAGAGCTCTCATTTCCATAGCGATTGAAATAAAACCAAAACCAGAAAAAAACATGATATTAAAATGAAGGTTGTACGAACCAATGTAAGTTTTTTTTTATTACACGAGTGCGTGTGAATGTTACACAGATGTAGACGTTACTATTTATGCTATTCGAAAGCTCGTATAAGCTGTTAATCTGTTGTGGGAAACAAAGAGATTAACGGCTAATACGAGCTTTGTAAATATACTACAATGCTTAAAGTGACTAACCAAGGGCCTTACGGACAACTGCTATTGCGGCACCAAACTAACGTTAAATCCGTTCAGTTGGAAAATCACGCGACCGCGAACCGTATCTGGGCGCGTTAAGGTTCACGTTCGCGTGATTTTCTAACCGAGCGGATTTAACATATTTTGTTTGGTGCCGCAATAGCAGTTGTCCGTAAGGCCCCAGATAACTACGAACTAATTTTCACAGCAGACTGGCAACTTCATACTATAGATTAAGACTTACTAAACAAAATACGAATCATAAGACGATACAAGTCACAGATACTTTTTTAAATTTAGAACGGCTGTCAAGGCGTTTTTGTAAGAAATTTGTTGTAGCCAGTTGCACCCATATAAACGAAACGTCAGTCATTCGAAATTAGTTAACAGCTGTGATGCGGAGATCGACGCGTTGATCTAAATATGAATGTTCAATCAAGGTTCACTTATATACCTGATAAATAACAGATCTTACTTCTCATTTCCGTTCTATTTACTTCTCTTTTCTGTGATATAAATATATTTTTTTTCTATTTTAATCTATACTAATATTATAAAGAGGAAAGATTTGATTGTTTGTTTGTTTGTTTGCATTGAATAGGCTCCGAAACTACTGAACCGATTTGAAAAATTCTTTCACTGTTGGGAGGCTGCACTATCCCCGGTTGACATAGGCTATATATCCCGGATTCGCCCGTACGAAGCAGGGGTGGCCTACTAGTGTTTAATATTTCTATTGCCTTACTAGATAATACTTATTATCATACTAACTAGTATTAAATATTTATATTATATTGCCATAAGATAATTATTTTGTAAATAAACGAATGAAAGTTGCCAGTCTGCTGCCAAGTGCGAGTAGGTGACCAATTTGTGCTCACCACCGGTTCCCGTACGATCACCGAAATTAAGCAACGTCAAGCTCGGTCGGTACTTGGATGGGTGACCGCCTGGGCGGTATGTTTTTTGCACTACTTTTTGTGCTTTAGTTGTTAACAATTAATGGTGGTACGGAACACTCAGTGCGCGGGCCCGACTCTCACTTGTCTGCTTTTATTCTGCGTATGTTGTCAAATAAAAAAAAAGTTAAACTAAATCTATGCACAGGCACATTAGTAACTAGCAGCTAAATAACTGGCAAAAGTGTGGTATTTCCCCGAGACAGCACTACATAAATTTAATTAATCCTACAACTAGTCTTTATAGACTCTTTTGATTACAAAGTGACATTACTATGCAACGGGCGACATCTTTTATTTATTTTCATCATTAAATTCTGACTCACTCATAGACATAAATCCACTTACATATTCGCTATTCGTAATAAATGAAATGCAAAGCAACCGAAGCTAGTTCCCGAGGAAATTGAAATGCTACGAGGTCGTAGCGCGTAGGCGGCGCACGTAGCAGCTTCTACGAAGTGCTGTAGTGGTCTACGAAACCACACTCGCTATTTAAATTTTATACTGTTCTCCTTTCCCTGGAGATTTCTTGAACTTTTGCAGTATTGAGGTGAATAAAAATACATTTTGATAAGCAGCTCTCTGTCTACTATCGATAAAAGGCCAATTCTAGGTACCAGTAGGTATCGCTAGGCGTAACCCGGCGGAACATACGTTTCTGGCGAAGCATTTTGGTTACGCGTCGCATTAACAAGACGCTATGAAAGATTTTTGAAAATTAGGTAAGCTCCCGGTCTCCAAGGGCACAATGTCTCGACCCAAACGTTTCAAATATGTAACCACTGCCGAGGTTAGCATATTTGTTAGCAATTCTATATCTGGGTTGTTAATATCTAATTAAGTATGTATTTAAAATTATATGTATGTATATCAGTCTCTGGCAGCCACATCACAAGCTTTGCTTAGTATGGGGTCTGATGACCGTGTGTGCAAAAATATCCCAAATATTTATTTTTATTTAGTTTTGTCTAGGTCAAAAGTGTGACCGTGCCGTTTCTTAGGTTACTGTAATTGTTTTCATTGTATTTAGTTTGTAGGCTAGATATGGTCTGTACAACCTTCGATTTCCTTGAAAATTTGGCAGCTACAGTTTGCTTTTACAACAATAGTAAAGACAAGGCCTTGGCAAAGAGCTTTTTCTAGTTTGTTGGCCTACGTTAAGGATTAACTGCACCTATATTCAGTTTTTATTTTATTTCTTCGGGAAGCTTTCTGGCAATAAGAAAATCATTTTTTTTATTTTATTTTATTAGACTTTTTAATAGAGAAGCTTCAAAAGAAAATAAATTGTTTCCGGTTACTGGATAGGCAACGATACTGCCGCAACGTAATGTGAAATATAGCAAAAGAAAAAGGTCTTAGTTTCCTTTTGGACATGACGTAACCAGTTAAGTTATAAGCTCCTTCTAATGTAGCTTACCGAAAGGAAGTTACTGAAAAGTTTTCATATGCGAGATGTCATTAATTCTATGAAAAAACAGATCGAATTGAAAACCTTCTTTCTTTTTGAAGTTGGTTAAAAATGCACTGTTTTTAACCAAGATTTTAAACTAGGGCATTACTTAGACTTGAACGTGACTTCCTTTGCTTGTTGTTTGAGGCGCTAAAGTGCTTTCTCTGTTAGCACAAAATTACGTGTCAAATATTTTAAGAACTCAAGCAAAATTAGATAATACGCTGCACAATTTCATTAACTTAACCACATGATCGCGCATGTAGTCAAAATTTACTTTTGCAAAATGACGTGGCATCATTTTGGCAGCAGCTTGTAATTAGAGACTCGACGCGACTCGACGCTTGTGATTGGAGAATCAAAAGTCATTCATTCAATTCGCAGCTAGGATTGGCCTCGCTCAAAATAGTTTAGGTTGACATTTTAGAACCTTTGCCTCATGCGGGGTAAAGGATGAGCAGTCAAATGGTTATTATTGCTCTACACACAAATTTTCTCGGTTTATATTAGTCATAACATGTAAGTAGGCAAGTAAAATTACAAGGCCGGTAATAACCAAGCACCCTAAAACCTGACAGTTGAACCCAAGGCGTATAAATATTGATTCGGCGATTACCGCCGGCTCACCAAACTGAAAACCAAACAAGTTACTTTGATTGGATTGCTGCTATCGCTTTGTGAAAATGCTCCAAGGTTTAATAATGGCAGTTTTCAATTCGTTTGTTTGTACTACATAGGATGCATGTATATTTGTAAATGTTATTATGCATTAGAATCGATTTCAATTATCTTTTATTGCGACGTAAATAAATACACACTACCAAGAAGGAAGTACCTAAATAAATAAGTAAGTCAAACAAGTATAGTTTTTTTTTTACTCCCGAAAATAGAACTGACATTATTCAAACAGCTAAACCGATTTCGTTGAAACATAGCTAAGAACACTCTCGATTAAGTCACTAAATCAGTTCAACCGTTTCAAGATACGCACGTTAAACTTATAACAATCCTCTTTTTGCGACGGGAGTTAGTGAATTCGTTGAGTTTTGATTAAAAAGTTACATAATCTATCTTACTGATTTAATAATTTGCCTAGATAGTATGCTAATTAACTAAGTAGCACAATTTTCAACAAGGTTAATTGTCCAATCAGTAAAACGTTTTACAGTTTACAGCTCATTGATACGCATTAAACATTAATAAATACACAAAACTCTTGGGAAATATCGGACTCACCAAAGTGGGCATGAAAAGGCGACACCGCTTCAATTTTAATATTCCGAAAAGCCGTACGAAGAGCTTTAATTCCACGTTTATTGTGCGAACTATTAGTCTGTGGAATGCGCTGCCTGAATGGAATGTTCCCCGATAGTTACCATCTGGGTATCTTAAAATCGCGTGTGAATCGGTTTCTTCTAAGCAAGAGTGTTCCATCTTAGACCGTATCATCGCATAACATCAGGCGAGGTGGGGGTTTAAACGCAAACCTATTATTTAATAAAACAAATACTGTATAATTTTTATTTCAAACAATTTAATAATTCTGTATGTTTATTACGTAATTTCGATGAAGCATTAGATTTTGTAATGGCGATACCGTCATTAAATATTTAGGCTTGTAGTAGCGTTGCGTGATGGACTATTAATAATATCGATAACCATTTAAATAGTCATCGAACTCACCCAACTTACTCGTCAACTAAAGAAAACAGGTTATTGGTACAACTATCCAACAAAAAAATCAAAGATCCCTTGGTCGGTAGAACATTCGAAGTAAAATAGGTCCATCTAATTTTACCTCAATTCTACAGAAATAGCTACTATACACCGTCAATAAAAGTTATTTCTATCTCTTCTCTCGGTCCATTAATATCAGCTGGCTAGCCTACTCAAAGGTTACAAACCTGTAAACAAGCACTGTATAGTATAACGTACATCGGCCTACGTAGTACGTAACACGACGAGTTCTAATTTTATTCATGGTGGGAACTAAAGACTCATGGATTGTTCCTCGTGGGTTACCATCAATAAAAACTGTATGCAGAATTTTATTACGTTTATTCCATTCTGTCCGACTAGTTCGATGATCTAACTGTTTGGACAAAAATATTCCAATTTGTTAAACTGGCTAGTCAAACAATTTGGATACGCAGATTGAACTGTTGGTTATCGAAGCAAAATAAATAACTGCCGGTAGGGAGATATTTTTCAAATCATAAAATAAACTTTTAATGATTGTCATTGCATATAATTTACATACATCAAGACGTCATAACACGGAGAGCGCAAAACCAGTGCCACCTCTATAATCTTATACAAAACAATCATCAGCTAATTCGATCGACAAAGATTGGTAAACTATGTTCTCAGTATTATGTGAAGGCAAATACTTTGGTAAATCAAAGTCTTTCGGATTATTTGAAGGCTTGCTCAACATAACTTGTTAATTCCACGGACACCTGCACAGGTCAGAAGATCTCGCGACCAGCTGGTAGCGAATTCGAGTGACCTTCGCTAACGCCTCTCAAGGGAGCTAGCCAACTTGTGTAGGTATGCACACTGCACAGTACATATAGCGAGCAGTATGAGATCTTCTTACGTTTTGAGGATACTACAAAGACTTCAATGCATTTTTATGTTGATATGTTTTATTTTGTCGAAACGAATTTTAAAATAGTCGATTATACAACAAGGGGAAAAAGGGAATTTAGTTCGAGGGACTAAGTTGGATACGAGATGGTTTTTTTCATGAATATATCATTATACAATACTCTACTTTTTACCTTTGACTGCGAGAAAATAAATAGTAGGTAGTGTAGTATTTATATTTATAAAATTTTATTATATATTCGGTAACTAATAAGAGAACGAAGGATTAAATAGAAACATTAGAAGTTGAGTGTTAAGGTATAGTATAGGTACCCATTCTTGTGTAGTTTTAAAACGATCGTATCTATTAGATTTTGGCGGCAACAAACTAATTACGATAATTGCCACTTTATAACAATTATATGATTCAGGGCTCAGTGTCTCATTGTCGTCTCTGAAAGAACTACTTATTTTATGATAATCTCATATCTTACTATATTTATAATGATAATAGATTTTCCATTGACTTCAAACAACTACGATACCTATATTTTTTTTTTTTATATATAATAGTATGCAAACAAGCGACGGGCCACCTGATGGTAAGTAGTCACCGTCGCCTATGGACACCTACAATACCCGGGGCATTGGCGGTGCGTTGCCTACCTTTGAGGACTCTATTCACTCTTCGCTTGAAGCGATTGAGGTTATATGTTGGAGGAAAAACCGAAGGCGGTAAGCCATTCCACAACTTACAGGTGCGTGGCAGAAACAAGTGATCAAATCGAACAGTGCGAGACTTCCACGCATCTACAATATGAGGATGGCTTTTTGGCGATGGCGTCCGGTTCGATAGTAAAACCGCGAACCTAATAGAACAAAAAAAGAAATAAACTAAAAATGCCAGGACATTTTTTCTTAATTTAAATGGATAGCTCAATGGAGCAGCTCTATTCAGCCAGACAGTACGTTCAGTAGGTACAATGTTTATTTTTTGTTTTTAATTCGTAGGTAATTCGTTCTTTTTCAATATGTTTTTAATCACTCAGTGATTAAAAAGGCGTTTTATTTACTGTTATCGATGATTCAAATGCTCTTTTTCGAGTGACAATGGTGAAAAGTGTTTTTTTTTTCATCTTTGCATATCTACATTCTACAAAATGTAAACAAGAAATTTGTTTAACATTTACAATATTATTCTAAAGATGATGCCAGAAGATGTTTTTTTTCTTACTCATACTGGCAACATATTAGTTTTTTATTGTAATAGAAGCCGTGGTAGCCTATTTGGGAGACCGCTAGACTTGAAAGCGTGAGGTCGCGGGTTCAAACCCCGAGCCCGTACCAATGAGCTCTTTGCATTTTCATACCACTGGCTTTTCGGTGAAGGAAAACATCGTGAGGAAACCTGCATACGTACGGAGAAGAAATTCAATGGCGTATGTGTATCCACCAACCCGCAACTAGGCCTGTGTGGTGGATATGGCCCAATCACCCTTTCGGGGGTAGGCTAAAAGTCCAGCAGTGGACTGTTAAAAGGCTGATTATGAATAATATTTTATTCAATTTTATGTTTTCTGTGTAACACGTGGGTTTTTCCATGCCTGTTTTTTTATTGAACATGTGCGGCCGTAAGGTTTCCTTACTGCACGACGTGTAGCTATAACGTTACGTAAAGGCGCCGTCAGACGCTCCGTCGCCGACGCGCGATCGCCTACGTTATTGACCCGTCTATATTTAGCCTACGTTTCTGCGAATACGGCTTCGTGCGATATCGTGAATTTTATTGATGTTCAGGGCTGTCGGCTGCCTCGATGAGAAAACTTTTACTAAGCTTGTTCGCAGCATTCTGAATGAGTATACGATTTGAACCCGGGTATGTCCTAAAACTGCGTCCAGAACCACCGGAGGATGGGCAGCAGCGTCCTATTAGCACATGGTGAAGGTCTGCGATCCCTAAGCCGCCTGCCAAGCGTGGGGATTATGGCAAAACCCCTCTCTAACAGGGAGCCTTTTGTCCAACAGTGGACGTTTAATTGCTGTTGATGATGATGATAATACGATTTGTATCAAATTGATACTAAATTAGTTGAATAATACAACACCATCCGAGATTGGCACTGTTTTACATATAAACTAGCGACATCGCTAATAGAGTTTCCGTAAAGAATGTTCCGAAAAAAACTTAAGAGACATCGTCAACGCGCATACCTACTCCTAATAATTTAAAAAAAAATGTGATGTAAATAATAATGTTTTGGGTATAATTTATATTCATTTGAGTATATACCCTGCGTTTTCAGTGGCAATTATGTCCTATATTAAATTTTTCAAGATAATGGTAGTCTATGGATCTCATGACTCACACTGTTCCTTTGTAAATTGCATCAGGACATGTCTATATATTATGTTCTGATACCTAATTCAGCGTTCAGTCATGAAAAATAAAACAAAGAGAGAGTAAACTATAAAGAATAATCCAAAAGCCCCTTGGTGTAGGGAAAAGTAGCCAGACTGCGGGCATTATTGCCACGTTGAATGGCAACACTCGTTTTTTGGCTAAAGTAAGGGCTAAGGCAAACAAATTCTAGACTTAAGCAATAGATACAGTTGTTTTTTTTCACTAAGTATACCGCTAAACCGCGCAAAAACGGTAAGTAATGTCCACTTACTGATTTTTCACACACGCTAAGAAACTTGCAGCAATACTCATGAATTAACTAATAGTCCACATGCAAAAAAAGGCGGCAAGCATCTGCAAAATGAGTTCGACTTAAGGCATCCAGACTAATTTCGACTGGTTGCGTTCGCACCTTTCAAAGGTTCCAAGTCACCTTTACCATGTATCCCTTGTTCGAATGATCTGAGGTTAACACACTGGTTTTCCACTTGGTTTTTCCAGTCCACCGACTGTGTTCCAATTTTAGACCCACCATTCAGAATAGGTCCATGCAAAAGTCCCAGATTGGTTCCTGCCCATTGTTGGTCATTACGTGGGCCGTCGGGCCTTAATTGGGGGCTTTGTAGGGCTGCTGCTTTATGATACGCGTTTTATGCGATTCGCCCGCGTTCGGTTGAAATACGACGCCAGTAATGGGCGAATATCTTTCAACGAGCATCATGATTATGGGGTTCCCGCTCGTTAAAAGGTTCAGGAAACGTATGGGCGTTTAAATTGTAAATATCTTCTTCGTTTATGCTTATCGCCCATTAGTGAACATTTCGAGAAGTAATTTATGAGATGTTACCGTCTCTGTGAGAGTGTTATGCGAGAATACGTGTTATGTAACACAGGATGCACAACTTGTTTGAAATTCACATAAGTTCTCGTACTTATTTACAATTTTATATAGGCCCAACGCCCTCTGGGTTAGTCTGGGTTCGCCAACTAGTCCAGTTAAGCTGTCGAAGCCTACAGCGCCAACAGCGTACAGGGGCCTTACGGAAAACTGCTATTGCGGCACCAAACTTACGTTAAATCCGCTCGGTTAGAAAATCACGCGAACGTGAACCTTAACGCGCCCAGATACGGTTTGCGGTCGCGTGATTTTCCAACTGAGCGGATTTAACGTTAGTTGCAATAGCAGTTGTCTATAAGGCCCCAGTACAACATAAAGAGTAGGAAATAATGAAGACGCTATTATTACAAATAAATGCCACACTAAAACAGCTTGTGAGGTACATTAAACACTGTTAGGTAGAAAATCCGATGGATTCTTTATTTTAAGCGTTTAAATCACAGCATATACCAGCGCATTACAGATATTTTGGATTTTATTCTGACGTTTGACAGATGTTAACCGTATAGTCTTTGTATTTGTATAGTTCCGTTCCTACCAAGTTTCTACTCTTTCATGTCGCACTGTAAATCATTTAGATAGCCCGTTGGTCCAGTAGGTAGGGCACAGAAGGCAGGTTGCCTTCTGTGCTGGGGGGCGTGGGTTCGATTCCCACCTAGGACAAATATTCATGTGATGAACATTTTGTGTTTGTTCTATATCTGGGTGTTAATGTCTATTTAAGTATGTATGTAAAACATATAAATAATGTATGTATATCAGTCTTTGGCAGCCATATCACAAGCTTTGATTAGTTTGGGGTCAGATGACCGTGTGTGCAAAAATTACCGGAATATTTATTTATTTATTATTTATTAATAATATACTTTTTACTGTAACTGTCTCACTGTAGGCAAAGGGCCTCTATTCCGCTCCCTCCAACAACAAATACACTAATGTTAATCCAAAACGAAACTAAAAAACTTTCATAAAGTTTTAACATCATCGCTACAGTGGCGCCAAGGATTCAGAACTATTTTCAGGCTTCATGTTTGTTACAATGTGAATTAGTGCCCAATCCGATCATCTGCATAGATGGCGCTTTGTATTTTTTTAGGTTCAGCTACTCGCCGCTAGATGGCATATGCATGCCTCTGAATAAAATTAATATTTTACTCAGGATATTATGAAACAAAAAACATGTAGCGCATTTAGAGTTGATACCTATTTTTTTCTACAGTTTACCGGAAATTTATTTTAAATTCTAAATAAACATGAAACAAGACTAACAGTAAATATTTTCCCGCTAGCATTTTCCAAGGCAGTTCAACCTCATTAGTGACACAGCTTTCTACTTTGTATTGTATTACGAGAGCATTTTGAACCAAGTAAACCTACTCCAGGCTGCTTCAGGCAGTCTGCCTCTATTTTCCAATGACGTAACAAAGCAGATGTTTGCTGAAGTTTGTGCCAATGTTTGCGCCAACGTTTGCTGGTGTTTGCTGAGCTCATCGATGCAAGATACACCTTGACCTCGCCACGCGAGGTCGCGTGTGCCAGCCCCTACCTGAGGGTTGATAGATAAGTGCCCCTGTAGGTGTTGATTTTGAATAGATAAGTAGCGATCAGTAGCGGCTTTAGTTTATCTGCCTATTTAGTACTTGGTTCTTTTCACAGGCAATAACTACGAAAAAAAAAAAAATATGTCGAGACAAGCAAAAAACGAAAATGTGATTAACCGCAAGTCCATCCATTTAAGTCTCGCATCATCATCAGCCAGAAGATGTCCACTGCTGAATATAGACCTCCCCCTTTAACCTCCACACTGAACGACAGCCTGCCTTTTACATCCACTGGATGCCCGCGACTCTCACAATGTCGTCGGTCCATCTAGTGGGAGGCCTCCCTATTATACGCTGCGTCTTCCGGTTCGTGGTCTCCACTCCAGAACCTTTCTCCCCCATCGGTTATCGGTTCTTCGAGCGATGTGGCCTGACCATTGCCACTTCAACTTGCAAATTTTAACAGCTATGTCGGTGACTCTGGTTCTTTGGCGAATATCCACGTTTCGGATTCTATCGCGCAAAGAAACTCCGAAACTCTCTTTAAGTCTCAATGCCACTGTAATTTCTAAACAGTTCAACCGACTGAGATATCAATAATATTTATTTGAGCAAAACAGATTTAATACAATAGTGACAGCTATAAAATTTTCGCTAGGCATAGACTTATTATTTCATCAAATTCATAATTCATAATTCATTTATTCATTGCAAAATAGGTAAAACAATAAATTGTGATCTCAAAACTCGCGTTAATTCATTATAAATTATTAAAACACCGTACTCACGTACGGGCGACCATCTCCAGAATCGCGCGTATTCCCTGAGGAAGGGGGGCTCTAATGGCTCCGAAACCGGTCGATTGTCTCGACCGATAAAACATCATCGTGAGTGCAAGCCGGTGTTATAATAATTTAGAATTAGTATTGTCTACATAAGGTTCTTTTAATAGTTATACATATTCTTAAGAACGATTTTACTTTTGATAGGCACACACTATATAGGTATTGTACTGGTGGTGTTTGTGAACCCTGTAGGTATCCCACACGAAGAGAATCTCCTAGATGAGAGAGATGTATCATGCAGTCGTATCGTCGTATGTTTCCTAATTTTTTCAAATTTCTTCTTTTGTTCAAGTACAAGACAAATAATAATTAGAGAGTTACAGAGCTACAGAGCTTAACATATTGACGTAAATAATATATTATACTAGCGGCCCGCCCCGGCTTCTCACGGGTATAGATATATAGCCTATGTCATCCGGGGATAGTGTAGCTTCCCAACAATGAAATAATTTAATCGGTTCTGTAGTTTCGGAGCCTATTCAATGCCAACAAACAAACAAATCTTTCTTCTTTATAATATTATTATATATTATAGTATAGATTAAATAGACAAGACACTAAGCTACACTTACTATTTTGTTAGTCAGGCAAGACAGGAAGAAACATTTGGAGCAGGGCCTTGTAAAAATCACTTTCACACGCTGTTAGGTGAGCGCTATCATTAGATCCAACCTTGAGTTGAGGTTCGCCGTGCTACTTCGCAAGGTGTCTTTGACCTGATTTTGGTTTGATCCGAAAGGTTGTACAGCAGGCATGGCATACGTTAGTATTGATCTGGCGCCGCTTGGTTAGTAATATTGACTTAGTAGCTTTGTTTTGCTGCAACAAGGGTGCTTTGTTTATCTGGTAACATGACTATGGAACAAAAGTTTAATTCGTAATAGTACCTACATACCTACTTACTCAGTGTTAGAAAAATCTCTTACTGCAATTATGGCTTATCTTAATATATTAGTAAGATAAGCCATAGTTGCAGTAAGGGATGAGAAGATGTAAGAGAGGTAACCTATGTATGTACTAAAAGATTATGCTGGGTACGCTGCCAACTGATAGTGAGCTTAAGTATTTGGATTGTCTTTATAGACCTTCAACGGTATAAGGGCAGTCTGTTTTTGCGTTAGCTTGTATTATGTTTAGTTTATGGAGGCACTTGTACTAAAATAATACATATCCAAGAATAGTAGGCATGTGTATAAATCTCATATCTTTATTGTTAGCAAGTAGGTATAGGCTCTATTTATCATTGTCTCCGAGAATTGTTTGCTAAGATAGATGGCTTACTTATTCAGAAGAAATATATTGGCCGATAAAATCTTTTTGTAATTACTTCTTCCTCTAGAGATAAAAGTAAAACAAAAAATAAGCATTCTAGCTTTATTGTATTTTGCCCGCAGCTTTCCCCGGCTGAGTGACGCTTTCTATGAATGAAAGAGTTATTAAAATTGGATCAGTAGTTCTAAAGATTGCCTCGAAAAATATATACAAACTTTATAATATTAGTGTAGACGTGTGCATATCACACGTACAGTTTATATGAGATTATAATACCGGAAGCTAAAAACTGCGCTTAGCATGTTTATACCGGAATAACATTATAATTTACCACATGACATGGCATAGTGTTTTAACTACCTACATGTCTATTCTTACCACACTCATAAAAGAAATTATATGTAAGTAGTACCTATGTTACAGGAATAATCATAATCACTTTTGCACTAAAAATAGACTATACAATCCAACGGTGGTGTTAATTTGCTCAGAGATTAATGCATTCAGACGCATGTCTTGCAGTGTAAAGCCCTAACATACGTGTGGATTTGGTTGACCTCAACCGCCGTCTGACCAACGAGAGAGAAAGAGAGGGAAATATGTTATTCTCATTCTTTCTCTCTCGTTGGTTGGACGGCGGTCCGTCAACCAAATCCGTCACGTCTGTTAACTACCAATTAGTTTGAGCTTCCGGGCATGAAAAATTACGTAAGTACCAAAACCATAACAAGCTGGTGGGTAAATTTTCAGTGTTCATTTGGTCTACCAGACCAATTCCCCCCTCACACAAACATTATCAGCCTGTTATGTTCCCACTGCTGGGATACAAGGCTTCACTCAGACTCAGAGAGAGAGAGAGAGAGAGAGTATGATATTCATTAATCTACCATGCTAGCTCACTGCATATTGGTGAATGTTATAATACATCTTTGAACACTTGAGGTTCACATACCGGTTTCCTCACAATGTTTACCTTCACCATTTTTGACCGATGGCATCATTCACATTTTTTTTAAAGTACTAATTAAGTCATTGGCTTGCCACCTTCAAAGTAATCCATCGCCAAGCGCTAAGCAGTATCCTTTAGACAGTTTCACTTACGAGCCCGTTTTCATGTCAGGCTAAACTAGTTTAGGCTGTTTTTTTCGCGATTTCAGGTTTGGTCCCTTAGTAAAAGTTGTTCATTATGACGAGTATAACGAACCCCTTTCGGCTTAGGATACCCGTTCCTTATTTATTTCGCGATTTTAGGTTTGGTTTCTTAGTAAAAGTTGTTAAGTCATAATGAACAACTTTTACTAAGAAACCAAACCTAAAATCGCGAAAAAAACAGCTGTTCCATACATTTTGTCAAGTGTCAAGAACCGTTTTCAATGGAATAGCTGATATTTTTTTCGTGATTTCAAGTTTATCCATAGTAAAAGTTGTTCATAATTATGTGACCCCATTTCGACTTAGCCCATACCCTTTCCTTATAACCCTGTATTACTTAATAGATGGTAAAATTTACCAATGTTAAATTTTTCGTATAGAATTCTACCAACTTTTGTTAACCAAAGCTACTTACTAAAAACCGTCATGACAAAATTTCTGGAAAGGGCCCGCTAATACCGTGGTGAAACTTAACTAGTCAGAAATATAAAAAGTTAAATACCCAACGTATACATAGGTAACATAGGTAAATTACTGATAACGTAGATTAATTTCACTTCCTTCTATGAAACACGTTCGCTATTGATTTATTGTCACGATTGTAGGTTTTGCGTAATTAATATACCTTGATATATGCAAATGCGGTACTCTAGGTACTGTTTCCTGTTTGAGTATTGACCTGGGGCGTTACGGACAACAGCTAATTGCGGCACCTAATACGCTCAGTTGGAAAATCACGCGACCGCAAACCGTATCTGGGCGCGATAAAGTTCACGTTCGCGTGATTTTCCAACTGAGCGGATTAGGTGCCGCAATTAGCTATTGTCCGTAAGGCCCCTGACCTAACCGACATCGACATCGATTAAATCATAGTCTACATACATTGAGTAAACAGTGTCGCTGTGTTCCATTCATTGACGCTGAAAAGATTATTTTAGGAAGGTGCACGCCTATACACAGGCGTAATAAGACATTATTTGCGGAGTATGGAAATGTACAGCGCGCCCAAAAAGAATACGCAAGCGAAGCAAGTATGAAAGCCCAAAAATGTATGCTACCATATTTTTGGGCAATGTAAAGGAAATATTAACGTAACAGGTTTTGTACAAGGGATAGAAAATTAGACATTTCTACGTATGGGGGGTTATAGCTCGTCCGGTAAGAACGCGCACGCAGAGCAAGCGCGAAAAATTTATCATCATCATCAACATCATTTCAGCCATAGGAGGTCCTCCACTGCTGGAAAAAGTGCTTTTTTAAAAAAAAACACTTTTAATCACTATTTTTGTGTTTGAATTTAGAACACATCAATATATTCGACCTCCATCTCAATGCTATACAACCTCCTTGCGCAAAAAATACTCGATGCAAACTTCTTAAATATTTCTTTTTTCTCGTAGTCATGGTATAAAGTATAGTATGGAACTCTTGAATAAAACGGATTTATATCGAGAGCCATGAATCACTCCTTACGGTCGTAATTCAGTCGTTAGAATTCTTCACTTCCTCGTGATTCATCCATGGCCCTCGCTTTAACTCTGTCCTGCGTCGCTCAGGATTCTGACATTTGAATCATTCGCTATGCTCACGATTCAATCATCGACGACTTAATCACTACCTACGGTTCTGATTAACGGGCGGTTATCCGAGTCGCGTAAGCAACAAAACGCTCCCTCAGCCCCCGCCAAGTTATAGCGACGCCATGCTAGAGTCAGGACGTCCGCGGGGGGAGTGCAACGACAAAAACGAGCATAGGTCCAACTTCGATGACGCCTGGCGCGGCACTGAACGCGGCGCGCCAAAATTTTCGCGTCTTTTTTACGCTTTTAATTTCACTAAAAAACGACACTATTCACTATCAAAAATCTATCCACATAATAGATGTTGAATAAAATTGCCTTTCAGTACCTGCAATTTCCAGGTTGTTACGAGCTTTCATTAGAGCAAAAAATGAAAAAAAATAACTAAGTCGACTTTGTTTCAGATATTTTTTTTATCGAGGAAAGTTTGTTCCATCGTGTTTTGGACAAAATCATAAACTCAAACACAGATGTATCTGTGACATGTATTTTTTTCCAGCTCAAATATTGTAATTTAACTGAAAAAAATTGATTTAAAACAGTCAAATTTGGTATCAGAAGCTCTTAAGTCGTTACAATGTCACTTGCTCGTGATACATCTATGACCCTTGCTTGAAATCCGTCCTTTATTCACTAATCGCATAATATACTATACCCACAAGAATCTCATAATTACCTATGTCTAAACTTGCGACACCTTATTTCCATAATTAGCCAGTTAGTAACAAAACATTACCATGTTATGGAAACATGTTATTTTAACATTTAACTGAGTCCGCGTATCACAAAACACACTCTGTTAAAATGTTTACTTGAACTAATTAATGTGTCCGCAGATACTCTTTATTGCAAAAAATAATGTTTGTTTGTTCAATGCAATATAATAAAATAACCATTACTGGGGAAAACGATTTTTTTTTAATTTTTAGGGTTCCGTATCCGTACCCAAAGGGTAAAAGCGGGACCCTATTAATTAGCCTACGATATCTTTCTGTCTGTCTGTATCTCTGTCTGTCCGTCTGTCCGTCCGTCTGTCCGTCCGACCGTCCGTCCGTCCGTCCGTCCGTCCGTCTATCCTACCTATTAACAGCTGTATCTTTCGAACCGTAATAGATAGTCAGTTGAAATTTTCACAGAATATTATGTAATGTTAAAGAGGAATAAAATAATAATAAAATAAAAAGTAGTACGAAACCACGGTGGCGGTGGGCGGATGCGTGAGCTCGACTCGCACTTGACCGGTTTATTCAATTTCATCATAAGGCTAAATTTTACAGTCTAATCAGTTTATTAGTTATAGTAGAAGTAATAATATAAGAACGTATTCTCAAACGCGGAAGAAAGGCCTTTACAGGGTTACAGAGAACGGTGCTTAAGCCGAAAGTAGGAAGTAGCTCATTGTATCATTATGAACAACTTTTAATATGGGACCAAACGTGAAAAAGCTGAAGAAACAGCCATACATTTCGAGTGTGAATGCTACTATTTTTGCCATTTCAGGGTTAGTCCCATAATAAAAATTGTTCTAATGATGATTACAATAACCTTCTCTCGGACCACCGTTCTGTCTAACCCTATATATTCCTTCTATCTATAGCTTTATGTTCAAGGAAAAAACTCTAACATTATTACTTTCCTGTCTCTCCACTTCTTACTATGAACGGTTTTCAAACTATATACCTAATCTACGTATAAAACTACCCTTACGGAACTTTTATGACAAGGATCTTTCTATTATAGAGCTTGCCAAGTCAAACAAAATTTCACGCAAAAAACCTTGGTAAAAGTATCTTAAAATTACTTATTCAGGTTATCCTCTAACTTGAGTACTTTCAAGTTTTTACCTCAGAGCAAGTGCCTGTTTGAGGGTAAGAGTTCTCGATTTCAAAGACTCGCTTGATTTACGCAGAAGTTGCGAGATGTAAAGGTTTTAAGATTTCTTTATTCTGCCATAGAGTCAATAATCTAAGTACTCGTATATAATATTACAAGGCTACCGGTAATTAGTTAACATCCTCTTAAGAGCGGCCTAAGTAGGTACATCAGAAGAAATAAAGACTTTTCTGTTGTAGTTGTTCTAAGACTTTTTTAATGCGCGATAAAAATTATCAGATAGATAGATAGAAACTCTTTATTGTGTACACCAGAAATAAAAATTACAACACGATAGAAAACACTTACGAGCTAGTGCCACAAGTGGCGGCCTTATCGCTAAAAGCGATCTCTTCCAGGCAACCATTTCCATCAGATGTTCCTAACAAAATAAACCAGCCAAATGTGAGTCAGGCTCGCGGGCTGAGGGTTCCGTACGACCACAAAATACAATAATTATCAATTTAAAAAATCATTTCGATTCATAGAAAGAAAATGATAAGGTCATCCAAGTAACTAAATTACCAGTTACAACTTGGTAATGAACAGAAATTTTTCACCTTCTCACACTAGGCCATTATTCATTATTTTTTGTTATGCTGAAAAGTGTGTACTTCTTATCTATTCTTATATTCTTATCTTTATGTATTCTATCTTGCTAAGTTTGGCACTTGTATATACAGTGGTGGTCATATAATTAAGAACGCTAATTTAAAGGGAAGATTTTTTCAAACTAACAAGTATAACCAATTGCATGTATTTTTTTGTATTTCTCTTGGTATCGCAAAACTTTTCCATACTAGCGGTACATTCATTGATACACATGATTGGCTAAAAAATTCATATATAAACTTTATACATTAGATCTGAGCCTAGTATTACTACTTACTGGCTGGTCACATAATTAAGAACGCTGAATAGTTTATTTTTTTATTCAAATTTAAATAGAGAACACTCTGTTGCTCTGTGGTTCTTGGGCACTATTCGTATAATTTTGGCGCCATTTAGTGCTGTAAACGTCTTAAAGGTGATTGCTTCATATAAAAACAATGGGGAAAAATAAAAGTTGTGATAAATCTAAAAGGGAAGTAATAATAAAACTTCGCGACAAGAATTGGTCATATAAAAAGATAGCCGACCATCTGCAATGCTCAAAAACTATGGTTTTCCACGCTGTGAAGCATTTTGCCATGTATCAAACTACTTCAACAGTTCCCCGTGTACCTAAACAGAGAAAGTCATCTCGTCGAGATGATCGCAATATCGTTCGTTTGGCAAAACAAAATCCTTTTAAAGGGTCTAATGAGCTGAGAAAAGAATATTTTGGTGAAAACAACCCTTCAGCAATCTCGGCACGCACTATTCGAAGGCGTTTGGTAGAAGAAAAGTTGCACGGAAGGATAGCAAGGAAGGTGCCCATGTTGAAACGGTGCCATAGGCAAGCCCGGCTTGCATTTTCAAGAAGGTATGAAAACTGGACAGTTAGTCAGTGGAAAAATGTTCTTTTTTCTGACGAAACAAAAATAAATAGGGTATGTTCTGACGGAAAACGATATGTACGACGCCCTCCGAATAAAGCATTTGACCCAAAATACACAAAAGTGACATTAAAGCATGGTGGGGGAAATGTGAAAATTTGGGGGTGCTTTTCTGGGTATGGTGTTGGACCTGTTAAGTTGATAGAAGGAAACATGGATCAATTCCAATACAAAAATATACTGGAAGAAACAATGTTACCTTATGCTGAAGACGTGCTTCCGGTTATCTGGACATTCCAGCATGACAATGATCCAAAGCATACTGCACGCACAGTTAAGGAATTTCTCACATCGCAATCAGTTTCTGTCTTAGATTGGCCAGCTAACAGCCCAGATTTAAATCCAATAGAGCATCTTTGGTGCGAAGTCAAGAAAAAGGTTTCAGATCGACAGTGTGGCAATTTAAGAGAACTGTACGACGTTTTCTTAGAAGAATGGAACTCTATATCTCTTGCGAAATGTCAAAAATTGATAGAGTCAATGCCTCGCCGGTGTAAAGCAGTAATTAAAAGCCGTGGACATGCTACTAACTATTAATTTTAGTTTAAATGTAATAAATTGTTCTTTTTTTCCTTTACGCACTTCATATTAATGTGATTTATTTAATCTAAGTTTCATATAAAACAACTCTTGAACAGTTTAATAATTCGTTCTTAATTATTTGTCCAGCTTCATTACTATATGAATTTGTTATTATAGAGTATAATTAAATAAAAAATGTTAGCAATTTTATTTTATATTTGTATTCCCCTTTGCTCTATCCATGTGGCTATTTCATAACATACCTAGTTATTTCTAAGAAGGAACACATAAATATACGTGACATGATTTATATTTTAAAAAACATGAACTTTAAATCGTTCTTAATTATATGTCCACCACTGTACGTATTACCGTTTTTACATTAGAGCAATTACAAAAAAAATATACGTGTGTTGTATTGGGACCACCCTTCCGTTTTTACTTTTTTATTATTTCACAGTTTTTTTTTTTTTTTTTTTTTTTGGGCATGTGCCTTTATTAACTAAACAAAATACAAGCTAAAACTAAAACTACAAATACAGTTAGACTGCCTATAGACCGATGAAGGTCTAAAGACAATCCAAATGCTCAAGCCCACTACCAGTTGGCAGCGTACCCAGTATGCTGGCGGCATTACCACGTTGAATGGCAATGCTTATGCGTTGAGCCAGAAACACGCCAGCATTTTGGTCACGAATAGTTAATCCGCCGTAACATTACATATTTTATGAAAATTTCAACTGGCTGTCTATTGCGGTTCGAAAGATACAGTCGTTAAAATGTAGTACGGACAGACAGACAGACAGACAGACAGCGTAGGCTTAGGAATCATCATCATTCCAGACATAGGACGTCCACTGCTGGACATAGGCCTCCCCCATCGATCTCCAAAAGGGCCGGTTGGAAGCGGCCTGCATCCAACGTTTCACTGCGGTCTCTTTTAGATCGTCCGTCCATCTTGTGGGTGGACGTCCTACGCTGCGCTTACCGGTCCGTGGTCTCCATTCCAGAACCTATCGGCCCCATCGGCCATCTGTTCTGCGTGATAAGTGCCCTGCCCACTGCCACTTCTTGCTAATCCGGTAGTTGACTTTCGTTCGTCTACGGATCTCCTCATTTCTGATTCGATCTCGTAGAGAAAGCCCTCTCCATAGCTCGTTGTGCGACTATGAGCTTGCTTATGATGCCCAAAGTGAGAGACCACGTTTCAGTAATAGGGTCCCGTTTTTACCCTTTGGATACGGAACCCTCAAATCATTCACTCCCGACAAAATGTATGAAACAACAGATTTTTTGTATTTGCGAAATTTGTTATGTTCTAGAACAAAATTTATTTGTTTTGATTTATTGAAGCCACCCCTAAGAGAATGCTAACTGATTACCAGTTGAGTAAACCAGGGGCCTTACGGACAACAGCTAATTGCGGCACCTAATCCACTCAGTTGGAAAATCACGCGACCGCAAACCGTATCTGGGCGCGATAAGGTACACGTTCGCGTGATTTTCCAACTGAGCGGATTAGGTGCCGCAATTAGCTGTTGTCCGTAAGGCCCCAGTACTATAAAAGCAAAATACCTCACTTACTCATTCACTCAATCACTGAGTACAGATCCGCTAAAACAAGATTTTGCGAAAGAGCCGAACTAAGGTAAGCAAAAAGAAGTTGAAAGTTTTTATGAAAATCTACATGTACGAAGTCGCGAGCAACAGCTAGTTAGATAATGTAGTAAGTAACTACCTAGCACCTTATGTTTATAATAATAAATATTTTTAGACATTTTTAAAGCAGACTGCTTGGAAACGCTATGACAAACTGTTATCTCTTACTAATAAGTATTTAGTATATACTTCTCAATTATTAGTGTTAACACAATTTTGACTAGTTTTTTAACTAAAACTGTGTGAAAAGTAATTGTGCTCTCTTAAGCCCCTGTATCATCAAATGTAGTGCAAAAAGTTTTTTTTATCGCGATTGCTCTACCAACTAGCTTGTTGGAAAGCGACCAAGCAGAAAAAAAGCTGGAAAGAATCCTTGCCATCCAGTAATAAACAGTTTTTTTTTAATGAATTATTAATTTAATCCCCAATCCAGTTTTTTAAATTAACTATTATAGAATAATTATAACTAACAATTTACTACCCGCAATAACAGTAACTGACTATTTTGACTTTGTTTGCTGCAGAATTTTCTCTAATGGTCTGTTTTTTCTTTCCAAATTTAGATGACCTAAATACGTTACTCGCAGTAACCTTGTACATATTTAGATAAAACTAATACAACTGACAAAGAGTAACAGTAAACTCAATATCCCAACCGCAGTAAAGTTCCAGTTTGCAAACAGTAAGTATACCTACAATTTATGTTACATCCATTTGTTGGATGACCACTAGAGTTTGGTCTCCGGCTGTCGATTACAGCGCTATATTTGTTGTAATAAATGAGGGGTCTGCGGTTTCTGGCATCAAGCCGCCTTCGTTAGGAGGTTGGATCCATTCGTCATGTTCCCGACACGGCAGGTCCCGGGGGGATCGTGGAACATACGCTAATCTAACTGCCCTTGAAATTGAACTCAAGGCTTTGATACTCCTCAGAGAGTGCTGTTCTGCATTTAATTGGAATTTCAGAGATGTTGCCAACTATTATGGCATTTATCAATTTTATAATAAGTCCATTTACTAAATATTAGGTGTTTGAAAGGTTAAGACTTTTCAAAATGTTTGTTCAAAGCATATAGCCCGTTGGTTCAGTTGGTAGTGAACCTGCCTTCTGAGCTTGGGGGCGTCGGTTCGATTCCCACCTATAGGACAAACATTTATGTGATGAACATTTGTGTTTGTTCTATATCTGGTTGTTAATATCTATTTAAGTATGTATTTATAACTATATATGTATGTATATCAGTCCCTGGCAGCCATATCACAAGCTTTGATTAGTTTGGGGTCAGATGACCGTGTGTGCAAAAATGTCCCGAATATTTTTTATTTTTATATCACAATTTTGTTACCCATTTTTCTACTAAAATATAATATTGATTACTGATTATTCTTAAACGTTTGCAATTTCATTCGAGCAAACAAGCATTTTAATTTAGTTATTAATATTCCAATGAAATTGGGTTATTAATTAACCATTGCCATATCAAGCTACGTCTTGCCTACTTGTGTGAAACAAACAAACTTGCCGACTTGATAACTTTTATAAGAGGCAATCAACATTAATAGCGTTCAAGACATTCAGCTATCAAACTGTTCTTTTCGCGAAGCTATTACCGAACTTCCAAATGGCAATGAGGAAAATATGGACAGAATCATAGATTAGAAAAAAGCAGAGCAATTTTGGAAATTTTGTTAAAACTTCCATAATGTAGGTACTTAGGTACAAGTTAAAGGTACTTACTAACCTACCTAAACTTGTATTTTTCGACAAGCTTCGAGAGCTTGACTCTTCTGGGATTTTCGCTAAATTGAAACTTTAAAAAGACGATTGTTAAGTACTTTGAAGGAAGAACTAGAAGAATACTAATTAATAATGCTATTTTTTTTAACCTATCTTACAGGATTATTATGCCGGGATGTAAAGAGGTATCCTACAAGATTAATAATGTTTCAGGGATAAAAAGTAGCCGTTGTGCTTATCTTATCCATAACTATATATTAATTTATATCTACCTATTAAACAATTATGGAACCAAGTGATTATAAAGCAACAAAAATGCGCGAGTGGAGCGATAGTGAAAATAGTCGCAATGTTGATTTGTTTCAATGTTTAATAGTATTATGTATTTATGTATTATGGTTTGTTTATATTAAATGTTAGTTTGTTATGTTTTATGTGTTGTTGTTCCTATATTATTATTATTATTTAATTTGTCGTATATTTTTGGGTGTAATGTTGGCCATGGGTGATGTCACCGGCGGCTCCAACGGAAGACCAGCGCTGGTTGTTCGCAACCAGCATTATGCTGAGTTGGAACCGGTGTGTGGAGGAAAACAATTTGTAATGTGTGTATTTATTTCTATTAATTCTTAAAAAAGTTTTTTCTTCTTCCATAAATAAAATTTTGTCTATTGTCAATGTAAATCAGATTCAAGTACATGACGGGGTATGTAGAAAACCCGTAGCATATAGTATGACGCGTGAGCGAAGCGAGCGCGACATTGATGCACTAATTCAACCTACTGTACTGCTTAACTTAGTGAAGGGTTGGACTGACAGCATTAAATTTTGTCGTCTCTTCGTAGTTGTCTACCTGTCCTTTCTAAGTTAAAAGACGTTCTCAGAGCAATTACAGGCAGGTTAAGTTCATCTAGTTTGGAAGGTTTCCCTCGAGGCTCTTCGCTTGTCACGTAACCCGGGTCTTAGTTGCCAAGCATGAATAATGTACACTACGGGTTCAAGGAAATATGCGCTTTTATCGGTTAATTTTAAAGTCAGAAACTGCTCAAACGTTATAGATGAGTTATGTCGATTTCAAGGGACCAACGCGTCTTATTTAGTTTAGACTAGAAGATAATAGCAGGTTGACTAGAGTCTAAAGCACGTAGTGTTATTTTACATGTAGGTATTTCATTTAACCATTAATAGACCAGGGTCGATAATTTTTGAAAACAAAAAAAATAGTAGTAGGATGAAACCTATTAGAAAAGGAGGGGAATATGATAAAAATGAAAGGAAAAATAAATTACGGGCGATCTGAGTTCGGGAAGTGGGAGGGGGTGAGTTTTTAAGGGTAAAAAATGGTTTATCTTGATTTCCGGTAAAACTACAAGTCCTATGAAAAAAAGTTAAATGGCAAAGTTGTAGGTAATAAAAAGATCTACAACTTTTATACAAACAATTTTTTTACATAACCTCAAAATTTATGTGAAAAATTCAAATAACCAAGTTTTTGGTTTTTTAATTAATTTTTTTTAAAGATGTTTTTTTTTCTACGAAATTTGGTGATAACTTACCTTTTTATGTCCCAAATACACTGTAATTTATTTGATTTAAAATATTTATTTTTTCACCTTATTTTGACTTAATATCAAAAAAGCACCCTAATTTTCAATCGAAAATTCTCATTTGCATTTGCATTTTCTGAGAACATTTACTATTGTAATGTATATTTTTTTTAACCATCAAAAATTAGAGATTTCAACGAACAAAAAGCACACCGACTTTTTAGAAAAAGCTAATATTTTGACACGAGAATTTTCGATTGAAAATTAGGGTGCTTTTTTGATATTAAGTCAAAATAAGGTGAAAAAATAAATATTTTAAATCAAATAAATTACAGTGTATTTGGGACATAAAAAGGTAAGTTTTCACCAAATTTCGTAGAAAAAATTTTTTTATTGAAAAAAATAAAATTAATAAACCTAAAACTTGGTTATTTGAATTTTTCACATAAATTTTGAGGTTATGTAAAAAAAATGTTTATATAAAAGTTGTAGATCTTTTTATTACCTACAACTTTGCCATTTAACTTTTTTTCATAGGACTTGTAGTTTTACCGGAAATCAAGATAAACCATTTTTTACCCTTAAAAACTCACCCCCTCCCACTTCCCGAACTCAGATCGCCCGTAATTTATTTTTCCTTTCATTTTTATCATATTCCCCTCCTTTTCTAATAGGTTTCATCCTACTACTATTTTTTTTCACTTTTTACCATTTTTGAAGGCTTCGACCCTGGTCTATAAGTTCAGTTTATAAACCACAAATTAATTTCACTTTTTTAATAATTTAGTGGTGCTTCGAAGTAAGCTCGATCATCTTTACTCCTTGCAGAGAAGAGCCGTTAGATTTGTTGATGAAACTCATTGACATCATCCGTACGTCCCGGTTTTAAGGTAATTTACTTTTATTTTATTTTATTCGGGAAACGTACAGTATTATTACGTAAACGTAAACGTATACGTATACGTTCTAAACACCATTTAATTGATAGATAGATAAATAAACTCTTTATTGTTCACACCACAAATTTCATACACATGATAAAACAGCTTAAAAACTAGTGCAACAATCGGCGGCCTTATCGCTAAGAACGATCTCTTCCAGGCAACCTCGTGATTGTTTAATTGGTAATTGTTTTCGCATTTAGTCTAGATTGACTTGTTTACTACGAAAATACATAAAAGAAATACATTTCTTATGTATAAAATGTCCTTATGTATAAAATGTCGGTACCTCTTAACTCAAGAGTGAGTTAAGAGGACCGTCAAACCAATTTTTGGATAGTAAATTGCGGACTTTATTCGGAGATATTTTCAATAGTCCAAATTCAGGCAAGTCCAGGCTAATAATAGTTTTCGGAGATCTAGTGAAGAAAGAATTTTGCCTATAAGTAGTTGGTTTACATATTTAGCATATCGGTTAAT
Organism: Agriopis marginaria; assembly: GCA_932305915.1. Classification (NCBI taxonomy): domain Eukaryota; kingdom Metazoa; phylum Arthropoda; class Insecta; order Lepidoptera; family Geometridae; genus Agriopis; species Agriopis marginaria. The sequence continues at coordinate 6,457,881 of OW029932.1, forward strand.
TTTATAATATAGCTGTAGGTAGATGATTACCACATACCAATATAGGTACTTAGTTATTGGTTTTCCTGAACTTATTGTAATTGGTAAATACCCTGTAATCTTAGCCTCCTTACTATTGTAACTTTTAAATAATGACTAAGAAATATATTCCTCGAAAAGGCATAGCATATTGTTTTCATTCTGATACCGATCTGATTCTGATAGATCATTGCATAAGTTATACCGATAATCAATGTAAGTAATATTGATTCCTGTTTTATTTTCGTAAATATTTTTTTTTGTTCAGTTATTAGGTTGCGCTTTCGCAGATTTTTTACATTTTGAAAAATAACAATTTCAGTGATTGCTTAGAAAACCAAGAGGGCATTGAGACGCTTGGACCGTGGGGACCAGGAGCCCATCGAATATTTAAAGACCTATCAGGGCGACTGGTCGAAGCTACTCGTGACCAAAATGCTGGCCTTTATTTTGCCCAAAGAATAAGCATTGCCATACAACGTGGCAATGCTGCTAGCATTTTGGGCACGCTGCCCACCGGTAGCGGATTGTTAGATTAGTTTTAGTTTTAGATTAATTTTAGTTTTAGAATAGTTTTAGTTATAAATTTAAATTTAAGATAGTATTTATTTTACTTGTAATTTTTATTGAATAAATATGTACCCACAGAGGGCATTATCTTTAAAACAACATTGCAAATTGATATTTTTTATTGTAGAAGTTAATGTTAACAGATGCACATTAAAAAGAAAAGATAATCGGCAGTAGGGTCGATTCTGTCATACCACTCACTAAACTAAACCAATTTGACAGGACTAAAATTATCTGTCTCTCTTTTAATTTTATTATATGAGAGAAGGATTGCAACAATTTTAGAGCAAATTTAATTTAGTTTAGAGTGCATCAGAATCGATGCCAGTAACAGTTTGCAGAACTAAAATGAATTTTAAAAAAAAGTATTTTTTTGAAGAAAAAAAAAACAATAGAAATATTAAGCAAAACTTGTAGCATTCGCGTACTTTAAAGAGGGGTATATATAGATTTAGTACTTACGAGTAGGTGTCTTATTCAGCATGCCCTCGTTTAGCAGACTCAATTGGTTCCATGACGCATCTTTTTATATTCCATACGTAACTAAGCGGACGAAGACAAAGATCAAGACGGTCGAAATTGTATGGTTTTGTAATTCCAAATCTGCATATTTATGGAACAGAACATACCAGACAAGGAGACTTTAAAAATATACAAAACTTGCAGGATGCAGACCTTGTTGAGAAAATTTGTATATTTTAACCGACTTCGAATAAGGAGGAAGGTTCTCAAGTCGACTTTTTTTATCAAGTTATATGATTATTTACGGGATTCACTAAACTATAGTGAACAACCGTGATAGTTTAAAACAGTGGATCTTTTTTATATCCTGTTTTCCTGGATATTATTTTGGTAGGTTGCATTATTAGCCTTGAAGATGGCTCGGAAAAGACAAACTCAGGGTCAAAGAGACTTTTTGAAAAATCATCTAAGCAATGTTGTGTTACAGTGTTAGTAATAATGTTATTTCTTATAGTCGTAATAATTTTTAATCTTTATATAGAGCTACAAATAACATTAGGATATTACATAATTTCAATATAAACACGGGTCTAGCCCGGACATTTGGTAGGCATTGGTGAAGCCGAAGCCAACACCAAGAGGCCCCGTTGAATATAAAAATACAATTATGTGATGTGATTACATAATATTATTATGATTATTTACCGTAGAACTGTGTGGATGGACTATCGAGATCTCGAAATGCCAGAATATCAATCGAGGTGATGGGTTTCAACTCGCCAGTGCGTGGAATCTAGTATTAGGTTGCCTTAAAAATCAAAATGTGTTCAAAATAATATACTTAGTGACACAGTAAGTGTGTTTTATTGGCACTTAGATTCGAGTTCGAGTACCAGTGATAACCGTAGCAAAAGACTAAGAAAGAGGGTAGCTCGTTTTGTCTGTAAATAACTTTGAAATGTTCGACCAATCACTCGCATTCTTCAGTCTTCCCGTGAACATAGTGCATGTAACTGCGCAGAAATATCGGGAGCTCCACAACCTTACCACGGTAAATATCCCGTAAAAAATCATATAACTTAATAGTTTAAAACAGCGTATTAGTAAATTAGTCAATATTACGAAAGTAACAGCACTTGGTACTTAACTCACTCGGTTTCGGTAAGATGTCAAAACTTAGAGCAATAACTTCAGCTGATGCTCGCAAACATTTGTGGTCGAATCTCAGGTGCTCTCTATTTCACGAGTAAATGTAGTTTTCAAGGACGACTTAATGTTATCTTCAGTTTGAAATGGGCGACCTATATCGGTAGCGTCATTTTCACAGATCTATTTTAGAACAGAAGCCGCGAGCACATCAAATTGTATGAAAACCTACCGTGTCGCATTCAACTCTAACTTCATTCGCCAAGTCAACTGCTTTCAGAGATTTTTTAAGGTTGACATGCTACTGCCAAGACGACGGAGATTGGACTGAATTTGAATTATAAGAACCAAATCCACAGACACGCGAAGTGACCGTGATACTACTGGTTTGAATGCTGGTAGTACACTCGGCAATAAACGCATTGCAAACGTGAAAATTTCACTACTGAATATTATGATAACGTATTTAAAACTAACATAAATATGTACTTCACATTGAAAAATAAACCACTAAGTAAAAGTAATTTAAAAAACTCTATAGTGGCATTGTCTATGTGAGTCTAGGTTCTATACCTTTTCCCCTGCCTGTTTTTACACCCAGAAACTGATTCACAACAGTGCTCCTAAGTGTTCATATAAATGCACTTTGTTCCTATAAACTTTGAAAACTACAAATAGGCAAGTAGTTTACGCATGTTTTATGTGATAAAACAAAGATGATGAGAATAATTCACAAATAAAGATAATGTGAATGATTAAACATTATCAAAAACGTGTACCAAAATTTAGGACCAATTTTTTAATACACCAACCACATCCACCATACCCATAACCTTACAACTTAAAAAACTTATTTCGTAATGCTGTGCTTCCCGCCTATGTAAGCACTCCATTTTATTGCCGATTTTGGGCGTAGATGTTTAAATCCACAGTTCTAAACATCTTTGCTAAAAAACTAAGCATTTTCGTAGTCATTTTTGTACCCAATTAACGTTTTTTTAACCTCAATCACATTCCGAGTTTTTAGGTTGACTGCTCTATAAATTACAAATATCCCGTTAGGTGACTGCCCTTTTATTTTTAACTTCGACGAAAAATAAATTACGATTCTTATGAAACTATGAATTTGGATTCGGTGTTTATCAATGGCATGGCTATGAAGCTTTTTATTTCTTACAAAAAGTGACGCTTCACTTTGGCTACAACAGAAGAAAATTATAACGTAAAAAACGTGAATGCTACCGAGCATTCTCTATTTGTTTACTTCATACTTAATTTGAATAATACCCGTTGTCCATGAGTCTACGCGTACTAGATAAGTTTCCCAGACTGACCATAATTATGGACTGATCTAATGTCAAACTGGAAAGGATGGGATGGCACTATGGATAGGTAACCTATACTCAGCAGTGGGTCAATACAGGCTGACGATGATGATGCCAAACTCAACGTGGATTCTCCACTTTATGTTATGCACTGCACCATCATCAGCCAGAAGACGTCCATTGCTGAACATAGGCCTCCCCCTTTAACCTCCACACCGAACGACAGCCTAACAAACTAACCACTCGTAGATTCTTTACTCTCTTAAATTTAGATTGGTTTGTTCATAAGTTGTTTTGTTTGTTGGTAGATGCGAGGATGGTGGAGGCGGCGCGGCGACAGGCGCGGGCGCGCGCACGGCGTCGCTGCGGCTTGCCAACGGGCGCGTGGCGGCGCACTCGGCCGAGCAGCTGCCGCACTCGCCGGCGGACTGCGCCTCGGTGCGCATCTCCATCGACAACACCAACACCTGCTGCACCGACTCGCTCGTCACCGCCCTCGACGACGAGACCCTACTGCTAGGTCAGTTCACGATATGCCCAACAACTAGCTTAGTATCGGTTACTGTTGTTAGGACAGCTACTCTGCTGCAATACAACAAGAAAAGAAGATAGTGGGGTCATCAAGATTTGGTCAAATGCCTAGCTTATGCTATGCTATATAGCTATGCTAGCCTAGCTGCTGATAGGTGGGTTTGGAGTCAGGACGAGTGTTCAAAACATAGCTTGCTGATATCAGTCACTACTGGTCACCTAGTCAACCGCTAGGCCAGTTACCCACTATAGTAGGTACCTAATAAAACAAGATGAAGATGAGATGATCAAGATGTGGTCAAATTCATCGTCAGACTTCCAAAACACGGTTTCTTATTAGTTCAGAGCCGGTGGTTTCACTTATTCCTTTGTAATCTTCTGTATGCCAAAAATTTAGTTATTATTACTAGCTTTTTATTCACTGCTGTTAGATGATGAAGGTGATGATGCGGTGATGATAAAGGCACGTGCGCCTACACCTAGCTTATCAGTTACTGGTTTTAGGTAAGCTACTCTGCGACTAGTTAAGTTTTTAGACGAAGACGCCTCTGTGAAAAAATTATAAATCTACTATACTATTTCTTTGGCGAATCTCTAGTGTATTTAACATCGTATCAAGTACAATAAAAAAGTTTACTCTATAGAAATATGTCAATGATGCTAATTTAACCTATCCTAAAACAAAAATAATTTAATTTGAAATAAAAAAGAGTTACGCCTGTAACTTGCAGAAATTAAACAAAACACAAAAACATCAAAAGCAAACGATAAAGTAACCCCTGATTCAATGAACTAAAATTATCTACTTCCATACTTGAGAATAGACTGATGTAAGACATTGAAATTTTATCTACGCGTATTACTATTGAATCATAGCAGGTATACAGGATTACACCGAATAGTGGTACTAAACCGAAAGAAGGCCATTGTACTCATCGATAACATAACTTTTACTATGGAACTTAACCTAAATTCATTCCGTAGACAAATGACATTCACCCTCATTAAATGTATGGAACAACTGATATTTTTTTCGAGATTTCAAGGTTGGCCCACGGCAAAAATTATTCATAATAATGATGTTGACCTCCTTTCGGGCTAGTACTATAGTTTGAGTAACCCTGTATCAAAGATCCCTGTATGCTCGTACTTTAACCACATCATTTCCTATAGAGTTTGCAGCGTAGAAATACCCAAGTCCCAATACAATTTGTCCGAAATATTTTCGCAACAAAAACGACTGCATTGAATCTGCAATCATTTCGCAAGATCTGATCATTGCGTTGTTGTAACTTCCTATTTGCCAATCTGTGTTTTTGTTGCTGATTCAGTGAATTTGACGAAGTAACAAGCTAACACAATTATTACGCTCTCATCGTAATAAACCCAATATCGTACTAGTTCGATTTTTGTCTTTCTTTATGTTTGTATTTTTAGCGGACGGAAATGAATTCTTTTGTAATATTTTTTTATCAACACGGTTAGACCTGTTTCTTAGACGAATTTGTAGTGTTTCCGTTTCAATGTTGTATCAAGTACGTACAATAAGGAATTAGGGATCAATTATTTATGTTTCACGGTTTTAAAGATGATTTTCCGCACAGTAAATCAAACCGTAAACAAAAACAGTTGGATGGTTTAAAAAAACGGTTGGACCTATTTAGTCGCAGTTTCCAGTATTTGAAGCAGATTTCCATGCAGCTATGTTGTGGTAAAAAGCTATGCAGCAGAAGCTTAAAAAGTTACTGCTATTTGCCGAATCGCTCGGGATTTTCAATTTATACATAATTATTATACATTTAAAAATTCAATTCATTTCAATGTATACATATATACATGTTAATAAGTCTGTTTAGGTAGCATAGTGTGAAAAATGATTGAAATTTTTGCTTATTGAAACTTCAATTTGTAAATGTTGATTTACTTAATTATGCTATGAACGCTTACGCTCTAAGGAGTTGTTGTCTCCTACAAAACGGGTCAAGATTTTTAAATGTTTTAGGTAAACACATTCGGCATAAATATACCTTGCCAAATCCATTAAACTCTACCACATTTTCAATGACTTCACTTTTAAAATACAAGCAAATTTAGACCTAATATCATAAATATCATATATTATATTCCTCACAAAACGTTCAGGCGATGTATTTATCATTACAGAGCTATTAGAGATAGGCTAAATGGTCCAATAACATCAGTTGGCAGGCTTGCCAGCGAACCCAGGCGAAGCAAACAAGACCAATTCTATAATCATTCTAAATTTATATTGATGAAACTAGCTATTACTCGCGACTACGTACGCGTTGACTATCATAAAAACCCCCTTCATCCCTGTTGTAAAAAAGGGGTTTTCTGTGAAGTCGGTTTACGGACGATAATTTTACCGCAGCCGGCGTTCATCGATTTATAAGATATTATCACGTCAATAATCCTAGCAGATGTCTACACTGAATAAGAAACCTTCCTGGTTCCTGGCAAATTTTAATTTCAGCTTCGGCGTCAAGTAATTTTCTAGAATACGTGATTAGTCAGTGAATGAGTGTGGTGTATTTCGCTTTTATATTTGTATGTAGACTGCTCAGACTAGGTATAAATATGCTTGTATCTATACAGGGTTACGCAGAAAGGGTGTAGTAAGCCGAAAAGGGACCGTTATACTCATCAATATGAACAACTTTTAAAGCGAAGCAAACACTGAAATCGCGAAAAAAAATCAGCACTTCCATATTTTTGTAGAAAATCAATGACTGCTTTTATGGAACAACTGATATATTTTTTCGTAATTTCAGAGTTGCTCCCATAGTAAAAGTTGTTCATAATGATGGGTACCATATAACTCTTTCGGCTTAGTACACCCATTCCGCGTACGCAGTATAAATACTTTACCTACATATTTCCGGAAAATAATTCCAAATAACTGAAGGAGAGAGCACAACACGTATTGCACACACTGACATACTCTTACACGGAATTATTCTTACTAGTTCTACAAACGCACACTTCACTATTGAGCGCCACACAACTGTAAACGAGATGATCAAACGGACGACCAATAGGAGCGAGGTGTAAGAACTAAAGAGGAACCTGTAGGTATACTTAACAATTTAATTTATTTTTCTGAGACTACCTAATGTCAATTCGCAACTTTCACCCGAACTTTAAAGAGGCTGCCAAAGAGTTAGAAGCCGTCCAACAGATACGCCAAACGGATGTAGAGGCCATTCCCTGAAACAATTAAGCTCTGCCGACATTAAATTTGCACAGTTGACGCCACTCCGTTCTGCTGCTGAAATATTCAGCGGTATTGTCTCGCTCTGACTCAAGAAGAAGAAAAGGGACCAGAGATATAGGCAACACGTTTATGAGAGCAGTAAAAGCTCTCGGGAAACCATGTAGGCGAGATTATAACCAGTGTGCAATGTACAACAAACCATCAAAGCGATTAGTTGCAATAATAATACAAAAAGCGTATGTTTCTTTCGCTCCGCGGTTTCACCTACGTAGTTTTTTTCTCAGGAACCGAACATTTTTCTGGGATCTATGTCACTTTCCAGCTTTCAATCACTTTGTACAAATTATGTCGTTCCATTGCAGAAAATATTATTTATTCATATGGTTGCTTTGTTGATGCGTGAATGGGGAACGAACAAACACACTTGCGTGTTTATAAATCTATATAGGTAATATTATTTATAAATAAATTGCTGTTCGTTGGTCTTGCTAAAACTCAAAAATGGCTTTAAATAATCTGCTGATTTGAATTTTTTTGTGTCTTATTATTCTCTTCAATACAGGGATGGTTTAGAAGAAAAATAAAGTTGGAAATTTTGACCAGAAAATTGAAAAAAAATATGGGAAAAACTGAAAGTGCTTACTATGGAATCTGGACAGGACAACGTTTGTCAGGTCTGCTAGTTTTATAATACTAGTAAGCGTTTATAAGGGGTCTATTTAACCATCAAAGTTAACAACTTGGAGAATTCAGAGTTCGCTAAATTCGAGAAAAGAATTGTGTCCTCATACAAAATGGATTTCGCGATCGGTGATTTTCTATGATCCTATACTATAAGTACCTACTTGTATGTGTAATTATAAACCTAACAGAGGTAATTGTACTTAATTTAAGGATAAGAGACCACAGTGTAAATTGTTCGACCTAATATCGCAAGTAATAAATAAATTACGAATAATTTATGATTAGATTCATTAAAAAAAAATTAGTTAATGGTGACTAAATGACAATGGGTATAATTTTGTATGGGCAAGTGGTATCTTTTGTTTCTACAATTATGCAGTTTTAGCGTAGTACATAATATAATGAGAAAAGTAAACTCTTAAACTTTTCTCATTACCATCGGGGCTCAGATAACAGAACTTTGTAGTTCCTATAATGTTGCAGTTTGTATCAGCCAACACATACCTATGACAAATTACACGATGCGTCGAAAATAAGCATTTTCAAAGATGTAAGTACCTACCTAAATTAAAATTGATTGCGTTACGTAAGAAAAACAAAAGAATCGTACCTACGAAACATTCTCACGAAAAAATAAATTACATAATGAAATTAGCCTCTAAAGCTGTAGATTCTACTGAAACGACTAGTTTTTAGTAGAACTTCCTCAATAAACTAAATTTGTATAGACGCGACAAGGTTTCTGCTGTCGATTTCAGTGACCTTAAGCCTATTTTCCAATTTAAAACAGTTTCCCCGCGTTAAGACAATTGTTTGAACTTGTAAAAGAGGCGTTAGCGATGCCGGTTAAGGACAGATCGTGAGCAGGAACCAGCCGTCAACTGGAGCTATTACGAGTGTTTACTAAATGTCTCATGCCATTGACCATGAGGGTTACAGAGTGATAAGAGAGGTGAAGAAGTGTGTTTCGCGCATGGGCCGCAACGCGCGGTCCGCGACTCCGGCCGGGCCGGCTTTGCATTGCAGTTCCACAACGCCGCGCCACGCGTGATGACATGCCGCGCTACATAAAACACATAAAAGCTTCACACGCCCGCGAAAGAAGCTGCCGACCCTAACCCTAAAACTAGTGCAACGCGTGTGCAGTGATTCCATTTTTGTAATTTTTTTCTGGTTTAAAAAGTTTATTGGTTCGTGTCAAAAAGAAAAATGACGGAAAGCGGATTTTGTCACGTTCGTAGATAGATCTAAGTTTCAGTGTCAAGCTTATAAATGTTGTAAATGTCTGTATGCGCTCGGGATTTAAGCAATTTTGGGTTTACGTAACTGCAGGTCTAACAATGCATTGCGATTGAAAAAGAAAAATAAGGGAACAAATAGGTAACTCAAATAATAATTCGCATTTGTTTTCATTAGCATGAATGTAACAAAGCAATGAACTGTTTACTAGAAATGAATCTCTACCTGAAAATTCATTGTTCTATGAATATCAAATTTTAGTCAGGTCTGTTTCAGATCATGAAACCGAATAGGTTTCATGTGACGTATAAAATTGGATTTCAATAAACAATGACGATATCAATTGGTATGACGTTCTCGTATGTGCAATACAAAATTAATATTTTGTTTTGTATTTTTAAATTGTATATATTTTTGTGCCTTTGTGTATTGTCGAAGATGCATCGCTCTAACATGTTAAAATATGCTTTCCTGCTTAGGTACACAATAACCGGGTTATTTTTACAAATCAAATTAGTTCTAAGCAAACCGTTAACTAGGTAAATATGGCGTTTAGTTAGCATTGTTTAGTAGCCTGTATTATACTAACCTATTGGAGACTATTTCAGTCTAAACTTAGTTCTAAACATAAACAAGAACCTACCTTATAAGTAGGTTTTGTTCTGTGTTAGATAAGTGGACATACATTTTAATTTAAAACATATAATTTTGTCTATGATACTATACATAATACTATGTTTTATTATTTTACTATTACAAGCACTATGACCAAAGAGCAATCTATTTTAAGATAAAACGCATGGAAATTTTTATCACGCGTATCTTTTCTTTGAAGTTACTAAAATATCTTCTAGTTATTTACATTTCGTACTTTACCTTCGTAGATATATTTCAATGCCTGCAAACCTTAGAAATCCTTCAAGTTGTCATTTTTGGCAGATATCCTCTAAGTTTACCAAGCTTTCAAAAGTAGCACAATGTCTTAGCGTCCTTGGGATTTTCCTTGGGCAAAGAAAATAATGTCGCAAATAGTTTCTTTTTCTTGTTGTACAAACATTCCCGTCATTTTGTTCTGTGAAATGACGTGGAAACAGATTTTTACTTTAATGATGACATATTTTAGCACGTGAAAAAACTACAGGCCGTCTTAACCTATTTTTATGATTTTGTCCCTTGTCTTTAGTGCCTAATACAAACTTCCTATTATGTTTCTAATAAACCATTTCTAGGAAGACAGTGTGGATAGGTAATAGATTCTCTTGGCAGCTTATGTGTTTACCAGTCTAGTCTAGGTCTAGCGATAAATCTTTCATTTCGGCATCTTTGCTTAGAGCTTATAAATCCGGTAAGTTATCGGTCAAACCTAGCAAAAAGGTTTTTTATGTAATGCTATAAAAAGTCAGCACCTATCCAGCAAAATAAAGAATCTAACAAGAAAAAAGAAGTTAAATCATTAAATTACCTGTCATTTGTATCAATTGAGATAATAATATAACAATGACAAGTCAGGGGAGCCTTTTTCATTTTTTTTAATGAATTAAATAAGCTTTTTAGAGGGGGAATGTTATAAAAAGTAATTGTCATGAGGCGATATGACAAGAATTGTGAATAAAGCCCCAGATTTAAACTTTTTATTTCTTTGTATCAGCACTTAACTTTCTTCTATCATACTTATTATTCTCATGCTTAGAGTAGTAAGAGGAAGCTAACATCCATTTCGCAATCGAAAATCACAGAAAATAATGTACATAAATAATAATAAATATCGAAGTAAAAACAAACGAATAAAGCCTTATAACGCCAGCCTATATTAGGTTTGTAAGTGCTGTTACATGCAAGAGGCAATCGCAATACGATCTTTATTGGCAGCGGCGAACAACGCAGGTGGGGAGGCACAACCCTACTGTACCCTATTGACATAATCTGCAGCTTTACCGTCCAAGTGCCCATATACCCATATTGCTTGAATACATTTGATTTTAACATCACAATGTTTAAAATAATTTGTGATTTGATTTTGGGATACAATCAGTGGCTGAAAATACTAAATATTCAAATGTTTGCCGACATTATTACGCGAAAAAACGAGACACAGCTGTTATTAGATTGACCCTGTATGTCTCTCGTTGACGTTTTGCAATATAAACATAAGCAAAATAGACCTATTAAAATCTTAGGCAAATTAATGTATACATAGCTACTTCATTTTAGACAGTGTGCTAAGTAGACGTTTTGCTCATTAGACATGAAGCATACTAGTCAATATTTTTATTATGTCATATTATTATGCTTTTAGTTATTATTTTGACGCACGTGAGGTTAAAATAGAAGTAAACATTCCTCGCAACATGAGTTGTAAAAATCTAGATGATGCAGTCTATATACTTGCCTTTAATCCGGTTATGAATCACAGTATGTATGGTTTGAAATTAGTTAGGGTTGGTAATATAACACTAAGCAAACAAAACCAAATAAGGAAAGCCTAAACGTATGTAGCTTGATGTTGCAGGATTTTTTTAACAATTTTTTTACCATCATATTTTATAAATTGTATTTTTGTATTTGTATTTGTTTATTCAATTACTTAGTACGTACGGCTTGCGCCAATTACACCATTGCGACAATGTTACACAATATTATGATACATGAAATTAAAATTAGAAAAATACTCAATTGATAATTAATATCGTTAATTGTGTGTATTTTAGAATATAATTTTATTACAAAGAGATAGTATTGTTCAGGACCATTACTATATAGTATGTATATTATTGTATATGTTACAGCCAAAGTGATTAATGAGACAGAATTAATCATATTATCCAGCTATTTTACATAATATCTAGCAAGGTTTGGATAAAGTAATAATTTGTCAATAAACTTTAGTTTAGTTTATGTTTTGAGGCCCTGTCAGCACATTGATGTCTTCTTCTCTACATAGTATAAATTGAAGTCGCTTTCCGCGTCTGTCTGTCTGTCTGTATGGCCGCTAACTCCTCCTAAACCACGCAACGGATTTTGATGCGGCTTTCACCATCAGTTAGATACTTTTTCAAGGAAGGTTTATATATATAACTAGCGACTCGCCCCGGCTTCGCACGTAAATTAGACCCGTGCGAAGCCGGGCGGGCGGGTCGCTAGTTTGTTTATATATTGCATATTATAATATAGATATCTATAATTTCTTAATTAGGTAAATACCTTGAAACCTATGGTATAGGTATAAATATTGAATTAAGAAAGTCTATCTTTTATACTCACTCGTTCACTGACTGACTGACTCATCATGAAATCTGGAATGAAACCTGTACGAAGCTGAAATTTGGCAGGTAGGTTCCTTAGGGGGTGTAGAGGTCCGCAAAAGGGCAAAATTAAGGTGGGTGGAGGGCGCATTGAGGTTGAAAATTAATAAACGTACGCGTACGAACTTGCGGGTGTACTTTCGATCACTAACGGACTGACTCATCACGAAATCTAGTATGAAACCTGTACGAATCTGAAATTTGGCAGGTAGATTCCTTAGAGTTGTAAAGGTCCGCGAAAGAGCCAAATTATGGTGGAAAGCTAATAAGTATTCGCGTACGAACTTACGGGCGTATTTTTTATATCTTTGAAAATTTAAATGAAAATAGCCTTTATTTCTACGACATGCATTCATACAGATATTTATAGTATTAGTAGTTTATAATAATTAATTAAACGAAGGTAGGTACACAACATTATTATAAATCACAAAACATTAACATTATCTGCAAAGTTTTTATACCTTTATGTTATATAAAATAGATATACTCGTAAATACTTGAGTACGCATCCAACTGGTTATGATCTCTTGCAATATCATTGTAAAAAGCCAAATGAAAACATTTCAAAACATTTTCTTTTAATATTTAATTGTATAGCGTCTTCTAGCTACAATCTTATGTTGAAAACCCTAGCAAAATTAACGACTTCTATTAACTTTTTGCAATCTACTGCAGCTGCCAGAGCTAACAAAATGTTGGACCGAGTATAATTATAATTATGACGAATAGCAGAAGATGAAAATAAAGGCAATAAATAAACATCGTTATTGGATTTGTCAAAGATATGTTATTAATCACTTTTCAACACTTACTTGACGACATCGTCACTTAACTTCAGGTGAGCTGTGGTCAAACGCCTAGCCTTTTAACCATAAAAAGGTGTAATTCTATCAGTTTATTAGCAATGTAAACCGTAATTGGTACCTATAAGCAAATATTTTTACTCATCGGAATGTTTATTTTGTCATCGTGATTTGACTATTTCACGTACAAATGTGAAGTTAGGCCTAATAGTAATAAAATGTATGCTAAAATATTATCTACCACATAAGTATAGGCACATAATAAGTTGTAGTACAGGAAAAGAAGGCTCACTCCGACAGTAACATTAAAATAAATAGAGACTCATCACAACGCAATAAAGTTAAATTATGCACGCAAAACGAAGCTTCCACATTTCATACTGACACTCGAAACGCGCGTGCAAGATTTTATGAATCGTGGAAAGATTCTTTTGCTTTGCTCGTTACAGAATCGTTCTGTCAGTTTTCACTTCAAGTTATAATGTACTAGCGACCCGCCCGCCCGGCTTAGCACGGGTGTAACTTACGTGCGAAGCCGGGGCGTATATATATAAACCCTAAAAAATGTATCTAACTGATGGTGAAAACCGCATCAAAATCCGTTGCGTGGTTTAGGAGGAGTTAGCGGCCATACAGACATACAGACAGACAGACGCGGAAAGCGACTTCAATATATACCATGTAGAGATGTGGAGAAGAGATAAATGCCTCACACAGCGGGCTTAAGAGGGGGCCTCCGAAATTTTATGCTAATTTGCCATGATATTCTTACTAAACCAAATATCCTATCAACGTAATAATTGATATATGTGATTTTTCAATTCATTTTCTTTCCGGCACTAAGACAGAAACATAATAGCAAGATATTTACTCGATACTTTATTGTTTTCAAAATGGTGCCTTTTTTCTGATTTTTTTGATTTTTTCTTGGTTAGAACTTCAGTCACATATCTAAAATAAATACTCATCGAAGGAAAATATAGTTTGTTTTCCAGTGCTAAGACAAAATTTACCTAGATTAATTAGTACTCTCATAATAAATTATATTCGATTTGAGACTTACGTCCTTTAGTTCTAAGCAACTATTCGGTCAAACGGCAAGTCCGATATTCAACCTTATTCTGTTGCGCTTTGTATCTAAATGGCGAAACACGCTCCGTTCAACCTCAGTACCGCACTATGCTCCAACGGGGAAGGACGCACGCGCTTGCTATTCGCCTAGATTTATCTTCCGAGTGCGATTATATCAACACCTACTGTATTTTCAAACAATGGATAACATAAAAAATCTATGGCTCGAACGCGACCATTTGATGCGGCAACCAAGTGTTGCCAATGACCTAGAGCACAGACTAGGTAAAGCTACTATGAAAAAATTACAGGTATTAATAATTATGGATACGACTAGGCCCTACCTAACGCATCTATTATTATGTACGCTCGGTAATATAGTTATAAGAGTCTAAGTGTTTCGTGTGGAGAGAGAAAGAGAGAGAGAGACAGACGGAGAAATATAATAATATTTAACAAAAAAAATTTTTTTTTTAAAATAATAATTTCATATATTAAATGGAATTTAATTAAATAATTCATACATACTTAAATAGATTATAGTTATTAACAACCAGGTATAGAACAAACACAAACGTTCATCACATAACTGTTTGTCCTAGGTGGGAATCGAACCCACGCCTCCAGCTCAGAAGGTACCACACTACCAACTGGACCAACGGGCTTTCGCGTGTTTCGTTTATTTTAGTATAGTATAGTATAGCATAGCATAGCATAGCATAGCATAGCATAGCATAGCAAAGCATAGCATAGCATAGCATAGCATAGCATAGCATAGCATAGCATAGCATAGCATAGCTTAGTATAGCAAAGTATAGTATAGTATAGCAAAGTATAGTATAGTATAGCATAGCATAGCATAGCATAGCATAGCATAGCATAGCATAGCATAGCATAGCATAGCATAGCATAGCATAGCATAGAATAGCATAGCTTAGCATAGCATAGCATACCATGGCTTAGCATAGCATAGCATAGCATAGCATAGCATATCATAGCATAGCAAAGTATAGTATAGTATAGTATAGTATAGTATAGTATAGTATAGTATAGTATAGTATAGTATAGTATAGTATAGCAAAGTATAGTATAGTATAGCATAGCATAGCATAGCATAGCATAGCATAGCATAGCATAGCATAGCATAGCATAGCATAGCATAGCATAGCATAGCATAGCATAGCATAGCATAGCATAGCATAGCATAGCATAGCATAGCATAGCATAGCATAGCATAGCAAAGCAAAGCATAGCATAGCATAGCACAGCACAGCACAGCACAGCACAGCACAGCACAGCACAGCACAGCACAGCACAGCACAGCACAGCACAGCACAGCACAGCACAGCACAGCACAGCACAGCACAGCACAGCACAGCACAGCACAGCACAGCATACCATAGCATAGCATAGCACAGCATAGCATAGCATAGCTTAGTATAGCATAGCATAGCATAGCATAGCATGGCATGGTATGGTATGGTATAGTATGGTACGGTATGGCACAGCATGGCACAGCATGGCACAGCATAGCACAGCATAGCACAGCATGGCACAACATGGCACAGCATGGCACAGCATGGCACAGCATGGCACAGCATGGCACAGCATGGCACAGCATGGCACAGCATGGCTTAGCATAGCATAGCATGGCATAACATGGCATAACATGGTATAGCATGGCATAGCATGGCTTAGCATAGCATAGCATAGAATAGCATAGCATGCATTTACGGAAGTTGTTTGAAGGCGGGCGGGGGTATGTCCGTGGGCTACTGATGGCATGTGGAACGATCCGGTAAAGTTTTCTACAATTTTTAAAATTTTGGGGTAGTGTGTGGGATTTTGGTGAGGGGGGGTCCGGGTAAGAAGACCAAGTCTTGATCTATACACAAAATCCGGTCAGAATTTGTCTCCGACGCACCGAAATTTTGAAAAAATTGGGAGGTGGGGGGGGGGAAAGTTTCAGGAAATGTTATAAACTAAAGTCCGGATTGACATCCGATTTCCAATTTTTTTTACAAAAATGACCTCATACGTACTGTTTCTGAGATAATCGATGGTTTTTGAAAAAAATTACGAAAATTTTCCGGATTTTTGCGCTTTAATATTTTGAAAGGCATCCTTTGCACAAAAATAGCCGAATTTGGGCTTATCAGACGCATCTTTTTATTTTCTACACACGTGTGTTTACTGTGTTTCTATTTTATTATTATTTATGCATACCAACTAAATAAACACAATTTTTTTTTTAAATTATATTTATTTCCTGAAATTGTGAGAGTAGAAAGCCAAAAAAAAAATTTATAGTCTATTTATTACACCACTGAATTTTTTGTGTTGAAAATTTTTGTTATTTTTAACATGAAATTCCGGTTACGTAATTTCAAACCCAATTTGGGGTCTTTAGGGTTAGGTCCTAAAGCCGAGTTTTTGAGTTTAACGTCTTCGTCTGCCAGAAAAAATGATGCCTATGACGTCAGATTTTTGATTGGACCTTCGTGTCCAAAGTTATGGACCTTCAAAAAATCGGGTATTTAGGGTCCACCTCGCTACTTAGTAGCTCAAGTTACTATGTACCTACGAGTCTTAAAATACTAAATGACCTATCGTTGGATAGCCAGTGAAGCTAACTATTCTTGCCTGGATTGACCTGGGACAAAATGTTTGAGGAGCCGGGTATTTCAGGTCATCAAAATCTTAAGACCTAACTTAGACTATAATATAAACTAAAAACTAGAACTAGTTATATTTCCTAAACCACAGCCTTAAAAAATCTGCAAAAAAATTACTAAAATTGAAAATGAGCTTTACTACCTCGAGCCAAAATTTGGGCGTGGTAGGGGGTGGTTTTCACCCCTCTTTATTTCTATTTAAATGTATTTCTCACTGATTTCAAAAGTAAAAATCTAAATATTTTTTTGTAATTTTTTTTGGGTTAAAGGTCTGGTTTAGGAGATATGACCCGGGATCGGGTACCCCGTGCCACGAGGTTTTTGGGTTTTTTGGTCTTATCCCGGCAAGTTCAACCTAGCAAAGCATAGCATAGCATAGTTCAGTTTAGTTTAGTTTAATGTTTAGTTTAATGTTTAGTTTAATGTTTAGCTTTCTGAAACTGTCTCCAGCGTAATATTTTAATTAGAGAATTTATTTAGGTTATATCAATTTAATTTATATACTTTATTATTTTTATATTGTAGAAAACCTAAAAATAAATAACAAATACAATTTTGAAAAGTGAAATAAACAATTTACGGTTTTGCGCGCCGCGACCGAACTCAGCTAATCGCCAAAACACCAAGTGCACCAACACTATGTTTATCCTGTGTGTTATTGCTCCTTGCCGCTTTACAAGGTCGAGTGCGCGAGTTGTGTACACTTTAGCTGCGCGCGACTGCCGCGCTGCCGTGGTTGTGTTTCACACTAATGCGGGTGATGCGAGACGCGCGGGTGAAATCAGAAATTTTTCTTGCCATATACGCAGCCTTAAGTTCATAGGCTTCTACTGGCACTGGGCTGGGACTGGGACATGTCATAATTCACTAACTACAAACACGCTCGTAAAGCGACGCGTTACGTTAACCTTAAAAAGTTAGCCTTTATTTTCTAGGGAACAGAAGCCAAATTTGCGTTAAGACGCTCTTTTCCGACTATTAGCAATTATGGTCATTCTAGATTAAGTGTGCATACCTTCATGGTTAGCTTAAAATTATAAAAATGGTGTCATAACAAAATTGAATATTTTATCTAGGAACCCCATGAGACCGAAACACGATTAAGCACATTTCGCTCGATAGAAAAAAAAACAAAGTAGCACTGATTTGCGCTGTTTTTTGGATTCATTTAATTACCTATTTATGAAATATTGTCTGCGATATCTTGATACATATATATATTTCATAATTATTATGGACACCGGTGAGGTACATTTTACATTACAGCTATACTTTTCGAAAAATATGAGAAATACCTCAAAAATAGAAGTAGCGAAACGTACGACTGTGTGTAAGAGCCATGATTTTGCTCCGCTAAATACGACTTTAATACAATAAACCAAGGATTATGGTCATCTGTAGTAATAAGCGTGGCTAAAACTGAGAATATCTCGCCTTAAGTGCGTGTTTTAGTTAGTGAATAAGTGCTCTTGTGTAAAAACGAAAACGCATTACCAGGACGCTTGCTTTTTGGCCTATTTGAAAGTACAAGAGGAGAAACGGTTTCTCTTCGTAAGTGAATTGTATAACAATGATAGATATTTTATAAGATCTTTCCTTTGCAGATGACAAATTGTGCTCATAATTTCCACCTTCATACTATAACCGATAAAACACATCCATTCGTCTTGTGGCCTCGCGTAAAATCGTCGATTTTTAGAGTTCGTTTTTCAAGTTGAGTGTCTATTTGTGTGATAAATTGTTTCTTTTGAGATACTGCATTTAATGGACCTGCTAAAAGAGAATAAGAGTAAGACTGGCAATAATAATTGTGCCTGGAATAAACGAAGCGTCATCAAAAATAAAACGTATTTGGAGGACAATAATCGAGTACGTACTCGCCGCTTCTATGCGTCTACGCGTCTTCGACATTTCCGTCCGTGGTCTATGTACTGTAAACACACATAGCATATAGAGATAATCAATGCTCTTAATGGCCTTGATATCAATGTTAAGGAAACTGTTAACATCGGTTGAACCTAGACCTTAGCATAGAATCGATACCGATGGCACACAATTAAGAATTCAATTCAAGTAAATTTATTTCCAAAACATAATTTATATAATTTCAAATGAACCAAAACTACTTAAAAATAAATACATACTAAACTAAACAAAAAACTAAACTTTTACTTAACATAGTTCATACTTCGTAATTCATACAAAATCTAGAGATAGAATTACGGGGATGAACTCCAGTATAGGGAAACAGAAAGTATAAATCTCACGACACATCCAAACATGCTACTTACTTACTTACATACATACATACTTACTTACATACATACATACTTACTTACATACATACATACTTACTTACATACATACATACTTACTTACTTAGACGTTCTTGGAGTCTGGACATTACATTTGTAATATTATTTATAATTATAGAGTCACGCGGCGTATAGTTGAGTACCATTAATTCATGTTTATTATACAAATTAACGATACGTGTTTCACAGTCTAACAGAACTAAGCTGCATACATTCATGCGATCAAAGCACTTCTAATTGACTGAGATCCATCATAAATAAATCAGAGGTCTGATTCAATTTAGTAACAACAAAATAGCGCCGGCCCTAGCCCTTATCAGGGTAGAGCAAAATTTTATTGTCTTTCGACGCGTTTCATCTCTGAAAACTATACATAAATCGATTCCGGGATAAAAAAAAGTATTCCATGTGCTACCCACCCAAACCCTGTGCTGTGTTTACTCATGATGTAAACTTTTCCATTTCCACATTAAAATTTTATGTAACTTAATTGTACTGGTTACAAACAATACAAGTGTGCTCCCCTCGTCTGCCACGAGGCGCGAAGCACCTTAAAAAAAGGTCCTTTTTTTGCTTTTGGCATTTAGTCCTTTCTATATGGCGCCTAGAACAACCGATCCTCTTGCTCTACCACAGCGCCGACGCTGCAACGAGAAATTTTAAGAGTGACGTTAAAAAAATAAGATATAGTTCCAGCTGACTCAATAGATGGCAATATAACTGCAACTGTCTAGCTCAATTATAACCTGTCAAAATCGACGTAACGTGCTCCTGCGGGAAACTATGGAACTATCCTATGATATAGCGAAGAAAGTGGCACTACGGTGTTGATCTAAATCTAGGACAGCCGTTTTTGTAGGGTTGCGATGTTTTATGGTGTGTATATTCTGTGACAAGCATTACATAAAAAATTATATCTATCAAAGTTATATTTTTTATGGATAATAACTTATTATCCATAAAAATTGCATAATTTAGTGACGCTTACTTGTGCTTACTTCAGACAAACAATTAGCTTGACTACTCAAGGTAATGTCGCCAGGTTTTTGGACACCTTCTCCGCTAACATTCATCTATAGTTTTAGGTTATTTTTCATCATCATCATCATCAACAGCCAGAAGACTTCTACTGCTGAACATAGGCCTCCCCCTTTAACCTCCACACTGAACGACAGCCTGCCTTTTGCCGCTGGATGCCCGCGACTCTCACAATGTCGTCAGTTCATCTAGAAGGAGGCCTACCTACGCTGCGTCTTCCGGTTCGTGGTCTTCACTCCAGAACCTTTCTTCCCCATCGGTTATCGGTTCTTCGACCGATGTGGCCTGCCCATAGTCACTTCAACTTGCAAATTTTAACATTATTATTTATTAACTACTATCTACTAATTATTAACGTTTTATGGATAATAACATTGGGTTATTTAGTATTGTTTTATTTAAAGCTTGAAATATCTTTGAGATAATAACAGAGCCAAAGTACCATTTGTATCAGTGCAAGTTTCACGGCATACTAGATACGCTACTAATTAGCACCATGGGTGGAGGCGTTTTTTTTTTTTTTTTATTATAAATAGGCTTGCACTTGGCCTCCAACTCGCCTGATGTTAAGCGATGATGCGGCCTATGATGGAGCACGCTTGCCTAGAAGAAACCTATTCATTAACCGATTAGGTTCAATGCACTGATATCGAGGTTAATAGGTACAAATCATTAACCCGAACCTTAGTATCAGGTTAAATATAATTACAATTCGCAAAACAAACAGATAAACAAGGCTCTCCTTTAAATAAATTTTAACCGTAGTTTCCCTTTTAATACGGTACAAAACATGCCTTTGTTGCACGTCCTCTGGCGTTACGTGACGTTTCTTCTTAAACCACGACGCAAAAAGAGGGGTGTTATAAGTTTGAGGGGTGTGTCCTTCCGTGGCATCGTAGCTCCCAAACGCTGAACCGAGTTTGATATAGTTTTTTTGTTTATTTGAAAGGTGACTTGATCGAGAATATTCTTATCTATGATTCCCCCGGTATGACTGCCCCGGTGGCTCAGTTGGTAGTGAACCTATCTTCTGTGCTTGGGGGCGTGGGTTCGATTCCCATCTAGGACAAACATTTGTGTGATGAACATTTGTGTTTGTTCTATGTCTGGGTGTTAATATTTATTTAAGTATGTATTATAAAAATATATATGTACGTATATCAGTTTCTGGCAGCCATATTACAAGCTTTGTTTAGTTTGGGGTCAGATGACCGTGTGTGCAAAAATGTCCCAGATATTTATTTATTTTATTCAATAAATCTATTCAGCCGTCTGAATATTACCAGCTCTTTTAGCGGGAGTTAAATTTTTTTTTTACTTGTAGGTACTTGTTGTTTGTATCGTATTAATAGGACACTGTGGTTGAAATTTATTGTGGTGGCTATTCATTCTTGTCTTGAAGAGACCCAGGTTGTACCTTATAGGGAACACCGAGGCAGGAAGCTCATTCCTTTCCTGTGCAGTATGAATCACTTCAATATTAATCCTAAATACCTAATATATTATTCTAGTTTTTCCGCATTTTTGGAGGAAAATTACTCTATATCTGTCTTCATGATATACACTATCATCCTGCCAAATTTCGTTAAAATCAGCTTAGCCGTTTAGTCGTAAAAAGCAAACAAACATGCAGACAGAGAGACAGAGTTACTTTCGCTTTTTTGATATTAGTTAGGATAGGTACGAGCCGATGGAATGTCCCATCAGTTATATAGGGAATGAAACTTAAAAAATTACGAACTTTCATACAAATATTCATCCCCTATTTAACTCCTTCAGGGAATGATTTAAAAAATCCTTGCTTCGTGCTCATTTTTGTTATATTATAAGAAACATTGTGCAAAATTTAATGCTTCTAGTCTCAGCTGTTCAGGCTATGCGTTGTCTTTCAGTGAATTAATGAATGTATTTAAGTTTTTTAATGTAGTGAATCTGTCATTCACGTATAAGATATAAAAGATGCTGAAAAACTAGGGCCAAAACTGTAAATAGATAATATTATGACACAACTGCACCATAATTAACATTTTGTAAGTTGTTTTTTTTTTAGTTTAAGTCACTTGCGAGTCTTGTGACAGATTCGAAATATTTTACGAGGAAAATTCTTAGGCCATAAAATGTGAGATGGATGGCAGTAAAATGCTTTCTGTAACATTATACTTTGTTGGATTCCTACAAAGATAGTAACTTCAACTTCTTGTACATTGTAGAATCAAGAAACATATCTTTGAATGTTGCAAATCTAACGCAAATATAAAGCAACTCATGATTTATCTTCTTCTTATATGTGTGTTATATGCCTTATGTATGATATATGCCTTAAAATACGATGTGTGTATGCATGTATGTTCCCTATAGACTCCAAAACGTCCGTACAAATTTTGACGGGACTTTTACTAGCAGATAGCTGGTGATATAAGGTGTAATCTACACGGGTAAACCTACTGGGCATAGCTAGTATACAATTATACATAATATATAAAACAACATTAGGAGAATTAATCTATATTCATTAGTTGGCTATAGGTATTTCAAATGGAAAGACACCAATCTGATCGTCTTTCAGCTTGTCAGCAAAAGCAAGACCAAGAATAAATATATAAATTCATTTTGTCTGTCGTCACTTGGAAAATACGTTGTCATAATTGAATACTTAAAATTTCCTGCTGTGGAATTTTACCGGTCAAAAAGTCTGATAGTAAACAAAGGTCTGAGTAAATACTAGAACTATGAATTCTTGTATAGTAAAATCTACTTTATTTTTAACAGCTTAAGCCGCTGGGCATGAAATTTTGCATTGGAAAAAAAACATTTCTATTACGGAAAATTACGTGGTTTTCATACATTTTAATTTATTTGACGAATAGCGAGACGCAGCTGCGCGCACGCATTCATTTTGAAAAAGACCGCCGGATGCGATTGAAACTATAGTCGGAGTAACCGGCTTAATCATACGTGGGTAATTCCAGTGTCATATATAAAATATCATTTCTATGAAACTATTTTTTTTTTAATTAGAAACGTGTAATTTGGTTCCTCTTCTGTGCTTAGACTTCTGTTTTTGATTAGGTTAATTGTATCAGCGTTTTTTTTTTCTTAATTCATCCCCATAAAGAGGAGTATGGGACGATAGTTTATATGGAGGTTTGTGATTTTTGAAGTAAGAAACGTGGAAGTTGGTATTTAGAATCATGTTTATAAGTAAATGTAGTTCTATCATAGTTTTTTTTTTTGCACAATTTATTCCCTAAGGTAAATGGGGAAGGAAAGGGCATGAACGTTTGTGAGAGCTTCGTCATTCCCTATTAAACCGTTATAAGGAATTAATTTTCAAAAAACTTTCCTTGGTGCTGTCTTACGTTAAGTAAACATGCTTCTAATAGCTTAGCGGTTTAGGATGGGTGCAGCTAAATAGTTTTTTTGCAATTCATGGATAGTTTATTAATTTGTTTTTGACCGCGTTTTATATTTTAAAACCTCGTTAAATTGTTATCTTAGTAAGGATAATGACAGCGAAAATCTTAAAAAGTTGGCTCAGTTGGCTAAGTTGCCGGTGGGAAATCCCATCATACACACAGCTGGTAATAAACATATTTTTTTTATTTCATCGATACAAAAACCACAACATCATTCTTAATATAGTATGTAATAATATTATTTTTATTGTTCACGAATGTTTATCTTGAGGTATGCAGAGGTGCTAAGTAAGTACTTAGCAAAGCTTGTATTGTATGTTTCTTTATAGCTTAAGAGGACAACCATGTTTTGTTTCATGACTAAAACTTCATACATTTCCCAATTTAAAAATAATAATATTTGTAACGAAAGAGTCTGTTCTTATAGGGCTAACAGGCGTGTGGATTTGGTTGACCTCAAACGCCATCTGACCAACGGGAGAGAAAGAGAGGGAAATATGTTAGTCTCACTCTTTTTCTCCCGTTGGTCAGGCAGCGATCCGTCCACAGAAAATAAAATGCATTTTTTACTTCTCTTTTCTGTGGGTCCGTCAACGAAGTTCACACTCTGTTAGCAGTTTAGCACATTTTTAGATACGTCGTAAAAAAAATACATATAAAAACAATTTAAATCCTAACTACTGTAAAAAAACGAATGTATTAAACCACTGCATGTGGGAGTTGTTTCCAAAATGTTGGCCCAACATGATGACAAATCTAAACATAAAAGCGAAATACCACTCACGCATTCATTCACTGACTCACGAATCTCTAAAACTACTTGACCTACAAAGCAGAAATTTGGCAGGTAGATTCCTTATTAATTTTCTTTGTATGAAAGTCTACGCGTTCGAAGTCGAGGGCAACAGCTTTAATAATGTAATAATATAGTCTTTAATAATGTAATGTAATTTTTGGGAGTATGGAATATGTTTGTGTGGTGTTTGGGAGTATATTAACCTATGATCATTACATAGTTTGGATTTGCCTTAAAATCGAGCTAGTACCGAAAAAAGTCTGCCAAAAACTGAAGGGAGTGCGGTAATTACGTATTGCACATACTGACATATTCTTACTAGTTCTACAAATGCACACTTCATTGTTGAGCGGCACACAACTGCAAACGAGATGATCAAAATGTCATCATATGGACGACTAAAGGGGGTGTAAATTCTAAAGGGGAAAATGTAGGTATAACATTTCATTTTTATTTTTTTCTATTGTCATATAACATTTCGAATTCATTTAATTTTGTTCTGAGACATTATCGTTTTTCTTTTTTTTTAATCTATTAATAGGCTTGCGTTTGACCTCCAACTCGCCTGATGTAAAGCAACGATGCGGTCTACGATGGAGCACGCTTGCCTAGAATAAACCGATTCACTCGTGATTTGAAGACACCCAGATTGCTGGTCTAAGTATAGAGGTGAATAAAAACTTATATAATAAAATTACACCAAATTCAGCACATCACGTTGCTTCGCTTTTGCGCTAGACTATAATAGAGATGTTACTATCTATTATCCAGCCGTCATGTCAGTCACCAGCCGTCAAAGTATTTAACATGGTAATAGGATATAATGCGGAACACTATTAGACGTTTTCAAATGGAGCCTCCGAATTCAATGAGACCGTGGTGGCACTAATTTGGGACAAGAAATCTCGCCTGTACTGGTGAATACAGTTTCAGGAGGACGGTTTCATTATTAAATGCTCAACTGCATTATTAACCAAAACACGAATTCACGTGTAAATATGGGAAACAATATGCTGAAATTTATTTGTTTTGACATATTAGCCTTCTTTTTTCTTAATTCTTAGGTTGTCGCGATATTTAAACATTGAAATAAAATACTTTTTAGCGTCTATTTTTTCTTCTTTTTTATTTTGAATGGAACAACAATCTTTAAAGATATAGATTCAACATCTACTTAATAAAAAAATCTGTCAATCATTCACTAACAAATGACACACAGTATTTTCCTCTGGGTCCAGAACAGAAGCATAACATTTTACACAAGTGTTCCTTATCCAACGAAAGTAAGCTAAGAAAGGTTTTTAAAGGTAAAAAAGGTTAAAGCTAAGGAAAACTATATCTATTGGTGAGGCCGAAGACAGAGCCGAACCGTACAAAATCGCAGACAATAAGCTTACGTAACCAATAAAGCTGTACTAAAATTGCGGCAACGATTTTCAAATAATTATACTACATTGATAAAAACCAACTGTACAGTTAAGATTCAATTTTCAAGTGTGAGTTATGGCTATCGCTATGTTACTCATAATTTCTTTCAGTGAAAAAATTTTCACAATTGCTCTAGTATTTCCCGATGTTACCTCTCAAAAACACAAAGCCTCGAACTTATCTCGATTTTTTTTACCTCGTTTTAATACTAGTATTGATTACAGTTTTATAATTTAGTATACAGTACAAGGCCTGCAATACAAAAATACAATGTACCAATTGCGTGTATACCCAGAAATGGGCCTAAAACCGTCGCGTCGCGTCTGTCCCTGTTCCCTCAAATATGGTTTAGGAGCGCAATAGCTGGCACATTCACCAACTCGTGAATTTCCTGATTATGCGATCTGGACTGATCGATGTGTACGCGCAACATGGTGATAATTACGTATATTGTACATTCTTCTTAAAAAATATATAGTTGGCAAAGACACGAAACCAGAAGTCCATGGAGCAAGATATAATTAAAAAAATTACAATGTACGTAAGAGAACAAATTCAGATTAAGTATAATAATTCACCATTAACTAGAGCGGGTCAATGGCAATAAAATAAATTACCGGTATAACATAATTGTCTAAGTGCAGCAATCAGAATTGCTCTACATTAAGTAACTCGAATCGAAAACGGTTTTTTAATGATTATTTATCTTATTCTAGACTACTTAACGTGGCTGACATTAGTCTTAGATTAGACTACTTGACTTAATTTAATTCATATTAGCCTTAAATTACATTATTTAACTCACATTAGCCTCAAATTAGACCACTTAACATACATAGGCCTTAGATTAGACTACATAACTCATATTGGTCTTAGATTAGAATACTTAGCTCATCATATTAGACTTAGATGAGACTACCTTAATAGTTAAGTAGTATGAAAGTTAAGTATTAACTTAACTTTCATATGTCTTAGATCAGAAGACTTAAAGACTCGCTTTTGCCTTAAACTAGTTAACTCACATTAGTAATTAGTCTAGTGTTCGCAATAAAATTTAATAATTAGATTTTATTGCAGTATATCATTTTTGTCACATTTAACCACGTAAGATATCTTTTGATTTTGAAAATCAAAAGAAATCCAAGTGACACTTGTGCGTGCAGAAAAGTTTTGTATAATTTTCCATGATTTCAGTAGCTTTTTTGCCATTAAGTTGTCAAAATTCTTTTACTTTTTGCCTTTCTCATTATTTCCTAGTTAATCCGCCGTAACATTACATGTTCTGTGAATAAGTCAACTAGCTGTCTATTACGATTCAAAAGATACAGCTGTTACAAGGTAGGACAGGTAGACAACTTAGGACTAGTAATAAGGTCCCGTTGACACCTTTTGTGTAACAAGCCCTAAAAATACCCCAGATCTAACAATAAAGTTATTAAAATTCGTCATGACCATGACTACAGAAAAAAAATTTTTTGGTTTAAATTAGAAAGGCATTTTTGTAAGAAATTTGTTGTAGCCAGTTGCACCCATATAAACAAAACGTCAGTCTGGTCAGTCATTCGAAATCACTCCGCAACTGTGATGCGGAGTTCGGCGCGTTGATCTCAATAAGAATGTTCAATCAAGGTTCACTCATAATGCCTGGTAACAGATTTTCCTCCTCATTTCCGTTCTATTTACTTCTCTTTTCTGTGGTCATGACGAAAATTGTGAATGGCCATTTTTGATGAATTTTGAAATTTTTATTTGAAAAGCTGTCAAAACTAATTGTTAAAACATTAACACAAAAAATCTTATTGAGTCCCAGTGTTGTCAAAGTCTAATAAATTCTGGTATGCCCCTAAAAACTTTTCATAGAGGAGTATCATAATGTTTTTTGTTAAAAAGACATTTAGAAAAATTTCAAATGCTTAAATTCCCATCACAAAAGTTTAAGCTATGCTAGTGCCACTTTGACAGTTGATGTGCCCCATTAAACATTTGACAAAATGGCATTTTCATTTTTAAATAAGTAAATATAAACAAAAATTAATCAGCGTCGTGATATCTGACGTAGAATTTTACTATTATAATAAAAATAAAAACAAATGACTTCAATGCTAACCACAGCTGTTGACACGTGCTAAACGATTCCATTCTTAATACAATTTTAATATTCATTAATCAAACCTAGACTGGGTACTTATTAATCGGAATCGGACGATACCTACTCAGTATCTTTTTTACCTCTGTAAGAATGAGTCGTGAATTGACTTTGTCGCAAAGATATTTGTATTTTTCAAGTTGGAAACGTGCGTTCGTAGAGAGTTGAAAATATGAAATGGTTTCCGGGAGGGTCGTCCAACGGACGAATGAAGAGGTCCGTGACGATCTCCAGCTTGGTGAATTTGTTTTCATCGTCAGATGGGTACTCTCCAAGTAAGATTAGTTTTTATGTAACTGTAATTATTGAGATTACATTTTCGTCTTAACTTGTGTTAGTGAACGGTGGACTGTATGACTGCTGGTGTTGATTAGGAATAATGATAAGCACAATGGTGGTGAAAACGTGTTTAGTTTAAATATTTTAGAACAAAACTTTCACACTGAACGCAAACTAATGAAAAAGTCTACCATAAAATATGATACAACTGGCATAAAGAAAAAGAAAAGATATTTTTTTTAAAACAATAACATTTGTTTTGAACTAAAAAAGAAAAACTAGCTTATTTTCGGCCAGTCGCCAACAACTTGAGTTAGTCTGTTCTCATTTAGTGTCAGATATTTACGCATACTAAATTCTATAGTAGTCATGTGTTAGGTATACATTTTGTGATTTCGCTAGACAAAAGAGTAGAGTGACTGAATGTATACAACGTGCCATTGAAATAACGCAAAACCTGAAAATAGTTCTTTCAGAATCAACCGATATAACAATTAATACAAGGTTTTATTTTGTTGAAATTTTCGTTTTTAAATGTGTTAGTGCTTAAATCTTTTAACCCACTACGCGAGAGACGACGTAAATTTAGAAGAAATTGCTAATGCAATTATTACTATTATTATAACTTTATTTCAATTACTTCACGAGTCAAGCCTGGACCTTTACGGCATTGAAGGGGCCAAAGCCAACACCAAGAGGCCCCGTTGAATATAAAATACAATTTAGAAACGTGTATAAAATGGAATATGAAACTATTGTACACTATAGGATGAAAATATATGGGCTATTGAGGCAACAACTTGTAGATAGGAGATCTATAGGATGAGAAATGGCACCTGCCGTATTATTATTTCAAACTATATGCAATTTTATTTTAAGACAATGGAACGATGCGTAAAATAGAGAACAGCTGTCGTCAACACATTCACTTATGAAATAAAAATCACAAATATATATTTTACAATTCTTAACGAAAACGTTTTTTTATTTTTATTATTGTACTAGATTACAAAATCAGTTTGGGCTTGGGGTGTCTAGAGACATTTCGCACGAAAATGTTATGCGAAATTAAAGATTTTTTATTGGTAGAATGCAAGAAACAAAATTCCAATGGTTCAAACCACTCGTTGCGCTAGCTAGTGATATGATTATATTTTAAATGTAACTTTTGTTTGGTATTTCGTTCGAAACATTCATAAGTCAGTCATTTCGCATGATATTTTAATACGAAATCATACGAGCGATTATGTTATGTTTTGCGTTATTTCGATACGTTTTATTTGATGCATACACATAGCATTCTAAGCAGATTTTATTATATGTATCTTTAGCATTTTGTTTGATATTTGAATTAGTAATCACATCTTTCTCTTTGACTTTGTATATTAAATATAAGCCGAGTTAGCATTTCTACAAAATGTAATGAGGCTAATGGAATACTTGAAAATGTTTCGCAACTAAAATGGCAACGTCTACATACTCATAGACATAAAATGGAAATGAATTCAGTAAAAACAAAAGAAGATTTTAGCGCTCATCGTGGCAGCAAAAACAAAATAAAAGAAATATGTTTCAAAAATTTCAAATACAATGCATTAGTGCAAAATCTTATACTTTGTAATGCATATTGAGCCCTAAAAACGTACACGAGTAAATAAAATAAATAAATAAATAAAATAAATATTCGGGACATTTTTGCACACACGGTCATCTGACCCCAAACTAAGCAAAGCTTGTGATATGGCTGCCAGAGACTGATATACATACATATATAGGTTTAAATACATACTTAAATAGATATTAACACCCAGATATAGAACAAACACAAATGTTCATCACACAAATGTTTGTCCTAGGTGGGAATCGAACCCACGCCCCTAAGCTCAGAAGGCAGGTTCACTACCAACTGGACCAACGGGCTACAAACAAACAACAACGGGAATAATAAAAGCTACGTATTTTGTAAAACTTGCTTGTACTGTGATTTTGAAGTAGGACTAGAATGACAGAAACCGACAAAAAAATCAGAAATCTCTTTTACACAAACGGGATGCTGAGGACCACACGTGTTTGGAGACAAAAACACAGATGATTTCTTTCGTCGCGTCCTTTACGTCACAAAAAAATTGCATGTTTAGCGTATTATTACAGATGTCGAGTCCCAAAATAAAATACACTATATAGAGATATTTATAGAAAGACCACATGAACAAGGAGGAAGCCGCGCAGGCAGTACAGGCAAGGTGCAGTTTTTTTGAACATTACGTGTTGTACACTACTATTATACTGACGGTGAATTCTCACCATCAAGCAGCCGTTCTGCTGTTTGCCACCTATGGCATAAAGAACAACAAAGTTTGTATTTTTTGATTTCATTTGTAAGCGTTAATGCAGAAACTACTAATCCGATTTAAAATATTCTTTCACTACAAGAAATCTATGTTATCACATAGCAGTATAGGCTACGTTTTTTTTAATAAAATTGTACCTATATACGGCAAAACAACTACAAGCAACGTACGCGACGACAACGACTTTAACTATTTGCTTTCATTTCAATTATAGATCTAAAAGCCAATTCATTGCACACACACTCTCTATTTTACAGCATATACACGCCCATTATTGTAAAAGTCCTATAATTCCATCGGGTTACACATTTTGTCTACTATACAATCATAAATGTTTATATTATATTGTAACACATTTATGATACTTACAACTATATATATTTTAGTTACACTATGCTTCTCATGCTGCATACATCTATACTAATAATAATATTATAAAGAGGAAAGATTTGATTGTTTGTTTGTTTGTTTGCATTGAATAGGCTCCGAAACTACTGAACCGATTTGAAAAATTCTTTCACTGTTGGGATGCTGCACTATCCCCGGTTGACATAGGCTATATATCCCGGCTGCGCCCGTGCGAAGCAGGGGCGGCCTACTAGTATTATATATTTGCGATACCTAGCTTTAACCAATGAACTCTACGTAGTAAATAATTACATCAATATAAATTATATCATAGTAAAAGTTGTTCATAATGATGAGTACATACACACCCTTCAGTATTATCATACCTTATTGTTAAACGTTATTATATCAGACATAGTCCCATTTATATTTGAAGCAAAAATTCTACCCCTACATGTGGAAAATTAGGGGGTGTATCCCGTTTATTTAATTTACTGTGTAGATGTTTTTTTTAATGTAATGTTTACTAAAGTTATATGATTATTTACGGGATATTTACCGTGGTAAGGTTGTGGAATGAGCTCCCGATATTTCGGCGCAGTTACATGCACCATGTTCCCGGGAAGACTGAAGAATGCGGGTGGATGGTCGAACAGTTAAAAAGTTAGGTGCAGACAACGAAGACTTACTACCCTACTTAGACTTGTTGACTTTAGTGAACAACAGTAATAGTTTAAAACAGTGTAATGTTTACTTTTCGTATTTTTTTCTTATTTCTAGTATTTTTACTAGCAACCATAAAAGATTACAGCTTGGTTTATTGTCCTTCAAATCGCCCAATCAACTTGTTATTTTCGCACTATGCAAGTCTAATAAGACAAACCTAGATTGATGCCTTCTGCGTGATTAATGGTCTAATTGTTCATACAATGAACCTGTAGTTTAGATACCAATAGTCCATATGCGTTGAATAGGATGCATTAGCCTTATCATATTTAGGTCAAGAGAAGGGAAACTTCGCTGTTGACAACTTCATTAACGAATAAAGCATTATGTTATTTAAAATGATCATTAATCTGTTATACTATGTTCAAGTTTCCTTTTGCTCTGACAGTTGCAATAACATTGTAAAACTCTGAATTAAAACAGTAAATTCTGATCACTTATGTTAAAATGTTAGGTTTTTTAATGTAAGAGTTGCGTATGTTTTTTTTTTGTTTTTGTTTTGTGTGTTTTAACTAGGTAGCCGGATATAGTGCAGTGAAATATTGAAAGAATATATTTACTTTCGGTTTCTTACAAAATTCTTGCGAATGTCAGTGAAAAAAAAAACTTGGACTTTTTTTCGCGATTTAAAGGTTGGGTCCATAGTAAAAGTTGTTCATAATGTGGAATGAGCTACCTTCCACGGTGTTTCCGAGAAGCAACATGGGGTTTCTCAAAAGGCGAGTTAATCGTGTCCTAAAGGGTCGTACAACGTACGTATCAACGTATTTGTGAAGCCTCTGGTGTTACAAGTATCCATAGGCGACGGTGACTGCTTACCTATCAGGCAGCCAGTCTGATGTTTGCCACCGATGGCATAAAAAAAATATGAGTACAATGACCTCTTTTCTGCTTAGTACAGTCTATAAATGCGTAACCCTGTATACCTACATAATGTATTTTAGCCTCAACGATAGATAACGTTGATATGAAAAAATCCAAAAGTTTACGAGCAGTCTTTCAGTTTAAAAATCGGTATATCGGTATTTATGTGAGAGTGGACACAATTAATGTAGGAAACTAAAAAAAAACACAAAAAACACGAGAAGCTATAAGTATTTTGTTTTTAAGACTACGAAGGTTCCATCGTATTTATAACAGAAAAGAAAAAAAAACTTGCACAGAGAAGATTTTTTTGTTGTTTATTTTTCTGTGGTATTTGTTGTTACTTGTTTCAAGAAATGACTCACACACATTCGCAAACAAGAATTATTTACACACATCATTATATACGATTGTAGGTAAGTTTTTTGAAGTAAAAACTTCTTTAGGCACGTTTTGCACTTTTTGGGATAGGGAAAAACACAAAAAAAAATATTTTTTTTGTACATTTTTATTTTTTTACTTCACTTTTCCGTCGGTAAAAAGCACTGAACTTGATATTTATGTTAAATATAATATGCACCCCGTATAGTACAATGTTAGAAAACGATCCTCATAGTTGTTTGCGCATATTATGCGCATGGGCTCGCCTGACCACGTGTCCGCGCGTGTCGGGTCGAGTATCCTATCAGTTGCGGTCGGCAATAAATCTCCCTTTTATTCGTTCTACACGGAATCGCTTAACGTTTAGTGTGGGTGTTATTTTCACACTCTTAATTAGTATACACAATCAGTGTAGCGGTAGTCACAATCCTTACAAATATAAAATCTTGGTGCGCCCCGCGTTTTTACCCACGAGTTTTATTTTTATTTTAATTAATAATAGGTTTGCGTTTGACCACCAACTCGCCTGTTGTTAAGCGATGATGCGGTCTACGATGGAGCACGCTTGCCTAGAAGAAACTGATTCACTCGTGATTTGAAGACACCCAGATTGTAACTATTGTGCTGTACTATAAACGTGTTTCAGTACTTAAGAATAACCATTATGTTGGTACTTTTTTACCTAATTTACTTAAAGTAACTTTCAAACTTTCGATTCTTTGCCAGCCCTTTGTAGAAGAAGAAGCTCGTCGTTAGAAACGGCTGAACAAATAATATTTATTACGGAGGTAGGTTAATACCTGGATTATAACCTGGAATTAATGGCCCTTATTATTAAACGAGGAGTAACCTGTGAATAGGTAATTCGTCTTTTGTCTGTTTCGATTGAGTTCCAAATTTGAAAGAGAGAAAAAGACAAAACATGTTCTAACATGTATGTGTTCATGTTCATGTTGTATGTGTTGTTTATTAATCTATCCGCATTGTTGTACACTTTATAATATGGCTGTTTTCTGTTCCTTAATAAATATAATTAAATAAACTATTCCGACACGTTTATTAGTAAGACTACGGGTTTTATACTTATGTAAAAGTAAACCCGTATAAAGTGCAGATATCATACTTAGTTTTAATACCACTAAAGAAGTTTCCAAAGCGCAGCACGTTTCTAAAAACGAACTGCACAGGAATGGAATGCGCTCCCTGCCTTGGTAAACTACAATAAACTACAACCTGGATCTTTTCAAGAAAAGAGTGAATAGGCTCCTCATGATCAAGGGTGCCTCATCTTAGACCGCTTTGTAACTTACCATCAGGTGAGTTGTAGTCAAACGCTAACCCATTTAATAATTTAAAAAAAAAATCCGCTCCCGCATATAACGTAATTTCAGAAAATTAAGCTGATTTTTTCGTCCCGCTGAATTGGCATTTATTTCCCCAAAAACCACAGCAGTGTTATCTTTCCATTATTTAAAAGCCACTGAATATCCGCATCGGCGTTTTATCCGTTCTCATTGCTACCCTTCCAACATGCTCTGATCAGCATCAGATCGCGCAATCCGAGCTAAATTTCGGAACATGCGATCGATAGCAGTTTTGAGACCACAGCTAGCAATAGGAAATGCTCGGACGTTTTGGTATTTGTACGTAGCAGAGCTACCTTCGCCGATAGAGTTCAATAGCAATGTGAACAATTGTCACATAAAATTTTAATTAAGCATAAAGCATAATCATAATGTTAATAGTCCACTTAGGCCTACCCCCGGAAAGGCGATTGAGCCATATCCACCACGCTGGCCCACGCTGGCTTGGTGGATTCACATACGCCATTGAATTTCTCCTTCGTACGTATGCAGGTTTCCTCACGATGTTTTCATTCACCGAAAAACCAGTGGTATGAAAATCCGTACATAAACTCCGAAGAGCTCATTGGTACGAGCCCTGGCTTTGAAACCCGCGACCTCACGTTTTCATGTCTTAACGGTTTCTCAAATAGGCTACCATGGTAAAGGTAAGACTTTAAGACTTTAATGAGCGTCCAATTTCCTCACATAAAACAATAATAGTACTTATGCTACCATTTTGTTTATATTATACGGAAATTACTAAAGTATGATTAAGCCGGTTATTCCGAAATATTTTATTTGCTAGGCAATTGCAAATAAAATATGAACGAAAAAATGTTTTTAAATCAGGACAAAAAATACATCATAAACTAGCAAAAATGATCCATAGAGTCTGGTTATTTCGCACGAAAATTTCCCGGGGAAGACTTGAAACCCCCCACATTTATCGTACAGAAGTAAAGACACAAACGAACGAGACGTCTCGTCTTTATGTTGCAAATCTCCTGACAAACGTGGAGAATTTGACTGATAGCTTTCGTTCCATCTGACACTGTCTACGTTAAGTACTTTAAATTTGAATTTCGTATATTGTAGTTTTCGGTCTCCAGTCACATTGTTTGCTCATCTCTCCACGGTTAAACGTGTTTCTGATCTTATTCTTATGTGTGTTTAGGTTTAAATTTGAATACCATGAAATTGGCTGTGTCGAACGATTTATTTGAAGCAAAGTCGTAATGCTCAAATTTTAATGGCTCTTAGCAACTGAGCTCAAGTAGAATATCATCCACGCCTAGAATTGCATTTTGGAGAAAACATATCTTATACTTACTGCAAATTGTCAGTTAATAATTAAGTGGGTATTTTGGCAATGTCTGCTTATTTTTGTATTTATTTTTATGCGCAACTAGGTCAAGGTCAATTTTACTTTCTGTCCATCGAATATTAATGAGCCAGCCGCAGAATAGATATGTGTTTTTTTTATGTATTAAAGATAAACTTGCAAACATCATCGTTCTTTCTGTGCTAAATAATGTATTGAAATACTGCTTAACCAAAGGAAATGGAAAGGTCTTAAAGTTTACCATAGTTACAAGGGATGATCCAAAAATCGCCAGATGCGGTGTTACCAAAGATCCCTACTAGAATTGAATACATAATAAGATAAGCCCTAATGATAGCATACCTCCATTAGCTTCCTGATAGCATTGATAAATGGCACCTCCAGCAGAATAAAAGTGCTGGTTGTGTAGCTTGTAAATTGTAGCTAGCATAGTAGCAAAGAAGTTATGTGGTGGTACGGAAGCCTCAATGCACGAGACCGACTCGCACTTGGCCGCTTTTTTCATATTTCATTGTCACAAAATAAACGTTTCCGATTTCCTCCAGTTTAACGATAAAATTCCAGTCATTTTGCATTTATACACGGGTATTTTCCAGGTTATCAGTA
The DNA here is from genome assembly GCA_932305915.1 of Agriopis marginaria. Lineage (NCBI taxonomy): Eukaryota > Metazoa > Arthropoda > Insecta > Lepidoptera > Geometridae > Agriopis > Agriopis marginaria. The sequence goes on from OW029932.1 coordinate 6,494,327, forward strand.
CCTACGTTAATATAATATAGTAACAAGTCATCCGAGCAAGTGATAAATAGGTCCGGTAACCTCCCTTCGCCCTCATTATCACCAGATAACAACCTCATAAAGCTATTATCACGAAGAAATCCACTTAATTAACAATTTTAGAAACCTTAACCCTGTAGCTTTTCTAATTTAGCAAGATTGGTAGGACACTTTTAACTTTTGGCTATACTTAGCTACTACTCTTTAGTTGAAAATCTGTCGCCAAGCACCTAATGGTGTGTTCCAGCACCTTCATTTTTGAAAGCCAGTTCCTATTCCTCTATTTATTTTTATCGGCTTTACTCAAGCAGATTATATCCAAAAACCCTAACCCTATTTGTGTCGTTTGAATGTCCTTCCCCTAAAGGTCTTTCTGCCTGAAGCTGGGCGCGTTACAAGCGTTTCAAAAAGGGTGTCTACAACTACCACTCCAGACTGGCAAAGCACCGTCAACACCGCTAGTGTTGCAGGTGTCCAAAGGCGGCGGTTTTTGCTTACCTTCAGGTGGAATCCATGCACGTTTACCGCTCTATTTATTTAAAAAAACTTGTCTCGGCACTAGGTATCCTCCTACCTAATATAAAAAAAAAATCGTTTTATAAGAAGTTAATGACTTCTAAATCCCATCTCTTGACCTCGTACCCTTGTAACATTCACTAACACATGTAGCACAGGTAGATATACTCACCAACCGACAAACCGCACTGTCACGGAGGTCAGGATCAGCCCATAAGTTTCGCCACCAGAAAGTATTGATCTCGTTGCGGTCGTATTGGAGAATAAATTCTGTCACAAACTACTGAGGCTTGGAACACAAGTTGTTACTAAATTCTTGTGTTGCTGCATAGTTTTTGGCGTTAGGAAAATTTAAAAACATATTCATTAAATTCTACGGCTCGTAAGAAAAAGGCAGTTGGTTTATTTAACTGTATCATATTTTGCGAATAGATACCTAAACAAAAATGATATACCAAACATCAAGACAAAACAAAAATGATAAAATTATACCAAATATTCATCCTATGCAATGATACGTCACAGGGGTTGAACACAGAAAAGCAAAAAAATAATATTTTCTGTGGGTTGCAATCAAACGGTATTTTTATCCCCACTTCATATGTCGCCATCCTATGTATGATGACGTCAAAAACTTAGTTACCATCCCTGAATCTACACAAATCTATAGACGCATCATCAAAATCGGTTGGAGGACACCAGAACAAAAATAATGTTTGGTACATCATTTTCATTTTAAAAGATCTATGCAAAGATACGTTACATGAGGGGTGCAATCAAATTGTTTTTTAAAGCCCACTTTACATGTCGCAATCTTGTATGTAATATGATAACATCACATGCCCAGTGATCAACCTTGAATCTACTCAAATCTTTAAGCACCTCATTTATCAAAATTGGTTGTATTTAGGGTTTAGGTAAGAACATACAATCATACATTTTGGCTTTACCGCTGTCGGGTAAAAAGAGAAAAATTTCCGAATATTTCAAAATGATTGACGTATTACATACTCAAATTAGATGTATTTACTAAAATTTTGGCAATTATTGGTCAACTTGATTACGGCAGTATGGGTTGCCTCATTTACTATAATGACTACCATTATGTCAAGGTCATTATCATCGGTTGGGTCCCTGACCTCCGTCTCTTTTATCAGCACACTGATTTACCAAGTTAAATTGGCTTGTCAACTAGTTGAAGAGTTGCCATGATGTAAAAGTTTTACTTTTAAAATAAGCTGAGGAATTTTAGCTTTATTTTTATTCAGCTCTAGATTTGTCTAGAGAAAAGAAATACTTCATCATCATCATCGAAACTCAGTTCATCATTTTTCCACTGCTGGGACTCAAGTCTTCTCTCAGAGATAGAGAGAGAGAGGTTAAATTGGGCACCATACATCCAGTGCATGTTTGTGAATGTCATGTCTTTGAACTTTTTGAGGTTCTTGGACGTACCAGTTTCTTCACGATGTTTTTCTACACCGTTTATGAGCGATAGCATCGAAACTGCACATAATTTATTTAGGTATTAAATAAGTCATTAGTGCAGGGCTGAGGATAGAACCGGGTGCCGCTAAATTGTAAAGCACACATGCACACACAAGCACACACTATCGCTCTTGTTAAAAGAAATACGTAATGCATATTTGATCAGCTCAATGATATTTTCTCAGATTCTAATGAGACACATAAGATTCTGAGATCTCTTTTCGCTCGATTAACTATAAAACAAAACTTAACAAAACATCATAGGACAGACAGTGCTCCCACGGTATTAACTCCATTATCTCATTAACTGCCGTAGGTAATTCTAATCTCTGTCACGGCTTTCAACATAACATCAACACTATCGTTAGAGACATTTATCTAAAGTGTCACATTCCGCGTTATATTGATACGGCGCGTTGCAATGTAATCGCAGTTTAAACTAGGCATTGTGCAGCCATTACTGCTCTTATTGAGATTACAATGTTACAGCCTGCCGTAGTTTCTGCAGCTTGCAGAATGAATACATTCATCTGAATTCGAAACTTTATAAGCACAAGATACACTTATACAGAACAGAGTGTGAATGCATCGCACTCCTTCAATGCAATTTCTACCCTAGTTGCGAAGAGAGGTCTATGACTCCACCAGAACAAATCGGCGCGGCGTTTGTATGTTTGTATATATATTCGACGATAACTTTTATCGCCCAGCGGATTAGCAAGTTGAAGTGGCAGTGGGCAGGGCACATATCACGCAGAACAGATGGCCGATGGGGCAGAAAAGTTCTCCAATGGAGACCACGGACCGGTAAGCGCAGCGTAGGACCCACAAGTTGGACAGATGACCTAAAAGAGACCGCAGGGAAACGCTGGTTGGATGCAGGCCGCTTCCAACCGGCGCTTTTGGAGATCGATGGGGAGGGGCCTATGTCCAGCAGTGGAAGTCCTATGGCTGAACTGATGATTTCATGACGATCGAATCAAGGGTACGTCCGTTGATTCGATCGTCATGAATTTTTGTAGGCAAGTCAATCAAGCATAATTATGAACATTTTACGTTCGAATAAGAACAAAATCGATTGAGGTATTGTGAAGATATAGAGGCCCCTAAAGTCACAGTTTGGAGCGAACAACTAGTAATTTTAATTCGATACAAAACATAGAAGGTCGTGAGTGTGGTCCACGTCCTCTGCTGTCGCGCGATGTGACTTTTGTTTGTGGCGTGTTAAAGCACACTAAGGTTAAGAGAGCGTTAACTTCCGCATCCTCTCTTATGCATGTGTCTTGTGCCGTAAAATTGTTAAGGTTTTAATCTATATGCAATTATCGAAGTGTACATTATTGAGGTCGATGACAAAGTACCAGAAGGGATCGCAGATGCCTTCCTTAGCTAATTACAATCTGACCGCATGTGATTGGTATCCCATCGACTACTTAACCATAAGTAGGTATGGCTCGAAGATTGTGCTGAATTAGATATGTCTACTCTACATACATTACATCTTAATGAAGTGGTTCTAGAGTTAAGGGGACTGTTCCCGTCTGCAGATCTCTCGCTCGCACATTTTCACATTATTGAAGATATAAAATCAATGAGTGTGAATTTCCAAAAAGTAACAAAATCATGTCTTGGTGTCTATCGTAACATTAAAAACATAGATATATATCTATCTATACATATCTATATATCTATGTATACATATCTTTAACGGGTGTCAACTTTTTCATTGACAATCCTAACATTTTACGGAGTTGTCAATATCGTCGCAATTTTGTCGCAATTTTTTTTTGTGGTCTCGCCCACCGGTCTTATCTCTTTCGCATAATTATATTGTTAGCATTAAGTAGGAATAAAAAAGACGATTATCAAAGACGATTAACGGCACTTTCAATCGACGGCAATCGTTAAAAATAAATTGCATGCGTTTAAAAAAAATATGTTGATGTTTTATTATGGTAAAACTAGAAAAAAAAAACGATCTCATCACCATCCTATAAAATATCTCAATCTTTTTTATTTTTTTATTCTGGCTCAGTGTTTTTTCTTCTTACGTTTTCTATTAAATACGGCTATAATAAACGTCTAAACGTAACTGAAGCTTATATATTATTGCAAGTTATTAGTTATCTATATCTTCTATATCTATATCTATACTAATTATAAAGAGGAAAGATTTGATTGTTTGTTTGTTTATTTGAATAGGCTCCGAAACTACTGAAACGAATTGATAAATTATTTCAATGCTTACCTACACTATCCCCAGGTGACAGGGGCTATAATATATTTAAAAAAAAAAAGGGATCCATACTAAAACTCCAATAATGTAACCCAAGGTGTAAAAAAATAGGATTTACACCCGTGCGAAGCCGGAGTGCGTTGCTAGTACTAAATAATAGCGTAGATATATTTTTATGACTACATTAAATGTGGTTACATAGATTAGTTCATAGGGCGGTCATTCACACGATATCATTATAATAAGTTACTAAAGGCCAATGTCGAGACGGCGCGGCGGCGCGTGCGCAAGGCCGCTTCCTTCCGGTCTGCGTTAACGAAATTTAAGTTTCTTTTGGCCGTAAGTTATTACATTTTGAAATTTTATGTAGAACATAAAGCCTTGGAAATGCTAGCTTGTTTTTTTATATTTATTTTGTAACTAGCTGCGCCCCGCGGTTTCACCCACGTAGTGATGAAAAATGGTGATGATGATGATGAAAAGTAGCCTATGTCACTCTCTGGCTCTTGAACTATACCCATGCAAAAATCAGGTCGATCCGTTGTTCCGTTGCAGCGTGAAAGAGGAACAAACATCCATACATCTATACATACAAACTTTCGCGTTTATAATATTAGTAGGATTAGGAATAAATTTAATGACTATAGAGACCTTCGATTATTTTCCCCGATTTCAAGAATAAATTATAATTACGACCACCACGATTAATTTCAATTGATAATTAATTGAAATAAATAAAATAATAACCACGATCTCGCATAAATAATCCTTTAAACTAACTTATCTGTTGTTAAGTTAATCATCACCGTCTTATGCACATTGGCATAACAGGAAATACAGTCATAAATTGATATAGCCATAGTACATATAAAAATCCTGCACCTGACAAAGGTCAAGACTACAGAGTCATGACATTTGCAGTACTGGGGTCTTACGGACAACTGCTATTGCGGCACCAAACTAACGTTAATTAACTCACTACATCAAAACAAACTACTTCTGTTTTACGACTTTTCGAAATTCGCGAAAAAAAACAGCTGTTCCATACAAAAAAATCATTCACTCCCGACAAAATATTTGAAACAGCTAATTTTTACGAATATTGATATGTCGTAAAAAAAGTTATTTGTTTGGGCGGATTAGATGCTAACTGATTACCAATAACTCTGTATAATTATCTATTCTTAGTCCTGAAATTGACTATACAAGACAGTTATAGAAGAATTCGAACGAACAAAGCTTTGGTGTACTTGAAATATCAGTCTGAAGTAGGGATGAGAGATGTAGGGAAACTATCTGCGAGAGCTTGTTAGGTAATTACCAGCAACAACACTGTATAGGAAAAAATAATGATTATTTATCCAGATGCTACATCTACCGTAGTAGAGTTCGGTTTTTTATATAGAATACATTTCGAAGAGTGTGCATCTGTGCATAGGATCTGCATGATCTAATTCCCTCCTGCCCATTTATTTAGCGGAATGCCAGAGCGGGCACAAAAAATCGACAACGCTCTATGGTTGATATTCCAAAAGCCCCATACGAAGCGCTTTGATTCCACTTTTATTATGCGTACTGCTAGTCTGTGAATGCGGCGCTGCCTGAATGGGTGTTCCCCGGTAGTTACAATCTGGGTGTCTTCAATTCACGAGTGAATCGGTTTCTTCTACACAAGCGTGCTCCATCGTAGACCGCATCGTCGTTTTACATCAGGCGATTTGGCGGTCAAACGCAAGACTATTATTAAATAAAAATAATAAAAATACAAGTACTATTCAACGGTCTATGGGCAGTCTAACTGTATTTGTAGTGTTAGTTTTAGCTTGTATTTTGTTTAGTTAATAAAGGCGCTTGCCCAGGAAAAGAAAAGAAAAGTACTATTAGAAAGCGTCCGCGATGCACGTTGCATATTTAAATATTATGAGACAGCACCAGAATGTGCTATGAAATTTATTGCAAAAATCTTCTGTACCGTGTTGACTGAAATTAGTTTTCATAGTAGATGATTAAATTTATGAAGCTTCTCAGAACTTTAACAGGTTTTATTTTATTATGAGGAAATGTTATTTCAAGTATAGCAATTATATTAAGAGAAGAAATCGTATAGAGACCAAAACAGACGTCGTAATCGCCCATCTAAAACCACCTTAATGAATCACAGTATAATGTGTATGGGACCGACTATCTACAACACTGTACCGATTTCAATAAGGGATCTAAAATATAGATATTATAAATACAATTCAAAACAAAAGTAAATTTTTTTTTTGTCGAGAAATGTTATTACAAAGTTAGTGATTTTATAAATGATAAATTTTAGTAATGACTGCAGTAGGTCAATTTGTTTATCATACAATTATAGTAATGTCTATCTGTTAACTATTTAAATTAATAAAATCATATCTGAACTTTTGAAATTATATCGACAGTTAATTTAATCAATACTTTTTTATATAAAGAAAATTTACGCTATTTTTATACCATCTCTCTAGATTTGTACGCCTACAAACTAGGCAAAACATGATTCAAAGTGACTAATATTTTAACCCAGCTATTGTGCATGCGTTTTTAAATGTGTGTATGATTTACTGCTTATTACAGAATATCGATTGAGTATTTTCCTTTGTTTAGAATAAACACTGAGTTCTCCTTTAGTAAATTTAACTTTTTACAACTATTGAGATTCAGAGTAGCACCATCTGCACCATTTAAACACATATTGCAATTTTGTCTGCATAAAACATCTAGTTTTTCTTTTATTATGTTTAAATAAATTATTGATTTACTCGTGTTTTGTGCAAATAAATAATCTTTATCTTTATCTCATTGAAAATCCCTTTAAATAATACAATAATAAGGGTAAAAATATATGTATGGAATAAAATATGACTTTAAATTATTTTTAATTCGCAAAATATTAATTTGATAATAGCTTTAATTCTATTGCACCTACTACTTTTTGAATTTCAGCTAAAACCTATACTTAATTCTTAATTTGTTACCATGATGATCACATGTTCTGTTGAAAGAGACCCAAAAAATTCATTTTTTCAGTAGTTTCATAAAGATGAAAATGACAGAAACAATATCAATCTGGAAAAAAATATACTCGTCGATTACCTATTTCTTTGTTCGTCGGTTAAAAATACTAGACAAGATCCACCTAGTTAGAAATTAAACCTATGCTGTAGGAAGTAAAATATTATTTAGAGTAACATCTGTTTCTTTGTTGGCCAGTTTAATTTCGCATTTTATGGTCTTACGTCAAACAGAAATATGTAAACAGTGGTAACAACCATATCTACAAGCTGACCTTGCCATCGGTCAGGTCATTTTATCGTAAACATGATTAAATAAACACTACACTATAATTATATACTATAGATATCCAATACAGGGTTAAGCGGAAAGGGTTGTACTGAGCCGAAAGAGGTAGGTACGTTATACTTATCATTATGAACAACTTTTACTATGGGACCAAAACTTAAATCAGCTGTTCCATACATTTTGACATGTGTCAATGACCGTTTCCTATGGAATAGCTGATTTTTTCGAGGTTTCAGTGTTGCTTCCATTGTAAAAGTTGATCATAATTATGTGTACTATGGACCCCTTTCGGCTTAGTACACCCTTTCCGCGTAACCCTGTATACTGTCAATATGTCAATCATCATGGTGAAGTGTCAACTAGAAGAAATGCAGTTTATGAATAGCCAAATTTAAACCTTGACTTTTGTTTCTTTGACTTTTACCTTGTCTTGTATAATTAGGGCGCGAATATACACCGGCTATAGGCTAGTTGACTAGCGTTTAATTTATTACAAATAACAGGCTTGGCGAAGGATTTATTTAACTACCTACATTACCCATACAAAAATAAATAAAAAATAGTGTCATAACTTTCTGATATATAAGCGTTTAGGGTTTTTGATGGGGATTGAGAAAGGGTGTTGTGTCCCTTTCCCGCAAAGCGTGTGTTAGTATTATAGCATTTACATCATAACGCTCTCTGTCTAGCATGAAATTAAAATATTTGTAACCTATTTAGTATAAACAAAGTAAAATTTAGTTTTCGTTGGGCTCTATTTTTGATCAGATTTTTTTATGAGGTAATAAAAAATAATTAGGCATATACCTATTGCCGGACCTTGACCTGTGCCTTGACTACGAGAAAGTGCTTTAGGTGCTGTTGGCGGACCGAAGGTGGTTCGAGGGGATTTCAACTATGCGAGCCCTTGCGACTGGTTGCATCTTTTTTTGCCGGCCACGCGTTGTTTGAATCTCTGTACTTTATTAGTCCACTCCAGTGTTGGATATAGGCTTCTCTTAAGGCACGTCCTCGGCCTAATCCTGGGTTTTTGCTTCTAGTTCACTGTCAAATGCTTTAAACATTTTATATCGTTATTATCGTGTCGTAGTAAAAAACATAACGTTTAATTAGACTGCATAACGTTTTGCGTTTTACAAAACAATTGACAGTCGAAGTTAGTTCACCTGCAATTTCTTACAATGGAAAATGAATTCAATTGTTATCGATTACCCAATGAAAAAAATGAAGTAAGCATTCACGTAATTAATTTGTTTTTAAATGAGTATGTGTACGTTAAGGTGACTCTTTTCATATATTTTCGATACGACAAAACTTGAGAAGTGTACTTTTTTTTGTTATAAAGCTACTACGTAAATCTTTTGTGACTGCATCCTAGCGAAACTGGCCATCGACTAACATCACAGTGGTGCACATTACGCGTTTGTACACCAACGAGTTGGTGCCATTCGCTGAATTACTATGCTGTTGGCCTCAGACGGCCTCGACAGCTAGACCGGGCGGTTGACGAACGCCTAACTTGTTTTGGTTTTGGGGCGACTAGCTCAAGGGCACCTCGAAAGTATTCGCACTAGTTCATAAAGCAGGACTTTATACATATACTACGGTGTGAACTGTCAAAAAAGTTGAGTTCTTACGTAAAACCGATTAAACAAACAATGAAGTCTGACGAGCCTTCAGTAATATTTATGTTAGCGCAAAACTATTGAGCTGGCTCACAATGGCGTGCCAAACTTAGTGTCTGCTTTTCAAATTATCGGACAAAGTGACGCCCGAAACTAATTAAACTATACACAGAGGTTGAAAAAATATAGTCTCATTTGTATTGTAATTTCCTACGTATTGTTTCGTTCCCTTCTCGACTGTTGACGTCGGTTGATGCTTCCACGTTGACTTGTAAAAGGATAGTATGGAACAGCTGTTCCGATCATTTAAAAGCTATCCTAGAATCAAGAACAAATTATAAATTCCGACGTAATATTTTTAATAATATAACGCCAATTACAAATATTGCAGATGTTAATGAGTCAGATTGTGAAAATGATTAGCTCATACAAATTAAATTATGAATTACGCGTTAACACTGTTAAAATTAACAAAAATGACTTTTACGCAACGCTCCATTTCGTGTACAAATAAAAAAATACAGTACTATGTTTCTAATTAATACTGGCAGCTGATAAATTTGCATAAAATAATTACAGCAAATATTCTCCTAGACATAAACATATTTTTTTTAAATAAGAGAACAGAAGGAGGATTTTCCAGTCATTATTAGCATTAATTTAAATCATGTTATTTTAATACATGCTAATACGAAAATTTGCTAGAATTGCAGAAACGATAACATGAATACCTCCTACCTAGTCAGACAAATATCAACGCGGACTAGCATAAAGACTCGTAAAAGTTCCAACTACTAAAATCCTTTACGGAAACTGATTAATCTGAAAATTTATGAATCGAATCGTACCTAATCGTAACATAATCAAAACCAATACACTATTGTTTTTAGTCAGTAATATTTAAGAGCTCTCTCACATTACTTGACAAAAAAAGCAACGAAAACTGGACTGTTGGAGTTGTCATCATCATCATCATCATGATTTCAGCCGTAGGACGTCCACTGCTTGACATAGGCCTCCCCCATCGATCTCCAAAAGGGCTGGTTGGAAGCGGCCTGCATCCAGCGTTTCCCTGCGGTCTCTTTTAGGTCGTCTGTCTATCTTGTGAGCGGTGGGAGTCCTGGGACGTCCTACGTTGCCCTTAACGCTCCTTGGTCTCCATTCGATAACTTTTCCTTTTTCTTTAGGACATGTTGGTAACTATCGTTCGTCTACGAATTCCCTCATTCCTGATTTATCTGATTCTGATTTTCGTAGAGAAACCCCGAGCATAGCCCTCTCCATAGCTCATTGTGCGACTTTGAGCTTGTTTATGATGGCCATAGTGAGAGGCCAAGTAGTTTAGTCGTCAAACTAAGAGGGAAAGCTTGAGAATGGATTTTGTTAAATTACTGACATAATATAAACAATTTGAATGTTCAGATTTACTTGTTTAATATCGGTCTTAAAAATTACGGCTATATTTTTTTGTGTTATGTCCTGAAAATACGGATGCCTAAAATTTAACGTTTTTAATGTTGGACATGTTAACTTCATAGATTTTTTTTATTAAACATTTTTACTTTTGGTCATTTTTATTATTAGACATTTTTACTTTTGGACATTGGCTTTGGACATTTTTATTTTTTGAGATAATCGTGCAAATCTTAATTTCTTCCAAATACCTTCGTGAAAATGGAAAAATACGGGTGAATCAGCAGTCTTGTACAGATAGCAACAATGAAAAATTAAACAGTAATTGCCTTGAGCGTCTCGCCTAGCGTAATTAATTGTACGTACATTACAAAACGTTTCGCGATTACGGACAAATTAAAACAACTATTAATTGTTTGTCACCGAAAATTTTCAATAATAATTTGTCTTGGATTATCCTTTCCCAAACAATGATAAGTTATCAAATGGTCGGTTACTGTTTCCAATATTAAAGGAATTAAACGGTTAGGTCATAATTTTGATATCATTTAGATATTGATATCAAATTAGTAGCATTGATATAAGTACATCAAAATAAAGTTGGCACGAGTGAATCGGTTTCATCTTAGGCGTGCTCCATCCTATAACGCATATCAAGCGAGTTGACGGTTATATATGGAATGACTATATTAAAAAAAAAAAACTTTTTACAGGTAGCGTAAGAATATTTTTTTTATTTGGGAAATGCGACATATAAGTGTCATAATGAAAAAAATCTCATACCAAGTGCTACTATTACATGGGTTTCTTGCCGGATAAAAAAGCAGCTTCATTTTATTATTTTCCTAAACTTAGTAATTTGTGTAATAATGGTGGATACTTAGAACTACACAAAGAAACCAAATACATTCGCTAAATTTAAGCCATTCAAATGGAGTACATATATGGCTCCAAAAAAAAAAAAATTTTACTATGACAATTTGCGCGGTGAAATCGTACCACAACAAATCAGAAAAGCAGCATAAGAGTTATGGTGTGACATTCCACAGGTAATCCATTAATTTTCTTGCTTAAATCGTTTAAAATACCAATCGAAACGTAAGCTACAAAGCGAATTTGTAGCTTACGTTTTGAGAAGGCGTTGTTTGGAAACCTACCTTCTCTGAGTAGTTATTCTAAGGGTGGATATTATTTATTTAGTTTTCGTGAATCTGATTGACTTTGGGACAGTGATATAAGGAGGTGGAACGTGTGTTTTTCGTGATGTTTCCAAAACTCTATAGAAGTAGACTTTTAGTAAAGACTGCACCACTTTACTAGGGCATGCTTTGTCTTTGCTTAATTCTGACTGTGAATGTGATTTGACGATATCTGATTAAAAATTAGAATATTTCAATACTTGACACTGGCAAATGCACAAGACGTGCAACGCCAAAATCCTCTTATAAGGATAGAATAAAAAAGGTACTACTCCTCAGAAGGACTAAAGTATTATGTGTACTCGTGTGTACTACATGCGCTACTGACAGTTACCAATCCCAATGTGAATAACGACATTTAGGCATTTATTTCAGAATTTATTAGCGACAGTGTCACATCATTCATACTTAGATGGTGCAGCATCCGCGGTCATCTGAGCGTTCATGTATCAAGTGAATTGTGGTCAAATGCCTAGCCATTACACTCATATAATGGCACACCCAGTATTTTGTAATGCATAACCTGGTTGGACCACTGTTTCTACCTACTCTTGCACTGGCAGGGATAGGATTTAAGTAATAAAACTGTACTTACATGATTCATTTCACCTCTATATTTCACTTTATATTATATTATTACAGTTACAATTATTATAGTGGACAATTAACTTCTTCAACAACTAAATTAACGTGAAGCCACGAAGTACGAAACAGAACAGAGGGCTAGTGGTCTGACTCTTCATCGTTTTATACCATTCCTTATCGCCATCATGCCCAGACGGCGCGAACGCCGATGCCTGCGATTGGCTATTCAAACAAGCAATCACATGCACCGGCGGCGCCACTGTCTGCGTCTATGACTGGCAGTCTCAAAATTACCCGCGAGTCAGATCACGTAGCCGGTTGTTGTTCCAATATCAATTGAGAGATAATACTAAATATAATTAAACTAAAGAATTCTAAAGCTTAAATATAAGTATTGTTAACAGTCGGCCATCCAATATCATAGTATGTCCTCATACTATATTGTATCTATAAATTAATCATAATTTTATTATCATAATATATACCGTTAATAATCAATATTTAACTTAACCATACATACCTACTCTGCTTAATTTATACATGACATGTGTAAAGAGATAATTATTGCAACCTATTTTAACTAATTATTTATTCACTAAGTTATAATATATCTTATGTCTAAATTTATACATTTGAGGAAATTATCAAAAATTATTTATTAAGAGCTTATATCATCTAATTTTAAGTTCTTTACCACGAGGGGAAAAATATTTTACATGGAATACAAAAATATAGAGCCAGAAGAACCAGCGGTGCCATTTACTAGAATAGATTAATTATAATCTTCCATTAACAAATTAAGTTATTTTACTTAGATAAGATATTTTTATTTTATTAAGAGTCAGTTACATGAACATTTACACAGCTATAAAAACATAAGTAAAAGATTACATAAAGTTATAAAGAATGGAAGTTTTTATATTAACTAACATTAAAAAATTATAGCCAATTCTTAAGGTGTTATAACACTTTATAACACCTTATTGATATTCATATATAAGATCAGGTTCGAGTATGCAGTGGCGACACTAGGCTCTAGGCCCGTGTCGTGGGAACCTCATTGAATTAACGTTATTGCGTTAAGTTTAATATGTTTAGTTCAAATAAATGGGTGTAAATTTAAAATAAATAAAAGCAATGGATGTACATAGTAAATCAATAGTTCATATGCTATTATGAGATGGGTGAGGGTGTGATGAAACTTGGGTGTGAACTTGGTGAAATACATGATTGATTGGAAATTAGGTACTAATTAAAGTTTAAGTTATACAATAAATCACACATTCTCGACGGATAGAATCCGCGTGCTATTCATAAAGCTAAAGTATGATCAGATACGACAGACAAAGTCCGCGTGACTGATTTGTACGACAAATCTGTGAACGACGGGTAAATTCCGCGTTCCACAAAATATTATTAAGGTTATGTATACTCAGATACGACGGGTAGATTCCGCGTGGCTGATATACAAGACAATTTAATGAACGACGGGTAAATTCCGCGTTTCACAAAATATTATTAAGGTTATGTATACTCAGATACGACGGGTAGATTCCGCGTGGCTGATATACAAGACAATTTAATGAACGACGGGTAAATTCCGCGTTTCACAAAATATTATTAAGGTTATGTATACTCAGATACGACGGGTAGATTCCGCGTGGCTGATATACAAGACAATTTAATGAACGACGGGTAAATTCCGCGTTCCACAAAATATTATTAAGGTTATGTATACTCAGATACGACGGGTAGATTCCGCGTGGCTGATATACAAGACAATTTAATGAACGACGGGTAAATTCCGCGTTTCACAAAATATTATTAAGGTTATGTATACTCAGATACGACGGGTAGATTCCGCGTGGCTGATATACAAGACAATTTAATGAACGACGGGTAAATTCCGCGTTTCACAAAATATTATTAAGGTTATGTATACTCAGATACGACGGGTAGATTCCGCGTGGCTGATATACAAGACAATTTAATGAACGACGGGTAAATTCCGCGTTCCACAAAATATTATTAAGGTTATGTATACTCAGATACGACGGGTAGATTCCGCGTGGCTGATATACAAGACAATTTAATGAACGACGGGTAAATTCCGCGTTCCACAATATATTATTAAGGTTATGTATACTCAGATACGACGGGTAGATTCCGCGTGGCTGAAATACAAGGTAAATTAATGAATTAACGACGGGCATTGTTCGCGTTCAATAAAATATTAATAAAGGTTGTGTACATACGACGGATAGCTTCCGCGCAACTGATATACATGGTAAATAAATAAACGACGAGCTTTATATGCGTTCCATAAATTAAAATGGTCTATCTATACTATAATATTATAAAGAGAAAAGATTTGATTATTTGTTTGTTTGTTTGCATTGAATAGGCTCCGAAAATACTGAACCGATTTGAAAAATTCTTTCACTGTTAGGAAGCTACACTATCCCCAGATAATATATGCTATATTATATTTTCAAAATAAATGCTGTCAACGGACTAGTGTTCGCCACAAGGTGTCCTTCCATCATCATCATTATCATCATAATCATCATCATCAACATCGTCGTCATCATCAGATTCGGTATCTTGGAAGAAAAGATCCCACGAAATTTCCCGAACGCTGTCAATCCGAGTTGAATTCTACGGGCGACCTCTTTGCCTAAGTTGGACTTACCTAACTGAACAATCTGTCCAAGATAGGTGTAATGGTCAACAACTTCGAGAGTATTGTTCCCAATGACTACCGGCACGGGTAAAACATTGGACATGATTTTTGACTTGTCCATGTTCATTTAGAGAACCACCTGTTGGGGAAGGCTACTGAGGTCGCTGAGCATCGTATCGATCGTATTGAGATCCTCCAGCGACTATGCCATGATGACTATATCATCGGCAAAACGAAGGTGAGTGATGTATTCGCCATAGATGTTGATGCCGAATCCGTTCCAGTCTAAGAGCTTGAAAACATCCTCCAATGCGTTTGTGAACAGTTTCGGAGAGATAACATCTCCCTGTCTCACACCTTTCTGCATTTAGTTTGGTTCTGTGCTCTCGTTTCGTAATCGGATCAAAATGGTGGCTTTTCTATACAAACACTTCAGCACTTCGATATAGGAACCCATAACCGATATGGCAACCCTGGAGGTACTGCAAAACTGCCCAGGTCTCGATTGAATCAAAGGCTTTCTCATAGTTCACAAACGCTAGACATAAAGGCCGATTATACTCCTCAGGCCTCTTCTGTATAATCTGGTGGAGGGTGTGTATGTAGTTGTTCTGTGAAAGTCTGGCCTATTAATAATAGGACAGGTACGTATAACTGCATCAGGAACTATAAAGAGGTCCAACTTTGCACCTACATCATCGATAACAACTTTTACTATCTGCCTTCCCATGCAATGTACGACAGAATTGCCAAAATCATTCGTAAAAAATCAAGATCATCAGCTGTACAATCCAAGCCAATTAATTATTTTGGACTTCAAACGAATGTATCATCGAACATTCACTCCCAAACTCATATTACGATTGAATTGCACAACCATTCACAAAGGTAGTCTTGGAATACATTTGATTGGGCTCAGACGCATCGATGGGTTTTGGCGTAATCGGTGGCAAACATTCAGAGGAAGGCATGAACTTGCTATCACTACTTATGTGCGTTACTTTTTGTCAGATGTTTCGTTTCTAGGCATGAAAAAACAATTTTCAGTGTCGTGGCCAACTCTACTGCACTTAATACAATATACATCTTTTTACAGGCTGCGTGCATTGCGAGACAGTATGATCCTCCTTCTCACAATTAAAACAGTAGGCAGGACTATGCAAAAAGTTAGATTGACGCACAGGTTGCCCTATTAACCGGTCAGCGTTTATTTTGATGCTACGAGCATTACGGCAAGTAAGGCAATAGTTTATTGGGGTCGTTGAATTGCGTTGCTTCAGCACCAAGTTGAACAGACCGATTGTCAATACCATGCAGCAAACAGTCTACGGCCTGTCTATCCGCTATACCACACCTATTACTAAGAACCAGTTTCTGGTAGAAGTATTCTTCTAGCGAGTCAGTGAACTGGGCTCTCTTAGCTATCATGTCTCTAACCATTTAACTTTTTTTTACTTTTTACTTTTACTTTACTTTTTTTTTTTTTAAAAGACTAACAGAGGTGTTGTTAGCCTGATAAAGTCATGTATATAATATTGGTGTATACAATTTCTTGGACTGTGATGAATAAAGAACTTTTAAAATCAAAAATCAATCTAAACATTTGGTTATAATTATCTTTGGATGGGAAAGCAGTTGAAAGTTTATCCTGCCACTCGACTCATGAAAGCAGGACAAATGGAAGACCTTCGTACCGCCTTTAAGATGTGCCATTTAGCTTTGGCAATGCAAAAATGGGCAATTTGCTTGTCCTTCCAACTATATAAATGGTCGCACACTCAACCTTATATTAGACTTGCGTTTGACCACCATCACGCCTGATGTTAAGCAATGATGCGGTCTACGTTGGAGTACGCTTGCCTAGAAGGAACCGATTCACTCGTGATTTGAAGACGCCCAGATTGTAACCATCGGGGAACACCCATTCAGCCAGCGAATTCCACAGACTAGCAGTTCGCATAATAAATGTGGAATCAAAGCGCTTCGTACGGGTTTTCGGAATATCAACCATAAGGCGGTGACGACTTTTCGTGCCCGCTCTGGCAGTCCGATAGAAAAATGGGCAGGAGGGAATTAGATCGTGCAGATCCGATGCACACTCTCCGAAATGTGTCCGATAAAAAAACCGATAGACTAGCAACCTTATGAAGCCAACATAGCCATCCAACGTTCCTGTTTTGATGGGTCAAACTCGGCAATCGTGTTGTGTGGTGTATGTCGTGTTGTGCGTGTTGTGTTGTGTATGGTAATTTTCCGAAACTATTGTTTGAAATGAATTTAAGAATAGCTGCAAATTCAGTCAGGCATGAATTACTATTATACGTAGCGGACTCACCACTGGCGATTCATGTTGGTGTCCCACGTGACTCTCAGCTTGATTGCCGGAACAGGGCTCGACGTGAGGCGCAGCTCTGCTGCGCGAGCGGTGCACAGCCCGGTCGCAGGAACAGGGCTCGACGTGAGGCACAGCTCTGCTGCGCGAGCGGTGCACAGCCCGGTCACAGGAACAGGGCTCGACGTGAGGCGCAGCTCTGCTGCGCGAGCGGTGTACAGCCCGGTCGCAGGAACAGGGCTCGACGTGAGGCGCAGCTCTGCTGCGCGAGCGGTGCACAGCCCGGTCGCAGGAACAGGGCTCGACGTGAGGCACAGCTCTGCTGCGCGAGCGGTGCACAGCCCGGTCACAGGAACAGGGCTCGACGTGAGGCGCAGCTCTGCTGCGCGAGCGGTGCACAGCCTGGTCGCAGGAACAGGGCTCGACGTGAGGCACAGCTCTGCTGCGCGAGCGGTGCACAGCCCGGTCACAGGAACAGGGCTCGACGTGAGGCACAGCTCTGCTGCGCGAGCGGTGCACAGCCCGGTCACAGGAACAGGGCTCGACGTGAGGCACAGCTCTGCTGCGCGAGCGGTGCACAGCCCGGTCACAGGAACAGGGCTCGACGTGAGGCGCAGCTCTGCTGCGCGAGCGGTGCACAGCCCGGTCGCAGGAACAGGGCTCGACGTGAGGCACAGCTCTGCTGCGCGAGCGGTGCACATCCCGGTCGCAGGAACAGGGCTCGATGTGAGGCGCAGCTCTGCTGCGCGAGCGGTGTACAGCCCGGTCACAGGAACAGGGCTCGACGTGAGGCGCAGCTCTGCTGCGCGAGCGGTGCACAGCCCGGTCGCAGGAACAGGGCACGACGTGAGGCGCAGCTCTGCTGCGCGAGCGGTGCACAGCCCGGTCGCAGGAACAGGGCTCGACGTGAGGCACAGCTCTGCTGCGCGTTCGGTGCACAGCTTGCTTTCCATTGAGGTGTTCAGCTTGCAGCGCCCAATCACGTGTTCGCTCTAATGTCCGGTAATAGAGGTCGGCCGCTCGTACGCCCTCTAGAGTTTCGAGTTTTCCTGAAATTGAGATTATTCGCGCAAAGTCACTGAGCAAAAACTGAGGCCTAAATTAAGATCAGATTGGCTAGAATTGTAAGTAGCTGCAGTAGCACTGGTAATAGCACTGGTAGTAGTACTGGTAGTAGTACTGGTAGTAGTAGTGGTAGTAGTAGTGGTAGTAGTACTGGTAGTAGCACTGGTAGGAACTAGGAGTACTGGTAGTAGCACTGGTAGTAATACTGGTAATAGCACTAGTAGTAGCAATGGTAGTAGCAATGGTAGTAGTACTGGTAGTAGTACTGGTAGTAGTACTGGTAGTAGTACTGGTAGTAGTACTGGTAGTAGTACTGGTAGTAGTACTGGTAGTAGTACTGGTAGTAGTACTGGTAGTAGTACTGGTAGTAGTACTGGTAGTAGTACTGGTAGTAGAACTGGCAGTAGAATTGATAGTAGTCCTGGTAGTAGTACTGGTAGTAGCGCAGATAATTTGACAAACGCTAACTAGGATGACAAAACTATTTATTAACACAGCCAATAATAAATTTTCACTCTTGAATCCCAGTCAGCAAGCATGTATTCATAAAGAAATGAAATGATTGAAAAAAAAATTACTTGAACAAGCTTTTACGAATCCTTCTCAGCAAAAACTTTAATTTTATACCCATATCAAGATGGTAGATAACATTTTGTTCGCCATCTTGGGGCGTTCGCCATATTGAATTTATCACCTAGGACAAAAGGTGCCTGGGAAGACCAACCTAATGAACCCAAACTCAACGGGGTTCGATCGTTTAGGAGTTTCTATGGCCACCTTCTATTTCCATCATTAGACCAGCTCGATGGTAGGTTAGGTTCCATAGCATTGCATTCTCACCAAACTTACACAAATAAGTAATTGGTATGCCAAAATGTTAGCTCAATCGGTTGAGGATAACTGGTCTAAAAATCAGTTGCAAGATTTCTCCTAACTATACGAACGTACATACATACTATCAATAGGACAAATTGAATAAAGCTTGTAAAAAAACTGCAGTATTGGTAGTCTCCAAATTGGCTATCAGAAAGCAACTTTCATCAAATTTATCCATTATAGCATAACCCCACCCAGCATTCTCTCAATTCTGAGTATGGACCAATGAATACTTACAAAAAAAATATATATATAAAAATAAAATATCAAACTTTGGTATCAATTTTATCATTTGCATGCAACTCCAATAGTGTCGCTAATAGCGAATGAACCCAATCGGAGGGTAGCCGATTGAATTCATCCAAAAACTGACTATAATATTAATCCGGAATTAAGCCAGTATCACTAGATAGTCTCGATCTAGGTCGACCAGTAAGTACTAACAAGAATCCCAGATCAATTTTCGTTTTTGAATGCAAATGAATAGGTTAACACACTTCTAATTAAACAAATTGGCTACACAGCATCATGTATATTATTAGTTTTAATTATTATTATTTTTATTACAGGGCGTTTTTAGTTCATCCCGTTTCTGAAATAATGGCACACCCAGTATTTTGTAATGCATAACCTGGTTGGACCACTGTTTCTACCTACTCTTGCACTGGCAGGGATAGGATTTAAGTAATAAAACTGTACTTACATGATTCATTTCACCTCTATATTTCACTTTATATTATATTATTACAGTTACAATTATTATAGTGGACAATTAACTTCTTCAACAACTAAATTAACGTGAAGCCACGAAGTACGAAACAGAACAGAGGGCTAGTGGTCTGACTCTTCATCGTTTTATACCATTCCTTATCGCCATCATGCCCAGACGGCGCGAACGCCGATGCCTGCGATTGGCTATTCAAACAAGCAATCACATGCACCGGCGGCGCCACTGTCTGCGTCTATGACTGGCAGTCTCAAAATTACCCGCGAGTCAGATCACGTAGCCGGTTGTTGTTCCAATATCAATTGAGAGATAATACTAAATATAATTAAACTAAAGAATTCTAAAGCTTAAATATAAGTATTGTTAACACATATATTTCGTATTTTTGTCTGTCTCTCTCCCTCCTATTCTTCTCAGACTTTCTTTCTTTCTCCTTAATGGTCAGATTTGAGATTCAATTCTTCAGCATTTAGGTGTTATAGGTATGTCATTCAAGAAATGCTGTTTTGTAAATCGATGTCCGTTTTAGTACCTCCATACCTATGTTTAGACGTAGTTTTCATAACAACGCCACACAAAATGGATCACTAGTAAAGCACGTGATTGGGCTCAAAACCTACGGGCTTCCAGACTATAAAAATCCGTTACCAAGAAAATTCTGTAGTGGAAAAAAGAAGCACACAGTCTGTTCAGCTCTTTTCCGTTTTTACATTACCTTTAAAAATGCAATTAATCGAGTAATCGACGTATAAACCGAATCAACACAAATATGTTAATCGATTTAAACAAACTACACATAAGTAGGTGAAACCGAGCAAAGTCAATAGCGAACTCGTAAATCTATCAGCCCATAAAACTACTATAAACATACTATTATTGACTGAGAAACACCACGCCGTTTCTGGTTTCGTCAGTCATTGACATTAATTGTCTCTGTAATGGAAAAAAGTCAGTGCATGTCGAAGTGCCGGGGCGTTCGGCTGTGAGCTGTTCGCGCGTTTGTGGTGTACCAGCTGGGCTCGGCTTGGTGTGGCCGGTAGTTTCGGGGGCGCCTGTTCAGTGTCCGCGATGTATCCGCGCCCTGCACCAACGGGCGGCTAGTGTAATATGTGCGCCGACCACTCGCGCTCGTCGCCTCGCCCGCGTCTTTCACATACGAAAATGACATTCTGAGGTGCAACAAAACAGTACACCATGTGTTGTGCCAGGTACACCAACTACCTGTTTCGTAGTGTTGTGAAATACACATGTGGACTCGCCAGCCGAGAAAGTGAGTAGTGCTGTCGCGTTCCCGGTTCTAAATTTAACCGATAACCGTAATATGAGCGTCGCAAGTGGCTTATCATCGGGTGACATATAAACAATGCTGTCATGTTTCAATTGAGATACAAATTGAGCTTTCAAACTGCTTCTTCAAGTTTATAAGACCAACATTTCTTCAATGTCAGTCGGTAGGCGGCTTAAAAGCAACTTTCTAGAACGGTTCGGAGAACTTTGCTCCATTCGCTCGCGACTTTACATATAAGCATAGATAAGCTAAGAACAATCTATGCGTTCGTTTGTTTTGCAAATCAGACATGCGCGAGCGCAGCTGATTGTGAAAAATGCATCGCGAATTCGATGTGATTGCATGCATGTTCTGCGTTTGGCTTTCGTTGCGTAATGTAGGTACATAATAACTTAATTATTAAGTACGTTTCCATAAAACATCCGCTTAATTAATACTTGTTCTTTTACTTACAATTATATAAATTCAATATTAACGATCAGTATAATATTAAAGCAATAAAACTGTAAGTAACAAACTATACTGACCCAGAAAATGTAAATACAAAGTATAATGAAATGTAATTATATATATCGTGTGGTTTATTAGTAACTTATATTGTCAGAATTCTTGATTAATCTAATAAGAATAAAAAAATACTTATTGAGATTATAAACTTAGCATACATTTTTCTGCTGATAAGCGCAGCGTGTAGACTTAACAATAATTAGGTACTTTTAAATAAAATAACGGTTTCAAAAACTAATACAAACTAAAGAATTTGAATACAATCCAGATAACAAAAAGAAATAACCAAAAATAACATTATTAAGTTATTTTTGGTTATTTTTGGTTTTTTTATTACGCCAGTAATTAAAATAATGTAAAATAGGTACACGCGATAAAATCGTTTAATTTCAATATGTAATTATCGCCAAAACGTAAGGAATCATAAACTATTTCAGTTATTAAAAAAAATCGGTACTTTACGATTCTTCTATGTTATCTCTATCTCTTTTCTTCTCTTCTCTTCTTCTTCTCTACATAGTATAAATTAAAGTCGCTTTCCGCGTCTATCTGTCTGTATGTCTATATGGCCGCTAACTCCTCCTAAACCACGCAACGGATTTAGATGCGGTTTCCACCATCAGATACATTTTCACGGCAGGTTTATATTTATAACTTGCGATCCACCCCGGCTTCGCACGTAAATTACACCCGTGCGAAGCCGGGCGGGCGGGTCGCTAGTGTTAACTAATATAATCTGACTACCATAACTTACTAGCTGTGTTTCGTGGTTTTACCCGCTATCCCACAGGAACCGCAATTTATTCGGGATACAAAGTAGTGTTTGTATTAATTTAGTGTATAAGCTGACTCGTTGATGATGAAATGTTGTAAAGAGAGTAGATGTCTGCCTACAAACTGCTATACAGTTTGGCAGAGTTGTGTTATAATAACATGTATGTTAGTCAATAAGATAAATAAAAATAATAAAAAATACTCCAAATTTCATCTAAATCTGTTCAGTGATTTCAGCGTGAAGAAGTAACAAACATACTCACACACAAACTTTCGCATTAAAATATTTATGACATGTGATTGGGTCAGTATCGATAACGTTATAATGAGAAGCACTTTTGCTGCATACGGAACGCTGACAATTTGGTCGATATCACCCGCTCCCTCTCAAAATCCAGCAAACTGACCCACTTTATGGGCCCGGCGATATACAATATACTTACCGGGTAATATCATACTAATATTTTAAATGCGAAAGTGTGTTTTTTTTTACTGGGCAAGGGCCTTTATTAACTAAACAAAATACAAGCTAAAACTAAAACTACAAATACAGTTAGACTGCCCATAGACCGTTGAAGGTCTAAAGACAATCCAAATGCTCAAGCCCACTACCATTTGGCAGCGTACCCAGCATGCTGGCGGCATTACCAAGTTGAATGGCAATGCTTATGCGTTGAGCCAGAAACACGCCAGCATTTTGGTCACGCGGCGCATTAAGTGTGTTTGTTTGTTGGTTTATTTGTTCCTCTTTCACGCAGCAACAGAGCAACGGATCGACCTGATATTTTTCATGGTTAGTTCAAGGGCCAGACAATGACATAGGCATACTTTTCATCATCATTTTTCATCACTACGCGGGTGAAACCGCGGGGCGCAGCTAGTGCAATATATTTCCTGCAGTGCAAGTACCGTTCTTTATCGATCGTCAAATTCGCGATCATAGCGAGTACTGATAAATTTACATTTCATCGAATTTAACGACTTGCACTGCTGAGTTACTTTAAAAGCGCAAGGCTCAATCGCTGCGCTTACTAATCGAGCAATTTAATGTTCTATGATTTTAATGAGATCAGAAAATGTGATGGCCAAATAACGTAACATATTATATGTGTACACATGTAATTGAAATTAATGACATCATTATTTTGTGTTGTATATATTTATATACAACTCATATTAATTAATGTTTTAAACTATCACGGTTGTTCACTAAAGTTATATGATTATTTACGGGATATTTACCGTGGTAAGGTTGTGGAATGAGCACCCGATATTTCGAGTCTTCCCGTGAACATGGTGCATGTAACTGCGCCGAAATATCGGGAGCTCATTCCACAACCTTACCACGGTAAATATCCCGTAAATAATCATATTAATTAATTTGTATTGACGTATAAATTGAAATTAATGAATGTTCTCATTATCCTTATTTTCTTTCTATATGCACATTTCAATAATTATTATAAAACAGATTAAAAGCCAAGGTCGTCTACTTTATACTGGAATGCTCGTACATCTAAAAGTACACTCGTCTCATTAACATATACCTAGTTTTAGTTTGTTTAAAAGATTAATTATAGCATTCGAAATCAGTGGAAATTAACTTGCGTTAAGTGACGTCTTTTATTTTATTCTCAAACATTTTTAACAACATACTCATATATATTAAAATTAATGTTTGTTGGTATGTATGTTCGTCTTCTATCCAGTCGTGCAATGTCCTTCCGATTCAAACTTTGTGACGAGGCCGTCTGGTCGAGAGTTGGTGTTTCTATGGCCACATTGGCAACGTGGCCGCGGGTAATTGTTAGTCGTATAGTTTATTATATAATTACAAGCCTGGTTTGACTTACTGGCAACGTCAATACATTGTAAATTTACAATAGATCATTATTACATTTTTAACTGACTTCAAAAAGGAGGAAGGTTTCAATCACAAGGACAAACGTCCTTGATTGATTCAAGGACGTTTTACCTATAGGGTATATATAAGATCCTTGCAATCAATTCAAGTCTCAATTCAATCCGTTATTTTTAAAACGTCATTTTCACAATTTGTTTTTTCTTCCTCCTTAGAGGGTTTTGGCGTCATCTTCCCTTCCTCCTTGTTCATTTGCCAGTATCCAGTATAAATACATAGATATATATATATGAAGTGCAAGACAATGGCAACAAAAAATATATTTTTCTTGTATTACCTTGCACTCAAAAACTACAATTAAATATATATATTTACGGAGACTTGCACTTGCTTACTTCTTACAGATAATAAATAAATAAATATTCGGGACATTTTTTGTACCCACTGTCATCTGACACCAAACTAAGCAAAGCTATATATGGCTGCCAGAGACTGATTACGTACATATTTATATTTAAATACATACTTAAATATATATTAACACCCAGATATAGAACAAACACAAATGTTTGTTCGGGGTGGGTTCGATTCCCACCTAGAACAAACATTTGTGTTTGTTCTATATCTGGGTGTTAATATATATCAAGCGCAGAAAGCAGGTTCACTGCCAACAGGGCCAACGGGGGGCTATCATAAGCTAATAATGATTCCCTAAAAACTATTTTAGTAATATTTTCTAACATATAATTGAAAGAAAACTACCAGCTCTTAGTTTAGTTCAATGCGGAATAGTAAAGTGTCAACAGAGGTGTGATGTAATAGAAGTATTAGCATAAATACAAAAGATAGGAATGTAAAACACTACTTAAAATTGTGTTGGCATTTTCTGCAGAAACGTCTGGGTTTCTATTTCATGAATTTGGGAACATACGAGTATATTTAGATTAGAGAGTTAGAATCTCTAAATGGTACATAAAATAGTTTAACCTAAGCCTTCTTCTTACCTTTCTTAGTAGGCCTACCTGGCCTAGTATCCGCGCCATATACCTATCAAAAATATTGGCTTTTTTTGTTGTACGAAACCAATACCTATGAAAATTGTATCGTTTTGCATTGCAAAAATTTGCCGTGACAATCGTGGCATACCTACCTAGGTACTTTAATATCCGTCTGGACCTTCGAGCAAAATGTATCGACTAATTTTCTCAATGATCCACTTTCTTCTTGACTTTTTTTTACCAGGTTACTTGGTAATTGTAACCGTTCTATTTGTCAAATAAATGTCGGAATAAAATCTATAAATGTACGTAGGTAATGCATAGGTAATGTGGTGATATTTTGGGTTTTGAATGCTAACAATGAATAACCAAGGACTTTGTATACTCTTTTGTATACAAAGTCCATAAAAATTCCATTGGATCGTCTATAGCATTTATTATATCAAGCCATTTCAGTGTTCACAGTATTTTCTGCATGTTATTGACAAGTTGTACCTTTTTTTCTGGGCAAGCGCCTTTATTAACTAAACAAAATACAAGCTAAAACTAAAACTACAAATACAGTTAGACTGCCCATAGACTGTTGAAGGTCTAAAGACAATCCAAATGCTCAAGCCCACTACCAGTTGGCAGCGTACCCAGCATGCTGGCGGCATTACCACGTTGAATGGCAATGCTTATGCGTTGAGCCAGAAACACGCCAGCATTTTGGTCACGCGTCGCATTGTTGTACCTTATTTTACGTATTGGTAGCTTAATTTTTTACCGAGTTTAAAAAGGAGGAGGTTTTCAATTCGACTGTATGTACTTATGTATGTTTGTAACGCGATTACTCCGCCAAAAATGAATTGATTTAGATGTTTTTGTTTGGTAGGTTATACTTCAGAAATGGTCCCATATAAATTTTATTGAAATTGATTCAGTGCATTTTGATAAAATCAACAAAAAAAAATATATACAAAGATGACGTTTTGGTTTGTGGTTCCCACAGACTGGGTAAAGCTACTAAAGTCTTTGGTGGTTCCACTTCAGCAAAGTTTTGATTAGGACTTTCAATCTGTTTTGACTGGTTTTTTTCTACTTTTTAATTTAAGTTTATACGTGTACATACACAGTGTACATAGGTAGTATTGAAGTAGGTTTTTTTTCTTATAATTTTTTTTTCATTATTGTTATATTCATTCACACTTCTGCCCAATCTAAGCAAGTCATACCCATTCTGAGAAACACTAATCATGTGACTGTTTTAATTGACGTGTAATAGAATTAATCATAAACAACTTTCAAGCGATATAACCTTGTTTATTCTAGATGCTGCTTATAAATAATAATAATTAAGAATTTAAACGAAGTTTGTTAAATCCTAGATAATTTGTCTAGGTCAGGTTTCAATTAATATAAATGAAACTATCCTTTTAGACAATACGGATGGTTTAGTATGCAATTTCTTAGTAAATTAGAAGAATATAGTAAAAAAAATCGTTAGACAAATGTTTGCAGAAAAAAGAAAGTAAAACACAAAGAAGTAGATTAAGATCTAACTAACTTTCCTCTCCCAGTATTGTGTATAGCTTAACTAAATTTCTTTACGTTAACAAAATTAAAGTTATGTATAACAAAACTCACAGATCCAGTTGTCCGTGGAGTTGCTTATTAAATTGAAAGAAAAAAAACCTTTTTAAAGGTCAAGAACTATGAAAAAAAATCTTGAATCTTGAAGTAATTGATCCATAAAACTAAGCGATTTGATTGGTTGCCAATAAATTAGTTTTTTTCTCAACATCATGAATCATTTGGAACATTGATCTCCAAATGTTAATTTAATGAATAAATCTAGCGTGTCAATTTTTGTTTCCAATTGAACGGACGATCCGTAACCTTGACACGGGGCGGCCAAACATTATCCTCTTTGTCTCAATTGGACGGTAATTGTTGGGGACGACTTCTGTTCTATTCTGAGACATCTCGCACTTGAGTTTTCAAATTGCACCTTAACTCCCGGCAGCAACGCTATTATCGTATAAACTGACACGACATGTGATCAAACGAAATCAAGCGAAATTGCGATGAATGAATATCTGGTCCATTTGTGAACGAAGGCTCTTGTCCGAATTATAACGATTACCATTTTTTGTATTTTTTATGACCATGTATACAAAGTCCTTTAGTTGTAATATTAAACAAGTTTACATAGCGTCAAACAAGTCGTAGTAACAGTCAGAGTCAAGCAAACTAAGTCAAGTAAAAATCATGCCCCTGTAATGTGGTAGACTTTACAAGAGGCTTCTATGGAGCTTTAGGATCAACACGAAAATACCATGTTTCACTGCGTTACATCGCTTTTCGACACGCGAGCACGTCCACGAATACTTAATAAATAATAATCCACCATTATTACGCATTAACACTCAAAAAAAGTTTCTGAAAATAATACACCAAGACGACGTGTTTTTTATGTTACCGCAAAAGTATTGTATGCGCATAGAAGAGTATGTATAATTTTATATATATATATATGTTTTATTGGGGAATTTTCCGACCGGATATTGCAGTTGACTCATTAACTAGTATGGTAAACGCCTGCATAAACTCTATCTAGTATTTACTTTACTGTCTATTTATATACAATAGAGATATCTAGACGTAGAAAGTTGACACGGTTCTAGGCGAAAAGGGTGTAGATTCTAAGCCGAAAGAAACCAAATCCAAATAGCGCGACAAAATTTCAGCTATTCCGTACATTTTATCGCGTGTGATTGCCTGTTTTTTATGGAACAGCTGATATATTTTTCTCGAATTTACGGATAGGTCCATAGTAAAAGCTGTTTATAGTGACGGACATTATGGACCGGTTTAGTAGACCCTTTTCGCGTAACCATGTATATTTAGCACACAAACCACTGAAATATGATATGAAACAGTATAATAAAGCGATTACGTCATACCAATATCGAATAAAGAACTCTGAAAAAAATATACAAAAATGCAATCATAGTTCACGAGACATTTTGTTCTTTTTCAGCCAAACGAAAAGCCAAATAAAAATTAGTCAACCAAGCGTAGTCAGGATAAAGTAACAAACGAATATTCTATGTAGTGTAAATTAAACCGCTACGTGTTTGTAAACTTGTTTGTGCCATCTGAGTTCCTCAGTGCGTGTCTGTGATGTTGTGGCCTGCATGGAGTACTGCGAGGGGCCTGCTATATACTTATAATTAGCTATTAACCGCAGTTTGGATATTTAAAAGAGCAGTCATGCCGAGAGGTAAGTACCTAATACCACACGTGACGTCCATAACGTCAGTAGTAGACACGACCTTTCCGAGAGGAGCTTCAGAGCTTCTTCAGCGTATTCATCAACCATTTACCACCCAAGGGTCTTTAACCAGTGCGTGTTGCCAGTGATGACATTATGGCACTGAGAGGTGGTCCTTAACTGCTGGCCTTTTGGAAAAACTCATCGCACGGCGGGCCATAGAAAGAGCTATGCTCGGAGTTTCTTTGCGCAATAGAATTCGGAACAAGGATATTCGCTGAAGAACCAGAGTCACCGACATACTACCATTTTAAACGAAATTTTAAGATAAATAATTGACCTAGGTATATTAAAGTTTTGTTTATCACAAATATTCATTATATAGACAACTAGAATACCAAAATAAGTATTGTATGAAGCTTATTACTCAGATTAACAGAAATAGTTGGAACTATTTATCATACATACTGAATATTTTACGTCTTACAACATTCTGGTTAAAAATATTGCATAAGAAATGAGCTGCCTGAATATGAGCCAAGAAACACCTGTGGAACTATTTGCATCAACAAACTGTCAACAGAAATTTCTAGCACGCCTTAACAGAACTATGTTCTGCAGCTTTCCTATAATTATAACAACTGGGAACCTTGGAAATAAAGGACATAAGAATCATCAAGTGTCGTAAAACTGGTAAGAACTGACGGACCGCCTCACGTGTCAGTGACGACACCGCAAACTAAACCGTATCGTCAACGTCAATTCCAAGGCTGATAATAATCAACGAACGTAACAAATCCCATAAACTAGTAGTAAAAAGCTAATCAATCACACGCTGCGTGTAAATGCATCTGCACCTCGTACGCTCGCTATTCAAGTTTTCAACTAGATCTGCGGAGACGGGGTAGCATTTCCTAGACATACATTCAATCAAACTGCTGCACCTGTTTCCTAAAATAATTTCCACTTCAGACGGAAGCCGCCGTTTAATGAAAGTTCCACGATATCTCGACAGATAAATTAATCGCTTGAAACTACGAGCATACAACCGAAGACGTCGAAGCTAAGAATGCAATCGGAGCCAGATGTTTATTTGAATTACGAATTAATCCAACCACAATCATTCTATAGTTTAATTACTTTGCAGAATTAAATAACAAAGCATTGTAATAACACTTGCGTTGTAACAACAAACTCAAGAACACGCAGTGCAGTTGCAATCAATCGATTGGTGCGATACTAGACGGTTTGATATGGTTTCGATAATTCGTCTAAGTTCCCGAAGTTCCCTTCGCATTTATAATTATTATTTCTTCTGGGGTGTTCCCCGATAGTTTTAGATTGTCTTTAGATCTTAAACGGTCTATGGGCAGTCTTAACTGTTTTTGTAAAGTTAGCTTGTATTTTGTTTATTTAATTACCTGTTGCACTTACCTATTGCACTTACCTGTCGAGGAAAGTTACAATCTGAGTATCTTCAAGTCGAGGTTGAATCAGTTTCAAGTAAGCGTACTCCATCGTATACGGCGTCATCGCTTAACAACAGGCGAGGTGGCAGTCAAACGCAAGCCTATTATACAATAAAAAAAGTTCCTTTCCTGTAGTGCAAAAGATCCATCGGTGAATTCACGAGGTTTAGAGTTTCGAGATCAGAACCAAATTGCTCTAATGCCTAACCGTTTTGGTCATGATGCGAGTGGGCGACCGCGGCTGATTGGCGGTCTCCAGTTACATTGTTGACGCCACTTGAATCAATGAAGTGCCATTGGCTCATTGTTTAATCGTGTTTTATCAGCTGTAATGAACATACACGAGACGTTCCAACATGATACTCATTAAGACGTGAAGACACTTTATCAAATGAAACATCGACGTTTCAGCGAACTCGCTCAATAGAGTGTAAAGTTACACGAATAACAACAACAAAATTGTTTTATCAAGAGGCAGCTAAAAGTGCATTTTTCAACGTTTTTGAAAATAAAAATAAAACACAATGGGAATTTTAAAAAACCGATTGGAAAACCAATCTTTAGCAATTTTTGTTGATATTTTATAAAATAGTGAGAATTGTTTTTTTTTTCTATCTCCTCCTCCATCCTATTAAATATCGAAGAAAAGCAAGAGAAAAGATTTGGCCGATATAGAGAAGAGAGTGATTGTGAAAGAGAATAACTATGGCCGTTGAGACTTGAGCGCAACCTGTGTAATTGCACATTTTGATGCATCATTTTGAGGGAGTTGCTATTCTTGCTATTACATTTGAATGTAAAAGATATTTCTGTAGGAACAATGAAGTTGCAGAAAACTTTATTAGCTTCAGAGCTTACGAGATTTAGCCGTTTGAGTTCAGATGGAGTTTGGGTGATAGTGA
The DNA here is from genome assembly GCA_932305915.1 of Agriopis marginaria. Taxonomy (NCBI): domain Eukaryota; kingdom Metazoa; phylum Arthropoda; class Insecta; order Lepidoptera; family Geometridae; genus Agriopis; species Agriopis marginaria. The sequence goes on from OW029932.1 coordinate 6,525,472, forward strand.
ACTTGCCAACCAACGTTGGTCATCTTGCTTGAGTCATACACCCATGAACTTCAAAATAAGACAAATTACGCCCACTTTATCAAATCCTCCATGTCATTTAGCAAGAATCTAATTGCCCATGTCTAACGAATGTTGTACTGTTTAGGTTTAGCAAACGGTCAGCTCATACTTCAGATCCAATCTCCTTGTTTGAGAAATGCGATATTAATGTAGTTTACAAACTCGGGAACGTTTTATATCAAACAGTATTGAGGTGGTGTATAGCTTTGTACTAACTGAATAATAATATTGGCTCGACACTGAGGCCCGACAGCCGTTCGACGAGCATTGTGAACCTTGTTCACTGGTTTCACTATTGGTTTTGGAACAATTGCGCTGCTTCCTAAAACGGTGACCCTGAGGTATTGTGGGAGCATAGAATAGACTGCATGGAGATTTTAGTTATTTCGTTCGCCTGTCGAGCCAGACGGGTTAACTTTTGGCTCGATTGTAAACTGCATGAAATATCCTGGTTCGTATAATATTGGGTACATGTTGATGTTTAATCAACATTTATTTGGTGATCTAACAAATGGAATGAATATCTGTTGTATATAAATTGGTTAACAATGTATCGTTCGTGCTATTGTTGATTTTATCAGTCGCTGATGCTTTTGAATGTGTCTGCTGTCAACGAACTCTTATGAACTTTGTTAAAGGGCTTTACGGGTCTATAGCCACCGCTCCCTCATTTGATAGACTTTTTAATACACACGTTTGACCACAACTCAAGTGATGTTGAGTAAGTAAGGAACAAAATACCCAATCTGGATTTAGACTGGTGGTTATCTGAAGATGGAACGCGTCGTTAGGCACCACAGAAAAGAGAAGTAAATAGAACGGAAATGAGAAGGAAAATCTGCAATCAGGCATATGAGTGAACCTTGATTGAACATTCTTATTTAGATCAACGCGTCAAACTCCGCATCTCAGTTGCTAACTGATTTTGAATGACTGACGTTTCGTTTATATGAGAGCAACTGGCTACAACAAATTTATTACAAAAACGCTTTAACAGCCGTTCTAATTTAAACAAAAAAAACTGTGTTAGTGCACTTGGTGACATATTTTAAACTTGACAGTGGTTGAAAAGATTAGCACTAGAAAGTGCCCTGTCACCATACTTTCAATGATGGTTCCCTTCACCAAAAGTTCAAGTTTATTGCATTGAAAATTCATCCTAAATACATAATGAAGCAGTTCACTAATCTAAGCTATAGATATATTGATAGTTTTCCTGATGGTTATTCTATGTTTACAGGCGACGCCGATATGTCGCTGAAGCAGGGCAGCGGCACCGGCAAGGTCCACTTCGGTGGCTTGGACGATGTCTCCCTGTACGGCACGCCAGTGGAACCAGCTCCCCCGGCGACGGACGCCAAACAAGGCTTCCTCCGCAACCAGCTGCAGGCCCTCTTCCAACCCACCGACAACAAGCTCGCCATGAAACTCTTCGGCTCCAAGAAGGCGCTCATGAAGGAGAGAATCCGGCAGAAGGCGGCCGGCCATTGGGTCATACATCCATGCAGTAGTTTCAGGTGAGTCTTTATGTAATAGATAATTGTTGTTTGCTAGGGTTATCTGAAGCTATTAATGCCAACAACAATGTTAATCCCTCAATGACAGAACCATAAAGTTACTACAGAAGTGTAATATGGCAGTATCCTATTCTCTAAGCAATTGTCTTTGATCAATGTTGAACTTATAGTAATGGAATCAGAGCAATTAACATTCTTAAAACAAAATAGGGTTTTTTTTTTTTTTTTCAAATTGTAACTACTTACGCAGGAAAGTGAAAAACGGGTGATCCCATTCGGTAGTTCCTTGGTGGGACTACTGGGATTTCTTTCTCCCAGAAGTTCCATAGAACCTTTTAAACAATAAATCTAGTCTCATTAGTTCAGGCGTAGTTTTCAATGAGTATTCAATCATTACTTACCAGTATTTGTAAAATGACTAAGCTGCTTGCCACTATTCGCTAGCTGTTTGAAGACCACGTTCTTTACTATTGACGTTAAGCACATATTGAATAAGGTTATTTTACGCGGTTAAACTAGTATTTCTTTTTACAGCATATTTATAATTCACTTCATTGTATTGTGGTTTCTTGAATGAACTTTTTACCTACGACAGAGCGGACAGGAAGTAAAAGGTTAATAGCACGTTAATAGTTAGGACTTTTCACCAAAACTGCTGGAAAAAATAAAACTACTTGCGGGTTGAGGTTGAATGCAGTTTTTTTTTAATTTTAAAGCAGGCTTTATAGGTTGGTCTTTCGTGACGACGTCATAACAATTTGAGGTAGGTTTGATAAACTGCAATTGTCGTAATGAAAAAATGCCATAATGAAATAAAGCCCCAGGTTTTATTGCGGTAATTCTTAAATACATAGGTTTTATCAAAATGAAAATGAACCAGCGGTTTAAATGAACATAATAAAATAGAATAATTAATTTTCCTTATAACTAGGTATACTTATGTTACACGTCATAGTTACATACATCAATTATATTATAATGCATTAAATTACACAAGAACAAAAAATATACTAAAATTACAATATTATTGTGCGAAGTTAATGATCAAAACAAACAATGGTACTTAATAAATGTTGTGTGCTATTTTCGCAATTGGTTCTGATTTGTAATTTATCTGTTGCATCAATGATTGGTAGGACTTTAAATTAGTCACTGACCTATAGACAAAACATTTTCCTCGTAACGATAGATATTTTACGGTAAAATGCTAATACCAACATGATTATTGGTAAATGTTAGTGCTAAATCCTGCATTGTGGTTTCTGCGGTGTATTCACAATTTCGCATGTTGGTGAGTCATGTTTGGAATAACGGATTTTCGGAATCCGAGTATGAGGTCATTGAAGATAATAACAACTGATATGTTTCAAGTAAAAAAATGTAATTAATTAAAATATGGTACTGAAACGTGGTCCTTAACTGATGGCCTTTTGGAAAAACTCAGAGTCACACAGCGGGCAATGGAGAGAGCTATGTTTGGAGTTTCTTTGCGCGATAGAATCCGGAACGTGGATATGCGCCAAAGAACTAGAGTCACCGACATAGTTGTTAAAATTTGCAAGTTGAAGTGGCAATAGGCAAGCCACATCGCTCGAAGAACCGATAACCGATGGTGAAGAAAGGTTCTGGAATTGTAATTCAATAAAAAGTACTTATAATATTTCATTAATAAAGCTTCTTTAATTCTGACTATTCACGATTAGTGTATATTTCCAGTGTCAAATAAAATAATTATTTGTTAGTTTCTCCACATTCTAAATGAAAAACCACTTATTTCACACTTAAAATATAAGCGCTCGCTTCGCTCGTGCACCTCGACATCTGGTATGAATAATTCTAATAAAGTAAAGGTGTGGTAAAGGCAATTTTTTATATTGTATGCATCGAGATACAATACTTATAGAGTCACATATGTACAATAAAACCGAACCAAAACTCTGCGCACGCTACGCATTGCGCCGATTATTTGGTTAGTTGTAATGCAACCACGATCCGACTAGGTCCAACGCCGCGCAATGCCAGTGCTACAATGACATAGCAGACAAGTGACGTTGAACTCTATGCAATCGACATAACGTCTAAATAGGAGTAAATGTGGTATTGCGAACTATATAATTGATGTCTAGGTATGCACAACGACGCAGCACTCGGTAAATTTTTGACTGTTTTCACTTAGAGATTGTTACTCTGTAAGTATTATATCTCGATAATTGTATGTTGTTATGGTGCCTTAAAAGAATGCTTGCCTCTACAAGTCTCTACGTCACTTTTCAATCGCCATTTTTTTTTTACTCTTTACTCATAGACCGTGAGTTGTGTGAATATTACAAGTTGTTTACATTTCCCTGCATTCGTGTTGAGAGAATATTAGAATGAGAATATTTTTAGACCACACATCGTGACTCTCGAACGTTAGGCGGTTTTAACTACAGTTTTAGTTTACATTTAGAAACTATTAACTCTTCTTGCCGTTTAAATGGCAATTTTTATTGGTGTTCTTTTTATTAGTCAGTTGCGGTTCGGTAGCGCTTTAGCACGAGAAACCAAATAACCTAAAACATAAATAATTTATGTTTTAGGTTTATTAATATGAATTCATATTAATTAAGCCCAATTAGTGATACCCACCTGTGCCTGCTTAATTTGTGGATTACGATATGCCTCCTGTTTTATTTAGTTGGAAGGCTGTATCTTAGCAGTTTAGACGTATGCTAATGATGATACTTTAAAATAAATAACGATTAAAGTTTCAAAACTAATAATTTACATCTTGATCGCGCAATTTCGTGGTTAAGCAACCCATATTATTTATTGTCCTTCATACGACATTACAAGAAATACACTACAGAGTAGTGTACAACTGTACAGTACAGAGTAGTGTATTTCTGCTCAAATAAACGGAACGGAATAAGATAAGGAAACGGTATGCTAAGCCGAAATGGGTTCCTTATACTCGTCATTACGAACAACTTTCACTATGGTACAAACCCTGAAATCGAGAAAAAACCATTAGCTGTTTCATAGAAAATGGGCACTCGACAAAATGTATGGAACAGATGTTTTTTTTTGCAATTTCATGGTTGTTCCCATAGGGAAAGTTGTTCATAATGATGAGTATAACAATCCTCTTTCAGCTTAGCATACCCTTTCTTTTTAACCCCATATAGAGATCGTCAAGAAACAATTTCAAATCAGTTTCTTTCCTTAGTAACATCGAAAACCGATAACGGTTTTTTACGCATCATATTTTGCAAATAGACATCTAAACAAAAAATTATGTACATCATCTTACTTTAATTTTAAAAGGCACAGGTATTCACTGATACGTCACATGTCACCTTATAATATTATATGTGACATAATTATGCAGTCTAAGGATAGGTGCAATCCAATTTATTTTTAGTTATTGTTATTTATTATTTTATTTTTCCTTCCCGCTTTACATGTTGCCTGAGATGATGTCACCTACCATAGTGATCATACTTGTTAGTGAAATCTATCGGCACCTCATAAGCGATTATGCTGTAGATGGAAAATTAAGTAAGAATGAAACATACAATACTTACCCTCTTTTTTGCTTTGCATCGTCGGGTAGAAAGTCAAATATTTATTTCACGAATTTGATTATATTGAAGTTAATAAATTATGACTTGATTTAAATAGTCGTCAGCTGGCAAAAAAAAAATATGACAGAAGACATTGAGATAACTTCGAAGAAAGCTCAAGAATTTGCCGTCTTCGGATTACAAGCTCAAGGCAACATGATAATATTTGACTTAGACTTCATTGATGTCTTGTCGTAGGTACAGTTTCTCCTTAACTACCTATCTATTACTACTGATTTTGAAATTACTTCAAGACAACACCATTTTCTCTAAGAGCCTCTTATACCAAATTTGACGGTTTTAAATCAATTTTATTCAGTTGAATTACAATATTTCAGCTGGAAAAAAATACATGTTACAGATACATCTGTGTTAGAGTTTATGATTTGGTTCAAAACACGATAAAATAAACTTGCCTCGATAAAAAAAAAATTGAAACAAAGTCGATTTAGTTGTTTTTTTTTTCATTTTATGCTCTAATGAAAGCTTGTAACAACCAGGAAATTGCATGTACTGAAAGGCAATTTTATTCAAAAAATTTTTATTTGGATAGATTTTTGATAGTGAATAGTGTCGTTTTTTAGTGAAATTAAAAGCGTAAAAAGGACACGAGAATTTTGGCGCGCCGCGGTCAGTGCCGCGCCAGGCGTCATCGAGGTCGGACCTATGCTCGTTTTTGTCGTTGCACTCCCCCCGCGGGCAATATACATCGTCGCTATAACTTAGCGGGAGCTGAGAGAGCGTTTTGTTGCCTACGCGACTCGGATAACCGCCCGTTAATATTCGAATGTCCACATATATTGTATACCTAATAAGAAGATAATAATTTATTATCAATTCGAAGCCCTAAACGATGGCAGGGCATTTAGGGTCCATTATTAACTAGACACCTGGATTTGAACAAATGTGTGTCCAGTTTCAGTCCACTTTCGATTCTATCGCTCAAAAACGGAGAAGGAGGAAACCGGTATGTCTAAGAACCTCAAAATACGTATGACATTCACCAACATGCACTAGATTAGAGTCCATCCTCTCTCTCTCTCTCTCTCTCTGAGAAAAGGATTGTGTCCCAGCAGTGGGAGCATTATAAGCTGATGTGTTCAGTTAGTGAAACTTGAAATAAGTTGCATTTATTAGTTCAACAACGCGACACTAAATAAAATTGTGCGCAAGTGTAAAGATAAATCACCAAAACGTGAAACTGCCTCCGCGTCGTCGTCTTCACAATTTTTCTACTCTGGCAGTTAAGTATTTATGTTAAGCTGTACAAGACATATCTACCTTGCTTATCTGATCTAAAATTGCAGTCTCGTTTGCATGCGTGACAATTTCGGTCAGCGAGAAGTTAATAGAGTAATTTTAAGCATTGCTTAACTTTATAACTGAGGGCGCTAGTGTATGTGACCATTATGATACAATATTATGTTGTTTTCTACATAAATTTCGATTGTTTTTTGTATTATATTTTTCAATTCTGATTTAGTGTGTTCAAAGGTAAATGCGAATTACTCGTTCATACTAGTGGGCGACGCCGTTGGGTGGGCGCGTAATTACTAAATATTTTGTGAAAAACAATTGTAAAAAATTCAGCCAGATATTCGGAAACTTTTTCAAATGAAGCCCAACTCACCCAATAGAGACTCTATGGCACTACCGCTTTTCCACGATCTGAACACCTATTTACTCGTACGTCGATCATATTGCTCAGCAGAGCGTGCACAAAGTGTTGAATCTGTGCAGAATGTGTAATTGTAGGTTGTCCAGTTGTGATCATTGTCGGGCTGACAGCGATTTGCGCAAATAGGCAATGATGACTGGTAATCCGGAAAATGGGTAATATGCTTTTTCGCAAATATGGTAACTAATACATTCATTATTTGAGGAACACACTTTGAAGATAGTTAGGCTTTAAGGTCCTAGGGCCTTACGCCTGGATGTTTAAAGCAATCCAGTTTAGGTGATGAAAAAATGTTGCGCGACCGCAAACCGTATCTGGGTGCGTTAAGGTTCAGGTTCGCGTGATTTTCCGAACTGCGCGGTTTTAACATTAGTTTGGGACCGTGTAACGAGTTGGGCGTAAGGCCCCTGGACTTAAAGTAATTAGTATTCTACTTTTTTCTTCTCCAATATCTTGCATGTACGTGCATAATGTGCAAATATGTTTGATTAGCAAATGTTTAGAGTCATTGGTGCAAGGCCAAGGATCGAACCGGGTTCCGTCAGATTGTAAAACGCACATGCTACCACTCGGCCACCATTGCTCTAATACAAAACCTGTTCAAGTTACGTTATAGTTACATTGGCATAGATTCTGATGTTCTCTAAACTAAATTTGACAGCTCTAAAATTATTGCCATCCTTCTCTCACATATTAAAATGAATAAAGAGGCAGGTAATTTTAGTCCTGTCAGATTGGTTTAGTTTAGTGAGTGGTATGACAGAATAGACGCCATTGTTAGTTAATTTTAGTTAGTTACAAGTGAGCAATAGAAAAATGGTTCAATAAGCACAATTTATATTCTCAGCTGTAAGATTCTTACGTACTGAATTTCAAATCCTAAATAGATTTCCTTAAAACTGAAATATATTTATGAATTCCAAAATTAGCATAGAGATCCGCTCAAGGCCGCTTGTCTGACCTTTATTTCGTTTACGAGATACGAGTAAGTATCTCATTTTACATCGTACAATCGCTCTTTTAACCAATACATTACGTTCGTCTTTACAAGATTGTTTATACTACGGTTTATGCTATTATCTTTGGTTTATGCACTCGTCGACACAGACTAAAACAGATTTATGTTTCAAATACATTACGATAACTTTTTTTACACCTTTTGGGTATTTTGTTGGAGGTAGATAATGCATACAAAACAATTCTATTTTTAGAGAAGTCTCAGATCCTAATTGGACATGTTAGCGCTTCTATATATATACATATATGTGTTTATATACAAACAACAACTACTACAACTACTCACAAACGACAAACAAAGATCAAAACAGTACACAACACAAACAAACGTCGATCGATAAGAGTAGACTCTGAAACTTTCGCTTCGCTTGGTCATTTATGTTATGGAGTATTATAGTCCAGGGGCCTTACGGACAACAGCTAATTGCGGCACCTAATCCACTCAGTTGGAAAATCACGCGAACGTGAACCTTATCACGCCCAGATACGGTTTGCGATCGCGTGATTTTCCAACTGAGCGGATTAGGTGCCGCAATTAGCTGTTGTCCGTAAGGCCCCTGGAGTGTCTGATGCCCAACATCGCTGTTTTATCATGGCACTAGCTACCACCGCCTGAAATCTCATCAACATATCATAGATCGGTGGAAATCGCACACTGTGCGATTCAAACGAACTTTATTGCCTCTCACCTGCAAAATGTGGAAAGAGCTACCTTCTGCGGTGTTTCCGGGAAGCTACAACATGAAGTTCTTCAAAATACGAGTTATTAGAGTCTTAAAAGGTTGACAACGTATTTGTGATGCCTCTGGTGTTACAAGTACTCATAGGCGACGGTGGCTGCTCAGCATCAGACAGCTAGTCTGTTTGTTTGCCATCAATGGCATTAAACAAAAAGTATATAATTACATAAAGTAAGTGCGGCCGCTGGTTCAACAGCACGCCGTATTGGACCTGAAATTTAATAGCCCGCAGAGGGTACAAAGCCTGCATTGTACATAATTTAAACAGGAATTCTAATTACCTTTCCATCATAAACGCCTATGAACGCCAGTGTTGCTCCGACTGTGGACGTACTAAGGGCTTTATTTCAAAGAGTTTTAACAGAATGAACGTGAGCGTGCACATCTACTTGGAAATCTTATCACCTATAGATAAAATAGTAAACAGGGACGTCTATTACTGGCCCTGGATCTTGGTTAGCTGGATGCTTTTCTACTAACTCGAAACGCCTTGGCAATCGACAATGGTAGGTGTTGTGGTAGGTGGTGTAAAAGCTCAGTCAATTGGCTAAACAATAACAAACTAATAGCGGCTAATATGTTTTATCGATCAACGATCGGACAAGCCGATCGAGTTATGCGGAGATTGATTCTGATCAAGAATATCGGGGACACACGATTGGCTTTATCGGTTACCATAATGATGACGACCCGACAAGCTAATCGCTAGCAGATCAAGTTAAATAGAATTGGTTTCGTAAGTAAAGCAGAAAAACGAAAGGCAGGTAGGTAAAGGAATGAGATTCCAGTCAAAATTTCCTTCAACATTTGAAACGACTTCAAACTTCTTTCTCTCCTGGTTTGGAGCAAAATCTTCTACCCTGACTATGTACGTTCACAAGCGCCGAAGTCTTTTTGTTCGTCTTCAGAACACGCAATTAAAATCCCTTAACGAGTTTCCCGTTGGTAAATTTGAACCGTGCTGTTAATCTGCAAAGCTCGAGACCGTCTATAGGCCTTTGTTCATTAAAGCAGTACCTACATAAAGCTTCTATTTCATTATTTACAATGTTTAATTTGTCTTCCTCGCTTATTAAAATTACAGTTGAATATTTGACAAGAAAATTTTGAACATCAAATGAATTGAGGTGGTAACCCTGTTTGCTGTTGCATCAAATTTTAGACCCGCTAAAATTTGAAGGTATACTTTTTTAAACCGATTTCACAAGGAGGTTTCTCTATTCTCTGGGCTATTTGTATTTTTTAACAAATTTACGTGATTCTTTTTATGAAGAAGAAGCTCTCTAGGTATACCCACCAAAAATTTCATTCAGTCGATTTTTAATCAGTCCAATAATCCAATAATACGATTAATTTTGTTCGAGTGCTCACTAATTTTGAAGGCGGTTTTTATATTAATAATTATCGTTTTATTTTGTTATCTTCTCTAGTCGACGCGTAAATTTTTATTCATGAATGAGGATATACGACATTCACTGAATACCAAATAATGTTTATTAGATTATTTTTTCGCATGCTTTATGCCCTTTTTGTTGGTTTACGTCCAAATGTTATTTCTACCGATTGTACCTACCTACGTAGGTAATGAATTTGAGTCTACCGTATTTTCAGGCTAAACATGATGCCAAAATCGTAAAAAAAACCTTAACGACCATAGTAAAAAAGCAAATAATATTTCTGTAGATAAATTAAAAATATTAATTAATCTGGTACAAAATCACGGTTAATCTAATCATTCGACAACCAAGCAGGCGGAAACTGTCACTCTGACTGACACTATCGCAGCGATGCTGGCAACACCGAGTTAACGAACTGTAGCCAGCTTTATTCTGAACTGATATTGCCATATTGAAGCTTATCAGCAATCAGGCTTTATCACAAACCATTATTGTAAAAGTATTTGTAGCGAATTCTGAAGAATGTATATTCAATTTAATACCTTATTAAACAATTGATGAGGGACTCATTAAAAAGCGAAGGAGTGCCAAACTCCGGGGGTTTATATATCCACCTACTGGTTCCATCATTAGATCAGTTCAATGGTAGCAAATTGTTGTATTCTTATTTGTATTACCTAAACAACTTGTAAAAAAAAAGATATAGTAATTCTTGAGCGGGTCGCTCCAACCTGGCTTTATACCAAAATGGATCACGTGAGCTATCATTTTGTATGGGGATACAATAAAAATTTCTGGAGTTTAGCAAACTTGTTATCCACAAATTGTTCACTTTTATAGTTAGAGTGACCCCTTTGGTATTACTATACCTTTTCTGTTACACGTTGTACAAACTTACAATTTTTCCTACCGATACGACTATTAGGAGCCACCGAAAAACCAAAACCGAAAACCGAACGCCAAGACTTATTTACATTATAGTTAATTAATGAAGAGATGGGTAGATACAAAACAAAATAAAATAAACTATTATCCTACTAATATTTTAAACGCGAAAGTTTGTATGTATGGATGTTTGTTCCTCTTCACGCTGCAACGGAACAACGTATCGACCTGAGTTTTTGCATGGGTATAATTCAAGAGCAAGAGAGTAACATAGGCTACTTTTTATCATCATCATCATCATCACCATTTTTCATCACTACGCGGGTGAAACCGCAGGGCGCAGCTAGTATAATATAATAATGTTAGTTATATTTATGATACTGTTAAACATATTATTATCTTAGTTTATTTAAGTTTACCAACATGTGGAAGCATTAGTTACTAAATTAATTTAATTTGTTACATAAGTGTAATTGTAAATTTCTTGTTGAGAAAATAAAATTCTTTAACCCGAATGAAGCTAACATACGTGTTTAAAATTGTGAGATATTTTTGTCGATAGTGGTTTGTGCCCTAGTACAACCACCGACTATCGACAAAGAATTCGTCAGATCAGAACCACAAAATAAGCCCTCTATAGGTATTTATCTTTGAAGTTACAGAAAGGTCCGGTTTTTATGAGTTCGACGTCACTATCGGTCCTTTGTCTGTCTGTCATACCCTTGTAGCTTCTTTCTAACGGTTTTAGAAGATTCACACAAAACTTTGTTTGATACGTACAACATAAACATTTTTTTATCGACGGTATAAGTCCATGTTCACCAAAATTTTAAATGATGATTATTTATTTAACTGTTAATTTTATGAAAAAGTAGTTAAAAACAGACAGTTAAATATTTGAATCACCCAGAAGTTTCAGTAAACATCGCTCTAAGAAGTAAGTTAAAGATAAAAGATATTTAATATCATCATCATCATCATCATCATCAGACAGAAGACATCCACTGCTGAACATATGCCCCCCTTTTTAACCTCCACACTGAACGACAGCCTGCCTTTTGCATCCACTGGATGCCCGCGACTCACAATGTCGTCGGTCCATCTAGCGGGAGGCCTCCCTACGCTGCGTCTTCCGGTTACTACTGAATATAATAATGAATAATAATACTACTATTTAATATAATAATGAATAATAATATCTCGATAGATAATAAAATCATTTGATACTTACTGGTATTTTTCGTAGTGCATACAGTACAAAATCTTGCTGACCAAACCAGTTGAGACTCTAAGAAGAATCTCTCGTTTAATTCTGCTTCAATTATTGTGATAAGTAGACTATTATAGAACCATGAAACCATGTTAAAACAACACGGAAACCTAGCACGGACTCCAAAACTCGGCTTTAACAAACCTTCATTTTAAACATCCCGGAATAACCTAACGTACACCTCCCATTAATAAAATCAACAGAGTAACGATGTTCATCAAAAGCGATTGCAGCCATTCACAGAACAATGGGCATAATACGACTGCCACAATAACATGCGCTGTCTGTACTGTTCCTACTGCACGACAACTGTATACCAACTCCAATATGCACTTGTTGAGAGCATATCCAATGACCGATCTACCTATCCTAGAGAGCTTCTTACTCTAGGGTTCCCAGATGACAGGAATATTCCTGACAGAATTTTGGCCCTCTGCCAGGGAGACAGGGCTGAAAAGGTATTTTTTTATTGAAAAAGGAAAGTATAATTTGTTGATTTTTTTCTTTCTGGTAACCAAAAAGTAATAAACAAAAAGTCACAGTTATCTAAGTTATTAGGTTCTTCAAAGTCGGACACGTCAAGAATATGGCATCCAAAAAAATACATAGAGTAAACTAACTATTCACTTAGTCATTAAAATTCCGTTCAACAAATTCGAACAAATACCTTTCGGAGTAACTAATCAAATAACTTAATTTTTAGAAAGTTTCGAGTAAAAAATTATGAAGGAAGTCGACTTTAATAATTCTAATCCAAGATTTGTAATAATCAAGCAATCCGCAATGGAGTGGTCCAAACAAAAAAATATGTATATTATATCACCATGGATGAACCAACTATCCAATGACACTGGAAAAGGTACACAAGTTAATAAGTAACGTACCAAGACTGTCTACAATATTAGAAGCCCAGGAATCGAAAGGAGCTCAAACCAGTACAGCTCTAGGCAAATCCATTCAATGCCAAGGGTCGAACCATTACGAACCAATTTGTCTACCTAGTTGCCACTGGCTTCAGCCAAGCGATTCCGGGTACGAGTGCCTTATGAATCTTATGATTGCATATTCATGGCACTATGTAGGATATTCAGAACCGTCGGTGAAAATCGATTTTATTTTACCTCGTACAAGGCTGCACCTTCTAGGAGATTTATCTTTTGAGGATATAGATGAGTCTTCCTCTTTTCCTTATACGATTATTTATTTTGTTGTTGGAGGAACAGTTTAGTGGCTGTTGAAAAGATATTAATGAACTTATGTGTAGATTTTTATAAATTTGTCGATCATATACTAATTTACAATTACATGGGTTCTAACGCGTTAATGCGTTGACGCTGAGAAATTCAATGGTCAGGTTATTAATAGATTTTGTGGTTTTGTGGCAATTTCGCATTGTATCTAAACACATAAAACGTATTTGTTGGGTATTTTCCGTTTGGAAAACATCCTCCAGCTTCCAAATGGAGCGAAACAAAAGTATTGATTTTTCATCATAATTGGTAAACGAGTCGGAACACACGGACGATCGAGTTAAATCGGAAATTCGTTTGGATATAACAATCATGGCCTGACTCGGCCTGAGGCATAATTAGTGTGGCATTGTCAAATATGAAAACACGAAGTTTTCAGGATAAATCTCTTTTATGCCTTATATTTTATTAGGGTGCTGATTTGCACTGGGAAAAAGAAAGAAAAGCATTTTGTTATGTTTGCTACTGAGGGCAACTCAGGAATTTATTTCCTTTTAATTTAACTATTAGGTCAAGTGGGAAGTTTTGGCCTGAATTCCATCTAATGCCTGCATCACGGTTTTTATCATATCACTAGCCGCCGCCGCCTGAAATTTCATCCGCATATCATAGATCTGTGGAAATCACGCACTGTGCGTTTTAAGCGATCTTTTTTGCCTCGCACCTAGTATTTGTGGAATTAGCGCTCCTGCGGCATTTCCGAGTAACTACAACATTGGGGTTCTTCAAAATGGGTAGTTTTTTAAGGGTCGGCAACGTAACTGTGTGATGGGGAAGAAAGGTTCTTGAGTGGAAACCACGAACCGGAAGACGCAGCGTAGGTAGGCCTCCCACTAGATGGACCGACGACATAGTGAGAGTCGCTGGCATCCAGTGGATGCAAAAGGCAGGCTGTCGTTCAGTGTGGAGGTTAAAGGGGGAGGCCTATGTTCAGCAGTGGACGTCTTCTGGCTGATGATGATGATGAACGTAACTGTGATGCCCCCTTTGTGGGGGCATCTCTATGATCTCTAGATGACGGACATATTCGAGAATATCATTGTACACAACATTATAAACAAGTTTTACTATGGGACCAACTGAAATGAAATAGCGGACAAAAATAAGTTGGTTTCATAGAAATATGTTTATTGACACTCTACGAAATGTTTTTTAATGCCTAATGTCGGGACAAGCGGACGGGAAACCTGATGGTAACCATTCACCGTCATAACAGGTAATAGGCAACGGTTATCGCTTACCATCAGGAGGCCCGTTAGCTTGTTTGCCAGCTATGGCATAAAAAGTTACGCCAATTCTTTGTACAGTACTTTATAAGGCTGAAAATCAGGCTGAGTGACATGCCATTGGTATGTGCCATTTGCCATTGTGAGCTGATAATGATGATGGCGTCACACATAACGATAATTAAGAAATAAGTTAATCGCATTCTGATATTACTAAAACAAACAACAGTAATACTATTTACAAGCAAATGAGTCGCAATTAATTAATTCCTTCCTATTGTAACAATACCTTACAAATAAATGCGTAATTACAGTAAAAACTAAGACATTGATTCCATATGTACAACAGCTGTTCATTATCTAGGTATGTCAAAATCAATTGTGACAAAGCAAGTAGATGTACACAGATCTCTGTACCTGGTCTTTGTAGTAGGTATTGCATGCAGGCGGTATGAAATGACTTCTAGGAAGTGAAGAAATTGCTTATCAATATAGTTCTTACAATGCCCGCCGTATCGGCCGTGTTTTATAAACACGATATTAAGGTGGGACAAACTGCAGTGTAGCTAATGGAAGTTGCTTTATAATTTCGCAACAGTAAATGTAAATTGTAATTTCAGTTGATAATAAAGATTTATAGGTTTTTGTATGCTACGGCTAACATGTTGGGTACGCTGCCAACTGGTTGGCTTGAACATTTGGACAATCTTTAGACCTTCAACGGTCTATGGGTAATCCAATGGTTTTTAAGTAAATTAGCCTATTAATCCTAATTAATATTATAAAAGCGAAAGTTGTTCGGTTTTCACGACTAAACGGCTAGACCGATCTTAACGAAATTTGGCTAGATGATAGTGTACATCATAAGGACGGACATAGGGTAATTTTCCTTCCAGAAAATGCAGAAAAACTGGAAAATTCCTGATAACACCGTGGGTCCCACCTAGTACATAATATAAACCTATATTTAACGTTAATTTGCCTGTATGGTGTTAAGGTAGTAAAGGAAAATGCACATGGTTTTTTTTTACAAAATACTACAGAGTTCAAGAAATGTTTAATAAACGGGATTCATCCACTTATTTCCACCCGTAGAAGTGGATTATTTTCAACAAATAACACACACACACAATTTTTTTATTTTTTTTAAACCAATGTAAATGCTGATAATCTTTTAACGGCTGAACAAAATTTCTTGATTCATAGCTAAGAAAACCCTCGATCAACTCGCCTTTTAAACAATTTATTTTTAATCAAAATCGGTACAGCCGTTTGGGAGCTACGATGCACAGACAAATACAGATACACAGACATGCATATGGTCAAAGCCTTTTCTCCAAGGTTTGTATATTACTTTTCTTGAACATAGCGAGGCTTCTCACAAAAATACCCCAGTTAAGAACATGTTACTTACCGAACATTTTGAGATAACATATTATTAATGCAGTTTTCCTTAAATATAAAGATTTGCAATAAACATAAAAGGGTTTCCTCAATTGCAACATCGTTCTGTCCATTTTAAACGTAATGTCATTTTAATTGACTTTATAGGTCGGATTCTCTACAACGAGAAATTAATGTAATCACTGTTTATTTATACCCATAGCTCGCATACCTACTCAAGAAAGTATATACGTATGAGATAAATAACCATAATAATGATCTATAATGAGATAAATCCTACTAATATTATAAACGCGAAAGTTTGTATGTATGGATGTTTGTTCCTCTTTCACGCTGCAACGGAACAGTGGATCGACTTGATTTTTTGCATGGGTATAGTTCAAGAGCCAGAGAGTCACAAAGGCTACTTTTCATCATCATCATCATCACCATTCTTCATCACTACGCGGGTGAAACCGCGTGGCGCAGCTATCGTTATATCTTTTGCAAAACAAAGGTATTAAAAAACCTTACAATTGATTTTAATTAACTAATCATATTTTTAGGGTTCCGTACCTCAAAAGGAAAAAACGGAACCCTTATAGGATCACTTCGTTGTCCGTCTGTCCGTCTGTCCGTCTGTCCGTCTGTCCGTCTGTCAAGACCCTTTTTCTCAAGAACGCGTATAGGTATCAAATTGAAATTTATACTAAATACTTGGGTCTACGGTTTCTTTCGGCTGTAAAAAAATAAAAGTTGTAAGTCAACGCAATCAAAAGATATGAACGTTTATGTCGCATATTTTGCGATTTCACAGGGAAACCATAACCTATAGGGTACTTTCCGTTGACCTAGAATCATGAAATTTGGTAAAAGGCAAGGTCTCATAGCACATATATAGGAATAAATCTGAAAGTTACAAATTTAAAGTTATATCATATAAAAATTATTATTTTGCTATTACAAACTTACATTTTGTAGTTGGAATGTATGGAAGAACCCAATTGTCAACTACAAAGTTAAGTTTGTCTTTTAATATTTCAACATCAGTTAGTTTTTAGGGTTCCGTACCTCAAAAAGAAAAAACAGAACCCTTATAAGATCACATTATTGTCCGTCTGTCTGTCTGTCTGTCTGTCCATCTGTCTGTCCGTCTGTCAAGACCCTTTATCTTGTATCTTCGATATACAATGTGGCACATATTCATTCCTAAAATTTCAGCTATACTATAATTATAATTATCAATATTATAAATGCGAAAGTTTGTTTGTAAGTGTGTATGTTTGGCTGAAGTCACCGCCGAAACTACTGGTTCGATTTAGATGAAATTTGGTATGGAGGTAGCATATTCCCTGAATTAACAGATTTCGATGAAATTTAGTATGAAGGTACCATATTCTTTGGATTATCACATGAGTTACTTTTTACCCCGAAAAAAATTATGGTTCCTGTAGTATAACATCAATCACTCAACTCTGTGACTGTTTAACGGATTTCGATAAAATTTGGTATGGAGGTAGCATATTCCCTGGATTAAAACTAAGGCTATTTTATACCGACAATATGTAAGTTCCTGTAGGATAATTTCAATCATTCAACTCCGTAACTGTTAAACAGATTTAGCAAGCCGCAAGCGGCCCGCGAGGGTTAGTCAAGCACAAGTGACGTACAAAAAAGAAAAAAAAACTTTCTAGGCCGCGTGGTTCGCTGGGCCGCAAACGGCCCGCGAGGGCGAATGTCAAGCACGAGTGACGTACAAAAAAGAAGAAAAAAAAACTTTCTAGGTCGCGCGGTACGCTGGGCCGCAAGCGGCCCGCGAGGGCGAGTTTCAAGCACAAGTGACGTACAAAAAAGAAGAAAAAAAATGTCTAGGTCGCGCGGTTCGCTGGGCCGCAAGCGGCCCGCGAGGGCAAGTGTCAAGCACAAGTGACGTACAAAAATGAAAAAAAAAAACTTTCTAGGTCGCGCGGTACGCTGGGCCGCAAGCGGCCCGCGAGGGCAAGTGTCAAGCACAAGTGACGTACAAAACTGAAAAAAAAAACTTTCTAGGTCGCGCGGTACGCTGGGCCGCAAGCGGCCCGCGAGGGCGAGTGTCAAGCACAAGTGACGTACAAAAAAGGAGAAAAAAAAAATTCTAGGTCGCGCGGTTCGCTGGGCCGCGAGGGCAAGTGTCAAGCACAAGTGACGTACAAATAAAAAAAAAAAACTTTCTAGGTCGCGCGGTACGCTGGGCCGCAAGTGGCCCGCGAGGGCGAGTGTCAAGCACAAGTGACGTACAAAAAAGAAAAAAAAACTTTGTAGGTTGCGCGGTTCGCTGGGCCGCAAGCGGCCCGCGAGGGCGAGTGTCAAGCACAAGTGACGAACAAAAAAGAAAAAAAAACTTTCTAGGTCGCGCGGTACGCTGTGCCGCAAGCGGCCCGCGAGGGCAAGACTAAGTGTCAAGCACAAGTGACATACAAAAATGAAAAAGAAGAAAATAAAACTTTCTAGGTCGCGCGGTTCGCTGGGTGAATGTCGAGCACAAGTGACGTACAAAAAAAAATCTAGGTCGCGCGGTTCGCTGGGCCGCAAGCGGCCCACGTGGGCGAGTGTCAAGCACAAGTGACATACAAAAATGTAAAAAAAACACTATATATCGTGGGGTTTGCTAGACCACAAGTGGAACGCGAGGGCAAGTTTCACACAGGGAAAGTAAAAAGAAGTGAAAAAAAATTGGGGTCGCGTGATTCGCTGGGTTCAGTTATTTAACTCTATTCATCATTCAAACATCTGCCAGGCCAGGAATTCAACCTTAGATCTCCTGCTCATAAAGCACCATGTACTTACAATCAAGGATGAAATAGTTACATAAAACGTATTCAGTAGCGTCCTAAAATAAAACTTTTTGCAGGGAACTCTATAATTTTTCCCTAGAATAACGCAGGCGAAGCCGCGGGCGGAAGCAAGTTGTAATATATGTTTTTGGGATACTTAATCGGAAAAACGGAATTAAGTCTTCGATGCGCGAACTATTGAACTTATAATACTTAGACAAGTTTGTACGGAACCCTCGGTGCGCGAGTCCATCTCGCACTTGGCCGGTTTTTTTTTATTTTAGTTAAATCTTGATCCTTCAAGCCACACATACTATTCACTTTTTAACTAGATATACATTATATTCCAGAGAATATTAACTTAACCAAATGAAAGAAAACTAAAACTAAATACTATTGAAATTTAAGGGTTAAAAGTTGGATAGACTCGTCGAGATACAATACCTATAGAGTCACAATCGTGCCGAAAATGTCCGAACCAAAACTCGGCGTACACTACACATCTAAATTGGAGTAAATGTGGCATCGCGAACTATTATAATTGATGTTTAGGTATGTACAATGACGTTCGGACTTTTTTTGACTGTTTTCACTAGAATAGAAGAGATTGTGACTCTATAGGTATTTTATCTCGATGCACAGACCGTTGAAAGTCTAGAGATAAACCAAACAATCGAGCCTTGTTATTTATTCCAGCATAACAAAATTGTTTTTTCTGTCTGATTTCCGTTTCCGACAATCCTGGAATGTGGAGCCGAGTCTGATACTCAATATTGTATGAGGCGTATCGACTCATACCCACCGCTCTACAGCCACATTTTGTTGTGTACTGATGCTTTTTAGTATATGCTTTAGTATCTAGGAAACTCTTTTGATCCCTACTTAAATTTCAGGTCTATTTATAATAGAACATGATATAGTTCTTATTAACCTCCCGACGTAAACACAGAACCGCAATGTAAAGTATACCTAACTGACGTGACGGACTTGGCTTATAAACCGCATAGCATGACGGATGTACCTAATAGTACTAGCAAACGACGTGTGGATTTTGCAGACGGACCGCCGTCCAACCAACGGGAGAGAAAGAGAAAAAATTATCTTTCCAAAAAACAAAGGTATTAATAATAAGGTCCTTGTGAGACGCGACCACAAAACGCTGTAACTGTGTTTTGTTGATAGATTATTCAGGTTGCTTATTTTAAGTATATTATAAACATTGAACAAGGAAATCCAATAAAACTATGCAAAGAGCACAACCAAACAACATTCCTCAGAATTCGTGATTTATTTGATCTATTTCCGTCCCACGTGGGTTGGATAGAAAACCACTCCACTTTTTATTTAAACGAGACAGTGCAATAAACTCATCGGGACATATAAACAATAAGCAACATATACGTTTTGTCGTAAAATAAGGTGGCTAATGTAGCATGCAGTACTCGCTACGCTTAATGGCACGCTGGGAAAGTTTTAATTGAATACCTATGTCCAGCTCGGCTGTACAAATTATCTTTTGCAAGTTTGTCGTATTACGAAACTAAGATTCTTCCTGGGGTACACTCATTTTGTTTTTCTTTCTTCATGTTTCGGTTGATGGTGATTAAAAATCCAATGTTATTGTGCGTAATATCGAATCGAAATAGCGTTTTGTATCAATCCACGTGAAACCCAAAGGGTCCAAAAAAATGCAGACGAATATCACAAAGGAACAATGTCGATCATGTGGATGTCTGCATATCTCCCACCAAGGGATCCATCTTATAGAGTATCCAAGTGGATGGAGACGAAAAACATATTTAGTAAATCTCAAGCTCATGTATATTATTATGTTTATCGGGACTCATTGCGCATTATTTTATTCAGGTAATAAATTATCTTTAAGTTTTTAGGTTGTTCTTTTAAGATAATTTATTTTAGAATTTATAATCAAACACCTATGGATAGTGGAATGCTTAAAACCTTCTATAACTCTGATTGGGGCGAACTACTAGTTTATTTATAGATACGATTAGGTACACATCCATGCATGAATACCTCCTTGTTTTGACTAGAAAAAAGGACAAAAAAATATGTAATGATTTGTTATCACAAAATTAGTAGGCGCTCTAGCAAAAATCCACATTATTTGAGCTGGTTTAAATACGACTGAACCCTAATTAATGAAATTTTTGTGGGACCACCTCGAGTTTCTTCTACATGATAAAAAAGAAACACGCAAATTGGTTTACATATACCGGCGCAATCGATGTACATACATAAAAAATAAAAAATTAATCGGGCCGGATGGTTCTCACCTTCCTCCTTTTTTGAAGTTGGTTTAAAATAGGTATACCTTTTGCTCAACGTTTCGACCATGTTCGTTTTGACCATGTGTTTGTTTGTTTGTTGTTTCGTTTTCTTTCCGTTTGGTTTGTGTACAAATCGCGAAAGTTTAAACGTTAATATCATCTCGCATTTTATTTTATTTTATTTTATTGCGCTCTTATCTCCTTTGCATAGACATATCTAAACAAAAAATATATTCCAATTCAAAGAATCTAACTGAAAAACACATTATTTTCTACTGACAATCTACAAACCTTACACCTACGTACTTTACGAAGTAGTAAATGTTCATCTTAGATACTTAAATTTCGTCGTGATTTATTTCAGCAAACTTATTTTCTGAGCTGTAATCTAAGTACTTACATTTAAAAGTTACAGCTAAAATTGAGGCCGGAAAATATGACAAATGATTTCCTGTAAAAGTTAGCGCCGCAGAGTATAAAAAATTAGGCCAGAATAACCTGAACACTGTAGGTATAATTTTGAAGCAGGGCCGGCCAATTTGTTGAAACCTTCAAATTTGTTAGAGTTTTTTTTTTTGCGGACACCAGCAGTTTATTAATGAATTAGATGTGAATAAAGTTGGTATGAACCAAACTAGACATTTTAAGTGATTAAACAAAAAATATACTAACACTCGTAAGTATTATGCTTATAGTTTCTGTATAGCGAGCATTATGGTGCGTATTTGAAAGATTTACTAGGTATGTGGATACCAATTATTGTTATAGAGTAGTCGTAAATTTAAATCATTGAATAAATTGCATACATTATAGTTAAACTAGCTGCGTATCGTGGTTTCACTCGAATTGTACATCTTTCCGGTATAAGAATATGTATCCTAATGTCACTCTCCGACCCCCAACTATCTCTATGTAAAAACGATACCTACTCTGTCGTGAAAGTGGAACAAACTCCCTTTGCCATTTATAATATTAGTATGATAGGTAGATTAAGTATAGCACAAGTCAAACAACTTTTCTCGTAAAAAATTGTAAAGTAGCCAAGAGCGAGACGTTAACTCGTTATAGGAACGGCTTTCAAAGGCGGATTGCAGTGTCAATATTTAAGCCTCCGCTGACGCCCCCACGGGAGTAGGGTGACCTTTGCCTCCTCCGTTCATGTATCATTGAGCATGGCCACGGGAATACGAATTATGGATGTTTTTTGAATAATTGGGGCTGCGGTGAAGTATTGGAAACGTTCAGGGTCGGGTAGAGGTAAAATTAGTTTTGAAATTCAAACGTGAAATATTATTTTCATCTCACCAGCTCTGAAACACGGATATGAGATATAACATTTCATAGGCAAAACACAGTGCTTCTCCCAATAACAGATATTCACTAACTTGAAAGTTATTATTAACATTATTAAGGACAACAAAAGTAAGTAGGTACCTAATCGTATCTGCATGATCTAATTCCCTCCTGCCTATTTTTCTATCGAACTGCCAGAGCAGGCACGACAAATCGACACCGCTTTGTGGTTGATATTCCGATAACCCGTACTAAGCGGTTTGATTCCACTTTTATTGTGCGGACTGCTAGTCTATGGAATGTGCTGCCTGAATAGGTGTTCCCCGATAGTTATAGATGTCTTCAAATCAAGAGTGAATCGGATTCTTCTAGGCAAGCGTGCTCCATCGTAGACCGCATCATCGCTTAACATCAAGCGACATGGCGACCAAACGCAAGCCTATAATAAAAAAGGTAAACAGTTTAATTCAATAAATAATTTCAGACTTTTAGAAACTAGCATAGCCTCCGAGTATTAGGTAATATACGAAACAAAAACTGTTGGTACTTTCCCAAATAGATTTCTTAGCGCTTTCTTAACAAATTAGAGTTCGTAGCGTAGTGAAGTAACCCGCTCATTACCCTTGGGGAACCCATTCTAAATGAGAGTAGTTCCCTAAATGAGTGCTATAAATTTAGCCTCCCTTTCTTTACGATGGGATAGATTCGAGCGAATGTTGCTGTTTCGTTGTCATAACATTAGGACAGGATAGTTCATTACTATTCAACACCCATATGCTTATGACGTCAGGGAACTAATGAAATTGCGAACTGATTTTCTACTTTACTAGTTTTAAGACGACTGTCCTTTTTCTTTTTCTTTGAATATTGGTTTGATTGGAGTTTAGACAGTATCACATTAGCAGCCATTAAACGTCCACTGCCATCCCCTTTCTACTACAGGACAAGTAGGAAAACGGCCCACTACCACCCATACATTGTGGACTTTCCTTGGATACGTACCAAACGTTAAGATACTACGTTTCTAATCCGTACGGCCAAAGATTGGAACAACTTGCCCGCTTCCTTGTTTCCTGAGAGATATAATCTGGGCCTTTTCAAGGCCAGAGTGAATAGGTATTTTCTATGTCTGCGTGCTTCATCTTTGACCACATCGTCACTCTTGCCAACAGGCGAGTTCGTGGTCAAAAACGGACTTATCCGCGTCAAAAAAAAAAAATGCTGGCCACAAGCCTCCCTCTTAATGAGGGGTGTTGCCATAATACCCACGCTTGGCAGGTGGCTTGGTGATCGCAGTACGTTCACCGTGTAACTAACAGGACGCTGCTGCCCATCCTCTGGTAGTTCTGGTTGCAGTTTTAGGACCGGGTCCACGTAGACAGCATCATCATCATCATCATCATAATTTCAGCCATAGGACGTCCACTGCTGGACATAGGCCTCCCCCATCGATCTCCAAGAGGGCCGGTTGGAAGCGGCCTGCATCCAGCGTTTCCCTGCGGTCTCTTTTAGGTCGTCTGTCCATCTTGTGGGTGGACGTCCTACGCTGCGCTTACCAGTCCGTGGTCTCCATTCCAGAACCTTTCGGCCCCATCGGCCATCTGTTCTGCGTGATATGTGCCCTGCCCACTGCCACTTCAACTTGCTAATCCGGTGGGCTATGTCGGTGACTTTCGTAGACAGCATCACGACAATTCAAATGTGTGTGTGGCTGCTGCTTTGAAGATCTACTACATGTGAATACGCCTTCAATTCCGCGAACTTTTTTTTTGATAATACGATAGGTATATGTGTTAAATAAATATCCCGACGGAAGCAGGTAACGCCTAAGAATTCCACACCTCAGCCGCATGCGTGGTATAAATATGTAAGTACTTAAATAATGGAATAGGAACTATTCTGTATGTGGACAGGAGCGAGTGACAACAACGGTAGCTGTATTCACACTAGTTTATTCGACGGCTTGTCGGTGGGCGCAGCCACCACTATAACTACTTACATACAGTGTATAGGTATATAACATCTTTCCCCCTTTAAAAATTTAAAACATTTTTTTATAGTCTAACACTGGCCTGTTACGACGATTACGGTGGCTCGGTAACGGCGGCGGCTCTGACGTATTGCTCTCAACATCTGAGCCCAGCTCAGGAGTGGTCGCCTCGGGCATCAGTACAAGCGTCTCTGCATCAGCAGTGGGAGGTGGCTCGCTTACGGTACTACTTCCCGCGAATGCAACGTCGGACTCCTGTGACACTGCAGGGAGGGACGTTTCGTGCGAAGATGTTACATCTGTCTCTGTCGCTCTCGCTCTACTAGACTCTTCTGTCGGCAATGTTACGTTCCATCTACCGGCCGTATTCTCATTGTTTCCAGTACTAGAAATCTCTATTTTATTTTGATAAATCTGATTTTTGTGCCGTACAACTTGCTTATTATTGTCCATCAGTTTTATTTTATACAAAACTTTCCCTATCTTCTTTAGGATTGTTCCCTCCAGCCAATTAAATTTGTTTTTATTTATGTATTGTTTTACATAAACGTTATCGCCCTCTTTTAAATCAACGTATTGTTTGCCGCCATAGTTCCTAACCTGTAAGCACTGTTTACGTTTGACAAGTTTAGATAATTCCGTTGATAAGGGTGCATCGGTGCCCGTAAACAAATCTAACCGTGAGCGGAGCTTATGACCGAACACTAGCTGAGCCGGAGAGGTTTCTGTCGTTGTATTATTAGAGTTCCGATAATCAAATAAAAACTTAGACAGGTGACATTGAATATTGTTAATCTTACCACCCGATAAAAGGAATGTTTTAATGCCTCTCTTAATAATTTTAACGAAAGATTCAGCTTGGCCATTACTCATCGGATGAAATACAGGTGATACCAAGTGTGTTATGTGGTTCAGCTCACAGAAGTCTTTAAAACTCTGTGACGTCAAAGATGTACCGTTATCACTTACGATGGTATTCGGAATTCCGAAACGAGACATAAAATCACATAATTTCGTAATGACAGCCTTTGTAGTAATATCATTGTTCATAACATAGCATTCGACCCACTTTGAAAACGCATCCACAATGACGAGAAACATTTTGTTTTGTATTGGGCCTAGAAAATCTAAATGAATTCTATGAAAAGTAGCCGGCGGGTGCGGCCATGGTGCGAGCTGGGCGCGGGCCGGGGACGGACGCAACTGAGTGCAGACCGTACACTCAGCCGCCAGTCTCTCCAAAGCAGCGTCTATACCCGGGAACCAGGCTCTGGCGCGAGCTTCTGCTTTCATTTTCACTATTCCAAAATGCGAACTATGCAGCTCATCTAATACTGTTTTTTGGTACTTCCCTGGAATTATAACTTTGTGTCCTCTCATTAAAACATCATTTTCTATAGAAATCTCGTTACGGCATAGAAAATACGGTTTAATTACCGGATCGGTATTTTTACACGGCCAACCTTCTAAGACATACCGAGACACGCTCTTTAAAATCGAGTCATTTGCAGTCTCAGTCTGCAACTGCCGCGTTGTAAGGGGCAAACTCCCTTCAATGGCAAAATTAACGTAAGCAGCCACCTCGGGCTGCGCGTCCTTTTCTGGCGCGGGCGCGCGCGCGCTGCGCTCGCTCGCACTCGGGGCTGGTATCGCGCGCGATAAGAAATCAGCCGTATTGGCGCCGCTCCGTACATACTCGATTGTATAGTTGTACGCGCTTAGAAAAATTGCGTAACGTTGTAACCGGTTCGCCGATACTTCGGGAATGCCGCGTTTTTTACCAAAAATTGTAGTCAGCGGTTTATGATCTGTGCGTAATACAAAAGGCTCTGATCTACCATACAGGTACTGATGGAACTTCCTTACCCCGTATATAATAGCTGTAGCCTCCTTCTGTATTTGTGAATATTTTTTTTCTGCCGGATTTAGTGAACGCGACGCATACGAAACTGGCTGCTCAATTCCATTAGCACCTATTTGGGAAATAATAGCAGCAAGACCATGTTCTGACGCATCAACACTTAAAATCAGCTTTGCATTGTTATCGAAATGCGCCAACGTATTATCTGAGGCTAGACTCTTTTTGATCGAATTAAACGCCTCGATCTGTTCTGTGGTCCAATGCCACTTGGCGCCTTTTTGTAACAGTATGTGCAATGGACTTAGAATTTCCGATGCATTTGGCACAAAGGCTCTGTAGTAATTTAACAGTCCTAAGAATGATTGCAACTCACTAACGTTCTTCGGTACAGGCGCATACAAAATTGCCTTGACTTTCTCTGGATTTTTCCTAATACCATGTTTATCAATTATGTACCCTAGATAAGATACCTCCCTTTGATAAAATGAACATTTATCTTTGTGCACAGTCAGGCCGGCTTCTTCTAAGCGGCGTAGAACTTCGTTTAATCTACTCTTATGTTGTGCCTGATCCCCGGTTACTAATATATCATCGAGAAAACTGAGGACCCCCGGAATGTTACCTACAATCGACTCGATCACGCGCTGAAATATAGCCGGCGCGCTCGCTAATCCAAATACGAGGCGCGTATAGTTAAATAAACCACGCGGTGTATTAATACATGTGACTTTTTGGGAATCTTCATGTATTTTCACTTGGTTATAGGCCATAGATAAATCTATTTTACTAAAAACTACCCCTCCATGCAATTTGGAAAATAGCTCTTGTGCTGTGGGCAAAGGATATTTTTCAACGTGAAGTTGTTGATTTATCGACACAGAATAATCTGCACAGATACGTACACTGCCGTCGTTCTTTAGCACGGGCACTATCGGTGACGCATAATCAGAATAGGGAACCGGTTTTAAAATTCCCAATGCTACTAATCTACTCAGCTCGTCGTTGACTATATCACTCAACGCAAAAGGTACCGATCGGGACTTGCAAAACACAGGTTTGGCGTCTGATTTTAAAGGCAACTTAATTTCAAACTTGTTAAAACAACCCAATTCGTCTGAAAACACTTTTGGAAACAGTTTGGTAAGATCTTCGCGTATGCTATGAACGTGTGATTCACTATGCCCGAGGGTTGATACGAAACGTAAGTTAAAAGCTCTCATGAAATCACGTCCCAGTAATGTAGGGCCACCGTTTCGTATTACGTACACCGGTAGGTTCTCTGAATGTTCTAAATAAATCATGTTAACTATCATTATACCAACTACCTGCATTTTACAATTGGTATATGTAAATAATTTTTTTGTAGGTGGTGATAACGGTACATCAGAAAAATTTGATCTGTACATGCTTTCGGAGATAACTGAAACAGGGGAACCGCTATCGATTTCACACACAATATATCGACCTCCCATGCTCACAGTGTCGGTCATCGGCACCTCTCTTTCACTGGTAATATTTAAAATGAACTCACCATCATCTTCCTCAACATCGGAATTACCTTGCTCGACGTAATTCACTTTTTTATTTGGGCACACCCTTTTAAGGTGACCTTTCCGAGAACAAACTTTACACGTATAGCTGGAAAACCGACACTCGGCCGTACGATGACCTTTATAACCGCACACCCCACAGGGTACACTGCAATCCTGTGATCCTTTAGCAGCCGATCTTCTTTGCTGGTTGATCTTGAACACGGTGTCGTACTGCGCGGCGCTCGAGTCGGCGGAACACCCTGGCGCCGGCACGGCAGCGGCCCCCGCACGTGCACAACGTATGCTTTCCGCCAGCTCCACAGCTTTCCCCAGCGTCAAGTCCTTAATGTCTTGAGCGAACAGCTTGTCTCGCTCGTGCCCGGGCAACATTCCCATCACGAACTTGTCTAGCAGCGAATCTTCTATATTTTTAAAAGCACAATGAGCAGCGAGCCCGCGTAATCGCGCGGCCCACTGTGAATGCGTCTCGCCGGTTTGCTGCACCCCTGCGTAGAACTTATGCCTCTCTGCGAACCCGCAGCGTTTCGGTGTGAAGTGGTTGTCTAAGATTTGTAGAATACTTTCAAAATTTTTTGTATCCAAATCCTCCGGTAATGCGAGATTGCAAGCCAGCTGGTATGTGTTTTCGTTGAGTGCGCTCAACAGTACCGCCTTTCTTCTCACTCCCGCTTTGTCCGTAGTCTCGTCGATGTCGTTCGCGATAAACCATTGGCACAACCGACTTTTATAGATCTTCCAATCTTGATTTTGGTGATCAAAGTTGTTAACTGCGCCCAGGGAACATACAACACCGAACATTTTTTTTTTAAATATGTGGGTAAACTTAAAACTCGTCGTCAATTATTCTGTATGTGGACAGGAGCGAGTGACAACAACGGTAGCTGTATTCACACTAGTTTATTCGACGGCTTGTCGGTGGGCGCAGCCACCACTATAACTACTTACATACAGTGTATAGGTATATAACAGGAACGTCAAAACACCCGCAGAAATGCCGATCGCATTCGCAATGAGCTATTCTTAATGCTTATTCATATACACCATTACCGGGTGTTAGACTGAGATATGACGAGGCCAAATGATAGGAAAACAAACGAATGGTTTATCAGAGCATCATTTGTGCTTTGGATAATGGATTTGAAATGTTTTGGCTTCCTCTGGCTTATGAAGTCATTTTGCTGAAAGGTTCCATAACACCTTCAAGATAGAAAATCGACGATAGTTTTAGAGTTTATTAATCAGGTACGAAATTTAACTACGACAACAAAAAATATGAACTAAAACTACTTAAGAGTTAATATCACCAGCATTTCAGCCATAGGACGTCCACTGCTGGACATAGGCCTACCACATTTTTTTTTTCTTTTCTGTGGGCCTCGCCCATCGCCCTCCATCGATCTCCAAAAGGGCCGGTTGGAAGCGGCCTGCATCCAGCGTTTCCCTGTGGTCTCTTTTAGGTCGTCTGTCCATCTTGTGGGTGGACGTCCTACGCTGCGCTTACCAGTCCGTGGTCTCCATTCCAGAACCTTTCGGCCCCATCGGCCATCTGTTCTGCGTGATATGTGCCCTGCCCACTGCCACTTCAACTTGCTAATCCGGTGGGCTATGTCGGTAACTTTCGTCCGTCTACGGATCTCCTCATTTCTGATTCGATCTCGTAGAGAAAGCCCGAGCATAGCCCTCTCCATAGCTCGTTGTGCGACTATGAGCTTGCTTATGAGGCCCATAGTGAGAGACTACGTTTGACTGCCGTATGTCAACAATGGTTTAAAATTAATATAATTACACTAATTTAAAAACTCGCAGGAGAATATATGATAATATTAAAGTTAGTAGACAAAAATATCTACTACAACTATTCTATAGCATCACAGTTGGTAAGTGCTCGTACTCTTTTAAGTATTCATATACACACCATTTACTCAACAATGCCATACATGTTATATACATTATGCATTTATGACAACAGTACTGAAAATAATTCAGTCGCACTTTTATCCAGCTATTGTCTTCTTCCAGCTTAAAGCGTAAAACAAACACCTAGTTAAAGTTATAAAGTCATAACAAAATTAACTAAGTCTGACTTCATTATTTCCACCGCCTTTCACATCCACAAACTTCCGTAAAAACATTTCCACAGAAAAATTTTATGCAGCAAAAATGAACAAAAATACATCAACAAAGTGGAATACAGGGCGCAAACGTAACAATGGTCCGCTTCGGGTAAATTGTGACTAAACTGTTATATTTCCTGCAGGGCAGCACAAAGTCTGACTTTACACAAAGACTTCGTTTGTACTTTAGCTTTAGGCAATTTACAGTGTGTATGTGCGCTTTACTTTGTTGTTAAAGGTCAGTAAGTATAGGTACTTAGTTATCTAATACTTGCTGGTAGTGTAAGCATCTGCAACAACTTTTACCAAATAGATACAAATAGTCGTTGGTAGCTTTTTGTTCTTGCTTACTTCAAGCCTCAAAAGTTTTATGTACTGATGTACCTTCTTTTAGTTCACTTTAAGAGCAGTTATATAAATTACAGATGGCTTTTTAGCAGCGATGCAAAAGCGTGTGAAACTTCGCGAACTAAGATCCAGAAATTCTGAAAGAAATTTTTTTTTGGGTGCGGACCTCTAGATACGCGAGTCTGACACGCTCTTGACCACTTTTTATTAATTTAGGCTTAATATAGAATCATTTAAAGTAATGAATAATTAAATTAATATACTCAACCAATTCCCGTCAACGTCTAAAAGCCGTAACAAATAGAAAATAATCCAAATATAGGTCGCAAACCTATTTCTGTATGAAACTCAGACATGAAATTACACATTGTACAAAACAGTTCACCCGTTTTATGATATTTGCGGGACACAACAAAGCAATAAGACTTTATTGACAGCCACATAACATGTGGTACCACCCAGTGCCCACGAAATAACCACAACCGTGCACCGAATCCGAAATATAAATTAACTTGCATTTTAACACGTATAGACGTATAGAAACACTTAACTATTTGGAGACTCTTTGAATTTAAAGTAATAGATAATCATCAATACTGATTTATGACGAATCGATCATAAAAAATTCTATTGTCTGTAAAGAAGATTTTGTAATGCCGAACGTGGACATTTTTTTAAAGTAGGTAGGTACACCTTAGTCAATAAAGTACCTAGTCACTTATAAAATGTCCAATGTGTAGGTCCAATCTTCTCAAAACAAAGTCGCCAAATTTTCCGGAAATACCTACCTATTACCTTACTTACTTCTGAACATATATTCTTGCAGACTTGCAGAGTTTATTAAGTATATGCTTCGCAATTCGCATCTTCTTTATCCCGCTAGCGCATTTAAACTTTTTTTTGGATAAAAAATAATTGAATATTTTATTTATATTACACGAACCGGAAGACGCAGCGTAGGTAGGCCTCCCACTAGATGGACCGACGACATAGTGAGAGTCGCTGGCATCCAATGGATGCAAAAGGCAGGCTGTCGTTCAGTGTGGAGGTTAAAGGGGGAGGCCTATGTTCAGCTGTGGACGTCTTCTGGCTGATGATGATGATGATGACACGGGAATTACTCACGTAAGATTAAGCCGGTCACTCCGACTGTAGTTTCAACCGCATTAGGCAGTCTTTTTCAAGGTGAATGCACGCGAGTAATTCCCGTTTAATATAAACAAAATGTGTGAAAACCACGTCAGTTTCTATAATATAATTGAACATTCATTATTGAATCTAAGAATGTTTAATAAAATAACATTATGTATGAATCAATTCTAGTATAATTATTTTATTAGTTAGTTTTTATGCTCAAAAATTTGTTTGAGTTAAAATTAAAACTAACTGAGAAATATTTGTAACGTTTTTATTCGTTTGCTTAGATTGCAATACATACATTACCGTACATTCAATCATTTTATTTCTTTAAAAAAAAAAATCGCGAGCGAAATGAGGACGCACCAAATAGAGCTCGTATAAACAGGTTGTCTCTGACAGAAAAAAAAACTAATGAAAAACTCGCAAGGAACAAGTTTTGTTTGATCTTAATGTTAAACTTTGCGGACTTTTGCCTACAATAAAATGTCAGTCTCATCATACCATAAACTAAAATGAACTGAACAATTGAACTGCAAGTATCTGTCTACGCTGGACCAAAACAACGATACAATGTAAAAAAAATCTTTTCTAGTTCTTAAAGTCACATCCAAACTATATTCGTAAAATGCGTTCACTGAAGCGAAACAAGTTATTTTTCATAGGGGGCGTGAACAAAAAACTGCTGGAGCACATTTAGCTCCTCGGGATTTTTACGAGTGGCATTGAAATTGTTCCCTAGGTGTAGGAGATATTTATTTCATGATTGTACTTATATTTTCAAAAGATAAGTCTGTAGAATAGATTTACTACCAATCTGTGTTGAATTATTTAGTAGTAGAGACGCACAAGTGAATCTTATGGAATTTAAATTTGAAGTTGTAGTCATCGAGATACAATACATATAGAGTCACAATCGTGCCAAAAATGTCCGAACCAAAACTCGGTGGACACAACAAATTGCGCCGACTTTTAGGTTAGTTACAAGGTAACCGTGATCCGACTATAACGCCGCGCGATGCCAGTTCTACGATGACATACCGGACAACTAAATTAACTAAACAAAATAAAATACAAGCTAAAACTTAAACTACAAATACAGTTTGACTGCCCACAGACCGTTGAAGGTCTAAAGACAATCCAAATGCTCAAGCCCACTACCAGTTGGCAGCGTACCCAACATGCTGGCGGCATTACCACGTTGAATGGCAATGCTTATGCGTTGAGCCAGAAACACGCCAGCATTTTGGTCACGCGTCGCATTAACCAGGCGCTCTGAAAGATTTTTGAAAATGAGGTGAGCTCTCGGTCCCCAAGGGCCCAATGTCTCGACCCTAAACGCCTCAAATATGTAACCACTGCCGAGGTTAGCATATTTGCGTCGCTTGTGCTGCTCTGCCGAATTGGCAGCCGCGCCAGCCCTACCCTGTGTCGACGCCAAAGTATCGACACAAGTTGCGTCCCATACAACGTTTAACACTATGCAAGCGACATAACATCTAAATTGGAGTAAATGTGGCATTGTGTACTATATAATCGATACAATGTAATGTAGTATGTACAATGACGCTCGGACGTTTTTAACTGTTTTCACTGAGAGATTGTGACTCTATAGGAATTGTATCTCGATGGTTGTAGTAGATCGTTTGATATAAAAGTAACAGTTTTAGTAGACCGTTTGATATGAGAGTACTAGACTTTTTTAGAATTTACAAGTTCAATAGTTAAATAGTTAGAAGGTTAATAGTTAACTTTCGCTTGTGAATAAGTACTTAAAAAAATAATCAAAATACGACCTCGAAAAACATTCAAATATTTTGATAGCCTGTTGGTCTAGTTGGTAGTGAACCTGCCTTCTGAGCTTGGGGGCGTGGGTTCGATTCCCACCTAGGACAAACATTTGTGTTTGTTCTATATCTGGTTGTTTAATATCTATTTAAGTATGTATTTAAAATATATATGTATGTATATCAGTCTCTGGCAGCCATATCACAAGCTTTGCTTAGTTTGGGGTCAGATATAGAGATACAGAATATTTATTTATTTTATTTATTAATTATTAGATACACGGCTGCATTGAGGTGCAACCGATATATTCGTCTTTAGTTTTTCCATTTGTTATTTTCTGTTAGTAGTGTCATCAACCAGGATTACCTCGTTTTTAGACAATCTCACTATCTCCGCCCTCACTTTTAATGACAAAATTGCCCAAACAACCAATGAGGCCGTAGCAAAAAAAAAGATATATATTTAAGATAAATTTTTGCCCACGGCTTCGCCCGAGTTGTGAACGAAATAGCCTGTCATTTAGTGATAGTATATCTTTCTATAAGTAAAATAATTTAGAATCACATTATAAAAGTTATTTAGGTACTGAACCGATTCTTAGCCGATTGATTAGTATTTTGTACGAAGTAATATCAGGAACTACATAGCAACTTCCTGAGATTACTTCCTACAAAAATACAAAGTCACAAACTTTACCCCTTAATAATATTATAAAAAGTAGTGTAGATGGTACCCACTAAAACCCCTTCGGTGACCCATACCTCTAAACCTAATGGCGAGTATCAAGATCGCCATAGAAATAGATTGAGCCCTTACACTTTGGCTCAAGCAACAACCTGGGCAAATGCTTCCGTAACGTAACCATCTTAAGTCCAACTTTTATTGGTAGGTACCCATCTGAATTTTGTGGGAGTAATGCCCAATATCCCAGTCTTATGGAGAATTTAGTTCATTCTTGACATATCATAGCACTTTACACATTGCCGCTAAAGGTAAAATCACGATTCGTGCGACAAACAATATTTGTGAATTTGATTTTCACGCGACAAATGCTTTGTACTTTCGCGATTAACATAAACTTACTAAACTTCGAAATAGGTTAATAGCATCACAGGTTATTTAGATAGCTGTTTCATGAAAAAGCGTCTGAAACTGCTAAACATTTTTAACAAGAAATAGCTGGGAGTAAATTTCACGTAAACACAGTTTTCAATTGGTAGTAAACTGCACTTCGAAAACAAACGTTTAGACTAATACAATCAGAAAAAGAAGAGAATTAAAAAAAAGTTTGTTAATACCAAGCATCTAAACAAGCTCGCTGAAATGGAACTTCACTCGAATAATATAACTTTGGCCTTGCCAACGAATATCTGAACGTAAAATCACAAAGCGAACTGGCGTGGGTAACAATGGTTCTAGAATCAGTTTTAAAAAGGCAAGCCGGCACGTTCGTGGCCCACCTGACACAAGGGCTACAAGGGGCCTCGGGGCCACTCGCCCCTCGTTGAGGCCCCTCCCGATTCTTGAGCCTCCTCGAGCCTCTGCCGACGTCGACGCCTAAATTTTGCGACCTACTCAATACTCTCGATCTAGAAGATCTTATTGGCTACCTTTTGAAAAGAACCAACGCACGAAAATATATTCTAACTAAATCTAACCACTCCAAGGAACGCAGCTTTTCATTGAAAAATCTACACAACAAAAGAAAAACCTTAACTTACTACCTATTCAAGTTGAGTGTTTCTCTAAAAATGCGTATTAACAACGAAATATTTTCCCGTTTTTCTGTTTTATTCTTCTTGCAAATAAATTCGTATACTTCGCTTTTTTTCGTTCATGATTACACTCCATAAGCTCGAATAAATAATCGATATATTTTTGTAGATCGTGGCTTGTGGCGTTCTTTAGGAGAGGCCTACGTCCAGCAGTGGTCAAACATCAAATAGGCTGGTGGTGATGAAGATGATATTTTTGAAAATTTGTATACTGTAAGAATGTTTAATTTACTCTCAATAGATTAATATGTAAGAGAAAGAGTAATTCTGAACTTTATTACCGGCACTGTAACGAATCACCCACTAAAGGTAAAGGTGGTACCTGGTACAACAGATAACGCTAAAGTAGCCTAGTGTCCTTGACCTGGTAACACTGTCTAGTCTAACCTTAATTCTAGAGTCCAAAGTACATTGCAGCTGACTTTCAAAGAAAGCATTAATAAATTACAAGCCCAGTCCCTAAACAAACTACATTTGTATGCATTGAATGTTTAAGTAAATGAAAGATTTCGTTCCAGCGAGTGTTTGTAAGACTTCATACGACTTGTAAGATGCTAAAAAGACTTTTAAAAGCAACGTTAAACTTGATTTTACGGCTTGCATCTTTACAACTGAAATAGCAATAGCTAAAAATATTTTTTGTTAGATAATTATATCTGTATTATATAATTATGACAGTAGTTGATTGTGGCAACAACACAGCGATGAAATAATATCAAATAAATTGATCTATCAACTTCTAAAATAAAATATAAATCTACTTTAGTTTTTAAAATAAAAGGCTGAAGTAAATGGGGTCCCAGCACTTTTTTTCCATTTTATAGCACTTCTAATTTAATGATATTGCGCTTAGTTTTTCCAATCATAATTCTTTTTTCCCTCTTTTTTTAATACTGGTATTGCATTATTTCCTTGGCTCGTTACCTATGCTTACGGACATGTTTTCCATCAACACATTCTCTTAGGATATCAAAGATCAATATCTTTTACGTTTTACTTACCGAAAACTAATATTACTTTTTACACACCTTACATTTTATTTACTTTATCAAATTATTACATAAAAAAATTGTTGTGTTGTCTGAGGTTTGCATTATTTCGATGGCTCGTTGTATAACAGATACCTACATTGCGGAAATATTTCCGTTTCAATCAATAAATAAAGATTTACATTAAAATCTTTTGTGAATTATTTTATTGGCACACAGATACAAATAAAACAGAATAATACTCAAACATTTAACTTACAAATTACTCCAACTAAACAAACATAACGCCAAATTGTTCTTGTATCGCTATAGCACCTGAACCTATCTCAATAATTCTGCCATAACAGTTTGTGAAGACAACGTGAAGTTTGGAAACTCAGTTACACTTCCAAACTGAGTAA
Source organism: Agriopis marginaria (assembly GCA_932305915.1). NCBI lineage: Eukaryota > Metazoa > Arthropoda > Insecta > Lepidoptera > Geometridae > Agriopis > Agriopis marginaria. The sequence continues at coordinate 6,561,853 of OW029932.1, forward strand.
TCCAGTGTACCGGGAGTGTCGGTTAGGCGTTATCCTATTATGCAAACTGGGTTGGCTAGATGACTCCATTCCCACAGCCTATTACTAGAGATGAGGCAGATCCGGCTTTGTGGGGAAATATAATAAAGTTAAGAAAGTTCGTTTATTCCACTCGATACAAATAACTATTAATAAATGAAGGATGAATACAGAAGCACACAATTGCCATTCAGCGTGGTGATGCCGCTTCCGATGCCGTTTTCTGGCAACTGGTAGTGTGCTTGAGAATTTGGATTGTCTTTAGACCTACAACGGTCTATAGGTAGTTTAACTGTTTTAGTAGTGTTAGCTTGTATATTGTTTAGATAATAAAGGCAGAATCCCTTTATAAGAAGAATGATATATGAATTTTAGTAATCGGTAAAATACAATGTTGTAAGTACGCATCGAATGGGATCTCAATGTCGATTGCAGAGTACCAGTAACCACAGCTTTTTTTTCGTTTCGCCAATAATCATAAGATATAGAACATATAATACTAGATACTAGAATAATACTAGATTACAATTCATTTTGAGATTTTGACAAACTGCAACTAGATACAGCAAGTCTTAATTAGTTATCTGGTTACACGGAAAATATTTGTTTTGTTCCACGAACTTTAGATAAGTAACTATATGTATTTCCAAAACTATAAGTTCAATTAAAATTAATTAAAAACTATTTTTTGTAATTCGTCATATTTTTTTTTTCATTATTACGTTTTTCTTAGCTCCATAATTTTTTTAGATAATTACTAAAAACCACCGTTGGGGAGACATTTGATGGGGGGGGGGGGGCACCCCGACGCTTTATGGGTGCCAAAAATCAAATCAGGTAAATTTTGATATCTAATCATCCCGTACTACATAATAGTCTTGTATACTGTCTTTGGTTATTTGTTACCCCTTCGTTAGGTAATCGTATTAATCTCTAAACGGCTACTCATGTAAATAGTAAAGGCAATCTAATAGGACGAAATTGCGGCCATTCGGTCAAACCACTGGCTCTGCTTACTGTCCAGAGTCCACTACATCTCTAACATAGACAACCTATCCCACTCACTCAATCAACGTCCCACTTAGAGTAAAAAGGATAGAGATGAAAGCTCGTCATGTCCACTCCGTTGGTACGAGTCCGCGATGCAAATTCGAGTGCAGAATACAAAGGATTTATAAACTGGGCGCTTGCTGCTTGTTCCCATTTCTTTTATGGTATTTATTTATGCAGTCTACGAAATTTTGCTGTTTATTTATATCTCTTTTGCGTTATTTTTAATTTGGTCGGTTAGGTCTCGTGCATGTGACGAGTTTGCTTTTGTGTGTAAGTTCACTCTGATTATGTAAAATGAAGTTTTGGAATGAGCATTGTAAATTACTATAATAATTGTTGTGTTGTTTTAGCATACTTTATATACCAATTTTTTCACACAATTCACATAGATACCAAACAACATTATAAACCAAAAAAATCTATTAATAGCAAATTCCATAACCAAAATCTGAAGACATTGTTTGAATGGTCCATTAGCTAACAAAGAGCTTTAAAAAAGCTAATATACATCTATGGAATACAATTTGTCAACATTTGCATATTTCCGAGGGCAATTTCGGTGACAGGGCCAGTAAAGGTCAGCGTTCCCTTGACTTTCAGCCCTGAAATGTTAGGGACGAATATTGAATATTCTTATAGCATTCACTACAAATGCGAGTGACAAGACCTTTGTCAGCATTGAGTTCGGGGCATTTGTATGGATTGAGTTCGGATTGGTTCCATAGATTTAAGTTTCGAAGCGAATGCACATTTTACCTTTCCGACATGCTGACCCATTTATGTTTAATAGGACTAGATGGAAGGTTACGTACGAATAAAATATTTGAAACTCGGCCACGGTTAGATATGCCTATGTATAGTATAGGCATATCCAACCATGGCCGAGTTTATACATGTAACTAACGTGTTTCAGGCTCAACGCATAAGCATTGCCATTCAGCGTGGTAATACCACCAGCATGTTGGGTACGCTGCCAACTGGTAGTGGGTTTGAGCATTTGGATTTTCTTTAGACCTTCAACAGTCTATGGGCAGTCTAACTGTATTTGTAGTGTTAGTATTAGTTTGTATTATGGATAGTTAATAAAGGCTTAAAATGGATGACTCAGTAATAAAAGTGTAGAGATTTTAAAATGTTACCAAGAACAATTTAGAGTCATAAGTAAGTATTTTGACGCATTTAAGCATCTTCAATCTAGCTTTTATTCGTGGTCATATTTTTGCGGGCATTTTTAACGGTGTGGCTCTTCATCTAGTCCTGTATTACATCAATGAGCATTCAGTTGACTTAATAGTTCATTTCACACTGAAATCAAAGCGGACAAATAATGTTTGACAACGAATAATCCTTAAATGGTATCTAGAAATAATGGAGTAGTTGGTAATAGCATGGGCAAACAAATTACCCGTGTCACGGGTAGTAAGTTTTCAAAATAGATATTAGGTAGGTATCTATACAATCTTGCCAACTATATACCATGTCATGAATAAACAAGAATAATTTTGTTATTTCTTCTATCGAAACCTATAGAACGTTGTAGGATTTGATCATCGCTTTAATTTGATAAAAGATTTTGTGCTAGATACACTCAACCTGACCCAAGCTTATAAGAGACTGATTTCGTAAAAAATACATGCATCAAAAGGGAAGTAAGCGGTTACGTATCAATAAATAATAAAACGGGTCAAAAGGTTCGCGTCAAGAGTTCGGATAAGCCTTCCTTTCATGGTGGGCTACAAAGAGAAAATTACATATTTACCTCCCGGCTTCTCTGCAAAGAAACACTCGCGTTAACTTATTGGCAATAAAGTTTACTGATTTCACTGGAAGTAAATTGGATCAACGCTTACATGAATTATGGTTTGTTTTGACGGCAATTTCTACAAGAATCTATTTTGATTCGCATTTTTGTTGCTAAGTCAATAAACTATGCCTAGATGTACATGCCTATATAAGTTTGTATTTAGTAGCTATCTAATTAGACCACATGCCTACTGCAAAATATGCACCCATATTTGACAATGCTTAGGGGCTCATAGGTACCTACCAACTTAAAACAAAGTCTCTCCGGGCTGGCAAAGCACCGTCAACACCGCTAATGTTGCAGGTGTCCATAGGTGAAACGCAAACTACCACTCATTTTATTTAAAAAAAAAACATTTTTTTATTATAGGTTCACAGAACTGGAAATACACATAAAGGACTTAATTAAACAGTACACAATATGAGCGTTAGTGTATGTCCTACTTGGAGTGAACACCGCATTCATAAAAAAATAGAGTTTGGTACCCTTTAACAAAATGGGTACCCAAATATTGTTGTAATAAGAGCACATTCGATACAAAGCTGAATACTGACCATGTGTCCGTAGTTTTCCTCTTAAAGAATGCATCTGACAGCTGACATTATAAAAATCAAAATGAAAACATTTACTCTAAATATTTACTTTTAATATTAGGTTTAGATACACTATATTTTTTTTATTTTTTTTATTAGCTACCAGCTACCTAAAAATTTTCGGCGATCAGAATTTACTGATTTCGTTGAGCTTTTTATAATTTAAAGGCAACTGTCAGACGCACTCTTGCAGCGGCCGCACTTTACCTTCAAATATAGTTTCTCTAACTTTTTTCAAGTTAAAAAGTAGCGGGAGTTCAGTTAAAGCGTCGAACAAATTGAAAGTAAATAACGAGTTAACTTGAACACAGTTTAGTCAGACGTGCTCTCCCAAGTGGCGTATAACGGCAGAGCACGGGAAATTACTTCTGCAGCTTAACCGACACTTGGCCGGTCAATATAAATCGCTTTTCGATTAACAGACTATACATCCACCCCCTTACTAATAAACGTGGAGTAGTCGTTGAATAGTTACGCCGTGTTTTGTCTTTTTCTCTCATTCACATTTTGAACTCGATCGAAAAAGACAAAAGACGGTGTAACAATTCCATGGCTACTCCACGTTTATTAATAAGGGGGCCAATGTTTTACGTGGAGGGTAGATTGGTTTATATCACCGTGGTATTTTTACTTCAGCTCCAGGCGTGAAAATGTAGGAGATAGCCGAGGCCTGATTGTATGCTACATTATCATCACATAATCAGCCATCAAACGTCCACTGATAAACCACTGGTAACCCATACGAAGCGCTTTGATTCCACATTTATTGTGTGAATTGCTAGTCTGTAGAAATCGCTGCCTGAATGGGTGTTCCCCGTCAGTTACAATCTGAGGTGTCTTCAAGTCGAGAGTGAATCGGTTTCTTCTAGGCAAGCGCTCCATCGTAGACCGCATCGTTGCTTAACATCAAGCAAGATGGCGGCCAAGCGCAAGTATATTATAAAAAAGGCCTCTTCTTAGAAATGTTGCCATAATCCCCACGCTTGGCAGGCGGCTTGGGGATCGCAGTACGTTCACCGTGTAATAATTTGACGCTACTGCCTATCCTCCGGCGGTTCTGGTCGCAGTTTTAGACATACCCGGGTCCTACCGGGTCGAACGACCATCATGTGTCTATAAATTAGCTCCTAAGCAGTAGTACTTTACTGAAACATTTAGATGATATTGTAAAAATATGCATACTTATATATTTTAACCAAGATTTAGATGGCTTGTGCTATGAACCAATCATAAGACAATCTGGTAATGTTAATTAGTTTTTGATTATATCGAATCATATTGAAACTGACGTTTTTTTTCACACATTTTAATACAGATTTTAGTGCAAAGTGAGACGCAGCCGCGCACCGCCTAATGCGGTTAAAATTATAGTCGGAGTAACCGACTTAATCTTACGTGAGTAATTCTCGTGTAATATAAATAAAATATCGTATTATATTCATTACTAGATGAGACAAAAATTATTTACCATTAAATTCAAATTAAAACGTCGTTATTTCTAATGAGTAGGTATGTAACTCATTAAAGACCACGTTTAAAATAAAATAAAATGTATTTTTGACTCGAATCTATGCTTAGAGTCCGAAGTTCAGAAACCCCTATGACGAAATTTTAGTTTTATCAAATTTATTTTAATTATTAGTAGGGTTTTTAAAATAATACTATTAATTAGAAATAAATAAAAAATATCTCTTGTTTAACTAGTAGGTAAGTAATGTGTGGATGATTTTGTTAGTAATAATATCCATCTTCATAATTTCTGTCCCTTATTATTTTCCCACAAGAACTGTGAGGTCTCTCCCAAAATATCACATTACTGACATAATTCGAGACGGAGTTAGGCATTATCTTGGAGCTGGAACTATCTAGACATCCGAGGGGCGTGATATCACGATACGTGCCATTCGACTAATGGGCGAGAAGCGTAGAGACATACGAGGAGTATTAAATAACTGAGAGTTATATAGTAAGTAATGCCCGGCAATCATGCTCAAGGAGTCACCAAGGACTGGTTGGTAGTTCTGGGATTTTTCTCGTGGTAATTATATTATGACTAGCTGAAACCCGCTACTTCGTACACGTAGAGCTCGGCCTTCGGCCTCGCTACTACAACCCGTTACAGCCTATGTGTTATTCTAATGTATAAGCTATATTGTTGTAAACTTTCATTAAAATCCATTCGGTAGTTTTTGCGTGAAAGAGGAACAAACATCCATACATACAAACTTTTGCGTTTATAATATTAGTAGGTTATTAGGATTATTTTCACTGGGTGTCTGATTAATACGACGATTTGCAAGTATGCCAACACAGCAGATTTTTGATGTGAAACTTCTATTGGCGCTCCTTGGCAGTAAAATCGACTTCGAATGTCGTTTGCCGTCACGGCAAACGACATGACGCTCTCTTATAAAAATAGCCATTCCATACAATAGTCAGTATAGAGACTCGTGCAGAGATCTTTTTAAGAGTCTAGGCATACTCACATCAATATCAGTATACATATACGAAATTGTAAAAAATGTTCGAATTAATCTCCTCATGTATCAAACTCGTGGTGATTATAAAAAATTAAATTTACGCAATAAAGACAATCTCTTGGCAGTAAAGCATAGGTTGCATAGATCTACCATAAGTCCGATAGTGATAGGGGCCAGCAACTTTACAATAAACTGCCAAATTGCATTAAATCTTCTACGACATATGATATGTTTTGTGCAAATGTCAAGCATCTATTACTGTCTAAAACTGTATATAAAATAGATGACTACATAAAACATGATTACCGCAACTATAAAATTAATAGTGACTAGTTACAATTATTATGACAATTGCATATTTTATATTTAATCATTATTGACAAAGCCCATATACAGCTAATCTACATTTTAATTTATTATGTCCAGCAAAAAAATTATAAATTGTGATTAGATTTAATAATTTTAATACACACACTTATAAAAATTTAAATTGTGTAAACCGGACGAGTCCATAAACGTAATCTGTATTATACTTAGATTATAATAATAGATTTACTCTTATGACAATAAAGAATATCTTATCTTATCTTATCAATAAAAAATTCACTCCCGACAAATGTATAGATGAAACAGCTAATATTTATTTCGCGTATTTTGTTTAGTCTTAGAACAAAAGTTGTTTGTTTTGACCATTGAGATAAAATTCCTCACAAGAGTCACAATCTCTCTGTGAAAACAGTCAAAAACGTCCAATCGTCATTGTACATACATTGTATCGATTATATAGTTCACAATGCTACATTTACTCCAATTTAGACGTTAGTCGCTTGTATAGTGCTCAACATTAGTTGTCCGCTATGTTATCGTAGCTCTGGCATCGCTCGGCGTTGTAGTCGCTTCGCGGTTACCTTTTAACTAACAAAAATTTCGGCGCAATTCGTAGCGTGCGCCGAGTTTAGATTAGTTTGGCACGATTGTGGGTATAGGTATTGCATCTCGATGGTTTTGACGTATTGAAGCCGCCCCTTAAGAGGATGCTAACTGATTACCAGTAACCCTGTATATTGCACAAAGCTAAATAGGTACGTAGACGATCGACAACACGACTCTCACTTAGCCGTCCGCAGCTGTTTGTGGCCGGCTTAAGTCTCACACTCGTAGATTTTCGTATTTACGTAAGCACCTTCGTTGTCTAACTTGGCATTATCTCAGCATTCAAAACACAACACTAGGCTACGTTCAAGCCGGGAATATTATTACAAGCTTATGTAAATTCCGTGTAATCTATTCATCCCCCGAGTGAGTATGTCGCGAAGTCTATGGTACGGTAGCTAACTAGAAGCCTACCTGACTTATAAAATGTATTCATAACTGAGCCCAACTTGTAAAATTTATGATAATTTTCTAGCAAATTCTTAGAACAGAGTGTAGTGCACAGATTTATAGCTTTTCGGTTAAGAGTTATTTGGCTATTAAAAAGTCAATGGAATATTTTTGTAGGTACATAGGGGCCTTACTTAAAAACGTTAGACTGCTTGATCAATATTGGAATGAACTACTTGCCACCAAAGTTTCATAAAGATAGTAGTTATCGTTGACAAAATATACAAACTATAAATTCCGATCTATTCTCGTGAGACATTCGCCTCGATCGGTCAATTGTATTGTTCTGTTCTGCTATCTGAAGTAAAATTGCATAGGTTTATCCATTGAAAATTTTAACCTGATTTAATTTAACTTGAAAACTTAACCTGCTACATAGTTGGTAGTACTTGAACAAAGATGTAAAATATTTTATTTTTCTTTGTGTCGTTCAAACAAGAAACGCACGCGGGACAGAGCAAAATTTGAAAGGATCCATTACAATCACTGTACAAAAGAAAATTGGAATAAATAAGACGACTCCGAACTTGCGATAAATCTTCAGAAGGAAATCGTGAAAGAATATTGGAAATTACGCAATTTCCCAGACTGCGATCAGTTTCATTTGCATCAATAATGTAGCTGAAGTTATCTGCATAATTTATACAACGACGATCGGATGCTAAACCCCTGGGAGAACTGTTGTTTGCGACCTATATCCACCAATCCACCTACATAATGACTCAATGTATTTGTCAATTCGCAACACTACTAAAGAGTTTATTAGTTAAATAGCTTTAGACAGCTAAATCACATTTGGATATTTCTACAGGCTTATTTTTAATGTTTTAGAAAACTCTTCTCTTTTATTTGATTACTCTGAACCTAGCTCAACAAAATTTGTTCGACGACTTTTCACAAAACTTGATAAACCCACGATTTTTTTTTTCAGTTTCAAGAATTGATCGTTTGTGGGTTAATATTTTTTGTTTTATAAACCTCTTGCAGGCAGCTACTTTACATCAAACTTAACAAATTATGTTCCATATCTTTTTATGACAAAATACAAAAAAAAACAGTCATGGAACGAAAATTGGTAAGGGAATAAATACCCAGGGGAACCCAGTTTTTTGGATATTCGGCCTTTACTTCGACAAGAGTCGGAAACATTGTCCAGCTAAACAAAAATCTGTATAAAATCTGTGTCTTGCAATTTTTAAACACTATTCCTATACGGTGGATGACAATGCCTACATCGTGGTGAGCGTTGTACTCCGTTTTTTTATTTAAAAAAATTAAATTCGATGCCGTCCTTTTACTAGCTTTGTTAAATAACCCTGTACGAGTACTTAAGTATGAGTGAACAATACAATCTACAGATTGTTTATACATAATATACATCCATTAGTTGTATATCCATTATGCTTTTATGTAAATAAATGTTTTTAACCGTAATTATTCGTTGTCTTGGGTACCTACCTAATTTCAATGATTTCACTAGTAGGTGCTCATATTGTGTTCCACAACAAAATCACAAAAGCATTTTTATTTTATTGCTATATTCAATATAAACCGTTAGCAGGGTTATATTAAAGGTTAATTTACCATAACATTAAAATTAACGGTGCCTAGAGTTAAGGGTGTTAAGTTGGATTAAGGTTGGTGGTCGGGTGACTTATCGTAGTACCGCAGTCCGCAGCTATGTTGATTAACTTGGATTATTTTTGTTTTTTTATTTCGAATAAAATTATGACTGTAAAATGGCTAGTCGACGTAAGAAGATTTGTCCAATAGGAACAATCACCTGTCATTTCAGGCTTTTGGCGGTAAAAAAACTCAAACATTGTGGCTGGCTACCCAGCCTATATAGGTATGAACTTGCCTACTATAGGTAAATGGTATGTTTTGTCCACTAAACGACTTCATTTTCTTTTGTTATTTTCTGATAGTATTATCATCAGCCAGGATTATCTTCCGTCTTAAAACAATCTCAATGCATATTCCCTCAAAGTTGATGGCAACATTGCCCCAACAACAAAAGTGGCGATTACGACGGTTTTTGGCGCCAACGTGGAAAAAACATGTCGGCTCGTTGGATTATTTTCCTAAACTTGTGTATTTTCGAGTGTTAATGTGTACTAAATGGTGAATTAATATTCATTAAGTGCTCGTAAACGTGCTCGAGTGTGGGCAAGTGATATAACGAGGTGAAACGTGTCTTTTCGTGTTGTTTCCAAAACTCCATTGGAGCCTCTTGTAAAGTCTCCACCACTTTACAGGGGCATGAGTTTGACTTGACCGTGACTTACTTAGCTTGACTCTGACTGTGACTATGACTGGTTTGACCCTATTAAGAATACGAAAACTGTTTAATATTACGAGTAAAGGACATTGAATCCACGCTCATGAAAATTTTAACAAAAAAAAAGTGTCTGTTTTTTTGGCGCCAACGTGGAAAAAAACATATCGGCTTGTTGTACTATTTTCTTTAAATTGTGTATTTTCGAGTGTTAATGTGTATTAATGGTCGATTATTATTTTTAAGTGCTCGTGAAGGTGCTCGAGTGTGGGCCAGTGATATAACGAGGTGAAACATGTCTTTTCGTGTTGTTTCCAAAACTCCTTAGAAGCCTCTTGTATAGAAGTGGTGGAGGCTTCCACCACTTTCCTGGGGTATGAGTTTGATATGACCGTGACTTACTTTGCTTGACTCTGACTGAAGACTGAAAACTAGATTTATATTACGACTGAATGACTTTGTATCCCTGGCCATGAAACAAATTAGCGAAAAAAAGGGGCCGTATCCAAGTAAAAAAAACTTTCAGTAGGTAACGTTTTATTTTTAATTCCTTGAAAGTACTACAATAAATTTTGACGACGACGCGCCGCTGGATAAATATTTCCGTTTGTAAATAATCTAAATATAAACATAATATCAAATTCCATGCAAACTTCAAATGAAGTTTTTTTATCTCTACATTTATGTGTTTACGAACGGAAATAAGTGTTCATATTTCGTTCACTGACAACGTTATTTCAGAATAAATCGGTTGTGAATTCAGGTAGACATTCGCCACAAACTCAACGTTTTTATTATTAAGAATTCCTTGTATTCTTCTACGTTAGAGGGAAAAGGGTCAAAGGTCGTAAACTAGCGATTGATTGCATCAATTTCCCAGGGTGCGATACGTAACCTAGCTACCTAAAGGTAGGTAGTTTGATACTAGTACATATAGAAACATGTGAACTAACAATGTCGTAGATTTTTCTTGCCATTTCAATTGATTTAAAAGGTAACTATTTCTTTTTAACATACAGGTACATACTTCTTTCTCATTTACTAAACAAAATGCAAGCTAATTAACACTAAATGCTTAAATTACTTGCCTATTAGGTATACAAACCAGTTGGATTGCCCATAGCCCGTTGGAAATCTAAATACAATTCTAATGCTCAAACCACCAGCGTAATTTTGTATTTGCTCTAGTGTAAAAACGGTAATAATTAATTATTATTTATTTACAAGCGTTAAACTTGGTATGATTATAGTACACACTCTAAAGTAAAACAAAAAATAATAAATACTGGCCAAGTGCAAGTAGTTTTTGCAATTTCTGCTCACCACTTATTCTCGTGGTTCTCGGTCGTAATGTCCCGAATATTTAATGGATCATCGTGATGTTGTCTTTTTGCACAACTTTTTTGTACTATAGTAGGTGCTTAACAATTTATGTGGTGGTATAGAACCCTCAGTGCGGGAGCCCGACTCGCACTTGGCAGCTGCATTAAATAAGGCCAGCTTCACAGCAGAGCCTGGTTTGAAAAGCTTGATATGAAGTGCGCAAAACGGTACGATATAGCAAACAATCAATCTGTCGCAATACACGCTTGATCATGCGTGTATACTGTAGATATAATCAAGCCGATTGCATTGGTTTATTAAGCCTTCAAAAAAGGTATAAGGAATATCAAACCTCACACACTGCTTAAATCGTCTGTAATGGACGCAAAGGAATATAGCTTAAAAATTTAAGTCAATGCACAAAGACCATGTATGTTGAGTTGATTGAAATTTCTTATTGAGTAGGTTAGGGATAGGATGTAAGTAGATATAATACTTATGTAAAGTAAATCGAGCCCGCTGGTTCTACTTATGTCACTTAAAACTAGAAAAATCAACAATTCACCATTTGTAGCATAATTTGCATTCAATCCTCTTGTACTTTATGAAACAGATAAAAGTCACCTGCGCTACGAGAAACGAAATACAAAAATCAGAGAAAGTAGCTCCTTAACAAATGTTACCATAATCAGCTCAGATTAAACTTGAAATGGGATTTTTTAACACTCGCATTTCGGTGACTATGAAGCTGTTTAAGATGTCGTTAAAACGAACGACCCATCGCGTAATGCGGGCTATAAAGACGATGGCTTATTCGTGGGGTAGTAACTTCCGAATTGTGTATTGTTTAGTACCTATGAAGTGAGTAGGTATTGCCGACCGGTAATGCCGTGTACAGGCAGACCTAGCAATCGAACGTGAGCGAACACACCGTATACGCTCGTTTGCCGTTGCTGTTGTGTCAACCACAGAAAAGTGAAGTAAATAGAACGGAAATGAGAAGGAAAATCTGTCGCCAGGCATTTATGACAGAACCTTGATTGAACATTATTATTTATGTCCACGCGTCGAACTCCGCATCCAAAGAACTTGGACCTTACCTTTTTGGATTAGGTCTCAAAGTACTTTATGCGCATCACAGTTGCTAACTATGTAGTTTTGTAGCTAAGAATACGCTTAATTATGTTATTTTAAGAATGATTAGGTCGAAATTATAATTTTAAAAAAGAAATTATAATTATTTTACAATATTTTACATTATCATTAGCTTACATTACCTACTGTAGATTAATATTAGATTTTTAATAAATTTGCCATAATACATTACGACGAATACCTTTCCTCGTACTGTACCTACCGGCGTTCGGCAAGCAATACTTATCAAATGCAAGCGAATTTTTCTTTCGCGTGAATTTGCTTTCACTGTTTGGTCCACGTCAATTCATTCGCGTTCGGTAGTATTTGTTCGCGCTCGTTTGTTAGGTCTGTACACGACATTAAAGGCTGTAAAAAGCTCGAATCTGTAGTACCTTCTTATATTGAGGTGTGAGGGTTGAAGAGTGTTAGTCTGAGGTTCAGAAAACTATTTAAACCGCGCTTACCATCAATCTCTTTCGCATATTAAAAAAACCGGCCAAGTGCTAGTCGGGCTCACGCACTGAGGGTTCTGTACAACCATAAAATTTAGTAACAAAATTACCAGTTATAACTTGGTAATGAACAGAAACTTATCACCGACTCGCACTTGGGCATTTTTTTTTCTGTTATACTTTAGAGTGTGCACTATACCTAATCATACCAAGTTTGACGTTTGTTGTATGGGGACCCTCTTTTGTTTTTACTTTTTGACTTTTTTAGTATTTCTTAGTTAATCCGCCGTAACATTACATATCCTGTAAAAATTGCAAATGGCTATCTGTTACGTTTCGAAAGATACAGCCGTTAATAGGTAGGACAGACAGACAGACAGACAGCCAGACAGGCATCGTAGGCTTAGTAATAGGGTCCCGTTTTTACCCTTTGGGTACGGAATCCTAAAAATAAGATATCAAAACACTATGTTAGAATTTTTAAAAATAACTGTTAAACGTACTCATACTTAAGTTTCTAGGTAGAATCTTAGTTAACTATAACAAGGTACGCTACAAGGTACACTAGTTACGTACAATAAAGATTTCAATAGAACCCAATCAGAACCAATGACGTCATAGTGCAATTTGGTTCACCAGCTAATTGTCCTCGATATTTCTTAAGAAGTCTTTAGAAAAGACCTAAATCCCTGGTTAAATTGAATTTATCAATAACTTAAGAACCCGTAAATCTAATATCTATTCATTTTCTAGATCTCTCTAAGATGTAATTAGCTAGAAGAGATCGCTTGTCTGGAACAAATCGCTATAGCGATAAGTCCGTTCATTGTTTCACTAGTTTTAAGTTGCCTTGGCTTATGTATGTAATTTCTGGTGTAAACAATAAAATTATCTATCTAAAATCTAAGCTTATTGACATGTTAGTCCAAACAAGTTTTCATTGTTTAATATTATTTATCTTTTGCTCAGATATTATAATTATATAAGGTATTTAAATAATAAAAAACTATTAGTACATTCTCATTTTTTTTTAAATAGAAAATGGTTGTTAAAATCGTCCTCATATAGTTAAAAATGTTGACTGTGCAATCGAAAGAGCGCGTGAACCGTCAAAGCCACAGAAAAGAGAAGTAAATAGAACGGGAATGAGAAGGAAAATCTGTCACCAGCCATTATGACAGAACCTTGATTGAACATTCTTATTTAGATCAACACGTCGAACTCCGCATCCAAATAACTTGGACCCTCCCTTTTTGGGTTAGGTCTCATTTTTTTTGTCTGTATCACAGTTGCTAACTGATTTCGTATGACTGACGTTTCGTTTATATGGCTGCAACTGGCTACAATAAATTTCTTACAAAAATGCATTGACAGCCGTCCTAATTTAAACAACAAAATAAATATTTTCTGTGGTTAAAGCGTTCTTAACCTCAGATCATCTTCATCAGCCAGGAGACGTCCACTGCTGAACATAGGCCTCCCCCACCGCAGATATAGGTGTCAAATTAATTGATACCATTCTGGTTTTTATAATACCCACATGTTGTTAGCATATCCAAAACCGCGCCACATAATCCAAACAATACCTGACAAAGTGAAATCTGATCAATACAACGGCTACGCGAGATAACGCACACGTTTCCAATTAGCGAAACTAATTAATACGGGTCACCAAACACTGACGGCGTTCATGCCTAACTGTCGATATCACGATATATCAGAAGCTAGAATTTCCAACCATATAAAATCGTGTCAGACGTGTAATAGACATTGTGTAATAGACGGGACATATTTTGCAATGAATAGTAGAAAATAATGAAAGTACCTATACCAAAAATCATACTACAGTCCGGCCGCTTACAGAAAGCTTCTGACAACTGCAATACCAAAAAATAAAACATCTGAATTGGAAACATTTTCTTTTAATATTTTACTGTAAGTACAATTACGTTCATAAAACTAGTAAACGTGATAAGAATTTACTGTTTCCGTTTAGCTTTACAATGTTATGGCAATTGCCAGGCGCATTCTTTCGTCGACTTCACTTTAGTGAAAACGCCTGAATGTCATATCATCATAATAATCATTTCAGCCTCCTACTTCAGTTCCCACTTCAGTTCCCACTGCTGGGACACAGGCCTCTCAGAAAGAGATGATGAGCCTTAATCTACCATGCTGGAATGTCATATAGCTGAAAAATATAATATTCCTCATAATATTAGATGCCAATTTGTCTCTAAACTGGACAAGAAAATACGCATGAGAACTACATTAGGATGAACATTGAGCAAAAGCCTACGTTTATGTGACGTTTGGGCATAATTACGTCATGTTACATAATTATGTCTGTTCCAACTACTTCGTATATTCATACGATTCGATTACGTCAATGCCTGACTCCTGTCGGATATGCACCGAGAAAGCATCAATTTACTCGATTCGTATTGGGAATGGAAATCCGTCAAAATAGGATCGAATCGGAACTGTTAGATACTTAATAGGTAAATATTACAAAAACATATGTAGATCTAGGAAATTTATAGGACACGACTGAAAAATCAACAGCCGGGATTTTTATTCGCGCTATATAAGTAAATAAATAAGTAGTTACGGTATGATAGGTATTTCTATTTATATACGGTACCATAAGTATAGTAAACGATTAAGAATGCATAAAGGTCCTAGCTTAGCTTCTACTGAGTAGTAGCAAAGTACTTATTTTGTCTAGTGTGACCAAGATGTCAATCCTGCGAACTTGTTAAAACCACCTAAAATCCCTTGTAAGCCGAATGAGTAAGCCTAGAACAAACAATTAACAAAGGCCGAGAACTTAACGTACCATCTGATCTGAAGTACGTAAGTACTTAGTTATATCCACCTCATTCAAGATGTTAATTATTTAAAGATATCTGGCTGACCTTTTGATGACTTTATAATTTCCAGCGCACAATCAAAGTAGAGAGAGGTATATGAATGCTTACATTCAAGTGCCTGCTCGTATTTCTTTCAATATGACTCCAAATACTCCAATATCTGGGTCAATTACATTTGTATTGTGTATATATGTATAGGAATAGGAATCTTTGATTTATGACCACAAAAAGTCTACAGTATGAATCATTGATTACGGTAGTGGGACACAATGAACGTTTCACATTTATGTGGGTATTACTTATTATGATAACAAAATGAAGGAGTAGGTGTAATAATTTTGATATTGGATAAAAATTGGAATGACAAAATATTTACCTACACAGATTTTATTTTAGTAGTATTTAGAGGCTTTTAAGTTTAGATAGAGAGTGATGGTGGCCAAGCGGTAGCATGTACTTACGCTATACAATCTGAGGGCATTCGGTTGGAACCTCGACTCTGCACCAATAACTTATTTACTACATAAATTATGTGCAGTTTCGATGCCATCGCTCAACACGGTGAAGAAAAACATCGTGAGGAACCGGTATGTCCAAGAACCTCAAAAATTTATAAACATACGACATTCGTCAACATGCACTGGGCCAGTATAATTGAAATAGTATGAATTAGGGCTCATCCCCTCTCTCTGAGAGAAGGCCTGAGTCCCAGCAGTGGGAACATGATAGGCTGCAATGATGATGGCTGCAAGTTTAGATAGATAGGTACCTAATTACCGAATAAATCGTATAGATCTTGATGTCAGAGGTTTTACAATACAATACAATACAATTCTTTATTAATAACTCCATAGTTACAAGTCAAATTTCTCCAGTACACTTTCTACATCGATGTATATAAACTTATATAAACAGTATATGTTAATAATATTATTATGTGTACATAATTCAAATTAAATAATCTAATCAAAATTTAGGCAACCTAAGGACATAGGTAGGTATTGGTCTGACATAGCGACTGACTAGTTCAGGAGCCGTTTACATTTTAAATGTTGTATATTATATTATATATACATTTCTTATATAATATTACGATTGCCTGACCTGTAAACATATGTTTCAATAAATTACTTTGACTTTGACTTTCTGGGCTTCTGGGATCAAAGACTAGCTGTACCTACATACCATTATGCCCAAATGAATGATTGTGTCCTAGAAATTATTAAAACTACCTAAATACTTAATTTGCTTTAAATGGAATTGGGCCAGATCCACACAAGACCACAACGATGTGACCAAATGACACAAGGCCCAAGGCAGGACCGAAAAGAGGTGGCGAGACAGGCTTGACTCTCACTGCAGTGCCTGGACCACAAAAACTCCCAACCGAGAGAAGTGGAAGAAGGCAAGGAAGGACTTTGCCATACAATGGAACAATCACGACTAAAAATAAATAAATTTGATGACGAAGATTGGTTTTGTATGAGATACTTAGTACTTCGAATCTCATGCAACAGAGAATTTCAAATCTGTAACCATCATTTAGTGCATCATGCGATTGCGTTCATACTCGACAATAGGTGAATGCATCGAATTAAGGTTAATTAAGCCAATGAGTATTTATGTCCTCATTCTAGCACATTACATATGCCAATTTAAACCTTATTGTGCATGTAATAACAACTGCATCGGCTGAACCAATGCCATTTCAATCACGTGAATTGATGGAGTAGGTAAGTATGTATCTAATGGCTTTCCGTAAAATCCGCAGTTTGTTGTTTTGGTTTGAATTTTCTGTTAAAATCGTTAATTGTTAATAAAATTGTTGTGTTATGATCGTTAAACATTGTTTACACGTTGTAACAAAGTGGAGTTAGTAAGTAGATACTGATAGTGTGGGGTGATTTTTCTACTTTGTCTAAGATAAAATCTAAATTATATATTCAAAGTCCATCCTCATCAAGATGAATTTAACTGATTAGTCGTGAAAAGGGAACAACCAACCACAAATACCAACCAAACATAATGTGCTTGAGCGCTAGTGAAGGAAAACATCGAGAAAAAACCATATCATGGTGGTTGGTACGGTTGCCATACGTCCGGAATTTTCCCGACATGTCTTGGAATTCAGGTTTTAGTCCGGAATGCGGGGGAATTCAGAAACGTCAGGAATTCTAGGAATGAAGTGGAAAAGTTGATTGAATCACAGGCGTTTGCAAGCAGCAAGCACAGTACTTCGCGGTAGTTTGTCTTCAAAACTGTTTTTGAAATTAAAAAGACCACCATACAACAGACAACACGAGTTCATTATTCCGCAAAATATGAACTTTGAGGTAAACGTCCGGCAATTTCTTTAAGTGACTGGGTTTTCACCCAGAGTTTTTTTCTTCATCTGGTAACCCATGTGGTAGGGCGTTTTTTAGGACTTAGCTGGCTAGCTACCACCCTAAAGTTGAAATTCCATCGCAAAGCTTCACTTGTGAGCTAGTTCCCATTCCAATCTGGGCATGTTTATCATCTTCTACCAAATCATCACTTAACATTATGTGAGTTGGGATAAATGCCTAAGCAAGTATTTAATTTTATTAAAATCAGACGAACAGTACAGATAAGAGTTACATAATATGCGATATTAGATAAACAACAAATGGCGTTGGTATGTAGGTACTTAAATCAATAATAATTTAAAAAGAGCCCTTGGTATTATACTTAACTAGCGGTCCGCCCCAGCTTCGCACGGGTATAGATTATAGCCTATGTCAACCGGGGATAGCACACTTCCTGTCAGTAAAAGATTTTTTCAAATCGGTTCAGTAGTTTCGGAGCCTATTCAATGCAAACAAACAAACAAACAATCAAATCTTTTCTCTTTATAATATTAGTATAGATAATTTAAGAAGATAATGTAGACCTACTTACTAAGGTATATACCTACTTTTAGGTTCTTCATAAGGAATGATACAAGCACAAAAGAGATCAACCAGCTTAATGTAGACTAGTATGTAATTCTACACAAAGCCTTGTTTGTGTTGTTAATAAATCTTTTGAAATCCTAACAATAGGAGGTACCTGGATAACGCCTCCGTGGAAATTAGGAGCAAATGTACCATGTTGAAAGCTCACGCGTAAGTGTAAATATAACACTGAAAACAGAATCTAATTCACATAATGCAACCTCGTTCATGCCTGAGAGAGGTCCTATAAAAGCTTACACGGAGCTTATAAATGAAATTAGCGACTTGAATACCACTACTTTTAGGTAAACACCAAGAAACGTGAACAATTATTTCACCCAAAGATAATAAGTATAAATCGTCATTGTCTTCACCGTAAAAAAATCCATCGCCGGAAAAGTTTCATTCAGCCAGCCAACCCAATACGTTTAGTAGGTAGGTAGTAGGTACGTTTCATAAATTTTTTTTCGTGCTTGTTTCTTAATTCAAAATGTTTATATTCTCTCAATGAGTAAAATAGAGTTTTATTCACTGTTATCTATGAACCAGATGCTCTATATCGAGTGGCAAAAAATTATTGATCCCAAATTCCTTATTTTACATGCGGAAATACACTAGAGATTCGTCAAAGAAACAGTTTTGAAGATAAACTTCCGCTAAGTAACGTCTGAGTCAATCAATTATCTATACCAAAACTGCAATTGTGCAAAGTTTCATACATTTCCCTTAATAACTATAGAAACTTGAAAATTCTAAAAGGGTACGACGGATGGACAGACGGACAGACAGACGTACATTTAGACACATGGACAGACGGACGGACAGAATGAATTTATATGGGTTCCTTGTAGTTCTACAGAATCCTAAATATGTAAGAAATACCTCAGCATATTTTTATTTCCTACCTCATAAAACCTACCTTCTCATAAAAACAACCAAAGTTTCGCAACAAAAATATTATAACCGGTTTCTTCAAGCTTATTATTAGATACAAGTTTTTATTTCAGTAACCGCAACTTTTATTTTCGCTTTTCCACCAAATTTTCACCTTTGGATTTTTAACGCCACCGTCGGCAGAATTTTGTGAGCTTTAACAATTTAATTTCGTTTTCATTGAATAAAATGAGTACGAACGAAAATTGGTTGATCATTTTTTTGGGAAAACTTTTATAACATCTTTCTTTGCCTATTATGTATAGACAGTAGAACTTTTTTGATGATTTTTTAAAATGAGGTGAGCTCTCGGTCTCCAAGGGCCCAATGTTTCGACCCCAAACGCTTCAAATATGTAACCACTGCCAAGGTAAGCATATTTGCGCCACTTGATAATTGATTTATATTATGCATTTTACACGATAATTATGGACCAATATAATACATTATTATGTAATTACCTTCTTTTCGTTCGGGTTAGTAGGAAAGTTTTAAGTTAAGGTAACTAATTCTTAAATTGTACATATTATATACAATTTATCGATAAAACTACTATGTACGACTAAAAATATAATATCGCCAAATCGCCACCATGCGCCAGGGTTCCCAGAATGCTGGCAGCATTGGCTCGCTGGATTGCGAGACTTAATTTTTGTGCGAAAAGCTACCGATATTCCACCGAAAATCACCCCAAATTGACAAACTTAGTACAGAGATTTTTCTGGCCTATTGTCGGAAATTACAGTCGTTCTTCTCATTGTGGTAGTGCTCGGAGGGAAGTAGAATTTTGAGTTAATAACGCTAGTTATACGGTAGCTTAACTTTATGATATCATTCTCGGCGCCACCGTCCTCTCAGTCCCCGGTCCCCAATGTCCTAGATATATGACTAATCCGAGTGAAAGGTCCTTTTATGTCATGATTAGCCTCGCGGTTTCATTCGTTAACCTAAAGGAACCATGACTTTTGCCGGGATAAAAATCTACATAGCCTATTTCCAGAGGCCTTACGGAATTGGGTGTGGGCAAACACATGGAAATTAAACACATTTAACGAATTTTATCGCGTGTTTGGAGCGATGGTGTCCGAGTAGCATGTGCGCTTTACAATCTGACGGCATCCGGTTCAATCCTCGGCTCTGAACCAATAACTTATTTAGTACTTAAATAAATTATGTGCAGTTTCGATGCCATCGCTAAAAAACGGTGAAGGAAAAGCATCGTGAGGAAACTGGTATGTCCAAGAACCTCAAAAGTTCAAAGTTTTTTTTTATTATTGTTTAGATCCACGTTTGTCCCACCAACTCGCCGATGGTAAGCGACAAAAATTACATTCAAGAACGTGCACTGGGCCAGCATGGTGGTTTAGGGCCCGTCCTCTCTCTGGGAAAAGGCCAGAGTCCCAGCAGTGGGAACATGATACTTAGTCCGAAATGTTCGCGTGTATTATTGTTTTAATTTCTTGTTTTTCTAACACTGCAGAACATTTAAGAAACCATTATACACACTGACGCTAAAACTTTCGCATTTATAATATTACTAGCGACCCGCCCGCCCGGCTTCGCACGGGTGTAATTTACGTGCGAAGCCGGGGCGGGTTGCTAGTTATATATATAAACCTTCCGTGAAAATTTATCTAACTGATGGTGAAAACCGCATCAAAATCCGTTGCGTGGTTTAGGAGGAGTTAGCGGCCATACAGACAGACAGACGCGGAAAGCGACTTTAATTTATACAATGTAGAGGTAGAGATAGTGTAAAGTCTATGCAGCACTGTGTAGGCGTTTAGAATATCTACTCAATAATAATTTCAGAATTAATACTTTCGTAAAAAATCGAGAAAGAAGTCACCTCACAATGTTGGGTTAAATTTTTAAGGTAAATTATTTCCTCGTGGGGGCCATCTCACAGGTGCGGTCAGATTAAACGAGATGAGATCATTTTATGAGCAATTGTCGACTGAATCGTCACTCCATTGGGTAATTGAGTATATCTAGCCTATCTGGGTACTTGCCACATGTCCTGTACTCCCACAGTGGTGTTGTTACTCACCTGCTAATTTCTGTCGAACTGGCAATATTTCGTACTTTGTAGCATCGAAATTTATGCACAAGCAAGGGCATACCTACCGCCGTATCTGCCGTATCAAAAATACGGGGTCCGGGCAACAGGGGCCCAGCCCCCCAATTCTACTAAAGAAATTGTTTTTAAATTGTAATTGTTTCAATTTTATTTTTTAAGTAATTGCCTCAAAACTGCCAGTTTAATTTTTCTGGAAACAATTACAATTAAAAAATAATTTCTTTAGTAGAATCGGGGCCCAGAACGTGTGTAAGCAAAAATTCGTAAAATTACACAAAACTTAAGCGCCTAATCCAGTGCGCGTCAGCGTAGTTTAATTCAATGTATGAGCATTTTTGTTTCTTATGTGATAAATTTACTCTTCATTTGGGCCCCCCAACAAATTTAAATACAGGGCCCGTGTAAGGCAAGCTACGCCACTGTGAGCTTCGAATATTCTAATGACCCATCTTCAGGGTTACAAGGTAGAGTGCTACTAAGCTGAAAGGAGGTCATCATCATCATAAACAACTTTTACTATGGCACTAACCCTAAAATCGCTCTACATTTCGCTAGATACCATAAATTTTCTGTGACAACTGATTGAATTAGCTACATAGTAAAAATGGTTCATAATGATGAGTAGAATGACCTCCTTTCGGCAAGGAACCACCGTTCCGTATAACCTTGTTTGTGAGCTACATAGAGGTATACATTTATTTACCTACGTACCAAACAAAATCGTCCATGATAATATTAAAAAATATATACTTACGTGACTAAGATTATAATATTTCTATCTATATCTTAGTAAACTTAACGAACAGCTCTAAGGCAAAATAATTAACCTCAAAACTAGTAATGAATAGAAGCCACTTTGACATAGTTGAGTTTGAAAAGGTAATTTAAACTCAAGTCATAAGGGTAATTACCTAGTCTATGAATAACGCGCTTGTAAAAGTTGAAAGTTGCCGACATGAACTGCTTAACCTTTCTAATTTTAAAGTTATAGGCACTATTTTACAAATTTCCCCTAAAATACTTAACCTTTTAATACTTGTAAAGTACTTAGCTTGAATTTAGGCACTATATCGTCACCAGCTAAAGATTATACCCAAATTTCGAAATAACACGCTACTTTTAAGATGGTCATTGAGCCTTTGAAGATTTAGCGTTCCTTTGGAGTGCCGTAATCTGAAATCACGTGGACGAAGCCACTACCAAGTGGAATATTGTGAAGATAACCTTTACACAATTCGTCAACTTTGTGCGACTAATAAGCTTTAAACTGCCTACTCCTTTTCTATATATATGTGCATAAAATAAGCAGTAAAATAATAAATCACATACTACGCATAATCAGTTCAAGTTTTCTAGCTCTATTTAAATTATATGCCTTCCGCTTATGGCTAATATAATAATAATATTTTTACTTTTTTCCTGGGCAAGCGCCTTTATTAACTAAACAAAATACAAGCTAAAACTAAAACTACAAATACAGTTAGACTGCCCTTTGACCGTTGAAGGTCTAAAGACAATCCAAATGCTCAAGCCCACTACCAGTTGGCAGCGTACCCAGCATGCTGGCGGCATTACCACGTTGAATGGCAATGCTTATGCGTTGAGCCAGAAACACACCAGTATTTTGGTTACGCGTCGCATTAACCAGGCGCTCTGAAAGATTTTTGAAAATGAGGTGAGCTTAATAAAATACTTAAACAGGTGACTGATCACCACAAAGTTAAGTAACGTTGGGCGCGGTCGGTACTTGGATGGGTGACCGCCGGGGCGTGATGTTGTCTTTTTGCACTACTTTTTGTATTTTGTAGTGGTACGGAATCCTCGATGTGTGAGCCCGACTCGCACTTGGCTGGTTTATTTTCTTATCTGTATAAAAAGTTATGTAAATATAGGTCGGTTGTTATGTAAATATGTATGTGTATACACCTTGTAATTATTTGTTTTTTTATTATTTCAGATTCTACTGGGACCTTTGCATGTTGTTACTACTAGTGGCTAACCTGATCATCCTGCCCGTTGCCATCTCCTTCTTCAATGATGACCTCAGCACGCGCTGGATTGCCTTCAACTGTCTGTCGGACACAATATTTCTTATAGATATCGTTGTTAATTTTAGAACAGGTGAGTTTCTTCTCTTTGGCTTTTTACTTAGATAATTTCTTAGCTAGATCAATGCTGTAGACCAAAACTCTAGAAGTATTTTAATGCGTTACCTATTTGCGTGTTGTGGCGTAACAGTTATCTGTAAATTATTTACTATAAATAAATAATTACAAACTATAATTACTATAAATAAATCATCTGCATAGCTTCCAAAAAGAAATTACATTAGGCTCCTATACATGTGCCAAGATTGCTTTAAGATACTCGAGAAATATTATGATTACAGTTTTTGTTTATCTTTTCAGGAATAATGCAGCAAGATAATGCGGAACAAGTGATATTAGATCCCAAGTTAATAGCAAAGCACTATTTGAGGACATGGTTCTTCCTTGACCTTATCTCTAGTATACCACTAGATTATATATTTTTGATCTTCAACCAGGTAAACGTACGTTGCAATTTGGCCGTGTTGTTCTTATTACTAGATTTAACTATCTTTATGTTGTTGATATTCTGTTTCAGCTTGGGTGTTTCATTTGTTTTTAGAATTTTGTTATTATTTATATTCGGTTTTTGTTTCTCATTGTGAATTCTTATTCTACTTCTACGAGTACCTACGTCACCCTCGAATTTGTAGGGCCTGAAACGTGTAAAGGTTTGATAGCGTTAGTAAACATTTTTCTCATCTATTACAGTATGATTTTGATTCTATTTTTTGCACATTTCTTGTCTGTTTGCACGCATCAGTAGTCTGTAAGATTCTCCGGTGGTCTTTGGATATTTACTCTCATTTTTCTCAATTGTCTTTCTATAGACTGTATGGGATTGGTCCAGTTAGGATTCTTGAACTTTTAATAAGCACTTTTCGACTCCGAGCACTGGCTATTCTAAAAAAATTGTCACAGCAGTATATTTGCACGATAATTAAAACTTCTATAATATATCGATTTAATGTCTTATCTTCGTTTATCATTGGTTACATGCACGTCTTCGTAATTTTTAAATCTATTTATTTCACACCCTTTTCTATGGTTTTGTCTTTTGACTTTTCCGCAGCACCATCTCTTTATATTATGCTTTCTATATTGGCAGTTAAAATCTTTATCTATATACATGATTGATTTATACCCACAGCACTCTTAACAAAATAATTTTATACCAATAACAACACGACCAAATTGTATCATCTAATTGTATAAGTACATACAACTTCTTTACAGTATAATTATGATTAACAGATACACTAACAGGTAGAACAAAATAAGTTCTGCTATTATTCTCTTTTCTGATTTCAAATCTTAATTTAACAATTGCACAAACATAAAAGCTTTTCTGAAAAAAAAATTGTGAACAGAAAATAAGCCCACAATTTCTATAAAGCTCACAAATGAAGTTACCCACGATAACGTAAATTGCCAGAACATGATGATAACTAAGAAACAATTTTTATTACGCTTCAGCACTTTTCTTTCGCTGAAAACTTTCTGATGCAGTTCGCATGTCTTTTTATCACTTCCTATTTAAACACCAGACCAATCATTGCTCCTATATGAGGCAATGATTTTGTTCGTGGAGGATGTTTTAACCTGTTTGTTTGTGTTGGCAGGATTTTAGTGAAAGCTTTCAAATTCTACACGCGGGGCGCGCGCTCCGAATACTACGGTTAGCGAAGCTGCTCTCCTTGGTGCGGCTACTGCGGCTGTCCAGGCTCGTTCGCTACGTCTCACAATGGGAGGAAGTATATGTAAGCCATCATCTCCTCAAACCCTTAGGACACGGGTTACTAGGCTAAGTAGTTACTACATACTTTACCCTAACTCCTTCACTAACACAGCTAACCTACATTACGCTCACATTAAACTAATACATGATTAACGCATTTACTAAACAAACAATAATATTGGAATAACTAAATAATTAATGTTAAAAGTGCTAAATGTGTAGATTAAGCGAAGCAGACGTAACAAAGAATTGGCAAGTGGATGTTGATCAAAATTAAACTTGTATGGTGTATATGATAATGTTGACTTGAAATGTTTTAGTTAGTAGTGATCCTAACGACGTGGAATTGTTGTAATCCTGTATTATACCATGATCCCGCCCCACTGTATGTGAGCCCCACGTCCCGCTCTGCACTTCTCTACTGCTTCTCTGCAAGCTTCTTTCTGCCTGAGCACGCTCTCACGTCACGTCCGATCTCTTCTGTGCGCCCGCGCCGCGACCGCCCCGAGACCACGCCCGCGCCGAGATCGACCACTCGTCCACGACACCCGTACATCGAGCCACACATGAATATTATTTTGCAAGATTATCAACTATTATGTTGCAGCTTTTTTTTCGAAGCCTTTAGAGAAGATGTGCTGACGCCGAATGATCACTACAAACACACAACAAAAAATACCTTCTACAACATATCTCAGACGCGAGTGACGCCTCTCTACTCAACGTAGTACCTACCTAGATACAAAAACAGAGCAATTTATCTTCCGTAGAAAGTGAGCACCTAGCACCATTAAAAGAATGAAATAAATAGATTAGGCCATTAGACTTCATTAGATTTAATAGCTGAAAATAATAAACGGCCAGAGACGGTGATGACACGTGAACTAAGAGAAAGACAGATCAAACAAAAAACCGTGGCATTGCATAATCTGTACGGTTAGAAAGTGAAATTGGCAAGTAGAGAGTCCAGTAAACGGCAGTGTGTTATCGAGGCGGTTTCGTGTAAAGAGTGTAAGCGCGGAGAGTCAGTGAGAAGTGGAGTACGGGGAGGGTGGTGGCGACATCGCAGTGAAGGCGTTGTGTGCAGATGAGCCCCGGTCCGCAGCCGCGCGACCAGCCGG
Source organism: Agriopis marginaria (assembly GCA_932305915.1). Classification (NCBI taxonomy): domain Eukaryota; kingdom Metazoa; phylum Arthropoda; class Insecta; order Lepidoptera; family Geometridae; genus Agriopis; species Agriopis marginaria. The sequence continues at coordinate 6,588,160 of OW029932.1, forward strand.
GCGATCCCGAGGGCGGCGGCTCGCGCGACCTCGCCTCGCAGGTGCTGCAACGCCGCATGCCGCACCGGTAGCGATAGCGTAGGGGTCTAGCCCGCGTCCTTCGGTGTTAGTGCATCCCGTGTGAGCACCCGCACGCGCCTGCCCCGCCCCGCCCTGCCCCGCCCCGCTCCGCACCACCCGACCCACATCCGCGACCTCCGTCCGCCGATCCTTGCCCGCGCTTCGGGCGCGCCTGGCTCTGTTCCTACTATCTCGTGTTTCTCGCTTGTTTTCTAGATCTTGCAGAATCTTCAAAAAAAGCGCACCGAACGGAGGGGACGTCTCGGCTCCGACGTTGCCAAAAAGAAGGGTGCAACCAAAAGCAATCTGATCTTCAAGGTAACCAGGGTCGGCACGAACCGGCGCGCATGCTCGTTCGCCCGCTTAGCATGTTGCCGGCGGCGCTGCCCGGCGTCCCTTAGTCCGCTGCGTTCGCTTCGCTTTCTCTCTTTCTTTGGCGTTTTCTGTTTCCGACCCTCGTGTAGCCGGCGGACGCGCGGCCGGAGCGAGCGGCGGGCGAGAGTCGCGGGACCGCGCGGCGGCCGCGGCCGCGCGACGCTCGCCTCGCCGCCATCACGCATGCGAGACTCCACTCACAGGCCATATTTTTTTCTCACTACTTCAAAATCATCGGTAGAGAATCATCGCGATGCTTGAACTCGAGCGTCCTTGTCGCGCGCGATCCGCACGGCTTCCTTTAGAGGCGACATTCTCCCGTGCTCCGATGTCGACTAATGACGATTTTATCTTTACAGTTCCTGAACATGGCCTCGGTGTTCATGCGGATATTCAACTTGATCTGCATGATGCTGCTGATCGGGCATTGGTCCGGTTGTCTGCAGTTCCTTGTTCCTATGCTGCAAGGTTTTCCGCCAAACTCCTGGGTAGCAATAAATGAATTACAGGTAAGAACACTCAGATTTGTCATTCTTGATGATTCCATAGCAAAACTTGAGCAGGCATGATAAATCTAACACGAACTCGATATGTTCAGCTTTATAAGTAGTTTCTCTATTTTTATCATAGCACATTGATTTGATTGTATCAATGAATACCAGTCTAAACCAGCAACTGCTAAAATAACTGCCTAATATAATATAAGTACGTACTCGTATATAACCAGTTTTATACGGAACCAGTAAGTGTGCGTCTTTCAGCCAAATAAACAACAAGTCGCAATACTTAGATATACTTAAATAGACGAGACCCTTTCATAACTTGTAAGATTCTCAAAAGTTACTTTGAGTACCACATTCCTTGATAGGTAAAAATAGATACCTACCTTACGTTCGACGTTTCGACCATGTTACAATGGTCGTGGTCACGAGCTGTTAAAACATGACTGACAAATCGCGAAAGATTAATAGTAAATTTTACAACCCTCAGGTTGATTTGTTTTCCTGTCTACAAAATATTCAACTCGTACTCCACTCTAACATAGATTTTAGTTTACTCTCAACTTCAATCCATCTGGTTTCAGGAATCGTTCTGGCTGGAACAATACTCATGGGCACTGTTCAAGGCCATGTCCCACATGCTGTGTATCGGATACGGCAGGTTTCCACCGCAGTCTCTCACGGACATGTGGCTCACGATGCTGTCCATGATCTCGGGTGCCACGTGCTACGCGCTCTTCCTCGGTCACGCTACCAATCTCATCCAGTCCCTCGACTCTTCCCGAAGACAGTACCGTGAGAAGGTAAGGGTTTCGTTTCATTGTAATCGAAAAGAGGTTGTTAATTGGTATCCACCACAGAAAAGAGCAGTAAATAGAACGGAAATGTCTGTCGCCAAGCATTATGATAGATCCTTGATTGAGCATTCTTATTTATATCAACACGTCGAACTCCGCATCCAAAGAACTTGGACCTCACCTTTTTGGGTTAGGTCTCAAAGTTCTTTGTCCTCATCACAGTTGCTAACTGATTTCGAATTACTGACGTTTCATTTATATGGGTGCATCTGGTACAAAAAATAATCATTTTCTGTGGTATCCACACATTTCGCAGTCTTTTGTTCCTACATACTGATGCCTACAGTATTTGTGTCAGGCGTAATTGTTCGACTACCTACGTGACAAGAGGCGAACTTACCATTCCCGTGATACTGCCAGGACTTGTATATATTTTAAAATAAAGTACGTAGATGTATTTCATCACTTATTATCATCTTCATGCACATGACAACTATTTGAGAAAATTTGTAGATAGCTGAATTAGGTTTACCGAAATTTTCCACCAAACCAGGCTTTGGTTGTTAGTAACCAATTTTGATTACACTACAAATTATTAGATGTAGATTTGATACCTTTTTCATAGCACTCTCGTCTAACAAACATTTATCACGGACTTATTCGTAACTCAGAATATTACACCTATCACTTTTATAGACTGTTAACTTTTCTGTAAATCGTTATGAACACCTGACCTACGCTACAAGATCGGCAAAAGGTTCATAAAAGTATGCCATAAAGTTTATGTCACTTCCTTATCCCGGGTTACGTAGAAGTAAATCTAGAGGATCCACGAAGGTGCTTAAATATTTCACCATCTCAAAGAAATGATCACTAAAATCCCCTTGCCTGTTTCAGAGATTAGACGTGAGTACAGCGCGAATGTTTGTTTAGTGTTATCACTGGTTGTTTAGATCTGTACAGAACTTCATCTGCACCTTATTCATATATTCACTTTTAACAAATTTCATAAATATTAAGTGGGTGTTCATAACAATTTACTTCCCATGGGTAGCACTAACCATCAGTTTAGGGTTAGGTTTAAAGTGTGCTATTGTAGATAGCGTCTTCTTCCAAAGTTTCTAGGGTTCTTGGCATTGGAAAAGTGCATGGTCTGTATTTACCACCGACGTTTGTTTGATTTTGTTAGGCTGTTGCTTTACACGTGCAATTCTGCGAAACTTGACGTGGTGCTAGATGGTTTAGAAAGCTCTGGAAGCAGGAACAACTTTTGCTTTTATTATCATTCACACATATTATCACCAACTAATTCGACCAATCATGATTCCTTGGGAATTCAAATATCTATATCACCTTATCATCTTCAACAAAAGCTGTTCCCATCCGGTGATGCAATAGACAACTCCGACGTTGTGCTAATAATTTTTTTTTTCAAATTCCAGGTTAAACAAGTAGAAGAGTACATGGCATACCGAAAGTTGCCTCGGGAGATGCGACAGCGCATCACGGAGTATTTCGAGCACCGATACCAGGGCAAGTTCTTCGACGAGGAGCTAATTCTGGGAGAGCTCAGCGAAAAGCTCAGAGAAGACGTCATCAACTACAACTGCAGATCACTCGTCGCGTCCGTGCCGTTCTTCGCGAATGCCGATTCCAACTTCGTATCAGATGTCGTCACTAAATTGCGCTATGAAGTCTTCCAGCCTGGTAAGTTTGTTATTACAATAAGTTTATCTGTAATGAAAAAAATTGTGTGCACTTAGCGCTATTTACCAGTTGTCAGTTGAGATCTTGATACGTAGGTATTTATGAAATACTTTATCATTCCAGGTGATATCATCATAAAGGAAGGAACCATTGGAAGCAAAATGTATTTCATCCAAGAAGGAATCGTCGATATCGTAATGGCTAATGGCGAGGTCGCCACCAGCCTCTCTGACGGTTCCTACTTCGGTGAGATCTGTCTGCTGACGAACGCGCGCCGCGTGGCGTCCGTTCGCGCCGAGACCTACTGCAACCTGTTCTCCCTGTCCGTGGACCACTTCAACGCCGTGCTCGACCAGTACCCGCTGATGCGGCGCACCATGGAGAGCGTGGCCGCCGAGCGACTGAACAAGATCGGCAAGAACCCCAACCTAGTGGCGCACCGCGAGGACGACACCACCTCCGAGGGCAACACGATCAACGCGGTGGTGAACGCGCTCGCCGCGGAGGCAGAGCACGTGAGCCTGTCGGACGACAGCGTGGCGAGGCTGTCGGAGCGGTCGCTGGGGCTGGCGCTGCAGCCGCTGCAGGCCGCCTCGTGCCGCATGGCGGGAGTAGCGCTGCCGGGACTAGGCGTGGCGGCTGCTGCACTGCCGCGCCCCAAGTCCGAGCACGACTTCAGCTCAGCGCAGAGCGCGGCGCCGCCGCTCTCCTCAGCTGGCGCCGCCTTCCACAAGTCGGACGCGGGCATCGCGCCCTGACGGCGCACGCTGTGCTAGCCGCCCCCGGCGCGCGCGGCGCTCGCGACACATAGCAATACTAGGCTTAGTGCGAGGGGCCCCGCCCCGGCCGGCGGCCGCTCGCTAGAGTAGCGTAGACACGAGTATTATAGCTGCGACTTCGCCGGGCGCGCCGTCCCGCGCCGCCCGATGAATCTCATTTTGTGATCTTATACTTAATTCTCCTGTGTTATAATTTAGGTTAAATTTTATATCATTGACGCTGTGAGGAATCGAATACGTGACGTATTCCGATTGTATAGATATACCTGTTATATATTGAAGAATACTATTGAATCTTTATAGAGATACCTTGCCATTAAAGAGAAAAATAATTATATAGACTAGACTGAATTGTAAAGATATCACTATTTTATGCTTTGTTGGCGTATGGAATACCCTCTATTGTTGAAGCGGAATATTCGATCGCGGTATAAAATGTTCGAAGTATATAAACGTTCCTGATAATCACGATTCCGAGATATTATATATTCGAAGTTCTTTATGTAAAATGTTTATGAATGTTGGATCGTGAGATGTTTAAGCGAGGCTCTCAGCGCCTGCGCCCGCGCACTGCAGCGCTCGCGGGACGATAGGGTACTACAGGCAAGCCGTGGCAGGTGAGCACAGGTATATCTGCTAGGATGTAGGGAGCGCCTGGTGGTACAGACGCGCGGGGGGCAGTGGCGGGCGTGACGCGGTCCGCGTACCTATTACTGCACAAGCGACGCACAACAGGCGAGCCTCACACGCGATTCCAATAGCACACGGTTGCTTTCGTTTTAATTATAAGTAGTCATATCTACCGTTAAATCGGCACGATTAGCGCAAACGAATTCTCTCGGTTTCCTAAGTAGAGGTGGATCAGTAGCGCTTCGAATCTTTTGACGGTCGTTTCTGTAAATATTGTACCTAATATCAGGGATTCGCATTAGCGCGGTCCGTATCGGAGTGGTAGCGGGCGTTCGTTGGAGCGATCCAGTCAATTACCCGTGCTGACGGGCGTCTCGGTTCTCGATGCACACTACACTTCATACCTTGTTTTAATTGTAGGTGAAAATAATTTATTGTCGATAGTGATCATTTCGTAGGAGTAAGTAGGCCGGAGCGTTAACAAATTCGGACGAATTACGTGATGTGATAGAGCAGCGGATAGCTGCGCGACCGCCGGCTCGGCGACATGCGTTTATAGAACGTATAGATAGTTGTTAACAGTTTGTGTGCATGATATTATCTACTCACACGCATAACTAATTTTGGCTTTGTTTTGTTTCGGTTTATCAAACGATAGTCAGTTTGGGTTGTTGTGGCAGGCTTTGCAATCGCTTCTGTGAGTAACGAGTGCGTAGATACTTGGAGCGACATATCTTTAGACTTGAAGACTTATACCTAGTTGGTTTTGCCGAGCTGGCTGCCGCGTAGCATCGGTGTGAGAGTCGTTGACTATTCTTATAGTGTCATGACAATTTGTAAAGAAGGTTTTGCAAATGTTGACTTTTTAGCCAAAATATAGATAATGAATGACGAACCAATACGCAGTAGCTTACTCGTAGATGAACGCAGCCTAGTTCTCGGTTCAGCGACTAACACCAATAGATACTTTGTACTCGTAAGATATTTATACAATAAAATTGGTCTTAGCAGAGTGACTATCTGTCAATTTATCTACAAAGAGATATTATTATATAATTGCGTTTCATTCCCAGAGGCATTTAAGTTTGTTGTTGATTTATCGAGCCCGTAAGATTACTGCTTTTATAAATTATATAAATTTTATAGAAGAGATCTATTTTTATTGTAAAGTCTACTGGATGTAAGTAAAATCTTAACGAAATCATGATTTTAATTTTAATCTGAAATGTTATTTGTTACATAAGTACTAATTTCTGGTATCTATTTTCACCAAAAGTGCTCATCGCTGTCAAGAAAATTAGAGAAAATGCATTAAAAGAATGAAGAAAACTGGAACGTTGTTTACTTTTTGTTTTGCATAACCTACCAATCTATATAATTATATAGGTACGTCTCCGAAAGCGGAGCAGCACAAATGACGCAAATATGCTGACCTCGGTAGTGATTACATATTTAAGTCGTTTGGGGTCGAGACATGGGCCCTTGGGGACCGCAGCTCAGAGGCGGCGTAAAGCGTGGGCGACGTAGGTAGGTCGTCGCCTACGGCTTCCCATGCCTATGGGCATCGCAGCTCGAAGTCAGAAAGAGTAGTTTTTTAGTCGCGTTTAAAACGCCGTAATTTGTTATTTGTCGTATTATACCAAATTATTTTTTTAGTGCTCCGTACGCAAACGGTAAAAATGGGACCCTATTACTAAGTCTACTATGTCTGTCTGTCTATCCATCTGTCTGTCCTACCTATTAACGACTGTATCTTTCGAACCGTAATACTGGCAATAATACGTAACTGGCCATCAGTACAGAACAACAGAACAATACAGAATATGTAACGTTACGGCGGATTAACTAAGAAATAATAAAAAAGTTAAAACAAAAGGGGGGTCCCCATACATCAGTGATACGTGATAACAGCACCGCGCCGCGAGGGGCTTGTTTCATGAAAATCACTCTAATTATAAGTACTTATAGGTAAATCATAATAAGAACCGTGATATTTTCATGTATCTTTTTATATTTGTCTTTTTCTTGCTACATAGTAATACTAGGGAACAAAAATGTCTGGCCCGATTTTTTTTTTGTAAGTAGGTACCTCAACGATCATTTACTTATACTACGTAAGGTACCTATGCTTATTTCAATAAATCTAACGAAATTAATGCTAAAGCCGTTTATAATGAAGATGCGAGTCGATAGAAAATGAGTGAGATAAACGGCATTCGTGTTTTCAAGTTTTTTTTTTACGTAGCTTGTATGTAGCTATTTCCTAACACTACTTTGGCATTCCATTCAAAATCTAAGCATTCTATACATTACCTAGACCCAGGAGATTATTATTAATATCAAATTAAAATATTATTTAACTCGTTCTCTTAATCAGGCTAAAATTGTAAAAAAAAAAAATACCTGCTACATCATCATCAGCCAGAAGACGTCCACTGGTGAACATAGGCCTCCCCTTTTAACCTCCACATTGAACGACAGCCTAGCTTTTATTTCTAATCAATGATATATATATATCTATATGATATATATATATATCCATATATATGATATATATATCCATATCCATGATTTTATACCTGCTACGCCTAGGCATTAAGTAGTTAAAATTACAAGTAGTGAAAGATTTTAAAAACTAACCTTGAGTATAGCCATGTATAGCGCAACAAAATTCAAAGAGTTGGCGGGCTTCGCTTGGCGGTAAAAAAATAGAATGAACTAAGATCAAATGATACAGATAGAATAAAACCCTACGATTTCCATATATTTATTTTATATGGCAGTACTGCAATTTAATATTTTTTTGTCCATTTTTGGGCCGGCTAGAGGTATTAAGTTCATACTACCTCGTCATACATATTTATCATAATATAGCTCCTTAAAAAAAAATTGTATAGATTTTTTATGGAGTTTAGGAAACAACATGACAATAGATAGAGTTTGTTCGAAACGTACCGACGCATAATATCAATTTGTTAATTTCTTTACCCAAATAATAATAATTTCTTTTCTTTTAATTTTTTTTTTCTTTATTTTTTATGATTTCTCATCTTTGATTATTTATAGAATAATCAAAGTTTCTCATTCACCAATCGTACGTGATACGTCACGAGTCGGACTTTCTCTCCCGTTGGATGGACGGCGGACGACCATAATTTAGGTGTTCGTGAATGTGCTCGAGTGTGGACTAGTGATATAACGAGGTGAAGTATATGTTGTTTCCAAAACTCCATATAATCCTTTAGTTAATATTAATTTACATAACTTGACTTGAATATGGCTTCCTTTGCTTCATTCTTAGGTACTTGACACTGGCAAATGCACAAGACGTGGGACGCCAAAATCAATGTTATTGATATAGTATAGCTCCTTAAAAAAAATGTCAATGTCAAAATTGCCATTCCATTCGCTTGTGACCATCGCCGTATTCGCCGTGTGGCTGAAATATTTTTATTTAAATTGCACCTCTAAAAGTTTATAAATTCTTTATCCAGGTGATAATGCGGATTAAAACCAGTTGAAATAAATATTTTGCGTGAGGATTCACGTATTATTGGGTTCGATATGTTATACACAAAAAGCAAAAGTTTACTTTGAAATATATTAAAATCAAAGTTGGATATAATTTTTAAACAAATAATATGTCGACAAGACGTGCTAGAATTAAAGCCGTGGCCGCACTGCCGCAGAGAAGAAAGAACGCTGATAATGCAGTCAATAAAACAAAGGAGCAGACTAAGGAACTATTTGAAAACGTAATTAAAAGTCCGAAAGATGGTCGCGCAGCTGTTGACAAACATGTCGGGAGTTCCCCGGTTAGGGCGGCGCCTTCACCCCGTAAACATTCACCCAGAAAATCACCACGCGCACCACATACTCAAGACTTCGAAAAAGTACCTTCAGACTGGAAGGTGCCAACAACTACACCCATCCTACCAGAAAAGCGCAGTAATACACCTCTTCAAAATAAAATTGACACCAATAAGCCTATAGCACCTCGTGCAGATGTTTTTGTTTCGCCTCCAGCTAGAGCGAGCCCACTTATAAGACGATCTCCTGTTGTAAGGACCCCCATTATAGAAGTGGAAGTTAGTGTAGAAAAACTCATCACTCCACACAAAAGGCTATTAGAATTACAAGGCGATGCACATAAGCACAGAATACCTGAAAATAGGGAGAATATTTTATCACCTAAGTCAAATGATGCAGTGGCATCAAATAGTGCAATGGGAATTAAAAACATTGCTGATGGTACGTATTCAAAAGTAAATATTACTCTAGCAGTTTAGCATATTTAATTGATTAAAAGGTAACAGAGCTGATTTTATTGTTAGGTATACACTAATGTAAACACACTATACCCTGTAGAAGTAGGCAATGGGTGCCTGAGTACCCCGATAGATACAATCTGGGTGTCTTCAAATCACGAGTGAATCGGTTTCTTCTTGGCAAGCGTGCTCCACCATAGACCGCATCATCGCTTAACATCAGGCGAGATGGCGGTCAAGCGCAAGCCTATTATTTATTAAAAAAAATGCAAAACGTATATAGTTATATTCCGGCAAATTGTTGGGGTTGTCAAAGGCCATTGCCTTTAAAACAAACACGTTTTCAAAATTGGGGTTACTGACAGAGAGAGAGAGAGAGAGAGAGAGAAGAGAGAGAGAGTGACTATGTAGAGAGTGTCTGGAGACTGAAGGAACGGCCGCGCATTTGGTGCTGGAGTGCAGCAGCGTGGCAGAACAACGAAACACTATCCTCGGATCACCGAGGACGCTCTGGGAAGCCTGCGCCGGCATAAGCGAGCTGCTGACTTTCCTGGAGGAGTCCGGGTGGCTGAATTAGCTACAGCTGGGTGACGCAAAATGGGCCAGTCAATGGCCTAGTTGCGGAAAATGCCCGCTACACAAGTAACAAGTAGTAGTTATATTTGATTAGTAATATCCTAAATCGGCCCGTGCTGAATCTGTATATTGCTCAAAACTGAATATAACTCGGCATTTTATGTCTTTGCACTATATCATTCATACTTAGTATTTCATCGAGTATTGGAATAAAGAATATCAAATCGACTAGTAATTTTGTATAGAGCAACGTAATAGTTGTGCCTGCCCATGTCCTGGATAAAGCGTATTGCAAGGTATCATGGGGGACAAGCTATGCGAACAGCTGCAAATGAGGCCACGCGTGCGACCACTCAGGACTTACAATGCACATCAAGACAATGCAGTAGGGTTATCAATGCTGTTGTTTAGTAGTGGACGGTCAAGCACAAGCCTATTTATGATGTCATACAAATACAATACAATTCTTTATTAATAGCTCCATAGTTACAAGTCAAACTTCCCCAGTACACTTTCTACATCGATGTATATACATTTTATTTAGATTACACAGGAATTACTCACGTTAACTTAATCTATAATACAAAGATGTATATAAACTTATGTAAAAATTATATTTTAGTAATATTATTATGTGTAAGTCAAATTAAAGCTATATGTGACATCCCATGCAAAGGTTGGGAAAGGTCACACAATTAGTGGATATATATTACATAAATAAAAGATATACATAATTACATACATAATTTATTCGGTAAACATCAACAGATTGGGCTTTCTAAATTCTCATATCGCCTATACCATTTTAAAATATTGCCTTTTTGTTCCAAATTTCACCTATGTCTTAAGAGCATGCCCAATCTGGAAACATACGCAATTTTTAGAAAACCTCGATGCCACCCTCAAAACTTCTTTGGAAAAAATTCTAAATTTAAACCTCGAAAACAATTCCTGGATTCAAGCTTCCTTACCTATTCGATCTGGTGGTATCGGAATCAGAAAAATTTCCAGTGTAGCTCTTCCGGCCTTTCTTTCATCTGTACACAGTGTATCCAAACTGTGTTCTTTAATCTTGAAAACATCAAACGTTCGGATTCACTGTGCTGCTGATGCAATTGAGGCCTGGAAAACTGTCTGTCCCAATGGAGATATACCTAAGGAACCAAAACGTCAAAAACTATGGGATGCTCCATTGGTACAGAGAGTCCAACAAGATTTGACTCAAAATTCTTTCAGTGACCAAGATCGCGCAAGGCTTCTTGCTGTTTCCGAGCACGAGTCCGGGCAGTGGCTCCATGCCCTTCCTTCTGCCAACCTCGGAACTCTGTTCGACAATGGCAGCTTCCGTATCGCCATCGGTCTTCGATTAGGAGCTGCTATTGTCGAACGACATTTGTGTCCGTGTGGAAGCGGCGTCGATAAAAATGGACTTCATGGACTCTACTGCCAACGTAGTGCCGGTAGATTTTCCCGCCACGGCTCCATAAATGATATCATCAAACGGGCGCTTGCCACCAGCAACATCCCTGCTGTTCTCGAGCCGGTGGGGATAGTTCGGGATGATGGCAAGCGCCCTGATGGCTTAACTTTGATCCCCTGGGAGCGGGGAAGGGCTCTCGTTTGGGACGCTACATGCGTCGATACGTTAGCCCCTTCTCACCTCAGGGGGACAATTCAAAAAGCTGGAGCCGCGGCGGAGGCAGCAGAAGACGCCAAGCGGCGCAAGTATGCATCACTTTCAAGTGAGTATATATTTGTGCCGCTTGGCGTCGAAACTTTTGGTCCATGGGGTCCATGTACGAAAAAGTTTATTAAAAAAATTTCGCCACAATTAATTGACGCCGCTGGTGACAAGAGAGCTGGCTCATTCCTCGCGCAGAGAATTTCTTTAGCAATTCAACGCGGGAATGCAGCCAGCGTTCTTGGCACTTTACCACACGGGCATAATCTTGTTTTTGATTTTTGATTATATTAGTGTTAATTAGTAATAGTTAAGGCTTTTTTTTATTTTCTTTGTTTGTTATACCTACCTATGTACATACAAAAATAAATAAAATATGTCATTTAACCTTACATAAATCAGTTACTCTGTATTTCTAAAATGTATAAAAAGACACAATCTCCTTTGTATGGATGTTTGGAGCCAGCGCAGCAGAATCTAGCAGTTTAATTGATTTCTTCTGAACATGTTATGCACCGGACACCACTGGGCACTGATATGTCATGAATTTTGAACTTGACTTAACATGTTTGTAAATCTATGCATTAGAACATCAATTCTTTAATTTGTCTTATTTCAGGCTACAACAGCCCAAACACCCCCGAAAATGATGTTATGGATGGCATAGTGCCTCTAAAACCAATCAGTAAAGCACCGAAACCTATAGATTTACTCAAAAATGAGATTATATCAGAAAACGCCGAAGTACTGTTTGACCCGATAGTACCTCTACCCTCACCTACTAAAGTGAGACAGAAGCTGCGCCCTGTGCCAAGATTGGGGCCTATGAGGAGAAATAGTATACCTGTAAGTCGTAATGTCATTTAAGCCGGATTTTCATGTTATGAATGCTCTCAGACCAGTAGATGCCTATTTGGACCCCACTTGTATCATGCAAACATGATATCCCATCAGACAGATCAGATAGAGTGAGACAGTGTTCTACTTTGACAGCCGACTCAGATCAAATCTATATCTACACTAATATTATAAAGTGGTAAAATTTGTTTCTCAGAGGTTGGTAGAAGGTCTTTGAAATTCCAGATCTGATTTAAAAAAATCTTTCACTAATAAACAGCTGCACTTCTCCTGAGTGCTATAGGCTATGCTTTATAATGATAAAAGTTAGTTTTTATACAAAATAACCGTGTATGTGTCAGAGAACAGTAAGCTGAATGGCTCCTTTATCGGCATGCGCTGACCTAAGAGTTTGAAATAAGTAAATGCAACAATAAATATGACAAAATGCAGTTCCTGGATAGTTCTACAAAAAAGTCCACGATAGCACATATTTAACTTTTATAAGAAAGCCACAATAACTTAGTATAATAAACAAGGGTATGTCGTTTTAAAGCAGAGCAAGTGAGTGACGTTTTATTAATATTCCAAACACAATAATGCGCTCTGGCCTCGAATTTCGAATTCTAAAACTCGCCGACCCACAAAACTCCACCTCTTATTACTGTATCCGAACTACATACTTGATTTTAATTGATTGTCTTTTTTTTTCTGTAGGGCAGTGCAAGTGAATCTGAGGATGAAAGCAGACGAGCTATCCATGGCGGTTCGTCGACACCAGTGCCGTCGCGGCAACGTCACGACTCCCATACTTCACATAGCACTATGTCG